>CM055875.1:5870000-7232500 GCA_029582165.1 Portulaca oleracea
TCTAAACCATTTTTTAAATTATTTTTTTTGAGACTCCAAGTAATTATTATGATTTTTAAAAATAATAAAAGTGAAAAAATTGTAAACAAAATAGTAAAAGTATGAAAAAATGGGAGAAAAGCTGTAAATTCATTAAAAAACATGATAATGTGTTACACTAAATTTTGAATCAAATGCAACACAAAATCTACGATATTTAGGGTATACTCTCGAAAATGTCCCACTACAATCCAAACTTTTTTTTTTTACCACCAGAATACAAAGTGAAAGTAGGGACCACTATCATCCAATTTGCAAAACATGAGATTATTAGAATCCAATTTTCCTATATATATATAGATATATATATATATATATATATATATATATATATATATATATATATATATATTGAATTAGAATAAAGGTTATTTGGTAATTTTAAAATTTTCGGCGACGGTGATTCGGGGATGGGGATGGGGAATTTTCCTCGGCGGGGAAAATGGGGATGGGGATGGGGAAAATTTTGTTCCCATCCTCGCCCCGTCGCCCGGCGGATTTTGAAAAATCGTCCCCATCCTCAGTGGGGGTGGGGATTTTTACCCAGAGCGGGGCGGGGCCCCAGTGGGGTTCGGGGATTCCCCGCCCCATTGCTATCCCTACCTCTACTCTCCATTAATTTAACTCTCTTCCCAAGTAGAGTGTTACCGCTTGAGTATCAAAGATTATTTGATTCTAATAAGTAATTTAATACTATATATACACAAATACCACTTCACTTTTCTAATCTTCTATTTTAGCTTTAACTAATAGACGAGTATATTAAAATAATTAGAATTATGGGTTTTTAAAGATTCTTGAAATTAATATAATACTATACGTACACAAATACCACTTGGCTTCTAATATAAACGCTCCCAAAGTTCAATAATCCATATTGTTTCTTTTAATTTTTTTGAAATTACTTTTAAGACTAAATTAATTCCTTAATTAAACCTGGCACCTAATTAAAAGGTTATACTATTTTCCAAAAATATTATAATGTAAAATTGTCGTCTGCCATGTATATTATATGTTGAAATATAGGTTTGTTTGGGACCAAGTTATAACATCACTTAATAAGCGTAGTCAGACTCTTACAACGCGCTAGCACGCTTATATGTGTGCTTACCATTTAACCACTCTTAGTAAGCGTGGCCATTGCTTATAGTAGGAATTTGCACGATTTTTTCCCTCATTTAAATAAGAGTGGGCAAATATGCGTGGAAGCATGCATATTTTCTTGTAGTGAACGTCAAAGTTCAGTTCATTATTGTCCAATACCCCAAAAGTTCAGCATATTAGCATCCAAAACCTCTTTTAAAATTAAACAGTTTAATTTCTATTAAATAATAACTAAAATGAATCAATTTGTCTCGTAGAATCAATTACGAGTTTTCACTCAAACATACACCACTAATCAAATATTGTTTTCTCCTTGAGAAGGAGAAGAACAATTGCACCAATTCCTTAATTGGCATCGCTATCGTAGGATTGTCTTGGATAGCACCAATTCTTTGACATAACATTAAGCTAGGCATGAATATTAAGAGGTCAATCAAGATACAAGTAATGTGATAGTATTCATGCAACTTTAACTTCAAAAATATTTGAAGATTAGAGGAAGGATTTTGATATTACCAACTCAATCCCAAGTTCAAGGAACTTGTAAGAGTTGATAGATATGAAAGTAATAGCCAGCTAGTCTCGATTAAGCTCGATAAGAGCCAATTGAGGGCGCTCATATTCTGAAATAATGTGACATATTTAAAACGTGAGAAACCTCAAATCCCCCTTTATCCAAAAGGTTTGCCACCAAAGATAATCTTGTAGTGAGATGCTAAAAACGATTTAAGAAATCTATGAAAGACAAGAAGTCATAGGAAAGGTAAGGACAAACGGTTGTACATGCCCAACCAATGACAAATACTGGTCAACAGCCAAATCATGTATGCTTTTGTTGTAAATGTATATGGCACTGGAAACGTGAATGTCCAGACTATAAGGATGACTTGAGGTGTAGAAATATGATTTCGTTTCTAGGTCAATGCATATATGATACACATTACCCATATTCAACCCACTTTAGGTGTTATATACCGGTGGTAAAAATCACATTTATGGAAACGTGTAGCATCTACAACAAAGTAGATGTGTTTGGAACGATGAAAAAGCCAGCCTACAAACATGAACATGCAAGCAGTTGTAGCTCCTTATGTAGAGTTGTTTATTTATCCACTTCCTCAAGAGTCATAACAAAATTTTATAGGTGAATCTACGTTCTCATTATAAGTGGAAATTTGATTTCAAGCTCTTAGTTAGAGAGAGAGAGGGCCTCAGATAAACACATCTAACACATCGAAACCAAAAGGTTTAGAAATAATTACTCATGTTAAAATATGACTTTATATTTATTTGTTAAGTCATGTACATCAGAGCGCATTCGTAAGCATCACAGTGATAGATTTTTAAATAATCGAACTTTGAAACATACAATGTCATGATTGTGCCTTTTACAAGAAAAGGTGAACATACCAACTAACATTCATACATACGAATGTATGTAGACCATTGAGCGTAGATACAAGAATGAAGTACTTCAATTTTTTAAAGATGAACAAAATACGACATGGTGGTTCATCTCTATGGGATGCATATGAAGTTGGAATGTTAAAATAGTTTAAAGATTTCCAGAATGAAGTACTATTGGAAAGACAACGAGAGCACCTAGGTAGGATTAAACAGGTGCCAATGGTTGAGCCAAGAGTTTGAACAAATGCTTCAAATGAAACATATCTTTGGCACTTTCAGCTTATTCATATTAATCAGATATGCATTCAAAAGCTGCAAAGTGCTGGACTTTTGGAAAACCTCAACATCAAAAAGTTCGATGCTTGTTAAGCATGCCTGATGGGTAAGATGACTGAATCACCTCATATTGGAACTGGTGAACGAGCTAGTGACTTATTCGGATACATACATGCAAAGGTGTATAGGCCTATGAGCACTAGTGCTAAAGGAAAGATTATCATACTATTTCATTAATTTCAGTGCGATTTTAGTAGATATGGATATGTCTATTCAATACGTCACACGTCTAAATCCTTTGAAACGTTCAAAGAATTTCAATGTGATGTACAAAACAACCCTGGTAAGACAATCTAAACCCTTCAATTATATCGAGGAGGTGAGTATTTGAGCCATTATTTCACTGACCTTCCCAAAGAGTGTGGAATTGTTTCACAACTCTCTCCTCCAAGAACACCACAACACAATGAGATGTCTGAAAGGAGGAATCACACCTTATTAGATGTGGTGCAATCAATGATGGTTGAGTCAACATTGGCGATTACCTTTTGGGGACACACGCTATTAACTACAACTCTGAATGCTGAACAAGAAATGTCTAAAGAACTAGAGAAGATGTCGTAGAAGATGTGGAGAGGAAAGTTTTCTAAACTGTTTTTCCGAAAGCATAGTGTTTGTATCTCATAATGATTTCTTCTTAGTGATTAACTTAATCTCTAAGAGAAAGAATGGGAGAGATTTTGTATGTACCAAAGTTTAAGAGATACAAACACTATAATCATAATCTCAAACTCCGCTACCTGGTCCCATTTCAAAATTTTCTTATTGGTCAGGAAATTCTAAACGAAGTTGTGGTAGTAGAAGTTCCTCAAAAAAATTGAGGATGGGGTCCCATGGACTTTGCTCCAAACATGGTTAAGTAAACAACTCCGTCAGTTACAGATATATCGACCTCCTATAGATGAGCGTGAGGTATTCCTTTTAGAAAGTAATGACCTTAGCTACCTACTACAAAGAATCTTTAGTATATCATGAGTCTCACGATTCCATGAAATCCAAGATGGACTCCATGTATGAAACCCATTTTAGAACGTAATTGCACTACAAAAAAGAAGGCTTCTTTCTGTGCTTAAAATTGTTGCTCACCACGCTTATAAGTGTGGCAAGGAACCCTTACAATGAAAAAATTAAGCGTGGAAAGGGTAAGCATAAGGAAAAAATAACCACACTTACTATGCGCGGAAAGAAGCGTTGTCTCCTTGGTTATTGTGTGTGGCTATGTTAACCATACGCACGATTGTAAGCAAACATCCTGGCGAGAGGGAATTGGAATTTATTACTTTGGATTGGTTTTATACTACTAAGGTCTATCATGCACTGGAGAGATGGCGAACTTGGAAAGTACAACATCGATTGATTGCCCTGGCAAAGGAGATCGATGCGAGCTCGTGCATAGGAAACTAATACAGGCTTGAGGCCCTGGCGAGGGGAAGCAGGTGCTAGCTTTGTATGCACACAATCCCTACACTCAATCATCGAACAAAATCTCCCCTAAAACCGCAGTTTTCGTTCTTAATCTTTCATTAGGTTGGCCCAATACTACACCCAAACCCTTGTTTTCCTTATTTGAGTAGAAATCTTAGTTAAAAATCCATCCAAAGATTGACCCTTTATAACTCCTTGATACTTGAAAGATTTTACATGATCACTAGGGCCCTAATTCCTTGGACATATATAACCGTTGTTTCACATAGTTAAGAAAACTTTAAACAAACTTTTGGCACCATTACCAGAAAGTTGCACCCCCTAGCATTTTGTGTTTGTCTTTCTATATTTTCGAGTTAGTCCTACTCTAGTTGCCTGGGGTACTGTAGACCCTAGTTTGGTTTCTATTTGTTTGCATGCGCATGAGAGATCATCCGCTTTTGTCGGTCAACCCCGAATTTGAACGCACAACCAAGCGAAACCTAGGGAACGCCTGTAGGAGACTCTAGCAACAAGAAAAGGCCACGGAAGCACCACCACCACCGTAAGGCTCTTTTGTGATACGCTTCACCAACAACCGCAGCTGGCGGCTCTGCTATTGTTCTTCCGATCGACACTCGCGCGACAATATGACTTTTGATTTGAAGCCAACTTAGCTGAATTACATCGAGAAGTCACAATTCCACGGCCTGAAGATTGAGAAGCTATTGAAGCACATCTGCAACTTCTTAGAACGATGCGGGATGATCAAGATGACTGGGATCACCGACGAGTACTTGTAGAAGCGAATTCTCCCCTTCTCTCTGGTGGGGAAAGCAAAGGTCTGGTTGGAAAACTATCCAAGAAACTCCTTCACTACATGGGAGTCCCTCAACACCGCCTTCCTGAAGAGGTTTTTCCCACCTTAAGATGCTGCCAAGCCCCGCACCCTCCTGATGAACTTTACTGAAAAGCCTGGAGAGTCACTGTACGAGGCTTAGGAGCGCTACAAGAGCCTCCAGCGTGCATGCCCTCACCACGACTTGCCGCACCACCTTTTGACCCACACCTTCTACAATGGGGTAAATAGAGCGACGAGGCAAATGATTAACAATGCCTCTAGCGGCCACTTCCTTAATAAGACTACTGAGGAAGCTAATGTAATGCTAACAAAAATGGCTGAGAATGCCTGCTATTGGGGGAGTGACTGTAGAGACGTAGAAGAGTCATGGGGCGGAGAGTTCATCAATTACATCCTGAAAGCCACTGACCATCCACTGTAGGACACAGGTGAATTCAAGACAATTTAGTAGCTAAAGCTTGTCATGGAGGTAAAAGCCTCACCTATACCAGTTGCTCCTGCAACCGCTGGGTGCGAGATTTATGGTGGAACTCTACATGTGCCAACAAGAGACAGTGATAAACGAGCAAGCGAATGCCATGTACCATAACAACTTGTCGGATACCACTCAGAATTTGGTCTGCCCCCAGGGCAATCCATCCTTTAATCCACCTGGCTTCCAATACTAGAATCAGAGGAGGCCATAAAATCAGAATCCTGGCACGAGTCAGCAAGCATCTCTACAACAAGCTCCTATCGCAGGTCAGCCACCTCTTATGCAACCTTTTCCTCAACCACCACCCCAGTAGATCATATGTGACCCTAACTTCGTCCATGAATATCTGAAGAACTAAGAGGCCATCAACGCTTCTCAGCTCAAGTATAACGAGCAACAGGTTCATCGCAATGAACAATTACTGCGCCAAAACGAACAACTACAAACTAACCAAAAGCTTCTGGAAATTCAAGTTGCACAGCTCGCCCAACAATTCGAACAACTTTAGGTGACTTCTTGAAAGGGGTTGCCTAGCCAGCCACAACCCAACCGAAGAGGAGAGCTCAACACCATCACAGTAAGGAGTGGCACTAAGCTAGCTAGGCAAGGTCATCCTATAAAGCAAGTCACAGGGGACGAGGTAGATTTGGAGGAGACCACTACTTAGATGGTCGAGGAGAGAGCCAACGAGAGTAGAGTTGCTAAGAAGTTAGGCTTGGAGAGGAGCCAAGGGAAGAAGAAGGCGATCGAGGATAAGACTAGAGAGTCGGTTCTACAACCAACTCGTATTTACAACCCGCTTCTTCCATTTCCCTCGAGGCCAGTAAAGGCGAAAGATGATTCTAACTTCGCTCGGTTTCTAGAAGTGTTGAGAAAGCTTCATGTCAATATATCTTTCATTTATGCAATTAGTGACATTTCGACATACAAGAAGTTCCTCAAGGACCTCTTCACCAACAAGAAGAAGGTCAACAATCGTGCAACTATCCCCTTGACAGCGAAGTGCAGTGCTATTATTGAAAACTAGTCGCTGAGGAAGATGGTCGATTCGGTGAGCTTCTCCATCCCGTGCTCTATCGGTGATTTGGATATTAGTCGCATTCTGTGCGACTTAGGGGCGAGTGTGAGCGTCATGATATACTCAGTTTGCAAACGACCCAATCTTGACGACCTCACCCCTACCTCCATCACTCTACAGCCGGCAGATCGTTCCATCCGAATGCCCCATGGGAATCATGGAGGACGTCCCGATGTAAATCTGTAAGTTCTATATACCTTGTGACTTTGTTGTTCTCGATATGGAGGAGGATGCAAGGATCGCAATCATCCTAGGAAGACCATTCTTGGCTATTGCGGGAGCTATTATCAATGTATGGGATGAAAAGTTGACCTTCAACATCGTGGAGGAAAAGCAAGACTTTAGTTTGGGGAAGTCTATGGTCGCGTTGAACAAAGGTCTTCCATGTAATAGCATTGATGTTGTAGGAGAGGAGCTAGGTGAACATGATGATGAGATTCATCAGCAACCAGATGTTGGTGACCTAAGTGTTTCTAAGTCTAGCATCCTTACAGATTCACCTAATACATCTATTGAGAATAAGAATGATGAAGTTGGTAGCGATAGTACATTGGATTGCTTTACTACTACTACCTTGAAATTACTAACATTCTGTTTTGAGAGCAAGAAATTTCGGCCACGGGTTCATAAGCACGGAAAGTTCTCAGGAAGAAAAAAGAAGTTTAAAGATAAAGCAAAAGCTGTTGAGACGAACTTTCAAGAAGAAGCACGAATATCAGATAAGTATTTGGCAACATTGAAGAGAAAAGATAAAGGAAGCAACAGTAACAACAAAAGAGGCGTCCACCGCGTCGACCTTGATGCAGATTGAGAGGTGGTGAGTTGGGTCAGGTTTGGGACATTAAACAGGCGCTTCATAGAAGGTAATCCATGCTTGTGCCATCTTATTTTCTTTATTTCTTTCCCTTGATGTATTAGTTCTAGACATGAAAAGAAAACAAAAAAAAAAGAAAAAAATAGAAGAAGAAAAGAAAAGAAGAGAGTGTGTGAGAAAGTGAGTAGAGAGACATGTCAAGGGAGGCAAGTGTGAGAGGAGAGAAGCAATTTCAAGGAAGTGCATGTGAGTATGAGCAAGAGTTGGAGAAAATTTTTTATTTCAGATGCCAAGGAAAAGAGAGGGACTAAACAGGCCTCATAGGCGTAACCACCTTGGTCACGCCCGTGAGGCCCTCACAGCATCCAAAGGAGGCCGAGGCAGAAGCAACCTCACAACTGTTACCCCCTAGGTCTCACCCGTGAGTTCCATCAAACAAGAGTTGCCTAGAATAGGCCTCACGACCGTGACCACCCTGGTCACACTCGTGAGGCCCTTGCAACAAAACCTGCTAGAATTGAAGACATGAGGTAAGCCATAGTCGTGACCCTTTTGGTTACACCCAAGACCTTCAGTCGATGAAGGGTCAACCAAAAGACACCTCACGACCGTGACCTCCTAAGTCACGCCCGTGAGATCTGCAAAGATGACCTATATAAGGGTTTCGCGAGGGGTTTTGTTTTCAAAGTCTCCTCCAAATTTCTCAGCACACCCCCATGAAAACCGTCTCACGCGACTCGCCTAGCGACCGACCTCGCCAAGTCACCGCCGCTGTCGGCGCTGCCTCTGGCTACCGTCCTGACCGCCACTATTTACAGGTAGCCTCCATTGCTCGTACTCCTTAGTCCATTCTTCTCACCTCCCTTCCCCTTTTCTTGCTTTGTTTTGTGTTTCCTCTACCGTAGTAGGCCATCTCCAGCCACACTTGCCGAAAACAGCTGTTGCACCACCCTCACAGCCGCTCCTCTCATTGTTATCCCCATCCATTCACCCTTCCCTTCCACGACCATCTCAACTCCATCCAATCTGTGTTTCCCCTCTCAGCCATAACCTTAACATTGCCCTTTCTCTCCAACTCTACCTCTTCCGTAAACCACCAAGAACAATCCAAAACCCAAGCAGACCCTCCAAGAACCAAGAATCACAATGCCTCTTAGGACAAAGTCAGCTCTCCATGCCAAGGGATCTAGCCCCTCCCCCTTTGAGCGATTCCCCGAGCACCGGTTGGAGGCTGGCCCGCTCGGTATGATCATGTTTATACGTTAATTTCCGAAGTGACGAAGACTTCAAGACGAAATACGAACTCTTTGGAAAAGAAAAGTTTATGTTCCATATGTATATCATCCCGACACGTGCAAACAATATTTCCTCAAGAACAGCCTTACTGAACTTTCGAGAGGTTAGGGTGGCAGCAATTCGTCAACCTCGACACACATATCTATGATGAGTCGATACTAGAGTTCCTTAACTCCTTAAGGGTGGAGGTTGACGGCCGTTCTTCAGCATCGATGACATTCCGAGTCGGGAACAAGTCATCCACCCTCTCCGTCACTGAACTGAATGAAAAGTTGAACCTTCTGACAACTGGGAATATGTATTGTCCCTTTACCGAGTTCAACTAGCGAAGTGGAATGAAAGCGATAACTGATTTCAAAAGAAGGGAGCATCCCCCAAGAGCCCGTAGGAAATCACGCCATCATGACGCCCAACTTTCCAAAGCCATTGATCTGTGTAACCCAACCATTCATAACTCTCACCCCATCAACTCCGCCATCGGTGGAGGCAAAAATCGCAATCACATGCGGAAATATGATATGTTCTTTGTCTACAACGCCTTAATAGGTAAGCCAATTAACACCGGATTATGTATGATGCATCACCTGGCAAGTATTAGTGTCCCTACCTCGAGATCTACTATAGAGATGGGGCATATTATATGTGCCTTCATTTCACGCACTGGATATTAGAGCTACACGGACAAATATCCCTCCCCCCCCCCCCCCATTTCGTATGTGCATGGCTAGACGAAGTAGCATTTGCCAACATGAACATCTTCAAAGGGCATTGGCCCAATGCCCAGATTAAAACGTACTATCATGGCACGATAGAGACCCATGGTTTGATCCTTGATGAACAATGGGCTGAGAGAGTGATCAGAATCACAAACAGGATAGCTGGCCATGCAATGCAAGGGACGAAGAGGGAATAGTAGGAGATAGTGCAAATGAAGACGACAAGAGATATGGCAGGGGCACTATAGGGAGCTCGGGACACCTTTAGGAGTTCCAAAAGGAACTGAGCACGATCCACTCAGATATCGACTACCTCTCATCAGAGGTTGGTCAGAACAGAGCATTGATTCAAGGGATCTAGTCTTCCCTGAAACCTAGAGTGAATTTTTATTAGAGCTTCTCCAACATATACGTTATCAGAGCCAGCTCTTAAACGATACGACCTACCAGTACTACCAGTCAGGTGATCACCAAACCGCCCCTCCCGGGTTGCACCACCTTGCGTATTCACCTCCACTGCCCCTTTCGGGGCCCGGCCAACAATGACTGTAAGTTTTCCCACCCCACTTTGATCTCATTAGTTGATTAATGACATAGGATGCATGATAGTGTGTGGGGGGGGGGCGAGGGATTCATCTGCTGGGTAGCTATTATGGTAGGTCAGGTATATGGTCCGTGTCTTTGGGTTTGGTCGATGCCATGTTCATGTCAGTTAGTTTCATGCTACAATTTGTCAAGTGTATATTCATTGATGATTGATTCCAGATATTTGATGGGTTCTTGGTTGGGATCTTATGTATATATAGCTTGAGAAATGTGTTTGGAGGTGTGAGATTTTTCATTTTGTTTTCCTTTAGTTTGTTTTTGGAGTGTTTTTAGATTAGTTTCCTTTCCGCAATGTTGTACTTTCTTTCCTTCGTTTTCCTAGATTCATCAGGCATGCATATTTCTTTTGTTTTGTAATTGCAATTCTTGCATCTTTTGCATGATAGTTAGGCATGTAGCTAGGTTGCATTGTTTTCCATTGACGATTGTGTTTATTTATTTCCCTTTTCGTAGACATTGTTTAGTGTCTTGCATCTTTTGAAAACCTTCTGGTAAGTCCGTTCAACCTTTTTTTCTCAGTTTCATTCTTTCCCTTATTTTGTTGTATATACCCTAGTGCATGCTTGTTTTTCTTTTTGCTGGTGCGCCCCAACTTGTTTGTGTTGGTTATCTGAATGTTGGAGTCGTGTGGGCTTGGGTCACCACCACATTTCTTGCTTTTGTGTGTTTCTCTTGTGTGTTTTGCCCTTTTGCAAACTCTACCCTGACAATGAGGACATTGTGTAGTTTAAGTGTGTGCGTGGGGGGGGGGGGGATTTCTCATTTCTTTTCGAGGTAGTGTAGCAAGTATAGGCTTTGTTTGCTTTGGAAAAAAAAGGAAAAAAATCCAGTGAAAATCCCTAAAAAGTTTTGTCTTTCTTCTTTAGGAATCGCTTACACTTTCTTTTATGCTTTAGATGATTCGATAGCTGAGTTAATTAGGGGAAAGCAGTCTATATGCGCATGCCAAACCTAGTCCTTAGGTGCGTCATAGTCTTTTTGTAACCTGAATTACCTCTGTAAAGTGATAACCTCACCCTATCACCTCAAAGTCTGTTTTTGGAAAGTTCTCAGCTTGGGTCGTTGTAATACCCCGAGTATATGGTTAAGTTTGGCTTAAGAGGATTGAAACGACTACTTATATCACCAAGGCGCACCTTCTTTTATGGTAGCTCATCCATTGGGAACTCCTCAGTTAAGCGTGCTTGGCTAGGAGTAGCCTTAGGATGGGTGACCTCCTGGGAAGTTTTCTCAGGCAGCGTGTGAGCGAGGACGAAGCACGCTGGAAAGATTCGTGGTGATTTGTGGGGCCAGTCAGAGATCCTTAAAGCACTTATCGGTAATGTCCGTGGCCCAGGAGGGGGCCGGGGCATTACAGATGATATCAAAGCTGACCCATAACCGTGAGTTGCACTGGTCCAAAACCTCCCCTTTTGTTTAAAGGTTTTCATCACAGGGGGAATCTTGTTCGTCGGGTTGTTCCCTAGCGACATTCCAGGAAGGTAACCCTGCTTCTTAGGGATAAAGTGGATTTTGGGGTTTGAGTAGGGATCGAAGTCGAATGAGGCTTCATCCTTGCTCAGTACCGTCACCACTTCAAAGTTGCGCAGTTCTTCATCCGTGGAACTATGTTCCACTTTCAAGGTAGATTGCTTGGGAGTGAAAACAACATTAATGGGATCTCCCGATATGGTGATGACTTGCCCCTGGACCATCATTTTAACTTTTTGGTGCAGTGTGGATGCGATTGCGTTGCACTAGTGAAGTCATAGCCTTTTAAGAAGCAGGTTGAAAGAAGTCGGGATGTCAAGTACCACGAATTCAATATTTCGGGCTATGCGGTCCATATTGATCGGCAGAATTATGGACCCGACTGACTTCTGGGGAGAATTGTCATAAGCTCGGAGTTGCACACCATTATGGATCAGACGTTGCTGTTAGACTCCTAAATTTTGTGTCGTCCTCCGAGGGAACACATTCACAGCTGACCCATTGTCTACTAGCACCAAAGGAATTGTCTTGTTAGAGCACAGTGCCATGAGATACATAGTCTTATTATGGGATGTACCTCCTTTGGGCAGGTCTTCATCTCCAAAGGCAATCACTCCTTGGTTGGTAGTCATGTGACCCACTAATGACTCAGGGGTCATTGTTGGTGACACAATCATCTCACTAAAAGCACTTAGTAGTTTTGTCCTGTGGACTTGCGATGTGCACAATAGCTGCCAGATAGTGATTTTTACCTTAGTCTTTTTGAGCTGAGTAAGTAGAGGGTCCTCTGGGAGAGTCAGATTATTATTGTTTGCCTGAGAAGGGTTAAGGACAACCACATGAGTACTGCTATTCCTATTGTTGTGACGCCTAAACCAGGTGAGGAAAGCTACACCGTCTGGAGCCTGTTCATCTTCTTCGACCCAACCTTCTTCGGCGTGCTCATACTCATCATCCTTGTCACTATTCCAAATGCCACGGATGGGTAACCCTTCATGAATTTCGAATATCTCAGGGATAGGATTGCCTAATTCGACTATCAAGGAGGAAGGGTCGAAGTGTGAAGTTTCTCAAGAGATGGCGTTTGTGTGTTCTGGCATGGGGTTGTCCTTGTTATTGGGCTTCTTTGTTGCTTTCGGCATAGGGAGTGTTCCTTCCCTTATCATGTCTTCGATCTTTTTCTTAAGAGACCAGCACTTTTCAGTGTCGTGACACCGACAACGATGATAGTGGCAGAACTGGTTGGCGTCCCAATTCTTTCCCTTGACTTCTGCTTCGCCGCTTGGTAAAGATAATAACAGGATGCCCTTCTTGGCTAGTTGGTCGAGAGCCTGAGTATAAGGAACATCTAGAGGCGTGTAGGTCTCAAACTTTGGCACAAAGGGCCCCTTGCGCTGGATGGAGTTAGTCTCGACAATTTTTGGAGGGTGGCTAGGTGAATTAGATGGACAAAGTCTTGTCATTGTGGGAGCTAGATCCTTTCCAACCGGGTGTTGTAGTCTTGTCATTGTCGATCGCTTCTAGATGGATACAAATGTCCTTAAGATAATGGAAATCTATAATGACATGATACCCTAAGTGACGGGATAAGTTGCTCTCGAGCCCTTGCGTAAAGGTAGATAATTGCAGGCGTAGAGGTATGGTTTCATTGATGTGGGACAACTTGGTGTGCCACCTCTCAAAAGTATCCAGAAAAGACTCATCGTCCTTTTGCTTCATGGTGGTCAGGTCATGCTCAGTGGCTTGCTTCTTCTGAATGCGCCTATAATGATTGATAAAGGCTTTAAATAGCTCATTCCAATCGGCCTTGGTTTTATGTGGCAAGGCGTGATACCACACATTGGCTTCCCCATCTAGGGTGGATGGGAAAACTGTGGAGTATAAGCCTACATCAATTTGATTAAGTGGCGCCAGCCTCATAAATTCCTCAATATGATGAGTGGGATTCTTGGATGGCCTAAACTTGATGTTTGGTATCTCAATCTTATTAGCAATCTTCAAAACGTGCTCAATAGGCAAAGGCATCTCCGTATACTTGTTAGCGAAGACAGGCATAATGCTCATCATTTTGGTCATATTGTCTAATTTATACTCCAAGGCCTCAACAGCGGGATCCTCTACAGATTTTGGAACTCCCGAGACTGACTTAGATTTTCCCTTGAACGACTCCATACCTCTAGAGTCTGCCAATGTTTCCGTGAGCTCAGGTTCGGACTCGTTTCCATGGACCTCTTCGTCATCTTCTTCAGTATTCAAACCTAGCTTGTCATTTTGGTGATGGCCTGCAGCATACCATCCATTACCTATTGTTGCTCATAGAACCTTTTTCCCAGTCTTCTGTTCTTGCTCCAGAGAATTGGCGAAGACTACTCTCTGCATCTTGGTGTACAACTCTTACAACTGTTTCGTGATTTTAGGCTCAACACTCTGGACGGGAATTTCCTAAAATAGCTCCTCAGCCATGACACAGTCTTGAGAAGTAGACGGATCATATATTGGATTGGGAATCAGTCGACCTGTGCGTGGATCTCCAATGCGGGCTCGAAGTCGATCTCCAATCGTGCCTATATAAAAATTAGTATGAAACTCGATGATTAACTCTCACACTTTCTACTCGGTGCTTGCACACCCTAAGGAACCTACATGGAACCCTAATAGACTCGACGCCTTTATGCTGACACTCAAAAGACTCACCCTCTTTCTGGGAGTGCATGACCTAACTCTATATGGGCCTAATGAAAGAACATTATAAAGGGCCGAATAAAGTAAAATATAGCGAGCTGATCATGAGTTAGAAACCACAAGTCAGTGTTTCTCAATTCGGATGGCCCAATCCACATGCCGACCATTTTAAGGAGAATCCGTAACTTAGAGCAACGAACTTATACAGCTTTGGGCTATACTGGTTGTTATGTGGACTATAATCCGACAACCCATGCTATACAACTTTTATACATTTATTATTTACTCAAGGAAAGTGGACATTCTAATGGACTAAATAAAACCAACAATAAGTAAGTCATAATTAGTTTATAGGCTTAATTGGTAAATCCAATATGGTTGGTCCTAACAACGGGCAGCCTATAAATGTGATCGATTTAATAATTAAATCTACAAATTAATTTACTCAAGGTTAGTAACTATTATGTAGTTTAAGACATTATCAATTAACTTTGGTAGGACTTTAATCAGATTTTTAAACCCTTATCAAAAGAGCATCGTAAAGTGCCATATAATATCATCTGAAGCGAGATAAGTTTTTCTTTATAAATTAGAGTAATCCATCTTTGTACAGAAATGGGCCCAACCAATTGGTTAACCATAATGTTTGAGGTTGATCGCCATAATTGATAAACAATCCTCTTCTGAGCCTAATGAACTTTATATGGACTAGAACGAAGCCTTTAAGGTCGACTCTTTTCGAAAAAAGAAAGGGGAAGGGAAACACATATTCACATAGCATAAAACATAAGGGGTACCCTAAACGAAGGCTCTACATTCATGGATTACTAAGGTTGGGATTGGATGAGGTACCACATATTCTCCCCTCGGTGCACTTCATCTATATAGGGTTTATAGGTAAAGTGTGTGAGGTGTTGCTCGTCGGACTTTAAGGAAGCCTTGGACATGGGTGAGAGGAGAAACCAAATGCTTGACAATGTAGAGTGCATCACACAAGTAGTGGTCGCCCGCTCTCGGGTAAAATTGTAAGTTAAACCTAAACCATCGCTTCTGTGCTCCCGTATCAAAAGACGCAAAGAGTAGCCTGGTATGCAAAATACCTAAAAGAATAATAAAATTGTGAAATAAATAAATTTTCTCCCTTTTACAATTTCAAATCAGCTCGAATTTTTCAAGTTTTACCCTCTTTTTAAGTTTAAGTCCCTAGTGGAGTCGCCAATCTGTATGACATTGGGAAAAGCCACGCATTTTCCTCGAGTGTGCTACTTAATGATTAGGAGTCGACTAAGGTTGCTTAATCCTTAAAGAAGGATATTTTTATTTCATAAAACAGTTACGTGGTGAGAGACTTTTATTCATTTACAAACCTATTTTTACTATTAAAATACCCGAAATTGGGCAAAAATATTTTACTAAACACCGTCTCATTTACAAATCCGGGCCAAAGAGAAGGCACGTGGGCTGCCAGAGAGTGCTATAGGCCGCGTGACGTATGATAGTCCCATGGCTGAGCCTCTGCCTCCTCGGCCCAGAGAAAAATGGATAGAAATTAGCATATGCTGATTTTTACGCCACTTTCTCTTCGGCTAGCTTGGATTTATGCAATGGAAGTGTTAAATCATTTAAAGTATTTTTATGCAATAACATGTACTTTTAATAATTAAAAAGGAAATCGACAAACCCAAAAGAATTAAAAATAACTTCGGTCTACGAACCCGAATTTCGAATCCGAGGGCAAGGTTACGAATCTGAGAATTAAAGAATTCTCGAATCCGCATGTTTCAAAAATCTGGCTCTACGAAAATCGAACTTGAAATGAAATGAGCGGGGAGAAGTTTAATTAATTTCACAAAATTATATTCCGAACATGCAAAGATTAAAATATGCAGCTTTTACAAAATGATGTACAAGTAAGACAACTTGAAGAATGAAATTACATAATTGGAAAAATGATGTACAAACCTCACTTTGAGTCTTGGCAGGATGGAAAGAAGGTCAAACTCCTTGAATGCTTGTCCTATGTCAACTCTTGGGCTGCGACTTATTGGGCTTTATCGGACCGGGTTTAATCTTTTAAATCTGTCGGTGCAAATCCAAGTGTCTACACCAACACTTTCAATTATATATACTACGAATATGTTGTTCTTCAGCTATTGAAAAACACTTAACACAAGTCAATAACCAAGCAAATTCAAAATCAGCCCACCGGTAAATTAGACAAAGATACTCAAAAGGACCAACAATTGGAAATTTATCATGCAATCAGGATCAAATGAATCAGGATTTTACTCAACTAAGGCATAGTTAATAGATAAAATTAACGTATGACACATACATATTTATCATGCAGCCAACGTATTGACCCGCATTCGAGCAAAAAACCATCGCAATTGTAGCCTGTAGATATAAATGACACTTACCCTACAATGCTTACTATGACATTCTTCAATTCTTATGGGGGTGTGTCGTTTATGGAGGTTAAGAATAAGAGACCAAGACACAACAGGTTAGAGACGAAGGGAGGGTCCATGAGATGCTATGTATGAACTTAAATTGAGGTAGGGATGGTAGTGGGGCGGTTAATCCATGTATCCGCCAAGGACCCACCCTGCTCTGGGAAAAATCTCCGCTCCCGATGGGGACGGGGATGGGGATGGTGATGGGGAAAAAAATTAAATCCCCGCGCAGGAATGGGGCGTGGATGTGGACAAAAAATTTCCCGTCCCCGCACCCGTTTGCCTGCTCAGAAAAATTACCCACCACATATTCTCCATCCCCGTCCTCAATTTCTTTTAAATTACATAAATACCTTTCCTACATTAAATTTATATGTATAATTTCGAGCAATTTATAATTTTAGTTAATCAAAACTCTAAACGTATATAAATAATTATTCTCTCCTATCATAATTCCTCATTCTCACTCTATAATTGTCTTAGTTTTGGTTTTAATCTCATCCCTGCTGGGGTCCCACTGGGTTTTTGGGTACCCACTGCAGATGGGGATGGGGGAATATTTTCCCCCCGCAATGGGTAATACGGTGGGGATGGGGATGAGGTGCCCGTGTGGGGATGAGGACGAGGAATATACCCCCCGCACCCGCCTCGCGCCGTTTCCATTCCTAAATTGGGGTACTGGCTTAGTGGGTGTCAATTTCTTTTTATTTGTTTTTTTCGTCAAAACTATTTGATCTTCATTTACACATAAATTAATGTGATAATTAATACGGACAGGAGTATTGTCAGAAAATTAAAAATAAAAATTTCAAATTTTGATAATATTGAGTTGACAATATGGACAGGATTTATATTTAGGCTTTGTTCTTTTATGTGGTAGGTTGCAATGCAGTATCAAACCGTACCACACTCTTTAATTCTACACCACATCATTACACCACATCACAATAATTACCAATATATGTCTTCACTTGTCTCTTCCACTTTAGATTCTCTCTCCTCATCTACCACACAACGCTCACCATATTCCACCACATATTTTCAAATTCTACTGCAACGCACCATTACCACACCGCACTAACCGTATAAAAGAACGGAACATTACTTGTCCAAGTTCATGAATATTACATAATTTCGATGATTTTTTTAAGGCTGGGTCCGGCTGGTTAAAATGTTTGGGGAAATGTGTCAATTTTTTCAAGTTGAATTGCCTCATGTTTATCAGTATGTTGACTTTGGGAGATTTTTTTTGGGGATATCATTTCCTATCTTTTTCCAGAAAAAATCTTTCCCATGGAAAAATTTCTCAGGGAAAAACGTCCTTGAAACTTCTACCAGATGGTCCCTATATGATTCCTTTATGTTAATTTGTATTTGCGTTCATCCCCTAAATCAACCTCCGTTCAGAAGAACAAGTAAAAGCCTAATAATAATAATAATAATAATAATAATAATAATGATAGAGAAGCACAATAAAAATAGGAGAGATTGAGAGAATAGGATAATCGTATTCGGAGCCCATCAGAAATATTGATACTAGTTAAATAAGAATAGTCATAAATGACACAAATTTGATTTGGGTATAAACTATAAAGTCAACCCATATTCCATCATCCTAATGCTATCACAATATCAATCTAATAGGTGTTTGGTTAATACTTGTACATTCACATAAATAACATTATAACAGATGAACGGACATGATAGATGGCTATTGGATAGAGTTCCCCAAGTTGTTGATATATTTATAAACCAAAATTTTTATGGTTAAGAAATGTTAATTAGGAATCACATTTGTGAAAGCCCTTATTTTAGGGATCCCAGAAACTATAATCGAGCGGGGGAGGAAAGATATACCCAGCTGGAAACACAAAGCTCACACGGTTAAGATAGAGAGCATCCAAGTCATTAAATGTGGTTTCCTATCCTTTCGCTATGCCTTTGCCAATCCTTTCCTTGCGAACACTATCCATCTCTCTGTTTCTCTCTCTTATTTTTTCCCCTCCAAATTTCTCTATTTTGTTCTCTGTCACCCCTCCCTCGTCGTCCCAAGACGACGAAGAGCAGGTAT
This sequence comes from Portulaca oleracea, assembly GCA_029582165.1. Taxonomy (NCBI): domain Eukaryota; kingdom Viridiplantae; phylum Streptophyta; class Magnoliopsida; order Caryophyllales; family Portulacaceae; genus Portulaca; species Portulaca oleracea. The sequence goes on from CM055875.1 coordinate 5,888,817, forward strand.
GGGGTTTTCCAGACACTCCTAACCAAAAGACAACATTATTACCATTCCTCACATCTTCAAATATAATTGATATTTCTTCATTGTTTTAATTTTTTCAGAAAAACAAAAATAATCACCACCACCAGCGCACGAGAGTGCCTAATAATGAATAGATAAGGAGAGCCCGGGAGAGATATTTAGTATATTGTAGAGCACAATAAAACAATAACGAAAATGTCTAATTTGGCTCCGTTTCATCTTTTAGAGATACACCTAATATCGGCGCAAGATCTAGCGAAGGTATCCCGTTCAATGAAAACGTATGCAATGGCATGGGTACATCCTGATCGAAAACTTACAACACGGGTTGATACCAATGGCGCAACCAACCCGACATGGAATGACAAGTTTGTTTTTCGTGTGGATAACGAATTCTTGCGGTCCGACACATCAGCCATCATGATTGAGATCTATGCCCTTCATTGGTTTCGTGATGTCCACGTCGGCACAGTGCGTGTTCTTATAGGTAACCTGATCCCTCCTCAAACACGAGCCAACAACATGAGCCATATTGGTATGCGATTCGTGGCTCTCCAAGTACGTCGCCCATCAGGACGACCCCAAGGAATCCTTAATGTCGGTGTAACCGTCCTTGATAGCACCATGCGGAGTATGCCTCTATGTGCATCCGCAGTTGGATACCAGACTTTAATGGGCAACAATGAAGATGTTCGTACTTCCAAGGCTGGGACATCTCAAAATAAGCCTCAACTTAGACGTAGTAAAAGTGAGAAGAGCTCCATGGTTGACTTCAAGCCAAGTAGTTCCTACATCTACGAAATGGATATGAGGTCCTTGGTCGGACATGGGAATAATAAGAAAGAAACTGTAGACTGTAGCACGTATGACAAACCAATCTCAATCGTTGATGGAGGAAATCAAAGCTTAGCTATAAAACTGAAAGCTCAAAAGGGTAAGACAGATTCAGTCATTGGGTATGAAGCACCACCCAAATTGGAGGGGAAGAAGCTTAAACCTAAGAAGAAAGGTTCGGTAGCTAGCAAATCAGATGTTGGTAGTGTCCCTCCCTTGTTGAGGCAGATTAACAATCCCCATGCAAAATGGAAAGGAGCAAAGAAGCCCGCTTCGGACCTTGGAGTTGGGGGGAACAAACCATCTTCATTATCCCAGGAAACTACTCCGTCCACTAATGCCAGGACAACATTGGAAAAGAAGAAGCAAGAAAGACAATCACCGTTGCATTACCACCGAGGAGGTTGCACAATAGCAAAGGATTTTGCAGCAGGGTCAGTGTGGTCTGAGTCGGAGGTGGGACCCTCACCATCAGAGGTGGCAGCCGCAATCGCTGAGGACAGCAAGTACAGACAATATGATGACCGAAGAAGCTCAATGATGGATGATAAATGGAGCATGGACGAGAGTGAAGGGGTGATGACCAAGCTGGAACGGTGGAGGACGCAGGTGCCACCGGGGTATGAGAACGCTGGCCGTAGCACAGATGGGGCCAGCAGTATTTTCCCTACAAAGCATCGACGTCGCCACACGCACACCGAGGGTGACCGCAACGATCAAGGTGGCGGCAAATTTTCATGCTTCGGGAATATTTGTGGCTACGAATGCACCATTGTTTGTGGTCAACATACTGGAAACGACAACCATAAGAAAAGGCGTAGGAGGAACGGCGCTCACAGACGCACTACTCGAGCTCCTTCTTTAGATTCTGTCTCCACTTATTTCTAAATTCAATAAACACCAACCTCATCCACCATACCATATATTTGTGCAAACACAAAGGATTAACTGTTACATCTACATCCCAATCGCAATAACGCCCATGTTGTAATTAAACTCCTCTTTTTTTCCTCCTTTCTAGATTCAATTTGGGCCTTGTATATTCTTCTCCTTGTAATATATTCACCTTTCATTCTAATCTCTTTCTCACATCACAACTTTTCTGCATCACATGAGTCATCTCTCACAGGTAACCACAAGTTAGCATTACAAGTTAGGGAAAAGAATGCGCACGAAACAGTCTACTATAAACATGACTAATTGACCCTACAATTTTAACATTTAGAATTAGACGATCATTAAAAAGGATTATCAACAGACTTTGTTGCAAAGTTTTCAAGAGGGATGGAGTTAAGTGCAACCCATAGTTCTACTACACATGACAACGCCGCACATGTACAATGGGTATAATGTCAATTCTAAGGTTCGACCAATGAGTACATTTACGTTAAGATAGGGAAGCATCAGTATAAATTAGCTCAAGGTAAGTGATACTTAGATTTATGTAATATTAAGAGGTAATTGAGTGGTTCAACTCTTAATAAACTTTAATGGAGCTCTATCAAAAAAGTGAGAATTAATTCTCTAAGTCTTCCAATGTAAGTGCTATGTTTGGCCACTACAAGGAACTTCACGATAAAGTGCCAAAACATTTACAAAGATAAGCACACATGGTTGGTGAAAGGACCCTACAGGGGGTGAATAGGGTGTTTAAAAAATTTTGCAATTAGAATTTACAAAGATGTTAATTCCGACAGATACGACTGATTAATACTTCTTTATTGAATAAGCTTTAAATAAAGAGTAAGTAAGGAGATCAAAGAACTCGGTAGTTGTGGTACAGTGAGGTCCTTAGAGCTGCTTGCAAGAGGCAGAAACTTAATGATAGTTCCTACTGCTAACCTCACCAAGGATCTTGGTGAATGTATGAACTCACTAAAGACAGGACAATCTCCCTTTAGCTACACTGTTTTGAAGATCTCACCAGAAGCACTCTTTTGGTTACTAACTCGCCACTAAACACACTTAGTGGTTACACTCAGAATTTTTCTATCACAAAAATTCCTACTATTTGATTACACTTGCTTGGAATCGTTAATTTGTAAAGGGAATGAGCAGAGCTATTAGTAGTTAAAGCTCTCCAGTTGTAAACGGTCGAGTCTCTGCTTCCTTGTTTTGTTGATACTTTCCAATTTTTCCCTGATTCTCTATCTTCACTTCTTGGAAGTTTCAACCATTGTCCATTTGACTTAGGATCTGCAAAGATAGGTAATGAAGATCACTATAGAATATCTCAGAGAATATTTCAAGGGATATGATATGTCATCGGATACTTCCCTTAATATTTTACAATTTTGCTCTTTCAATCAAAATATGCTGGTAGTCGGTGCTGTATGTTGGGGTCCTCAGAGGTGACCTTGTGGAGGGCATCAGGATTCTGCATTTGTTTCTACAGTTGGAGAATAGTGTCAAGTATTAAGCGCTAAGGAATTAAAGTCATACGTATTATGAACTTAGTCAACAAAAATTGACATAAACATTAATGGCTTGTCCTCTTTACGCTTAAAGCCAATTATTATTTTTAAACACAATGAAAATCAAAGAGAAATCTACTCTTTTTAGGCATATGATTTCAATGTTTCTCAAGTGATTTCAAGTTAAGATGTTTTCAAATGTGGGGGGTTCTAATCCCCAAGTAAGGTGTCGATGCTATCTAATGGTATTCTTCACACTCTTAGAATAGCAAAAATTGTTGAGTGATAAGTGCTATTTGTGACTATGTTTTTAGGGGATTTGGATAGTGAATTAGGGATAACTTTAATTGTAAATCTTGATTTATATTTCAGTTTCCCTATTACGCTTGGTGTTGTTGTTTTTTATTCAAATTTGTAGGTTTTGAGGCCAAAACACCAACATTTCTTCAAGATTTGGCAAGAACAAGTTCACCACGGGCCTCCCCTGCTGAAGATCAGACCGTGGCATGAATTTGGGACGAAATGGAGCTCGGAATGCACGACCAAGAGCCACCACGGTCAGCTCGTGGTGAGCCCTATGGATCGTGGTAGCCTCTGCCTGGGTCGTGTCGTTCTGATTTCGCCAGTAGAAAAAGAAGGCTACGATGGTTATTTTCATTAATCTATCATTCATCCTTCATTCTAGGGTCGTCAAGGAGAGAAAGAGAGCCCTAATACTTCCTTACTACTCCTCTTCCCAAAACATCAAGATTCAAGATCGAATCGAGTCAAGAGAGGCAAGGATCAAGATTCGAGAAGAAATCATCAACGCTTGCGATGAAGGCTCCACCTGGGGGTACGAAAGACTAGACGGTTGTATTCTTCGTAGTTTTTCTTTCTTTTCGTATTCCTTCTTTGTTTTGAGATTCGATTCTGATGATTGGAACTTGTTTCGTGTTTTCATTGAATATGAGTGAGTAGATTTCTTGAATTATAAGGTCTTGCAACCCGAAACAATGTAGTTTGATTGAATGTTCTAGTTTAGGCATGAATTCTTGTTTTCAATCAATAGAAGGTTGTGTTTTTCATATTTATGGGTGTTATTTAAGCGCTTCAATACTTGTGATTTGAGATTCACCTGAGAAATACTAAAAGATCAATTAGGATAATCTGATTACCAATCTTTCTACCTAGTTTAATTTGTGAAATTTGAAAAAGAATAGAAGACTAGGGAACCTTTTGATAACCAGAATATCTGAGACCTTCAAATTTGATTAACTTGAAAAGAATAAGAAAGTTGTAATTTAGGTTAAATGAGGTAATTTTATTAGCATCGAAAAAGCAGTAGAGCTCTTATGGTTATCGTTCTTGGTTCATTCTTGAATGTATGATTGTGCAGACTAGGTTTTAATAATCGAAATCATTGCTAGGCTAGCATTTCCCTAGAAGTCTTTATCTCTTGATTGAACCCTAGATTATTTCCCTGCTTTATCGTTTTAATTAGTTTTTAAAGTCTTCCAAAATCAAAACATGGTTAGCTTAGCAATCAATTATAGAGCTAGTTAAATGCATTGCTAATTGTGTCCCTGTGGGATCGACCTTGACGTGCTACACCGTACACCAAGCGCTAGCAGCCCTGTCAAGTTTTTTGTGCTGTTGCCGGGGACTCTGTCCCTAATAACCATCAAACGAATACTCTTAGGTTGAATAAGCTTTTTTCTTTTTTTTCTTTTTCTTTTCTTTTTATCTTTGATTTAAATAAAAACAAAAAAATGACAATTCTTTATTTCCCCAAGTTGAGCAGGAATTATTTTGTGAATCGTATCAGGCTAGGGTCCAAACTCCAACATCTGTGTTCACCAATCCTACCCACACCCCCTTCAAAAAACACTAGAAAAATGACTACAAGGTCGGGTGTGTATTGCATTGTAAGGTGGACCCGAGGCCTTAGAGGTGTGTATTCTAGTCATCATTGGGTGTCGTATCCACTTCAAATGGGACCCTGGACCATGGGAGTGGAGCTACGAGTCCTCATCGGGACCTACTTCGAGCCTTTGAAATGGTTTGAAGTCTCTCGGCAAGAATAAGTACAAAGGGGTTAATGTGTGTTGTGGATACGGACACGCCTACACTTTTTCAACCATAACTTCTTTAATACAACTCCGATGGACTTGAAATTTTAGGAGCTTAAAGTACACACCGAGACCTTTCCATTGATACCTTATGGGCCTAAAACAGAGTCGAGATGAAGAAGTTATGCGCGTTTAAAGTCGGCAGAAAAACTACCCATATCGTCACGCCCGCTACCCTCAGTTGTAACGCCCGTGATGACTCACGGCAGATTCGTTTTTTGTTCCGGAAGCTCCGTCACGCCCGCGACAACCAATGGTCACGCCCGTGACCTTGCTCGCTCAGGTCGTCATTGCGTGATGACAACCATAATGCCCGTGACGAAACTGTTTGTACGTGTGAATATTAAGCTTAAACGAATGTGTTTAATGCTTAATACCCCTTGTATAAATACTCTATTTTTCACTGTTTTTGGGAGTTTTGGCTGATTAATGTTGATGCTAATGCATTGTTAGGGTTGTCCCTAGTTTTCTCTCAAACCTTGTTATCTTTATCCGAGTGATTTAGTGGTGATTCAAGTCATTTCTTTAGTGATTATTGGTGGATTTACCTAGATAACCATGGTGGGGTGTTAGGCCTAGGGTTGTGGACTCTCCTTACCCAAGGTCATATCCAACCTTTATGTGTGCTCAAGCTTTTTGTGATTGAATGTTTGATTTTGGTTTTCCTTCATTGATATTACTCAAGATCAAGGCTAGTTTCATATTGTTCAAGCAAGGATGATTGAGTTTCTCTCCTCCCTCATCTCTATGGTCAAGGGTCTTTAATGGGTCTCTCTCATCTCCTCAACCTAATCAACTCAAGCTATTCATCATCAATCCACTGCGCATCGGGAACCTCTCCATTTGGTATCAGTGCTTTGGTTTATTATTTAGCTTGAGTTTTTTCATTGTTCTTGCTAGTGTATTCTCTAGTGTTGGTTTTCGTGGATTGTATGCAAATATTGGTGATCCCTAATCCCTTTGCAATCCAAGAGTATTGGAATACTTTGTATTGTGTTTGTGTTTGGTATTTTTGAAGCAATTTGGAGCTTTGAGGTGAAGTTTGAAATTAGTTCCCGGAAGCTGTTCGATGAAATGTCAATATGAGAAAAACACAAAGAACCATTAGCCAAACACTAGCCAACTACAAGAAAACCCACAAACTCCACAAAAACATCCCAAACACATACCGTCCTTCACCCTTCCCTCGATATGGACGGAGAAGTGAGTTCCGATCGAGAGGAACCAAGCCACCGGAGAAGTCCTCGAGCTTTAGATATCGAGAACCGACTCACCAACTTAGACGAACGGTTCACCTCTATTGAGAATCAGAACGTCAATATCAAGCGAGCTCTTCGGGAACTTGTTGCCCAAGTAAACAACTTGACCACGCAACATTAAGGTCAACCCCAAATCGAATGTCGGAGGCGCACACAAAGCCATATCCGTCATGTTTCCAACTTTGAGTCGAGTGACGATGCTAGATGCTCCCCTCGACGCCGACGTCGTCGGGAAGTGTATGATCGACCCCCTCATGATGACTTCCAAGACGTCAAGATCGACATCTCCAAGTTCAATGGTTCCAATGATTCGGATGAATATCTTGATTGGGTCCAATTGATGGATATGATCTTTGAAACCAAGGAATACGATGACGAGAAATCTTTCAAGGTTGCTAGTTTAAAGCTGACCAAAGCCGCTTCACTTTGGTTTGAGAACATGAAGTCGCAATGAGCTCGGGAAGGTCGGGTGAGAATTACTACTTGGACATGGCTCAAACAATTGATGAACCGTCTTTTCTTGCCCAACACATACAAGCAGGATGTCTTGAGGAAGCTCTACGCCCTCACTCAAGGCAAAGGGCCCGCGAGTGAGTATATTCAGGAGTTTGAACAACTGCTCATCAAAAGCGACCTCCAAGAGCCAGAAGAGCAAACAATGATGCATTTCTTGAATGGGTTGGATTTTGCGGTTGCCGAAAGGATTGAGATTCAACCATACCATTCAATGGATTATTTGTGCAGTTTGGCTCTCCAAGTTAAGTGACGAAGAAAGGAAAGGTCCGACACCAAGTCCTTTTTTAGGCCCGTTTACTCACCTTCTAGTCGGCCCCCTCCAAAATCAAACACTCTGAAGTCCAGTGAGACACCTAAATCTACACCAACGCCTCGAACCGACAAAGGAAATGGAATTGCTATGGCGTCTCTAACGAGACTTCCTCGATGGATGGAGGAAAGTAAGTGCTTTAAATGTCATGGGTATGGCCATTATCAAGCGGATTGCCCAAACCGTCAGACTTTGGCACTCCAAGAGGTCCATGACATCGATGATGAGCTTCGAAAGGCTCAAGAAGAGACCGAGGTGATTGTCAACGAGGAAGATGTGAGTGACGAAGAGGATGTCACTCCCATACCACCCGTTCATGGAGGTGTCCTTGTTTTGAGGAAAGCTTTGCATACCCAGGAGACTCCTCTCGATAAGGCCCAAAGGGAAATGTTGTTCCAAACGTGGTGCTTCGTGGGTGGAAAAGTATGTAATCTTGCCATTGATGGAGCAAGTTGTACGAATGTTGCGTCTACCTTTATGGTCGAGAAGCTTGGCTTGCCTTTATTACCGCACCCTCGACCTTACTCACTCCATTGGCTTAATGTTCAGTCGTGTATTTTTTTGTTTTTGTGAGGTAAGGGTTGTCGAATCCATAGGGATGGGTGTTAGGTTTGACAAGGGAATTGGTTTGCGTAAGGGGTTTTCAATTGCTGAAAGCAGTAAATTATGTAAAGAAAACAATTAAACTAATCTAGACAAGGATTTATAATAATCAAGAAAGCATAAAAGATGTATTAAACCTAATGTCAACTAAGAAAGCAATTAAGAACAAGAAATAAGAAAGCAATAAAACTACAACTAATAATGAAATTGGGAACAAGAAATTATACCTAAAAACCACTAAATCTTCACTTGAATCCTCAACCTTCAATTGGATTTTCCCCCGAACAAACAAGAAAATTGTGAATTGGAATACTAAGAATCCCCAAATCCTCCTTTGAGAGTAGAATTTGTGACCCTTAGCCATCCTCCTCAGTAAAAGTTAGATTGATGATGAACTAGCACTAGAAAGCTTGAATCAAAGCATCAATGGAAACCAGAGAGAGAGAGAGAGAGAGAGCAAAACTTTGTAAAAAGCTTGAATTGAAATTGCTTGGAAAGAAAATTGAATACAAAATTGCAAGAGGAATGAAAGAAAGCTTGAAGAACAATGAAAGCTTAATTAAAGCAAAATAAATGAAAGCGATTAAACCTAATTCTACTCTAATCCTACTCCTAACTACTTCCTAAAATTGATAATAGTGCTGAATTACATGGGGTATTTATAGAAGGAAGAAAATATAGTCAAACCCTAACATTAATTACACAGTCGTCGCGCGCAGTTGATAAGTCGTTTTTATATAGAGTTTCTAGGGCTCAAATCATGTCAGTTTCATGCTTTTTATACCCGATATCTCATATTTTTATAATTTATACGCTTGTTCGCGAGTTGGGTATGTTTTGCAGGAATTGGTGGAACTATATCGAAAAGCATGAAAATTTGCAGGAAGAATAACAAAAATCAAAGAAATAAAAAAAGAAGTTGAAGAAGGAGAGAAGAAGAAAGGAAGAACGACCCAAATAACACGGCCCAAGACCAGCTGAGGCGGAGAGGCAAGGCGCAGGCAGCATTTTTAAAACGCAGCCAGCGCCTTGTCCAGAGAGTTTGGCAACCGAGAAGAAAAGCGCGGCCGCGTTTTGGAAGGCGACAGCGGACCCACTCACGGAAAATTTCGCTTTTTGGGCAAAATGCAGCCAGCGTTTCTAAAACGCAGGCCAGGTTTTGTGCCCTAATCCAGCCCTATAAAAGGGGTTTGACGTCCGCCGTTTTGAAGGAGCTTCCGCAACGAGCGATTTTCATCAGTTTACATTAGTTTTTGGACATATTTTTAGGTAGCTTTTAGGGTAGATTTAGATCAATTTATTTACAGTTGATTCAAAAAGATTGTTATTATATTAGATGATTGTTAGTGAACGAAGGACACGAAATAGATCGATTCGGGTGACACGAAGAGATCGATTCTGCCAATTCGAACACGGTTTATTTCTATTCTTCTTTAATGTTTTCTAGTTGTTATTTAGATTTTGCGATGTTAACTTTTAGAATTGTGAGTAGCTAATTTCCTTTGTTTGGGGGATAAACTCGATGTCTATTGATTGAATTTGAATACAGTCTCGGTGTTAGGTTATCCTTTTATTCGTTTAATCTGCGTGCAATATAATGTATGTCATGGTAATTTGACAATAGAACGACAGTTTGAGTCTGTACCTGGTTTTAGATTCTTGACAATAGAACCACAGTTTGAGTCTTGAATGAGATTGCGTAGATTGAATAGGTTAGAAAATAGTTAGACATAATGATTCTTGCCTAGGGTCAATTTATAATTAGTTCTTATCTTTGATTAAGCTAAATAGTTAGAACTAATGTTTAGGTTAATCAAAGTAACTCACCTAGGATCGAAAAGATCGAAGTGATAGGGCCTAGAAAGATTATAGACCCCGAATTATCTTGTTACCTGCACCGGGATTGTTGATGATTTGATTAATTGACTAGAGTGGACTCCCCTGAACGCTTTTAATTAATTGATAACACCCTAAAAATTCCTGTTTTCTTAGTTTAGTTTAGAAAACCTTACCACAACCCTTGGATCGACCTAGCATTCTTTGTAGCGAACTAGTTCAGTGCGTGGTTGAACGCAAATCCCTGAGAGAGAACGATATTTTTTTACTACACAGACCCGTACACTTGCGGTACACAGACACTATATGTTTTAGGTCTGTCAAGTTTTTGGCGCCGTTGTCGGGCATTTGTTTCCCCAATCGCCATTGGACGAACGCGCTCTAGGTGACTTGGTTATTTAATTTCTGTTATTTTTCTTTATTACGCTTGGTGTTATTGTTTTTGTCTTTTTTAGGTTTATGCAAAAAGATTTCGCTTTCGAGTACGATCCTGAGATCGAACGAACACTTCGAGAGAGAAGGAAAAGAGCAAGACTGGAGAAAAAATTTCAAGAAAATAAAGAAACGGACGAAGAGGAGCTAGAAGTGGAATCAGAAAAAGAAGAAGAGATGGGAGAACAGCGACCAAAGACATTCGGATAGTATCTTACTCCCAATGTCACCAACCCGCAATCAGCAATCAACGTTCCCACCATCCAAGCGAACGACTTCGAACTACGTCAATCTTTGATCAACTTAGTGTCAAAATCACCATTTTATGGGTTGACTAACGATGATCCGAACCGACATCTGCGACTCTTCCATCAAGCTTGTGACACTTACAAGGCCAACAACGTGTCGAAGGACGCCGTCAAACTACGCCTCTTCCCGTTCTCGTTGGAAGGCAAAGCGTGGGAGTTGCTCGACATACTTCCACCAAACTCGATCACAACATTTGACGAACTCGCCAGCACCTTTTTGGCGAAGTACTTTCCTCCAAGCAAGCTCACCAATCTAAGGAATCATATTTCTACATTCACAAAAGAGCCGGACGAGTCAGTGTATGATGCTTGGGAAAGATTCAAGGACATTATTCGACAATGTCCTCAGCACGGATTTGAGCGATGGGTTCTCATCCAATCATTCTACAATGGAGCAAGCGAGTCAACAAGAGGAAGAATCCTCTCAGCAGCCGGAGGCAATATTTTGGGAAAAACAGTTTCGGAAATCTAGACTCTGATCGAGAACCTAGCAAACAACTCACGGCAGTGGTCAGAACCCCGCCCTAGAGCGGGAGGTAAGCAAGATTTTGATGTTATTTCACGATTAACTGCTAAACTCGATTCTTTAGTGAAAAAAATGGACCACGAAGACTCGCCTGCACCCTTACCTTTATTATGTGAACTCTGTCATTCGACCAATCATGCAACTTCTGCTTGTTCAAAGGAAATAACCTATAATACACAAACCTAACAGATTCACCATGTTGACCAAAAACCCGACTTAGAAATTTTGGTGAAAAACCTTATGTCAAACCAGCAAGAACAAGCAGGAACCATTAAAAGCCTCCTAGAAAAGATAGAGACCTTGACTCACCGAAACGAAAAGTTGGCCTCCCAAGTGACTTACCCAAATAATTCTTCCACCTCCCTTACCGATAGCATAACAGGAGATTGCAGCGCCCTGACCCTTAGGAGTGGAAAACAATTAGACGAACCTAGGCGAAAACCACCTGAAAGTACCTCAAATGAGCAACTTCCAACTGATAGCACTCCGGATAAAGACCCTGAGCTAGAATCACCTATAGATGAGACCAATTGGGTGAGGAAGAAGAAACAAGAGGAGCCTCCGGTAGTTAACCAAAGAGTCCACGTACCATTACCGCCCTACCCCAAGAGGTTAGTTAGTACGAAACATGACAAACACTTTGGGAAGTTTTTAGAAATAAGAAAACAACTCCAGGTGACTATCAAGTTCAATGAGGTGATTATGCAAATGCCTATTTATGCAAAATTTCTCAAGGAAATCCTTAGTAACAAAAGAAAGTTAGAAGAACATGAGATAATGGCCCTAAATGATTATTATAGGGCTGCCGTACAGAATAAACTGCCTACCAAACTTAAGGATCCAGGTAGCTTCACTATTCCCTGCGAAATTGGTACCTTGCACATTGACCGCGCCCTATGCGACTTAGCATCCAGCGTCAATTTGATGCCTTACTCTATGTATAAAACGCTAGGGATAGGAGATTTAAAACCTACCACTATTGCTCTACAGTTAGCCGACCGATCTATAAAATACCCGATAGGAGTTTTAGAGGACGCACCCACTAAAATAGGAGAGATTTTTGTCCCTGTGGATTTTGTTATTTTAGAAATGGACGAGGACTCTCGAACACCCATCATCCTTGGAAGACCATTCCTAGCAACCTCAGGATGTTGTGTAGATGTTAAAAATGGAAAAATGACCTTTAATGTGGGAATGGAAAAGATTGAGTTTAATCTAAAGCATGCTACGAAATTTCCCTCTTTCTCTGATGATTGTAATTTGGTAGATTCTATTGAGGGAATTAACACTAACGCGTCCCCTAACGATCGGTCAAGTGATCTACTTGAACTATGTTTGCTCAATGATTGCTCAGTGCAGGAAGAAGAAGATGCCATAGCCGCTTACGCAAGGCTATTAGATGTCGCACCTGAGGTAACAAGCGAACCTAAAGAGGAGTATCACTTAACCAACAATTCCGATAGCGCAGAACCAAAGGCTCCTGAAGTGGAACTGAAACCGTTACCAGACACACTACGATATGAGTTCCTCAGGCCGGATTCTACTTATCCCGTGATTGTGAGTTCCACCTTGACAAAAGAAGAAACAGCTTCACTACTGGAAGTTTTGCGAACTCACCGAAAAGCAATTGGGTATGTCATCGATGATTTGAAAGGAATACATCCTTCCTTCTGTATGCATAGAATTCTCCTTGAAGAAGATCATAAACCTTCAGTCAAACATCAAAGGAGACTCAACCCAAATATGAAAGAAGTTGTAAAGAAAGAGATACCGAAACTTCTCAAGGCAGGGATAATTTACCCCATCTCAGATAGCGAGTGGGTTAGTCCTGTTCATGTAGTCCCGAAGAAAGGAGGAATGACCGTAGTCAAGAACGAGAAAAATGAGTTAATTCCAACCAGGACTGTTACTGGATGGAGGATGTGCATCGACTACAGGAAGTTGAACAAGGCTACTGGAAAAGATCATTTTCCGCTTCCATTTGTAGGTCAAATGTTGGAGCGCTTAGCAAAGAACTCCTATTTTTGCTATTTGGACGGATATTTGGGATTCTTCCAAATCCCAATTCACCCTAAAGATCAGGAAAAAACGGCATTCACCTGTCCTTACGGAACCTTTGCCTACAGAAGGATGCCTTTTGGATTATCTGATGCACCTGCCACATTTCAGAGATGTATGACGGAAATCTTCGCTGAGTTTCTTGAGGATTTTATGGAAGTATTCATGGACGACTTCTCAATTTATGGAACCTCCTTCGACCTTTGCCTGCAGAATTTAAAACGGGTACTACAAAGGTGTGAAGAAGTCAACCTAGTTCTAAATTGGGAGAAATGTCACTTCATGGTGCAAGAAGGAGTAGTCTTAGGACATGTGATTTCTAGCAAGGGAATTTAAGTGGACAAGGCCAAGGTTGAAGTAATCGAGAAACTTCCCCCGCCAGTAAGCGTGAAAGGTATCAGAAGCTTCCTAGGACATGTAGGTTATTATCGCCGATTCATCAAGGATTTTTCAAAGATAGCAAAGCCTCTTACAAACCTACTTGTCAAGGACGCTCCATTCGAGTTCAATGCAGAGTGCTTAGCTGCTTTTCGAAAATTAAAACAGGTTTTGGTATTTGCTCCCATAATGCAAACGCCGAATTGGAGTCTACCTTTCGAAATTATGTGTGACGCAAGCGATCACGCTATAGGAGCAGTGCCAGGGCAAAGGATTGATGGAAAACCTTATGCCATCTACTACGCTAGCAAAACTCTTGATGGAGCTCAAGTGAATTATGCAACCACTAAAAAGGAGTTTCTAGCAATGGTATATGCCCTAGACAAATTCAGACCCTATTTGATCAATTCTCAGGTCATAGTCTACACAGACCATGCAGCGATCAAGCATTTAATGACGAAGGCTGATTCGAAACCTCGTCTTCTTCGTTGGGTGCTACTACTTCAAGAGTTTGACATTGAGATTCGAGACAAATTCGGTTTGCAAAACGTGGTAGCCGATCATCTATCGAGGCATCAATCTGACTCTTCAGTTAAGGATGATCTACCAATCAATGAGTGGTTCCCTCACGAACAACTCTTAGCTATAAATCGACACTCAGCCCCATGGTTTACAGACTATGTGAATTATCTAGTTTGCGGAGTGATGTATGCAAGGTCCTAAGATCAGAGTATTGACCTCACAGTACACCACATTAACACATATCACACACAATCTGGCCTTACAATATAGAATCAAACACCCAAAACAGACCTCACGATAAGAAATCAATTACAACCTCCTCCAAAACAGAGTATAAACACCAATGACCAAATGGATGAATGGATGATGATGAAATGATGATCGGATGGACAAACTTACAATCAACGATCGAAGATAGTCTTGAGGCTCGGTGTCTGAGACACACCACAGCTAGAACTCCAAGGGCAATGGACTGGATGACCTCAATGGATACAGACACACCACCACTGAGATTACCAAGCTCTACACCCACCACAAGGATTGCCAAATCCTTGCTACTGTAGTAGAATTAACCAAAGATGAGAGTTTAACGTCACTCACAAACAAGAGGCTCAATCAAGGCACTCAAAATGCTATTAATTTCACTGATAGATGATCCTCACAAGCTGTCGATTACAAGCTATATAAAGCTAGGGTTGAGTTGGATGATTAAGGGTTTCCCCTTGCTCAAGAAACTCACTAATTAAGCATTAAACTACTTAACTAACTTAGCAAGCTAATTAAGCCTCATTACAAACTGGATTACCTCAAAATAAAAGGAAATAAAATGAAATAAAACCTAACAAACGCGTTTTCTTTATTACAAACGGTTATATCACCTCACAAGCTGGAAATGGCCTCAACAGCGTGGAAGTGAGTCTTCATGGAGGACCTCAATGTAGGATCACCTCACAGAACTGGAATATCCTCAACAGTTCCAGAAGTGATGTCTTCAAAGAGGACCTCAGAACTGGCAAACATCTTCACTGAGCTGGAAAGTCCTCAACAGCTCTAGAGTGATGTCTTCAAAGACTGGTGAGGACCTCAATCCAAAGATATGGAATTGAGAAATAGCCTAACTGGTTGGCTGCTGCTGTTGGTGATGATGCTGTTGTTGTTGGACGACCTCATGACTTGTTGGACCATCATAAAACACTCTTGGATGTCAGTTTTTGATGTGGTTGATGATGGCCTCAATGCTGATGTTTGTGAGGTCATTGCTGCTCCTGATGCTGGTTCAGATGGAGGTTGTCCATCATCCTCCCAAGGTTGAGGAAAGTTTATCCTCAAACTTGGAAGGTCTTCATGCTCTTGAAAGTAAGGCCTCAAATCTGCAACGTTGAATGTAGCACTGCCTCCATAGTCTTCCGAAAGGTCTAACTTGTAAGCGTTGTCTCCAATCCTCTCAAGCACTTCAAAAGGACCATCTGCTCTTGGTGTTAACTTTCCCTTCCTCTTGCTTGGAAATCTATCCTTCCTTAGATGAATCCACACTAAGTCTCCTGGATTGAAAACTATCTTCCTCCTATGCTTGTTTGCTGATGTAGAAACTTGCTCAGAATACTTGATGATCTTCTCCCTGACTTGTTGATGAAGCTTCTTGATCTCCTCTGCATGTTTACCTGCTTCATAACTAAACCTCACAAAATTTGTTAGTGGAGATAAATCCAATGGAGTTATAGGATTTCTACCATAGACAACCTGGAATGGTGAAAGGCCAGTTGCCTTGGATGGTGCTCTATTGAAAGCAAATTCAGCATGAGACAAGAGGGCGTCCCATCCTGTTTTGTTTGTGGATATCAGTGACCTCAATAGTGTTCCAAGTGTCCTGTTTGTGACCTCTGTTTGCCCATCAGTTTGGGGGTGACAAGTTGTGCTATACTTCAATTGGGTGCCCAACTTCTTCCAAAGAGTAACCCAAAAATGACTTAGGAACTTGACATCCCTATCAGACACCATACTCCTAGGAACACCATGGAGTCTCACTACCTCCGGGAAATACAATTCAGCCACCCTCACAACATCATAGGTGGTATGGCAAGCAATGAAGTGAGCCATTTTACTGAATCTATCCATAACTACCATGATTGAATCTTTTCCTCCTTGAGTTCTTGGTAGACCAACAATGAAGTCTAGGCTGATGTCCTCCCAAGGACTGTTTGGAATTGGCAAAGGTGTGTATAGCCCTTGAGGTAAGCTATGACTCTTTGCAATCTGACATGTAGCACACCTCCTGATCCAATGCTCAACATCCTTCCTCATTTTAGGCCAACAATAAAGTTCCTTCAGCATAAGAAGGGTCTTCTCAATGCCAAAATGTCCTGCCAAGCAACCTCCATGAACTTCAGAGATCAACAACTCTCTAAAACTGCTCCTTGGAATACATAACCTTGCTCCTTTGAAAAGAAATCCCCGGTCTATGTGGTATAGACTTTGAGGATGTCCCTTGCATTTCTGGTACAACTCTCCAAAATCTTCATCATTCTCATATGAAGCTTTCAACTGTTCAAAACCAAGCACTCTTGCATCCAATACTTGCAACAACAAATACCTTCTGGACAATGCATCAGCTCCTTTGTTAAGCTTCCCATATTTATGATGGATCACAAAATGAAATTGTTGCATGAACTCCACCCAAGTAGCATGCCTAGTGTTGAGTTTATGCTGCCCCTGAATAAATTTGAGGGCCTCATGATCACTGTGCAGAATAAATTCAGCTCCAATAAGATAATGTCTCCAATGTTGCAAAGCTCTGATGATAGCATAAAACTCCTTATCATATGTATTGTATTTCCTCTTGGCCTCATTGAGTTTCTCACTGAAATAAGCTACTGGTTTTCCCTCTTGAGTCAACACTGCTCCAATGCCCACTCCTGAGGCATCACATTCCACTTCAAAGACTTTGGAAAAACAAGGTAATGCCAAAACTGGGGCTGAGGTTAGCTGTCTTTTGACCTCCTCAAAAGCTTTCTGTGCTGCTGGTGTCCAAGTAAAGCTCTTCCCCTTCACTAACTCAGTCATGGGAGCTAAAATGGTGTTGAAGTTCCTCACAAACCTCCTGTAGAATTATGCCAAACCATGGAAACTCCTTATCTGCTGGATTGATGTAGGAACAGGCCACTCTCTAATGGCTTTGACCTTCTCCTCATCTACTTGAATTCCTTCTGATGTCACAATATAACCAAGGAATATAACATGGCTGGTGAAGAATTGACACTTCTTGAGGTTCCCATACAGCTGCTCTCTACTAAGAATCTCCATAACACTCCTCAAGTGGTTCACATGATCCTCCTCAGACTGGCTGTAAATGAGTATATCATCAAAATACACAACAACACACTTCCCAATCAAAGGCTTCAAAACCTGGTTCATAAGCCTCATAAATGTTGAAGGTGCATTTGTCAAACCAAAAGGCATGACCAACCACTCATACAGACCTCCCTTAGTCTTAAAGGCTGTCTTCCACTCATCTCCCTCATAAATTCTGATCTGGTAATATCCACTCCTCAAATCAATCTTTGAAAACACAGTTGAGCCATGGAGCTCATCAAGCATATCCTCAAGTCTTGGAATAGGATATCTATACTTAATTGTGATTTTATTGATGGCTCTACAATCAATGCACATCCTCTGACTTCCATCTTTCTTAGGGACCAATAATGCGCCTTTGCTGAGGACTCAAGCTCTCTCTAATCATTCCTTTAACAACTCATCAACTTGCCTCTAGATCTCATAGGTTTCAGCAGGGATCATTCTATAGGCTGGTTTGTTTGGTAGAATAGATCCTGGGATGAGGTCAATTTTATGCTGGATGTCTCTTTTTGGGGGTAAACCTGGTGGCATTTCTTCTGGAAAAACATGTAGGTACTGGTTTAGGATGGGTTGGAATAAAGGATGGCTATTTTGTGGGGCTGGCTCATTTTGTGAGGCTGGTTCTTCATCAAGATCAAGCAAAAGTAACTCCTTCTGTTCACTGAACTCATGATATTCAGCAGGTAAGATCACATCAAGGGATGGTTCAACAATCAGGTTCTTGGTTCTTTTTGTGAGTTGGGATGGTTTAAGTGGGGTGAGGACAATTTTTTTGTGGTTTAGGTTAAGGGAATAAGTATTGGCTCTTCCATCATGGTTAACAGATCTATCAAACAACCAAGGTCTTCCCAACAATAAATTACATGCATCCATAGGTATAACATCACACCACACTTCATCTTTATAAACAAAACCAATTGAAAAATTCACAAGGCATCTAGATGAGATTTTGATACCTCTACTTTGATTCAACAGCTGGATGGTGTAAGGTGTTGGATGAGGACAGGTTTGCAAATTCAGCTTTTGCACCATAGTCTGTGATGCTGCGTTAGTACAGCTGCCTCCATCAATAATCAAGGAATAGATCTTCCCTTGCACTGTACATCTTGTGTGAAAAATGTTCTCCCTCTGCTTAGCTTCCTCATCAATTGTTGTACTGCTAAGGATCCTCCTGATCATCAACATTTCACCTTCATCAGGTGTGGCCTCAACTTCCTCTTCATCATATACAGGATCTCCTTCAGGTTCATCATACTGTTCCTCCTCAATAACTGTCTCAGGTTCAACAAACAGTGCTGCTTCATATTCTGCTAAGGTCACTGCTCTTCTGTTTGGACATTCTGAGGCTAGATGTCCAAGACCTTGACATCTAAAGCACCTCCTCTCAGGGAATGGTCGATTGGTAGGGATTGGGGTTCTTTGTGGGGGATTTTGGGATTGTGTTTGAGGTGGTTTAGGAAATTTGGATATTTGTGGTTGTGGGGATGGATAGGTTCTTTGAGGTGGGTTATAGGATTTGGTTTGAGGATAGGTTTTGGTTGGGTACTTGCCTCCATACTCCTTCCTTTGGGCCTTCTTCTGCTGTTCCACCTTATGAGCAAAAGAACTCAGCTCATCAAGTGAATTATACACCTGCAGCTCGACCACATTTCTGATGCTTTCATTCAACCCTCCAAGGTACCTCACATAGGTCTGAATTTCATTCTCCTTCATATTGCACTTCCACAGCAGATGTTCAAACTCCTTGGTATACTCCTCAACAGATTTACTACCTTGGACAAAGTGTTGAAGCTTGAAATAATTTTCCTTCATGTAACTTTCAGGTAGAAATTTCTCCTTGAGCTTCTGCCTCATTTCAACCCATGTACTGACTTTAGGCTCATTGATTTCCTCCCTTCTTCTTTGTAAGTTGTTCCACCATGTAGACGCATATTTCCTCAATTTTAGTGCAACCAACTTCACCTTGTTTTCCTCAGACAACTCCCTCAAATCAAACACCCTCTCTACTGTTTGCAACCAATCTAAAAATACATCAGGATCCAACTCACCTCCATACTCAGGAATATCTATTTTGAAATCCAACTTCTCTACTCTTCTTTCTCCCCTCCTTTCTTCCCTCTCACTCCTACTCCTGGATTCACTAACACTACTTCTAGGTGACCTCCTGTTATACCTCCTTCTTCTGTGATATCTAGGTCTTTCTCCTCCCCTTCCAGGTTCACTAAAAGGGTTATCCTCTTCTTCTTCTTCAGACTCCACATCAGTCTCTCTATTGATCTCTCTCCTGTGCAATCTCATATAATATTGCAACTGTTCACCCATAATTTTCATTCTCCCTTCCATTTCCTCCTTCTCCCTCAAGGCTTGTTCTGCTACTTCCTGAGGTGTTTTACTACAGCCCGACATTATAAAATGCACAAATAACACAAACAGACCTTCCTCCAAGATGTTACTCAGCTCTAATACAAATTATAATGTATGCAAGGCCCTAAGATCAGAGTATTGACCTCACAGTACACCACATTAACACATATCACACACAATCTGGCCTCACAATATAGAATCAAACACCCAAAACACCCAAAACAGACCTCACGACAAGAAATCAATTACAACCTCCTCCAAAACAGAGTATAAACACCAATGAACAAATGGATGAATGGATGATGATGAAATGATGATTGGATGGACAAACTTACAATCAAACAGTAATCGAAGATAGTTTTGAGGCTCGAGCTGATACAGACACACCACAGCTAAAACTCCAAGGGCAATGGACTGGATGACCTCAATGGATACAAACACACCACCACTGAGATTACCAAGCTCTACACCCACCACAAGGATTACCAAATCCTTGCTACTGTAGTAGAATTAACCAAAGATGAGAGTTTAACGTCACTTACAAACAAGAGGCTCAATCAAGGCACTCAAAATGCAATTAATTTCACTGATAGATTATCCTCACAAGCTGCCGATTACAAGCTATATAAAGCTAGGGTTGAGCTGGATGATTAAGGGTTTCCCCTTGCTCAAGAAACTCACTAATTAAGCATTAAACTACTTAACTAACTTAGCAAGCTAATTAAGCCTCATTACAAACTGGATTACCTCAAAATAAAAGGAAATAAAATGAAATAAAACCTAACAAACGCGTTTTCTTTATTACAAACGGTTATATCACCTCACAAGCTGGAAATGGCCTCAACAGCGTGGAAGTGAGTCTTCATGGAGGACCTCAATGCAGGATCACCTCACAGAACTGGAATGTCCTCAACAGTTCCAGAAGTGATGTCTTCATAGAGGACCTCATAACTGGCAAACATCTTCACTGAGCTGGAAAGTCCTCAACAACTCTAGAGTGAAGTCTTCAAAGACTGGTGAGGACCTCAATTCAAAGATATGGAATTGAGAAATAGCCTCACTGGTTGGCTGCTGCTGTTGGTGATGATGCTGCTGTTGTTGGACGACCTCATGACTTGTTGGACCATCATAAAACACTCTTGGATGTCAGTGTTTGATGTGGTTGATGATGGCCTCAATGCTGATGTTGGTGAGGTCGTTGCTGCTCCTGATGCTGGTTCAGATGGAGGACCTCCATCAAGGAGCTCTCCGACCTGATTTAACATATCAACAGAAAATGAAATTCCTTTTCGATGTTAAAAGATATGTTTGAGAAGAGCCGCTATTATAAAAACTTTGCGGTAATGGAATTTACAGACGTTGTATACCCGAAGAAGAAGTACGAAATGTGTTATTCCATCTTCATGCTACCCCCCTTCGATGGACACTTCGGACCCGACAAAACAGTAGCCAAGGTTCTTCAAGCAGGTTTTTATTGGCCCACTCTTACAAGGGATGTCAGGCGTTACGTTATATGCTACGACAGATGCCAAAGGATAGGAAATATATCCAAGAGAAATGAGATGCCTCAAACTGGGATGTTAGAGGTCGAATTATTCTTTGTATGGGGAATAGACTTCATGGGACCTTTTCCGCCATCCCATAAAAGCCTCTACATTCTAGTTGCTGTGGATTATGTATCTAAGTGGGTAGAACTTGTAGCCTCCCCAACTAATGACACCAAAACAGTCATCAAGTTCCTCAAAAAGAACATCTTTTATAGATTTGGGGTTCCTAAAGCGCTCCTTAGCGACAATGAAACCCACTTCTGCAACCGACCACTAGAGTCCCTCTTAGCCAAATATGGAGTCAAACATAAGGTGGCCACACCTTATCATTCCAAAACTAATGGTCAAGTTGAACTCTCGAATAGAGAGATAAAGAGCATTCTCGAGAAAATAGTTAATAGATCAAGCAAAGATTGGTCCCTAGAACTCGATGATGCGCTGTGGGCCTACAAAACTGCTTTCAAAACTCCCCTAGGCACCACACCTTACAGGTTGATATTCGAAAAAGCTTGTCATCTCCAAGTTGAGATCGAGCACAAGGCTTTCTGGGCCATCAAGGCCCTCAACTTCGACCCTAATATTACTAAAGAAAAGATAATTGTGCAACTTCAAGAACTTGATGAACTGTGGCTAGAAGCATACGAGAACTCCCGAATATACAAGGAAAGAACAAAGTCTTGGCACGACAAACATATTATGCGAAGAAGATTTCGAGAGGGTGACATGGTGCTCATGTTCAATTTAAGGCTAAGGTTGTTTCCCGGGAAACTAAAATCAAGATGGACCGGACCATATAAAGTGCTTCGCACTTTCCCTCATGGAGCGGTAGAGATTTGGCATGAGAATACTGGTTCATTTAAAGTCAACGGGCAGCGATTGAAACTATACTTGGTTGGTGATCCCGACCTCTAGTCAACAAAGAGACTACTCGAGGACCCCGATGAGTAGGGTCCATAACGTCGAGCTAACGATATTAAACAAAGCAACCCCGGGGAGGTACACTATTATCTACATATTTATTCCTCCCCACTTTTTTATTTTAGTTCAATTATTTTAGCTTTCAGTTTTTGATCCCTAGCAATTTTATTTTTATTTTGAAGGTTACTAATATTTTTCTTTTAGTGTGTAGAGAAAAAGGAAGAAATTCGAGAAATTCATGGCTTTTACTGAATTTTTTTCCTAACCTAATGAATTCTATGATGGTAGATGTTTGTAGAGATTTTTGGTATGTCAAATTATAGGGAAAATAAGGAGGAAACAAAGAAAAGGGAGAAAAACAAGCAAAAATTTGGCAAAAATCAAGCTGCTAGCATCAGGTAGGAAAACGCAGCCAGCGTTTTCCAGGCGCTGGCTGCACCTCGTCCAGAGACTTCAGGTACGTAGTTTTCACAAAACGCAGGTCACGTTTTGCCTATTGCCCAGATTTCTTTTGCCCGCCTTTTAATTTAGTCGGCCCCTTTCTTTTTCTTTCAAAACAAACTCCCCCTTCTTTTGCCCTAACTCCCGACACTCCTCACCCCCAAACACTGCCAGCGCGCCACCTGCGCCACCCACCACCCTCGCCGCCGTCGACCTTCGCCGGCGCCGCCACCACACACCACTTTCTTCTTTCTTTTCTCTTCTCACTTGCACTCTAACACATTGAATCTTCAAGGTCCATTCCTCTTCAAACTCAAGGTATGGAATTCTCAACTCTTCCTCTTGTTCTTTGATTATACACTTCGTTCTTGGTATGATTTTGGGTTAATTACTTGAGCTTATTGAGTAATTTGTTCAATTTATACCAATTATTATGTCCTAGATTCAAATTTCTTGATTTAGGTTTGAATTCTTGGATTGATTTCTTGATTAGGGCTTTGTTTGAGTTGGATGATTTTTAATCTTTTTGTTCCAGAATTGAGAAAATTATGTTGTTGCATGTGTTTAGAGAGCAATGTGATGTGAAAATTGAGAAATTTAGGTCTAGATTTTGGTTGTGATTATGTTGTGGTGTTATACTCTGTTTTTAGTAAGGTTTTAGGTTAGATATATCTTGATTTCAATCCCTAGTATCAAATAAGCATGGGGGGATTGATCGTACTAAGTTTATATGTTATGTACATGCTTATTTGATAACTAGGATTTATCTTGGTGATTTCACTGATTTTGTGAGTGTTTTAGATGGTGAGAACTAAGAATCCTAGCTTTTTAGGATCACCGAGAGATGATAACGAAGCCGGAGGCAGCCGGAAGCGAAAAGCCACGGCGGCGAAGAAAGGAAAACAGAAGGTCGCGCCTTCAAAAGACTCGAGAGACCCAAATCCCTTCAACTTTGAAGGGAACGTCAAGAAAAGGTACGACTCCCTCTCCAAAAGAGCCCTCGTCCCCATCAAATATATGCATGAACCTTTCTTGCGTAGTTGTGGTATTTTGGTTGATGTTGATTGGATGTTAGGTCGTTGCCACATGACTAACATAGCTAGGTTAGGAGAGCCGACCTATAGGGGAAGTACCCTTGAATTCTTGTCGACCCTAGTTGTAAATCTCCAAGGGAGGGATGGGTGTATTCGTTTCCAGCTTTGGGGGGTAGAGAGGAACAAGACTGTATCCCAATTTGCCCGCGCCTTTGGTTTTCCTGAACGCACATGTAGGGATTCATCCCTTATACCCATAGAGTGGGACGGGAGGGGTTTCTTTTTCAGAATTTCTGGTTTTGACAGTTGGGACCCTAGCAACACCCCCGCGACCTTGATTAGGAACCCCGTATTGAGGTATGTCCACCGCATACTCTCTTGCGATTGTTGGGATAGAACCCCGTATTGAGGTATCTTCGGGAGGCCCGGTAGCTCAAACAAAGCTACCCGAGCTGATTGCTACATGTTGCATTCCATGTTGGATACCAACCCTCGTGCCGACCCAGCAACTATGCTAGCCCACCATCTTTCTAGTGTCGCCACCTCAACCAACAAGGGCATTGTCGTAGGGGGCTACATACACACCATGCACGCGAATTCGGCTTTAGGCCACCTATGAACCCCACTGATCTAGTCTCGGGTAACTTATTCTTGGATGGGCAACAGTGCAATTTCTTTGGCTTGTGTAAGTTTGATAAGGACTCGCATTGTCTCTGGGTCTATCCCAACAACGCTAGGTTTCCCGTGCCTAACCCCCGCACCTCTCCCCTAGTTGTTGAGAATTTAATATGGATGCCTTCCTTCCCCGAGTTCGACCCCGAACCAGAACCAGAAATCCACCCTAACCCTCAACCTGAACAACCCCAACCAGACTATGAGGCGCGCTTTCGCAACCTCCAAACCTCCATTGACCGGACTGAACACCGTGTCAACGAGTTGAGGGATAGCTTTGTTGAGTATAGAGGGCAATCTGACCTGCGATTTGACCGTCTCGACGAGTCAATCGCCAACCTCACCGGCCTTATTCAGGCCATGTTCGATTGAACCTCACCACCACCAGGACCGAGCCATACCAACCCTTCCCCACCGACTGAGGATTCTTGATCCTTGGCTAACCCTTACCCTTCACCATTGTCTTCTGCATTGAGGACAATGCAACATCTAAGCATGGGGGGATTTGGTTGAAAAATATTTCTTCTTGTAATTTTTTTTCTTATTTCTCTGTTTTTCGTTTATTTTTCTATTTTTCCTTCATTTTTCTTTTATTTTCATCTTTCTTTTTCTTGTTCCATGGTTGTTTTTCAAATTTTAGTGTGATTTCTCATATTTTTGTGTTTTTCTTTTTTTGCTTGTTCATAGTTATTTGAGTTTCTAGTTTGTTTTTCCTTTTTGTTTTCTAGTTTCTTAAGTTTTTCTTCTAAATTTTTCTTTTAAATTGCATCCAACTAGTTTGCATTAGATAGAAGAATGTAGTTTTTCCTTTTTCTTTTCCTAGTTTGTTTCTTTTTCTTTCTTTTGCATCCACCTATTCAAAAATCCAAAAAAATCAGAAAACTTAGAAAAAAAGACCAAAAAAATTAGAAAAGACAAAAACTAAACAAATATAAGATAGGATTAGGATTAAAACCGGAAACACCTTCAGTGATGATTTGTAAACCTTTCTTACTTTCAGTTTAGCTTGCTTCGCTTAGAAAAGTCTGGATTAGATCTCAAAAGTTTAGAAAGTTGTATCTTACTGCTTTGACTATCTTACTGCTTTGAGTATCTTAGAAAGTATAAATGTGCGTGCCGCAAATCTTTGGGCTAAGTTTAGTTGATTGAGCCTCATCCCGCGAGTCCACATTGCCTAAATTTTGAATTGATCACTTTTATCAATTCCATATTCCCTGAGTGACTCACCCATTAGTTGCATCTCTAGAACTTGCTTTGCATCTTACTTGAGACTACATATTTACATTGCACGCTATGACAAAGTGATTAAGGCATTCGTTTTATTTTGCTAAACTACATAGCCAAATAACCTACCCTACACTATATTTAACCGTTCTTTTTGCCCCGCCTAACCTTTGTTCACCCTTCTTTCATGATTGAACCCTGACAATTCAAGCCTTGGCCTTTGATATCCAGTATCCCTTTGCCTTGCTTGGTTGAAGGAGAGTTTGTCGTTTTTTTGGAAGGAACAATTGATTTGGTGTGTTTGTGAACAAAAATATGAAGTTTGGGATAGATTGTGCTTATTGTTTCAAGTTGGGAGAAACTGAAAGTCCCACCTTTTGAATAATTGATGTTTGGTTATGTTGTTCATACATTTTATCAAGGTCAAAGTTGTAATTTCATAGTTTTCTTCTCCCCGATCACCCACCAAAAAGAAAGAAAAAAAAAGAGAAAAAGAGTTCCAAAAAGAAAAGGGTGTTTAGGGAGATTCAATTTAAATTTATAAACTTTGACTTGGTTGTATTTAGTTGAGATGTTTCATATCCTAGAGGGTGAAAGGTGAAATTCCTTGCATACACTAAGCAAGAAGGTGAGTTTAGAGTGTTATACCCATGGAAATTCAATCCAAGCATGGCTCTTAACTCCTCAATCCCAAATTTTACCGCTCCTTTCCCCTAACCTAAGCCCCGTTACAACCCGATAAAGTCCTTTTGATTGTCACTTGTGCATTGCATACAAGTAGTGGAGAGCGAGGTTCTTACCAAGCTTATGTAGTTTGTTTCTATTGGTTTGAGTATGAGAAAACCCACATACATATAGAAATTTGAGTGATTGAGTGAATTTATTCTTTCCTATGTGAGGTTTGCTCTTTTTGACTGACTTACGTCCATAACTAACCGCGCACATTTGCATTATTCTTAAGACTGTTAGCGGGTTTATGCTTCAGAAGTACTTGTTCTCTCCTTTTGGTTTCGAAATTTTCTTCCTTTCTCTTTTAAATTGAGTTTTGATCTTGTCCAGACTGATCTTTGTGATTGCTTGATTGAATTGATGTGTTAGATTGGTTAGCCTGAGGGGGTGTTAAGATTTTGTTTTTGTGATCCTATCGAAAGCTCTTTTCGCCTCTTTCTCTTCTTGCACTTGGTTTCTCCTGTTTAAGCCCTAACACTCCTATTTTTAATTCTGACTTACTTGAGGACAAGCAAGAGCTAAGCATGGGGGGTTTGATAAGTTGTTTTTATATAGAGTTTTTAGGGCTCAAATCATGTCAGTTTCATGCTTTTTATACCCGATATCTCGTATTTTTATAACAATTTCTGTGATTTATACGCTTGTTCGCGAGTTTGGTATGTTTTGCAGGAATTGGTGGAACTATATCGAAAAGCATGAAAATTTGGAGGAAGAATAACAAAAATCAAAGAAATAAAAAAAGAAGTTGAAGAAGGAGAGAAGAAGAAAGGAAGAACGACCCAAATAACACGGCCCAAGACCAGCTGAGGCGGAGAGGCAAGGCGCAGGCAGCATTTTTAAAACGCAGCCAGCGCCTTGTCCAGAGAGTTTGGCAACCGAGAAGAAAGAAAACGCAGCCCGCATTTTGGAGGTGCAGCCAGCGCCCACTCACGGAGAATTTCGTTTTTTGGGCAAAATGCAGCTAGCGTTTCTAAAACGCAGGCCGCGTTTTGTGCCCTAATCCAGCTCTATAAAAGGGGTTTGACATCCGCCATTTTGAAGGAGCTTCCGCAGCGAGCGATTTTCATCAGTTTACATTAATTTTCGGAGATATTTTTAGGTAGCTTTTAGACTAGATTTAGATCAATTTATTTACAGTTGATTCAAAAAGATTGTTATTAGATTAGATTATTGTTAGTGATCGAAGGACACGAAAGAGATCAATTCAGGTGACACGAAGAGATCGATTCCGCCAATTCGAACACGATTTATTTCTATTCTTCTTTAATGCTTTCTAGTTGTTATTTGGATTTTGCGATGTTCACTTTTAGAATTGTAAGTAGCTAATTTCCTTTGTTTGGGGGATAAACTCGATGTCTATTGATTGAATTTGAATACAGTCTCGGTGTTAGGTTGTCCTTTTATTCGTTTAATCTGCGTGCAATGTATGTCATGGTAATTTGACAATAGAACGACAATTTGAGTCTGTACCTGGTTTTAGATTCTTGACAATAGAACGACAGTTTAAGTCTTGAATCAGATTGCGTAGATTGAATCATTGTAATCAGTTCTTGCCTAGGGTCAATTTATAATAAGTTCTTATCTTCGATTAAGCTAAATAGTTAGAAATAATGTTTAGGTTAATCTTTGTAACTCACCTAGGATCGAAAGATCAAAGTGATAGGGCTTAGAAAGATTATAGACCTCGAATTATATTGTTACCTGCACTGGGATTGTTAATGATTTCATTGATTGACTAGAGTGGACTCCCCTGAACGCTTTTAATTAATTGATGAAACCCTAAAAATTCTTGTTTTCTTAGATTAGTTTAGAAAACCTTACCACAACCCTTGGATCAACCTAGCACTCTTTGTCGCGAACTAGTTCAGTGCGTGGTTGAACGCAAATCCCCGAGAGAGAACGATATTTTATTACTACACAAACCCGTACACTTGCGGTACACAGACACCTATATGTTTTAGGTCTGTCAGCAGTTTTCCGCAAAATTGACCCGTCGCGGGCTCGACCTTACCTATCGCGGGTGCGACGGTCCTCTGCCAACTTCCATCCTTCAATTTCTCACCGTTGGTCGCGGGTGTGACGCTATCGTCGCGGGTGTAACTTGGTTCTTTCGCGGGTGCGACACTTCCATTCTCGGGTGTGACCCAGCTCTGACCGCAGGCAGTTTTCTTCTCTCTGTGGCACGTCGCGGGCGCGACCCAGCTCTGCTTAGCTGTAGCGGGTGCGACACTTGTGTAACGAGCGCGACCTCCGTCTGCCTTCTACCCTCTGCTGCACTCCTTGGGCGGTAGCACCCGCTACCAAGATTGTAGCGGATGCTACGCCCCTGTTTTGCGCCAATAATGGAGATGGAGTTCCCGGGTTGGTCTCGCCTCAGTTCTCGACTCGAGTTGACTCGGGTTGGCTCGAGAAATCACTCGGGATTCCCTAAAAAGCCTCAATTGAGCCCAATTTCCTTCTAACTCTTTATTTTCCTACAAAACACGAAATCATCATATCTAATATATAATTACAGGGCTAGAACAAGCAAAAATACCCTATAAATGATAAAAATTCGGATCGGAACGAGACCGAACGACACTCCCACACAAGGGTTTGCTAGCCCCGAGAAAACTAAAAACAAAGATAAAAACAGAGAAAAAGAAACTAAAACCCCTAACTTACTTTCGCAGGAATCGCGGATGCATTTAGCAAATGCATCAAGCCCTTTAAACCCCTTGTCAGCCTAAGTGGACGAGGAAGGTCTCGTGAGGGTTTATAGAAGCTATACCCACAAAAGCCAAAGAAAGGAGAGAGGAAAAGTGAAAACAAAACAAGTTTTGAAAAGAAAGAAAAGAAAAATTGTCTGTTTTAGGAATCATATAATCGCCGCAAGGAAAATAATACTAATCAACCAAAAGGAACAATTTTGAGCACATCAAATCACCTAACTCAAGATGTTGCCAATCTTAAAGATTTTGATTCCCAAACATCTCCTACAAAATAAGATCTTATGTGCTCAAGCGCAAGTGTTATTCTAATCGATTCCGATTGATCTAAAATATCACAATCCGAGCTTGTTTCAAAGCAATAGATTATTTAAGTGTGATCCTCCCTCGCATGTGTCGCCCTTGGCTTGGTGAGGGCCGCAGGAGACGCAGGGAAAAACTTCACATTTATTACGATTCTTTTTGGAGTTGGGTTTTAGAATTTATGGCCCAACATTTTCAACTTCTAAACAAGATTTAGTGTTAGTTTTTTCGGGAATTGCACGGCCCATAAATCGGGTCTACCCTCCCAACATGAGCTACTCCATACGCAAACGAAGTGCTTAAGGGGTAAGAGCGTCGTATCGCTCATGCCGTCCCGTGTAGGTATACTAACTTAACATTACACTTTCAAGGTTAATGTCGGGTTTTTCGAGATTTGGAACGGCCCATAACGGGGTCACCCTACCAACTCAGGCTACTCCATTCACAAACGAAGTGCTTAAGGGGCGTGAGTGACGCCCACTCACACCGGCCTTTGTTGGTTTTTCTAACAGATAACCAATTAATTCAATTTAGTTAGATTTAACTTTTTGAACAAGCTCGGAAGTGATCTACTAGAGTCTCACAGTTTCGAAAAGAACGTGAAAGAAACAAGGATCTTATTAAGCATTTAATGAAAGGAATCTAAACAAATGAGTCATGACAATATTTGCACCAAGGACGATAATGCTCATACGGGTTGCTTTCAAGGAGATTAAGAAACTCTTCGAAGCGTTGACTACACTTATCCTAAAAACAAAGCTAAAACAAAAGAAAAACGAAAACTTTAAAAGGTTTTTCATTCCCTTTTTGTCCTTTTTCACACAAAAATTTTCAAATTTTAGCAAACACTACGAAAAATCAAAATCAAAAGACTAGGTGATCTACCCATGAACATGAAAATGTCACCCCCACTCCCACACAAAACGTCACAATGTCCCCACTGTGAGAAGGGTGTCACAAGTAAGGTAGAGAACCAAAGAAAAGCATATATACAAAACACTTATCACATAAAAATTGATGGCGACCCAAGCCCACACGGCTCCAACAACAAGATAATGCCAACAATCACACACAAGGGGTTTGCCACCCAAAAGGAAAAATCAAGCATGCATCATGGATCAAGAATATATACACTCAAAGAGAGGGTGGAAAGAAGTTACCTCGAGATCTTCAATTAAAGACAACTCAATACGCGATCCAAAAGCACCAAGCATAAGGTTAGGATATACAATTTAAACTACCTAAATGCTTAGAACTTGGTATGCAAGATTAAAAGAAAAATAAAATATATACAAGACACTACTAATTAAAGAACTAAAGAAAAACCAAAATATTTATAATACGTATCTCACTTTTTTTTTACTTTTCTTAGACTCAAAAGCCGGAATGCATACTACCCCCCCTCCCCCCACTCCCAGACAAAGAGGTTGCAATGTCCTCAATGGAAACAGAAGTAAGGTAAGAAAACGCTCTAAAAGGGAAGAAAAAGAAACACACAAAAAGAAAACAAAAGAAGAAAAGAAAGCCAACTCACTAACTGTACAAGAAAGGTGAGGAAGGATATTACCTGGAAGGCTTCTTATCAAAAGACTCACTCCTTCTCACCTCAAGATATCGAGCACCATGTCAGAACCATTCAACGCCCGTAGTAACAAGTCATGCATTCTCTCATGCATCTCATAATGGTGTAGGTAAGAGCACAATCTCAAAATTAAATCAACAAACATTAGTGCTCTCAACAGTTTCTCGAATGCCTTAGAAAATTCATAGAAAGGACGGACTACAGGAATGTATAAGAGTTTCCTAGGCACGATGAATTGAGACATGACAAATGAGTCCTCCCATTGACTTGTAAGTGGAGATTGGGTATACAAATCAACGGAAGGGGGCAATACAACATATTCCTGAACATGCTCATGCAAAGAATTTGTTGCCAAGAATGATTCAAACTCAATATCTATGCAATTTTTATCAAACACTGATTTCAAATCACAACTTTCATCTAAATAATCGTCATAATCATTAGTGGGTGATAAGGAAAAAGTAGGGTTAGACCACATCATAACACTCCCAATATCACAAACAGGCACATCTTCATCTTCATCAATATCAGATTCATCAGAAGAACTATCAGTATTAGGAGGTGTTTAGTCTGATTTAGCATGATTTTTCCCCTTTACTCTATGACTTTTTGCTTGTTTTTAATAATTAATTTATGTCTTTTATTACGTTTTTACTCATTTCTGCAATTTTATTAGTTTTTATGTCTTTTTATTATTTTAGACGTTTTTATTGCTAATTTTAGTCAAAATTGTAAAATTGAAAATAAAATAAAATGAAAACCTTAATCCTAATTCTAAATCTCAATTCTACAACCCAATTCTCCCTCTCATTTCTCTTAATCGGCCCATATCTCTCTAGCCCAAAACCCATTTACCCAGCTCCCGTATACCCAAACCCGCCTACCCATACCCTAACCCTAACCCAGTTAACTGCCCCATTCCTCTCTCCTATTCTACCGGATACAAACTCCCTCCCCACAAACCCTAATTCCCTCAATTCATTTTTCCCATGATTTGCTACAAATCAAGTTTAATTCTAAAAGAGCATTTTTGGCAACTTACATTTGTTACGGTATGTATCTTTAATTATTGAATAATTGTAATAAAATTTATAGCATTGCTTGTAATGATATATATATATATATATATATATATATATATATATATATATATATATACCTCATTAAGGTAAAAGTATAAGATTTCAATGATATATAAATATTTATTATATATATTGTAGACAATGTATACTAAACATTGAAAGAAGACTTTGTTCATAAATCATAATTTCTACCTATATAATTCCTATAATAAACATAAAAATCGTTCTAGTTTTGTTTCTAGGGGCGATAGGGGTATGCACCTCTATTGTTCTAAACTAATTAAGAAATAAAGTAATAATATCATGAATATCCTAACTAACATCTTCATGCTCAAGAGCCTCAACGAATTTTCCGTTTGAAACATCATCTTTGTTTGCATTGCATAGCGTACAAGAAGTCCCTCATTGAATTTGTCACTGCAAATAGAAAAAAATTTATTAGAAGTATTCTTAAAAATATACGACAAAAATTCTGATAGCATTTCCCCCTAAAAGTTTAGAATATCCTAGGGAAAGTGCCTCACATATTAAATCCACATAAAAATAATAACAACGGCCACACGTCGGACTACATCACGAGCTACATGCTCGAAGTCCAACCGGATATATATACATAAAAGTAAATCGATACAAAGGAAGATAGTCACCATACCTTTAGTACTGTCTATCAGGACTTGGGACTTGACGCACAAAAGGACAGAGACGTCGAGAAGATCCAACTATCCCAAGAAATTACTTAGGGGTACCCTAACTTTTGGTGAAATGTTTTTTTGGTACCCCAACTTTTAAAAAATTAATTTTGGGGTACCCTAACTTTTAGAATTAGAAATAATTAGGTGAATTTTCGGCCAATGATTTGAATTCACCGGTGAATTTTAGGCGGGAAATTGATTAAGTGTTTTTGTGGACGAAAATGATTTGAATCAATCAAAGTTTCGCCCAGCAATTCACTTGGTAATTTCTAATCATAAAAGTAAGGGTACCCCATAATTAGTTTTGAAAAATTAGGGTATCAAAAAATTGTTTCTACAAAAGTTAGGGTACCTCTAAGTAATTTTTTGTAACTATCCACATTATAAGACTCAAAACTATAAATGGTTAAGATATTTTTCTTTATTATGGCAATCTGATCCGTAGAAAACCAACAGAAATAAAAGATCTAAAAGATGACTTCCTCATGCATGTCCCTATCTTCATTCATTTCCCAAAGAAAAAGGCAACCTAAAACTTTCTTAGGTCGCCTCCGCATCATCCACTAAGTCAAATGCAAAATCTTTTCCATTGATAGACAATGAAACATTCAAGATTTTCCGGACTATCATCTTTCTATTGAGGCCTTATAAAATAAGAGGGAACAAACATCAAAATCAATTAAGTAAAAGTGAAGTATAATCAAGTAGCAATTAGAAACACAACATATAACTTATCTTGCGTTAAACAATATAATAATTGAAACAAAAATTTGGGCAAACAAATTACGTCCGTTTATTTGGTCTCTTGCCTTGAAATACAACAAATCAAAATCATGAAATGGATCTTGCATAGGCATAAAATGTCATTGAAAAAACAAAAATTCATTAGAACTATGAAAGACATACATTAGATCCATGTAAACACACAAATTGTAAAACACGCTAATTGTCATGATAATGCTCTTTTGTATTCAGAGAAACAATTAATTAGTTAACACAAGGCTTAAATAGATCCTAATCAAACAAAGACAGAGAATTGGAGAACATACTTAGGTGTAGCAAAACATGCTCCTAATTAGATAATTAGGTGTAGCAGGCAATTTGAAAAGGACCTCATGAAAGCATACAAGATGGGTTTAAACCTTTGTTCCCTAGCTAAATCAGCTCTACCAACTAAGACGGCTAACACCTCTTGATTTATTATATGTCAACATATTAGAAAAGTCAAAATCTCCACCAAAACAAATTGACCAAAGGAATTAAGGTATATAAGTCAATAATGCATTGGCTTTACTGTGGAGAAACAACTCCAACCCTTTTCCTACCACAAAAATAATTGGTTTCCAGAATATAGTGCAATTAAGTACCTGCTAGGAGTCCTCGAAAAAGCTAATCAACATCAGAGGCGAGTTTGTCATAACTATCAAAAGCCTTGCCTGGAATCACAGCCACACCACTTGGTTCTGAAGGCTTGGCCGCAATTGTGCTACCAAGGTTTTTCCGGAATGATCGAACTAGAGACCAACCAACAACTGAGGTAGGAGCAACACTAAATACATTGTTCCACCTCATACAATGATTTGAAGAATAAGAAAACACAACCTAGTTAATGGTCATTCTAATTTATATCAAAACCTACTACTGTAGGCAAGTAACAAAGTGCACATCTAATTTCATGATTTATTTTGCTTTCCCCTAATGAAGTCTGCAAGTTTCACACAGCACCTCTAAAGAATACTGACAAAATAAAAGAAACCTATAGTTTAATCTCCACATAAGCACCTCTAAAGAATATTGACACTGTGGCACAATCCTAGAACCAAATTTCTACATCTCCACCTAAAATGCAAAGTTGCAAACATAACTGATTATAGTTGCAGACTTGCTTAGGCCATTCTTATTCAGAAATCAAGAGACATTGATACAATACAGGAATGATTGTTTACCCTGTAAAACTTGACATAAACGGGTTAGAAACTCAACATCAACATATAAAAAGGGTTCATCCAACTCATCACTCCTATACATTGCTCCCTTCCCCCCTCCCCCTCTTTTCTTTCCCAAATTTTTTTTTAAAAAAATCAAAAGAAATCATCAGAGATGAATTGAAACAACTAAGTATAAATCAGTAAGCAATGAATATCGTGCTTGCAAGAGCTAAAGCATAATGAATTTGGAAACAATCAAAATTATAAAAACTAAAAACACAAATCACCAATGATATACACACATATCAGGAAAATTAGCAGGCATTCAAGTCAATATTTATCCTCCCAATAAATGAAATGCAAGATAATAACCGATACACAAACATAGAAAGGTGGTTTTACTCTCATATGAGCTCTTGATGTTCAATTATATATTTAAGAAGAGTATGTAAGAACTTTCGTCTCTGCTTGAAGCTGCTTTTCACCCAAATTTTCTGCGCTTTCCTTGCTTGTGCAACACATTCCCTAACCTGATAACAGCTAGACATAGCAGATGTTAAGTACCCATCGTTCCAAAGAACTCACGTACAATGATTTTCTATACTAACAAATTTGTCTGTCATGAATCCTTTTATCTATTTCTATCTTAGGCTAATTTCTTACCATTCCATTATTTTTCCATACAGCCCCAAAAGGCATTCATTGGACAAAAAAATGAACCTAAAACACAAAAGAAGGAAATTACATTCAACCACAAATCCATATATCTAAAAATAACCACATATTTATGCAGATATTATGCCTAAGCTATCCCTAGCAAGATATTTGATTGTGTTACACATCAACTCTGGCGCTTGGGCACTTTTTGAAACCTTAAATAGACATCCAATGAATATGACAAAATCGAGAAAAATAAATAGAATTACGTACCTTTCTGAAACCATAAACGCACAATTGATGTCAATGGTAGCAGAGCATTAGTTGACATTGTGAGTTGGTTCGGGAAAGCTTAATAGAAAAGGCGTGATTGTTCATCAAAAAAGCATCTCAAGATTGTTGTTTATCGAAGTTCTAGGCAACGATCCTCCACAGACTCTTCAAGATTAGTCAGTCCCCAATCCTCTCAAACAAGACAATCATCTTCTCTACAAATATTGCAGTAGATATACTGGTTTTACAGATCGAAGGGGGGAAAGAAGGCAAAAGAGGGAGAAAATGGTAATAGTATGCAGTGGACATTCATGTGGGTAATGAGAGCGATTCCATCGCCATTTCTGTAGAGCTGATGGATGAGAGACGAGAGTATGGCAGAGACATGAAGTATGGGAGAAGAAAGCGCGCGGGGGAGAGGGATGAGTCGACAGGAGGCTTTGATTGACTAACCCTAGATTAGATTTCCCTCCCAACTGGCAAAAATATGAAATAAAGTTTCTGGTCTTTTGCTTAATTGAAAAAATGAAATTAATTGGAAGGAATGTAAAATTGGGCTGGAATATAATTAGCTGAAAAAAATTAGTGGGAACTTAATTTTGATGAAAAATTTTATCTCCCCGCATCTTTAAAAATTATTAAGTGTTTTTTGTAGCATTTCAAACTATTTGCTACAATATACGATCCTTTTTGTGGAAAAATCGTATATGCTACTATTGTGTTTACAACTTTTTGCATATTGTGGCAATTTTAAATTTGCCACTAATAAATTGCCACAAACATAGATTTTCTTGTAGTGGGTTTTATTTTGGTTTTGTTTTAAGGTCAGTTTTAGGGTTTGTTTTGGTTAGGGTTTGGTTTTGGTTGTGTTAGGGTTGTTAGGTATGGTTTAGGTCAGTTTGTGGTTGGGTTTGTTCTTAGGGTTCTAGGTTTTCCTAGGGTTCTGTTTAGGATCTGGTTAGGTTTTATTAGGGTTTAGATGTCTTTAGGTTTTAGGGTTTTTGTTGGTTTTAGTATGATTAGTGGCTAGGGTTCTTTGGGGTTAAGGGAGTGATTTAGACTCCATTGGATGATTAGTTATAGGGGTTAGTGAATTAGGGGGTAATTAGTGGGAAAAATCTAATTCCCACCTTAGTCCTTTGTTCAAGTGGGGTACATTAGAGATCGGAAGCTCTCTAATGTACTAATCACTTGTTAATGGAAGGTTAAGGACGGGATAGTTAGTCACTCTCTCATGAAAGTGAGATAGAGGCTAACTAGGGAATCTTGTTCGATTAACCCCCAGGATCCATGGAGGATTTCGGGGAAGTTAATCTGGATTACCTTCGAAAGAGGGAATCCCGTGGCCATTTTTCTAACAAGATTCTCATATGATTTATCCTATCTTTTTGCCTCTTAACCACAAAACTCACATTACCATCAATGCTTTGGTTGCCTAAAACTCCCGAAACCATTTTCTTTGTTTTTGTGGTTTACTTGTGTTTTCTTATTTGCTTGAACACCTTCTCTCATATGATGATGAACCCCCAACCTAGTAGGTGAGAATTCGGAATAGACTATTAGGATTAGAAGCCCCAACTCCTTGAGAAAGAACGACAAAAACTGGGTTGACATAAACCATGTTACAGAAAATGGCGTCGTTGCCGGGGAGTTGCGCCTTTTAACCTTTTAGTTAATTCTTGAGTTTTCCCCCTAGGTTCTAAAAAAATCTAAAAATATTAATAATGAAATGGCATGTTTTAGCTTCCCTGAAGATGAGCATGAGTTATTTTGTGATTACTATGATAATTAATTGATTATCGTACTTATTGAACTTTTGAAGGTTATAATTATTCTAGAAGGGAAGTATTGGTTGCTATTAATGAAGGAGTGAATTTTATAACTCGTTATCTGCTAGATTGTTTTGGGTTTAATATGGAAAATGATAATGAGGCTTGGAGTTTACTTTTTTGGTTGATAGGGGATGCTCGTGATTTTAAAAAGAGTTGTTATTCTGAGGGTTATTATTATTTTGATAATCCATGTGCTCACCATACTAGAAGTTTGAATGTTTGTCCCCCTTCCCTTTGTGATTATTTACATACCCAATCTCCATTTATAGATCAATCAAGGGAAATGGGCTAAGAAGATCCATATGTG
This sequence comes from Portulaca oleracea, assembly GCA_029582165.1. Lineage (NCBI taxonomy): Eukaryota > Viridiplantae > Streptophyta > Magnoliopsida > Caryophyllales > Portulacaceae > Portulaca > Portulaca oleracea. The sequence continues at coordinate 5,926,586 of CM055875.1, forward strand.
AGTACTCCTTCCTCTCCTATTTCTATTCCTATGCATATCTCCTCCCTTTGTGATCAATTTGAATCATCTATTCATGCTTTCGACTCTCTTACTCATGTTGTTGACCCGACCTATAGTGATTATATCATGGATTGTGTGCAACAACTAGATAGAAAGCAAAGTGAGTTCGGTGAAAAGCGTGATTTGATAGCTTCTATAATATTTGAGTATGCTCACATGATAAGACCTTCCTCTCCCGAGGAATTTGCTTCAAGTAGAGTCGAGTCTTTTTCCCCATTATCCCCTGATATTCATGTTGATCCCCCTTTGTGTGAAAATGGTGTTAATGACTCTCTTTCTCCGTCTTTGACTTGTGTGCCTCATTCTCATGACGTAGAAACTATTCCTCATGATGCATATGTGTGTGAGTATGAATCATTTGTTGAGGATTATAAACCTGAATGTGACACTTTCAGATTTGATGTTCAAGATGATGAATCTCTATTATTAGCAATCCCGGTCCCTTCTTCATGTTTAGATTCCTCATGTGATGAGTATGAGGTTGTTGATGATGATGAAGCTACTTTATGTGATATTTAAAGTGTTTGCATGTGGTACAATCCTATCTTTTCTTTTCATACATGTGATGAGGTTAATGAATTAGACTTGCTTGTGATGATATTGTCGAGGAAGTTGACAACTCTTTTATGTGCTTTAAATGTGATGATATATCTCCCTCTCCCGATCATGTAATCCCCATTCATTCATTGATTGTCACTCCCTCACCCAACCATACATGCCTTGAGTCTCTAGGTGTACCTTTAGAGGGTATGATCCCCTCCTAGACCCTTATCATGTTTACCTAGAAGACTTGCCTAGAAAAATCATGCTCCTTTACTTCCATCATCATTTTAGTGATTTTTCTAAGGCATTTGATAAGATGGTGAGAGCACTCACTTATACTGACTTTTTAATTTTTGTGTTCTCATACATCCATAATTATGAGATGCATTCGAGGATGCATGATCTACGGGTGTTGAATTCTTCCAATCTTGAAGGCCCAAATCTTGAAGAATAAGGAGCGGCTGATGCTCCATTGGTAATCGAGGTTAACCAAGTGCATTTCTTGCTTTTATTGAAGACTTTCTGGTAACCTCGTTCCACCCTTTCTCTTTTGTAGATATTTTTTTTCTTTTTGTTTATTTAGTTTGTTTCTTTTTGCATGTCTGGTTTTTACTTTTTGGTGGCGCACCCATTGGTATGCTTTATGTTGGGATTTCTTTGTTGTTGGAGTCGTGTGGGCTCGGGGCGCCACCCCTTTTCTATGTGTTAGATGTTTGTATATATGTTTGCTTGTGTTTTCTTTAGGTGTTTATATATTTGGTTTTCATAGTTTTACTACCCTTCATGAGACACCCTTTCCACAATGAGGACATTGTGGCAATTTAAGTGTTGGTGGGAGATCTTTATATTTGGGGTAGCACACCTAGTCTTTTTAAGTCCTCTTTTGCTGCCTTTCTTTCTTAAAAAAGTTAGCGAAAAAAGAAAGAGTGAAAAAAGTGCTAAAATTTGAAAAAAAATGAAAAAGGTAGTGAAAAATGAAAGAGAAAAAGGGAAAAAGTTGTGAAAAACCTCAAAAGTGATTCGATTTTCTTTAGGTGATATTCTTGTCCATAATAGTGTAGATAGTTGTTTAATTGACCTAGTTAATCGTTTGGAAACGGCCAATATGTACAATAATAGGCCTTAGATTGAATCGTTGTCATGACTTACCTTTATTAAATCTCTTCATGGAATGTGAAAGTAGAGTCCTCACCTTTTACACGCCCCGATTGTGAATTTCTTGCCTAAGTTGGGTAGTTAGAGTCGTCTAATGCTCATGCTCACCATAATTAATGAATTAATTTATTGGGAAATTGGATTCTAATAATACGAACTTTTGGCCATATAAGACTTAATAATACGAACTTTCGATTAGGTTCTGAATAATATGAACTTTGACCCCCTGTTGCCCCCAGTAACACGCCATCGAGTTAGCTTTATTTTGATTCGTCGGGAAATCTAGGTGGTGGTGGCGGCACGTTTTCTTTGATGTTTGACCATGCCATGTCACCCATTGACTTAAAAAATTGCAACGTCACTCTCTCTTTCTCTCTCTTCTCTCTTCCCTCTCTCTCTCTCTCTTTCGCTCTCTCCTCTCTTCGTCATTCCCAGATCTGTTTCCCCATCTTCTTCTTCTTCTTCATTATTTGCAAGTGCATTGTGAGAGAACCGAATCTGGGAATGACGAAGAGAGGAGAGAGAAAGAGAGAGAGAGAGAGGGGGAAGAGAGAGGAGAGAGAAAGAGAGAGTGACGTGGCAATTTTTTAAGTCAATGGGTGTCATGACATGGTCAAACATCAAAGAAAACGTGCCGCCACCGCCACCTAGATTTCCCGAAGAGTCAAAATAAAGCTAACTCGGTAGCTTGTTACTGGGGGCAACAGGGGGTCAAAGTTCATATTATTCAAAACCTAATCGAAAGTTTGTATTATTAAGTCTTATATGGCCAAAAGTTCGTATTATTAGAATCCAATTTCCCTAATTTATTAATGTCGGTCCCACCGATGAGGGTTGGTATGAGTGGACGGCGCTCATGCCCCTTAAGTACAATCTTTACGAATGGAGCAACCCGAATCAGGGAGGGTAACCCTTTGCGAAGGCCGACTTTATTCCCGAAAAAAAAACGACGCCGACGTCCTAAAATTTATAAAACGGATTTAGAGTGGGGCTTAATAAAGAAAGAAAAGAGTGAAGAAAAAAAGAAGAAAAAGAAAGCAGAATAAAGAGAGCAAAAGCAAAAGCAAAAGAAAAAAAATGAGTTGCGAAAGAAAAAGAAAAGAAAGAAAAAGAAAAGTTGAAAGAAAAATAAAGAGTGAAATTAGGATAGATAGCCATCTCGAGCTTGAGCATGAAAATGACTTTGATTGTCTGGCTTAGGTTAGAAAGGATCGATTAAGGCCCACTTGCAGTTGTACACGAGGAATATGCTTTTCATGAAATGCTTGGGATTGAAAATCTCTAAGAATGACAACTCTTCGACCTAAGTATCCTTGTTTGTTTATATTCGCCCCTTCCTTGTGATTGATAAAGTCGGTTAAGCAATTAAATACGTTGTTATGAATGCGAATATCTCCTTCTTTCCGGTTTTAGTTTTTATTTTCACTCTCCATTCCCTTCTCTCTTCCGTTTCTTCTCTTGGCTTTTGTGGGTAGAGTCGCTACAAACCCTCATGAGACTCACCTCGTCCACCCGGGCTACCGAGGGGTTTAAAGGGCTTGGTGCATACGCTAAATGCACCCGTTTCCTCCCACTAAAGTGGAGTACTTAGGTAGTTTTGTTTTGTTTTGCTCGAGACGAGCAAAAGTCTAAGTGTGGGGGGTGTTTAGTCTCGATTTTGCATAATTTTTCCCTTTTATTCTGTGACTTTTTGCTTGTTTTAAATAATTAATTTAGGCTTTTTATTACGTTTTTACTCATTTATGCAATTTTATTAGTTTTTATGTCTTTTTGTTATTTTAGATGTTTTTATTGCTAATTTGAATCAAAATTGTAAAATTGAAAATAAAAACCTTAATCCTAATTCTAAATCTCAATTGTACAACCCAATTCTCCCTCTCATTTCTCTTGATTGGCCCATATCTCCCTAGCCCAAAACCCATTTACCCAGCTCCCGTATACCCAAACCCGCCTACCCATACCCTAACCCTAACCCAGTTAACTGCCCCATTCCTCTCTCCTATTCTACCGGATACAAACTCCCTCCCCACAAACCCTAATTCCCTCAATTCATTTTTCCCCCTTCTTCCTCCTCGTCTCTCATCTCCCTCTTCTTCCTCTCTGATTCTTTCATGCGCAGACAAGCACGCCTCACACCATAACCAAACGAACTCCATCTCCTTCTCTCGTCTCTCATCTTCTCATATTATCTCGTTCTTCTCTTCTCTTCTCTTTGCTATATCTCGCAATATCTCGTATTCTCTCTCCCTCACTCTTTTTCTCTTTGATTATAACAGATTCGGTTGAGAGAGAGAGCTGCGAAGAAGAACACGCAGGACACCACCATCGTCATCATCTTCGCTCTAACAAACCAAACGCATCTCATCCGTCCAGCTTGAAGATGAATCGTTGGCTTAGATTTGAAGGGGAGGGCAAGAATCGACTATTAAAGGGAGAGGAGGAGCTTCGATTTGCTTTATGGTTGGTTTCGGCCTCCATCCTTATGGTTAGTCTTAGATTAGGGTTTTATTTGCTATTAGATTTAGGTTTGATTATGTTTTTGCAATTGGTCTTTGGGTTCGAATTCTCTGTTTCGATACCGTAGGATTCGATGTTGGATGTTTTGGTTCTTTTGGTTTTAATCAACGATTGTGGATGTATTACTGGGAATTTCTGGAAATGCTATGGATTTGAATGTGTTTGGATGATTCGTATGGTATTCTAGGTATTGGTTTTGGTTTGAATCTGAGTTTGAAATGTTTTGGGTAATGAATTGTTTGTGAAGTTAGTGTGCGATTTGCTTTTGTGTTGATTATGATTCTCGGTGCTCTATTTTCCCCTGTCTCTCTTTTCCCCTGTCTCGGGTCTGTGTAGTAGGGATAAGGCCCTCTTCCTCTTTCTTCTTTCTTGATTTTGTCTCGGTAAAGTGCTATTACAGTAGCAATTTCTTCTGTTTCTTTTCCTTTGTATTTCCTTTGATTCGGTCTAGGCAGTAGGTTCCTAAAGTAAGATTAGGGTTACGTTGGTTTTATTTTGGTTTTGTTTTAAGGTCAGTTTTAGGGTTTGTTTTGGTTAGGGTTTGGTTTTAGTTGCATTAGGGTTGGTAGGTATGGTTTAGGTCAGTTTGTGGTTGGGTTTGTTCTTAGGGTTCTAGGTTTTCCTAGGGTTCTGTTTAGGGTCTGGTTAGTTTTTATTAGGGTTTAGATGTCTTTAGGTTTTAGGGTTTTTGTTGGTTTTAGTATTATTAGTGGCTAGGGATCTTTGGGGTTAAGAGAGTGATTAAGAATCCATTGGATGATTAGTTATAGGGGTTAGTGAATTAGGGGGTAATTAGTGGGAATAATATAATTCCCACCTTAGTCCTTCCTTCAAGTGGGGTACATTAGAGATCGGAAGCTCTCTAATGTACTAATCACTTGTTAATGGAAGGTTAAGGACGAGATAGTTAGTCACTCTCTCATGAAAGTGAGATAGAGACTAACTAGGGAATCTTGTTCGATTAACCCCCCAGGATCCATGGTGGATTTCGGGGAAGTTAATCTGGATTACCTTAAAAAGAGGGAATCCCATGGCCATTTTTCTAACAAGATTCTCATATGATTTATCCTATGTTTTTACCTCTTAACCACAAAACTCCCATAACCATGAATCCTTTGGTTGCCAAAAACTCTCGAAACCCTTTTCTTTCTTTTTGTGGTTTACTTGTGTTTTCTTATTTGCTTGAACACCTTCTCTCATATGATGATGAACCCCCAACCTAGTAGGTGAGAATTCGGAATAAACTATTAGGATTAGAAGCCCCAACTCCCTGAGAAAGAACGACAAAAACAGGGTTGATACAAACCACGTTACAGGAAGGTTCCGGGTCATAACATTGTCACAAACCAAGTTCAAACAATTAGGATCATTCCCCAAAGACTCAAGCTCATTATCACAAGATTTTACATCATTAGTCTCACAAGGAAGGGTAGCTAATGCCTCATCAATACATTAGTCCTTAATGAAAGTGAACAATTATGTATCAAGCACACATTTAATAACAAAAGATTCAATTTTACTCTCAACAAGGTCATGTTCAATTACATCACAAGTAACATGGCATTCACTAAACTCAACCTTTTTTTCACATGAAAGAATGGACAATGGTGTGGACAATGGTTCATCATCAAGCATGTTTTCCTCAAGTTCTACATCATCACACACAAGATCATCATATTCCTCATGCTCACTAGGTGTAGCTAGAGCTAAGGAATTGCTAAGCCCGAGGCATGCAAAACTAGGTCTATTATAGTAATCATCATCCTCATCATAATCATACAAAGAAGAATCAACATGCATTTCATGACTCAGAGATGATGAATGATCTACTTCAACTTTCGAATCAACCATGTGTTAAGAAAATGTCCTACCTCAGTTTTAAGCACATGTACAAATTCTTGCATGCACTCATTCATTTTCACACACATCTCAGCTCGAATATCATCCACTTCAGCACGAATATTATCTAATTCAACTTGGGCACAAGATTCTAAAGCATGATACGGAGATTCACAATGCAAGCACAAAGGAGGCGATTCAACAACATCACATTGGGAAGGATCATAAGAGTTCTCTACATAATCCCTACCATAAGATTGATCATCAAAATACACGGAATAATCACATGACTGTTCAGCTTCGGTCCCAGAGGGTGGTGCATAATAAGAAGGTTGGTCGTTAGGAATAACATTTTGTTGCTCAAATTCATAAGAATCCCTAGACAACCACTCAAGTAAATCCCATGCTTTTTCTTCTCCTAAATTGGAAAACCCGTAATATTCTAAGAGGTTTCGAGTCTCATAGTTCACACGCTCATTCACAATTCCCAAAAGATCTAATGTACCATAAAATATACCATACAATTCACATTGAGCCCGGTAATCATGTAATCTAGCAAAATATCTCCAAAATATTTCATGTTTAAAAAGGGGAAATTGGGGACTACCACATAACGCCATCTACGGCAACGACGCCATTGTTCAGTTGTGTATTTTTGGGTTTTTTGTGAGGTAAGGGTTATCGAATCCACAGGGATGGGTGTTAGCCTTGATATGGAATTAGTTTGCGTAAGGGGTTTTCAATTGCGTAAAGCAGTAAATTCTGTAAAGAACGCAATTAAACTAATCTAGATAAGGATTCATAATAATCAAGAAAGCATAAAAGATGTATTAAACATAATTTCAACTAAGAAAACAATTAAGAGCAAGAAATAAGAAAGCAATAAAACTACAACTATTAATGAAATTGGGAACAAGAAATTATACCTCAAAAGCACTAAATCTTCTCTTGAATCCTCAACCTTCAATTGGATTTTCCCCCAAACAAACAAGAAAATTGTGAATTGGATTACTAAGAATCCCCAAATCCTCACTCTAGAGTATAATTTGTGACCCTTAGCCCTCCTCCTCACTAAAAGATGGATTGCTGGTGAACAAGCACTAGAAAGCTTGAATCAAAAGCATCAATGGAAACCAAAGAGAGAGAGAGAGAGAGAGAGCAAAACTTTGTAAAATGCTTGAATTGAAATTGATTGGAAAGCTTGGAGAACAATGAAAGATTAATAAAAGCAAAATAAAAGAGAGCAATTAAACCTAACTCTACTCTAATCCTACTCCTAACTACTTCCTAAGATTAATAATAGTGTTGAATTACATGGGGTATTTATAGAAGGAAGAACATACAACCAAACCCTAAAATTAATCACACAACCGTCGCGCGAAGTTTTCCTCAAAATTGACTCGTCGCGGGCGCGACCGTACCTGTCGCGGGTATGGGACGGTACTCTGCCAACATCCATCCGTCAATTTCTCACCATTGGTCGCGGGTGTGACGCTATCGTCGCGGGTGCCACTTGGTTCTTTCGCGGGTGCGACACTTCCATTCTCGAGCGTGACCCACTTCTGACCGCATGCAGTTTTCTTCTCTTCGTGGCACGTCGCGGGGGCCACGAACTAGGTAACGGGCGCGACCCAGCTCTGCTTAGCTGTAGCGGGTGTAACACTTGTGTAACGAGCGCGACCTCCGTCTATGTTCTACTCTCTGCTTCACTCCTTGGGCGGTAGCGCCCGCTACCAAGGTTGTAGCGGGTGCTACGTACCTGTTTTGTGCCAATAATGGAGATGGAGTTCCCGGGTTGGTCTTGCCTAGGTTCTCGACTCGGGTTGACTCAGGTCGGCTCGGGAAATTACTCGAGATTCCCTAAAAAGCCTCAATTTGCCCAATTTCCTTCTAACTCTTTATTTTCCTACAAAACACGAAATCATCATATCTAATATATAATTATGGGGCTAGAACAAACAAAAATACACTATAAATGATAAAAATTCGGCTCGGAACGAGACCGAACACTTAATGATCGTGATGGTGTCAAGGTAACTAAGTAAGTCTTTGTGATTTTTTCTTTTGGAACTAACTACGATGATTCCCTTGTTTGTGATGTTGTTTCTCTGAGTGCTTGTTACATTTTGTTGGGGCATCCATGGCAATACAACAAGCAAATGGTGCACAATGGGTTGGAAAACACTTATACTTTCACCCATAAAGGCAAGAAGATCAAACTACTTCCCATTTCTTCTTGAGAAACCAAATCTTCAAAAATCGGGGTGGGTAGTGAATTGAGGAACCTTCTCATGATGAGAGAAACACGGGATGAGTGTGCTCTTGATGACGACGAGCTACCTCTTGCTTTGTCTCTACCTTATAGCAAGCCTAGTGAGGATGTGTGTTCCTAAGCACTACAAAATCTACACATTCCTTTCCTTAATCCCTTACCTCCACAAAACAAGCCTCCAACCTCCTTTTTCATTTAGATGATTGGTACATTGTGGGGTTCGAAGCTTGTTGGAAGTCCAGTATGATGGCTCGTGGCGATCGGGAAGTTCGGAGCTTGATGGGGCCAATTAATGAAGAATGCTTCGGTTTTAGCTCCCAAGAGTTGAGGGCAACTCTTTTTCAAGAGGGCGAGTATGAACTGTATCGGGCTAGGGTCTAAACTCCAACATCCGTGTTCACCAAGCCTACCCACACCCCCTTCATAAAACACGAGAAAAACGGCTTCAAGGTCGGGTGTGTATTGCAGTCTAAGGTGGACCCGGGGTTGGAGGTGTATTTTGGTCATCATTGGGTGTGGTATCCACTTCAAATGGGACCCTGGACCATGGGAGAGGAGCTATGAGTCCTCATCGGGACCTACTTCGAGCCTTTGAAATGGTTCGAAGTCATTGGGCAATAATAAGTACAAAGGGGCCAACGTGGGTTACGGAAACGGACACGCCTACACTCTTTCAACCATTACTCCTTTAATACAACTTTAATGGACTTGAAATTATGCGAGCTTAAAGTACACACCCAGAGCTTTTTATCGATACCTTCTGGGCCTAAAACGGTGTCCGGATGAAGTTATGCGCGTTTGAAGTTGGCAGAAAAACTGGCCAGATCGTCACGCCCGCTACCCTCATTTGTAACGCCCGTGACGACTCACGGCAGTTTCGTTTTTTGTTCCGGAAGCTCCGTCACGCCTACGACAAACAATGGTCACACCAGAACCTGTTTCGCCGCCAAGGTCACGCGTGACGATACCAATAATGATCGATTTAAATCGCTTGTACGCGTGAATATTAGGCTTAAACGACTGTGTTCAAAGCTTAATACCCCTTGTATAAATACTCTATTTTTCACTATTTTTTTTGGAGTTTTGGCTGATTAATGTTGATGCTAATGCATTGTTAGGGTTTTCCGTAGATTTCTCTCAAACCTTGTTATCTTTAAACAAGTGATTTGGTGGTGATTCAAGTCATTCCTTTAGTGATTATTGGTGGATTTACCTAGATAATCATGGTGGCATGTTAGGCCTAGGGTTGTGGACTCTCCTTACCCAAGGTCATATTGTGTGCTCAAGCTTTTGTGATTGAATGTTTGATTTTGGTTTTCCTTCATTGATATTACTCAAGATCAAGGCTAGTTTCATATTGTTCAAGCAAGGATGATTGAGCTTCTCTCCTCTCTCATCTCTATGGTCATGGGTCTATCCCATCTCCTCAACCTAATCAACTCAAGCTATTCATTATCAATTCACCGCGCATCGGGAACCGCTCCATTTTGACACTAGCTTGAGCAAGTACTTCCTTATCCTGTTCCATGTGGTGTTGTGCCTTGGAAATTAGATATTCTTGACATTGTTGCTGAGGGGGTGAATAGTGAGACTTATACTACATTAGAGTATTTTGGTTTTATGCTAAAACTATTGATGAAACTTGGAGTTTGCTTGAGTGGCTTGCACGTGATACATTTGATTTTGAGAATTCTTCTTGTGTATCTGGTTACTCTTTCCCTGATCCTTGCGCATCTCATGCTAAATCATAAACTTAACCTCATTGTTTGTATGCTTGTAGTTTATGTTGTTCTTTTGACCACGGTGAGTCTACATAGCTAGACTTGATATTTGATGAGGGTAGGGCATGAGGAACAAGATAGGATACTTGACATGGTGCGAGGGTCTGACCCATTACATGACTCGGACCATAGTTGTAGTTCTTTTAATTTGAATGTTGGATTATTTGATGAGGTTGAGTCTATCGTCCCTTTAGAGGCTAGTCTAGAGGAAATAGTTTACCCTTTTTAAGACACCCTTGCCCATTGTTGCTCCTTCTCATCCTAGCTTACCTAGAGACGCTACTGATGGTGTCTTGAATTTTCACAGTGCATCCTTACCTTTTTCTCAGTCGACGGGGTTTCAAGTGAGTGAATCCCAGAGGTTTGATGCTAGGAATGGTGATGATTTATGTCACGGGTCAATTGATACGATTGATGAGAAGTCTTGTGAGGGGTTTGTAGGTGGATTGGATCCTTCAAGAAAAGAATCTGATGATGTATTCCATGCTTCTATACTTTGTTTACCACCTTTCTATGCCCCTAAGAACCTTGAGGAGCCCATTCCCTATGAAAAGACAATTGATGTTCACGTTGATGTGGGATGTGTGGTCGACTATTGCGATGTGACTGTGATTGATGGATCCAACAATGGTCTTGACTTGTCCTTAGGGACTTTAGGAGGGTTTCATCCCTTTCTTTATCCATATTGTAAATGCTTATAGGACTCAGCTAGAAAAATCATGTGGACAATTTATTTTCTCTTTTGATTTTTCTAGTATTTCTGACTTATTTGAGAGACTGCAACATTCTTTACCATGAGTATTTTTGTTGCTCTCTAATTATCTGTTTGCTTGTGAATCCCATGCTGCCGAATGTGACTAGTTTCTAAGGGCTTTGACTGCATCTAAGGTGATTGATTAATCATAAGGTCTTGATGGAGTGGCTGATGCTCCCAATAACCTTTGCTGGAAGAAGAGATACTTCAGGTGCATCCTGCACCTAAACTTATGAGATCTTTCTATTTTGTCCCTTTATTTTTCTTCGTTTTTTTCTTTCCTTTCCTTTTCAGTGTGATGCATTATATCGTTTCCCTCTTGTGCATGCTACCCTTAATCGACATGCATTACGGACAATGCTTTATCCAAGCATGGGGTAATTGGGTTGACTGTCTTGAAATCATGTGCTTGAGTGAGTCTGACGTTTATAGTTGCATATTTATTAAGTTTTTTTTTGTGTTTGTTAAGCTTTGAATTTGCATTTAGGTTGCATATAGGAGTATTTTTCTTGCTTTCTTGTTAAAAGTTTAAAAACAAATAAAAATTAGGATAGTTTTTGGTTTCGAAAACCCCTCCCATGTTGAGCACTTTAAAGTGTGTGTTTGGATTGTCATTGCAAGTGTGTACTCATGAGATTTTTTGAGCTTGATGTGGATGATGAAAGAGACTTGGTTGCTTATTTGATTTAGGTTGCTTGTCTTGTTTGTGATTCAACTAGTCTTGAATGATTCTTGTGCATGATAGTGAAGTTCCTTTGTTTGGTACATCAAATGAGCCAGTTGTAGTGATTGTGGAAGGTTAACCCGTGAGACCTTTTAAGCCTAAAAGACCATCACTTTTATAGTCTCATTTTCTTTTGAGTGTGCCCTTACCATGTTTGCATCTCTAGAACTTGATTCGACTGTCTTTGAAACTGGATTTGACTTATGTACAGTGTTAATATGATTGAGGCCTTATTTTGAAGCCACATAGCCAAAAAGCCACCAAACAATATGACCCCTTTTTGCTAGCCCTTTACGAACCATTTTCTTGTCTTGCTTTTTACCCTATTGCGCGCCCTTGGCCTGTTCTTGATCTCATACCCACTTAGCCAAGTTAGTGGAGCAACAATTCATTTGGGGGGCAGTTTTATAGTCTATTTGTCGGTGACGTTGTTGGTTAGTTTGCTCGATGAGAGGAGCATCGTTGTTGTTGATCATTATTTATCCCCTCTCTTATTCGAAACTTGAATTGGGTTTAAGGGAAAGGAGTCAATCTTTATTTATCTATGCTATTCACCGAAAAAAGAGAAAAATATGGAAAAAAGAAGAAAGAAATTAAAAAATGAGAAAATTTTTGATGAATAAAGTGATTAGCATGATGGTTTTCTCGCTTAAGTCGACTCTTCCTTTATTTCTTCTATTGGGGATATCTTTGGTGCTTCATTGCAGTGTGATATAAGATGTGTTGTGTTTTATGTATTGGGAATATTGCTCTTTAGGTTCTTGGCTCTCTAGCTCCACATTCCCAAAATGATTCCCGTCCTTACCCTACACCTAAGCCCCGTTACAACCCTTGAAAAGTCCTCATGAGTGGCACGTTTGTATATTGTCTATAGTGGTAGAGAATTGAGAGTCTTGTCAAGCTTATGGTAGTTTGCTTACATTGGTTAAAGGTTTTGAGTGGACCATCATATCTTTTGCAAACACACGAGGGGAGTGATCCACATACCCTAAAGTGAGGTCCTATCGATCCCAACTAGTTCGCCTGAATGGAGTTTTATTGCATTTGAGTTGTGATGGATTGGTTGTGTTGCTTCTTGACTTGTGATGCTTTTTCGAACAACAATCTATGTTTCAATTTGAATCTTATGCTCGCTAGGGAGTCCTTTTGTGTATGCTTGCTTTGGCTTTCTAATGTGCCCTTTTATTGCAGGAGGGTGTGATTAATTTTCCTTTTGAGTCCTTTCATCTAGTTTTAAGTCTTGTACTTGCTTGGGGACAAGCAAGGAGTAAGCATGGGGAGATTTGATAAATGATATTTGTGACTATGTTTTTAAGGGATTTTGATAGTGAAATAGGGATAACTTTAATTGTAAATCTTTATTTATAACCCAATTTCCCTATTACGCTTGGTGTTGTTGTTTTTTATGCAACTTTGACGGTTTTGAGGCCAAACAACCAAATTTCCTCAAGATTTGGCAAGAATGAGTTCACCACGGGCCTCCCCTGCTGAAGATCAGACCGTGGCATGAATTTAGGACTAAACGGTCAGCCCGTGGTGAACCCAACGGACCGTACGGAATTGTACGGACATACCGTGGCAGCCTCGGCCTAGGTCACGCCGTTCTGATTTTACGAGTAGAAAAAGAAGGTTGCGGCGGTTATTTTCTTTATAATCTATCATTCATCCTTTGTTCTAGGGTCGTCAATGAGAGAAAGAGAGCCCTAATACTTCAATACTACTCCTCTACCCAAAACACCAAGATTCAAGATCGAATCGAGTCAAGAGAGGCAAGGATCAAGATTTGAGAAGAAATCATAAACGCTCGCGAAGAAGTCTTCACCCCGGGATCGATAGACTCGAATGTTGTATTCTTCATAGTTTTTCTTTCTTTTCCTATTCCTTCTTTGTTTTGAGATTCGATTGTGATGATTGAAACTTGTTTCGTGTTTTTATTGAATATGAGTGAGAAGATTTCTTGAATTCTAGGGTTTTGCAACCCGAAACACTGTAGTTTGATTGAATCTTCTAGTTTAGGCATGAATTCTTCTTTTGAATCAATAGAAGGTTATGTTCTTAATGTTCATGGGTGTTATTTAAGCACTTGAATACTTGTGATTTGAGATCAACCTGAGAAGTACTGAAAGGTGAATTAGGATAATCTGACTACCAATCTTTCTACCTAAGTTTGTGAAATTTAAGAAAAGAATAGCAGACTAGGGAACCATTTGATAACCAAAATATCTGAGACCTTCAACTTTGATTAACTTGAAAAGCATACGAAAGTTGTAATTTAGGTTAATTGAGGTAATTCTATTAGCATCGAAAGAGCAGTAGAGTTCTTATGGTTATCGTTTTTGATTCATTCTTGAATGAATGATTGTGTAGGCTAGGTTTTAATAATCGAACACAATCCTAGGGTAGCATTTCCCTAGAAGTCTTTCTCTCTTGATTGAACCCTAGATTATTTCCCTGCTTTATTAGTTTTTGAAGAATCTCAATACCTTATGAGGACCTCACAATATCCAGCAGCGAGGACCTTGTAACGTGGTTTGTGAGACCTCGGTTTTGTATCGTTCTTCTCAGGGAGCTAGGGCCCTTTGCTAGAACTAATTGACTCTTGGTGAGGTTTAGGATCACAAGATAACGAGAGGTTTAAGGTGAAAACAGAACAAACACAACTATGGTTCAGTCAAATGGGAAATAATGGGTGTCGGGAGGTTTTCGGGATGTAAACGGTAATAAGGACAATGGTTTCGCAACTAGAAAGCAACAAGATAGTAAAATCAAGTGACAATCCCGTTAGAATAAACCCACCGAATTTCCCTTTTCAAGGATAATCCGGATTAACTTCCGACAAGCCCACCACGGATCCGGAGGGTTAAAGAAACGAGACTCTCTAGTTAGCTTCTATTCGCTTTTGTGAATAGAATACTAACTATCCCAATTCCAACCTTCCAAATCAAGTGTTGGATGTATTCGGGGTCTTTCGTATCCCAAATACATCCTACTTGAGGGAAGAATAGGAGTGGGAAATTGATTCCACTACAAATTACCTCCTAAAATTGCTAACCCAATCCAAATACACCATTCACATCCTTAGTTTCTCCCTAACCGATAAGGATTCTAGCCTCTAATCATCTTATCTAACATGCTAACAATAATAATAACTTCATTCATACTTAGAAAGATATTCAAAACAACAATAATAACAATCAACAAACACCAAGTAATTCTAATAACAAAAACAGAGATTAAAGAGTAAATAATAAACTAAAGAGAGTAAGACTTAAGAAATGCTCATTAATTTGATGCCAAAGGAAGATGCTCCAGAATAATAAGAATCCAATGCTCCAATAATAAGATAAGTCTTCAAAGCTCCAATAGAAATCCAATGAATTCAAGTGTAAAAGCAATAATCCAAGTAAAACGCTCACTAATCACTAAGGAATTACTCTAATTGAAAGCTTAAATGTTGCTAATATGATAGAATGTATGATAAAGTATGTCTCCCTCAGCGAAAAGACCTAATAGCAATATATACAAGCAAAGTTAGTTACTCAAAACTCGTCATTTCACTCAACAGAAAAAACGTATCTGCAGGGGACCGTGGGCACGGTCTATGAGACCGTGGCCACGGTCCTGCGTAGCGAAATGGAGGTTTCTCTTCTCTTCGCAACACCGTAGGCGCGGTGCCTCTGGACCGTAGGCACGGTCTGGCGATTTAGGTCAGGCGAAATTTCGCTCCTTCGCACCGTCGTGGGTTCGGTCTTGCTCGGCCTCTTCACCCCCTGGACAGTCCTTGAACCCACCGTGGCTGCGGTCGTCAGGACCGTGGGCACGGTCCAACTCGACCTCTTCATCCCCTGGACAAGCCTTGAACCCACCGTGGCTGCGGTTATCAGGACCGTGGGCACGGTCTAGCTCGGCCCCAAGATGTTCTGGGCGTAGCGCCCGCTACTAAAGTGGTGAAGGGGGCTACGCCTTGGAGCATGTGATAGCCAAAGGGACGAAAGAAGGGTAGCGCCCGCTACCATGAGTGTGGTGGGGGATACGCTTTGGTGAACTTCAACAAATTCTCTAACTTTTGAGCTACTCTACACGTCCGACCTTTCCGCTTCCTTCGCCTTTGACTCGACCAAGACTCGGAAAATCTCAGGAAATCTCGGGATTCCCAAAATAGTTGCAAAATGGCCCTTTTTACCATGTTTTGAGTAAAAACTCCGAAATCTACAAAATAACTAAAAACGTATTAAAAGTTATTGAATTAAATTACGAAACAAGTCAAAAGCCTAAGGATTTAGGCGGTATTTAGACACAAAATTGGGTCTAAACACCCCCCAACACTTAAACTTTTGCTCGTCCCGAGCAAAATAAGAAACAAACTAACTAAACTAACAGAAGCTCCTCTATGATGGGAGAGAAACGAGTGCATTTAGCGTATGCACCAAGCCCTTTGAACTCCCCGGCAGCCCGGGTGGACGAGATGGACTCGTGAGGGTTTGTAGCGGTTGTGCCTACAAAAGCCAAAGAAAAATGAGAGAGGGAAAGTGAAAACAAAACCGAAGAAAACAAAAGGAAAGAGAAACAAAAGCTTTGATTCAAAAGATCTTGCAACCTTAATTAAGAAAACGTTAGTAAGCCTCCAAAAGTAACCGTTAGGAGCATCTCACAAACACCCATCTCAAATAAAAGTCAATCTTGAAGATTTTCAACCCCCTACACCTTATGCCAAGCAAAACCCCATGTGCAAATGTGCAAGTGGGTTCTAACCGAAACCAAAAGACTCCAAAGACTCATGTCCGAACTCAAAAACAACGAAACAACGAAGAGAAGTGTTGCCCTTCCTCGCATTTGGTCGCCCTTGGCTTAGTGAGGGCCGTAGGTGATGCAAGGAGAGGCCCCACACTTTTAGAAGCAAAAACTTTCTTTTCTTTTTGGTTGGTTTTAGTAACGAAATTTCTTTTTCTTTTTCTCTTTGGTTTTTCTTTTTAAAGGTCGGTATTAGCCTTACTTTCAGGAATTGGACGACCCAAATATAGGGTTTACCCTCCCAAAACAGTCTTTTCCATTCGCCTCTCCGTCGCAAAGCGATATAGGAGGAGGGTTAAGGGGTATCCGTGCCGTACCACTGATACCGGGCCCGTGTAGGTTGGCTAAGTGTATGGTGGTTAATGTCATTCAGCAACACGCCCCACTTAATCAGGTTATTGTAGATTTTGCTTTCTTTTTCTTTCTTTTTGAACTTTGCTTTTGCTTTTACTAAATAGGAAAAAGAACAAACAAGCTCGGACACAAACCCCTAGAATCTCCCGGTTTCAATCGGAACGTGAAAGGAATCGGGGTCTCACTAGACACTCAATGAAGGAAATCTAAGAAGGTAAGTCATGACTAGAACCCGAGACAGGGTCGAAAATGCTCAGACCGATTACTTTTAAAGAAGATTAAGAACGACTTCTCAATTCCGACAACAAGATCCAAGAAACAAAGCAAAACAAAGCGAAAACAAAACTGAAAGAAAAACTTTTAAGGCTTTCACTCCCTTTTTTCTCCTTTTTCACACGAAATTTTTTCAAATTTTGGGCAAAAACTAGGAAAACAAAAACCAAAGACTAGGTGATGTACCCTTACAATAGAATATCTCCCCCCCAACACTTAAAACGCCACAATGTCCTCATTGTGGGAAGGTGGCACATGAAAAGGGTAGAGAACCTACAAAAACAAACAAACAAAAGCAACTAGCAAGTAAAAGTGGTGGCGACTCGAGTCCACACGGCTCCAACAGCAAAATATTTCCAACACAGACACTCAAAGGGGTTCGCCACCCAAAAGAAAATCAAGCATGCAACGGATCATGATGATAATTTCACATAAGAAAGAGTAAGGTGGAAAGATAGTACCTCGAGCTCTTTATAAGTGTTGAAGCGTTGACCCGAAATCGTCGTTCAAGTGAATTAAAATGATATTAGAGCAAAAGACGACTTTACAAACGACGAAATTCGCATACGAGATAAAAAACAAAAACAAGAAAAACTAACTAGACTTCGAAACAAAAACTACAAAGAAGAAAATAAAACTATAAACAATATGTACATTGCCAATTACTTACCTTATCCCCGAATCTCACTCATTGAGGCGGGAAATAAGGGTGAACCTCAACATAGACTGCCCAAAACAACTCGATTCATTTCACTAGCTTTGAACAAAGCATTTCGTACATACCCAGAATTTGTGCTTGAAGAGCCCCGAAAATGGTGTGAAAACGCAGATGTAGCGCACCTAGGGCACGAATTCGCGAAAAATTGGAGAGTGGGGAAGGAATTTGTGAAGGAATCGAGCAATTTAGGCAAGGGTTTTAGGGTTTGAGTGGGGAGAAGGGTGTTCGAATGAGAGAGAAGGGAAAGGAGTGAGTGAAAAATGAGGGAGCAAAGGTTATGAACCCCGACATAATAGCTGCAGCTCGACAGACCGTGGCTACGGTCTCATGGACCGTGGGTACGGTCTCACTCGGGAAGAAAAGCTAGGACAAAACGCTGCCTTGAGACCGTAGGTGCGGTGAAATTGACCGTAGGTACGGTCTCACTCTGGCAAAATCAGGGAAAACTTTGCATAGCTAGACCGTGGCTACGGTGAATTTCACCGTGGATACGGTCCACTTCGGCCTCTTCCCTGCACCTATAAGACTAAAAAACTTGGAAAAAATTGTTAGGTCCTAAAATTCTACTCTCTCATTATCAACCCTCTTTTCTTGCTCACTCAACAACTTTTAAGGACACCTTTCAACACTCAAAACCACCATGTATAACTTCCTTCATAGATCCTCTTTTCACTCTCGATTTTTTCAACTTTTTCAATTTTTTTTCTTCTTTTTCCTTCTTTTTCTCAAACTTTAACAAAACAACTATGAAAATGCCAAGACTAAAGAAATAAAAATGCAGAAAATAAAAGAAAACACTAAAAGTAGGGGAAGTAGCTTGTACCTCTCCCGGGTGCTTGTTTTAGGTCCTAGCATGACCTACTCCGATGTTTTCAACCTCCAAAGTTTGCGAGGTACACCGCAACGGTCCATGCGTACACCTCGCCATAAAGTATGGCTTAATCTTTGATGAGTTAACCTTGAAACAATCCCCCTGTGCATTCTTGAGTTCAACCACCCCGGCGGGAAGAATCCTCACTATTTCAAAGGGCCCGGACCACCTTGATCTCAGCTTCCCGGAGAATAGTTTGAGCCTTGAGTTGAAGATAAGGACTCTATCACCCACCATAAACTCGCGACGGTTCAATCTCTTATCATCCCATGCTTTTGTTCGCTCTTTGTAGATCCTATTATTTTCATAGGCATGACGTCGCAGCTCCTCAAGCTCTTCCAATTGAAATAAACGACTTGCTCCGGCTGCCTTGAGATCAAAATTCAATTTCTTGATCGCCCACATCGTTTTGTGCCCAAGTTCTACGGGAAAATGACATGCTTTCCCGTAGACAAGACGATACGGAGTTGTCCCAATCGGTGTTTTGAAGGTGGTGCGATATGCCCACAAGACTTCATCTAATTTCTCCGCCCAATCCTTCCGTGAAGAGCTGACCGTCTTCTCCAAAATCTCCTTGATAACACGGTTTGAGATTTGTACTTGCCCTTGCGTTTAAGGATGATAGGGGAGTCCCTTCTTGTGATTGATACCATACTTTGCTAGGAGGGACTCAAACTTCTTCTCGATAAAGTGGGATCCGTTATCACTAATGATAACCCTTGGAATGCCAAATCTTGGGAATAAAATCTTCTTCAAGAATCTTGACACGGACTTGCCAACGCACTTCACGCATGGGATAACTTCGACCCATTTCGAAACATAGTCTACCTCCACTAAGATGTATTGAAAACCTCGTGATGATGGAAAGGGGCCCATGAAATCCAACCCCCATACATCGAAAACCACTACCTCAAAGATGAAATTCAATGCTGCTTTATTCTTTCAGGAAATATTTCCGGACCTTTGGCATTTGTCGCATTGCTTGACATGGAAATGGGCATCGCGAAAGGGAGTCGGCCACCAATAGCCAGCTTGTAAGACTCTCGCAGCCGTCTTTTGAGAGCCACCATGACCTCCAACAGGGAATTCATGGTAATGTGTCAAAACAGATTTCACCTCGCTCTCGGGTAGACATCGTCTATCCATCCCATTGTTGCACAGCCGGAATAGGAATGGATCGTCCCGAAAGAAATGTTTCACGTCGTGAAAGAACTTCTTCTTTTGATGAGGGGTCAGATTTGGAGGAATCACCTCGCTAGACAAGTAGTTTATGATGTCGGCATACCACGGGTGAGAGTGCTTGATAGCCATGAGTCGCTCATCCGGGAAAGAATCCAAGATCGGTGGGGTATCCTCCAAATCAACAAGGATCCTCGATAGGTGATCGGCTACTACATTCTTCGTGCCGGCCTTGTTGCGAATTTCCAAATCGAACTCTTGCATAAGCAAAACCCACCGAATGAGCCTCGACTTCGTTTCTTTTTTTCCCATCAAATATTTAAACGCTACATGATCCGTGTAAACCACCACCTTGGAGAACATAAGGTATTGCCGGAATTTGTTGAGAGCAAAGATGATTGCCAAAAGCTCCTCTTCCGTGGTCGTGTAATTCTTCTGTGCACTATCAAGCGCATGGCTTGCATAGTAGATAACTCTTGGCTTCTTTTCTATGGTTTGAGCCAAACACGCTCCCACGGCGAAATCGCTTCCATCGACCATGATTTCGAAGGGTAGTGTCCAATTCGGAGGTTGAACTACCGGAACGGAAATCAAGGCTTGCTTTAACCTATAAAATGACTCAAGGCATTCATCAGTAAAAGAGAATGGGGCATCCTTGCACAAGAGATCAGTTAAAGGTCGAGCGATTTTGGAAAAATCCTTGACGAACCGGCGATAAAAGCCGACATGGCCAAGGAAGCTAGGCACCCCCTTAACAGAAACTGGGGGTGGTAGGAGCTCTATAACCTCAACTTTAGTCTTGTCCACTTCGATGCCCTTGGAAGAAATTAAATGACCCAACACAATACCTTCCTCCACCATAAAGTGGAATTTCTCCCAATTCAACACTAAGTCAACTTCCTCACAACGGATTAGAACTTTCTCCAAATTTAGCAAACAATCATCAAAGGTATTACCATAGACAGAAAAATCGTCCATAAAGACTTCCATGCATTTTTCAATGAAATCACTAAAGATAGCCATCATGCAACGTTGAAATGTCCCCGGTGCATTACACAACCCAAAAGGCATGCGACGATAAGCAAAAGTACCATATGGGCAAGTGAAAGTAGTTTTCTCTTGATGTGTGGGGTGGATTGGAATTTGAAAGAAACCCGAGTACCCATCTAAAAAACAGAAATACGAGTGACCCGCCAACCTTTCCAACATCTGGTCAATAAAGGGAAGAGGGAAATGGTCTTTCTTTGTTACTTTGTTTAGTTGGCGGTAATCAATGCACATTCGCCAACCGGTGACGGTCCGGGTACTAACTAGTTCTTTCTTTTCATTCTCAATCAAAGTCATTCCACCCTTCTTGGGTACACACTGAACCGGGCTTACCCATTCGCTATTTGCGATGGGGAAGATGATCCGAGCAGCTAACAATTTAACTACTACCTTCTTGACTACCTCTTGCATATTAGGGTTTAATCGACGCTGGGGTTGCCTAATTGGTTTTGCATCATCTAACAAGTCAATTGAATGCATGCATATAGAAGGGGAAAAACCTTTCAAATCCTCTATCTTATAATCTAGTGCACCCCTATGTTTTCTAAGCAAATCAAGCAACTTGGACAAATCAGAATAATGCAATTTCACATTTACAATGACAGGATAAGACTTCTCATCATCCAAGAAAGCATATTGTATGGAAGGGGGTAGAGGTTTAAGCTCTATAGGAGTAGAGGATTTAATTTGAGAAGAAGACATACCCTTGTAGATCACATCTTGAATCTCTATGCACTCAATATAAGGCTCGTCAATAATAATCTCCTCATGCATGGGTAATGAATCAAGAAGGTTGGTGAAAAGAAGGTAATATCAGCGCCGTCGGTCTCAAATTGGAAAGATTCCAAGAGGCAAGCCTCCAAAGGATCGTCGCAAGTAGACTCAAGTAGATGAGACTCAAGTAGCCTCAATATATTCATCAACTAGGAACTCCATCATATCGATAGCATAGCATGAGTCCCCATACGAAGGACCTTTCAATGACCCCTCAAGGTGAAAAATGATGCTTTCATCACCGACATTCAACGACATGCTTCCATTCTTCACATATATTATCGCTCCCGCCGTAGCAAGGAACGACCTTCCCAAAATGATAGGGATGTTGTCTTCCTCCATCTCCAAGATCACAAAATCACACGGAATCAAAAACCGCCCCACTTGGACCGGGATGTCCTCCAATATTCCCAAAGGTCTTCGCACAGAGCGGTCGGCCAATTGGAGGTTAATTGTTATAGGAGTGAGATCGTCGAGATTCAACTTCTTGCAAATCGAATGAGGCATGATGCTTACCTCGCTCCTAGATCGCAAAGAGCACGGCCGATCTGCATATCACCAATGGTGCACGGAATAGAAAAACTTCCGGGGTCGGCTAACTTCTCCGGTGATTTGTTATCAATAATGGCACTACAATCCGCTGTCAAATGGATCGTAGATTTCTCTTGAATCCTCTATTTGCTTGTGAGAAACTCCTTCAAATGTTTCTTGAAAGATGGGACCTCGGAAATGGCATCAAGAAATGGAATGTTCACTTGAAGCTTTTTGAGCATGCCAATGAACTTTGAAAGCTTCGCATTGGACTTGGGCTTTGCTAACCACTCGGGAAAAGGGACCGGCGGTAGCTTTGGCTTCTCAATGGTTCAGATCGGCTCTTCTTCCACCATCTTTCCTTTCCCTTTCCTCACCTTCTCCATCTCCTCTCTTTCTTTACTAGATTCTTCCAAATCCTCCTCGTGAACTCCATCATCTCCCTCACACAAAACAAACTCACTCTCGGTCCTCTATCAAATCTTCCTCCCCCGTGATATCTACCACATCACCCTCTTTGTCACCCAAAACATCCTCTTCCACCATCCTAGGGCCCTCAATCTCCCTACCACTCCTCAATGTAATAGCATTAAGTTGCCCTTTAGGATTTGGTTGGGGTTGGCTAGGAAAGGATTGGATGGGTTTGGATTGTTGTGCCATTTGAGCCAATTGTAACTCAAGGTTCTTGATGCGTGCTTGGCCTCTATCTTGAGCTAAGGACATCTTGTCTTGAGCTAAGACAATCTTTTCTTGAGATAAGGATATCTTTTGTAGGATTTGCTCAATGGATTCTTGTTGTGGTGGTTTGGGTGCTTGGGAAGTTTGACCTTAGTGAGGGTTTTGGTGGTATTGCGACGGTTTTGATTTGGGAAACCGGGGGGTGGGTTTTGGGTTAGTGGAGCTTGTTGGTTGTAGGCATACTTCCCACGAGGACGAACGGGGTTTTGATTGGTATAGGAGAGGTTATTGTTGGGATATATGGCTAGAACTTGCTCGGCTTGATACTCTTCACACCTTTTCAAAGAATGTGGCCCTCCACAAAAATCACATACAAGAACTCGGGCTTCCGGAATAAGCATAGGTACTTCTTGAACTGCCTTTACTTGCCGCGTAGTCTCTTCCAAGGCCGTCTTCTGTTGCATCTCTAGAACGACATTCATGAGAAATTTAATAGTAGGATTGCTTTCTAGAGAAGGACCATCTCTTGGACCACGATTGCCTCCCCAATGTTGAGAGTTTTGAGGTAACTCATGGAGAAACACGTTTGCTTCTTCCGCCGTCTTCTTGAAGAACATGCCCCCTGAGGCATGATCAATAGATTCTCGCAAAGAGTTATTCAATCCGGAATAAAAATGATGCAATAATAGCCAATCCTCAAGATTGTGGTGTGGACACCTCCGTTGGAGACCCTTGAATCTCCCCCATGCTTCTAATAACGACTCATCGGACTCTTGCTTGAAGCTCATGATGGGTTGCTGATAAGTGAATTTTATATAGATATTTTTAGGTATTTTTAGGTAATTAACTTGTATGTTTTAGTCGATTTTCCAATATAATCTAATCTTTTTATATTAAATTCTATAATATTCTTCACTTGGTCGGGAATTGGTTTATTTTGCAGATTTTAGTGAAATTCCCCTAAAAAGTAAACAAATTGAGAAGAATTGAGAAGAAATTAAAGAGGAGATTGAGAATTAGAAAAATTGAAGAAGAAATAGAAATAAAAGAAAATAAGAAAGAGAAGTAAGCAAGGAGTCATGGCCCAATTCCCAACTCCACATGCACGCCCAGCCTAACTCCATGCAAACAGTACCATGCTTCACACCTCATCACAAATCTCGGCCCAACAACAATTTATCATCACAGCCCACATAGAACTAAATCAAGCAGCCACATCACATGTATCACCACATCAGCTCTTGATTGATCAACAGTAGCATTCATCGCACAGTGCTTGATCATCATAGCATCAAGCCTTGATTATCACATTGCATACCCAGCAGCATCATCATCGCAATCAGTGCTTGATCAACAACATCACAACACTTGATCAACAGCCACAGCAGCAGCTCAAGCATCATCACAGTAGACGCAACCTCTGATCATCATAGCTACATCCCCTCACCAGCGCCCAAATCAGATCATCATCAAGCTTAATCATCATCACCCTGATGATCGCCCACCAGCGCCAACATGCCCCCTTGGCAGCGCTTAAACATCAATCCAGCAGCTGCCCAACTTGTGATCGATCCTCATCGGCACATCATCTGATCATCACGAATGCACAGCAAACCGACGCTGGGAGAGTTGCTCAAACGCTGGCAGCACCCAGCTCACCAATAATCGAATGTGAAACGCTGGCAGCGCCCAGCCTAGAACCGACGTCCGCGAGACACGCAGGCTGCGTTTTCTACCCGCTGGCTGCGTTTGATCCGTCTCGCTTTGTCCGTCTCGAATAAAAGATTAATGTCCGCCGCATCATATTGTTATTATTATTATTATCATTTATCAGTTTAGGGTTTTTCTGGAAATTCTCTCCCTTCGGATTAGAATAAATACCCCCGCTGCTATTATTCATGTATCGAATATTCAATGTCTTATTTTCCTTCCCCCTTTTAGATTAGGGTTCTCTAAATTTTCCTCCCTTCGTGGAGCCATTCTAGTAGATTAGGAACGAAAGAGCAGAAGAAGGAGATCGAATCGAGTGACACGAAGAGAGAGAATTCGACGACTTGAACGTTCGGTTTAATTTCTATTTATTTTATGCTTTGTTATTCAGTTTTTATTATCGCTTTCTTAGTTTTTATTATGAGTAGCTAAATTCTCTTTGTTTGGGGGATAAACTCGATGTCTTTTGATTGAATTTGAATACAGTTTCGGTGTTAGGCTATCCTTTTATTCGTTTAATCTGCGTGCAATGTATGTCATGGTAATTTGACAATAGAACGACAGTTTGAGTCTGTACCTTGTTTTAGATTCTTGACAACAGAGCGACAATTTGAGTCTTGAATTGGAATGCGTAGGTTGAATAGGTTTAGAAAATAGTTAGACATAATGATTGTTGCCTAGGGTCAATTTATAATCAGTACTTATCTTTGATTAAATTAAATAATTAGAAAAATGTTTAGTTTAATCACTGTAACTCACCTAGGATCGAAAGATTGAAGTGATAAGGCCTAGAAAGATTATAGACCCCGAATTATCTTGTTACCTGCACCGGGATTGTTGATAATTTGATTAATTGACTAGAGTAGACTCCCCTAAACTCTTCTAATTATTTGGTTGAATCTTTTAATTTCCTGCTTCCTTAGTTAATTATTATCTGAATCAATCGCCAACCTCGCCGGCCTTATTCAGGCCATGTTCGATCGACCCTCATCACCATCAGGACCGAGCCATACCGACCCTTCCCCACCGACCGAGGATCCTTGATCCTTGGCTAATCCCTTACCCTTCACCGTTGTCTTTTGCATTGAGGACAATGCAACATCTAAGCATGGGGTGGTTGAAAAATATTTCTTCCTGTAAATTTTCTTATTTATCTGTTTTTCGTTTATTTTTTCTGTTTTTCTTTTATTTTCGTCTTTCTTTTTCTAGCTTTATGGTAGTTTTTCAAATTTTAGTGTGATTTCTCTTATTTTTGTGTGTTTCTTTTATTTACTTGTTCATAGTTATTTGAGTTTTTAGTTTGTTTTTCCTTTTTGTTTTTCTAGTTTTCTTAAGTTTTCCTTTCTAAGTTTTTCTTTTAAAATTGCATCCACCTAGTTTTCATTAGATAGAAGCATGTAGTTTCTCTTTTTCTTTTCCTAGTTTATTTCTTTTTTCTTTTTCTTTCTTTTGCATCCACCTATTCAAAAATCCAAAAAAAATCAGAAAAATTAGAAAAAGACCAAAAAAATTAGAAAAGCCAAAAACCAAAAAAATTATAGGATAGGATTAGGATTAAAACTGAAAACACCTTCAGTGATGATTTGTAAACCTTTCTTACTTTCAGTTTAGCTTGCTTCGCTTAGAAAAGTCTGGATTAGATCTTAAAAGTTTTTGAAACCTTTTCCTTCAAATCTTCTGATTTTGAGACGAGTTATGAAAGTTGTATCTTTTTGCTTTGACTATCTTAGAAAGTATAAATGTGCGTGCTGTAAATCTTTGGGCTAAGTTGAGTTGATTGAGCCCCATCCCGTGAGTCTACATTGCCTAAATTTTTGAATTGATCAATTTTATCAATTCCATATTCCCTGAGCGACTCACCCATTAGTTGCATCTCTAGAACTTGCTTTGCATCTTGCTTGAGACTACATACTTGCATTGCACACTGTGACAAAGTGATTAAGGCATTCGTTTTATTCTGCTAAACTACGTAGCCAATGATGTATTACCAGATCAAGAAAGGTTGGATTCCAATAATACACGAAATACGTGTAACCAAACAACAGGAGGGGGGATGGTTCACGAGATTAAGGAAAGAGAAGGGGAAGGTTCTCGTGAATTAGGGTTCTTTGTGGAGGATGTTTTTCCGTGAGGGCTTTTGTGGTTTCAAGATTCAAGAAAGATTGAATCTTGAACGGGAAGGGGATGAAAGAGAGGAATCTTGGATGGAAGCTAGGAGGGGATTGACGTTAGGATGGGGGAGAGAGAGGGACGATGGCGTGAGGTAAGAAGGGGGAGAGAGTGTGAGGTTGTTAGGTTGTTGGAGGAGAGAGAAGGTTGTTATGGAGAGAGAGGGAAGAGAGGGATTGCGTTTGAGAGAGGGGAAGGGTGACGATTTGTTGGGGTTCTGAGGAGGTGGAGGTGGCGTTGGGATGAGGGGGTAGGATAGAGAGTTGAATGTGACTTAACTTTATTGACAGAAAGCTCACAATGTAATTACCTTAACTATATTGATAGAAAGGTAAGAACGGATAGAACTAGGTTTCTAACTTGAATTCACAAGATAGACAACCTAGGGCTAACTTGACCTAGACCGCAACCTAGGGTCAAGCTCTTCCTAACCACTTGGGTTCCAGACCAAGATATAATAGAAGAAAAGGGGTGAGGGTTAATCTAAACACTCAGGGGGTAAGCTTAAAGCTTGATTCATATTTCTCAACTGATGTATCGAATTGATTACAAGCCTAGGCTATTTATACTAGGGGAGTCCTTAAGGGACTTGTACTCCTACTTGGCGTGGAAGCCAAGCTATACTAAGCCTAAGAGACTCTCTCTTGGCGTGCAAGCCAAGGAGAACTCATGTATCTACTCCTACTCTCCCTTGGATTAGGAATCCTTATCCTAGGGGGAGTTGGTTGTAACAAACCTTATCCTAATTGGTTTTAGCTTTCCTAATCCAAATTGGATTAGTTACAAAATTAGCGAATTCCTATCTAGGAAAGATAAACACACGCCTAATCTAGCTAGTTAAAAGAAACACACCAAAAAAATAATTAAGCTATAACTAATTAAATTACATCCAAAAATCAAGATCATAAAATTGGACTTGTTTTCCTTGACTTTGGACGTGTGATGCTTCTTCTTCCCTGGGCTTGGCGTGTGACCTTGGCCCATCTAGGATGTTTGGACATCCTCTTGAAATATGAAGCATACCATATGAATGGGCCTCTGTAGTTCAACCTTGTATCGCTTTTCGTTGGTCCACTTGATGTAGTTGAACCAAATATGCCCTGTTGGCCATGTATGAGTTGAAGTCCTTTGATGAAGGACCCTATGTGTATGATGGACCTTTAATTGGACCTTCTTGATTGGGCCTAGGGGAACAAACGTGGGCTGATTTCCATCAGCCAAATAGCCTTCCCTACACTATCTTTAACCGTTCTTTTTGCCCCGCCTAACCTTTGTTTACCCTTCTTTCATGATTGAACCCTGACAATGCAAGCCTTGGCCTTTTGATATCCAGTATCCCTTTGCCTTGCTTGGTTTAATGAGAGTTGTCGTTTTTTCGGAAGGAACCTTTGGTTAGGTGTGTTTGGACAAAAATGTGAAGCTAGGGAGAAATTAAAGTCCCACCTTTTGAATAATTAGTGTTTGGTTATGCTGTTCATTTATATATCGAAGTCAAAGTTGTAATTTCACAATTTTCTTCTCCCTTGATCACCAACCAAAAATAGAAGCAGAAAAATAAAAATAAAAAAAGTGAAAAAAAGATTTCAAGAGAAAAGGGGTAATTAGGGAAATTCAATTGGAATTTGTGAACGCCTTTGACTCGGTTGTAAAGTTGGTGAAGTGTTTGGTTGTAATTTTTGTGGTTTTAAGTGTTAGGGTTGTCGGTCCACAGGGATGGGTGTTAGGCTTGATTAAGGGTAATCGGTTTCTGAACG
The DNA here is from genome assembly GCA_029582165.1 of Portulaca oleracea. Taxonomy (NCBI): domain Eukaryota; kingdom Viridiplantae; phylum Streptophyta; class Magnoliopsida; order Caryophyllales; family Portulacaceae; genus Portulaca; species Portulaca oleracea. The sequence goes on from CM055875.1 coordinate 5,955,080, forward strand.
GGTTTGTTTTTCAATGCAGAAAGCGGTAAATTATGTAAATGGAAGCAATAAAACTAACCTAGACATGGAATTAAGGACAGCAATAAAAGCATGAAATAAAACATGAAATTAAAGAAAGCAATTAAACTACAACTAATAATGAAATTAGGAACAAGAATTTATACCTTTGATGAACTAACTTCAATAAACCTTCAATCTACCTTTGCAATTTCCCCCGAACAAACAAGAAATTGTGGATTGGATTATCAAGGATCTTCCAAATTCTCACTAGGAAGTAGAATTAGAATTCCTTGACCCTCCTCCCCACTAAAAGATGGATTTGATGTGGCTAACCCTAGAAAGCTTTGAAATCAAGTCAACAATGGAGATTAGAGAGAGAGAGAGAGAAGAGAGAAGAGAAAGCTTGTAAAACTTCAATGGAAACTTGCTTGAATTGAGAAAGCTTGAGAAAGTTTGAATACAAATGCTAGAAATCAAAGAAAGCTTGAAGAACAATGAAGAACAATTGAAAACTTGAAGAACAATTAAGAGAGATTAAAGCAAATAAAGGAAACCAATTAAATCTAGTTCTACTTCTAAACTACCTAGGCTAATTGATTAAACTTAGTTTAATACAAGTGGGTATTTATAGAAGAAGGAAAAATACAACCCAAAACCCTAGAAACAAATCGCAGCACGCGCGTCAGTTTTTCTGCAGACAAAGCCATTGGGGTGGCTCGGGCGAGCAAGCCTACTGTGTAACACCCCAACCTTAATCACATGGTTAAGACTACACTTAGAGACCCAAACCTGCGATTAGCGCAGCGGAACACCTTAGGTCGAGGTATTACCGCCGTCTCCCAAAAGAGACAAGGCAACAACACACAAAAATAAAATACAACGGAACTTGGATTAAAAATAATACAGTGGGTAAAATTACCACTCGAAATTATGTAAAGGAAATGTAATTTAAATAAATTAAAAGTGGAACGGTAAAATATATATATAGAAATCGAGGCGGATAAATAATAACCGTTTCTCGGTAAATAAATTTATAACGTAAAACATATAACCTGAAATACTTTAACTCATTGAATAGATGTGTAAAGTAAACTTTTAAGCCGATAGTTCGGCACCTTAGCCATCTCCTGCACGAGACTTAACACCGATAGCAATAAATAAACAAATAGATAAATAAAGGTAAACGCGAAAAATTTATAACGCGATTTGAATAATTACTGTGGTTAATAGATAATTAAACATGATTTTGGGGTGGGTTATTACATACTGTCCGGCTCTCCTGGCTTGTGTCTTTGTTGCCCCACAAGCCTGGCTCGGGCGAGCCACTGTTCTGGGCTGCTTTTCACTGCCGACTTCAAACGCGCATAACTTCTTCATCCGAACTCTGTTTTAGGTCCGTAAGATATCGATGGAAAGCTCTTGGTGTGTACTTTAAGCTCCCAAAATTTCAGACCAGTCGAAGTTGTAACGAAGGAGTTATGACCCAAAGAATGAAGGCACACGTATTTCAAACCTTTGAGTTTGTACCGTTCCCCTGTTTTGCGCCAATCTTGATATGGAATTTCCGGCTTCGGTTTCGCCTCGGCTCTCGGCTCGGGTTGACTTGGTTTGACTCGGATCTCAGCTCGGGTTGACTTGGTTTGACTCGGGAAATAGCTTGGGATTCCCTAAAACCTTCAATTAAGCCCAAACTTCTTCTAACTCCTTATTTTCCTACAAAACACTAAATCATTATATCTATTATATAAATAGGGCTTAAAACAAGCAAATATACCCTATAAAAGAGAAGAAATTCGGTTCGGAACGAGACCGAACACCACTCCAACACAAGGGTTTGCTATCCCCGAGCAAACTAAAAACGAAGAAGAGGACTAAAAAGAAAAACTAAAAACCTAACTCACTTTCGCAGGAATTGCGGATGCATTTAGCACATGCATCAAGCCCTTTAAACCCTCCGGAAGCCCGGGTGGACGAGGTAGGTCTCGTGAGGGTTTGTAGCAACTATACCCACAAAAGCCTCGAGAAAAGAAAAAAAGGGGAATGAAAAAGAAGTGAAAACCGAAAAACGAAACAAAACAAAAGCAAAGAAAATATTCCCATCCCCAATCATGCACCTAGTTCCCCAACCCGCCTCAACAATCAATTGGAATCAGCAAGTATAAACAAATTAAGACACGAAGGTTGGAAAACTGCAAATCTTTGAGATTTTGAACCAAAACACTTCTTGATGAGCAAAACACCTCGTGCATATGTGCAAGTGGGCTCTAGTCGGTCCTTCCTATCCTAAACTTGACAATCAGAGTTGTTCTCATGCTCAAGCTCGGGATTATCTATCCTACTTCACTCTTGGTTTTTCTTTCAACCTCTCTTTTCCTTCTTTTTCTTACTTTGCTCTCTTTTCTTTCTTTTTCTTACTTTGCTCTTTTCTTTTTTTACTTTTCTCTTTCTTACCATTCTTTTGCTCAACTCTTTTTTCCTTTTTCTTGCTTCGCTCTTTTCTTTCTTTTTCAAAACCTACGCTCTTTTCTTTACACTCAATCCGTTTTGTGTCTTTTAGAGCGTTTGTGTCGGGTTTTGCGGGATTTAAGCACCGCCTTATGAGGGTTACCCTCCCTGCTGGGTTTCTCCATACGTGAGTCATTGCACTTAAGGGGCATAGGGTGCCGATCCACCCAAACCAACCCATGACGGTAGGCCCGATAGTAATTATTTAATGCATTAATTAAGAGCTTAAGCAATTGAACAACTAAAACCGTCTAACTTAGGTAAGAAGACACAGTCAAAGCGTGTAAGATTTGAGGATTCCGCTTTCCAATTCCATGTAAAGGTCTAATAGAGATAAGTCATGGCAAAAATCCTTCCTAAGACCCATCATTATTCATATCAGCCGCTTCCAACTGACTAAATCAGCAAATTAGACAACTATCTACACAACTGTGAACGGAAACATCCTCAAAAAGAAAAACAACTTTTTGGTTTTTCACAACATTTCTCCCCTTTTTATTTTCTTTTCACACACAAAATTTTCAATTTTTAGACACAAACTACGAAAAACAAAAACAAAGACTCAAAAACTAGGTGATCTACCCATGACACATGGAAAATAACACCCCCACTCCAACACAAAATATCACAATGTCTCCATCATGAGAAGGGTGTCTCAAGCAAGGTAGAAAACCAAGAAGAACATATATACAAAACACTTATCATGTAAAAGCGGTGGCGACCCGAGCCCACATGGCTCCAACAACAGAATATTCCCAACAATCACACTCAAGGGGTTCGCCACCCAAAAAGAAAATCAAGCATGCATCATGGATCATCGATATATACACATAAAGAGAGGGTGGAAAGAGGTTACCTCATAATCTTCAATAAAAGCACTCAATCCACGATCCAAAGAACATCACACATAGGTCAGAAATAAGCAAGAAAAACATACTATGTATGATGGTTCACATGCAAGATCAAAAAGAAAAACAAACTATACAAGACACTAAGGACTAATGAACTAAGAAACTAAACTAAAATATTTACAAAACGAATTTTTTTTTATTTTCTTAGACTCGAAAATTAGAATGCAAACTACCCTCCCACTCCAACACAAAGAGGTTGTCGAGTCCTCAAAATGGAAAAATAGAAGTAGGTAAGCAAGCACCCCAAAATAAAAGAAAAAGACACACACAAAAAGAAAATAAAAGAGGAAAAGAAAATCGACTCATTAAATATACACAAACGGTGAGGAAGGATATTACCTAGAAGGTGTTTTATCAAGAAATCATTCCTTCTCACCTCACGATATCGGGCACCAAGTCAGAACCATTCAACACCCGGAGTAACAAATCATGCATCCTCTCATGCATCTCAGAATGATGTCGGTAAGCGCACTCTCGCAATGACACATAAACAAACATTAGTACCCTTAACAATTTATCAAATGCCCTAGAAAAATCATAGAAATGATGAAATGTATGAATATACAAGACTTTCCTAGGCATAGTGAAAGAAGACATGACAAATGGATCCTCCCATTGACTCGTAAATGGAGATTGGGTATACAAATCAACGGAAGGAGGCAATACAACACATTTCTGAACATGCTCATGCGAAGACTTGGATGCAAACAATGGTTCAAACTCAATTTCCATGCAATTTTCATCAATCACAAATTCCAAATCACCACTCTTATCCAAATAATCATCACAATCGTCAATAGGTGATAAGGAAAACAGAGGGTTAGACCACATCATAACACTCCCAACATCACACACAAGCACACCTTCATCTTCATCAATATCAGACTCACTAGAAGAACTATCAACATCAAAAGACAAAGGTGCATCATCCAAAGCAACATCAAAAGTGAAAGTAGAAGGTTCAGGGTCATAACTCATCGTGAATGACTCATAAAGCATGTCATTATCAAAAGCATCATCATCAACAACCAAGTTCAAACAATCATAATCAATCCCCAAAGAATTATGCTCATCATTACAGGTATGCACATCAATGGACTGACATACAAGGGTAGCTAATGCCTCACTAATGCAATGATCCTCAATGAAAGTAAACAAATCGTTATCAAGCACACATTCAATCACAACAGATTCAATTTCACTCTCAACAAGATCATGCTCAATTACATCATGGCATTCACTAAACTCAATCTTTTCTTCACATAAAGGCATGGACAAGGGTGTGGACAATAGTTCATCATCTAGCATGTTTCCAACTAATTCTACATCATCACACACAAAATCATCATGTTCCTCATGCTCATTAGGTGAAATGGAGCTAAGGAATTACTAAGTAGTCCAAGGCATGGTCGGTTATAATAGTCATCATCCTCATCATACACAGCAGAATCAACATTCATTTCAGGACTCAAAGACGATGAATGACCTATTTCAACATTCGAATCAACCATTTGTGAAGAAGGAGTTACTACCCTTTGATTACTCTCATGGACAAATTCACGCATATACTCATTCATGTTCGCACATAATTTTTCTACTTCTGCCTTTAAGGAAACCACTGTAGCTTGCAAACAAGAAATTGAACTATGATACGGCGAATCACACAAGGAGCACACGGAAGGAGACTCAACATCGACACTTTGGGAAAGATCATAACAGTTTTCCACATTTCCCCCATCATAAGATTGATCATCAACATACACGGGGTATTCACATGATTGTTCAGTTTCGGTCCCAAAGGGTGGTGCATAAGAAGGTTGGAAGCTAGGACTAACATTTTGTTGCTCAAATTCATAGGAATCCCTAGACAACCATTCAAGTAACTCCCATGCTGCTTCTTCTCCTAAACTAGAAAACCCGTAATAATCTAAAAGGTTTCGGGTCTCATAATTCACACCCTCAGTAACAATTCCCAACAAATTCAATGTATCATAAAAAATGCGATACAATTCACATTGAGCACGATAATCATGTAATCTAGCAAAATACCTCCAAAATATTTCATGCTCAAATTGAGGGAATTGGGGACTATCCATAACTCTCTTTTTTCTATTTTTCTATTTTTCTATCTTTTTTCTTTTCTTTTCTCACTTTTTTTTTCGATATTCAATTTTTTTTTTTCGCTACATTTTTTTCTAGCATAATCAAGAAAGCAATAAACTATGTACACACAAACCAATAGCCTAATCTACCAAATAACGCCATCCCCGGCAACGGCGCCATTGTTCGGTTGTAATTTTTGTGGTTTTAAGTGTTAGGGTTGTCGGTCCACAAGGATGGGTGTTAGGCTTGATTAAGGGTAATCAGTTTGTGAAAGGGTTTGTTTCTCAATGCGGAAAGCGGTAAATTATGTAAATGGAAGCAATAAAACTAACCTAGACATGGAATTAAGGACAACAATAAAAGCATGAAATAAAACATGAAATTAAAGAAAGCAATTAAACTACAACTAATAATGAAATTAGGAACAAGAATTTATACCTTTGATGAACTAACTTCAATAAACCTTCAATCTACCTTTGCAATTTCCCCCGAACAAACAAGAAATTGTGGATTTGATTACCAAGGATCTCCCAAATTCTCACTAGGAAGTAGAATTAGAATTCCTTGACCCTCCTCCCCACTAAAAGATGGATTTGATGTGGCTAACCATAGAAAGCTTTGAAATCAAGTCAACAATGGAGATTAGAGAGAGAGAGAGAGAGAGAGAGAGAGAAGAGAGAAGAGAAAGCTTGTAAAACTTCAATGGAAACTTTCTTGAATTGAGAAAGCTTGAGAAAGTTTGAATATAAATGCTAGAAATCAAAGAAAGCTTGAAGAACAATGAAGAACAATTGAAAACTTGAAGAACAATTAAGAAAGATTAAAGCAAATAAAGGAAACCAATTAAATCTAATTCTACTCCTAAACTACCTAGGCTAATTGATTAAACTTGGATTAATACAAGTGGGTATTTATAGAAGAAGGAAAAATACAACCCAAAACCTTAAAAACAAATCGCAAAGACGCTGGCGCTTTTTCTGAGACAGTGGCTCAAGCGAGCCATTGGGGTGGCAGGGCAAGCAAGCCTACCGTCCGCTCTCTGGCTTGTGTCTTTGTTGCCCTAGAAGCTGGCTCGAGAGCCAGCGGATGGCTCAGGCGAGCCATCGCTCGCGACTTTCCCCTGCCGACTTCAAACGCGCATAACTTCTTCATCCGAATTCTGTTTTAGGCCCGTAAGATATCGATGGAAAATCTCGATGTGTACTTTAAGCTCCCAAAATTTCAAACCAATCGGAGTTGTAACGAAGGAGTTATGACCCAAAGAGTGAAGGCACACGTATTTCAAACCTTTGAGTTTGTACCGTTCCCCTGTTTTGCGCCAATCTTGATATGGAATTTCCGGCTTCGGTTTCGCCTCGGCTCTCGGCTCAGGTTGACTTGGTTTGACTCGGATCTTGGCTTGGGTTGACTTGGTTTGACTCGGGAAATAGCTCGGGGTTCCCTAAATCCTTCAATTATGCCCAAACTTCTTCTAACTCCTTATTTTCCTACAAAACACTAAATCATTATATCTAATATATAAATAGGGGTTAAAACAAGCAAATATACCCTATAAAAGAGAAGAAATTCGGTTCGGAATGAGACCGAACATGAAGTGTTTGATATTTATGATGGAGAAAAGTAAGTTCCTTGCGTACATTAAGCAAGAAGGTGAGATTGAGAGCAAGTTTTTATTGAATATCAATCCAAGCATGGCTCTTTAACTCCTCATACCCAAATATTACCACTCCTTTTCCCTAACTTAATCCTCGTTACAACCCTAAAAGTCCTCTTGATTGTCACTTGTGTATTTGCATATTAGTAGTGGAGAGCGAGATTCTTACCAAGCCTATGGTAGGTTGTTTCTTTTGATCTGAGTATGAGAAAAACCCATATACATTCAAATTTGAGTGTTTGAGCGTTCAACTTTTTATCATAAAGTGAGTTTTGCTCTTTTGATTGGCCTACGTCCATAACCAACCGCGCGTATTTGCATTTATCATAAGACTGTTGGTGATTTTTCACATTCGAAGTACTTGTTCTCTTTACTTAATTCTTTCTATTTCTCACTGATTTTGTCCTCTTCCTGATTAATCTTGGTATTGCTGGATAGATTGATGTTTGATTTGGTTAGCCTGAGGGGGTGTTTAAATTGTATTAAAAATTCTAACGCTAACTGTCCTTGTTTCTTTGTTTCTTTTTCCTTTTCCTTTCTTGAGTCTTTTTCTTTTTAGTTTGAGTCTTTCTTCTCTCCCTACTGTTCTTAGGTCAGACTTGCTTGAGGACAAGCAAGAGCTAAGCATGGTGGGATTTGATAAGTGTATTTTATATAGATATTTTTAGGTATTTTTAGGTAATTAACTTGTATGTTTTAGTCGATTTTCCAATATAATCTAATTTTTTTTATATTAAATTCTATAATATTCTTCACTTGGTCGGGAATTGGTTTATTTTGGAGATTTTAGTGAAATTCCCCTAATAAGTAAACAAATTGAGAAGAATTGAGAAGAAATTAAAGAGGAGATTGAGAATTAGAAATAAAAGAAAATAAGAAAGAGAAGTAAGCAAGGAGTCATGGCCCAATTCCCAACTCCACATGCACGCCCGGCCCAACTCCATGCAAACAATACCATGCTTCACACCTCATCACAAATCTCGGCCCAACAACAATTTATAATCACAACCCACAAAGAACTAAATCAAGCAACCACATCACATGCATCACCACATCAGCTCTTGACTGATCAACAGTAGCATGCATCACACAGTGCTTGATCATCATAGCATCAAGCCTTGATTATCACGTTGCATACCCAACAACATCATCACCGCAATCAGTGCTTGATCAACAACATCACAACACTTGATCAACAGCCACAGCAGCAGCTCAAGCATCATCACAGTAGACGCAACCTCTGATCATCATAGCTACATCACAGCCCTCACAAGCTCCCAAATCAGATCATCATCAAGCTTGGTCATCATCACCCTGATGATCGCCCAGCACCTACTGCCCCTGTGAGCGCTTCTCTTCACCTCGACCAGCGCCAACATGCTCCCTTGGCAGCGCTTAAACATCAACCCAGCAGCTGCCCAACTTGTGATCGATCCTCATCGGCACATCATCTGATCATCATGAATGCACAGCAAACCAACGCTATGAGCGTTGCTCAAACGCTGGCAGCGCCCAGCTCACCAATAATCGAATGTGAAACGCTGGCAGCGCCCAACCCAGAACCGACGTCCGCGAGACACGCTTGCTGCGTTTTCTACCTGTTGGTCGCGTTTGATCCGTCTCGCTTTGTCCGTCTCGTATAAAAGATTAATGTCCGCCGCATCATATTATTATTATTATCATTTATCAGTTTAGGGTTATTCTGGAAATTCTCTCCCTTCGGATGAGAATAAATACCCCCGCTGCTATTATTCATGTATCGAATATTCAGTGTCTTATTTTTCTTCCGCCTTTTAGATTAGGGTTCTCTAAATTTTCCTCCCTTCGGGGAGCCATTCTAGTAGATTAGGAACGAAAGAGGAGAAGAAGGAGATCGAATCGAGTGACACGAAGAGATCGAATTCGACGACTTGAACGTTCGGTTTAATTTCTATTTACTTTATGCTTCGTTATTCAGTTTTTATTATCGCTTTCTTAGTTTTTATTATGAGTAGCTAAATTCCCTTTGTTTGGGGGATAAACTCGATGTCTTTTGATTGAATTTGAATACAGTTTCGGTGTTAGGTTATCCTTTTATTCGTTTAATCTGCGTGCAATGTATGTCATGGTAATTTGACAATAGAACGACAGTTTGAGTCTGTACCTGGTTTTAGATTCTTGACAACAGAGCGACAGTTTGAGTCTTGAATTGGAATGCGTAGGTTGAATAGGATTAGAAAATAGTTAGACATAATGATTCTTGCCTAGGGTCAATTTATAATCAGTACTTATCTTTGATTAAATTAAATAGTTAGAAATAATGTTTAGTTTAATCATTGTAACTCACCTAGGATCGAAAGATCGAAGTGATAAGGCCTAGAAAGATTATAGACCCCGAATTATCTTGTTACCTGCACCGGGATTGTGATAATTTGATTAATTGACTAGAGTAGACTCCCCTAAACTCTTTTAATTATCTGGTTGAATCTTTTAATTTCCTGCTTCCTTAGTTAATTATTTTCTGAATCATTACCCATAACCCTTTGATCGACCTAGCATCCTTTGTAGTGAACTAGTTTAGTGCGTAGTTGAACACAAGTCCCTAAGAGAGAACGATATTTTTATTAGTACACAGACCCGTACACTTGCAGTACACAAACACCTATATGTTTTAGGTCTGTCACTTGCCACACCCGACACGTCTCATCATTGGGGAAAAACCTTTGAAGAAAGTCGCGACTAAGGGCCTCCCATGTAGAATAGGTTCCCGGCGGACACGTGTTTAGCCACAATAGTGCTTTCCCCTTCAAAGTGAGAGGGAAAAACTTCAGCTTCATGTATTCGGCGGAGACTCCATTCATTTAATTTGTACGAAACCGATGCGTTGCTCGAACTTGTTGATGTGGTCGATAGGATTCTCATGCTCTCCTCCATGGTACGGAGTGTTCTCGAATATCTCCAACAAATATGGCTTGAACTCGAACGATGCGTTCGGTGGTAATGCAGGTAATATAATGGGATCGCCTCCCGTACCCGACGATGGAAAGTAATATGATGCTAAGGTACGGGGTGGATCTTGCTCTCCGTCAGATATTGGAATGTCGATCATCTCTTGCTCCCTTTGTTGTCTTCTTCATCTCGAGCCGGCGTTGGCTTGGCGAATGATGCTGTCCGGGTTCGGATTTGGTGGAGTTATAGGAGTTTGGCCTCGTCGAGATCGAGTCCGCATGCACAAAAGGAACAAACAGAAGAGTCAAATTTCCAATAACCAAGGATAACAAATCTCTAGCAAGTGAAATGATCTTAAACAACCTAATGATAAAGAGCTAAGCTAGGTGCGCTTGCTCCCCGGCAACGACACCATTTTGTGTAACGTGGTTCGTGAGAACTCGGTTTTGTATCGTTCTTCTCAGGGAGCTAGGGGCCTTTGATAGAACTAATTAACTCTAGGTGGGGTTTAGGATCACAAGATAACGAAAGGTTTAAGGTGAAAACAGAACAAACACAACTATGGTTCAGTCAAATGGGAAACAATTGGTGTCATGAGGTTTTTGGATGCAAACGGTAATAAGGACAACGATTTCGCAACTAGAAAGCAACAAGATAGTAAAATCAAGTGACCATCTGAAGAGGTCCGGGTTCCTTTCTCCTCACTGGTGGCCACTGCCAAGCGAACTGCGTCGTCCAACTCGAGCCTCGAGTTGCAATTTCCGGTCACCTCGGGAGCTGGGAGGCTCGTCTCGGCCATCCGGTGGATGGGTCCCGGGGCTCCTTAGGGAGGGGCCCGTTCATCCCACCGACCCCGGAAGCCTGGGGACTAATAAAGCTCAGGGCCAACTGTGTCGTCAGGGAGCCTGCTCGCCCGAGCAGCTCCTATTGCTCGCCCGGCGGGTTCTGAGAATGCATCGACGCCAGGAGCCCGCCGCCGGCGGCTCCTTTTGCTCGCCCGGCGAGCGTTACGGGCGATCGACATCACGCGCGCAACTACACGCCCGGCCTGCTCGCCGCGCTTTTCCGCCGCCGAGCTGGTTTCTCGCCGAGGCTGTTGCGCCACGCATCGCCACGCCCGACGCCAGTGAAGGCACCTTCGCCGGCGGACCTTCTGCCGCCGAGCGGACCTACGCTCGCCGCCGGCGATGTTCGGACGCATCGCGTTTTTTGCCTGTTTTGTCTTAATTCTGGACTTAGTATAAATAGTCTGTTATTATACTTTTCCAGCAGCTTTTGATGAATGATGAACATGCTTATGGATTGGTTAGGGCTTCCCTAAACTTTTCTCAAATCTAGATTACTTTATCCATTAATCAAGTGGTGGTGTTTCTAGTCATTCCTTTATTGATCATTTGGTGGATTTTCCTTTATGATGATCATGGTGGGGTGTTAGGCCTTTGGTGGTGGACTTTCCTTTATCCAAGGTCATATCCAATCCCTTTGGTGTTCCAAGCTTTTGTTGACTATTGATTCAAGATTCTCAAGCTAGACATTCAATCTCTTCCCACTACGCCACGCTCCACCATCCAAATTCCAACCATGAATCGGGAGTGTTAAAGAAACGGTTTTAAGGATAATCCGGATTAACTTCCTACAATCCCACCACGGACCCGGAGGGTTAAAGAAACGGGACTCTCTAGTTAGCTTCTATTCGCTTTCGTGAATAGAATACTAACTATCCCAATTCCAACCTTCCAACTCAAGTGTTGGATGTATTCGGGGTCTTTCGTATCCCAAATACATCCTACTTGAGGGAAGAATAGGAGTGGGAAATTGATTCCACTACAAATTACCTCCTAAAATTGCTAACCCAATCCAAATACACCATTCACATCCTTAGTTTCTCCCTAACCCATAAGGATTCTAGCCTCTAATCATCTTATCTAACATGCTAACAATAATAATAACTTCATTCATACTTAGAAAGATATTGAAAACAACAATAATAACAATCAACAAACACCAAGTAATTCTAATAACAAAAACAGAGATTAAAGAGTAAATAATGAGCTAAAGAGAGTAAGACTTAAGAAATGCTCATTAATTTGATGCCAAAGGAAGATGCACCAGAATAATAAGAATCCAATGCTCCAATAATAAGATAAGTCTTCAAAACTCCAATAGAAATCCAATGAATTCCAGTGCAAAAGCAATAATCCAAGTAAAACACTCACTAATCACTAAGGAATTACTCTAATTGAAAGCTTAAATGTTGCTAATATGATAGAATGTATGATAAAGTATGTCTCCCTCTACTAAAACACCTAATAGCAATATATACAAGCAAAGTTAGTTACTCAAAACTCGTCATTTCACTCAGCAGAAAAAACGTATCTACAGGGGACCGTGGGCACGGTCTATGAGATCGTGGCTACGGTCCTGCGTAGTGAAATGGAGATTTCTCTTCTCTTCGTAACACCGTAGGCACGATGCCTCTAGACCTTAGGCACGGTCTAGCGATTTAGGTCAGGCGAAATTTCGCTCCTTCCCACCGTCATGGGTACAGTCTCCTAAGACCGTGGGTACGGTCTTGCTCAGCCTCTTCACCCCCTGGACAGGCCTTTAACCCACCGTGGCTGCGGTCGTCAGGACCATGGGCACGGTCCAGCTCGGCCTCTTCATCCCCTGGACAAGCCTTGAACCCACCGTGGCTGCGGTCATCAGGACCGTAGGCACGGTCTAGCTCGGCTCCAAGATGTTCTGGGCGTAGCGCCCGCTACAAAAGTGGTGACGGGGGCTATGGCTTGGAGCGTGTGATAGCCAAAGGGACGAAAGGAGGGTAGCGCCCGCTGCCATGAGTGTGGCGGGGGCTACGCTTTGGTGAACTTCAGCAAATTCTCTAACTTTTGAGCCACTCGACACGTCCGGTCTTTCCACTTCCTTCGCCTTTGACTCGACCAAGACTCGGAAAATCTCGGGAAATCTCGAGATTCCCAAAATAGTTGCAAAATGGCCCTTTTTACCATGTTTTGAGTAAAAACTCCAAAATCTTCAAAATAACCAAAAAATTATTAAAAGTTATTAAATTAAACTATGAAACAAGTCAAAAGCTTAAGGATTTAGGCGGTATTTAGAAACAAAATTGGGTCTAAACAGACCTCCAGTTCCAGCATATATATTTTGTTTGAAAGATCGTCAAAATTAATTCAGGGAAGTATCTCCCAAATCTCAATCTTATTCTTTCCTTCCGTTTGGGAGTTGATATTATAACAAGTTCATATTCCTTTTTCAGATACTAAAAGGAAAGGAAGGAAATCGTGGTAATTGCAAAATATAAGATTGAAGACCAATCCAAGAAAGGAAACAATCCTTCCTGAAGGAAAGTAGCTGTTGTTGTCTAAAGCTCTCAAGCATATATATACTATCAACCTCTTGAAAGAAAAACGAAGATTTCCAAGCAAGAAAATTAGTGTAGGAATTGTGGTTAGAAAAGTCTGAGTTGTAGGAATATTTGAGTGAAAATATTCTGAGTTTGTAGCCACAAAGAATCGTGGTGAGTGTGTAACTGGAAAGTGTCTCTGGTGAGGACCTCTAGGTCGTGTTTTTATAGTGAGATAAGTTTCTCACTTTGAGTGTGATCTTCAGTTGTAATCGCATCTTCTATGAGGCCTTAAGTGCAAAAGTCATCTGACAAAGTCTTCTGCTTCTGTAAGCCTGTTGAGGACCTCACAAGTTCTCAATAGTGACGAGTTGTATCCGCATTCCCTTTAGCACTTTAATTCAATTAATAAAGAAGTATTATTCAGTTTATAAAAGTGTTATTAACTCTTTTGTGTTGATTAAGTCCAGAAATTTATGCAGCCCTATTCACCCCCTCTAGGGTTATTTCAATTGGTATCAGAGCGGGTCCACAAATTCAAGAGTTTAACCACTCGTGGAAAAGATGATGGCCGCTATCAACACAAATGAAGCTCCTCAAGAACGCTCGTGGACAATAGCTCCACTATTTACTGGAGAAAACTACAGGTCGTGGAAAAGACAATTGGAGGTCTTCCTCAAGGACCAAGATGAGGACCTCTAGACTGTGGTTACCGAGGGAGATTATCCCACTCCCACGAAGAAGAACAGTGATGGTGAAGAGGTCCCAAAGAAAAGATCTGAAATGACCAATAAAGAGTTAGAGCCATTGAGAAAAAATACTCATGCCCTAAACTTGATTTATTGTAGTTTAAATTCGAATGATTTTGAACGTGTATCTAATTGTGAAACTGCGAAACAGGGGTGGGATTACTTGATAACCTCATATGAAGACCAAAGTAGATATCCTGGTCCAAAAGTAGATATCCTTGTCCAAAAGTATGAGGCCTTCAGAATGAATGAAAATGAGACTATTGAAGAGATGTTCAAAAGATTCAGCAGCATCACCAACCACCTCATATATCTGAGAAAAACCTACCCAAATGAGGAACAAGTTAGAAAGGTCCTTTGATGCCTGCCTAGAAAAAAAATGGGGTCCAAAAGTCACAGCCATTGAAGAAGCTCAAGATCTCAAGGCCCTCAAACTAGAGGAACTCATTGGAAAACTATTGGCCTATGAGATCCAATTGAATGACCTCTCAGAACCCAAGGCCCTCAAGGCAGTATGGAAATATGATAGTGAGTCAGATGATGATGATGTGGAAGATACAATGGCAATGATGGCTAAAGGGTTCAGAAGATTATAAAAGAAAAACCCAACCTTTCGAGGATACATCGATGTAGACACCGAAATTTGTACCAGTATAATCCCGACTCGTCAAAAATATGCAAGACAAATGGGCCAAGTAAATCAGGTCATTGGGCCCAAAAGATTAATAAACCGAGCCCAAGAGATATAAAACAGGCTGCAAACAATTATTAAAACCCACTGGGGTTTTAATTTCTATTCATGCCCATGCATAAGCTCGTATGAGCCCGCCAGAGTCTTAAAACCCGCCTAGGCTTTGAAGAGAGGAGCGGAGCGACGTCGTTTAGCGCCACGTCATTAATCCGCGTGCTAATAATTATAAAGCCCGCGTAGGTTTTGAGGATTCTGGCACAAAAAAAATACAATCTGCATGCATGCAATCCCATGATCATAGCCCCACGTGTTTGACCCCCCTTGACCACCCAAAACCCGCCTAGGTTTTGGTCTTTGATGACGTGATTTGTGGGGTATGTCCCCCACCATTTTCCTCCAAAATCACACTCCCTCACCTATAAATACCCCTTCCATTCCACCTTCATTTCACCAACAACTATCATCTAATACACTTACTCTCACCTTCATCTCATCAACTCTCACCATCAACAACTATTCACTACTATCATCCACTTACTATACTCTCATTTTCACCATATTATACTTCCATTCTCTCAAATTCGCCTCATTATTCTATTCTCCTATCATCTCCACATTCTACTTCCATCATCCACTTCCCTCACAAAATCACCTTCCTACACCACATCCATATTATATATACTTCTTTTCATCTCTCATAATCCCTTTCTCAAATCATATTCTTCACCTCCATATAACCATCCACATACCACTTTTTTCTACACCACCCACATCATCTCATCCGGGTTTCAAGTCAAGGGGCAACTCAAGGGATCAAATCCGTCATCGTTATATCTTATGCAAGGTTCGATTGTTTTATTGTGTTTAATCATGTAATTCTTTATTTAATTCTGTGCTTGTACATATTTTTTAAATTAAAAACTGCATTGTTTTATATTGCATGATTTGAATAATAATTCCGCAAAATTAATCAAACTTCTCCCCGCTCTCTTTCTTTTCAACGTTTATTTTAGTAGAGTCTGTTTTATAACAGGTGGATTCGAGAGTTCTTATAACTCTCAAATTTGTAACCTTACCTCGAATCTAGAAATCGGGTTCGTAGACCGGAGTGTTTGTTTTTCTTATTTTATGGTTTGCCGATTTCCTTAAATCGGTTGGCAACTCTTTTACATTTTATAAGTTCATTTAATTATTTAAAGTGTTCGGTTTTTGCATAAAAATAAATTAAAAAATGATTTCATTCACATCCACCACCAATTCAAAGCTAGGCCCGAGAGGAATGGACTAGAAATCGATAAAACCTAGGCGGGTTTTATCAATTTCAACCGATCCCTCTCTGGGCCGAGGAGGAAGAGAGTCAGCCCAGGGTCCATTAAAGCCCAGGCGGGCTTTAATGGGTTCTGGTGGCCCACTTCTTCCTTCCCGAGCCTGCATTGGATGTTTTGGATTGGGATTGGATTATTATTAACTTATTTTGTGCAATTTCGAATAATTTAAATAATAAAAAACGAGTTTGTAAATAAATAAAGTTTCATCACTCCGAAAACGAATTTCAAAAAATAAAAATGTACTTATTTAAGGATTAAGAAAACTTAGTCGGCTCCCGATCGCAAATGTAGCGCATCCGAGAGAACAATTTTCCCAAACGGGAATTTTTCCGGGTTCTACAGATTGGCGACTCCACTCGGGACATAAACTTTAAAAAGAGGGTAAAACTTGAAAAAAATTAAATTGATTTGAAAAGTGTAAAAGGGAGAAGTTAATTTATTTCGCGCTTTTATTATTCTTTTAGGCATTCCTTGCATACCAGGCCACTAATCGGGTCTTTTGACACGTTAAGACAAAGGCGACGGTTTAAGTTACCTAGGATTTCCCTTGAGAGCGGGAGGCCACTACTATGGGGATGAACTCTACATCTCTAAGCATTTGGTCGCTCCTCTCCCGGTGTCACACTCTGAGCTTCCTTGAAGTTCTTTGAGAAATACCCCAACTGCTTACCTTATGGTATGAAGAACCGGAGCGAAGGCATGCGGTAGGCTATATACCCAACCATAAAAGTCCATGAATTTAGAACCTTGGTTTAGGGTATCCCGTCATGTGTATGCTATGTGCTATGTGTATCCCTCCCCTTTTCTTGTCTTTTTTGTAAAGAGTCAACCCTAGTTTTGAGGTTTTGTTCTAGTCCATATAAAATTCATTGAGTTGAGAAAATGATTATTTGTTAATTAATATAATTAACTCGAGCCATTTTGGTTAACCCAAATGGAAGGGCCCATTTATGTTTGAAAGTTTATTATCTTAATTAACAGATAAAAATTGACTCACCTTTGATGATATTATATGACCCTTTATGAAATTCTCTTAACAAAGGTCCAAAAAATTTAATTAAAAGGCTAACAAAGTTAATGGATAGTTTCTTAGACTGCATAATTGTCACTAGGCTTGAGTAAATTGATTTATCGATTTAATTAATAAATCCATCACGTTTATGACCGGCCCGTTATTAGGCCCAACCATATTGGATTTGTCAATTAAGCCCATAAATTAATTATGCTCGCTTATTGTTGACTTTATCCAGTCCTTTACAATATCCATTTTCCCCGAGTAAAAAAAAATGGTATAAAAAGAAAAAGGTCAAAAAAAAAAGTGGGTTGTCGGTCTTGTTGAACATTATTCTTGTCCGCATAATAGCCAATACGGTTTGAGCTCTCTGAGTTGTTGAGCCAAGTTACGGATTCTCCCTAAAACGGTCGGCCTGTGGATTGGGCCCATCCAAATTGAGAAACACTGACTAAAACCTGTCAACTTATGACCCGCTCGCTACATTCACTTTATTCGGCCCTTTATAGTGTTCTGTTTTAGGTCCATATAGAGTTAGGCCATGCACTCCTAAAAAGTGGGTGAGTCCTCTGTGTCAGCATATATGTGTCGAGTTGGTTAGGATCATATAGGTCATCTAGGTCATACATGCATCGGGTAGAACGCGTCGGAGTATGTCATCGAGTGTCTTAACTTTGAATTTCCATGTAGGCATCATTGGTGATCAACTCCGAGCCCGCATTCGTGATCCACGAACCGGTCGTTTGATTTCGAACCCTTGCTACGATCCGTCTGCAACTAGTGACTGCATCATGTCTGGAGAGCAATTCCAAGAGATCTCGGTCTAGAGCACCAAAGCCAACATCACGAAGCATTTGGATGACCTTTACACCAAAATGCAAGGTATGGTATTTGCCAATACTTTATAACAGGAGCAGAAGATAGGTAAAAGACTGAATGAATAGCAACAAGTGATGGACGGTATGTTGCACGCCATCACTAAGATCAACACCAAACTGGTGTTGAATGTTGAGGAAGACGATGAAATGCAGGGATATGAGTCCGAACCTGTAATCATCAAGACATCCCCTGATTCTGGAGGAATTGGGATATCCAAGACAAAGGTGACTATCCCTGAGGCATCCAAATTCATAAAGGACCCTGCTGTTAAGGCCCTCGAATAGAAACTAGAAAGCCTTACCAAAGCAATGAGCACTGTGCCGGCCTTTGCTGACAAATATCTGGAAGTGCCATTGCCTGTTAAGCCAATTCTGAAGGTAGCTGATAAAGTGGAAGTACCAAACATCAGGTTAAAGCCCTTTCAGAACCCAATTTATAACATTGAAGAGTTCATGAGGCTAGCACCATTAAACCGGATTGATGTCGTTTTACACTCTACTGTTTTCCCATCCACTCTAGATGGCGAAGCCAAGGTGTGGTATCATGCTCTACCACCCCAAACGAAGGCCGATTGGAATGAATTATTCAAAGCCTTCATTAATCATTATAGTCGCATCCAGAGGAAGCAAGCTACGGTGGATGACTTGACTACCATAAAGCAACGAGATGACGAATACTTCCTAGACTACTTTGAGCGATGGCATACCAAGCTGTCTCACATCAATGAGACAATTCCTCTCCGCCTACAGTTGTTTACTTTCAAGCAAGGGCTAAAAAGTAGCTTATCCAAGCACTTAGGATACCACGTCATCAAAGACTTTGACTACATGAAGGACATCTGTGTCTAGCTAGAGGCGATGCATAATGATAAGACTACTTCGCCTGGATGGAAGGGGTCTAGCTCCAACAGGAGGGCCACTAGCGCGCCTAGCCACCCTCCTAAGGTCATGTAAACTGACTCCATCCAGCGCAAGGGGCCTATCATACCAAAATATGAGACTTACACACCACTGGATGTCTCTTACTCACAGGCCCTTGATCGATTAGTCAAGAAAGGTTTTTTGGTCCTACCTTTGCCAAGAGAAGAGTCAGTAGTAAGAGGAAAAAACTTGGATCAATTCTGCCGCTACCATCGTTGCCGAGGACATGATACTGAGAAATGCTGGTCTCTCAAGAACAAGATAGAAGCCATGATAAGGGATGGGACGCTACCCATGCCAAAAGTTGCCTATAAGCCTAATAATCAAAACAACCCGATGCCCGAGCATACCAATGCTATCTTTCATGAAGTTTGTAGCTTCGATCCTTCTACTTTGATTGTTGAAACGGGTCAACCTGTCCTCGAGGTATTTGGCTTTCATGAATACCTATCCATTCATGGTATTTGGGATAGTGATGACGATGAGCAACATGAATACTCCATGATGGAATGGATGGAGACGGATGAGCCAACATCAGATGATGTAGCATTTCTCACTCGATCAGGCCGCCATAACAACAGGAACACCACCACCCCAGTGGTTGTTTCTGATCCTACACCAATGGCTACTAACGACATTCACGTTCTGCCTGAAGATCCCCTCCTTACACAACTCAAGAAGACCAGAGCTGAAGTTACTATCTGGCAGCTGATTTGCACATCGCAAACACATAGACAAAAGATGATGGATACTCTTACTGCATTAACAGTACCTCCCACGAAAACTCCTGAATCTCTAGTTGCTGATGTTACTACCCAGCAAGAGGCTATCACCTTTGGGATTGAAGATCTGCCTCAGGGAAGGGCATCCCACAACAAAGCACTCTACCTTACAGTGCAATGTTCCAACAAGACAATCCCACTAGTTTTAGTCGACAATGGTTAAGCTGTGAATGTGTGCCCTTGGAGGACGGCACAAAAATTGGGAGTTCAACAACAACACTTGGCTCAAAAGGGTGTACAACTAAGGGCTTACGAAAATTCTCCTCGAAATTCGGTTGGGTCCATAATATTGCCCATTACTACAGGCAAAATCACTCGGAATGTGGAGTTCGTGGTGCTAGACATTCCAGCCTCGTTCAATCTCCTACTAGGGAGGCCATGGCTTCATGAGTGCAATTCTATAGCATCTACCTTACACCAAAAGGTCAAGATGTTGGTCCAAGGACAAGTTATCACCATCTCGGGAGAATCCATCAATGTTGTCTTCATTCCCAAGCAAGCAACCCTTGAAGTAGAACACAGTTCTGTGGACGAAGAACTTCACAACTTTGAACTTGTGGCGACTTTGAGCAAGGATGAAGCTTCCTTCGACTTCGATCCCTACTCAAATCCCAAAGTGCATGCTATACTCAAGAGACAAGGACACTTCCTTGGGATGCCATTAGGAAGAAACCCGAAAAACAAGATTCCTCCTGTGTTTAAGACATTTAAGTAGAAGGGAAGGTTCGGTTTAGGGTACAAGCCAACTGAGAAGGAAGTTAGGCTCGCCAAGATAGCCATAGCTGAGCAGAAGCGGATGGACAATCCTCCTACCTTCTTCCAAATGAAGCCCTATCCACTCACTCTGAAGGGACAGTTTGTTAGGGAAGGTGATGATTTCCCTTACTATGGGTTCCCGGAACCATACTACCTAAAGAACAAAGAAGTTCAAGTTGCTGGGTTAGAAGTCTTCAATGATTGTACCATTAATATGGCTACTATTTTTATCCCCGCTCGGGACAAACAAACACCCTTGGAATGGACTCATCTCGCTGGGAGCAACATATTTGGCATGCTGTTCGGACAAGAATCTGTCAAGGAAGATTCTGAAGCTGACACTGCTATTGCTGCATTATCCAACCCAAGCCTTGACCCAAGTCTCATGATTACTGAAGAGGAAGAAGTCAAGGTGGTCTCGTGGGTCGATGCTGAGAAGAATAGCTTTGTTTCATCGGTTGGAGAGTCTGTTCCTATGGACATAGAGTCTGGTCCTAAGAGTCTAGAGTCAAGTGAGTCTGGTCTTGAGTCTGCTGGCGATGTACTCATTTCTGCATTCAATAAAATGAACCTTTCTGCTTACTCTGATTCTTCTTTCCCTCTTCCCTGAACTGCTACGCTAATAATAATCTGAAATTTAATGAACCGTTAAAAGAATTTTCTAATGAACATGAGCATAAAATGACCGTGTTGGAAGACACCATCACCATAAATGTGGGCACGGAAGAACAACCTGAGGAGTTGAACTTAGGTAGTTCACTCACAGCAGAAGAACGGGTGGCATTTATAGAGCTTCTCAAGGAGTTTGTGGATGTATTCGCATGGTCTTACGAAGACATGCCGGGGATTGACAGGGAATTTGTGGAGCACACCATACCTTTGCTCCCCGATGCAAAACCAGTGCGACAAAAGGCTAGGAGGATCAAACCTGAATGGGCTAGGAAAATTGAAGAAGAGGTGATCAAGCATCTTAACGCAAAGTTCATCAAAGCAGTCCAATACCCTGAATAGATTGCTAACATTGTCCCAGTACCCAAGAAAGATGGGATGGTGCGCATGTGCGTGGACTTCCGAGACCTTAACAAGGCTAGTCCCAAGGATAGTTTCCCTCTACCTCACATCAATGTATTAGTGGATAACACTTACGGGCATGAGCTCTTATCCTTTATGGATGGATATGCTGGTTACAATCAAATAAAAATGGTAGAAGAAGATATGGAGAAGACTTCCTTTACCACACCATGGGGTACGTACTGTTATGTCCTCATGCCTTTCGGTCTCAAAAATGCCGGGGCAACATACCAGCGAACTGGCAATACCCTACTTCATGACATGATGCACGTCGATGTAGAAGTTTATGTTGATGACATGATTGTTAAGTCCAAGACAAGGGAGGGTCATATTCCCAACCTCCGAAAGTTCTTTCTGGGACTGTGCAAATACAAGATGCGACTCAATCTAGCAAAGTGCACCTTCGGTGTTACCTCTGGGAAGCTACTAGGCTATGTGGTTAGCCAACGGGGTTTTGAAGTTGATCCTTCGAAGATCAAGGCTATCCAACAGTTACAACCACCTAAGACAGAAAAGGAGATAAGAGGTGATCAAATCTGAATGGGCTAAGAAAATTGAAGAAGAGGTGATCAAGCAGCTTAACACTAAGTTCATCAAAGCAGTCCAATACCCTGAATGCGTTGCTAATATCGTCCCAGTACCGAAGAAAGACGGGAAAGTGTGCATGTGTGTGGACTTCCGAGGCCTTAACAAAGCCAGTCCCAAGGATAGTTTTCCTCTACCCCACATCGATGTATTAGTGGATAACACTTGCGGACATGTGCTCTTATCCTTTATGGATGGATATGCCGGTTACAATCAAATAAAAATGGCAGAAGAAGACATGGAGAAGACATCTTTTACTACACCATGGGGAACGTACTGTTATGTCGTCATGCCTTTCGGTCTTAAAAATGTCGGAGCAACGTACCAGAGAACTGCCAATACCCTACTTCATGACATGATGCACGTCGAAGTAGAAGTTTATGTCGATGGCATGATTGTTAAGTCCAAGACAAGGGAGGATCATATTCCTAACCTCCGCAAGTTCTTTCTTCGACTTCGCAAATACAAGATGCGGCTCAACCCAGCAAAGTGCACCTTCGGTGTTACCTCTGGGAAGCTACTAGGCTATGTGGTCAGCCAACGAGGCATTGAAGTTGATCCTTCAAAGATCAAGGCTATCCAACAGTTACAACCACCTAAGACAGAAAAGGAGATAAGAGGCTTCCTGGGACGAGTCCAGTACATCAGTAGGTTCATATCAAAGCTCACGATGACTTGTGAACCTTTGTTCAAGAAACTAAAGAAAGGAAGCAAAGTAGAATGGGACAATCAATGTCAAGTTGCTTTTGATAAAATCAAGGAATATTTGCAACATCCTCTAATTCTCATGCCACCAGTACCAGATGGGCCTCTACTCCTTTACCTTACGGTGACTAGCTCAGTGATGGGGGCTATGCTAGCTCAAAAGGTAAAAGGTCAAGAGAGCGTCATCTATTACTTGAGCAAGAAGTTCCTAGACTACGAAAGTCGATACGCAGACATAGAGAAAATGGCTCTCGCATTAGTCTCGGCTACCAAGAAGTTAAGATACTACATGCTCTCACACACAGTGTATGTAATAGCTAAGAACAATCCCATCAAATTCATCATGGAGCAACCAACCATCAACAACCGCATCGCCTGATGGGTAGTCATGCTTTCTGAGTTCAATCTTCAATACTTAACCCAGAAATCTATCAAAGGGTGAGTTGTCTTAGAATTTCTGGCTGCTTCACCATCACAAAAACCTCCAAGCACTCACTTGGAATTCTCAGATGATGACGTGTTCTTTACCGATGAAGTTACATGGGAAATGTATTTTGACGGAGCTTCTAACCAAATGGGTTGCGGAGTAGGAGTCCTTTTAATATCTCCGAAAGGGGCACACGTCCCTGTATCAGTAAAATTGGACTTTGACGCCACTAACAACGGTGTGGAGTATGAAGCATGCATCAAGGGCCTACAAGATGCCTTGGCTTTAGGCATACACCACATAAAGGTCTTTGGAGATTCTAGCCTCATCATTAACCAGGCTAAGAGTGCCTAGAAAGTTCGAAGTGAGTGCCTCTTGGCTTATCAGCAAAAGCTTTTGGGACTTGCTGACCAGCTTGTGCAAATTAGCTTCCAATACCTTTCTAGGGATCACAATGAACTGGCTGATGCCTTTGCCAAGTTATCTTCAATGATATCAATCCCATCAGGCACGCTCCAGCTACCAGTAATTTTAGAGCGACAGTCTAAACCCGCGTATGTTTGGGCCATGGAAACAAAAGAAGAGGAGATTGAGGAATGGTTTCTTGACATATACAATTTCCTTCGGAAGGGAGAATATCCAGCTGAGTTAGATGCTCGAGGACAACGAGCGATCAGGTCTCTGGCAGCACAATACTGCTTGATCCAAGATCGTTTGTAGAATAAGTCACCTACAGGCATTAATTTGTTGTGTATCGATGCCAAAAATGCAAAGGAGGTTATGGCTACTGTCCACGGAGGAGAGTGTGGGCCTCACATGAATGGGTGCATGCTAGCGAAGAAGATTCAAAGAGCTGGTTACTATTGGTCCACTATGGAAGCAGACTGCTTGAATTTTGTTCGAAGATGCCACAAATGTCAGGAGTATGCCAATCTACAGCATCAACCTCCTTCATATCTGACAACACTGACCTCTCCATGGCCATTCTTGGTATGGGGTATTGACATCATTGGCAAAATACACCCAACCGGAACAAGGGGACATGAATACATCTTGGTCGCTATTGATTACTTCACTAAGTGGGTAGAGGCAGCCTTTTTTGCCAAATTCACATCCAAGCAAGTGGCCAAATTCATCCTTCAGAACATTATATGTCGATATGGAGTGCCTCATGAGATCATCAGTGATAACGGGAGTCACTTTCGAAAGGAAGTAGAAGTTTTGCTCACCAATTACAAAATTCAGCATCATCGGTCTTCACCTTACCGATCCCAAGCCCAACGGAGCTGTAAAAGCGGCCAATAAAACGGTGGCAGGAATCATTAAGAAGATGGTTGTCACTTACAAAGATTGGCCTGACAAGTTGGCATTTGCCTTATAGGGATACCGGACATCAATTCGAACTGCTACAGTTACAACACCATATTCATTAGTATATGGGATAGAAGCAGTCCTGCCGATCGAGTTAGCAATCCCGTCATTACGAATAGTGGCTAAAAGCCAATTGCCAGAAGCAGAATGGGCTAGGGCAAGGTTCGAGGAGTTAATGTTGATGGATGAAAGGCGATTAAGGGCGTTGCATAATGTTCAGGTGTACCGGAGTAGGATCACTCGCGCTTTTAATAAAAAGGTGAAAAGTCGTTCACTTCAAGAAGGTGATCTAGTGCTTAAGGAAATGAGGGCACCAATACAAGACCCAAGGGGAAAGTTTGTACCTAATTGGAAAGGTCCTTATATGGTTAAGGAAATTTTACCGGGAGGAGCAGTAAGAAGATATGATTCAACCAACAAATCTGGATCAGCTCAAGCGATATTATGCTTAAATATAGCCAAGCAACTAGAAAACCAATCTTCAAACACTTGGTTAAGATTCAATTTAAGCTAATAAAAAGAAGGAAAGATAAAGTTTGCAAAGACACAATGATTGTAAACAATACTTCTTCTTTTATTAATAATTAAAATGCAAGTACACTGCTTGTAAATAAGAAAATTCAAAAGGCATAATTATATAGTTTATTCTAGCAAAGCAGTTCAGTTCCTTCGCTTCCATCCCTCTTCTAGTCTTGTTTCACCTTCTCTACGTCGCCAGTGGTCTCATGGTCAATCTCCATGTTTTTAGGCTCATTTGGGTCCGTCTCTTTGTTTTTAGGCTTATAGGCTCGCTTATGTGGTTTCCGCGTCTCCGCCCTCGGACCAAGTCGATCATTTGCCGTCACCTTCACACCGAGATGATCCTTTATCATTGAACGAGGACCCAGTATCTCCCTCATGGATGTTTGACTTCTTAGCGCCTCTCCAGCACGGCGAGACTCGACGGCCGCAATTAGCCATCCGTGATATCCAGCGTCAGCAATCTCTGATACATGCACCTTTAATGGAACCTTAAAGGTCGGCTTTCTTGCCCAGTACTTCAGCCAAGACTCTATCACCGAGCCACGAAGCTTCAATTGCTCAGGGGCTTCACATAGCCGCTCGAGGATGGTCTGTTTGCGGCCCATCTGTCGCAGCACCCGCTCTGGAAAGTAGAAAGTCATGTGTGTCAAGCCACCGACACACATAGGCGTTACGATAATCACTGGTCACATATTCAAGAACATGCCAGCACTCGATCCACCACGTGATGTCACGAGGTTCCTTTAGAAAGTCGGTCCATTCAGTTACCGATCGATGCTCGGTATATTCGTGCCTCCTTTGACAATAATTTGCAAGTGCCGAAGGATTATGAGGATCCTCAATAAGGCCCAAATGCTCCATCAGCCAAATCTGCCCAAAATTTAGCACGGGTTACAATTGCAAGCCAATTATTCCCAAACTAACGAAAAAAACAAAAAAAAACCCCTAAAACCCGCCTAGGTTATACGGACAGTAGGTGGAGTTGACAAATTGAGAAAAAGGGCGCTGAAGGAGGACATGTACCTGAAGAAGTAAGGGGCTCCCGCGAAGCTCATATTCTGGATCCGGATTATCTAAGCCCATCATAGTCTCCGCTAGCATCAACGGCACTGGATTAAAGCCTCGAGCCATGTCTTCAACAATCTGAATTAGGCCTGCCTGCCGACCCGGTTCTTTGCCCGCCATGATAGAAGCAAAATTCTCCAAGAAGACATAATACGAGTGCTCGCACTCGAATCACGAGACCATATTCCAATGTGTCAGGCGATTGAAAGTATTCAACAATGGTTTGGAAATGTACTTTATCACCGAATAGTGCGCTTCCTATGACTCGGTTCGGAAGGCATAGCAACTCCTTGTACTGTTTGGTGTTGTCAGCAGCAGTTAGAGGTGATGTCGACCATGCGAAATGATTCGTCCCGAGAATAGACGACCACTCTTCGAGTAGCGGACATAGCTCCTTCAAGGAGAAGCGAAAAACATGCATCTTCGGATCCCAAAAAGCTCCTGCCGCTCGAATGAAGTCATGGTTGACTCTTGCTTGCCGGAGACTTAGCAATCTCGTCATGCTATATCTCCCGAGCTCTTTTGTCTCGTCTCTGGACAAAGTGCTCATCCAAGTAGCGAGCTTCTTCTCGAAAGCCATGATAAGAGGATTTTTGTGCTTTTAGGAGGCTTTTTAGATGGAACATACAATTGAATATCATGAGTGATATCCATATGCATAGGGGGAGGTATTTATACACCTTTGTCCATGATCAAAATGGAGCAAATCGGCCAGCAAGCAATCACATAGCCGTTGCCATCACATCCCATGATTCAAGCCTTTCTTCAACGGCTAGCACAAAAAAAAGAAAAAAACTATATAACCCGCCTGGGTTATATTTTTGCCAGGACACACGCGCGCGCGAGAGCCAGCCTAGGCCCCGTTCTTCAGCCGCTTAAACCCGCCTAGGTTTTAAGCGGTCCAGGCCCAGCTTTCCAGTTTCCGTTGCCCATCTGCGTAAATACCGCTCTTGGGCCTCTCTGTTTTGGTTTCAATTGGCCCATTCGTGTATTTTTTATGTTCCGGTTTCTGTTATCGACCCAATGATGTCCGGTTCTGAAATTTTCGCTCGAGCTATCTCCAACACTTAAGTTTTTGTTCTTTTTTATTTTCTTTTCTTTTTGGATAAGCGTGATTAATTGGGATTAATCCCATCATGTAGAAAATCATTCGAAATTGCATTAATAAAAGCGTCAAAGTTGTGCGTACATCAAGTTTTGAGTCTTGCATAAAATAAAAAAATATATATTACAAAGAGTCCTGCATAAAAAGTAACATAAAAAAAACGGAGTCTTGCATTGCATAAATGTTATCACCAAAGGGAACCAGAATCGTCGCTATCCTCCGCCAAGTTGCCCCCTGCATTTGAAGCTCCCGCATTGGAAGTACCGGCCGTGCCAAAATAGGTATCCCAGGAGTAATAATCAGGTCCAGGAGCAGTGTGCACAGGAGGCGATGGCCCAGTCAAGGGCATTTCCGAAGGATGCACACTCGACGGTGAAGACACAGAATGCTCCTGCGAAGTAGCCAACCATGAATGATCAGGAACCTGCCATTCAACAGATGGAGTAGGCCATACCGGACCAGCTCCATAACCGGGGACGGGCCAACCAGAAGAAGCACATCCACCCAGCCAAGAGTGTTGAGGCACAGACCACTCTTGGGAACCCATGGGCCATGACGGACCCATCTCAGGAGCAGGGATAGGCCATCCTGTAGAACCGGAACCAAAAGATGAAGCATCATAAGGTGCAGGACGTGAAGAAGCGTCATCCGCTAGGGCTTGACCGCCAAGATACCCTACGGATGGACCTGAGTCACGGTCCCTCACCACCATCTCCCGACCACGACGAGCAGAGTGCATGGAAGCTGGGGTATGACGAGAAGGAGGAGGCCGATGAGTGGCGCTTGATTCGGAAGCATCCTCCACCCAGTAAGAATGGGGTTGAGTATCACCACCATATCCAGTACTGTGATATGACCCTCCATGTCCCAGTGGCTCCTCCAAAGACATATGAGCCATGTCCTCTTCCATACTCGGAGAGCGACAGCCTCTACTACCAGATCTGCTACGATGGGATCCAATGGAGTGTTGACCCTCGATCAAAATGCCTTTGGCCCGACCCTCTGGTACAGCTGCTAGAGGAGGACGAGAACACCCCCCACTTTCCTCCCGAGATCGACCTCGAGAAGAATATTCCCTAACCGAAGTGCGGCTGAAGTGGAACATCGAGGTGGTTCTATGGGAACAGACTCTGCATCGGCCTCCATATCGGCCCTTCCGGCAGCACCACTTTGATATCTCCCCGAACCGGTGAATCCTCGATCAATGAACTTCCTCATGGTGCTCCACTCCTTAGTCAGCTGCCGGAGAAAAGCCCATCTCGGCTGGGAAAATAACAAGACAAAGGGTCATTCACAAGTGGCATATGGGATAAAAGGAGGCAGAATAAAACAAAGTCTTACCGGTTTGTGATCGAATGCTTGAAGCGTAGAGCACTCACTTTTGTTCGCCACATCCAAGAAGCCGCCGATCTTTCGCCTCTCTTGTGGAACCTCCACTTCGGCAGCCTTAGCATAGGGTCCCAGCTGTAGACTTTTTGGTTAGAAGGTAGCCAAAACATGACAAGGACAAGGAAGGAAGATACATACCACTCGAGGAGCCAAACGGCTAAGATAACGCTGGAACTCTTCATCGAATTGATCCTGAGGAACATTGTGCACAAAGTCATCAAATTGTTGACCTCAAACTAGATCCCCCAAAATGCCCGGGTCGACCCGCCATGGCTCAAACATGTGTGCTGGAGGATCCAGGGGAATGAGACCAGGGTAACCTCCCAAAATTTTCCTCGAGGCTCTCTCCCCTAAGTACCACACATAACCGTAAGGCCCCTCAACCAAGAGGCGAAGACGGGTGTTGTGTTCCACCCGATCCAGAGGTTGTGGTAACCCTCTGACGTCGAAGTCGGCCCAAGGACGCCAATTTACTTGATCCTGCAAGAAGAAGGATGCATTTAGGTGTGGCATACAAAGGAAAATAGGAAGAAGATGTCAGGAATAAGGAGATACCGGCCGCAAGTTATCCAAGATGCTGCGAATAAGGTCAAGACACCCCGACTTGTACTTCTTATCATGGATGCCCTCGGTGATCCCGCGTTCAGCAGCCGGCACCGTCTTGTTCTTCTTTGACCTTATTCCCAAGGCCAGGATGTACTCATACGCCTACGACTGCATGCACAATATGTCAAACAAGGACCGAAAGATGAATAAGCACATTGAAAAGAGAAGGTTCGAGCACGTACCTCGAGCACCTTCCAGAAGGAAGGACCGTACTCGTAGCGAGCCTGGGCCGCATGGAGGTAAATCGGATCCGCATCCAACGAAAAACGGACGCCACGACGGAGCCAATGGATGAAGTTAGCATAGGACGCCTTGCCCCAGTTCAGGTTTCGGATATTATCAAAATTGAGGAGATTCTGAAACCATGTCAGGGAAATATTTTCCCCATGGTTGGCAAAGAGGGTGGAAGAAATAATGTACGCCAAGAAAATGAAGCGGCGTCGCTCTAGAGGCAGGTTTTGAAAATTTGCATCGCGAATGGTCAGCTCAAAGTGCCTATAGGCAAGGTTAGGGAGACCTTGACGTCGTCCCAAATGCGCAGACACCGTAGCCAGCAAATCCATAACTACTGGAGGGAAGTCTGCATCGAAGACCACGTCCTGCCCACCCCAAGGAAGGCCGGTGATCATGACAAAATCTTTAGGTGTGATTGTCATCTCACCCACGGGGAAGTGAAACGAGTTAGTGGAATCCCACAACCTCTCCGCCATCGCTCGACCAATAATGCGAAACGTCCTTTTCTTCCAAGCCTCCAAGCATTTCCAAAAAGGCATGAAGCCCGACACGGTCAAAGTATCTCGAACAAAATTTCCCGGGATTTATTTCGCTGCCTTAAGTGGCTCTTTTAGGGCACCGAGGAGTTTTCAGGTTATCCTCCTACGGTTCGGTCTCGTTCCGAGCCGATTTATTCTCTTTTATAGGGTATTTTTGCTTGTCCTTAATAATTATTTTAGTAGTTTTATTATGTTTTTATTCTATTATTAGATTTTATAACATTTTATTATTTTTGTTATTATTATTGTTAATATGAAACAAAAATATAAATATTAGAAATAAAATCAAACCATCTTCTTCCCTCTCTCATCTCGAACTCCATCTCTCATCCCTTCTTCTCATCTCTTTCCATTTTCTCGTCTCCTTTCTCAATTTCTCGCGAATTCTCACTCATTTTCTGTTCTTGTTTGTAACAGATTCAATTAAGAGAGAGAGATGCAAGTACGAAGCAACTTCGCAGCACCATGGACGAGTACACCTTCAAACCACCAAATGCATCTACACCGTCCACAAGGAAGAAGATCGAAGGGCTCAGATCCGAAGAGGAGTCACGATTTCAAGTATAAAAGGTGACGAAGGGAGCCGATTGAAGATATGAATGGTAGATTCTGGGAGTGACGCCCCAAGAGCATCCATTTAGGGTTGGAACTAGATTTAGGTTTAATTTATGTCTTATTTCATGCTTTGTATTCTCTTTTGAATCTCTCTTTTCGGTTTTCCTCTTAAACGATTCTAGGTTTACTCTTTAATGGTTAAGCTTTTGATGTATTAGGTTCTTGGTTTAATTCTGTTTGAATGTTCTGGTATTGAATTGGTAATGTTGGATTCATTTCTGTTCTTGATATTCTGAGTTTTTGGTGATTTTGGTTCGAATTTGGTATGCTCGTGTTCTCCTTTCTTTTTCCTCTGATTCTCTTTCTCGGTTTTACTTTCCTTCCCTCTCCTTCCTCTGTTCGAACGATGGGCAGTAGGGAGGTGAGTGATGTTTATGCTTCTCGTCTCTTCTGATTTCTGTCTCATTTCTGTCTCGTCTCTTTGTCTCTATTTTCTCCTTTCTTGTCTTGCTTTCAGGCAGTAGCAGTAGTAGGGTTAGTTTATTAGGTTTTCATTAGGTTAAGTTTCTGTCAGTATTAACCAATTGTTTTTGGACCTTCGTTTAGGTCAGATTAGGGTTCTCTTAGGTTAGCTCTTAGGGTTTTGTTTAGAGTTTGTTTAGGTTTCTATTTCAAAAGTTTCCTAAGTCTTTATTAGATTAGCCACAAAACAAATCCACTTTTAGTGAGGAGGAGGGCTAAGGGTCACAAATTCCACTCTCAAGTGGGGATTTGGGGATTCTTAGTAATCTAATTCACGATTTCTTGTTTGTTCGGGAGAAATCCAAGTAGATTGAAGATTAGTGAAGAAGTTAGTTCATCGAAGGTATAATTTCTTATTTTATTTGATTTCATGCTTTTAATTGCTTTCTTAATTTCATGTTTTATTTCATGCTTTTATTGCTTTCCTTAATTTCATGTCTAGGTTAGTTTTATTGCTTTCCTTTACATAATTTACCGATTTCCGCATTGAGAAAACCCCTTACACAAACCGATTACCTTAATCAAGCCTAACACCCATCCCTGTGGGCCAACAACCTTAACTCATAAAACCACAAAAATTACAACCGAACATCCTCCTAATGGTAGAATTCCAACACATCATTTTAAAATGGGGGCTCAAAGCATAATTTCATGGACCCAAGCTGGACCCAGCACGGACACTGGGCTCACAGCCACGGCCCATGAAGCAAACAAACAAGTCGAAATATCACGGCCCGAGCCGGTTTAGCAACAAAATTGGGGAAATTTGAGCCCAAAACCCGCCTAGGTTTTGACTCAATCAGGCCCACAGTCATGACCCATGAAAGGCCCAGCAAAAGGGGGAATACGCGAGTGAAAACCCGCCTAGGTTTTGATCTCGCCAGGCCCAGGTGATCGGCCCAGAGCGTGCGACGGCCTAGTGGGTCTGGAAATAAAGCCCGCCTAGGTTTTATTCTACCTACTGGGCCGCTACTCGGATAACTGGCCCAGAACGCATGCAAGGCTTGTAAATGTTATGGTCCATTTTGCAATAAGGTTTGCAAATGCGTTTTTTGTCAATATATAAAAAACATAAATGGGACACTCTACATCCTAACATGCATACTAAAAATAGCTAAAAATCGAAAAAGTGTGAAAAATAAATTCATGCTTGCTCGTTTTTATGCTAAACTAAGTACAAGAGGGAAGTTTAAGGGTTACCTTGCCATGAGAACGGTAAAACCAAGCATGGTTCCAAGATTCAACAATGAGATCAGAGGTAGCCACTTCCATGCCGGGAACAAAGTTGCGGCGCGAAGACCGCTCATGAGGCCAAGCCGCCGCATGAGGAAGAGGTGGATTTCTATGACTTCGGGGTTGCATCTTTTCAAACTCGAGAATTGCTTCAAAAGAACAAGGCTTCTTTTCTAGAGAGAGAAGGGATGAGCTAGAGGGAAATGAGGATGTGAAGAAAATGAAGGAAGTGCATTGAATTTATAGAAAGGTCGGGTGAACGTGAGCCGTTCGTTTTTAGTAACCGCCTCGAGATTCCAAACGCATTTCATTGGTCAAAAATCCAAAAGGTTATCCTTTTGTCACCCAAAAGAGAGGCATGCCGACGTGGGCTCTTTATGACCGCAAGTGGGACGGACCCCACTTTGATCCCTTCACGAGGTAGAAAAAAAAATGCACAAAGCCCGCCTAGGTTTTGTGTGGCCCAGAAGAAGCGGTCCGGAGGACAAGGGCTAGGTGCGGACACAGCCCAAGAAAAGCCATTAAAACCTGTCTGGGTTTTGTGGTGCCTACAACCCAAATTCACGGCCCACAGTCGGAGCCCACACTCAAGCTTTGCGGCCCGCAAGTGGCCGATAACGGGACCACCACATAAGAGGTCATTGTCATCATCATCATTCAAGTCCATCGGCAAAGTTTCGATGTAGTCCTGGTCCATCGGCATCGCGCCGGGTGAAGTCTCAACCCCCGAGTCATCGGCACCGCGCCCGATGAAGTCTCGACCCCCAAGGCCATCAGCAGCATGCCTGATGAAGTCCTTCGGCATAAAAAATGCCAACCATCATCAACGGTGACACCGGGAAAGACTGGAACCGACACCAGAAAAGACTTTCTCTAGAACTCATTGCTAGGGTAGCATTTCCCTAGAAGTCTTTCTCTCTTGATTGAACCCTAGATTGTTTCTCTACTTTATTAGTTTTTGAAGAATCTCAATACCTTATGAGGACCTCACAATATCCAGCAGCGAGGACCTCCAGCTCCAGCATATATATTTTGTTTGAAAGATCATCAAAATTAATTCAGGGAAGTATCTCCCAAATCCCAATCTTATTCTTTCCTTCCGTTTGTGTGTTGATATTATAACAAGTTCATATTCCTTTTTCAGATACTAAAAGGAAAGGAAGGAAATTGTTGAAATTGCAAAGTATAAGATTGAAGACCAATCCAAGAAAGGAAACAATCCTTCCTGAAGGAAAGTAGTCGTTGTTGTCTAGAGCTCTCAAGCATATATATACTATCAACCTCTTCTAAGAAAAACGAAGATTTCCAAGCAAGAAAATCATTGTAAGAATTTCGGTTAGAAAAGTCTAAGTTGTAGGAATATTTGAGTGAAAATATTCGGAGTTTGTAGCCACAAAGAATCGTGGTGAGCGTGTAACTGGAAAGTGTCTCTGGTGAGGACCTCTAGGTCGTGTTTTTATAGTGAGATAGGTTTCTCACTTTGAGTGTGATATTCAGTTGTAATCGCATCTTCTGTTAGGCCTTAAGTGTAGAAGTCATCTGAGAAAGTCTTCTGCTTCTGTAAGTTTGTTGAGCACCTCACAAGTTCTCAATAGTGCCGAGTTGTATCCGCATTCCCTTTAGCACTTTTATTCAAATAATAAAGAAGTATTATTCAGTTTATAAAAGTGTTATTAACTCTTTTGTGTTGATTAAGTCCAGAAATTTATGTAACCTTATTCACCCCCCTCTAGGGTTATTTCAATTGGTACCAGAGCGGGTCCACAAACTCAAGAGTTTAACCACTCGTGGAAAAGATGATGGCCGCTATCAACACAAATGAAGCTCCTCAAGGACGCTCATGGACAATAGCTCCACTATTTACTGGAGAAAACTACAGGTCGTGGAAAAGACAATTGGAGGTCTTCCTCAAGGACCAAGATGAGGACCTCTGGACTGTGGTTACTGAGGGAGATTATCCCACTCCCACGAAGAAGAACAATGATTGTGAAGAGGCCCCAAAGAAAAGATATGAAATGACCAATAAAGAGTTAGAGCCATTGAGAAAAAAATACACATGCCCTAAACTTGATTTATTGTAGTTTAAATTCGAATGATTTTGAACGTGTATCTAATTGTGGAACTGCGAAATAGGTTTGGGATTACTTGATAACCTCATATGAAGGCACAAGTCAAGTCAAGGACACCAAAGTAGATATCCTTGTCCAAAAGTATGAGGCCTTCAGAATGAAGGAAAATGATACTATTGAGGAGATATTCAAAAGATTCAGCAGCATCACCAACCACCTCATATATCTGAGAAAAACCTACCCAAATGAGGAACAAGTTAGAAAAGTCCTCTGATGCCTGCCTAGAAGAAAATGGGGTCCAAAAGTCACAACCATTGAAGAAGCTCAAGATCTCAAGGCCCTCAAACTAGAGGAACTCATTGGAAAACTATTGGCCTATGAGATCCAATTGAATGACCTCTCAGAACCCAAGGAAATTGCCCTCAAGGCAGTATCTAAATCTGACAGTGAGTCAGATGATGATGATGAGAAAAATACAATGGCAATGATGGCTAGAGGGTTCAGAAGATTATAAAAGAAAAATCCAACCTTTTGAGGATACATCAATGTAGACACCGAAATTTGTACCCGTATATTACCGACTCGTCAAAAATATGCAAGACAGATGGGCCAAGTAAAACAGATCATTGGGCCTAAAAGATCAATAAACCGAGCCCAAGACAAATAAAACAGGCCATAAACAATTATTAAAACCCACTGGGGTTTTAATTTCTATTTGCGGGCCCATGCAGAAGCAAGCCCAGAAGTGTGCCCCGGTCCAGGAGTCTTAAAACCTGCCTAGGCCTTGAAGAGAGGAGCGGAGCGACACCGTTTAGCGCCACGTCGCTGATCCGCGTGCTAATAATCTCAAAACCCGCCTAGGCTTTGAAGAGAGGAGCGGAGCAACGTCGTTTAGCGCCATGT
The DNA here is from genome assembly GCA_029582165.1 of Portulaca oleracea. Lineage (NCBI taxonomy): Eukaryota > Viridiplantae > Streptophyta > Magnoliopsida > Caryophyllales > Portulacaceae > Portulaca > Portulaca oleracea. The sequence continues at coordinate 5,990,560 of CM055875.1, forward strand.
CACTGATCCGCGTGCTAATAATACCAAAGCCCGCCTAGGTTTTGAGGATTCTGGCGCCAAAAAAATACAATTTGCATGCATGCAACCCCATGATCATAGCCCCACGTGTTTGACCCCCCCTTGACCACCCAAAACCCGTCTAGGTTTTGGTCTCAGATGACGTGATTTGTGGGGTATGTCCCCCACCATTTCCCTCCAAAACTCACACTCCCTCACCTATAAATACCCCCTTCATTTCACCTTCATTTCACCAACAACCATCATCTAATACACTTACTCTCACCTTCATCTCATCAACTCTCACCATCAACAACTATTCACTACTATCATCCACTTACTATACTCTCATTTTCACCATATTATACTTCCACTCTCTCAAATTCTCCTCATTATTCTATTCTCCTATCATCTCCACATTCCACTTCCATCATCCACTTCCCTCACAAAATCACCTTCCTCCACCACATCCATATTATACTTCTTTTCATCTCCCATAATCCCTTTCTCAAATCATATTCTTCACCTCCATACAACTATCCACATACAACTTTTTTCTACACCACCCACATCATCTCATCCGGGTTTCAGGTCAAGGGGCAACTCAAGGGACCAAATCCGTCATTGCTATATCTTAAGCAAGGTTCAATTCTTTTATTGTGTTTAATCAAGTAATTCTTTATTTAATTCTGTGCTTGTACATATTTTGTAAAATAAAAAACTGCATTGTTTTATATTGCATGATTTGAATAATAATTCCGCGAAATTAATCAAACTTCTCCCCGCTCTCTTTCTTTTCAATGTTGATTTTTAGTAGAGTCTGTTTTATAACAGGCGGATTCGAGAGTTCTTATAACTCTCGAATTCGTAACCTTACCCCCGAATCTAGAAATCGGGTTTGTAGACCGGAGTCTTTCTTTTACTTATTTTATGGTTTGTCGATTTCCTTAAATCGGCTGGCGACTCTTTTACATTTTATAAATTCGTTTAATTATTTAAAGTGTTCGGTTTTTGCATAAAAATAAATTAAAAAATGATTTTATTCACATCCACCACCAATTCAAAGCTAGGCCCGAGAGGAATGGATTAGAAATTGATAAAACCTAGGCGAGTTTTTATCAATTTCAACCCATCCCTCTCTAGGCCGAGGAGGAAGAGGAGTCAGCCCAGGGTCTATTAAAGCCCTGGCGGGTTTTAATGGGTTCTGGTGGCCCACTTCTTCCTTCCCGAGCTTGAATTGGATGTTTTGTGTTGGGATTGGATTATTATTAACTTATTTTGTGTAATTTCAAATAATTTAAATAATAAAAAATGAGTTTGTAAATAAATAAAGTTTGATCACCCCGAAAACGAATTTCGAAAAATAAAAATGTCCTTATTTAAGGATTAAGAAACCTTAGTCGGCTCCCGATCGCAAATGTAGCGCATCCGAGAGAACAATTTCCCCGAAAGGGAATTTTTCCGGGTTCTACAATCAAGGATGAGCAAAACAGAAAAGCAGCCTCAAAAGGTAAGTCCTCATTAAGAAAATATTCTAACCCATTTACTTGTTTTGTTTGTGGCAGCTCAAAGCACCTTATGAAGAACTGCCCTCACGCTAGAAGAAACAAAGACAAGAGAAACAGTTGGCCTCAACGGCATAACCATAAGGCAATGATGGAAACATGGAGTGATAGTGATTCCAGTGAAGGCCACAATGAGGTAGAAGAAATAACAAATGTATGTCTGATGGCAAACACAAGTGAGGATCAAGATCGAACCTCATCTCATGATAGGTAAATATTGATGAGCTCCTCACTCTTCCCTCTTCGCACCTTTCTCACAAATTATTTCATCTCTTCAAATATTCTAGATCCTTAATAGAAAGAGTCAAGATCTCACGAAACATGTCAATCATTTAAACGAAACCATAGAGAGCTTGAACACCAGAAACGACCTCTTAGCAACTAAAAATGTTAGACTATCCATAGAGGTCAAAGACTGCTATAAGGATATCACTCAATTATTAAATGAGGTAGTCACAAAATCTCATCCCTACCAGAAGGAACCATCCTTTCCACACCTAATACACCACCTCTCAATAACTATTGGTCCAACAGTCCTCTCATCCATACCAACAAAGGACCTCTACTTCCTACCCCAAATATTCCACCTCTCAGAGAAAACTATCACAGAGGACCTCCAACAGCAAATAAAACAAGGACCTTACCAACTCCACTGTCTAAAGGAACTAGACCTCCGTGCATTACTAAAATTTGGGTCCCAAAGACCTCACTGCAACGATCGCTTCCTTGGTCAGAGACCAAGAAAGGTATAGTGTCCTCTATTGTAGGTATGCCTCAGACACATTACCAGAGATCCAACCAAGTTCTACAAACTTAAAATCAACAAGAATGGAAGAGTGACCTTTGGAGACAAAATCCAAGACAAGATCTTAAACTTTGAGAAGCGCGAAACAATGCCACTCGCACCATTCGAGGGAGAGCCTTCTATCATGAGGACCTCAACCTATGCACAAGCTGTCAAATTGAGGGCGAGTCCTATCATCCATACTCCCTACATGTAGTCTCTCTCCTCCTTCCAGGTTCGTCAACTCACTGCATGCTTGGACCTCTGATGTCCTCATCAGCATATCTTCTAGGGTACCTCAAAATTTAATCAGGGCTCGGTCAAGATGTCCTCATCATTTCATTTCCTCCTTCTCCCTCTCTCTTCCTCTCTTTACTTTGGCCACACAATTTAGTGCTTGTACTCTCCTATTTCCTTTTCTTGTCTGAAAGACAAAAAGGAGAAAAAGTTGGCTTGTAAATTGCTGAACTGTTGCTACTACTATTTTGCAATCATATGCATGTACTGTTGCTTCTATTCCTCTTGCTCTTAGTACTTATGGCACACTGAGAATACATGTATAGAGCTGCTCTGGAATTTTGTCTTTCAAACAAAAAGGGGGAGATTGAAGAATCTCAATACCTTTTGAGGACCTCACAATATCTAGCAACGAGGACCTCCAGTTCTAGCATATATATTTCGTTTGAAAGATCGTTAAAATTAATTCAGGGAAGTATCTCTCAAATCCCAATCTTATTCTTTCCTTCTGTTTCTGATTTGATATTATAACAAGTTCATATTTCTTTTTCAGATACTAAAAGGAATGGAAGGAAATCGTGGTAATTGCAAAATATAAGATTGAAGACCAATCCAAGAAATGAAACAATCCTTGCTGAATGAAAGTACCCATTGCTGTCTAGATCTCTCAAGCATATATATATACTATCAAACACTTCCAAGAAAAACGAAGATTTCCAAGCAAGAAAATCAGTGTAGGAATTTTGGTTAGAAAATTATGAGTTGTAGGAATATTTGAGTGAAAATATTCTGAGTTTGTAGCCACAAAGAATCGTGGTGAGTGTGTAATCGGAAAGTGTCTCTGGTGAGGACCTCTAGGTCGTGTTTTTAAAGTGAGATAGGTTTCTCACTTTGAGTGTGATCTTCAGTTGTAATCGCATCTTCTGTGAGGCCTTAAGTGTAAAAGTCATCTGACAAAGTCTTCTGCTTCTGTAAGCCTGTTGAGGACCTCACAAGTTCTCAATAGTGTAGAGTTGTATCCTCATTCCCTTTAGCACTTTAATTCAATTAATAAAGAAGTATTATTAAGTTTATAAAAATGTTATTAACTATTTTGGGTTGATTAAGCCTAGAAATTTATACAACCCTATTCACCCCCCTGTAGGGTTATTTCAGTTTAATTAGTTTTTTAAAGTCTTCCAAAATCAAAACGTGGTTAGCTTAGCAATCAAATAGACAGCTAGTTAAATGCGTTGCTAATTGAGTCCCTGTGGGATCGACCTTGACGTGCTACACCGTACACCATGCGCTTACGGCCTTGTCATTGAGATTATTTGAACAATATACAAGGGTATAAGAATGTGGGATGAGCATAAGGTAAGCTTGAGCATCAAAAAGGGTGTCGACATGCCCATATTGATTAACCCGAGCAATGTTGAGATTAATATAAATCGTATTGTACGACAGAACCCAAGGTTGTTTGTCAGCAAGCAACATGACCCATGTTGATGAAACATAAATCATGTCACCCTCGCGGTGCTCTTATTGGTATGACATAAGTCGTGTTAACCTACTGGCTAGTAATTAATGAAGTCAAATGGTATATTGATCTGAGTTATAAATTATTTGTGATAAAATACTATCTTTATTATCTTTGTCTTCAAATAACTATAAGTCAATTAACCATATGTTCAAATAATGGAATAATTGTCCTCAATCCATTTGAGATATTTGTACTCCCGTTTGAATAGATATTACTATTTGCCACTCGACACACATTCCCTAATTGAATATCTTTCTTTTGTTTTGACTACAACTATACTTGATTGGTTATACTATAGTTCAAGTTTGTGATGTATAATAGTTCAAATCAAAGTGGCTTGTCCACGACCCTTAGTCTTGCGTAATTGATCTCATTGTTTATGTACCATTATCCACACTTTTGCCAAACAATCTACGATAGTTGTCTTATTGTAGGCATTTTTTCTCGCCGTTCAAACTTTTAAACATCTAAGGGACGGGTGATTTGTGATGGGGTTTACTTTTAAAACTCTTTAAGGATTATTTGCACATTTCATGAATAATAGTTGTAGAGAGGATACGGGACAGAATGATGCTGGGAATGAGTTGGTGTGTTTGTGTTCGAGTTCAGACTGTATTTATAAGCTAAAGATGCTTGAACATGCATGATATAGTCCAACATAGAAGTCATCGCTAAGGGTCGATCAGACTACAAGGGGGGAATAAATCATGAACCTTGGTGGTCACCAATGATGTGGAAATAAACCTGGGTGTGAACACATTAAAGGCCCATCGGCCTTAGGGGGGGGGATGTATCTATCTTCGTCCATGCATTCCTTGACGGTGTGGTTGTGAAATATGCATGTGCTAAAATGCTTTGTTCACACTTGGACGATGCATGCATATTGAGCTTAAATCTTGAGTGAATTAGTGTTATTGTGAGGGTTTGATCTTTAGACTTCTTGTAGCTTCTTTGCATGTCACTTCTACATAGCCCATGCATGGCTAGGTTTTAACATTCTTCTTATGTAAAAGTTGTGCATGCAATTTTCCATCTTATTATATTATATTATATTATATTATATTATATTATATTATATTATATTATATTATATTATATTATATTATATTATATTATATTATATTATATTATATTATATTTTATATATTTATGTGTGTGTGCGCGCGCGCGCTCAAATAATTGGTGTTTATAGATAGCCCCCACTTTGATTGAATCCTTAATAGGATGAAAATCAAAGTAGTACTGATTATTAGACATCGGTTGGGGACATGGCATTGCAGTGCAAAGCTTAGGCGACGCATGGAAGCTAGAGTCATGTGTCTGACTGTTGATGACTTGCCTCTTCTTTGGGGTGATCTCAGTCAAGTAAAGACTGGAGGGTGCGATTTATCGGTGGTCTCGAGCAAGAACGATGCTATATACTTGAAATTATGAACGATCTCAGGCGAGAATGACGCCCTACTCGGAATTACGGATTGATCTCAAGCGAGAATGACATTCTACTCGGAATTAAGGATTAATCTTAATTTTCAGGCAAGAATCTTGCCCTATTCGAAGTGTGGATTAATGTCAGGCAAGAATGACACCTTACTCGAAGTACGGATTGATCTCAGGTCAGAATGGTTCCCTACACGAAGTTACAGTTTGGTCTCAAAAGATAATGATGCCCTACTTGATGTTATGGATTGATCTCAAGTGAGAATGACGCCCTACTTGAATTTATGGATTTCATGTTTAGTGGCAATTTCACGGCGAGAGACTTCACTAGTCGTGATGTCAATGGCTCTGATGTCGAGACTTCACTGAACGCGATGTTGGTGGCTCTGGTTTTGGTTTGATGTTGGTGGAAATTTGATGCCGGGAGACTTCACGGGGCGCGATGCCGATGGCTTTGATGTCGAGACTTCACTTAACGCGATGTCGATGACTCTGGTTTTGGTTTGCTGTTGGTGGCAATTTGATGTCGAGAGACTTCACCAGCACTACAACGAATCATGCCAGTAGCTACACATATTTAGCAACACCTCCTTTAAATGTAGAAGCAAAAAAATGAGTTTTCAATTTTAGCTACATTTAACATGTGTATCAATTGTTTGATTCATCTTAAAGGTGTAGCCATTTGCATAAAGTAATATTTTTTTGATTTGCTACATTTGAAGAGGACGTGAATTCTTAATTTTAGATTTTTTTTTCATTGTCGCACTCAAGTTGTGTAGTTTGGGTGGGAAAATGAATATTTTTTGTGCTTTGGATGAATTTATCCAATTTGGCGGCAACGAAAAAGAAACTTATTCAATTGTATTTTTGGAACCCACCAGATGGATGATTATTAATTTAATTTTTACCGAAATTTACCGAAACGCACCAAATTTAACTAAATTTTTCAAAAATACAATTATTTAAATTTGTGCATTTTTTTAAAAATTTAAAAATTTTAATATTTTAATATTTTAGTATTTTAACCTTTTTAAATTTTTTAAAACTTTTTTAGTTTGTCTTTTGATTTATCATATTGTTGAAGTTTTACCACTGGATTTTGCGGGTCGGCCTTAACAACCGTGTGAATTGGCACCGGTCAAGTAATAAGGATAACATTTGTTTGACATTGGTTTGGTTCAGATCGTCTAGCTTGTATCTGTAGGACCACGGAAAAAAGGTGACCCTTTTCCCGTGATGCGCTACATTTGTGATCGGGAGCCGACTAAGGTTTCTTAATCCTTAAATAAGGATATTTTTATTTTTTCGAAATTCATTTTCAGAGTGATGAAACTTTATTTATTTACAAACTCGTTTTTTATTATTTAAATTATCCGTAACTACACAAATTTAATTTAACAATAATTTAACCCCGACCCAATTAACAAACCATGGCCCAAGAAGCGAGCGGACCATCAGAATTTACCAAAGCCCGCCTAGGCTTTGACGAATTCTGGGCCGGTCCTCTTGCTTCCAGGCCCAGGGAGATAAATGGTGGAAATTATTAAAACCCTCCTAGGTTTTAATAATTTCTGGCCATTTTCTCCTCAGGCCAAAACCATTATGAGCCAAAATCAAATTATTTTCTCAAATTAATTTTGTGTAATAAGCTGAATACTTTGAAATAATTTAAACAAATTTATAAAGTTATTTAAAGAGTCGCTAGCCGATTCAGGGAAATCGACAAACCATAAAATAATTTAAATGAATACTCCGGTCTACGAACCCGATTTCTAGATTCGGGGGTAAGGTTACGAATTCGAGAGTTATAAGAACTCTTGAATCCGCCTGTTTATAAAACAGACTCTACTAAAATCAACATTGCATAGAAAGAGATCAGGGAGAAGTTTGTTTAGTTTTACGGAATTATTATTAAAATCATACAATATAAAACAAATGTGGTTTTAATTTTTACAAAACATGTACAAGTATGGAATTTAAAATAAGGATTACATGATTAAATAAGATAATTTAAATCAAAGAATCGATCCTTGCTTTGGTTGTAGCGGCGATGGAATCGATCCCTTGAGTTGCCCCTTGATTTGAAACCCAGATAAGGAAATGTGGATGGCTTAGGAAAAGTGTAGTGTGGATGGTTGTATGGTAACGAAGAATGTGATTATGGAGATGAATAGAATTTGAGATAATGAGAGAAAATGAGAGTAGAATAGATGATGGTTGTTGATGATTGTTGATGATATGAAGGTGGAATGGAGGGGGTATTTATAGGTGAGGGAGTTAGTGTTTTGGAAGGAAATGGTGGGGAGCATACCCCACAAATCAAGCCATTGAAAACCAAAGCCTAGGCGGGCTGTATGGGGTCAAGGGGCAAAGTCAAAATCACGTGGGCTATGATCATGGGATTGCATGCACGCAGATTTTTTTTTGGCGTAAAAAATACCAAAGCCTACGCGGGCTTTAACATTTTCGTCACACGGATCGCTAACCTGGCGTAAAACGACATCGCGTGCTGCGTCGCTGAAACCCTAGGCGGGGTTTGATTATTTCTTGGCCGAATCAAACCCTAGGCGGGTTTTAGATGTTCTGGGTCGGGAAGCGCGCCTGGCCCGCTTTTGTGTGGGCTGTGAATAAAAATAAAACCCCTTTGGGTTTTAACCATTATTCCAGATTTATTTTGGGCTTGCATATTTTTGGTGAATCGGATTTTATACCGGTACAAATTCCAGTGTCTACAGAGAGCCCCCACTTTGATCGAGTCCGAATAGGACGAAGGTCAAAGTAGTCTGAGGATATGACTTCGATTTGCAAAGCTTGATTTGATGCTTGGAAGCTGAGTCCTGCGTCGAGGTTGCGGGCGGCATGCGCCTCCTTTGAGATGATCTCGAGCAGGAATGATGCTCTACATGATGCTGATGGTTGATGGAATTTTCTAGTCTTTCCCAGTGTCGATTCCAGTCTTTCCCGGTGTCGCTTCATATGGGGTCCAGTCTTTCCCGGTGTCGCTTCATATGGGGTCCAGTCTTTCCCGGTGTCGCTTCCGGTCTTTCCCGGTGTCTCTTCATATTGGTTGGCATTTTTTATGCCGAAGGACTTCATCAGGAGCGTTGCTGATGGCCTTTGGGGGTCGAGACTTCATCGGGCACGATGCCGATGGCCCGAAGGTTGGGACTGCATCAAAACTCTGCCGATGGCCCGGAACGATGATGGCAGCGACCTCTTGTCCGGTAGCTGGGTGATGGTGGTCCCATTGTCGGCAACCTAAAAATTATGAGAGAAAAGACCGAACATTGGTTTTATTGAAATAAAACAAAGGAGATTCGATTTTTTTTACCTGTGGGCCGCAAAATCGGAGTGTGGGCTCCTACTGTGGGCCAAATAATCGGCCTGTTGGCGCTCCAAAGCCTAGGCGGGTTTTGGCCTTTTTTATTGGGCCGTATCCGCCCCTGGACCGCGCCTTCTGGGCCGTCTCTTTTGGTTTGCGCAAAGCCTAGGCGGGCTTTGTTTATTTTTTTTCTTTTTTTTTCTTTTTTTCCCTCGTGAAGGTATCAAAGTGGTTCCGTCCCACTTGTGGTCATAAAGGGGCCACGTCACCCTCTCTCTCTTTTGGGTGACAAAAGGATAACCTCTTAGATTTTCGACCAATGAAATGCGTTTGGCATCTCGAGTCGGTTACAAAAACGAGTGGCTTACACTCACCCACCCTTTCTATAAATCCAAGGGGTTTCTTTCATCTTCTTCACATCTTCAATTCGCTCATCTCTCTAGCTCACTACTTCTCTCTCTAGAAAGAAGGTTTGTCCCTTTGAAGCAATTTTCGTAAAAGATGCAACTCCGACGTCATCGCAATCCTTTTTTCTGCATGCGGCGGCTAGGCCTCATGAGCGATCCTCGCGTCGTAACTTTGTTCCCATCGTGAAAGTGGCTCCCTCTGATCTCGTCGTGGAATCTTGGAACCATGCTTGGTTCTACCGCTCCTATGGCAAGGTAATCCTTTAAACCTTCTTCTTGTACTTAGTTTAGCATAAAAATGAGCAAGCATGAATTTCTTTTTCATACTTTGTCGAGTTTTAGCTATTTTAAGTATGCATGTTAGGATATAAAGTAATCCATTTTAACCGAAAAGATATCCGAAAATCGCTTTTTGCCAAAATGGACCAAAAAAGCATTTGTTATGGGCCCGTTAATCGAGTAGCAGCCCATTAGGCGGAATTAAAGCCTAGGCGGGTTTTAATTCCAGACCTGCTGGGCCGTTGCATGCTCTGGGCCGCCTAACTAGGCTGGGCGAGGTCAAACCCTAGGCGGGTTTTGACCCGAGTTCTTTTTTTTTCTTTTTTTTTTGGTCTGCTGGGCCGCTGCAAGGGCCGCAATTGTTGGCCTATTTGAATCAAACCCTAGGCGGGTTTTGGACTCAATTTTCCTAAATTTTATTGTTGAACCGACTTGGGCCGTGTCACTTGAGCTTTGTTTATTTGCTTCATGGGCCGTGGCTATGAGCCTAGTGTCCGTGCTGGGTCCAGCTTGGGTCCACGAAATTATACTTAGAGCCCCCATTTTAAAAATGACGCCTTGAAATTCTACCCTTAGGAGGATAATCTGAAAACTCCTGGTGCCTTAAAAGAGCCACTTAAGGCAGCGAAATCAATACCGGGGAATTTTGTCCAAGAGACCTTGACCGCGGCGGGCTTCATGCCATTCTGGAAATGCTTGGAGGCTTGGAAGAAAAGGACGTTTCGCACTATTGGTCGAGCGATGGCGGAGAGGTTGTGGGATTCCACTAACACATTCAACTTCCCGGTTGGTGAGATGACAGTCACACCTAAAGATTTTGTCATGATCACCGGTCTCCCTTGGGGCGGGCAGGACGTGGTCTTCGACGCAGATGTTCCTCCGGTAGTTCTAGATTTGCTGGCTCCAGTGTCTGCACGCTTGGGGCGCCATCAAGGTCTCTCTAACCTTGCCTATAAGCACTTTGAGATGACCGTTCGCGATGCAAGCTTCCAGAACCAGCCTCTAGAGCAACGCCGTTTCACTTTTATGGCATATATCATCTCTGCCACGCTCTTTGCCAACCATGGGGATAACATTTCTCTGTCCTAGTTTCGGAACCTCCTCAACTTTGATAATATCCAAACTCAGGCGAAGGCGGCCTATGCCAACTTCATGCATTGGCTCCGTCGTGGCGTCCGTCTTTCATTGGATGCGGATCCAGTTTACCTCCATGCAGCCCAGGCTCACTACCAATACGGTCCTTCCTTGTGGAAGGTGCTCGAGGTATGTGCTCGATCCTTCATTTTAATATTCCTATTCATCTTTCATTCCTGGTTTGACATATCGTGCATGCAGTCGTTGGCATGTGAGTATATCTTGGCCCTAGGAATTCGCTCAAAGAAGAACAAGACCGTGCCAGCTGCTGAACGCTGGACTATTGAGGGCATACATGATAAGAAGTACAAGTTGGGGGCGCTCGACCTTATTCGCGACGTTTTGGATAACCTGTAGCCGGTATCTCCTTACTCCTAACGCCTTTTTTTATTTTCTTCGACATGCCATGTTTAAATGTATCCTTCTTCTTGCAGGATCAAATAAACTGGCGTCCTTGGGCTGACTTCGACATTAGAGGGTTACCACAACCTCTGGATCAGGTGGAGCACGACACCCGTCTTCGCCTCTTAATTGAAGGGCCTTACGGCTATGTATGGTATTTAGGGGAGAGGGCCTTGAGGAAGATTTTGGGAGGTTACCCTGGCCTCATTCCCCTAGATCCTTCATGACAGAGATTTGAGCCATGGCAGATTGATCCGGCCATTTTGAGGGATCTAGTCCGGGGTCAAGCATTTGACGATTTCGTGCACAACGTTCCCCAAGATCAATTCGATGAAGAGTTACAGCGTTACCTTAGCCGTTTGGCTCCTCGAGTGGTATGTATCTTCCTTCTTCGCCCTTGTCATGTTTTAGCCATTTTGCTAACTGGAAAGTCTACAGTTGGGACCTTACGCTGCAGTTGCCGAAGTGGAGGCTCCTCAAGAGAGACGAAAGATCGGTGGCTTCCTAGAGGTGGAGAACAACAGTGAGTGCTCTGCGCTCCAAGATATGGACCATAAACCGGTAAAACTTTGCTTTATATTACCTCCTCTTTACCCTGTATGTCACTTGTGACTGACCCTTTGTTTCGCTATTTTCCAGCCGCGGTGGGGATTTCTCCGGCAATTGACTAAGGTGTGGAACACCATGAGGAAGTTCATTGATCGAGGATTCACTGGTTCGGGGAGATATCAAGGTGGTGCTGCTAGACGGGCCGATATGGAGGCCGATGTTGAATCCGTTCCCAGACAGCCGCCCCGACATTCCACTGCGAGCGCTCCTCGTATAGAGCCCCCACGTTGCTCTTTAGTTGGGGAATATTCCACTCGAGGTCGATATCGGGAGGAAGTTGGAGGGTCTTCTCGTCCTCCTCTAGCAGCTGTACCAGAGGCTCGAGGCAAAGGCGTTCTGATCGAAGGTCAACACTCCACTGGATCCCATCGTAGCAGGTCCGGTAGCAGAAGTCGTCGCCCTCCATGCATGGAAGAGGACATGGCTCAAATGTCCTTGGAGGACCACTAGGTCATGGAGGGTCATATCACAGCACTGGACACCGTGGTGATGCTCAACCTTATTCTTACTGGGTGGAAGATGCTTCTGAATCGAGTGCCACCCACCGGCCTCCTCCTTCTCGTCATACCCTGGCTTTAGTGCGCTATGCTCGTCGTGGTCGTGAAATGGTGGTGAGGGACCACGACTCAGGTGCATCCGTAGGGTATCCTGGTGGTTAGGCCCTAGCGGATGACGCTACTTCGCGTCCTGCACCTTATGATGCTTCATCTTTTGGTTCTGGTTCTGCAGGATGGCCTATCCCAGCTCCCGAGATGGGTTCATCATGGCCCATGGGTTCCCAAGAGTGGCCTGTACCTCAGCATTCTTGGTTGGGCGGATCTGCCTCTTCCGGTTGGCCCGTCCCTGATTACGGAACCGGTCCGGTATGGCCTACTCCATCTGCTGAATGGCAAGTTCCTGATCATTCCTGGCTGGCTGCTTCACAGGAACACTCTGTGTCTTCGCCGTCGAGTGTGCATCCTTCTGAAATACCCTTGACTGGGCCATCATCTCCTGTATAGACTGCTCCTAGGTCTGGTAATTACTCCTGGGATACCTACTTTGGCATGGCCGGCGCTTCCAACACAGGAACTTCAAATGCAGGGGGCAACTTGGCGGAGGACAGCGGCGATTCTGATTCCCTGTGGTGATCATTTTTATGCAAGACTCTTTTTTTTATTTTTTATTTATTATTTCTTTATCTTCCTTTTTTTATGCAATGCAAGACACTCTTTTTTATGCAGGACGCTTTATATTTTTTATTTATTTTATGCAAGACTCGAACTTGGTGTACGCACAACTTGACGCTTTTATTTAATGCGATTTCAAATTATTTTCTACATGATGGGATTAATTCAAATTACTCCCGCTTCCCCAAAAAGAAAATAAAATAAAAAAGAACAAAGACTTTAAGTGTCGGAGATAGCTCAAGCAAAAATTTCAGAACCGGACATCAATAGGCCGACAACAGAACCCAGAACATCAAAAATACACGAATGGGCCAGCTTAGGCCCAAATAGAGAGGCTCAAGAGAGATCTTCACGTAGATGGGCCGCGGGAGCTGAAAATTGGGCCTGGATCGCCCAAACCCTAGGCGGGTTTGGCTGGCCGAGGCTCGGGCTTAGCAGACGCATGGCCGGGTCTTTGAGATTATACCCTAGGCGGGTTATAATTTTTATTTATTTATTTATTTATTTATTTATTTATTTTGCTGGCCGTTGAAGAAAGGCTTGAATCATGGGATATGAAAAATAACGGCTATGTGATTGCTTCTGGCCGATTTGCTCCATTTTGATCCTTGATGTAGGTGTATAAATACCCTACTCTTGTGTATGTAATCATCACCCATCTTCTTCTCTTGCATTCTCCATCTAAAAGTCTCCAAAAGCTTGTCATGGCCTTCGAGAAGAAGCTTGCCACTTGGATGAGCACTTTGTCCAAAGATGAGAAGAAAGAGCTCAGGAGATATAGCCTGACGAAATTGTTATGTCTTCGACAAGCGAGAGTCAACCATTCTTTTGGGATCCGAAGATGCACGTTTTTCGATTTTCCTTGAAGGAGCTATGCCCACTTCCTAAAGAGTGGTCGTCCATTCTTGGGACGAATCATTTTGCGCGGCCGGCATCACCTCCGACGGTTTCCAATAACACCAAACAATACAAGGAATTGTTATGCCTTCCGAACCGGGTCATAAGAAGCGCATTATTTGGTGATAAGGTACATTTCCAAACCATTGTTGAATTCTTTCAATCGCCTGACACATTGGAATATGGTCCCGTGATACGAGTGCGAGCACTCGTATTATGCCTTCTTGGAGAATTTTGTTTTTATCATGGTGGGCGAAGAACCGGGCCGGTAAGCCTAATTCAGATTGTGGAGGACATGGCTCGAGGTTTTAATCCAGTGCCATTGATGTTAGCGGAAACCATGATGGGCTTGGATGATCCGGATCCAGAATTCGAGCTTCGTGGGAGCCCCCTACTTCTTCAGGTACATTTCATCTCTTATTTTTTCAAAGAAAACGCCTACTGCCTGCATACCCTAGGCGGGTTTTGAGAATTTTTTTTCTTTTTTTTTCGTTAGTTTGGGAATAATTGGTATGCAATTGTAACCCGTGCTAACTGACTTAGGCAGATTTGGCTGATGGAGTATTTGGGCCTTAACGAGGTCCCTTGTAACATTTCGGCGCTCGCGAATTAGTGTCAAAGGAAGCGTCAATATACCGAGCTCCGATCGGTAACTGAATGGATTGCCTTTCTGAAAAAGCCTCGTGACATCTCGTGGTGGATCGAGTGGTGGCACGTGCCTGAATATGTGACATGTGACTATCGCAATGCTTATGTGTGTATTGCCGGCCTTACACACATGACCTTCTACTTCCTGGAGCGGGTATTGCGACAAATGGGCCGTAAACAAACCATCCCCGAGCGACTATTTGAAGCACCCGAGCAATTGAAGCTGCGTGGCTCAGTGATACAGTCTTGGTTGAAATATTGGGCAAGAAGACCGACCCTTAAGGCTCCATCCAAGGCACATAGATCAGAGATTGCTGACGCTGAATATCACGGATGGTTAATTGCGGCTATTGAGTCTCGCTGTGCTAGAGAGGCGTTAAGAAGTCGGGTATCCATGAAAGACAGACTGGGTCCTCGCTCTACAATAAAGGATCGTCTTGGTGCGAGGATGACAGCAAAGGACCGGCTTGGTCCGCGGGTGGAGACGCGGAAGTCACATAGGCAAGCCTATAAACCTAAAAACAAAGAGACGGACCCAATCGAGTCTAAAGACATGGAGATTGACCATGAGACTACTGGCGATGTAGAGAAGATGAAACAAGACTAGAAGATGGATGGGAGCGAAGGAACTGAACTGCTTTGCTAGAATAAACTTTTATTTAATTTGCCTTTTCGAATTTTCTTATTTACAAGCAGTGTACTTGCATTTTGATTATTAATAAAAGAAGAAGTATTGTTTACAATTATTGTGTCCTTGCAACTTTATCTTTTCTTCTTTTATGAGCATAAATCGAATATTAACCAAGTGTCTGAAAATTGGTTTTTCAGTTGCTTGGCTATATTAAGCATAATATCTCTTAAGCTGATCCAAATTTGTTGGCCGAACCACATCTTCTCCATCCATAGTGGCAAGCTGAGCTGCTCCTCCTGGTAAAATCTCCTTAACCATGGAAGGACCTTTCCAATTAGGTGCAAACTTTCCCCTTGGGTCTTGTATTGGTGCCCTCAGCTCCTTAAGCACTAGATCGCCTTCTTGAAGCAAACGACTTTTCACCTTTTTATTAAAGGCGCAAGTGATCCTATTATGGTACACTTGAACATTATGTAATGCTCTTAATCACCTTTCATCCATCAATATTAACTCCTCGAACCTTTCCCTAGCCCATTCTGTTTCTGGCAATTGGCTTCTACCACTATTCTTAATGACGGGATCGCTAACTCGATCGGCAGGACTGCTTCCATCCCATACACTAATGAATAGGGTGTAGCTTCTGTTGCAGTTCGAATTGAGGTTCGGTATCCCCATAAGGCAAATGCTAATTTGTCAGGCCAATCCTTATAAGTTACGACCATCTTCTTAAAGATTCCTGCCACTGTTTTATTGGCCTCTTCTACAGCCCCGTTGGTTTGTGGTCGGTAAGGTGAAGACCGATGATGCTGAATTTTGTAATTGGTGAGCAAAAACTCTACCTCTTTTCGAAAATGGCTCCCATTATCGCTGATGATCTCATGAGGTACTCCGTATCGGCATATAATGTTATGAAGGATGAATTTGGCCACGTGCTTAGATGTGAGTTTGGCAAAAGAGGCTGCCTCTACCCACTTAGTGAAGTAATCAACAGCGACCAAGATGTATTCATGCCCTCCTGTTCCGGTTGGGTGTATTTTTCCAATGATGTCAATACCCCATTCCGAGAATGGCCATGGAGAGGTCAGTATTGTCAGATATGAAGGAGGTTGATGCTGCAGATTGGCATATTCTTGACATTTGTGACATTTCCGAACAAAAATCAAGCAGTCTGCTTCCATAGTGGTCCAGTAGTTACCAGCTCTTTGAATCTTCTTCGCTAACATGCGACCATTCATGTGAGGCCCACATTCTCCTTCGTGTACTGTTGTCATGACTTCTTTTGCACTTTTAGCATCAATACACAATAAATTGATGCCTGAAGGTGACTTCTTATATAAATGATCTTGGTTCAAGCAGTATTGTGCTGCTAAAGCCCTGATCGCTCGTTGTCCTCGAGCATCTAACTCAGCTGGATATTCTCCCTTCCGAAGGAAATTGTATATGTCAAGAAACCATTCAACAGTCTGATCATCTTGTGTTTCCATGGCACAGACATATGCGGGTTCAGACTGTCGCCCTACAATTACTGGTAGCTCGAGTGTGCCCAATGGGATTGATATCATCGAAGACAACTTGGCCAAGGCATCAGCCAGTTCATTGTGATCCCTAGAAAGGTATTGAAAACTGATCTTCTCAAATTGGTCAGCCAGTCCCAAAAGCTTCTGCTGGTAAGCTAAGAGGCACTCACTTCGAACTTTCCATGCATTCTTAGCCTGGTTAATGATGAGGCTAGAGTCTCCAAAGACATTTATGTGTCGTATTCCTAAAGCCAAGGCAGCTTGTAGACCTTTGATACATGCTTCATACTCCGCTGTATTATTAGTGGCATCAAAATCCAATTTTACAGAGACGGGGACATGTGCACCTTCTGGAGATATTAACAGTACTCCTACTCCACAACCCATTTGATTAGAAGCTCCATCAAAATACATCTCCCAAGTAACTTCATCAGTTAAGAACACGTCTTCGTCTGGCAATTCCAAGTGAGTGCTTGGAGGTTCCTGTGATGGTGAAGCAGCCAGAAAGTCTGAAACAACCCGTCGTTTAATCGATTTCTGAGGTAAGTATTGAATATTGAACTCAGAAAGCATGACTACCCATCGAGCAATGCAGTTGTTGATGGTTGGTTGCTCCATGATGAATTTTATGGGATTGGTCTCAGCTATTACATACACTGTGTGTGAGAGCATGTAGTGCCTTAACTTCTTGGTGGCCCAAACTAATGCGAGGGCCATTTTCTCTATGTCTGCATATCGAATTTCGTAGTCTAGAAACTTCTTGCTCAAGTAGTAGATGGCGCTCTCTTGACCTTTTACCTTTTGAGCTAGCATAGCCCCCATTGCTGAGCTAGTCACTGTAAGGTAAAGGAGTAAAGGCTCATCTGGTACTGGCAACATGAGATCAAGAGGGTGCTGCAAATATTCCTTGATCTTCTCAAAAGCATCTTGACATTGGTCGTCCCATTCTACCTTGCTTCCTTTCTTTAGCTTCTTGAACAAAGGTTCACATGTCATGGTGAGCTTTGAGATAAACTTGCTGATGTACTGGATTCGTCCCAAAAAACCTCTTATCTCCTTTTCTGCCTTAGGTGGTTGTAACTGCTGGATAGCCTTGATCTTTGAGGGAACAACTTCAATGCCCCATTGGCTGACCACGTAGCCTAGTAGCTTCCTAGAGGTAACACCGAAGGTGCACTTTGCTGGGTTGAGACGCATCTTGTACTTGCGAAGCCGTAGAAACAATTTCCAGAGATTTGGAATATGACCTTCCCTTGTCTTGGATTTAACAATCATGTCATCAATATAAACTTCTACTTCGACGTGCATCATGTCGTGGAGTAGGGTATTGGCGGTGCGCTGGTATGTTGCCCGAGCATTTTTGAGACCGAAAGGCATGACAACGTAAGAGTACGTTCCCCATGGTGTAGTAAAAGAGGTCTTTTCCATATCCTCTTCTGCCATCTTTATTTGGTCGTAACCAGCATATCCATCCATGAAGGATAGGAGCTCATGTCCGCAAGTGTTATCCACTAATACATCGATATGACGTAGAGGGAAACTATCCTTGGGACTAGCCTTGTTAAGGTCTCGGAAGTCCACACACATGCGCACCTTCCCATCTTTCTTGGGTACTGGGACAATATTAGCAATCCATTCAGGGTATTGGACTGCTTTGATAAACTTAGCGTTAAGCTGCTTGATCACCTCTTCTTCAATTTTCTTAGCCCATTCAGGTTTGATCCTCCTGGCCTTTTGTCGCACTGGTTTTGCATCGGGGAGTAAAGGTATGGTGCGCTCCGCAATTTCCCTGTCAATCCCCGGCATGTCCTCATAAGACCACGTGAATACATCCACAAACTCTTGGAGAAGCTCTGTAAATGCCACTCGTTCTTCTGCTGTGAGTGAACTACCTAACTTCAACTCTCTAGGTTGTTCTTCTGTGCCCATATTTATGGTGATGGTGTCTTCCAACACCGCCATTTTATGCTCAGGTTTATTAAATTCTTTTAAGGGTTTATTAAATTCCAGATTATCATTAGCGCAGCAGTTCAGGGAAGAGGGGAAAGAAGAATCAAAGTAAGCAGAAAGGTTTATTTTATTGAATGCAGAAATGAGTACATCGCCAGCAGACTCAAGACCAGACTCACTTGACTCTAGACTCTTAGGACCAGACTCTATGTCTATAGGAATAGACTCTCCTACAGATAAAACAAAGCTATTCTTCTCAGCATCGACCCACGAGACCGCCTTAACTTCTTCTTCTTCAGTGATCATGAGACTTGGATCAATGCTTAGGTTGGATAATGCAACAATAACAGCGTTAGCTTCAGGTTCTTCCTTAGCAGCTTCTTGTCCGAACAACATGCCAAATATGTTGCTTCCAGCAAGATGAGTCCATTCCAATAGTGGTTGTTTGTCCCGAGTGGGGATAAAAACAGTAGCCATATTAATGGATTAGTAATTGAAAACTTCTAGCCCGGCAACTTGAACTCCCTTGTTCTTCAGGTAGTAAGGTTCAGGGAATCCATAGTAAGGGAAGTTATCACCTTCCCTAACGAACTGCCCATTCAGAGTGAGGGGATAGGGCTTCATTTGGAACAAGGTAGGTGGATTGTCCATCCTCTTTTTTTCAGCCATGGCTACCTTAGCGAGCTTAACTTCCTTTTCAGTTGGCTTATACCCTAAGCCAAATCTTCCCTTCTGTTTAAATGTTTTTAACACGGGAGGAATCTTGTTTTTCGGGTTCCTTCCTTGCGGCATTCCAGGGAAGTATCCTTGTTTCCTGAGTATTGCATGCACTTTGGGGTTTGAGTAGGGATCGAAGTCAAAGGAAGCTTCATCCTGGCTCAAAGTTGCCACAAGCTCAAAGCTGTGAAGTTCTTCATCCATAACACTATGTTCTTCCTCAAGGGTTGCTTGCTCGGGAGTGAAAATAGCATTGATGGATTCTCCCGAGATGGTGATGACCTGTCCTTGGACCAACATCTTTACCTTCTGGTGCAAAGTAGATGCAATGGCATTGCATTCATGAAGCCATGGCCTCCCTAGCAACAGATTAAAGGAGGCTGGAATGTCTAGCACTACGAACTCCACATTCCGAGTAATGTTGCCTGTAGTGATGGGCAATATTATGAACCCAACCGACTTTCGAGGATAATTGTTATAAGCCCTAAGCTGCACACCATTTTGAGCCAAATGTTGTTGTTGGACTCCTAATTTCTGTACCGTCCTCCAAGGGCTCACATTCACAGCTGAGCCATTGTCGACCAAAACTAGAGGGATAGTCTTGTTGGAACATTGCATTGTAAGATATAGTGCTTTGTTGTGGGATGACCCTCCTTGGGGCAGATCTTCACTCCCAAAGGTGATAGCCTCTTGCTGAGTAGTCACATGGGCAACTAAAGATTCAGGAGTTGTCGTAGGAGATACTATTAATGCAGTAAGAGCATCCATCGTCTTCTGTCTGTGTGCCTGTGAGGTACAAATTAGCTGCCAGATGGTAACTTCAGCTTTGGTCTTCTTGAGTTGTGTAAGGAGAGGATCTTCAGGCGGGACATGATTGTCAGTGGTAGCCATTGGTGTGGAGACAACCACTGGGGTGGTGGTGTTCCTGTTGTTATGGCGGCCTGATCGAGTGAGAAATGCTACATCATTCGATGTTGGCTCATCCGGCTCCATCCATTCTGTCTTGGAGTACTCATGTTGCTCATCATCATCACTATCCCAAATACCATGAATGGAGAGGTCTTCATGAAATCCGAGTATCTTGGGGATAGGTTGACCCATTTCAACAATCAAAGTGGAAGGATCAAAGCTACAAACTTCCTGAAAGATAGCGTTGGTATGCTCGGGCATATGGTTACTTTAATTGTTAGGCTTTTGAGCAGCTTTTGGCATGGGCAGTGTCCCATCCCTTATCATGTCCTCTATTTTGTTCTTGAGAGACCAGCATTTCTCAGTATCATGTCCTCGGTAACGATGGTACCGACAGAATTGATCCAAATTCTTTCCTTTTGTGGCTGATTCTTCCCTTGGCAAAGGTAGGACCAAAAATCCCTTCTTGACCAATCGATCAAGAGCTTGTGAGTAAGAGACATCCAATGGTGTGTAAGTCTCGTACTTTGGTATGAAAGACCCTTTGCAACGGATAGAGTTAGTTTCCATGATCTTAGGAGGGTAGCTAGACGCAGTAGTGGCCCTCCTGTTGGAACTAGACCCCTTCCATCCAAGCGAAGTGGTCTTATCATTATGCATCTCCTCTAATTGGACACAGATGTCCTTCAAGTAGTCAAAGTCTTTGATGACGTAGTATCCCAAGTGCTTGGATAAACTGCTTTTTAGCTCTTGCTTGAAATTAGACAACTGTAGGCGAAGAGGAATTGTCTCATTGATGTGAGACAACTTGGTATGCCATCACTCAAAGTAATCCAGGAAGGATTCGTCATCTCGTTGCTTCATGGTGGTCAAGTCATCCACCGTAGCTTGCTTCCTCTGGATGCGACTATAGTGATTGATGAAGGCTTTGAACAGTTCATTCCAATCAGCCTTGGTTCGAGGTGGTAAAGCATGATACCACACCTTGGCTTCGCCATCAAGAGTGGATTGGGAAAACAGTAGAGTATAAGCTGGTGTCAATTCGGTTTAGTGGTGCTAGCCTCATGAACTCTTCGATGTGATGAATTGGGTTCTTTGAGGGTTTGAACATGATGTTTGGTACCTCAACTTTATCAGCAACCTTTAGAATTGGCTGAACAGGTAATGGCACTTCCAAATATTTGTTAGCAAAGGCCGGTACAGTGCTCACTACTTTGGTAAGGCTTTCTAATTTTTGTTCGAGGGCCTTAATTTTTAGATGCCTCGGGAGTATCGACCTTAGTTTTGGATATCCCGATTCCTCCAGAATCTGAAGATGTCTTGATGATTTCCGGCTCGGACTTATATCCCTGTATTTCTTCGTCGTCTTCCTCATCATTTAACCCCAGTTTGGTATTGATCTTAGTAATGGCTTGCAGTATGCCATCCATCACTTGTTGTTGCTCATTTAGCCTCTTGCCCACTTTCTGCTCTTGCTCTAAAGTATTGGCAAATACCAGACCTTGCATTTTTGTGTAGAGTTCATCCAAATGCTTCGTGATGTTGGCTTTAGTGCTTTCGACTGGGATCTCTTGGAATTACTCTCCAGACATGATGTTGTCACTGGTTGCAGATGGATTGTAGCGAGGGTTTGGAACCAAATAGCCTGTTCGTGGATCTCGAATGCGGGCTCGGAGTCGATCACCAATGATGCCTGCATGGAAATTCAAAGTTAGGACACTCGATGACATTCTCCGACACGTTCTACCCGATGCATGCATGACTTAAATGACCTATATGATCTTTGACACATGTATGTTGACACAGCGGACTCACCCACTTTTTAGGAGTGCATGGCCTAACTCTATATGGACCTAAAAAACAGAACATTATAAAGGGCCGAATAAGGTCAACATAGCGAGTGGGTCATAAGTTGACGGGCTTTAGTCAGTGTTTCTCAATTCGAATGGGCCCAATCCACAGGCCGACCGTTTTAAGGAGAATCCGTAACTTGGCCCAACAACTCAAACCTTATTGGCTATTATGCGGACTAGAATAATGTTCAACAAAACCGACAACCCTTTTTTTTTTTTTTTTTTACCTTTTATAATCCTCCTTTTTAACTCTAGGAAAATGGATATTGTAAAGGACTGGATAAAGTCAACAATAAGCGAGCATAATTAATTTATAGGTTTTAATTGACAAATCCAATATGTTTGGGCCTAACAACGGACCGACCATAAATATGATGGACTTATTAATTAAACCGATAAATTGATTTACTCAAGCCTAGTGACTATTATGCAGTCTAAGAGGCTATCCATTAACCTTTGTTAGACTTTTAATTAATTTTGGACCTTTGTTAAGAGAATTTCAGAAAGGGCAATATAATATCATCAAAGGTGGGTAAATTTTTTTTTAATTAATTAATATAATCAACTTTCAAACATTAATGGGCCCTTCCACTTGGGCTAACCATAATGCTTTTGAGTTAATTATATTAATTAATAAATAATCATTTTCTCAACCTAATGAATTGTATATGGACTTGACTCTTTACAAAAGACAAGAAAAGGGGAGGGATACACATAGCATATATCATACACATGGAAGGGTATCCTAAACCAAGGCTCTAAATTCATGGACTTTTAGGGTTGGGTATATAGCATACCGCATGCCTTCGCCCCGGTTCTGCATACCATAAGGTAAACAGTTAGGGTATTTCTCAAAGAACTTCAAGGAAGCTCTCGGAGTGTGACATCGGGAGAGGAGCGACCAAATGCTTACAGATGTAGAGTTCATCCCCATAATAGTGGCCTCCCGCTCTCAAGGGAAATCCTAGGTAACCTAAACTGTCGCCTTTGTGCTAACGTGTCAAAAGACCCGATTAGTGGCCCGGTATGCAATGGATGCCTAAAATAATAATAAAAGCGCGAAATAAATTAACTTCTCCCTATTACACTTTCAACTCAATTTGATTTTTTCAAGTTTTACCCTCTTTTTAAAGTTTAAGTCCCCAGTGGAGTCGCCAATATGTAGGACCCCGGAAAAAAGGTGACCCTTTTCCCGTGATGCGCTACATTTGTGATCGGGAGCCGACTAAGGTTTCTTAATCCTTAAATAATGATATTTTTTTTTCGAAATTCATTTTCGGAGTGATAAAACTTTACTTATTTACAAACTCATTTTTTATTATTTAAATTATCCGTAATTACACAAATTTAATTTAACAATAATTTAACCCCGGCCCAATTAACAAACCAGGGCCCAAGAAGAGAGCAGACCATTAGAATTTGCCAAAGCCCGCCTAGGCTTTGACGTATTCTGGGCCGGTCCTCTTGCTTCCAGGCCCATGGAGATAAATGGTGGAAATTATTAAAACCCTCCTAGGTTTTAATAATTTCTGGTCATTTTCTCCTCGGACCAAACCCATTTTGAGCCAAAATCAAATTATTGTCTCAAACTAATTTTGTGTAATAAGCTGAATACTTTGAAATAATTTAAACGAATTTATAAAATTATTTAAAGAGTCTCCAACCAATTTAGGGAAACCGACAAACCATAAAATAAAAGAAAGACTCCGGTCTACGAACCCGATTTCTAGATTCGGGGGTAAGGTTACGAATTCGAGAGTTATAAGAACTCTCGAATCCGCCTGTTTATAAAACATACTCTACTAAAATCAACATTGCAAAGAAAGAGAGCGGGGAGAAGTTTGATTAATTTTGCGGAATTATTATTCAAATCATGCAATATAAAACAAATGCGGTTTTAATTTTCACAAAACATATACAAGTATGGAATTTAAAATAAGGATTACATGATTAAATACGATAATTTAAATCAAAGAATCGAACCTTGCTTTGGTTGTAGCGGTGATGGAATCGATCTCTTGAGTTGCCCCTTGATTTGAAACTCGGATAAGGAAATGTGGATGGCTTAGGAAAAGTGTAGTGTGGATGGTTGTATGGTAATGAAGAATGTGATTATGGAGATGAAGAGAATTTGAGATAATGAGAGAAAATGAGAGTAGAATAGATGATGGTTGTTGATGATTGTTGATGATATGAAGGTGGAATGGAGGGGGTATTTATAGGTGAGGGAGTGAGTGTTTTGGACGAAAATGGTGGGTAGCATACCCCACAAATCAAGCCATTGAAGACCAAAGCCTAAGCGGGCTGTATGGGGTCAAGGGGCAAAGTCAAAATCACGTGGACTATGATCATGGGATTGCATGCATGCATATTGTTTTTGGCGCAAAAAATACCAAAGCCTACACGGGCTTTATCATTTTCGTCACACGGATCGCTGACCTGGCGTAAAACGACGTCGTGTGATGTGTCGCTCAAACCCTAGGCAGGGTTTGATTATTTCTGGGCCGAATTAAACCCTAAGTGGGTTTTAGCGGGTTTTAGATGTTCTGGGCCGGGGATCGCGCCTGGCCTGCTTTTGTGTGGGCTGTGAATAAAAATAAAACCCTTATTCCGGATTTATTTTGGGCTTGCATATTTTTGGTGAGTCGGGTTTTATACCGGTACAAATTCCGGTGTCTACAGTATCATGTTAAAGTCATAGTTGTTAAAATCCTGATCTTAATCTGGATCTTACGATTTTATGATCAAAATCCCTATGTGAGATTTTACCATCTACATTCCAATCCACAATCCTACATGGATTAATTCCGATCATATGTACCCCATGAATCCGAGTTAGGATCTCGATTTTAACAGCCTTTGTTAAAGTTGAGTTCATACTTGTTTGAATAAATCTTGGGTCAATTGATTACATTTAGCTACAAATCAAGTTAGGTTACTACTAGGTTGTGTTTAAGGATGTCAAAATTGTCTGACAATAATTCTAAACCGTGTTTGATCCTTCAATTCCGCTAGCGTACGTTCGTTTTTCGTGCATATTTGACATTAATTGACTATTGATATTCGAAGTACATGTACAATTTATTCTTATTTTTGTTGTCGAAACACACTTTTAAAATGAATTTTGGCTTGTAGAACTGTTTGACTTAGACTAAGTTGGAAAAAAACAAGGTATTGAACAATATTTCTACATCTAATTGTTTGATTCATCTGAATTAAAAATGACTAGAATTGAACGTAGATATTTGACCATCTTACACTACTAAAAAAAATCTTTTTGGCAATGACGTTTGTCGTTGCAGAAGACCCAAAGTCGTAGCCATAAATGTTTTTGGTAACGACTAAAGTCATTGTATGGTCGTCGCCTATATGGGCGTTGCAAAGAACACCCGCAACGCCTTCTGTCGTTGCTAAAAACATGTTTTTTCAATGACTCTAGTCGTTGCAAAAGAGTTTTCGTTGTTATTCACCCTTTTTTGAGCATGTCAAATCTAGTTTGATTGGCAACAAAAAATGGCGTTGCGATATATATGCCTACTTATCGCAGCGAGATTGTTGTTGCCAAAGACACCAACTTTGGCGATGACCATATTATTGCAAATGTGTGCAAGACATCATTCACAACACCATTGTAGTTGCCAAAGACACTAACTTCGGCAATGACCATGTTGCAAATGTTTGCAAGACATCATTAACAACACCATTGTTGCTGCCAAATACACATGCTTTGGCGACAACCATGTTGTTGCAATAGGTTAAATGTTTCTTAGACATCATTCACAATGCTATTGTTGTTGCTAAATAAATTAGCTTTGCCAACGATCATGTTGTTGTAATAGGTTTTATATTTCTTAAGGCATTATTTCCTACAACATTGTTGTTGTCAAAGACACTGGCTTTCGCAATGACCATGTTGTTGTAATAGTCTGTATATATATGCAAGGCATGCTTCACAACAACATTGTCTTCGCTGTGTGTGTGTGTTTGTGTGTGTTTATATATATATATATATATATATATATATATATATATATATATACACACACACATAAGTAATCACACACACATATGTGTACATGTATATCTTGAATGCCAAGTGGTTACCCCAAAATAATCCAAATTACATTCATAAATGTAGAATTTTTGTCAAACTTACTAACAAACTTTAAATCAAATCCAAAGTCAAATTAGCTCCTCGGCCAATCAAAACAAAATAAAAAAAACATATTATAGGCCAAATGTTTGTTGGGTAAACTAACACCGTTCCCATAGTTTGACACGATAAAACGAAAATCCTTGCACATCACTAGCCAGAATGTTCACACCATGTTGTAAGCTAACAAGCGACAGAATCCTCACCATTCTGCACATGTAAAGTAACATTATATTATGGAAAATGGTTTTGTATGGTTACAACTACTATAAGAGTCAATAATCTCAACCTAATTAACGTTCAAAAAGGGAAAAAGAGGCAATCGAACTTCATTTTGATATATTTTCCGGACAAAATTCTGCAGAGTTTCGTTTGTAATATGGACATTTCCCAAGTTTAAAGTCTTACATCTCTGTAAATTATACAAAATAAATTAAAAACAAACTCAACTGCAACACGTCGGAGTATATAATTCGTCACACGCTCGGTATCCATTCCTAAACAAGCATTATAGTCAGCAAATATATATACACGTGTTGTTTCCAAGTGTGTAAACTTACCGTTAATGTGGGAGTTGACTTTTTAACCTTTCCATTTTAGCTGACATTAGTAGTTTGAACTCATCAAATGTATGTTATTGTTCCTCCAATGCCTTTGGTTGTTGCTCCCTACCTTCTTCCAACTCCTTGATCCTTTGATCTTGGTTTTGATTCTTTGCTTGTTGTTTCTCTATTACTTTATGTTGTAGCTGATTCCTTGTTTTGGTGTATGGATGTGTGGCAGTACCTTTACCATGAAAATTCCCAGATCTATGAGGCAAGACTTCTAATAGGACCTCCTCTTGCGTCTTTGAATCGCCAGATTTACCAACCACGTCAATAATTTTATCCTACAACCAAAATTAAATGAAGCAAAATATGAATAAATATACACTTCAATCATGAGAACTTATAAACCATAAATTAGAAATTTATGTTGTAATTATACACATACATGAATTTTCTTTGAGTTTCCTTTATTAGCCCATAGGAGTTCCCCTTTCTCATCCTTGTTTGTATGTTCTACAAGCCAAATCTTGTCTGCAGACGGCTTCACATTGTTGTTCTCTTTCGTCTAATATGTAGATAGATAATGTAAGAAATTAATGACATTATATGTAAACTAGAAGATTTTAGAGATATATATTCAAAAAAAGTAAACTTACCAATATATCTATAACAACCTCGCCCCCTCCCGGGCCGCGGACATTACCGATAACTACTTCAAGGATCGCTGACTAGCCCCACAAATCACCACGAGTCTTTCCAGCATGCTTCGTCCTCGCTTAGACGTTGCCTTGGAAAATTTCCCAAGAGGTCACCCATCCTGAGACTACTCCCAGCCAAGCACGCTTAACTAAGGAGTTCTCAACGGATGAGCTACCATAAAAGAAGGTGCACCTTGGTCATATGTGGTTAAAGTATGGCTTAAAAGGATTGAAATGACTACTTATATCACCAAGGTGCACCTTCTTTTATGGTAGCTCATCCATTGGGAACTCCTCAGTTAAGCGTGCTTGGCTGGGAGTAGTCTCAGGATGGGTGACCTCTTGGGAAATTTTCCCGGGCAGCGTGCGCGGACGAAACATGCTGGAAAGACTGGTGGTGATTTGTGGGGCCAGTCATCGATCCTTGAAGCGGTTATCGGTAATGTCCACGGCCCGGGAGGTGTCGGGGCATTACAAAATACATGATGGTCGTGGCTCTTCAAACATGAAATCTTTTTGCCATTGTCTTTCACACAGCGAGATAAATTGGATAGATATTCATCTGGGGACTTTAAAGTTGCAAACATTTTACATAGAGCATCGTTTATAGTTAGGTTCAGTGTATAACATGCCATAAGTACAAGTACTTCGTCTCCCTCGACAGTTAGGTACAAATCATTTCTGATGCCCATGTTCATCAAATCAATTTGAGCCTTTGCATTGTCTTTAGTCTTGCCCTTTAATTATTTGCATTAATGTCGCCAAAATATTTCGCGAAACATTCTTATCAATATGCATAACATCTAAGTTATGACGAATTTTCAACTTCCTCCAGTAAGGCAATTCAAAAAATATGATTTTCTTATTCCAACCATACAAACGATTAGATGCATCTCATTTTCTTTTGCCCCCTACTACTTTACCGAATTTATCAAGAGTAAATATGTTGCATTCTTCCAGGACATCATCCCCTCAGAGGTTTCGGAGCAACCGCTCTTCCCTTTGTATTATTAAATGATTTTGCATCTTTCCTCCACCTATGATTAAGCAGCAACCAACGACGAAGTCCTAAATACTCACCCTTATTTTTAAGAGATGTGCACCTAGTCTCCTTATGGCATGATGGGCAAGCAAAACGACCTTTAGTTGACTAGCCAGATAAATTACCATATGTAGGAAAGTCATTAATTGTCCACAACACTGCAGTATGCATCACAAAATTTGTTTAGAATGAGCATCATATGTTTCAACACCGGTCTCCTAAAGCTCCTCCAGTTCTTAAATGAATGGCTGAAGGAATACATCTACATTTCAACCAGGGGAGGTCGATCCAGGAATAAGCAAAGTTAGCATGAATGATTGAGGTTTTGATGCATAACCAAGGAGGCAAATTAAAAGGAATAAGGACAACATGTTATATGCTATGTTGTGAATTATTGAAAGGTTGAAACCCATCACATGCTAATCCAAGTCTAACATTCCGCACATCTTTAGTAAACCAACTATAATGCTCATCAAGTGATTTCCACACAACAAAGTCAGACGGATGCCTCATTACCCCATCTTCAACTATTTCATCCTTAGGCCAACACATATTTTTGTCGTTTTCCTTGTCATATATAGCCTTTGCAATCGAGATTGAAGAAGAAAATATCTTAACACCCTACAAGGTACATCTTGCCCCTTAGAAGGATCTTTTTCAGCTTTCTTCCTTCTAGGTAAACCACAAGTAGGGGACTCATTTTGGTGGGCATATTGCCTCCAATAAAGAATACAGTCATTGGCACTTGCATCACTTTTCACACACTCGAGGCCCAAGTTAGCAATAAGCTTCTTAGCCTCATAGTGCGAATCAGGAAGTGAAGTTCGCCATGCTTGGAGTTTTAGCTTAAGTAAACTATCGAAATATGAATCACTCCAATTATTGAGTACCTTCAAATGTAACAATCTTACAATATATGATAATCTCGACATTTTTGTGCCATCTGTGGCTAATGGCTGTTGATATTCTCTCAAAAGTCGATATAGTTTTGCTGCTTTACCAGTCGGTTCTTCTCCAATGTTGTCCTCAATCTCAATGTCATCCTCTAGCCCTAAATTCATGCCAGTAACACCACATGCATCTTGTAGCATATTGATATCGCTATCATCCTAATCACCCCAATCCTCATCACTTTCATTCATACTACCACACTATTGACATGGACACTTTGACCATGGAAATCCCAAGTAGTGTACTTTTCATATACGCCCCACTTAAGCAAGTCAAACCTCACTTCCAACCTTCCTTTCAAGATTAAATTCCAACACTTATCACAAGGATATCTAATACTTATGTTCTCACTGAAATCATCACCTACATTGCTAAAAGCAAAGTCTAAAAAAGCATCAACACCAACTACATAATCACGTGACGAACGATTATTTATTTTCATCCACTCCTTATTCAAAGCCATGTCCTACGTTAAAGATAAGATAAAACAAAATATATAAAATAAAACACTATTTCAAATCAGACGAAAAAGTAGCTTTGATAACTGAAAGGCGTGCATATTATTAGTATTAAAAACACATAAAATTGATTGGGTTCACTTAAACTTGAGCACTCTTGGTCTAGTGTGAAATAAGCTTGGAGTCTTGGACAATGACCCCTTAAGATGAAAGATATGGAAAAACAACTAAGTTCATTGATTGTTTCAATAGCTAATTATAACCATCTCTAACAACAACCATACGTGTTGGACGTAAAACAAAAAATTCTGTGGATATTTTTTCTCGCCATTCAAACTTCTAAACGTCTGCGAGACAAGGGATTTGTGTTGGGGTTTACTTTTAAAACTCTTCAGAGATTATTTGTACATTTCATGAATAATAATTGTAAATCGCTTTCCCTTTACTTAGTGTATCCCATGAATCATTAAACTAAACTTTCACGAGTGAACCCCTACTTGTTCCAACTCTTTAGGATTAGTTCAATTTGTTCACAAGATGTTAGGCTTGGAAGAAAGTAGTTTAGCCAACCATTATTTAGAAATATACAAGACCACCCTTAAGTTGCATCAGTACATTGTAAAACCATGTTAAACACAATTTAGGCAATCCTCATGTGCTTTGGTTAGAAAAGGAGTCGACACTAAAAGATTTACAATTTCCTCAGAATGAATATGAGAAAACAAAGAAAAACTTCGCCTACAAAACAAAGAAATGGATTCGAGGGTAAGGTTGTGAACTTGAAAAATAGAATCTTTGAGTTCACCTCTCACAAAAGGAAAGAATATACTAAAAGTTATAAAATGTGTTTTTAATAAAGATTGGAAGGAAGATAGACTAAAATTGTACTTGATTATTTCATTAAAACACGCAAAGGAATGAAAGAATTACACCATATATAACACTTTACATTATGAAACAAAAACACAAAAGGTACCTACATGATGCTTTTAGGAGAAGCCTTGCCTAGCCTTTCTTGAAATGCTTGAGCCTCACTTGAGAAGACAATTGATTTGCGAAGCCTCGAATACCCCTTTGAAGGTGTCAAATCGATCCAAAGTTTAGGATAGAAAAGCTGGATGAAAAAGGTTAGAAAAAGAATTGAAAAAGGGCTCCTTTGTGGGGTTTTTGGTTGTGTTTTGTGGTGTTTATGTAGTGATTATGTAATGACAATGTAAGGATGGGGTTTGGGGTTTAAGAGAGTATAGAAATAGAGATAGTGATGGTAGAGTAAAGTTGATATTAGTGATAAAGGATAATAGAATGGAGATTAAAAGAGAGAGTGAAGTGAGTGAAAGAATCGAGAGCATATAAGTGACTTTTACCAACTGATTGCCAGTGACAGATATTATATCTATTGGTAAAAATGTATATTTACCAACCGATTAGCTATATGTTGGGATTATTAATAATTTACCAACACTAATATTATCTGTTGGTAAAATAATTTTAATGCCGACAGATAAAAAATTAATTGTTAGTATTATTTTTGTAGTACCGACATTTATATTATCTGTTGGTAAAATAATTTTAATGCCAACGGATAAAAATATACCATTGATATTAATACGCTGCACATTTGAGCGCAGTAGTTTAGAATAAAAAGTAGGGGTATAAATTACAAACTCAAATCCCTCCTAAAGGCAGTTTGGGCTGAGAATTTGAACGTCCATCCCACTAAACTCGCTAAATATTTGAACTGCTTCTGTTGGTGCTGTCGTTCCTCGCAGTTAGGAAGGGGCTCTTCCTCAGGCAACCACTTTCGGCAGCGTGTTCACGGCAACCACTTCCGGCTCCGTATCTTGTTTACGTTCCTCGCAGTTATCTTCTGTCGATTGTTATCCAACATCCAGGTTTTTTTATTTCAACCTTAGGCTCTGTCGATTGTTATCCAAGTATCTTACTTCTAACTCCTTGTTCCTCATTCTTGCTTTCCTATTCATCATTCTTCGAACTTGATAATTTCATTGTAATGGCTAAGTGTCTTGCGGTGATATGAATTATTGAAATTTTACTGAATTCTGATTGGTTGATGAAGAGACAAGTTCTCCCAAACCCTAGCTCCTATTTCTACTCTCGTACTCTCCAATTTTCGTTCTGTGAGTTGGATATTCTATCTCCTTATCCTCGTTTTACCGAATTTGTTTATGCCATTACATCAGAAATGCAGGTTTTTATGTATGTTATTTTTCTTCCCTGGATTTTTTCACTGTTGACTATTAATTTCATTGGCAGTGTATTGATTCTTGAGATTGTGGTTTGATTTTGTAAACATTTTGTTTATTGCTGGAGATTCAGTTAGAGTTTTTCAACCCCCAGGATTTTGCTGGCCATTTTGAGCTATATGCTTGTTTTGAGTTGCTCATATTTTTTTATGTCTAGTTTTTGTATTATCTAGTGTGTGGATTTAACTTTCAGCCTATTTCAAGCTCTTAATGGTTGATAAAAAAATATTAGATTGAAGTTTCTAGTCTTCTCATATTGTGCTCTATGGATCTCTAATCATTGGTACCGATCTGCTGGTTTGTTAGATGTTATATTCTCTTTCTGTTTTCAAGGCACCTTATCTACTTAGGATATTTCTCTTTATTAATGAAGTATCAAGTTCTGTTAGTCTATCTAAGTCTGTGAGATAGACCTTAGTAGACTTTAGGCTTTGTTCTCCATCGTGATTGTCTTGATGTTTTGTTCCTTGGTCAGCTTGGAAGAGTGTGGCCAGTGATTGTGGGTTGCTACGGCCAAAAATAGACCTAAAAATAGTGTGGTGAGAAACCAAGTTGTTGTGCTCCTAATGTCTAACGTATGTATGTTAGCTCCCACTCTTTTCCTTTGATAGTGTTTCTCATTGGTCATATTCATTCATATGAAACATTAATATGCCACTCATACCAATTAAATATTTAAATAGTTCACAATGTCTCAAGTATAACTATGTGTTAATAAGCTGGATTGATGAGACATCCATTTTTGCTATTGGAATGCGCTTGGACTACTGTAAATGATTTGGCGTTAAGTGCCATGAATAACATGCAGATTTTTATGGGGTCATTGGGCTGCAAAGCAAGATACAGGAGATAATTGGTTGCCTACAGACAAAACTTAGTACAAGTATAAAGAAGCTAATTAAAGATTGTTGTGTCAACCCACAAGGAGTTGACAACTTTATTTTTTTGTTTTGAAATAGGTATATGGTTTTTTTACTCCACTTTGACAATAAAATACAAATGATGGGGGAAGTTTCAAGTAGAAATGAATATACTCCCTCCATTCCATATTTACTGACACTTAAACTAACATTTTCTGTTCCAAAATAATTGTCACTTTCCATTTTTCAATACCTAATTTAATTTTTTTAACTTTAATAATTATGTTAGTTTTTACTTTTTCAATCAATTAAAATTATTCATACTCACATTCTTTCACTATCTACACCTTGGTATCCGAAAGAACACCTTGGAAAATAGTGTTATTTAATTATGTGGGTTGTTTTTTTAGTTATACCTTGGTATGTGTAAAACTTTGAAATATGTCAATTAATATAATTTAGTATATCTCAGTTTCCAGACTATACTTGTTTTAGGGCTTCCAGTTGAGTGTCCCATTAATTAGGTGTATTTTACGTTGGATTGTTTATGAATCAATTACTGAACTGTACTTGTTTTAGCGCTTCGATTTTAATCTCTCGCCAATTGCGTTTTGTTTGATGTTGCCGAATGTTCTGTGTTTTTGTAATTTGGGGGACGTGTTTTATCGATTTGGAAATTTTAAAGGCATGGATGTTATTGATGGGACTAATCCTAATTTATTGAAGAACACCTCTTCCAATATCCATAGATTGACAGATGAAATTGAGTAGCATGAGGGTACGTGAAACAACCCTAGAGGGGGGAGGGTGAATAGGGTTACTGAATTTTCTACACAATTCACAACTGATAAAGGACGTTATGTTCTCAATCTAATTAGATTGAGAATCACCTTAATAAGATGTAGAAATAAACGTAATAAAGGACAAGAAATATAAACTGAATAACCTCCTTTATTATGTTTTGAACCTGATCAACCTAGGATGAACGTCTTTAGGTTTTACACAGAACCAAGCGCCTTTCAAGGACGCTTCTTATTTTCTGGAAAACAAATACACTTCACCAAGCACAGTTTTGGTGAAAACTCAAATCGATGCTAGCACCTTCAAGGACTCGATTAACAGGAGCAAATCACAAATCTAAGTCCGTCTAGATTTTGATAACACTCGAACACAATGTTTCTCTCAAACACTTTTCTCTCTACTCGAAGAAGGAAAATCAAAACAGGAACTCTCTTTCTTTGTTTTGCTCTTTCGATTTCTTCCGTGGAATTGATGCCTTTCACAAGTTTAGATCTTCGATTTTATAGAGTCTGATGTGCTAGCCGTTTGAGACTTGATCTGGGTGGATTCTTGCCTTCTCTGCAAATTCCAGCACCCTTCCATATTTCATTCAATCCTGTTTCCTTTTTGTTTGATTTCCGGAATTGTCTTCAGATTTCCTTTCCAATCTTCCGTTTAATTGTTTCCTGCGATTCACATTGTTACACTTAATTAGGCCAAGAAAATAGGAGAAGAAATGAAGATAAACGAGTTTCCAGAAAAAGCTTCCCTGTTCTTGCTTCAGTTTGTCTTTCACTTCAAAACACGATTCCTTTGCTGAATGTCCTCGATATGCTGGATGGTGAACTTCCTTTGGATATGTTGCCCTAAGGACCTTCTGTCTGTGGCAGGGAGGGTTCTACAATCTCCTCCTTTTTGACTGAAAGACAAAAGTATATATAGGCAGTATATATGTAATACATAAGAACATTCATGCACCAATAATAAGATAGCAAGAGGAGTTAATTATTACAGACCAACAAGAGTTACGCTGCATAGGCCTAGAGCTGCATAGCCTCTTCTCCCCCTTTTTGGCTTTCACCGAAAAGGAAATAGGAGGAATGTTTGGCAAAAACAAAAAAACTAGTTTGTAATCATAGCAGCATTAGAGTATTTTATAAAACGGGATCGGAGGGATCAGGATTGACAAGGGAGGGGGAGGGGGCTTTAGCGAGAGCTGCTGGAATAGGTGGGCGATGTGCTTGGATGACGTCCTTCAAGGCTGTTGTAGCATGGAGCAGACCTTCTTTTACCGTACGAAGGGCCTTCACTTCTTCTTTGAGGGTCAACACTTCCTCTTGGAGGGTGGAAATTTGTCCTTGCATGGCGTTTTGGACATCCTTGGCTGCAGCAGCGGAGCTGGAGGCTTCAGCAGCTTTGACTTCATCAGAATGAAGCCAGGATCCATCAAATTGTTGCTGATACCCAAGAGTGTGGAGAAAGGAGGGACCAATAGTGGGCAGGGTCAAGGAAATTTAGTCACACCCTTCTAAAGGAACTCGGCAGGCTTTGAAAATCTTAGTGAGCAGGTTTCCGTAGGGTAGAGGCCCAGAGGGTGAACTAATAGCGAGAATGATGTGGTGAATGACCATTTCACCAAGTTTGGGATGTTTGTTATTAAGGACGTTCAGAAGGAGAGATGCACAGGCTTCATTGATTGTTTCTTTGTTTGTACTCCGAGGAATAATGGTACGGACAATGGTGTAGTAAAGAAATCTTGCTTCAGATTTTAGGCCTGTATACTGGGTGGTTTTTTGTTCAGTAGGTCTAGCAAATTGGCGACTAAGTTGCTG
Source organism: Portulaca oleracea (assembly GCA_029582165.1). NCBI lineage: Eukaryota > Viridiplantae > Streptophyta > Magnoliopsida > Caryophyllales > Portulacaceae > Portulaca > Portulaca oleracea. The sequence continues at coordinate 6,026,132 of CM055875.1, forward strand.
TTTGGGATAGGATGGAAGGGACAAAGGTGCTTTAGTAGGGTCAGGGGTAATGCCTAGGATGTGTTCAATTTGGTTTGGGGGAAGGAATATGTCAATTCCTGCGACATAAGTTTGCAGGGTGGCACGAGGGGAACTGTAAGAGAGATTTGCATAGAACTGAAGAGCAGCAGATGTGTAGATTACCGGTTCACAGGTGAAGAAGGAGGAGCAACCCAACTCTTTAAAAGCAGCAAACGATGGAAAGATTTGGATCAGAGGCTCTAGTTCAACGTTCTCACAACAAAGAATCACTCGATTAGAGAGGTTTCCATCTTTTGTTCAGTGGAGAGAGCCAGAGTGGATGATGGGTTTCGTGGAACGGCGATAGCTTCAGATGAAGACGAGTGGGTGGATTCGTGTGAGCTGGAGGTGGACTTGCGAGACCGCAGTCTCTTGGCCACACCAGTTGGTGGGGATGGGGCAGGGTTTTTGTGTGCAGGCCTTCATGGTGGAGGAATGAGGATGATAGAGATGGTTAGTGGGGATGAGTGAATGAAAAGTGAGGGTAGTGGGGTCAGTTTAAATAGGGGTTTGAATGGGAGAGGGAGAAGGTCGGATATGGGGAAGGGAAAGGAAATGATGAGAGAGTACGGGTATCAATAAAAGGAAAGAGGGAGGATTGAGTGTGACGGTTGGGGTTTTATTGTGATTTGATGGGATATTTAAAAGATTTTGAAATCTGTAAGAAGGGAAAGGGAGGGCGGATGAAAAGGAAGGAGAGAGATAGAGAGAGAGAAGAAAAAAAACTTACAAGAATAAACAAAGATTATTTGGAAAAGATTTCGAAAATATCAGTTATCTAGAGCAGTTATAGAGTGAACTGTCCGTATAACTGGTTGCTAGGAGTTTATATGGGAATGCTCAATGTGGTTCCAGGACAAGAGTGTCAAGGTCCTTTATGAGCAAAAAATTAGAGGACATACCTGGTGGGTGAGGTCCTTTGGCTCCCCCTGGAAGAGTGAACCCTAACTCCCCCTCCACTAGGCATTCGATTGAAGCATGCTAAGTTCCCTTCTATTAGTGATGAACTGGTCTGTAGGAAGGGCCTTGGTGAAAATTTCTGCGAGTTGATGTTGAGTAGAGACAAAGTCCAACGTGATGTGGCCCTTGTCGATATGATCTCTAATAAAGTGATGTTGTACATCAATATGTTTAGTGCGAGAGTGCTGAACTGGACTCTTAGTGATTTGAATAGCACTTTGATTGTCGCATTTGATTGGAACAGCTGAGAATTCTATGCCGAGGTCCCTCACCTGTTGCTTGATCCATAGGAGTTGTGCAGAACAAGCTCCAATTGCTATGTATTCAGCTTCAGCAGTGGAGAGGGCAACCGCATTCTGCTTCTTGGATTGCCAAGAGATTAGTGATAGGCCTAACATTTGGCATCCTCCTGAGGTGCTTTTGCGATCTGTTCTAGAGCCAGCAAAGTCCGCATCTGAGTATCCGATAAGCTGAAGGGAGTTGTTATTGGGGTATCATAGTCCAAGGTCCTTGGTACCTGCAAGTTATCTCAGTATTCTTTTGACAGCAATCAAGTGAGATTCATTGGGAGCACTTTGAAATTGTGCACATAAGCAGACACTAACATGATATCAGGGCCACAGAGGTTTTGATGAACAACATTTTGTCGATGAGACCTCTTTTGAATCCATTGCACAAGAGAAAGGAGCTTAATCTCTCATACCAAGCTCTGGGAGCTTGTTTTAACCCATAAAGGGCCTTTTGAAGCTTCTAGACATGAGTGGTTGGATCTTCTTGTTCGAATCCTTGAGGTTGTTCAACATAGACTTCTTCTTTTAGGTGGCCGTTTAGGAAAGCACTCTTGACGTCCATTTGATACAGTTTCATGTGAGTCGATGCCGCGTAAGCTAGGAGTATCCGAATGGCCTCTAATCTGGCAACTGGAGCAAAGGTTTCTTCGTAGTCAATGCCCTCTTCTTGGTTGTATCCTTTGGCTACTAGTCTGGCCTTGTTTCTTATGACTGTGCCATGTTCATCTAGCTTGTTGCGAAAGACCCATTTTACACCAATAACCGGATGGTCTTTTGGTCTCCAGACAAGCTTCCAAACCGTATTTCTTTCAAATTGATGGAGTTCTTCTTGCATGGCAAGGATCCAGTTACTGTCCTTTAGTGCCTCTTCTGGTCCTTTTGGTTCAACCTATGAAACAAAGGCATGAAAGGCACAAAAGTTTCTAAAAGAGGAGCGAGTTCTAATACCTGTATCCAATCCAGATAAAAGGTTGTCAGCTGGATGGGCCGGTTTGAACTTGAAGGTCCTTGAGGGATCCTCAGTGGTAGTTGGGATGATTCCAACATCATTGGGAGGATTTTCATGTGAAGGACCTTGTTCTTCATTTTCGCCACTCGCTCGCATCACGATGATACAGAAGTTTCCAGTTCATTTTCTGGAGGCGGTTCTTCAAGATTTGGTGAAGGACCTTGCTGAAAGATGCGTGGTGAGTCCTCATCTTCATCTTCTTGATGTATTTGGAACTTTATGGAGGACCTTACTGTAGTGTTGGTGGTTGATTCATCAAAGACTACATGGATGGATTCTTCCACCTTTTTGGATGCTTTTATGTAGACTATATAGGCCTTGCTTGATAGAGAGTATCCTACTAGGATCGCCTCTTCACTTCTTGGTTCAAATTTGCTTAGAGCCTTTTTTCCATTGTTGTATACGAAGCATTTGCATCCAATGGCCTTTAGATGAGCTACATTAGGTGTCTTGCCTTTGAATAGCTCATATGGTGTCTTTTTCATGAAGGACCTTATGGTACATCTGTTGAGAATATAATTTGAAGCATTTATAATTTCAGCCCAAAGAAAGAGGGGTAGATCATTCTCACAGATTATCGTTCTAGCCATGTTTTCGAGTGTGTGGTTCTTCGTCTCAACTACACCCTTTTGTTGAGGTGTCCTTGGAGCAGAGAAATTATGCGTAACACCTTCTTGATCACAGAATTTTCCAAATTTCTCTTGATTGTCAAATTCCTTTCCATGATCTGTCCTTATGGATACTAGATTGAGTCTTGTAAGGACCTTGAGATGTCTGTACAGCTTTTCAAACTCAGGAAAGGCTTCTGTCTTATCCTTCAAAAATAAAACCCAGGTAAATCTTGAAAAATCATCAACAATGACTAGAATGTATGAACGTCCTCCTAGACTTTTGTAAGGTATGGGTCCGCAAAGGTCCATATGCAATAGGTCTAAGCACCTAGAGGTGGTTACCTGAGTCAGAGGTTTGAAGGAGGTTCTGGGTTGTTTACCTCTTGTGCACGCTTCACACACTTTGTCACGAATGAAATTTTGTGATGGTAGTCCTCTAACTAAACCTAGTTGTTTCAGTTTCTGAAGAGTTTTCATGCTGACGTGGCCTAGTCTACGATGCCATAACCAGGTTTCATCTGATGCAACTTTAAAACATGTAAGGTCATTTGTCAGAGGATCACTAAGGTCAATCACATGCACATTATTCATTCGATGACCTCTAAGGACTATTTCATGAGACTCATTTCTACAACACAGGAATTTTCACTAAACCAAACTTTGTAACCTCTATCACAAAACTGAGAAATACTTAAAAGATTATACTCTAGCCCTTCTACAAAATATACATCATTTATACAATTAGTTGAGCTCTTACCAACCTTACCGACTCCAAGGATCTTCCCTTGGCTTTTGTCTCCAAATGTCACCTTTCCACCTTTGTTGTCCTTGAGTTCTCTGAATTTGGTTGGATCTCTAGTCATGTGTCTCGAGCATCCGCTGTCCAAATACCAGAGGTCGTTGTGAGCCCTGAGACATACCTGCACTAAAGGACATTATACCTTTCTTTGGTCCAGTCATTTCAAAAGAAGGGTTTTTGTTTTGGTGGTCAGATTTTTTGTCTGACTTCTTTGGTACCCATTTGGTTTTGGTCTTTGGTTTTTCCTTTGGTGTGCTGGTGGTTTTGTGAGAGGGTAAGGACATTGGCTTGGTTTTTGTTGAACTAATTTTGTCTGTGGAGGTTTTCTTTTCATGGTGAAGGATAGAGTGAACTTGGTTTATTTCTTGATTGAGGACGGAGTTTAGCTCTGTTCGGTTTTGAATCATCTCATTTCTCATGTTGATGTTATCGGTAGTGAGATTCTTTAATATCTCATGTTGAGTAGCTATGGTTTTGGAATTGGTCTCAGCAATTCTGGTAAGGTAGTGGACTTTGTCTGTGAGGGTTGCAATATAATCGAGCAGATTAAGCAATCTTGATTTTAAGTTATGCTCAGGACATTTGAGAAACATATTAGTGAATACCTCGTCATCATCATCTGTTGTTGCTTCTGTAAGGTCCTTTGCCATAAGACAAAGATTTTCAGATTCATTCTCACTTTCACCGCCATCACTATCACTCCATGTAGCAAACATAGCTTTACTGCCGAATCTCTTTCCTCTAGAGTCACTTTGCTCTTTGACTTTCTTTACGTAAGGACATTCTCTGACCAAGTGATCTATAGCACCACAAGCAATCTCTTAAGGAGAAGGGTGAGTTGGAGAAAAGGTGCAATATTTGAGAGATCAGTTGAAGAACTATTTGTATTTGAAGAAGCAGAATTTTAAGGAAGACTCTGAATATGAAGAAGAAGGGAGTACTTACTCTAGTAATCCTTTTGGTGAAGAAGAGGGTTCCGGTGAGAGTAAGAAAGTCAGAACTAGGCAAATGAAGGCTGGAATGGATGACAAGCTAGATTTCAAGGTGGAAATTCCTGAATTTGAAGGTCAGTTGGATACTGAGGTGTTCTTAGACTGGCTGTAGACTGTGAAAAGGGTCTTTGATCTGAAGGAGGTTTCTGAAGAGAAGAAGGTCAAGCTTATTGCTTTGAAACTGAAGAAACATGCTTCTATCTGGTGGTCTAATTTGCAGAAAAGAAGAGTAGAGAAGGGAAAACAGAAAGTTAAGACTTGGGAACATATGAGGGAAAGCTGAAATCTAAGTTCTTGCCTGTGAACTACCTTAAGGAGAATTATGAAAAGATGCAACATCTAGTGCAAGGCAGTAAGTCTGTGGAGGAGTACACAAAGGAGTTTGAGCATCTTTTGTGGAGGTGTGATCTCAAGGAGAATGAAACTCAAGTTCTTGTAAGATTTCTAGCAGGATTGAACGAAGGCATTAGGAATGTGGTGGAACTGCATCCTTACACTAGTTTGGATGAGCTTAGTTGTCTGGCTCACAAGGTAGAACTGCAAAGGAGGTCAAGAGGAAAGGAGTTTGCTGTGAAAACCCCTTATAAACCTCAACCTAAGCCCCTTACCTATCCCAGAACCTACCCCACAGCCCAAAGAACCCCCTTTACCGCAAGATATCCAACAAAACAACCCTAACCCTTCACAAAAACAACCCCCAGCTCCTCAAAGAACCCCAAACCCCATTACTACTGATAATATGAGATGTTTTAGATGTCAAGGACTAGGACACGTAGCTTCAGAATGTCCTAATAAAAGAGTGGTGACCTTGGCTGATTATCAAGCTTCATGGTTTACTGAGCCTGAAGTTGAGGAGGAAGAGGAAGTACATCCAGAAGGAGAGTTACCTGACCCAGTGTAAAAAGATGTGACTCACTTTTTGTTGACTGACTTTTAATTACCTCTTCATTTTTATTTAGTACTCCGTTTCATATTAATTGACACTTAAATCAATTTTTTTTATTCTAAAATAATTGTTACTTTCCATTTCTCAACACCTAACTTAATTATTTTACCTTTAATAATTATGTTAAACTTTTTACTTTTTCAATCAATAAAACTACTCCTACTCACATTCTCTCACTACCCACCCCTTGATATGCGAAAACACCTTAAAAATAGTGATATTTAATTATTTAAGTAGTTTTTTTAGTTAAAACATTGGTATATGCAAAATTGTGAAATATGACAATTAATTTGGAACTGAGGGGGTATATAGTTTTTGAATATGATTGTACAAGATGTCCCTTTGTTGATAACGTCAGAAAGATGTCTTAAACGAAAGCATGTGTATCATTTCAACTACATGCTTTCTCATATATGACATTTAATGGTTGGGCAGAGTGGCTGCTTTTGTGCCACGTAGTGAACTTGTTGGTGAAGGGGAGTATTTTCAATTTAGTATGAAAGATTCTCTCGCTATAGAAGCTTTTATCATACAGGTTAGTTGTCTCTCAGTTTGAGTAGAGAAATCAAGCAATCTTAGGATATCTCTAGTAAATGTCATTATAGTTATTGACACCATTGGTTGTACAACTTGCATGTATCTTTTGGTTTCTGCTTCCTCATGGCATAAAGAGGAAGAATTGTTGTCTTATTGGTGGAAGGAGTATACAGAATGCAATGTCGGTCCAAAGGGAAGAACTGGTTCTATCATTGAGACTAATCTATCGCAGACTTCTCAAACTTATGAGCTCTACGTATTCGAATAGGAGAGAGTCACTGTCCTTGTCAAAGGTGGCCTTTATGGGGTATTGGCTATATTTAGTTTCATGGAAGTACATTATTTAAGTGCAAACTTTACTTTTTTGTTTGAATAAAACATGGTTCTGTCACTAGGTACTCCAAAGGGGTAAACTTTCTGGGAAAATATTTGTCTGATTGCCTCTGGCCTTGCTCCCTCAAGCGAAGACCGAAAGGGAATAGAGAGAGATGACACAGGCGACGAAACACAAGATACAAAGGTGCCATCACCATCGGAGTTATTTAACTATAAGGTGCATCGGCCCATCACCATCAGTAGGTCTCTCTCTCTCTCTCTCTCTCTCTCTCTCTCTCTCTTTCTCTCTCTCTCTCTCAGGCTGTAATTTAAATCCAAAAGTCCTTAATTTCGATTTGCTCTTTCTTTTACACCTTATCCAAATCATACATATATATATGTGTCTCTACAGATTACCAACTCTGTTTTATTCATACTATTTTCTTTTCCTTTCTTTTCTTTGTTTTTAGGAAAACAAAATTGGTCTCAAAATCTTATTCATGCTTCATGTTCTCTTTACACCCTTGCTTTGACTGGATGGCATAATTCATTTCTGGACTTGTTGTTGCAATAAACTTCATCCTTTCTAAAACGAATGTATAAAATGCATAAGAGGTCCCGCTCTTTCTAAAACTTTATTGTGAATATTGCATCCTGAAGTTGACTAGAAGTTCAAGGCATCATTGTGTGGCAGTTACTCTGTTATTGATGCTTTCCAGAAATATTTGCATGTTTAAAGAGTTTGTATTGATGAGTAAAAGTTATATACATGCAACTACAAGGTCTTAATCTGAGATTTATTTATGACATTTATTTTGGTTTTTGGGTGCTCTATTTGCAATGGTTTAGATGAGATCTCTAAGAGTTTTGTTGAGTTACTCTTGTACATTGTTTTGGAGGACAATCTTGGGTCTTGGCTTGCTATGATTTATGTTGCCAAGTCACTTATCAACTTGAAGAGTATGGAAAATGATCTTAAGCTAAATATCCATTGCCATTATGTAAGCTCTCCCTTAGTCTTAATTCTTAAATACTGTCTTTTCTGACGTTTCATGTATATTTGTTCATTATGTCAACTTGTGTTGCCTTTTTGCATCTTATTTACTGTTTAAAATGATGAATACTGTTTAGGTGAATACTGTTTGAAATGGTGTTATGCTCAATATCTTTCAAGAATGCAATTTGTGCATCAGCAACATTAATTCATAATTTGCATCAGGCCAACTAGCATAGGCAGAAACTTTGCCGCTTGAGAGGCTAAGTTGGTACAATATTTTCTTGTAGAACGAGAGAGGTCTCCACTTTGGGAGTTTGATGTGTGTTGATTCATGAAACACATTCTATTTGCCTTGTTAAGTAGATAGCGACGTCATGATTTGATTGTTGAGTTGATGAAAAAGTCATTTGGTAGGCTCACAACTTGGAAATTGGTATTATGCTAGCAATTGAGATGGATAATTTTCTCTTATTTATCTTTCTAGGATTACTTGATAGAGGAGAGATTAGAGGTTACCTAAATCATTCTAGGCCTTAGTTTTATATGATGCACAAATTGCATTCTTAAATATTGTTGATGCACAATTCCTCTGTCATACATGACTTGTTTAGCAATGTTAGAACCCCTCAAGGACGTTGATAGACTCAGGCTCAAGGTCCTTGGCGTTGAATCAGTTTTGAATCAAAGCCAAAATCCATTGCTAGAAAAGATATGATGCGCAAGGAAAGAAATCTCAAAGCAGGCAGCAGGACATTCACCTAGGGCATCATAAGGACGTTTACTCACAGCATCACAAGGACGTTCACCCCATACGAGAAGCTTCGTCGTGAAAGATAAAAGGAGCAAAATATCAGGGAAGTTTAAGGAGTATATTCTGGAAAGATTTGGATTTTATTTCCTAACTAGATTAATTAACTGTTACCTTTCTTATTTCAAGAAACAACTAATCAACAACTTAGAAGAGAGATTTCATTGAAGATTTTCATAATCAATGCCAAAATATGGAAGCTGCCATCTAAGGAAGTTATCAAGGATGGAAGGAAGGAAAGTATCTGATTTGGACAGCTCTTTAACGGCTCCTTGCGACCAAAAAGCAACATAAATAGAAGACTTCGAGGATCAAAGAGATTAACTATTCCATGGAAGAAATCGGGTGTTCGAAACAAGAAGAGTGTTCTTCGTTTTGATTGAGTTTTCTTTTGAGTGAGAAAACCGAGTTTGAGTGAGATTGTGTTTGAGTGTAATCAATTCCTTAACGAAATTAGGATTTGGTTGATACTCTTGTAATCGATTCCTAGAAGGACTTAGGATCGATCAGTGATTACACCAAAGTTGAGTTTGGTGGGTGTTTTCTAGAAAATAAGAAGCGTCCATTGAAAGGCACTAGGTTCAACTGTAAACCCTAAGGCCCTTCACCTTGGGTTATTATGTGTTCCAATTCAGTAAGATAAAGGAAGTTATTCAGTTTACTTTTGTTGTTCCTCGCTTTAAAGCTTAAACTGCCTTTATCATTTGTTGAATCTTAATCTAGAAGGATTAAGATCCTAACCTCCTTTACCAAGTTGCTATTTTGTGTAGAAAATTCCATAACCCTATTTACCCCCCTCCCTCTAGGGTTATTTCAATTGGTATTAGAGCTTGGTCCACTGAAGATTCAGAGACTAACCACTATGTGGTAAAGATCATGGCTGGGATCGAAGATGGTGATGTAGGGCAAGTACGTTGCTTAAACAGTCCTCCTTTACTCAGAGGATCAAACTTTGCACACTTGAAGAAGCGTGTGAGGACATTCATCATGGATCAAGACTATGACTTTCGGGACAGAATTGAGAATGGAGACTTTGTCCCCATGATCACTGTTAGAGAAATCACGAAACCCAAAGATAGATCCAAGTATTCTGCCAAAGAAGCAGAAAAGGCGGATAAAAATGTTAAAGCATTACATATTCTTTACTGTGGACTTGATTCTAATGAATTTGAATTTATCTCTTGTTGTGATACAACTAAACAGGTGTGGGATACCTTAGTGACCACATATGAAGGAACGAGCCAAGTTCAAAGAATAAGGCGTGACAATTATGTCAAGCATTATGAATCCTTCAAAATGAAGAATGGAGAATTCGTCTAGGACATGTACAAATAATTCACTGTCATAGTCAATAATCTCAAGTCCTTGGGGAAAACCTACTCCAATGAAGAAAAAGTTGAGAAGGTCCTCAGATGTCTTCCAAGAAAGAAATGGGAATCAAAGGTCACTGTAATAGAGGAAGTTCACGATAAGGAAACTCTCCAATTAGATGACCTTATTGGAAAACTTCTTGCTCACGAATTACATCTCCAGGAAGAGAAAAATGAAAAAGAAGAAGTAGCCCGTAAGGACATCTATGATCTTAAGGACAGTGATAAGGACCAGATCATGACCTTGATGGCCAAGGAATTCAAGAAACCGTGCAAGAAAAGTCATACCTCCAAAGGACCTTCATCCAAACGTATCAACCAAAGAGGTAATGACTCATCAAATAATAGAACTAACTAACTCTCTTGTTTTTTTTTTTTTTTTTTTTGTGGTGACCCAGATCACTTGATCAAAGACTGTCCCTACCACAGAAAGAACAAAGAAAAGAGAAATCACATGGCCTTGATGGCCACTTGGAGTGATAATGAGGAAACTACTAGTCATTGCATCATGAGAAAAAACACCAATGACACAGAGGAAGTTGGTGCAGCTAATGATGACTATCGGGCAGTGACAAGGATGAATCAAGGGAGGTAACATTTGATGATCTCCTTACTTATCCTAAAAAGAACATGGGAAAATGCCTTTTAAAGTTTGCAGGACAGGGACCAAGCATTTAAATGAGATTAGGTCACTAAAAGAAACCAACAAAACCCTGAAAGAGTCCAATGACAAATTGGAGAAATTATGTGAAGGGCTTGCCTCCAGGGTTGACATTCTCAAAGCAGAAATACTAGACCTCAAGTCCAAACTTGATGATTGTCACAAGTCTCTGGCTGAGGCAACCAAGCAACAAGAAAACTTTGGAAAATGGCATGAAAGTTCATCCCCTATTAAGGAGCAAAACTGTCGTCAAGGACATTATGTCTCGCAAGGACAAGCTATCAGAACCAGACACCAAGGACGACACAAGGACCTTAAGGAGCAGTACCAAGGCCACCGATTTCACTCATGGAACCAAGAACGACACAATTATCTTGGGACAAGATATCAAGGTCATTCATCTCTTCCCAAAAGCAAATATGGTAAATCTCACTACTTCAACCATTATCGTTATAAAATTGTACAAGTTTGGGTTCCAAAAGTGATGTATTACCGGATCAAGAAATGTTCTTGATTCCAATAATACACGAAAACACGTGTAACCAAACAGTGAGGATGGGATGGTTCACGAGATTAGGGTGAAAGAAAGGGGGAGGTTCTCGTGAATTAGGGTTTAATGGAGGTTGTTTTTCCGTGAGGCCTTTTGTGATTCCAAGATCCAAACGGGGATGAATCTTGAATGGGAAAGAGGGGAGGTGGATGAATCTTGGATGGGGGGTTTGAAAGGGGGATGACGTGAAACAAGGGAGGTGAGAGAGGGAGAGGGTGACGTTAGGATGGGGGTGAGAGAGGGAGAGGGTGGCATTTCATGGGAGAGAGAGAGTGAGGTTGTTAGGTTGTTGGAGGAGAGAGAAGGTTGTTATGGAGAGAGAAAAGAAAGGAGGTGGAGTGTATTTGAGGAGGTGGGAGACGTTTGACGGGGTGAGGGTGATGGGAGGTGGCGTTGAGAATGAAGGGGTAGGGTATAGGATTAATGTGACTTAACTGTATTGACAGAAAGCTCACAGGGTAATTACCTTAACTAAATTGATAGAAAGGTAAGAACGGATAGATCTAGATTTCCTAATTGAATCCAAAAAAAGGACAACCTAGGGCTAACTTGACCTAGACCGCAACCTAGGAACAAGCTCTTCCTAACCACCTGGGTGCCAAACCAAGATACAATAGAAGAAAAGGGTGAGAGTTTATCCAAACACTCGAGGGAAAGCTAAAAGCTTAAGGGGTTTCATATTTCTGAATTGATTGTCTTGCCTTGAGAGGCTACATCCCTATTTATACTATGAGAGTCCTAAAGGGACTAGAAATCTCCAACTTGACGTGCAAGCCAAGGAGTTCTACTACTAGATGCCTAATCTATTCTACACCTCCTTGGATTAGGATTCCTCATCCTAGGGGGGTTGGTTGTAACAACCCTATCATAACTGTTTTGGCTTTCCTAATCCAAATTGGATTAGTTACAAAATTAGTCAATTCCTAACTAGGAAATAAAACACACGACTATTCTAGTCTAATTAAAATAAACACACCAAAAACTAATTAAACTATACTAATTAAATTACATCCAAAAATCAAGATCATAAAATTGGACTTGGACCCTTGACTTTGGACGTGTGATGCTCCTTCTTCCCTGAGCTTGGCGTGTGGCCTTAGCCCATCTAGGATGTTTGGACATCCTCTTGAAATATGAAGCACACCATATGAATGGGCCTTCGTAGTTCAACTTTGTACCTTTCTTCGTTGGCCCATTTGATGTAGTTGAACCAAATATGCCCTGTTGGCCCTGTATGAGTTGAAGTCCTTTGATGAAGGACCCTATGTGTATGATGGACCTTTAATTGGGCCTTCTTGATTGGACCTAGGGGAACAAGCGTGGGCTGATTTCCATCAAAAAGGAACAAGGCCTCCTAACATGGTTGTTACTATTAGTCAAAAACCTAAATTTAATGTCAATTATGGTTTGAGGAAGGGCGTCTAAAGTTTTGCAGGTATATTTAGCATCCAGGAGAGTGGATACTTAAGGAGCTTGGAGCACTCAAGGACATTACTTACATCAGCAATAAGAACCCCTCAAGGACCTTGTCAGACCTATGATCAAGGACCTTGACAAATGGATCAACTCAAATAGCAGTGTTATTTTTATGGCACATATTGAGGGGTGTAACGTGGTTTGTAAGACCTCGGTTTATATCGTTCTTCCACAGGGAGCGAGGGGCCTTAGCTATGACTACTTGACTCTAGGTAGGGTTTACGATCATGAAAGGATGAGAGGTTTTAGGGTAAAAACAGCATAAACACAATAAGGTTCGGTCAAAAAGGAGAGACAATGGGTGTCGGAAGACTTTCGGGATGCAAACGGGGATAAGGAAATGGGTTTTGCAACTAGAGAGTAACAAGAAGGGAGAATCAAGTGGTAATTCCGTTAGAAAATACCCACCGGGCTTCCTCTTTCAAGGATAGTCCGGATTAACTTCCCCAAAGTCCATCGACAAACCCGGGGGGTTAATGAAACGGAATTTCCTAGTTAGTTTCTATTTGCTTTCGCGAACTAGAATACTAACTATCCCAATTCCTACCTTCCAACAAAAGTGTTGGATGTATTCGGGATGCTTTCGCACCCAAATACATTCCACTTGAGGGAAGGATAGGCGTGAGAAATTGATTTCACAACTAATTACTCACTAATATTGCTAACACAAATCTAAATCACCCATTCACACCCTTAATATCTCCCTAACCCATTAGAGTTCTAGCCACTAAACATCCTAACTATCATGATAATAACATCAACAACTTTATTCATGCTTAAAAGGATAATCAAGATAACAATAAATAACAATCAACAAAACCGATAATAACAAAATAGAAATTAATAAATAAACTATGAATTAAAGAGAGAGAGGTTAAGAAATGCTCATTGATTGTGATGACAAAGAGAAAACTCCAAAGTAATAAAACTCCAATGCTCCAAAGATGAGAATTATCTTCAAACTTCAAATAAAACCCAAGAGAATCCAATACAAGAAAAAATAATCTCAGCAAAAACTTCACTAATCACTCTAATTCCAAGCTTAAATGTGATAAAGTATATGCTAAAGTAGGATAAAAGGTAGCTAAAAGTAGGATAAAAGATAGATAAAGACTAACTCTCAGCTAAAATGACCTAAAAACATTAAATAGGAACTAAGTTTGTTACTCAAAACTTGTCATTTTGCAGCACAGACAAAACGCGTCTGTAGGGGACCATGGGCACAGTCAAGGTGACCATGGCTACGGTTCTGCGTAATGCAGGCGATTCCTCTCTTCTCTTCGCAGCACCGTGGGCACGGTGCCCATGGACCGTGGGTACAGTCAAGGCGATTAGGGCTGATAACATTTCGCTCCTTCGCACCGTTGTGGCTATGGTCATGGGAGATCGTGGCCACGGTCTTGCTCGGCTAACATCTTCCTTGGGCAAGAAATGAACCCAACGTGGCTATGGTCAGATTGACGGTGGGCACGGTCCATCTTGGCTTCCACTCTTTTCTTTCCTTAGGCATGGCTTCAACTCATCGTGGCCACGGTCTATCTCGGCAACAGGAAACCTTCTGGGCGTAGCGCCCGCTACGAAGATGGTGGCGGGGGCTACCCTTCTACGCTTGGGAGTGTCCAACGATCGGCCACAAGGGATTGGGAGGCGTAGCGCCCGCTACGGCAGGCGTGGCGGGGGCTACCCTTTGGTGCTCTTCAACAAGTTACTTCCATTTCCGCGGTTTTTGACATGATCGGCCCTTCCGTTTCCACTGCCTTCGACACGACCAGGGCTCGGGGAATCTTGGGAAATCTCGGGATTCCTAAGATATGTGCGAAATTGGCCATTTTTACCTCGTTTTGAGTAAAAACTTCGGAATCTACAAAAATTACCAAAATGCATAAAAAGTTATTAAAACAAGCTACGAAACAAGTCAAAAGCCTAAGGAATTAGGCGGTATTTAGACACAAAATCGGGTCTAAACAGCCCCCTACACTTAAACGTTTGTTCGTCCCGAGCAAAACAAAGCAAAAACTAACTAAACTAACACTAACTCCTCTGTCGTGGGAGAGAAACGGGTGCATTTAGCATATGCACCAAGCCCTTTGAACCCCCCGGCAGCCCGGGTGGATGAGATGGACTCGTGAGGGTTTGTAGCGGTTGTGCCCACAAAAGCCAAAGAAAAAGGAGAGAGGGAAAGTGAAAACAAAACCGAAGAAAACAAAAAGAAAGAAAAATAAAGGCTTTGATTCACAAGATCTCGCAATCCAAACTAAGAAAACGTTATTAAGCCTCCAAAAGTAACCGTTAGGAGCATCTCACAAACACCAAACTCAGATAAAGGTCAATCTTGAAGATTTTTAACTCCCTACACCTTGCACCAAGCGAAACCCCACATGCAAAAGCACAAAAAGGGGTTTTAACCGGAACCAAAAGACTCTAAAAATTCGTGTCCGAACTTGAAAACAACGAAACAACCTAGAGGAGCGTTGCCCTCCCTCGCATTTGGTCGCCCTTGGCTTGGTGAGGGCCATAGGTGATGCAAGGGGAGGCCCCACTCTTTTTAGAAGCAAAAACTTTCTCTTTTTTTTTTCTTTTTGGGTTGGATTTACCAACGAAATTTGCTTTTCTTTTTCTCTTTTTTTTTCTTTTTAAAAGTCGGTATTAGCCTTACTTTCGGGAATTGGACGGCCCATATAAGGGGTATACCCTCCCAATACGGTGTTTTCCATTCGCCTCTCCGTCGCAAAGCGATATAGGAGGAGGGTTAAGGGGTATCCGTGCCGTACCACGAATACCGGGCCCGTGTAGGTTGACTAAGTGTAGGTGGTTAGTGTCATTCAGCGACACGCTCCACTTATTCAGGTTATTGTATCTTATGAATTCTTTTCTTTCTTTTCTTTTTGCACTTTTTGCTTTTGCTAAACGAGAAACAAAACAAACTCGGACACAAGCCCCTAGAATATCTCGGTTCCAATAAGAAAATGAAAGGAACGGGGGTCTCACTAGACACTTAATGAAGGGAGTCTATTAAGGGTAAGTCTTGACTGGAACCCGAGATAGGGTCGAAAATGCTGCAACCGGTTACTTTTAAAGAAGCTTAAGAACGGCTTCTCAACTTCGATAACGAGATCTAGGAAACAAAGTAAAACAAGAACAAAACTAAAAGAAAAACTTTAAAGGTTTTCACTCCCTTTTTTTCTCCTTTTTCACACGAAAATTTTCAAATTTTATGCAAAAACTAAGAAAATAAAGAACCAAACTACTAGGTGATCTACCCTTGAAGCAAAATATCTCCCCCCCCCCCCACACTTAAAACTCCACAATGTCTACATTGTGGGAAGGTGTCATATGAAAATGGTAGAGAACCTACAAAACACAAACATCTAGCAAGTAGAAATGGTGGCGACCCGAGCCCACACGGCTCCAACAATAATATATCTGAAAACAAACACTCAAAAGGGTTCGCCACCCAAAAGAAAATCAAGCATGCGACGGATCATGATGAAAATTCACATAAGAGTAAGGTGGAAAGATATTACCTCAAGCTCTTCATAAACTTTAAAGCAGCGATCCGGAGTCGTCGTTCGAGTGAATCAAAACGATGTTAGAGTAAAAGACGACTTTACAAACGATAAAATTCGCATACGAGACCAAAAGCAAAAGAAAGAAAAACTAACTTAAAAGACTTTGAAAAGAAACTACAAAGAGGGAAAAATAAAACTATTAATAATATATACATTGCCAGTGACTTACCTTATCCCCGAATCTCACTCATTGAGGCGGGAAATAAGGGTGAAACTCAATACACACTAACCAAAACGAACAATTCATTGCATTAATCCCAAACAACATTCTCTTACAAACCACCCATTACAAAATACATTCGAAACATGATGAAACAAATTGCCCCAGCCAAAAGACATCCCCGCTACACTCGAAAGACAAACAAGACAAACAAAACCCGAGCATCCTAACCAAACAACTCCAAAACATGCTAAAACATGCCAAAAGAACTCGAGTAGCCAAACAAACCAGTTGAAGGAGAACTAATCTGCAGAGAAGGAGAATGGAGATTGGAGAGGCTAGAGTGAGAACCTGGCTTGAGATGAGGCAGAAGTTGAAGGAGAACTACAACAAGTTGCAGCATTTTGTGCAGGGGAACAAGTCAGTAGAAGAATATACAAAGGAGTTTGAGCACTTGCTTTGGAAGTGTAATATGCAAGAGAATGAAGTGCAAACCTATATCAGGTATCTTGCAGGCTTGAATGAAGGCATCAAGAACATTGTAGAGCTGCAGGTCTATGATTCCCTTGATGAGCTAAGTTCTCTGGCTCACAAAGTGGAACAACAGAAGAAGTCTAGATCAAAGGACTACAGCAGCAGCAGATATCCAACCAAACCTTATGCACCAGCCAAGTCAAACCCTTACAAACCTTATAATGCCCCACAAAAGACCTATCCACCCCCACTTCCACCTCAAACCAAATCCAATTCCAAGACCCCACAAAATCACCACAAATTCCCACAAAGAACCCCATCCCCTATCAAAGGGCCTTATACGAGAGAAGGTGTTTGGTGTCAGGACTAGGCACATTGCCTCGAATGTCAAACAAGAGAATGGTTACTCTTCTTTGAGTACCAAGCAACTTTGTTTATTGATCTTGAAAATGTGCGGGAAGAAGAACAGAGTATCGCAGAGCATGAATATGACCCTATCTATGATGATGAGGTTATAGAAGAAGGTCGGATGAGGAGAAATGCTTGTGATCGTAAGAGTTCTAAGTAGCTCAGAGAGGAAGAGCGAGAAGCGGAGGAGAATATCTTTCACACAAGATGCACTATTGGAGGAAAGTATGCTCGATGATTGTGGGCGAAGTCGCACTAACGCAAAGATCCAACACTATGGTGAAGAAGCTAAGCACAGCAAGCCCCACCTGACTCCATATACCATCCAGTGGCTCAGTTCAGGCAAAGGTATCAAAGTTTCTGCTAGATGCCTTGTTGCTTTTTCAACTGGTCAATCATACAAAGATAAGGTCTGGTGTGATGTCTTACCTATGGATGCATGTCATTTGCTTTTGGGTCGATCTTGGTTGTATGATAGATCAGTAAATCACTATGGAAGAGCTAATACCTATACCCTGTCCCTAAACCACAGAAAGATTGTCCTAAGCCCCATGAAACTCTCACAGTTAACCAAAAAAGCCAAAACTTTGTGTCTTGAACCTAGTCTTGATGTGTTGCTTTTATCTGATCATCATGAGTTTAGCACACAGAAGGACTTGATCCTTTTAGACCTTGAAGAACCCTCAGCACCACAAAATGACCACCCTTTATTCTTACCCTTACTTCAGCAGTTTCAGCATGTATTTCCTGATGAAATGCCACCTGGTTTGCCACCTAAAAGGGATATCCAGCACAAAATTGATTTAGTGTCTGGATCAGTGTTACCTAATTAGCCAGCTTATAGGATGACATCAGCAGATACTAATGAGATACAGAGGCAGGTGGATGAGTTGTTGGAAAAGGGAATGATTAAGGAGAGTTTAAGTCCATGTGCAGTCCAAGCCTTGTTAGTGCCTATGAAAGATGGAAGCCAAAGAATGTGTATTGATTGTACGGCTATTAACAAGATCACAATCATGTATAGGTACCCTATACCTAGACTTGAAGACATGTTGGATGAGTTACATGGGTCAACAGTCTTTCCTAAGATTGATTTAAGGAGTGGATACTACCAGATAAGGATCTGTGAGGGAGATGAGTGGAAAACAACATTTAAGACCAAGGGAGAGTTGTTTGAATGGTTGGTCATGCCATTTGGTCTGACTAATGCCCCATCTACATTCATGAGACTCATGAATCAGGTCCTTAAGCCACTCATAGGCAAGAGTGTTGTTGTATACTTTGATAATATTCTTGTTTATAGCAGGTCTGAGCAAGAGCATGTCAAGCATTTGCAGGAGGTTTTAACCATTTTAAGCAGGGAGCAGTTATTTGGGAATCTCAAGAAGTGTCACTTCTTTACATCCTAAGTGAACTTCTTGGGGTACATTGTTACAGCAGCAGGTATTCAGGTTGATAATGAGAAGATTCAAGCAATCAGGGAGTGGCCTGTGCCCACTTCTATTCATCAAGTCAGGAGCTTCCATGGCCTGGCTTTATTTTATAGGAGATTTGTCATGAATTTCAGCACCATTTTGGCACCAATGACTGAAGTGGTGAAAGGGAAGTCCTTTATTTGGACCGCAGCAGCCCAGAAAGCCTTTGAAGAAGTCAAGGAGAGGCTCACTTCAGCACCAGTTCTAGCACTACCCAGCTTCAGCAAAATTTTTGAAGTAGAATGTGACGCTTCAGGAGTTGGCATAGGAGCAGTATTGACTCAGGAGGGCAAACCAGTTGCCTATTTCAGTGAAAAGCTAAATGATGCCAAGAAGAAATACAGCACCTATATCGACCATACTATCCAGCAGATGAAGACCTTCCAAGTTTGAGGACAAACTTTCCTCAACCTGGGGAGGATGATGGAGACCATCAAGGAGAACAATCAGCAGCAGCAGCTTCATCAACAAAGGAGGCTTCGAGGATCTTCACGATAATTACAAAGAATAAGAAGACAAGGAGGAGGAGAACATGTTTCACACAACTCAAAGGCTAGACCCGACCCTTCCAGGTAAAGCGGTGGCTTTCAAAGCCCAAAGACATACTGCAAGCCACTCGATGAGACTTCACGGCGATCCAAGTTCCGATGGGAGGTTCTTAGCATCACGGTAGCCACCACCACCAACAAAGATCCATCCGGGCTTGTTACACCATTTTAAAGCAAGCCCATCCATTGGTCATCGGACGATTCTAGTTCCAAGCGGCCAGCGATCCAGCGGTGACTTTCTCAATGTTGTATCTCTTGATTGAGGAAGTTTCAGCCAATGTTTCCTAGGAGTTTTTTGTTCCTTGCCATGTCCTTTTCAAGTCTAAGCCAAGTCCCAGCATGATCAAGCATGACACGAGTAAGATTCAGAGGACAGAACATCCAATCCCAGCAGGGTTGTTTATTAGTTTTTCCAAAACCCCAGTTCTGGGGCTATGTGTTTTGATTTTTGTTCACAGGGGTTGTTTTGGTCTTTCCAGCATGATATTAACCTGTTGAGATTACTTTCAGGCTAGCATTGGCGCGGGAATTACCTCAGTAACTTAGTTTTTACCCCTTAGGAGAGGAAAGCTTCCTATTGGTCCCTTTTGCCACCCTTTTGGCATTTGGTCCAATCAGAGCTTAGCTCAGTAATTTTCTTTTATTTTCTTACAATTTGTACTCGAGATCATTAGGATGTAATCACATGTATTAGTTTCAGGTTTTGTAGCTTAAGATATTCCAGGGAGATTAGGGACAATGCTTATGCTTAAGCAACTGCTAATCAAACTGATTAGCTTTCTTTATATTATGATGTTTTCTATCAATGAAGGACATCTCAATGTTCATTCAATAGTATTCTCGAGTGTCTTAGTACCTCTGAAAGTTTGTGAGTGTCCTATAACTCTCACCTTGGTTCAATCAGTTCCTGTCACTGGAAATTGGCAAATCCAGTAAGTGTAAACTGAGCTTCATCATCCATGCTTTGGTGTGTCTTTAGAGGCATGTATGTGAGAGTCTCTTGCCCTTGATTGCAGTTGTGGTGTATCTGTATCAACTGTAAGCAAGTCTATCCCTTTTATTCTGTTGTTGGGTTATCTTGTATTCCAGCTTGTTGCTTTCTATCAGTTATTACATAGTTCAAACATCCAACTGTGTGTTGTGTGACTGTATGGTGTGTTCTAGCTCCATACTCTGATCTTAGTGAGTTAGCATACATCATAATCACCCATTCACACCCTTAATATCTCCCTAACCCATTAGGGTTCTATCCACTAAACATCCTAACTATCATGATAATAACATCAACAACTTCATTCATGCTTAAAAGGATAATCAAGATAACAATTAATAACAATCAACAAAACCAACAATACCGATAATAACAAAACAGAAACTAATAAATAAACTATGAATTAAAGAGAGAGAGGTTAAGAAATGCTCATTGATTATGATGACAAAGAGAAAAGTCAAGAATAATAAAGGTCCAATGCTCCAAAGATGAGAATAATCTTCAAAGTTCAAATAAAACCCAAGAGAATCCAATACAAGAACAAATAATCTCAGCAAAAACCTTCACTATTCACTCTAATTCCAAGCTTAAATGTGATAAAGTATATGCTAAAGTAGGATAAAAGGTAGCTAAAAGTAGGATAATAGATAGATAAAGACTAACTCTCAGCTAAAATGACCTAAAAACCTTAAATAGGAACTAAGTTTGTTACTCAAAACTCGTCATTTTGCAGAACAGACAAAACGCGTCTGCAGGGGACCGTGGCTACGGTCCTGCGTAATGCAGGCGATTCCTCTTTTCTCTTCGCAGCACCGTTGGCACGGTGCCCATGGACCGTGGGTACGGTCAAGGCGATAAGGGCTGATAACATTTCGCTCCTTCGCACCGTCGTGGCTACGTTCATGGGAGACCGTGGCCACGGTCTTGCTCGGCTAACATCTTCCTTCAGTAGGAAATGAACCCACCGTGGCTACGGTCAGATTGACCGTGGGCACGGTTTATCTCGGCTTTCACTCCTTTCTTTCCTTAGGCATGGCTTCAACTCATCGTGGCTACGGTCGACATGACCGTGGCCACGGTCTGTCTCGGCAATAGGAAACCTTCTGGGTGTAGCGCCCGCTACGAAGATGGTGGCAGGGGCTACCCTTCTACGCCTGGGAGTGTGCAACGATCGGCCACAAGGGATTGGGAGGCGTAGCACCCGCTACGGCAGGCGTGGCGGGGGCTACCCTTCGGTGCTCTTCGACAAGTTACTTCCGTTTCCGCGCTTTTTGACATGATCGCCCCTTCCGTTTCCACTGCCTTCGACACGACCTGGGCTCGGGGAATCTTGGGAAATCTCGGGATTCCCAAGATATGTGCAAAATTGGCCCTTTTTACCTCATTTTGAGTAAAAACTTCGGAATCTACAAAAATTACCAAAACGCATTAAAAGTTATTAAAACAAGCTACGAAACAAGTCAAAAGCCTAAGGATTTAGGCGGTATTTAGACACAAAATGGGTCTAAACAAGGGGGGCACCCTCTCTTAGGACTAACAAGTTTATTGAGTCTTGTAGGTTATTGGAAATGGTTACCATATTAAGGGGGAGCTCTCTATAGACTTTTTGATAAAAGTTAAAAAGGGGGAGAAGTGCAACAAATGAATTTTGCCTTTCATCAAAAAGGGGGAGATTTTTAGAACCCCTCAAGGACGTTGACAGACTCAGGCTCAAGGACCTTGGCACTGAATCAGTTTTGAATGAAAGCCAAAATTCATTGCTAAAAAAGATATGATGCACAAGGAAAGAAGTCTCAAATCAGGCAAAAGGACATTCATCTAGGGCATCATAAGGACGTTTACTCACAGCATCACAAGGACGTTCACCCCAGACGAGAAGCTTCGTCGTAATAGATAAAAGGAGCAAAATATCAGGGAAGTTTAAGGAGTATATTCTGGAAAGATTTGGATTTTATTTCCTAACTAGATTAATTAACTGTTACCTTTCTTATTTCAAGAAACAACTAATCAACAGCTTGGAAGAGAGATTTGATTGAAGATTTCCATAATCAATGCCAATATGGAAGCTGCCATCTAAGGAAGTTATCAAGGATGGAAGGAAGGAAAGTATCCGATTTGGACAACTTTTCAACGGCTCCTTGCGACCAAAAAGCAACATAAATAGAAGACTTCGAGGATGAAAGAGATTAACGATTCCATGGAAGAAATCGGGTGTTCAAAACAAGAAGAGTGTTCTTCGTTTTGATTGAGTTTTCTTTTGAGTGAGAAAAACGAGTTTGAGTAAGATTGTGTTTGAGTGTAATCAATTCCTTAACAAAAATAGGATTTGGTTGATACTCTTGTAATCGATTCCTAGAAGGACTTAGGATCGATCAGTGATTAAACCAAAGATGAGTTTGGTGGGTGTTTTCCAGAAAATAAGAAGCGTCCATTGAAAGGCGCTAGATTCCACAAGGAAAGAAGTCTCAAATCAGGCAAAAGGACATTCATCTAGGGCATCATAAGGACGTTTGCTCACAGCATCACAAGGACGTTTACCCCAGACGAGAAGCTTCGTCGTAATAGATAAAATGAGCAAAATATTAGGGAAGTTTAAGGAGTATATTCTGGAAAGATTTGGATTTTATTTCCTAACTAGATTAATTAACTGTTACCTTTCTTATTTCAAGAAACAACTAATCAACAGCTTGGAAGAGAGATTTGATTGAAGATTTCCATAATCAATGCCAATATGGAAGCTGCCATCTAAGGAAGTTATCAAGGATGGAAGGAAGGAAAGTATCCGATTTGGACAACTTTTCAACGGCTCCTTGCGACCAAAAAGCAACATAAATAGAAGACTTCGAGGATGAAAGAGATTAACGATTCCATGGAAGAAATCGGGTGTTCAAAACAAGAAGAGTGTTCTTCGTTTTGATTGAGTTTTCTTTTGAGTGAGAAAAACGAGTTTGAGTAAGATTGTGTTTGAGTGTAATCAATTCCTTAACAAAAATAGGATTTGGTTGATACTCTTGTAATCGATTCCTAGAAGGACTTAGGATCGATCAGTGATTACACCAAAGATGAGTTTGGTGGGTGTTTTCCAGAAAATAAGAAGCGTCCATTGAAAGGCGCTAGGTTCTGCTGTAAACCGTAATGTCCTTCACCTTGGGTTATTCTGTGTTCCAGTTCAGTAAGATAAACGAGGTTATTCAGTTTACTTTTGTTGTTCCTCGCTTTAAAGCTTAAACTGCCTTTATCATTTGTTGAATCTTAATCTAGAAGGATTAAGATCCTAACGTCCTTTACCAAGTTGCTATTTTGTGCAGAAAATTTCATAACCCTATTCACCCCCCCCCCTCTAGGGTTATTTCAAGCTACATTATTGCTTGAAGATTATTTACAATATATAAATGTATAGTAGGTGTAACTTGCAACAAACTTTCTTTTACGATTAATTCAGTAAGGTATCTTCCTGCTTCATTTCATCCATTATTTCATTTGCATACTTTGACCACCTCCCCTCCCTCCCCCCTGCCCTCTCCTTATCAAATTCTTTGCTCTTTACTTTTTCTTTTGTCTGTGTTCTTAGCTCGGATTATTGTAATAAATAATGACATTCATTGAGATATAATTTTTCACAAAATTTAATATTTTTATGGATATTCTACTATAATTATAATTTTTTCAACTATCGTAGTTGAAAAGTATAACGTATCATTGATTTTACTCTAAAATATTGAAATTTCTATATTCTGATCGAAATAACTTCTTCGAATAGTTAATCTTATCTGTTGGTACATAAATATTTTTAACGAATGAAATTTATCTTACTTATATTAACATTAAGAAACTTTCAGCTACCATAATTAAAAATAATTCAACTATGATAGAATTTTCATAATATGAAACATAAGATTAATAAATACGTGTACAATTTGTTGGTCAACGTGGTGGTGGTGGTGCGTTTGTTTGGTACAAATTACATTGTTCAATGCAACTTTGGTATTTGTCCGATTATATCTTTGATATATTTGTCAATTGCTCATGTCTATTATTTTTATTTGTATTCATCTCTCTAAATTGACACCCGTTCGGAAGAACGAGCAAAAGACTAGTATTAATAAATTGTATTAGATTATCTTCACTATTTCCAACATATATCTATGTTTTGAAATTGTACCAATTGTATTACCAACAGATATATTTGTTGGACAATGTTTTTGAAATTTGGCGAAAAATATATTGCCAACAGAAAAATTGTGTGGGTAATATTTTTACCAACATTTAAAGATGTCGGTATATGTTACTTACCCGCGACAGATATTAACTGTTGGTATAAAATTCACAACACCAACATAACAAAACTGTTGGCATTAGTTAGCAATACCAACATATTACAATATCATTGGTAATACTTTGACAATCAGGTTTATTTCCAACAGGCTAGTGACAGATAATTATATGTTGGTAAAACTTTTTACCAACAGATATTGTACTTTTACAAACATATAAGCCATGTTGGCAAAAGACCTTTTTTTTGTAGAGAGGATATGGGAAAGAATGATGTTGGGAATGAGTTGTTGTCTTTGGCTTCGAGTTTTAGGCGATATTTATAGGCTAAGGATGCTTGAACATACATGAAGTCTCCCAACATAAGAGTCATTGCTAAGGGACGATCGGAATACCTGCCGGGGGGGGGGGATGAATCCTGAACCTGGGTTTGAACTCGTTAAAGGTCGATCGACCTTAAGGAGGGGGGGAGAATGTATCTATCTTCGTCCATGAATTTTTGGACGGTGTGGTGATATGCCGCAAGTGCAGGGGTGAAATTGTAGCACGAATCAAGGTCGTTCCCACAGGGACTTTTCCTTTCAACGCACTGAACTAGCCTCCTAATTGATTGCTAAGTCGATCGGGTTTTTGTTTGAAACAACTAATTCTTTTTCTATTCATTACTAAAGACTAACAAACAAATATGCACACAATTTACATGGATTTATCAATAAGAAAAAGACGTTCAGTGGATAAAACCTAAGTCAATTAACGAATCAACGATATGGATTAAACACTCATTTCATTAATTTGCACAATCAAGGTTCGATAATTGCATAGAATACTTCGCAATGAGATTTTGTCACTAGAGCGAATTACCAAGGCAAACCAATCACTTACTTTCGTGGTTATTTTAATTTAATCAAGGTTATAAATCTAATCATCACAAGAACCCTAATTAAAAACTTCTATGTCTAGACAATTTTTAATTAGTTTAAACTATGTTTTCGGGACATCAAACTTCTTCTTTCAATACTTCGTTCAACAACCTAATTACATGCAGTTGGTGATCAAGCAAAAACAATAACAATTCAATTCAAAGGCCAAATAGATTGAAACAAACTAAATTCATGACTATTCAATCCAACAAAGTCAATTCATCAAACAACTTCAAAGGTTCATCCCCCAAACTAAAAAGAACTACTCACTACTCATGTTTGCAACTACAAAGCAATTGAAATCTATTCTAGAAAGCATGTAAAAATCTATGAGAGAATGAGAAATAAACCAAAGGGAAGAACAATCTCGCTAGGATTCAACAATGGAGGACTTTTGCTCCTCCACTTCAAAGTGTAATGGAATTGCTCTTCGATCTTCAATCTTCTCTCAATCTTCAATCGTGGATGGATTATGGATGATGAATGATGATAGATTAGGGTTAGGTTATGGAACGGAAGATGGTAGAATGATGATTGCCCCCAAAGATAGCCGGAAATCACAATAATATAGGCAAATTCCAACTTGAAACCGCCGGAAATGAAGAGACGCAAGCGACACGGACCGCGCCAGGGGTGACACGGATTGTGCCCCTAGTGACATGGACCGTGCCCCCCTAGGCACTACCCGTGTCGCTTCACTGCACACATTTCTTCATGCTCTGGTCATATGCACTACCCGTGCCACTGCTAACTCGGGCCTAGGAGCTCTTTGGGCCATTGTTTGGGCCTTGGGTGATCCAACTTCACACTTCTTGGTCCTTTATGCACACAACTTGGATGTACACTTGATTTTTGGCTCGGTTTACATCTATTCTTCACAAATTCCCTACATAACTCACCAAACTCCAAACCAAGCGTAATATGGGAAATTCGGGCATAAAATAATATAATCACATCAAATATTCCCCAAATTCTCATCAAAACAACCAAGTTCTCATATATACAAGAAGCACTTATCAAAATCCCCCATGCTTAGCCCTTGCTTGTCCCTAAGCAAGTCAAGACTCAAAAGAAAAGGCAATGAAAGAAAACAAAACAAAATAAAAGAAATCGAGACAAAAAGACTCAAAGAACTCAAAGAAAAATTAAAAGACTCAAAAGTAAAATAAAAATAAAAATGAAAATATTATTTAATTACAACTCCTAAGGATGACATTGATAGAACATTCAATCAACCCAATCTAATCTATAGTACAGCCCAAGAATGAAGACAAAGTCAATTTACACGAGTAAATGAAGACAAATTATACAAGAATGACACTCATCATTTTCAACCAATTACCCTTATTCACCGATGAGAAAAGAATGCACATAACTAGGTACGATTGAGAGCAAACCTCACATGGTAAACACTCCGCTCATGTGTTTAAACATAAAAAGATGTTTCTCTCATTACTCTAACCAAAGCAACAACCAACCACGTACTTGCTAAGAATCTCAACTCTCCACCGCGAAAATGCAATGCAACAATGACAATCAAGAGGACTGTCAAGGGTTGTAACGGGGCTAGGGTTAAAGGGTAAGAAGTGGAAAATATTTGGGATATGTGGAGCTAAAAGCCAAAGCTTGAAACTATTCCACACCAATTCAACATACTTTCACTCTCACCACTTATAATCAATCCAAATCAACAAATCAACCCCACAATCAATCAGTCGGGAACTTACCTCAAATCAAAAGAATCACAATGCCAAACACTTTTATTCTCTTTTTTCATTTTTCCAGAATTTTTTCGAATTTTTTCTTCCTTTTTTTTTGCTTTTTCTGTTTTTTTTTTGTTTTTTTTTATTGAAACACACACTCATATATAAACACAACACTAGGCAAGTTCCAATTAACAACAACCTCAATGAACTCAATTGGGGAGTCAAACCAATATTTACAATTCAAACCAATCCCCACCTCAAACCAAACCACAAAAGTAACCACAATCAACCCAACTTCATACTCAAAACATTTCAAGCAATGGCTTAAGGGTAGAAATTATGTAATTGGCCAGGGCTTACAATGCGGGATATCAAGAAAAGAAATGGTCAAGGCTAGAAGGGGCCAACTACGGATATTATGATATAAACAGGTGGCCAAGGCTTGCGGGTTCATTCCTAATGCCTTTATCATCTTGTCAAAGTACAAAGCATGGCAATTTCAAAGAGATGCAAAGCAAATGAAGGAGGATGCCACAATGGTGAGTCACTCATGAAAATAAGACCAATAAAAATGATTAGTTTTTTCTTTTAGGCTTATGTGGACTCACGGGTAACGCTCAACAAACAATACCTAGTTTAAAAAGATATGCATATGCACAATTCTCTCTTAAAATAGTGACAAAGGTAATCGGTCTCATTTTCCTAGCACAATTCTCACATCATCTAGCTTCACAACTCATGTCAATTCACAGACCTTCACAAATGGGCTATACAAGATCAAATCAAGTCAAATGAAAACTATCTCGCCTAATCCTACTCAAAACATTTTTTTTAAAAACTTTTTCTAATTTTCTAATTTTTTTGAGATTTTTTTTTCATTTTTTTCAAAAACTTTACAAGACTCAAAAAGAAAATAAAAAAATAAAAAAAACTAAAACAAACTAAGAAAAAGAAGAAACTAAACTAGAAAAACAAAGATAATCAAACTAAATCAAAACAAAAAAGACTCAAAACAAGTAAAAATCAAAATAAAAAGACTCAAAATACACATATACACAAAGATGGATAAGAAAACCCCCCCATGCTTGAACCTAGCATTGTCCGTAATGCAAAACATAACATTAGAAACAAAGGAGGGGTGGAGAAGGAAACCACATAGATGAATCATGGAGGAGAAGGTTGGGATGGACCACAGGTATGGTTTAGCTGCCAATCACGCAGGAACGCATTAAAGCAAGCATCTCAGCTTGGGTACGCTCAATCCTACCCTGGGAGTCCCGAAGGGCTTGAAACTCATGCTCACAATAGACTTGGAGGTCGTTAAGCCTCTCTTCAAAGGTAGGCTCACTCACTCCCTCATCGTTCGGCTCATCATCACTACTTTCACCACCCTCTTCATCCTCGCGGATGGCAAGTGGACCCGCAAAAGCAAGCTGGTTCGGGTTCAAAGGTGGTAAAAAGAGGATGTTAGGGACATGTTGGATGGACACATTATCATGGGGAAGCCGCATCAACTCATTGTTAGGGTACCACCACAAAACAGCAGCCCCGTCCAATGCACACATTTTCATAGAACAAAAAGACTTGGCATCCAAAGGCAAAGGTTCACCAACCAAATCTCTCTGATGGCGAACAGGGTCCCAACCAAAATTTCTCGCTAACAAAGTAAGCAAACCCCCCATAACAATATCCCCTTTCCTAAGGCTAGCATGTCGTGCTAAATGAAGAGCAAAAAGGGCAGCGGGATTAACATCAGGGCGAGCATAATATATCCCCCACAACACATAAAATTCGGCTTTAGAAGCCACATTCATATTGGCACCTCGACCAAACATACCACATGATAAAATCCGCTGAGTAACCCGAAAAGTCGGATTGCGGATGACAGTGCACTTTGAGTTGCGGGGCCTATAGTCAGGCCGTGTGGTAAGGAACTGCCAAAAGGCTTTGGGGTTCCAGTCATCATCACTAGGCACCTCTCTCTTCCTACGGGCAGTTATAATAGGAAGTTGAAAAATCTCAGCAAATTCAGCCAAAGTCAGTGAATGGGTCTCCTCATAAATGTTAACACTAATCAATCCATCCCTAGTAGCCAAATCTACTTCGAAAGTGCTAAGCACCTCCAAGGTCAGGTTCCTATAAGTCGGTTCTCTCATTCGAGCAAAGCGTAACATGCCACATCTATTTAACAACCATTCAACATCAGTTAACATGCCAGTTGATTCTAAAAATGGTTCATGCATATATCTAGTGGCCACAACTTTACGCTTGCTCAAAGCAAGATAACGATCATACATTTCACCTTCGAGATTAAAGGGATTGTTACCTCGGCTTTGATGAGAAGAACGCACTCTTTTATCCCGTCCCGTGCCCGCATCAGCTTTCCTCCTCTTTGAAGAAGGTTCCTCTTGAACTTGACCGCGTCCCCTAGCCATCTTTCAACAACAAGATTTAACAACAACGTTAGTTATATACAAAAGTGCAAAAGACTCAAACTCGATGGTGAAGTTAGTTTTTACATGCCATCGAAGACTCAAAAACAAAACAAAGAAACACGAACCGAGACGCCTAAGACAAAATCTAGCTAATAGGTAGGCTAAAACAATATGTACATCCCACCAAACCAAACAAACCGTACTCAAAAGCAACACGACTAGATTCACTACTATGGTGAATGTCAAAGTATATACAAAGCACCACAACTCTTAACTACGATTAAATGAAACTAAAACTAAAGCAAGAACAAAGTTAGCTATACACAAGGACTAATTTACTACCACCAAAATTCAATGTGTATACATCCACCAAGTATACATACTAATTTTTGAGACAAACCACACCAAATACACAACCAAACCAAACCCAAAGCATAACAATTACTCTCCAAACAATTCAACCAAGATAAGAGAAATCAAAGTTGAATAATTTAAACAAAATTAGTAATAGGGTTCGAATTAACCTCAAGAATCGAATAGGGCATCTACCAAACCAAACAAATTAAGCACAAATAAACCCTAAATTCAAACACCAAGACAATGTATCTCAAAATTTAGCAAATTAAGCAAAGAAAAACTAAATCTAAACAAGAATCAAACCTTTTACAAGAGAATGGAGAAGAAAGGAGGAGACTTGGAATGGTTAGGGTTTAGGGTTTAAGAGTGGTGTGTGGTGGCTGTGAAGTGTGGCGTGCGCGAGGTGTGGTGAGTGTCGAGCAGTGGGGGTGTGGCGGGCGCGAGAATGGGCGAATGGAGAAGAGTAAGCGGAATGGAGAAGCAGGGGCTGTCGCGGTGTGGCTGGGCGCACGAGGAGAAGAGCAGCGGGGAAAAAGGAAGGGCTGTGGAGTGTCGCGCCTGTGCGAGAGAAAGAGAAGGAGCAAGGGGCCGGGAGAAACAAGTGTAGGAGATGAAAAATGGCGAAGGAAAAGCAGGACGCTGGGAAGACACGGGCCGAGCCACGAAAAAACAAAGCTAAATTTTTTTTTTAGGGTTTCGAGTGAGGCACGGGTAGTGCCATATGGGCACGGACCGTGCCTCACTTACCTGCCAAAGTGCTGCTGAAGTTCTGGAGGGGCGCATGACCCGTGCAACACCCGACACCACTCGTGCGCCTTGCACTTCACCTAGGATGTCACGAGTTCGAACCTCACAAGTCCCTCCACTCTCAATCAAAAAATATTTTCTTCTTTTCACTCATTCTTCTTCTTTTGGATTTCACGCATTCATTTTACAATCCATCCTTTTCCACTCAAAATTTTTTTCTTCACTCATTTATTTTTCAACTCTCTCTCTTTTTTTTCTTCTCTCGTTTTTTTTTATTTTTTTTATTTTTCTATTTTTTTTCTTTTTTTTCAAAAATTTCCTCAATACAAAAACAAAAGAAAAGAAACCTCTAAAAATCCTAAAAAGTTGAAAAATAAAATTACGAAAAATCTAAAAATCCAAAAATAAAAATAAAAAATGTAAAATAAAATAAAAATAAAAATAAAGCATTAAAACTTGGGTTGCCTCCCAAGAAGTGCTTGTTTAACATCCTAAGCTTGACCAAGTACCTCTCAAACCGTACCGGGATCGGTGATGTTGAAGTTTTGGCGATCTTCAAGAGGTTGACCAACCAAATAGGGCTTAAGTCTATGCCCATTGACCGTGAATGACTCCGAATTATCCCCACAGATCTCAACCGCACCATGGGGGAAAACCTTCAAAACCCGGAAAGGACCCGACCATCGGGACTTAAGCTTGCCCGGAAAGAATTTCAACCTTGAATTGAACAACAACACTTGGTCTCCTTCTTCAAATCTCTTCTCGAAGATGTGCTTGTCATGCCATCTCTTAGTCCTCTCCTTGTATAACTTGGCACTATCATAGGCCTCCAACCTCAATTCATCAAGCTCTTGAAGTTGCAACATCCTCTTTTCTCCAACCTTTGCAAGGTCAAAGTTAAGAGTTTGAACAGCCCAAAAAGCCTTGTGTTCCATCTCAACCGGCAAATGACAAGCTTTTCTATATACTAACCGGTATGGAGTGGTTCCCAATGGAGTCTTGTATGCGGTCCGGTAGGCCCACAATGCATCATCTAGCTTTAGAGACCAATCTTTCCTCCAACGGTTGACCGTCTTCTCCAATATGCTCTTGATTTCCCGATTAGAAAGCATACATGGGAGCTATGTGAGTTGCCTAAAGGGCGACGAGCTCTTACTACGAAGTGGGTGTACAAGAGAAAGGAAGGTATCCCTGGTGTAGAAAGTGCAAGGTGGAAGGCTAGATTAGTGGTAAGGGGTTGCAACCAGAAAGAAGGAATCGACTACAATGAAGTATTCTCGCCAGTCGTGAGGCATACGTCGATCCGCACCTTGCTTGCCTTTGTTGCTCTATTTGATTTGAAGTTGGAGTAACTTGATGTCAAGACAACTTTCCTCCATGGCGAGTTGGAGGAGGAAATATTTATGACGCAGCCAGAGGGTTTCATTGTTCCTGGTAAACAGGAACAGGTATGCAGATTGAGAAAGCCCTTGTATGGACTTAAACAGGCACCCAGGCAGTGGTATAAAAGGTTTGATACCTTTATGGTAGGGCAAGGGTACACAAGAAGTCACTATGATAATTGTGTGTACTACAGGAAATTTGAAGAAAGGTCTTTCATTTATTTATTATTGTATGTGGATGACATGTTGATTGTTTCCAGGGACATGTCACTAATAAAGAAGCTGAAATCTCAACTCAACCAGGAGTTTGAGATGAAAGACCTCGGAGCGGCGAAGAAGATTTTGGGTATGGAGATCCAAAGGGATAGAAAGGCAGGGAAGTTGTTCCTGTCTCAGAAGAAATATCTGGAGAAGGTGTTGGACAGATTCAACATGAGAAACTGTAAAGCAGTTTCAACTCCGTTAGCTGCACACTTCAAGTTGTCTGGTGAGAACTGTCCTAAATCTGATTTGGAGGTAAGGAGGATGTCTAATATTCCCTATGCTAGTGCAGTTGGTAGTTTGATGTATGCTATGGTGTGCACTAGACCTGACCTGTCCCATGCAGTTAGTGTGGTGAGTAAATATATGCAGAATCCAGGAAATGAGCATTGGGAAGGGGTAAAGTGGATCCTTCGCTATGTGAAAAGTACTTTAGAGAAAGGCATCCTGTATGATAGAGGTAGTGCTGCAACGCCTGATGTTGTAGGTTATGTTGATGCTGATTATGGTTAAGACTTGGATAGGAGACGCTCAATTTCAGGGTATGTGTTCATCATATGTGGAGGAGCAATATCTTGGAAAGCTTCACTTCAATCTATAGCAGCTCTGTCTACTACAGAGGTTGAATATATTGCTGCAAGAGAAGGAGTGAAGGAGGCCATCTGGTTGAGGGGATTGGTCATGGAGCTTGGAGTACCACAGGGCGAGACCGTGGTTTATTGATACAGTCAGAGTGCTATACATTTGACAAAGAATGACACTTATCATTCGAAGACCAAGCATATAAGTGTCAGGTATCACTTCATCATAGATACAGTTGCTACGGGAGAGATCGTGGTGAAGAAGGTGCATACTTCTGATAATCCGGCAGACATGTTATCCAAGCCTCTATATATAGCTAAGTTCGAACATTGTTTGGACTTAGTTGGTGTTCTAAGCATGTGAGAGCCCTGCGGGGCCACGCCCTGCGGAAGGGCGTGTTGATGGCGACAGTCAAGATGTTTATCTGGACCGATGATTCGTTGATTTTAGTCCAAGGTGGAGTTTGTTAGGAAAGTGTCCTAAAATCACCAAATCTCTTGATCCCACAATTATTTGTTTCCTAATTGTATTAGGGTATTATTTAGGTTTCCTTATTATTTTAGGTTTCCTAATTATATTAGATTCTAAATCTAATTGGAGTGCGAGTCAAGTTAGGTTATAGGGAGTTTTCCCTATAAATAGGGTACATGTTTCTCCACCAAAACACATCGGTAAACACAGAGAGCTAGAGAGAGAGAGAAAATATTGAGAAATAAAGGGGTCTCACCAATATTTTCCCCAGTGTATCCTGAGAGATTGTGAGCTGAGTGTTGAGAGATTGTTATTGTAATCTCCTTTGTGGATCGTATCACACCCTGTGATAGTGATCTGGTTGTACTCCTCCTTTCTCATAGTGGATTATTTTCTGGCTGTCGTCGTCCGTGGGTTTTTCTCCGAGTTCTTCGGTTTCCCACGTAATTCTGGTGTTTGATTTTAACGCTTATTTTTCGTTTATAAATTCTGTCGTAAGATCCGTCATCTCGTTTTCAATTCTATTATTCGCTTCCGCTGTTGCCTTGCTACTCACTTTTCTCTAACAAGTATGTTGACAATTAAACAGTCCAGGTATGAGCCTTCAGCTCTGATAAAATGAGAAAAGAGAGAATTGAGAGATTTCTTATTAAATTGTAAGGATTTATTACAATGGGTTGAGACCATACAAGAGAATACAGAAGGTATTAGAGTTTTTTGCATTTTGGACCCCGAATTTTAGGGGTATTTACATTCTGAACCCTTAGTTTTCAACTTTAACTTTTTGGACCCTAAAGTTTGTAGGCTGAAAAAAAAGAACCCTAAAGTTTGTGAGGTGAAAAAAAGGCTCGTTTCCCATTTTTCTTTTTCTTTCCATGTTTGAATTTCTCTCCCGATTGGCGTCAAACTTCAAGACTAAGGTTAAAACCGATATTAAAGTTATAATAAACCTCTTTTATTCATGTTGGAGTTATAAAAAAACCCTATATACAACCATTAAGCGTTACAATTCATTTCCCTCCTTTTTGTCATATACTCCAACTCGTTCCCTTTTAAGGTCAATCTAAAGGCTCGAACAACGTTTCCAATTTATTAATTTTTTTTACTGCTCAAGTATAATAAACTCAGTTTGATACTTGATTGGGAATATTAATGTCGTTGTGAGATATAAATATATAATGTAATGCAATAATACACTACTAATATTAACATTTACCAAATGCTTCAATTTATATAACTATTTTGTCATATCTGTGTTTACTTAATAGCAAAGATGAAAATTAATATATATTGCTTTAACAAGTAGAAGAACAAAGTTTATTTAAACATTATTTAAGATAGGAAAAATGAAGATAAAATTGTCCTATATTAACAGACACAGCCCATGATCAATTAATTGCTATGGCGTGAACAGGAATAATAGTACTGAAAAATTTAAGAATTTTTAATATAGTTAATTATACTCAATTTATGGTATGTGACAGAGCATGTTTCTCTCCTACTTATTCTTATGTGTTACTACGTGACAATTGTTCCTACATAATCTACTGACCATTAAATTTTGCTAACTAACTGTGCTCTCCTTTCATTTCAAAATTGTCTTATAAAACTAACTTAAAATCATTGCAAGATTCCATAATTTGTATATCATAGTTGCAAATTTCCCTTCCTTATCCATTTGAATTTAACCATGAAAGGAGCTATTGTATTTTTTATTATTGGATTCACTTTATCCATTAGTTTAAAAAGTAATTTAGCAAATGACCCTCAATTTGATATTAAAATTCCACAAGGAAATCCTGAAAACCTAGAGATAATAAAAAAGATCGAGGCTTGTGAAAAAACTTGCAAAGCAGGTGACCTTCCCTGCACTACCAATTGTCTCAAGAAAGAAGTTGATGTAAATGACAAAGCCAAACTTAAAAACTTCCTAGTTGAGTTCTCCTATGTTGCTCAGAAAACATTTTGCCTTGTTGGTTGTGAGGCAACAGGATTATGCACTGAGCTTGAGAAAACAGGTATATACATCTTTGCCACATTCAACTCGTTTTGCTAAATACTGGTAATATTTTTATGATATCACTCATGTTATATTTTTAAATTTACTTTATTTATCTTCTTACCTTCAAAAAATAAAAAATAAATAACTCGGTGCACGTATTCCTAAATTTTGAATTTCTTAATTATTCCATGGCACATGCTCAGAATATGATTTGCTACGGGTAAGGTATGGTAGTACAAATATAAAATTGGATAAAATAGAACAATTTTAAATATGTTTGTACAAATTTCAATTAGTACAGG
Source organism: Portulaca oleracea (assembly GCA_029582165.1). NCBI lineage: Eukaryota > Viridiplantae > Streptophyta > Magnoliopsida > Caryophyllales > Portulacaceae > Portulaca > Portulaca oleracea. The sequence continues at coordinate 6,061,575 of CM055875.1, forward strand.
TAAATTGAGATTTTCAAGTGATCATAAAATAGTCAAATTTACACAAATTTATATTTGCAAAGCAAAATTTTACATGCACACAGAATAACCCTTAAATCTTATTTTAGGTATCGTGACATTTAAATTACACATGCATTAACAATTATTTAATGGTATGTTACTTTGGCTATCACCAACTTTACTCTTCTCGTAATGTCTTTTCATTATAGATGGAGCTCAAGATTGCGGAGCTGCTTGTGAAAAGGCTTGCTTTGGAAAAGTTGAAAAAGTATAGTGCAATGTGGACTAATGCTATCTTGAATAACAAGCTACTTGTTTTGAAATCGGCTAGTATTAGCATTTTATCTATATATTTAACGTTGTAGTTAATATTGAGCAAATATATTTTTTCTTCGGCGTGCCACCATAATGTTGTTATTAACCATTTTAATATATAAGCCTTGTGTGGGTGTTATCTGTCCTGTGAGTGTTTCCACAATTTCTGCGTGGAAATTTACATTTGGGGCATCCTATTCAAATTCCTAGTTGATTGTCAAAAATTCGAAATATGGGATATGACATCCAGGATATTGTCATATTAATACTGCGTACCTATGATGAATAGAAGTCTACTCCACCGTCCCTAAATAAGTGTCAATTTGGATAAACTTTGACTATTTATTGGTCACAAATCTATATATTATAAATTGCAATGGGATCCCCTCAAATCTCGTCCCTCCTCCATCTCTTAAATCTCATTAATCAAACAATATCAGCCATTGATTTTATCTAATATAAAACCTACACCATTCATTCAAAAAAAAAAAACTACCGAATTATTTTTTTATCTTTTTAATAATCCAAATAAAAAGCAAACAACAAAAAGAATAAAACGAAAAAATAAATAATTAATTAAATGAACAATAGAATTTATTTTCTATGCAGGCTCCTTGTAAAACCCTAAAAAAATCCAAAGGTGTTGACCGTTAGAAAGTTAGTAAATTAGGTTTGACTCCATTAATTGTTAAATGTTCGTTTGTGATTATTTTGCTGACACTCAAGTTCATGGGACCGTTGGGGAACTAACAAGGGTGTATTGGTAATATCATGTGTTTATTATTATTATTATTATTATTATTATTATTATTATTATTACTTAATAGATTATTATTATCTGTAGTATTACGTGGGGTATATGGCTAGTATTACTATTATGATAGTATTTGTTATTAGGTGTTTTAGCATTAGCTTAATATCACTGGCAAGACGAAATCTTGGTAGCATCAGAGTTGGAATTGTTGAGGCCCTTGAGGGGGTGAATTTCACAGTTAAGATTTACACACTAGGTAAGGACGTTAGAGCAAACTTCCTTGGTTTCAAACGAAGTATCAAAACACAGTGTAACTAAAATACCTCATTATATTTATGTCAATCAAAGAACAAGTTACACTTACTAAACAAAACAAGAAGTAACAGCCCGAAGGCAGTTATTGATAGATTCGCTGACCAAGATCGAAGGTCCTTGAGACAGCTACAAATAAGGTTCGTAGTAGGAAAAACCCTAGCGGCGATTTGGAACATGATGAATTACATTGAAGCACACAATCACACAGCCTTAGTCCGTCAAGGCTTTGCTACACATTATCTCACCACCACATGTGGACACAACAAATGCTCACCAAGGTCCTTGGCTATCCCTTCACCACCGAACCATTGGCTATACATTCAGAAATCCCTCGGGATTTCTTACCCCGCGATTATTTCCGTGGAATCGCCTGCGTCTTCAATCTTCAAGTCTCCTAATTATATTGGAGGCTTGATGGATGTTTAAGATGGTAGCCGTTGGAAACATGATTAGTTCCTTGTTTGCTCACTGCTTCACCTTCCTTCCTTGCTGTTGATTTCTTTCCTTCTTCTTGGAGATTTCCCAATCTTCTCTTCCTTCCATTTTTCTTGTTGATTTGTTTCTTTATGCCTTCCTTATGATTTATATATGCAAATAAATCACACAATAAGAATATATATTATATGCTTATAATTGTAGGACCCCGGAAAAAGGTGAACCCTTTTTCCGGATGCGCTACTTAAGTGATCGAGATCCGACTAAGGTTTATTAATCCTTAAATAAGGTTATTTTTATTTTCGAAATTTGTTTTCGGGGTGATGAAAACTTTATTTATTTACAAACCCTTTTTTTATTATTTAAATTATCCGAAAATTACACAAAAATAATCTCATATGATTTAATTCCGGCCCAATTGACAAATCAGGGCCCAAGAAGCGAGTGGGCCACCAGAACTCATCAAAACCCGCCTAGGCTTTGACGAGTCCTGGGTCGGACCTCTCGCTTCCAGGCCCAGGGAGATAATGGGTAGAAAGTAGTAAAACTCGCCTAGGATTTACTAATTTCTGGCCCTTTTCTCCTTGGACCAAGCCTATCGTTATCATTGGACAAAAATTAAATTATTTTCTAAAATTAATTTTGTGTAAGAAGTCGAATACTTTAAATAATTAAACAAATTTATAAAAGTGTTTAAAGAGTCGCCAGCCGATTTAAGGAAATCGACAAACCATAAAATAAAAGAAAGACTCCGGTCTACAAAACCCGATTTCTAGATTCTACTAAAATCCGCCTGTTATAAAACAGACTCTACTAAAATCAACTTGAAAAGAAAGAGAGCGGAGAGAAGTTTGATTAATTTCACGGAATTATTATTCAAAACTTGCAATGTAAAACAATGCGGTTTTCATTCAACAAAATATGCACAAGCACGGAATTAAATAAAGGATTTCATGATTAAATACAATAATTTAAATCAAAGAACCGAACCTTTCTTAGGGTGTAGCGACGACGAATTTGATCCCTTGACTTGCCCCTTTGATTTGAAACCCGGATGAGATGATGTGAATGGTTTGGGAAAAGTGTAGTGTGGATAGTGATATGGTAGTGAAAAATGTGATTATGGTGGTAATAGAATTATGAAGAGAATTTGAGAGAGTGGAAGTATGGTGAAAGTAAGAGTGATAGTAGATGATGATTGTTGGTGAAAGGAAGGTGGAATGGAGGGGGTATTTATAGGTGAAGGAGTATGAGTTTTGGAGGGAAAAGGTGGGGGACATACCCCAAAAATCATGCCATCAGAGGTCAAAGCCTAGGCGGGTTTTGGGGTGGTCAAGGAAAGTCAAATCACGTGGGCACAAAATCAGGGGATTGCATGCATGCAGAAATTTTTGGCGCCAGAATCATCAAAGCCTAGGCGTACTTTGATAATATTATCACACAGATCGCTGACATGGCACCAAACAACGTCGCGTGCTACCTCGCTCAAACCCTAGGCGGGGTTTGATTTTTTCTGGGCCGGATCAAACCCTAGGTGGGTTTTATTTGCTGTGGGCCGGGGCGCGCGACTGGCCCGGTTTCTGTGTGGGCTGGTGAATAAAATTAAAACCCCTATGGGTTTTATTAATTATTCACGGCCTATTTTATTTTCGTTGGGCTCAGTTTGTTGATCTTTTGGGCCCGTTGACCCGTTTCACTTGGCCCATCCGTCTTGTATATATTTTTTGATGAGTCGGGTTTATACCGGTACAAATTCCAGTGTCTACAGAGAGCCCCCACTTTGATCGAGTCCGAATAGGACGAAGGTCAAAGTAGTCTGAGGATATGACTTTGGTTTGCAAAGCCTGATTTAATGCTTGGAAGCTGAGTCCTGCCTGTCGGTGGGTCGATGTTGATCTCGGGCGAGAATGACGCCTTACTTGTCATCGGATATGATGCCAATGGTTCATGGAGTTTCCTAGTCTTTCCGAGTGTCGATTCCAGTCTTTCCCGGTGTCGGTTCCAGTCTTTCCCGGTGTCGGTTCCAGTCTTTCCCGGTGTCGGTTCCAGTCTTTCTCGATGCCGGTTCCAGTCTTTCCCGGTGTCGATTCCAGTCTTTCCCGGTGTCGGATCCAGTCTTTCCCGGTGTCGGTTCCAGTCTTTCTCGATGTCGATTCATATTGGTTCCAGTCTTTCCCGGTGTCGGATCCAGTCTTTCCCGGTGTTGATTCCAGTCTTTCCCGGTGTCGATTCATATTGGTTCCAGTCTTTCCCGATGTCGATTCTAGTCTTTCCCGATGTCGGTTCCAGTCTTTTCCGGTGTCGATGTTTGATGATGGTGGGCATTTTTGATGCTGATGGTCTTCATCAGGCGCGTTGCTGATGGCCTTGGGGGTTGAGACTTCTTCAGGCACGATGCCGATGGCTCGGAGATTGAGACGTCACCGGACGTGATGCTGGTGGCTCGGGACTGCATCGAAACTCTGCCGATGGTCCAGAATAAAGATGGCAGTGACCTCTTGTTCAGTAGCTGAGTGATGGTGGTCCCTTTGTCGGCGACCCGCGGGCCGCAAAGCCTGAATGTGGGCTCCGACTGTGGGCCGAAAATTTGGGCTGTAGGCGCTCCAAAACCTAGGCGAGTTTTGGCGTCCTTGACTAGGTCGTGTCCGCGCCTGGACCGCGTCCTCTGGGCCGCTCCTTCGGGGCTGCACAAAGCCTAGGCAGGTTTTGTGCATTTTTTTTCTTTTTTTCGTCTTTTTTTTCAGCCTTGTGAGGGAATCAAAGTGGGGCCCGTCCCACTTGCGGTCATAAAGAAGCCACGTCACCATGCCTCTCCGTTTGGTGACAAAAGGATAACCTTTTGGATTTCCGACCAATGAAACACGTTTGGCATCACGAGGCGGTTACTAAAAACGAGTGGCTCACACTCACCCACCCTTTCCATATATTCAAAGGGTTCCTTTCATCTTCTTCACATCTTTATTTCCTTCATCTCTCTAGCTTACTACTTCTCTCTCTAGAAAGAAATCTTGAAGCAAATTTCGGGTTTCAAAAGATGCAACCCCGAAGTCACCGAAATCCTCCTCTTCCACATGCGGCGGCTTGGCCTCATGAGCAATCTTCTCGACGCAACTTTGTTCCTGGCATGGAAGTGGCTCCCTCTGATCTCGTCGTTGAATCCTGGAACAATGCTTGGTTTTACCGTTCCCATGGCATGGTAATCCCTTAAACCTTATTCTTGTACTTAGTTTAACGTAAAAATGAGCAAGCATGAATTTATTTTTCATACTTTGTCGATTTTTAGGTATTTTAAGTATGCATGTTAGGGTGTAGAGCGACCAAATTATTTTCTGCATTTTGACCGAAAAAATTCTGCAAATCGCTTTAATTCCAGACCCATTGGGTCGTTGCACGTTCTGAGCCGCCTAACTGCGCTGGGCGAGGTCAAACCCTAGGTGGGTTTTGACCCACGCCTTTCTTTTTTTTTTCGTTGTTTTCTACTGGGCCGCTTCGTGGGCCGCGACCGTGGGCCTGTTTGAGTCAAACCCTAGGCGGGTTTTGGACTTAATTTTCCCCAATTTATTGCTGAACCGGCTTGGGCCGTGTCACTTGAGCTTTGTTTATTTGCTTCATGGGCCGTGGCTATTAGCCTAGCGTCCGTGCTGGGTCCAGCTTGGATCCATGAAATTATACTTAGAGCCCCCATTTTATAATGACGCCTTGAAATTCTACCCTTAGGAGGATAACCTGAAAACTCCTGGTGCCTTAAAAGAGCCACTTAAGGCAGCGAAATCAATCCCGGGGTATTTTGTCCAAGAGACTTTAACCGCGGCGGGCTTCTTGCCTTTCTGGAAATGCTTGGAGGCTTGGAAGAAAAGGACGTTTCGCATTATTGGTCGAGCGATGGCGGAGAGGTTGTGGGATTCCACTAACTCATTCCACTTCCCGGTGGGTGAGATGACAGTCACACCTAAAGATTTTGTCATGATCACCGGTCTTCCTTGGGGCGGGCAGGACGTGGTTTTTGACGTAGATGTTCCTCCCGTATTTCTGGATTTGCTGGCTCCAGTGTCTGCGCGTTTGGGGCGTCGTCAAGGTCTCCCAAACCTTGCTTATAAGCAATTTGAAATGACCGTTCGTGATGCGAATTTTCAAAACCTGCCTCTAGAGCAATGCCGCTTTATTTTTATAGCGTATATCATCTCTGCTATACTCTTTGCCAACCATGGGGATAACATTTCTCTGTTCTGGTTTCGGAACCTCCTCAACTTTGATAATATCCGAAACCTGAACTGGGGTAAGGCGGCCTATGCCAATTTCATCCATTGGCTCCGTTGTAGCTTCCGTCTTTCATTGGATGCAGATCCAGTTTACCTCCATGCAGCCCAGGCTCGCTACCGGTACAATCCTTCCTTGTGGAAGGTGCTCAATGTATGTGCTCGATCCTTCTCTTTTAATGTACTTATTTATCTTTCATTCCTGGTTTGACATGTTGTGCATGCAGTCGTGGGCATATGAGTATATCTTGGCCCAGGGAATTCGCTCAAAGAAGGACAAGACTGTGCCAGCTGCTGAACGCTGGACCATCGAGGGCATACATGATAAGAAGTACAAGTCGGGGTGTCTCGACCTCATTCGCGGCATCTTGAATAACTTGCGGCCGGTATCTCCTTATTTCTGACACCTTTTCTATTTTCCTTGGCATGCCATGTTTAAATGTATTCTTCTTCTTGCATGATCAAATAAATTGGCGTCCTTGGGCCGACTTCGACATCAGAGGGTTACCACAACCTCTGGATCAGGTGGAACACGACACCCGTCTTCTCCTCTTAGTTGAAGGGCCTTATGGCTATGTGTGGTATTTAGGGGAGAGAGCCTCGAGGCAAATTTTGGGAGGTTACCCTGGTCTCATTCCCCTAGATCCTCCAGCACAGAGGTTTGAGCCATGGCGGATTGACCCGGCCATTTTTAGGGATCTAGTTCGAAGTCAAGCATTTGACAATTTTGTGCACAACGTTCCCTAAGATCAATTCGATGAAGAGTTCCAGCGTTATCATAGTCGTTTGGCTCCTCGAGTGGTATGTATCTTCCTTCTTCGCCTTTGTCATGTTTTAGCCATTTGCTAATCGGAAAATTACAGCTGGGACCTTACGCTAAACCTGTCGAAGTGGAGGCTCCTCAAGAGAAATGAAAGATCGGTGGCTTCCTAGATGTGGAGAACAGTAGTGAGTGTTATGCGCTTCAAGAATTCGACCACAAACCAGTAGGACTTTGCTTTTATGTTACACCCTTTTATTCTGTATACCACTTGTGAATGACCCTTTGTTTTGTTATTTTCCAGCCGAGGTGGGCTTTTCTCCCGCAACTGACTAAGGAGTGGAGCACCATGAGGAAGTTCATTGATCGGGGCTTCACTGGTTCAGGGAGATATCAAGGTGGTGCTGCCAGAAGGGCCAATATGGAGGCCGACGCAGAGTCCGTTCCCAGAGAACCACCTTGACGTTCCACTGCAGGCGCTCTTCGCACAGAGCCCCCACGTCGCTCCTCGCACAGAGCCCCCACGTCGCTCTTCAGTTGGGGAATATTCCACTCGAGGTCAATCTTGGGAAGAAATTGGGGGGTCTTCTCGTCCTCCTCTAGCAGCTGTACAAGAGGGTCGGGGCAAAGACGTTCTGATCGAGGGTCAACACTCTACTGGATCCCATTGTAGCAGGAACGGTAGTAGAGGCCGTCGCCCTCCAAGCATGGAAGAGGACATGGCTCAGATGTCCTTGGAGGAACCACTAGGTTATGGAGGGTCATATCACAGCACTGGATATGGTGGTGATGCTCAACCCCATTCTTACTGGGTGGAGGACGCTTTTGAATCGAGCGCCACTCACCGGCCTCCTCCTTCTCGTCATACCCCGGCTTCAGTGCGCTCCGCTCGTCGTGGTCGTGAAATGGTAGTGGGGGACCGTGACTCAAGTGCATCCGTAGGGTATCCTGGCGGTCAAGCCCTAACAGATGACGCTACTTCACGTCTTGCACCTTATAATGCTTCATCTTTTGGTTCTGGTTCTGCAGGATGGCCTATCCCTGCTCCTGAGATGGGTTCGTCATGGCCCATGGGTTCCCTGGTTATGGAACTGGTCCAGTATGGCCTACTCCATCTGCTGAATGGCAGGTTCTTGATCATTCCTGGCTGGCTGCTTCGCAGGAGCACTCTGTGTCTTCGCCGTCGAGTGTGCATCCTTCGGAAATGCCCTTGACTAGGCCATCACCTCCTGTGCAGACTGCTCCTGGGCTTGATTATTACTCCTGGGATACCTACTTTGGCACGACCGATACTTCCAATGCAGGAGCTTCAAATGCAGGGGGCAACTTGGCGGAGGACAGCGCCGATTCTGGTTCCCTGTGGTGATCACCTTCAAATGCAGGAGCTTCAAATGCAGGAGTCAAACCCTAGGCGGGTTTTAAGCAGCTGAAGAGCTGGGCCTGGGCTGGCTGTCGCACGCGCGTGTAGTCCTGCCGAAAATATAACCCAGGCTGGTTATATTATTTATTTTTCTTTTTTTTTTATTCGCTAGCCGTTGAAGAAGAGCTTGAATCATGGGATATGATGGCAACGGCTATGTGACTGCTTACGAGTCGATTTGCTCCATTTTGATCATGGATGAAAGTGTATAAATACCCCCTCCTTTACCATGGAGATCACCCATCATCTTCAATTGCATTTTCCATCTAAAAGGCCTCCAAAAGTCACAAAAAATCCTCTTATCATGGCCTTCGAGAAGAAGCTCGCTACTTGGATGAGCACTTTATCTAGAGATGAGAAGAAAGAGCTCGGGAGATATAGCCTGACAAAATTGCTAAGTCTCCGACAAGCGAGAGTCAACCATGACTGTATTCGAGCGGCGAGCACCTTTTGGGATCCGATGATGCATGCTTTCTACTTTCCTTGATAGAGCTATGCCCACTACCCGAAGAGTGGTCGTCTATTCTTGGGACGAATCATTTCGTACGGCCGACATCACCTCCAACTGTTGCCGACAACACCAAACAGTACAAGGAACTACTATGCCTTCCGAACTGAGTCATAGGAAGTGTATTATTCGGCAATAAGGTACATTTTCAAACCATTGTCGAATTCTTTCAATCGCCTGACACGTTGGAATATTGTCCCGTGATACGAGTGCGAGCGCTCGCATTATGCCTTCTTGGAGAATTTTGTTTCAATCATGGCGGGCGAAGAACCGGGCCGGCGGGCCAAATTCAGATCGTGGAAGACATGGCTCGAGGCTTTAATCCAGTGCCATTGATGCTAGCGGAAACCATGATGAGCTTGGATAATCCGGATCCAGAATACGAGCTTCGTGGGAGCCCCCTACTTCTTCAGGTACATTTCTTCCCTCATTTTTTGTCAAAAAACACCTACTGCCTGTATACCCTAGGCGGGTTTTAAGGTTTTTTTCTTTTTTTTTTTCGTTAGTTTTGGAATAATTTTCATGCAATTGTAACCCATGCTAACTGTCTTGGGCAGATCTGGCTGATGGACCATTTGGGCCTTATCGAAGACCCACTCGTAACCCTTCGGCGCTTGCAAATTATTGTCAAAGGAGGCGCAAATATACCGAGCTCCGATCGGTAACTGAATGGATTGCCTTTCTGAAAGAACCTCGTGAAATCACGTGCTGGATCGAGTGGTGGCACGTTCACGAATATGTGACCAGTGACTATCGCAACGCTTATGTGTGTATTGTCGGCCTGACACACATGACCTTCTACTTTCCGGAGCGGGTATTGCGACAGATGGGCCGCAAACAGACCATCCCCAAGCGGCTATGTGAAGCCCCCGAGCAATTGAAGCTTCGTGGCTCGGTGATAGAGTCTTGGTTGAAGTATTGGGCAAGAAGGCCGACCCTTAAGGCTCCATCAAAGGCTCATATATCAGAGATTGCTGACGCTGAATATCACGGATGGTTAATTGCGGCTGTTGATTCTCGCCGTGCTGGAGAGGCGCTAAGAAGTCGAACATCCATGAGGGAAAGACTGGGTCCTCGTTCCACGATAAAAGATCCTCTCGGCGCGAGGGTGACGATGAAGGACCGGCTTGGTCCGAGGGTGGAGACGCAGAAATCTCATAAGCAAGTCTATAAGCCTAAAAACAAAGAAACAGACCCAAACGAGTATAAAGACATGGAGATTGACCACGAGACCACTGGCGACATAGAGAAGGTGAAACAAGACTAGAAGATGGATAGAAGCGAAGGAACCGAACTGCTTTGCTAGAATAAACTTTTATTTAATTACACCTTTTGAATTTTCTTATTTACAAGCAGTGTACTTGCATTTTGATTATTAATAAAAGAAGAAGTATTATTTACAATTATTGTGTCCTTGTAAACTTTAGCTTTCTTCTTTTTTTTTTTATGAACATAAATTGAATATTAACCAAGTGTCTGAAAATTGGTTTTCCAGTTGCTTGGCTATATTAAGCATAATATCTCTTGAGCTGATCCAAATTTGAAGGTTGAATCACATCTTCTCCATCCATAGTGGCAAGCTGAGCTACTCCTCCCGGTAAAATTTCCTTAACCATATAAGGACCCTTCCAATTAGGTGCAAACTTTCCCCTTGGGTCTTGTATTGGTGTCCTCATTTCCTTAAGCACTAGATCACCTTCTTGAAGTGAATGACTTTTCACCTTCTTATTAAAGGCGCGAGTGATTCTATTCTGTTACACTTGAACATTATGCAACGCCCTTTATCACCTTTCATCAATCAACATTAACTCCTCGAACCTTGCCCTAGCCCATTCTGCTTCTAGCAATTCGCTTTCTGCCACTATTCGTAATGACGGGATCACTAACTCGATCGCGCAGGACTGCTTCCATCCCATACACTAATGAATACGGTGTTGCTGCTGTGGCAGTTCGAATTGAGGTTCGGTATCCCCATAAGGCAAATGCTAACTTGTCAGGCCAATCCTTGTAAGTGACAACCATCTTCTTAATGATTCCCGCCACCGTTTTATTAGCCGCTTGTACAGCTCCGTTGGTTTGTGGTCGGTAAGGTGAAGACTGATGATGCTGAATCTTGTAATTGGTGAGCAAAACTTCTACTTCTTTTCGAAAATGACTCCCATTATCGCTGATGTTCTCATGAGGACTCCATATCGACATATAATGTTCTGAAGGATGAATTTGGCCACGTGCTTAGATGTGAGCTTGGCAAAAGAGGCTGCCTCTACCCACTTAGTGAAGTAATCAATAGCGACCAAAATTTATTCATGTCCTCCTGTTCCGGTTGGGTGTATTTTGCCAATGATGTCAATACCCAATACCGAGAATGGCCATGGAGAGGTCAGTGTTGTCAGATATGAAGGAGGTTAATGTTGCAGATTGGCACACTCCTGGCATTTGTGACATTTCCGAACGAAATTCAAGCAGTTTGGTTCCATAGTGGTCCAGTAGTAACCAGCTCTTTGAATCATCTTCGCTAGCATGCGCCCATTCATGTGAGGCCCACACTCTCCTCCGTGTACAGTAGCCATGCCTTCCTTTGCACTTTTGGCATCGATACACAACAAATTGATGCCTGTAGGTGACTTCTTGTATAAACGATTTTGGATCAAGCAGTATTATGCTGCTAAAGCCCTGATCGCTCGTTGTCCTCGAGCATCTAACTCAGCTAGATATTCTCCCTTCCGAAGGAAATTGTATATGTCAAGAAAACCATTCATAAGTCTCATCATCTTGTGTTTCCATGGCACAGACATATGCGAGTTCAGTCTGTCGCCCTACAATTACTGGTAGCTGGAGCGTGCCCGATGGGATGGATATCATTGAAGATAATTTATCTAGGGCATAAGCCAGTTCATTGTGATCCCTAGAAAGGTAATGGAAGTTAATCTTGTCAAATTGATCAGCCACTCCCAAAAGCTTCTGCTGGTAAGCTAAAAGGCACTCACATCGAACTTTCCATGCATTCTTAGCCTGGTTAATGATGAGGCTAGAGTCTCCAAAGACATTTATGTGGCGTACTCCTAAGGCCAAGGCAGCTTGTAGGCCTTTAATGCATGCTTCATACTCCGCCGCATTATTAGTAGCATCAAAATCCAATTTTACAGATACAGGGACATGTGCGCCTTCTGGAGATATTAACAGGACCTTTATTCCACAACCCATTTGGTTAGAAGCTCCATCAAAATACATTTCCCAAGTAACTTCATCAGTCAAGAACACGTTTTCGTCTGGGAATTCCAAGTGAGTGCTTGGAGGTTCCTGTGATGGTGAAGCAACCAGAAAATCTGAAACAACCCGCCCTTTAATTGATTTCTGGGGTAAGTATTGAAGATTGAACTCAGAAAGCATGACTAACCATCGAGCGATGCGATTATTGATGGTTGGTTGCTCTATGATGAATTTGATGGGATTGTTCTCGGCTATTACATACACTATGTGTGAGAGCATGTAGTGCCTTAACTTATTAGTGGCCCAAACTAATGTGAGGGCCATTTTCTCTATGTCTGCGTATCGATTTTCGTAGTCTAAGAACTTCTTGCTCAAGTAGTAGATGGCGCTCTCTTGACCTTTTACCTTTTGAGCTAGCATAGCCCCCAATGTTGAGCTAGTCACTGTAAGGTAAAGGAGTAGAGGCTCATATGGTACTGGCGGCATGAGAACTGGAGGATGTTGCAAATATTCCTTGATTTTCTCAAAAGTAGCTTGACATTGATCGTCACATTCTCTTTTGCTTCCTTTCTTTAGCTTGTTGAACAGAGGTTCACAAGTCATGGTGAGGTTTGAGATGAACCTGCTGATGTACTGGATTCGTCCCAAAAAGCCTCTTATCTCCTTTTCTGTCTTAGGTGGTTGTAACTGTTGGATAGCCTTGATCTTTGAAGGATCAACTTCAATGCCCCATTGGCTGACCACATAGCCTAGTAGCTTCCCAGAGGTAACACCGAAGGTGCACTTTGCTGGGTTGAGCCGCATCTTGTATTTGCGAAGTCACAGAAAGAACTTCCGGAGGTTCGGAATATGGCCCTCCCTTGTCTTGGACTTAACAATCATGTCATCAACATAAACTTCTACTTTGACGTGCATCATGTCATGAAGTAGGGTATTGACAGTTCGCTGGTACGTTGCCCCAGAATTTTTGAGACCGAAAGGCATGAAGACATAACAGTACGTTCCCCATGGGATGGTAAAGGAAGTCTTCTCCATATCTTCTTCTGCCATTGTAGGACCCCGGAAAAAGGTGAACCCTTTTTCCGCGATGCGCTACTTAAGTGATCGGGAGCCGACTAAGGTTTCTTAATCCTTAAATAAGGATATTTTTATTTTCGAAATTCGTTTTCGGGGTGATGAAACTTTATTTATTTACAAACCCGTTTTTTTATTATTTAAATTATCCAAAAATTACACAAAAATAATCTCATATGATTTAATTCTGGCCCAATTGACGAATCAGGGCCCAAGAAGCGAGTGGGCCACCAGAAATCGTCAAAACCCGCCTAGGCTTTGACGAGTCCTGGGCCGGACCTCTCGCTTCCAGCCCAGAGAGATAATGGGTAGAAATTAGTAAAACCCGCCTAGGATTTACTAATTTTTGGCCCTTTTCTCCTCGGACCAAGCCTATCGTTATCATTGGACAAAAAGTAAATTATTTTCTAAAATTAATTTTGAGTAAGAAGTCGAATACTTTAAATAATTAAACGAATTTATAAAATTGTTTAAAGAGTCGCCAGCCGATTTAAGGAAATCGACAAACCATAAAATAAAAGAAAGACTCTAGTCTACAAAACCCGATTTCTAGATTCGGGGGTAAGGTTACGAACTCGAGAATTATAAGAATTCTCGAATCCGCCTGTTATAAAACAGACTCTACTAAAATCAACATTGAAAAGAAAGAGAGCAGGGAGAAGTTTGATTAATTTCGCGGAATTATTATTCAAAACATGCAATGTAAAACAATGCGGTTTTCATTTTACAAAATATGTACAAGCACGGAATTAATTAAAGGATTACATGATTAAATAGAATAATTTAAATCAAAGAACTGAACCTTGCACTACAACTTAAAGGGCCTAAGGCAACGGCTCAGATTACAACAGTATAAGAATTGTTGCCTTATATACCCTTAGGCAACAATTCTTTATTTGTTGCATAGTTTTCGTAGTAACAGTTAAGGGACCGTTGCCTTAACTGACATAGGCAATATGTCTGGAGGCGTTGCTTATTATTATGCTATGGCAACAGCCACGGGAATGTTGCTTACGAAAAGGTAACAGATTCATCAATGTTGCGACTAAGATTCCGTAGTAACAGTTATGGGATCGTTGCCATAAATCACAAAGGCAACATTTCTAGTGAGGTTGCTTATTTTTAATGCTATTTCACATGGGACGGGAAGAAAATTGGTCCACTGCGCAAAACCAAAATTTCCCACCTTTCATAATACTTTAAAAAAAATTATTAAAAACACTCTCTACTTGGTCCTTTAATAAAATTTCCCACCATCCAAAATTTCACAGTTTCACCCATCAAACACTAAAAGCTCCAATAACCCTTCTAATCCCTGCCGCACAACATACCCTCTCATCAGTCATTCCTTCTATTGCACTCCCTTTCATCCCTCCCATCAGAAGTTCACACCACCATCCCCTAAAATTGATGAAATACCCTTTCATCGCCGATTTATGACAGTCGACGCATTAGAATATCGTGTGTCTGAGTTTCTCAATTTCTTCATTGGTGGCTAGGGCTTCGTTTGTGGTATGCTTTGCACTACAACAACAGTGGTCTATTATAACTAGGTGTGTGCATCGGTCCAAACCCGGACCGGACCGGACCAATAGCTCAACCCGAGGACCGAATTTTCATAAAATAATAGATTGGGACCGGACCGAAATGAGAACATAGATGGACCGACCCGATCCGGACCAATTGGACCGTTTTCTTTATGCGTCAAAATAACTTTCAAGTACAATAGTTGATATTCAAAAGAAGTAATTATAAATGTAAATAAATGATACTATGATATCGGCATCAAATAATTAACAGTACAAAAAGTTGGACTCAAGCAAAAAGTGTTTTTTCTTTGTCCTTGTTTGGGGGGTTCCAGTAGTCGCAGTAGCACAATAGCAATATTACCGTATTAGTAGTTAGTAGAAAGCTCCTCAATTTTATGTTAGGAAAATTTATTTAATTTATTTATTTATTATGTTATTATTTATAGCTAATATTTATGGAATATAGGAAAACCTCTATTAATTTTAATTAAATCAAGCATATGTTGAGAACAAACCACATACAGCGGTTCAACCCGGTTTTTTTGGGTTTGGACTGGACCGACCTGAGAACCCGAAATTTAAAAGTATAATATTCTCAATATATAAATAAAATTATTACCATTAGATTCGTAACGAAAAAACACTATTATAAAAGTATAATATTGTAATTATTAATAACATATTATGTAAGAAATTTCTAATTAAAGAGTAACATTGAGGGTTTTATAAGTTATATCCATTCCCTCTCATTTATTTCTATAGGCGCCAGATATTAGCTAAAAAATTTCATTTTCCCGGTCAAACATTGATTGGAAAGGAAACATAAACAAAATATCAAACCCTAATTTATGTCGTTCTTGATACCCGTCCCCCCCCCATCTGTGCACCGATCCTCCATTCTCTTCTTCTTCTTGGCGCTGCTACTGCTTCGCTGCTGATGTCGTCGTTGCTACTGTTGCTCTTGCACCATCTCTGCTGCTACTGCTGGGTCATACTGCTCTCAATTTCTCACTACACCTGCTGCTCCTCCTCACGCTGAGCCAGATACCACTGCTCCATCAGGTATCAATTGCTTGGCCCTTTTCTCTGTCCTTGTTAGGGTATCAATTGCTTGGCCCCCTTTCTTACAAATTACTAATTTCGTACCGAATGGTGGTTGTTATTAGAGGATTGATTGGTCTATGATCTTTTTTGGTAAAATGTCCTTGTTAGTGTCCTTGTTAGGCTACTTGAAGACTGGGGAGACTGATTGGTCTATGGTCTTTTTTGGTAAAATGTCTGAGTAACTTTCTTGATTCTGCATATCTTGATGGGTAATCTCAGTTATTTGGTGAAATAATTATTATTGATTGAGAAAAAGGAAGTACATCTAAATGGTGGTTGTTATTAGAGGATTCAAAGCTATTGCTCATATGTTCTATATATACTACAGAAGTTATGATTCTGTTTAAAGTATGTACTGTTATCCAAATTGTGGAGTAGGTTGAGTTTCTGTCCTATGTTGTCACTCAATATCAAATTGTGGCCTCAACAGTTTGCATCTGTAAGTTGACACACATCTGTCCTATGTTTAAAGTATCTCTTTCATTCTATCAAGCTATGTTGGTAGGAGATATGGGGCGGAGAGGGAGGGCATTTGCAATAGTTGAACATTAGAATTCTTTGAGGTCCATTTGCTCCACTGTTTATTTTTCAGTGTTGTATGTCTCTGGTGATGTGTGTCAACTTACAGATGCAGACTGTAGACACCATTGTTTTGAATCAATGGAAAGGAAAGTAACTCAACATAGCTCCACTTTTCAATGCTCAGTAGCTTTAGTATGTTCTAAATATGTTTTGTACTTTTCAATGCTCTAAATATGTTCTAAATATGCTCAGTAGCTTTAGTACTTTTCAATGCTCAGTAGCTTTAGTAACTCAACACAGCTCCACTTTTCAATGCTTAGTAGCTACAGTTACTTCATCATAGTAATGTATTTGCTGTGTAAGATCAACCATAGCCATAGGCCATAACAAAAGCAATAGCACTAACCGCAAGCAGCGAACTTGAGTATCAACTCTTGATTATTAATCTCACAGAAGTTATGATTATTTGTTTCTGTACTTTTCTGAATATTTTTAACATTTTAAGAGTTTCTCATAGCGTATTCTTATACCCTTCAATTAGATGAAATTGTAGTATGTTCTAAATATTGTATCATTTTAGATGAAATTGAAGTATGTTCAATTAGACTTTGTCTTCTGTTATTGACATTATGTTATAGCATTGAAATTGAAGTATGTTCTAAATATTGTATCTGGTTTCACTACATACGTACAGAACTAACTTAAAAGGCTTAAGGTAAATGAGAATGATGAATGCCAAAAAAGGCTATTGAATACAAAGTGCACTTGTCGAATTTTTCTAGATATACATTATAAGTACTTGATTGTAACCCAATTAAGTTTGAATGCCTTATCTCTTTGTTCTTTGTCGCAATAGTGCAATCTTGATCAAAATATTGTTAAACTTGACTAAGGAAGAGATCTCAACTTTGATTTTGTAAAAACATATCTTGTAGATTCAAATTCGATTGACTGGATTAGTTCAATTCTTTTTCTCTTTTATGAGAATTCAGCAAAAAAATTTACTTTTCTTTTCTAATGGATAATTGTGCAAAATGGATAAATTTTTTATGGTGTGTTGTCTATATTAATATCTAATAGAAACTTATACGGAGTAAATTGATTTATAGTTGTAATCATGACAAAAAAGAAAGCGAACAATATGAGACCCCCTTGTACTGCAAGCAGTGAAGCTGTTACAGCAAGAATATCAGAGTATGAAAAACAAAGACAACTCAGGATTGAACAAAATGCGTCCAAATTGAAAGAAATAGGTCTGGTCCGACAAGCTAGGGAGTATAAAGATTTTGTAGGAGACAAGAGAAAGAAAAACTATGAGAGAAAACAGAGTGTTGAGGATGATGAGTATGACCCTACATTGGATGCTGATGAGAGTAGTGAAGAGGACTTGAATCTTAAACGCCCTAAGGTTACTAATGTCCAGGTTGTCTTTCAATGTTATATATGAATCTATATCTATGCATGTTGCTAAGTTCTTCTTCGTGACTTGTTGCATTAACTTAATTGCATTGTTCATGAAAGTTAACTACTGTGCCAGATTGTGTTAGAATCCATTAATGATGACATTTTTTCCTATTGTGAAGTAAGATTATTGTGGTGTATGTTCATTCTTTATCTGTGTAGCTGTATGCTTTTGCTTATATTCTTATGCCTCTTTCAGAGTATTAAGACATGGAACATTTAAGTAAGGATTGGATTGATGCTCCCCAAAATAGTGCTGAATATAGAGCTGGTGTGGACATGTTTCTTGACTTCGCCTTTCAAAATGTGAATATGGAAGTTGACGATGACGATGATGAGCCTGAAATTTTGTGCCCGTGTGCTAAGTGTGTTAATCGCTTCTGGTTCACTAGGACGGTTGTCTATGATCATCTGATTGCTAAAAAATTCAACAGTAGGTATAAAGTGTGGCATTTTCATGGTGAGGGCTTAACGGCCTCATCAACGAGGCAAAATATGCAACAACACCAACCGCTGGATGATGTCAATGCTCTGTTAAATGATGCTTTCAGAGATGTTTTGGGAGAGACTTTGAATGTTGAAGACATAGGGGTGCATGAAGGGGTTGATGAATGCCTTGGCGATGATGCTAAAAAAGTATATAAGTTGGTAGAGGATGCCCAAGAAGAATAGTATGCAGGTTGTAAGGATTTTACGGTCCTATCTTTTACAATTCGACTCTACTTATTGAAGTGCGTTAATAGATGGAGCAATTCTTCTTTCACTGATTTGATGAAGACATTGAGGGAGGTATTTCCATTTGCCAAAATTCCAAAATCCTATACAGAAGGTAAAAGTATGGTGAGACGTTTGGGCCTTGACTACAAGAAAATAGATGCTTGTCCAAATCATTGCATATTATATTGGAAGGAGCACGAGAATGACACATTCTGTCACGTATATAAAGCTTCAAGGTGGAAGCTCACTAAGAATGAACAGAAGGAAAATGCTCTTCCTGATCATGGCACTCCAGAAAAAGTTCTAAGATATTTTCCTCTAACGCCTCGATTGTAAAGGCTATTTATGTGTTCTAAAACAGCCAGACACATGACATGGCATGAAACCGAACGCCCCAAAGATGGAAAATTAAGGCATCCTGCAGATGCTCAAGCTTGGAAGGACTTTGAGTTAGCACATCAATGGTTTGCATCAGATCCACGTAACATAAGGCTAGCGCTCACAAGCGATGGTTTTAACTCCTTTGGAAACATGAGTCTTTCCTACAGTATTTGGCCTGTAATGCTCACAGTTTATAACCTGCCGCCATGGTTATGTAACAAGTCAGAGTACACAATTTTGTCACCAATTATACCTGGCCCACACTCACCTAGTAACAATATTGATGTTTATTTGCAGCCTTTGGTTGAGGAACTTAGAGAATTGTTGGATGTTGGAGCTAATACATATGATTCTTCAAGAAATGAAACATTTCGAATGCATGTAGCCTTGTTTTCTACAACTAGTGATTTCCCTGCTTATGCAATGCTATCAGGGTGGAGTACTAAAGGTAGATTAGCTTGTCCAGCTTGTAATTATGATACATGCTCCAGATATTTAAAACACAGCAGGAAAACAGTTTATTTGGGACATCGGAGATTTTTGGATCAGAATCATCCTTGGCGTCATAACAAGCATCTTTTTGATGGCATTGTGGAGATGAGGCAGCCTCCTACTCCGTTGTCTAGGTTAGAAATAGCGGAAAAATTAGACGGATTTGTCAATCAGTTTTGGGGATTGAACAAGAGTAGAAACAAGGATTATCCATGGGAAAAAATTCATATTTTTCAGCTTACCATATTGGGTTAACAACACCGTCCGCCATAATTTGGATATTATGCACATCGAGAAAAACCTATTTGACAATTTGAATGGAACATTACTTGAGATTCCTGGAAAGGCGAAAGATCATCTTAATGCTCGCTATGATTTGCAAGATATGGGAATTAGAAAAGAGCTTCACCCGAAGAACTAATTACTAACTAGTCTTGGGGTCCACATTACAGAAGCATTATATTGTCCCTCCAGAATGTAGAAATTGGGTTATGGATGCTATTGTTGCAGCTTGGAGAGGTTTCAAATCCAGATTGAAGAGAGCTCACTATGATAAGCTTCCAAATGACACTGAAAGGATGAGAAAGCGTCCATTAAGGGTTCCAAAATCAATGTTTAAAGAATTGCTCAAGAAATGGGGAGATCCCAAGTATCAGGTATTTATACATACCGGCAGTCCAACCATTCTGCTAAGCAGTGAAATGATGTCTGCTCTGCCGAATTTTTGACTAGAAAATTTTAGAAATTAATTTCTAAGTTTCTTTTTACCTTTCTCGACCTAAATAAGGTTGAGATTGAACCTTGATATTAATTGCCTCTGTTAGTTGCTTTCTTGTCAATTTATCTGATCTAGTTGCATCTTATACGTAGGAACTATGTAAACAAAATGCGGAGAATCGTCAAAAATTAACGGATAAGAAAATCATGCATACTGCAGGTCCAAAGAGCTTTGCTAGCATTGCAGCTAAATTGGTGGGCTTTTTATTATGTTACTTTGAATTCATAAGTTTAATACTTTCAAGTACTACTATTACTGGTTATTGGTTATTTTTGTTGTTGTGGTGGTTGTTGTTATGGTTGTTGCTATTTAATTCAGCAACGGGCCAACAAAACTAATGTAGATCCAACCCCAGGTTGCATGTTTGTTGAAACTCGAAAGGAAAAGAAGAAGCGTAAAATTGATGATCCAAGAAATCAAATGATTGTAAGAAACCAAACTACAACCATAATAGTTCCGCCAATTTCAAATTTGTTCTCGTTAAAAAGAATATAAACAACTACTTTGTTTGACATCTCCTCCTCCTTTGTGGCTGACCTTAACATATTTTATGTTATAGAATGATCTTCATCAGAGTGAAGCGATAAACAAACAACCTGAGGACAGAGTAACTACTATAGCTACCATTTTTGGGAAAGAAAAAGAGAAGAAGCGCCAACTTCGGCTTCATGGGAGAGGGGTAACCTGAACCCTATTGAAACAGACAGAGTTCAAGGAGAAGCTAAAAATGGAAAAAGACAAAGAGGTACAAGCTATCCAGGCTGAATATGAAGAGAAGAGAAAGAGAGATAAAGCTGAGGTAGCTTCTGCACTACAAGCCTTAATGGCACACATGCAGTGCCATAATCCGACCATACCTCCTGTTGATCCCGCCATTCTTGGCTCCTTACTTGGCGCTTCTTCGGCTTCATGGGAGAGGGGTAACCTGCACCCTATTGAAGAAGACAGAGTTCAAGGAGAAGCTAAAAATGGAAAAAGACAAAGAGGTACAAGCTATCCAGGCTGAATATGAAGATAAGAGAAAGAGAGATAAAGCTGAGGTAGCTACTGCCCTACAAGCCTTAATGGCACACATGCAGTGCTATAATCCGACCATGTCTCCTGTTGATCCCGCCATTCTTGGCTCCTTACTTGGCGAATGTATCTTCAGCTAGGAATGTGTCTGGCGTCTTCGTACTTCTACCTCTTCGAACAATTCTGATGAGCAAGTAAATATTTCTGTCTTTCAATATTTGTGTAGCTGGAATCATTATGGTGTATTATTTGGGTTGAAGTTCATTATGTAGTTTGCATGAAACCTTGCTGTCTTTACTGATAAAGTTGCCTAGATAGAGGAATCTTAGTTACACTTGCAATTTGCATAGTTCTGTTTTTCTGGTTATGTCTTCATAATTGTATTTTTTTAAAGAATTGTTGACAAAGATCGAATACAGACGTGGATACATCGCATTGGAGTAGACAGTTAGGTTGATGCTTATTAGTAATATTCTTCCAACAAGGTAGAATTTATGCAGGAACATCTTTTGACATTTTATGTATAATTATGGATTGATCTCAATAATTGCTCATGTGTGTCATTGTCATGCATATGGTGGTTGTTGAAGGAAGGATTGTTACTCTTTTGATCTGGATCTCATTATCAACGGCGGTGATTGTTATTATTTTTCCGAATTCTCTGAACTAAAAGTTTGTTCTGTTGTGTTGCAATTTGCATGGTAGCTGGCTTGATTTGTGCATGGTAGGTGTGTTGTGTATAATCTTTACCTAATACTCCAATCAATCTAATACTTTTCTGGGGAATGGAGAAACTAGGTTTGTGAGTTTTTTTTATTGAAGTTAGTGTTATTTTTAGTTATGTTGTTTGCATTTGTAGTTGGGTATAGAGCTATGTCTTCAGTTTGCTTAAAAATACTACCTTGCTTTTCCATCTCTGCATTCTTTGACAATACCACCGGTTCAACACCCAAATGTTATACTGAAAACTGAGTGACAAATTTGCTATTTTTTGTCGCTTAATACTTCCTACTAGTTACTAATTTTAAGTGTGTTCTTCTATAATTTGCAACTATTTAATATTAAGTATTTTGTTTTCTTTTTCCCAGGAAGAAGATGAAGGTGATGGTGAAAATGAAGATGAAGATGAAGGTAAAGATGGAGAGCTAATATGATGAACTGTCTAGGTCGTTATTTATCTATATTGGATCGTGTCATAATATTAGGATAGTCTTCAAAGATGAAAACTTTTATTATTAGATATACTATTTAGACTTGATACTTCTTATTACTATCTTTTGAGTCTTGTATGGATGACCTATTTCATATTTTGACTCTTGTAATGAGATCCAGCAATGATATTAATAACATTTGGACGTTTGTTTTCATATGTATATTATTTCGTATTACATATCATTACCGGTAATAAATTATAAATATTGAATAGGTACTGGAAATAAGCATATGCAACAATACTAGATTGTTGCTATGAAATACAACATCTAATGTACCGTTGCTTTTGGTGGGATAAAGCAACAGTTCATTGCCTTTTAATACTGTTGCCCATGTTGGTTTATACTGCAACGATACATCACTGTTGCCTTTGTCGCTTTAATATACAACACTAGTAGACCGTTGCCTTTGTTGTCTTCAATACAACAACCTTAGACTGTTGCCTTTGCTACTAATGCAATGGCACTAGATTGTTGCCTTTGCTATGAATGCAACAACACTGTCCTGTTGCCTTTGCTATTACTGCAACAACACTAGACTGTTGCCTTTTCTGTCAGCGCAACAACACTGGAATATTGCCTTAGATGGTCCGTTGCCTTAAGCACTGATTGAGCTCTCTTGCATGAACCGTTTCCTTAGGCCAAAATACCGTTGCCTTTGGAAAAGGCAACGGAAGTATCTGCAACGGCCCATGTCTGTTGGCTTAGGCCAAAATACCGTTGCCTTTGGCCTAAGGCAACAATTTTGGACTGTTGGCATAGGCCCTTTATGTTGTAGTGTTGCTTAGGGTGTAGCGACGACGAACTTGATCCCTTGAGTTGCCCCTTTGATTTGAAACCCGGATGAGATGATGTGAATGGTTTGGGAAAAGTGTAGTGTGGATAGTTATATGGTAGTGAAGAATGTGATTATGGTGGTAGTAAAATTATGAAGAGAATTTGAGATAGTGGATCTATGGTAAAAATAGTGATAGTAGATGATGATTGTTGGTGAAATGAACGTGGAATGGAGGGGGTATTTATAGGTGAAGGAGTATGGGTTTCGGAGGGAAAAGGTGGGAGACTTACCCCAAAAATCATGCCATCAAAGGCCAAAGCCTAGGCGGGTTTTGGGGTGGTCAAGGGAAGTCAAATCACGGGGCAAAAAACAGGGGATTGCATGCATGCAAAAAATTTTGGCGCCAGAATCATCAAAGCCTAGGCGGGCTATGATAATATTATCACACGGATCGCTGACATGGCACCAAACGACGTCGCGTGCTACCTCGCTCAAACCCTAGGCGGGGTTTGATTTTTCTGGGTCGGATCAAACCCTAGGCGGGTTTTATTTGCTTTGGGCCGGTAGCGATCGCCGCTTTATTGGTCGGTGAATAAAATTAAAACCCCTATGGGTTTTATTAATTATTCACAGCGTATTTTATTTTCGTTGGGCTCGGTTTGTTGATCTTTTGGGTCCATCAACCCGTTTCACTTGGCCCATCCGTATTGTATATATTTTTTTATTAGTCAGGTTTATACCGGTACAAATTCCGGTATCTACAGAGAGCCCCCACTTTGATCGAGTCCGAATAGGACGAAGGTCAAAGTAGTATGAGGATATGAATTTGTTTTCCAAAGCCTGATTTAATGCTTGGAAGCTGAGTCCTGACTGTCGATGGGTCGATGTTGATCTCGGGCTAGAATGACACCTTACTTGTCATCGGATATGATGCCGACGGTTCATGGAGTTTCCTAGTGTTTCCAAGTGTTTCCCAGTCTCGATTCCAGTCTTTCCCGGTGCCGGTTCCAGTCTTTCTCGGTGTCGGTTCCAGTCTTTCCCGGTGTCGATTCATATTGGTTCCAGTCTTTCCCGGTGTCGGTTCCAGTCTTTCCTGGTGTCGGTTCCAGTATTTTCCGGTGTCGATTCATATTGGTTCCAGTCTTTCCCGGTGTTGATTCCAGTCTTTCCCGGTGTCGATTCCAGTCTTTCCCGATGTCAGTTCCAGTCTTTCCCAGTGTCGATTGCAGTCTTTCCCGGTGTCAATTCATATTGGTTCCAATCTTTCCCGGTGTCGATTCCAGTCTTTCCCAGTGTCGATGTTTGATGATGGTGGGCATTTTTGATGCCGAAGGACTTCATCTGGAGCGTTGCTGATGGCCTTGGGGGTCGAGACTTCATCAGGCGCGATGCCGATGGCTCGGAGATTGAGACTTCACTGGACGTGATACCGGTGGCTCGGGACTGCATCAAAACTCTGCCGATGGTCCAGAATAATGATGGCAACGACCTCTTGTTCGATAGCTGAGTGACGGTGGTCCCTTTGTCAGCGACTTGCGGGCCGCAAAGCCTGAATGTAGGCTCCGAGTGTGGGCCGGAAATTTGGGCTGTAGGCGCTCCAAAACCTAGGCGGGTTTTTGCATCCTTCACTAGGCCGTGTCCGCGCTTGGACCGTGTCCTCTGGGCTGCTTCTTCTAGGCTGCACAAAGCCTAGGCGGGTTTTGTGCATTTTTTCTCCTTTTTTTTCTTTTTTTTCTGCCTCGTGAGTGAATCAAAGTGGGGCCCGTCTCACTTGCGGTCATGAAGAAGCCACGTCACCATGCCTCTCTTTTGGGTGACGAAAGGATAACCTCTTGGATTTCCGACCAATGAAACTCGTTTGGCATCTCGAGGCGGTTACTAAAAATGAGTGGCTCACACTCACCCACCCTTTCCATAAATTCAAAGTGTTCTTTTCATCTTCTTCACATCTTCATTTCCTTCATCTCTCTAGCTTACTACCTCTCTCTCTAGAAAGAAATCTTGAAGCAAATTTCTGGTTTGAAAAGATGCTACCCCGAAGTCACCGAAATCCTCCTCTTCCACATGCGGCAGCTTGGCCTCATGAGCGGTCTTCTCGACGCAACTTTGTTCCTGGCATGGAAGTGGCTCCCTCTGATCTCGTCGTTGAATCCTGGAACCATGCTTGGTTTTACCGTTCTAATGGCAAGGTAATCCCTTAAACCTTATTCTTGTACTTAGTTTAACGTAAAAATGAGCAAGCATGAATTTATTTTTCATACTTTGTCGATTTTTAGCTATTTTAAATGTGCATGTTAGGGTATAGAGTAACCCTTTTTTTTTTGCATTTTGACCTAAAAAATTCTGCAAATCGCTTTGCAAAAAAATGGACCAAAAATTTTTTTGCATGCGCTCTGGGCTAATTATCCAAGTAGCGGCCCACTAGGCGGAATTAAAACCTAGGCGGGTTTTAATTTCAAACCCACTGGGCCGTTGTACGTTCTGGACCGCCTAACTGAGCTGGGCGAGGTCAAACCCTAGGCGGGTTTTGACTCGCGCCTTTCCTTTTTTATTCGTTGTTTTCTGCTGGGCTGCTTCGTGGGCCGCGACCATGGGCCTGTTTGAGTCAAACCCTAGGCGGGTTTTGGACTCAATTTTCCCCAATTTTATTGCTGAATTGACTTGGGCCGTGTCACTTGAGCTTTGTTTATTTGCTTCATGGGTCGTGGCTGTGAGCCCAGTGTCCGTGCTAGGTCCAGCTTAGATCCATTAAATTATACTTAGAGACCCCATTTTAAAATGACGCCTTGAAATTCTACCCTTAGGAGGATAACCTGAAAACTCTTGGTTCCTTAAAAGAGCCACTTAAGGCAGCGAAATCAATCCCGGGGAATTTTGTCCAAGAGACTTTAACCGCAGAGGGCTTCATGCCTTTATGGAAATGCTTGGAGGCTTGGAAGAAAAGGACGTTCCGCATAATTGGTCGAACGATGGTGGAGAGGTTGTTGGATTCCACTAACTCATTCCACTTCCCGGTGAGTGAGATGACAGTCACACCTAAATATTTTCTCATGATCACCGGTCTTCCTTGGGGTGGGCAGGACGTGGTTTTCGATGCAGATGTTCCTCCCGTAGTTCTGGATTTGCTGGCTCCAGTGTCTGCGCGTTTGGGGCGTCATCAAGGTCTCCCTAACCTTTCCAATAAGCACTTTGAGATGACCGTTCGCGATGCGAATTTCCAAAACATGCCTCTACAACAACGCCGCTTCATTTTTATGGCGTATATCATCTCTGCTACCCATTTTGCCAATCATGGGGATAATATTTCCCTAACCTGGTTTCGGAACCTCCTCAACTTTGATAATATCCAAAACCTGAATTGGGGCAAGGCGGCCTATGTCAACTTCATCTATTGACTCCGTCGTGGCGTCCGTCTTTCAGTGGATGCGGATCTAGTTTACCTCCATGCAGCCCAGGCTCGCTACCAGTACGGTCCTTCCTTGTGGAAGGTGCTCGAGGTATGTGCTCGATCCTTCTCTATTAATGTACTTATTCATCTTTCGTTCCTAGTTTGACATGTTGTGCATGTAGTCGTGGGCATATGAGTATATCTTGGCCTTGGGAATTCGCTCAAAGAAGGACAAGACGGTGCCAGCTGTTGAACGCTGGACCATCAAAGGCATACATGATAGGAAGTACAAGTCGGGGTGTCTCGACCTCATTCACGGTATCTTGGATAACTTGTGGCCGGTATCTCCTTATTTCTGACACCTTTTCTATTTTCCTTGGCATGCCATGTTTAAATGTATTCTTCTTCTTACAGGATCAAATAAATTGGCGTCCTTGGGCCAACTTCGACATCAGAGGGTTGCCACAACCTCTGGATCGGGTGGAACACGACACCCGTCTTCGCCTCTTAGTTGAAGAGCCTTATGGCTATGTGTGGTATTTAGGGGAGAGAGCCTCGAGGCAAATTTTGGGAGGTTACCCAGGTCTCATTACCCTAGATCCTCCAGCACAGAGGTTTGGGCCATGGTGGATTGACCCGGCCATTTTGAGGGACCTAGTTCGAGGTCAAGCATTTGACGATTTTGTGCACAACGTTCCCCAGGATCAATTCGATGAAGAGTTCCAGCGTTATCTTAGCCGTTTGGCTCCTCGAGTGGTATGTATCTTCCTTTTCGCCCTTGTCATGTTTTAGCCATTTGCTAATCGGAAAATCTACAGCTGGGACCTTACGCTAAAGCTGTCGAAGTGGAGGCTCCTCAAGAGAGACGAAAGATCGGTGGCTTCCTAGATGTGGAGAACAGTAGTGAGTGCTCTGCGCTTCAAGAATTCGACCACAAACCGGTAGGACTTTGCTTTTATGTTACACCATTTTATTCTGTATACCACTTGTGAATGACCCTTTGTTCTGTTATTTTCCAGCCGCGGTGGGCTTTTCACCGGCAACTGACTAAGGGGTGGAGCACCATGAGGAAGTTCATTGATCGGGGCTTCACTGGTTCGGGGAGATATCAAGGTGGTGCTGCCAGAAGGGCCGATATGAAGGCCGACACAGAGTCCGTTCTCAGAGAACCGCCTCGACGTTCCACTGCAAGCGCTCCTCGCACAGAGCCCCCACGTCACTCTTCAGTTGGGGAATATTTGACTCGAGGTCAATCTCGGGAAGAAATTGGGGGGTCTTCTCGTCCTCCTCTGGCAGCTGTACCAGAGTGTCGCGGTAAAGACGTTCTGATCGAGGGTCAACACTCTACTGGATCTCATCGTAGCAGGTCCAGTAGTAGAGGCCGTCGCCCTCCGAGCATGGAAGAGGACATGGCTTAGATGTCCTTGGAGGAACCACTGGGTCATGAAGGGTCATATCACAACACTGGATATGGTGGTGATGCTCAGCCCCATTCTGACTGGGTGGAGGACGCTTCTGAATCGAGCGCCACTCTCTGGCCTCCTCCTTCTCGTCTTACCCCGGCTTTAGTACACTCTGCTCGTCATAGTCGTGAAATGGTAGTGAGGGACCGTGACTCAGGTGCATCCGTAGGGTATCCTGGCGGTCAGGCCCTAACGGATTTCGCTACTTCACCTCCTGCACCTTATGATGCTTCATCTTTTGGTTCTGGTTCTGCAGGATGGCCTATCCATGCTCCTGAGATGGGTTCGTCATGGCCCATGGGTTCCCAAGAGTGGTCTGTGCCTCAACACTATTGGCTGGGTGAATCTGCTTCTTCCGGTTGGCATGTCCCTGGTTATGGAACTGGTCTGGTATGGCCTACTCCATCTGCTGAATGGCAGGTTCCTAATCATTCCTGGCTGGCTGCTTCGCAGGAGCACTTTGTGTCTTCGCCGTCGAACGTGCATCCTTCGGAAATGCCCTTGACTGGGCCATCACCTCCTGTGCAGACTACTCCTGGGCCTGATTATTACTTTTGGGATACCTACTTTGGCACGGCCAGTACTTCCAAGACTTTTTTTTTATTGTTTTTTTTATGCAAGACTCTTTGTAATATATTTTTATTTTATGCAACACTCGAATTTGGTGTATGTACAACTTGACGCTTTTATTTAATGCAATTTCGAATTATTTTCTACATGAAGGGATTAATTCCAATTAATCCCGCTTCGCCAAAAAGAAAAAATTAAAAAAAAAGAACAAAAACATAAGTGCCGGAGATAGCTCAAGCAAAAATTTCAGAACCGGACATCATTTGGTCGATAACAGAAACTGGAACATCAAAAATAGACGAATGGGCCAATCTAAACCAAAACAGAGAGGCCCAAGAGGGGCCTTTGCGCAGATGGGAAACGGAAGCGAAAAAATGGGTTTGGAACGCTTAAACCCTAGGCGGCTTTTAAGCAGCTGGAGAGGTGGGCGTGGGCTGGCTGTCGCACGCGCGTGTCGTCCAGCCGAAAATATAATCCAGGCGGGTTATATTATTTTTTTTTCTTTTTTTTATTCGCTAGCCGTTGAAGAAGAGCTTGAGTCATGGGATATGATGGCAATGGCTATGTGACTGCTTACTAGCCGATTTGCTCCATTTTGATCATGGATGAAAGTGTATAAATACGCCCTCCTTTGCCATGGAGATCACCCATCATCTTCAATTGCATTTTCCATCTAAAAGGCCTCATAAAGTCACAAAAAATCCTCTTATCATGGCCTTTGAGAAGAAGCTCCCCACTTGGATGAGCACTTTATCCAGAGATGAGAAGAAAGAGCTCGGGAGATATAGCTTGACGAAATTGCTAAGTCTCCAACAAACGAGAGTCAACCATGACTTTATCCGAGCGGCGAGCGCCTTTTGGGATCCGAAGATGCATGTTTTCCACTTTTCCTTGAAAGAGCTATGCCCACTACCCGAAGAGTGGTCGTCTATTCTTGGGACGAATCATTTCGCACGGCCCACATCACCTCCAACTGTTGCCAACAACACCAAATAGTATAAGGAACTGTTATGCCTTCCGAACCGAGTCATAGGAAGTGCATTATTCGGCAATAAGGTACATTTTCAAACCATTGTCGAATTCTTACAATCGCCTGACACGTTGGAATATTGTCCTGTGATATGAGTGCGAGCGCTCGTATTATGCCTTCTTGGAGAATTTTGTTTCTATCATGGCGGACGAAGAACCGGGTCGGCGGGCCTAATTCAGATCGTGGAAGACATGGCTCGAGGCTTTAATCCAGAGCCATTGATGCTAGCGGAAACCATGATGGGCTTGGAAGACATGGCTCGAGGCTTTAATCCGGATCTAGGATACGAGCTTCGTGGGAGCCCCCTACTTCTTCAAACTGTCGCCCTACAATTACTAGTAGCTGGAGCTTGCCCGATGGGATGGATATCATTGAAGATAATTTAGCCAGGGCATCAGCCTGTTCATTGTGATCTCTAGAAAGGTATTGGAAGTTAATCTTCTCAAATTGATCAGCCAGTACCAAAAGCTTCTGCTGGTAAGCTAAAAGGCACTCACTTTGAACTTTCCATGCATTCTTAGCCTGGTTAATGATGAGGCTAGAGTCTCCAAAGACATTTATGTGGCGTACTCCTAAAGCCAAGGCAGCTTGTAGGCCTTTGATGCATGCTTCATACTTCGCCACATTATTAGTAGCATCAAAATCCAATTTTACAGTTACAGGGACATGTGCGCCTTCTGGAGATATTAAAAGGACCCCTATTCCACAACCCATTTGGTTAGAAGCTCAATCAAAATACATTTTCCAAGTAACTTCATCAGTCAAGAACACGTCTTCGTCTGGGAATTCCAAGTGAGTGCTTGTTGGTTCCTGTGAGGGTGAAGCAGCTAGAAAATCTGAAACAACCCGCCTTTTAATTGATTTCTGGGGTAAGTATTGAAGATTGAACTCAGAAAGCATGACTACCCATCGAGCGATGTGATTATTGATGGTTGGTTGCTCCATGATGAATTTGATGGGATTTTTCTCTGCTATTACATACACTGTGTGTGAGAGCATGTAGTGCCTTAACTTCTTAGTGGCCCAAACTAATGCGAGGGCCATTTTCTCTATGACTGCGTATCGATTTTTGTAGTCTAAGAACTTCTTGCTCAAGTAGTAGATGGCGCTCTCTTGACCTTTTACCTTTTGAGCTAGCATAGCCCCAATTGCTAAGCTAGTCACTGTAAGGTAAAGGAGTAGAGGCTCATCTGGTACTGGCGGCATGAGAACTGGAGGATGTTGCAAATATTCCTTGATTTTCTCAAAAGCAGCTTTACATTGATCGTCCCATTCTACTTTGCTTCCTTTCTTTAGCTTCTTGAACAGAGGTTCACAAGTCATGGTGAGCTTTGAGATGAACCTGCTGATGTAATGGATTCGTCACAAAAAGCCTCTTATCTCATTTTCTATCTTAGGTGGTTGTAACTGTTGGATAGCCTTGATCTTTGAAGGATCAACTTCAATGCCCCGTTGGCTGACCACATAGCCTAGTAGCTTCCCAGAGGTAACACCGAAGGTGCACTTTGCTGGGTTGAGCCGCATCTTGTATTTGCGAAGTCGCAAAAAGAACTTCTGGAGGTTAGGAATATGGCCCTCCCTTGTCTTGGACTTAACAATCATGTCATCAACATAAACTTCTACTTCGACGTGCATCATGTCATGAAGTAAGGAACTGGCAGTTCGCTGGTACGTTGCCCCGTCATTTTTTAGACCGAAAGGCATGACGACATAACAGTACGTTCCCCATGGGGTGGTAAAGGAAGTCTTCTCCATATCTTCTTCTGCCATTTTTATTTGGTTGTAACCAGCATATCCATCCATAAACGATAAAAGCTCATGTCCGCAAGTGTTATCCACTAATACATCGATGTGATGTAGAGGGAAACTATCCTTGGGATTAGCTTTGTTAAGGTCTTGGAAGTTCACAAACATGCGCACTTTTCCGTCTTTCTTGGGTACTGGGACAATGTTATCAATCCATTCAGAGTATTGGACTGCTTTGATGAACTTAGCATTAAGTTGCTTCATCACCACTTCTTCAATTTTCTTAGCCCATTCAGGTTTGATCCTCCTAGCCTTTTGTCGCACCGGTTTTGCATCGGGGAGCAAAGGTATGGTGTGCTCCGCGATTTCCCTGCCAATCCCCGGCATGTCCTCGTAAGACCATGCGAATACATCCACAAACTCCTGGAGAAGCTCTGTAAATGCCACCCATTCTTCCGCTGTGAGTGAACTACCTAACTTCAACTCTCGAGGTTGTTCTTCCATGCCCACATTTATGGTGATGGTGTCTTCCAACATCGCCATCTTATGCTCATGTTCATGAGAAAATTCTTTTAAGGGTTCATTAAATTCCAGATTATTATTAGCGCAACAGTTCAGGGAAGAGGGGAAAGATGAATCAGAGTAAGCAGAAAGGTTGATATTATTGAATGCAGAAATGAGTACATTGCCAGCAGACTCAAGACAAGACTCACTTGACTCTAGACTCTTAGGACCAGACCCTATGTCCATAAGAACAAAATCTCCTACAGATAAAACAAAGCTATTTTCTTCAGCATCGACCCATGAGACCGGCTTAACTTCTTCTTCTTCAGTGATCATGAGACTTGGATTAAAGCTTGGGTTGGATAATACAGCAATAACAGCGTCAACTTCAGGTTCTTCCTTAGCAGCTTCTTGTCCGAACAAGATGCCAAATATGTTGCTTCCAGCAAGATGATTCCATTCCAATGGTGGCTGTTTCTCCCGAGCGGGGATAAAAACAGTAGCCATATTAATGGTGCACTCATTGAAAACTTCTAACCCAGCAACTTGAACTCCCTCGTTCTTCATGTAGTATGGTTCAGGGAACCCATAGTAATGGAAGTCATCACCTTCCCTAACGAACTGTCCATTCAGAGAGAGTGGATAGGGCTTCATTTGGAACAAGGTAGGTGGGTTATCCATCCTCTTCTGCTCAGCTATGGCCATCTTGGCGAGCCTAACTTCCTTCTCAGTTGGCTTGTATCCTAAGCCGAACCTTCCCTTCTGCTTAAATGTCTTGAACACCGGAGGAATCCTATTCTTCGGGTTCGTTCCTAGCGTCATCCCAAGGAAGTGTCCTTGTTTCTTGAGTATTGCATGCACTTTGGGATTTGAGTAGGGATCAAAGTCAAAGGAAGCTTCATCCTGGCTCAATGTTGCCACAAGTTCAAAGTTATGAAGTTCTTCGTCCATAGAACTGTGTTCCACTTCAAGGGTTGCTTGCTTAGGAGTGAAGACAACATAGATAGATTCTCCTCAGATGGTGATGACTTGTCCTTGGACCAACATCTTTACTTTCTGGTGTAAGGTAGATGCTATAGCATTGCATTCATGAAGCCATGGCCTCCCTAGTAACAGATTGAAGGAGGCTGGAATGTCTAGCACTACGAACTCCACGTTCCGAGTGATATTGCGTGTAATGAGGGGCAATATGTTCGGTTGTAATTTTTGTGGTTTTATAAGTAAGGATTGTCGGTCCACAGGGATGGGTGTGAGGCTTGATTGAGGTAATCGGTTAGTGTAAAGGGGTTTTCACAAGTGCGGGAAGCGGTAAACAATGTAAAGAAAGCAATAAACTAACCTAGACATGAATAATCACGAAAGCAATAAAAAACATCAAATAAAGCATGAAATTAAAGAAAGCAATTAAACTATTACTAATAATGAAATAGGGAGCAAGAAAATATATCTTCGATGAACTAAATGTTCACTTGAATCTTCAACTTCTAATTGATTTTCCCCCGAACAAACAAGAAAATTGTGAATTGGATTACTAAAAATCCCCAAATCCCCACTTGAGAGTGGAATTTGTGACCCTTAGCCCTCCTCACTAAAAGTGGAGTTGATTGTGGCTAAGACTAGAAAGCTTGGAAAACAAGTCAACAATGGCATTTGAAAGGAGAGAAAGAGAGAGAGAGAGAGAGAGAGAGAGAGAGAGAGAGAGAGAGAGAAAGCTTGTAAAACACATCAATTAAGACAAGAGAGAGCTTGAGAGAGATTGAAAAAGCTGGAGAAAGTTTTAAAACAAATGTTAGAAATCAAAGAAAGCTTGAAGAACAATGAAGAACAATTGAAAACTTGAAGAACAATTAAAGAGAGATTAAAGCAAATAAAGGAAAGCAATAAATCTAATTCTACTCCTAAACTACCTAGGCTAATTACTAAAACATAGATTAATACAAGTGGGTATTTATAGTAGAAGGAAAAATACAACCCAAAACCCTAGAAATAAATCGCAGCACGCACGTTAGTTTTTCCGCAGACAGAGTGGCTCGGGCGAGCCATAGGGGTTGCTCGGGCGATCTAGCCTACTGGTCGAACATCAATTGTCGCTGCCAGCAACGCTCGTGGGCGCGACGCACATGGTCGCGGGGACGACAGCGGCGTGGCTCCGGCGAGCCACCATTATGCGCGGGCGAGCAGTGCTTCTGGCCGCAGCCGATTGTTGCTGCCGAGCTTGGTCGCGGGCGCGACCGTATATGTCGCGGGCGTGACAACAGACAAGCTCGGGCGATCTGCTGACTGCTCAAGCGAGCATAGCTTCGGTCTGCACGTCTCTCCTTCTCTCCGCAGCACGTCACGGGCGCGACGTATGGTGTAGCGGGCGCGACCTCCGGCTGCTCGACCGATGTTGCTTGTGGCAGAGTGTTGTCTCGGGCGAGACTTGGATCTGTCTCCCTGCCCAGTTTTGCGCCAGAAATAAATATGAGGTTCCGGGTCGAGTTCGCCTCGGGTCTCGGCTCGGGTTTACTTGGTTTGACTCGGGAAGTTGCTCGGGATTCTCTAAAAACCTTCAATTAAGCCCAAACTTCTCCTAACTCCTTATTTTCTTACAAAACACCAAATCATTATATCTAATATATAAATAGGGGTAAAACAAGCAAATATACCCTATAAAAGAGAAGAAGTTTGGCTCGGAACGAGACCGAACACCACTCCAACACAAGGGTTTGCTCGCCCCGAGCAAACTAAAAATAATGAAAAGGACTAAAAAGAAAAACTAAAAACCCTAACTCACTTTCGCAGGAATCGCGGATGCATTTAGCGTATGCATCAAGCCCTTTAAACCCCCCAGCAGCTTGGGTGGACGAGGTAGGTCTCGTGAGGGTTTATAGCAACTATACCCATAGAAGCCAAAGAAAAAGGAGAGAGGGAAAGTGAAAAACAAAACGAGTTTGAAAAGAAAGAAAAGAAAACTGCTCGTTCCGTAAATCAAGTTGTTTCAATCAAGAAAATGATATTAATCCTCCAAAAGGAACCGTTATGAGCATCTCAGAAACACCTAACCTAAACAACTGCCAATCTTAGGAGTTTTCGATCCCTTACGCCTTATGTAATGCCAAATCCCATTTGCGTAAAAGCTTTAAAGAGTTCTAACCGATTTCGATTGACCGCAAAGACTCATGCCCGAGCTCAAAAAAACAACGAAACGAACACGGAAAGGAAAGAGTTGCCCCTCCCCGCATTTGGTCGCTCTTGGCTTGGTGAGAGACGCAGGTGATGCAAGGAAGAGCCCCTCACTTTATTATCACTTCAAACTTTTTTCTTCTTTTTGGGTTGGGTATTCCTAACAAAATTTTCTTTCCATTTTTTTTACTTTTTAATGGTCGGTATTAGCCTTTTTTTCGGGAATTGGACGGCCCAAATATGAGGTTTACCCTCCCAACACAGTCTTTTTCATTCGCCTCTCCGTCGCAAAGCGATATAGGAGGAGGTTTAAGGGGTAATAGCGTCGTACCGCTAACCGGGCCCGTGTAGGTTGGCTAAATGTATGGTGGTTGATGTCGTTCAGCCGACACACCCCACTTAATCAATTTATTTAACTTTGCTTCCTTTTTCTTTCTTTTGCTTTTGCTTTTTCTCTTTTTTTTTCTTTTTGGAAAACAAGCTCGGATATGAATCCCTAGAATCTCCCAGTTTCAACCAGAACAAAAAAAGAAAGAAATGGGATCCACTAGACACTTGATGAAAAGAATCTAATTAAGGTAAGTCATGGCAATCGCCCAAGTTAGGGTCGAAAATGCTCAAACCGGTTTCTTTTCAAGAAGATTAAGAACGGCTTCCCAATTTTGACAACAAAAAACCATGAAACGAAGCAAAAACAAAACAAAACAAAAACGAAAACTAAAACTTTTAAGGTTTTTCACTCCCTTTTTTCTCCTTTCACACAAACATTTTTCAAACTTTTAGACATAAACTAAGAAAAACGAAAACAAACACTACAAGAAATATGGTTCTTTGTAGCATTAAATTTTGCCACAAAATATGCAAATATTGCAACAATAGGCTTTTGTAGCATTTTTTGGAAATGCCACAAGGATGCCACAAATGCCTTGTTACAAAAGGCTTTTGTGGCAATT
Source organism: Portulaca oleracea (assembly GCA_029582165.1). Taxonomy (NCBI): domain Eukaryota; kingdom Viridiplantae; phylum Streptophyta; class Magnoliopsida; order Caryophyllales; family Portulacaceae; genus Portulaca; species Portulaca oleracea. The sequence continues at coordinate 6,097,428 of CM055875.1, forward strand.
TTAAAATTGCCACAAATTATGAGGCTTTTGTGGCATATTTTGAATTGCTACAAATGTTAAAATACTACAATATCATACAATTTGTAGCAATTTTACTTTGCCACAAAACTAACTTTGCCACAAATGTACATTATTTGTGGCATATTTGATTTGCTACAAATAATATTTTAATTCTAAAGGAGCATTTGTGGCAATTTATATTTGCCACAATATGTATCTTTAATTATTGAATAATTGTAATATAATTTACAATATTGCTTGTAATGATGCATTTAGTAGATAATCATGGTGTGTATATATATATATAAATATTATATATATATATATATATATATATATATATATATATATATAAATATTATATATATATATATATATATATATATATATATATATATAAAACAATGAACTCATATTAAGGTAAAAGTACTAGATTAAATAATATATAAATATTATTATATATATATTTATTATATATATCGTAGAAAATGTATACTAAATATTGAAAGAAGACTTTGTTTATAAATCATAATTTCTACCTATCCAAACATCAAAATTGTTCTAGTTTCATTTCTTTGAGCGATAGTTGTAAGCACCACTATTGTTCTAAACTAATTAAGAAAATAAAAATGCCTAAACTAAAATCTTCAACTCGGAAGCCTCAACGAACTTTGTATCTGCATCATCATCTTTGTTTGCATTACATATCGTGCAAGAAGTTCCTGATTGAATGTGTAACTGCAAAGAGAAAACAATTTTATTAAAAAATATTCTTAAAAATATACTACAAAAATTTCGACAGCATTTCCCCTAAAAATTGTTAATATCCTAGGCAAAGTGCCTTACATATCAAATTCACATATAAATAATAACCTCAACGGCCAAACACCGGAGTACATCACGAGCTACACGCTCGGAGCCCAACCAGATATATATACATAAAAATAAATCCATACAAGGCAAAATAGTCACCATACCTTTAGTATTGTCTATCAGGACTTGGGACCTGACCAACGAAAGGACGCAGATGTCGAGAAGATCCACTTGGTTGTAACTATCCACATTATAAAACTCAATTAGCTATAAATATTTTAATTGTGTTTTTTATGGCAATCTAATCCGTAGAAAACCAACTGAAATAATTAGTAGAAAATCTAGTGTAGAAGCAACTTTATAAAAGACGAGGCGAATTATGAGAAAGTAAACAATCTGATGTATGAAATGAATGTTTAGGTTCCTAAAGTCATGAAGATTCATCATGAAAATCATACCCAAAATAGGTGCAATAAAATGAATAAACCCATGAAAAAGCAGCATCAAAAGTGAATACATCTCGCATCCAATATTTGAAAATACAAGTTAATAGCTAATGTGATTATACAGGTTGTATTTTGTAAAGTAAATACACAAGCTATATGTTTCACTTATTTGTTTCAATATACATAACAAAGATGCTAAAAGGCTAACTGCAACAAGGGAATATACTAATGTTAAATAGTCACTAACCTGACTTGAAGAAGGGGGAGCAACTCTTTCCTCAAGAGCACGAATATGAGCTTCATAAGACTCATGCATCTGAGAGACCCGCTTCTCCACTTCCGCATCAATCCTTTGTTGGATATCATCCTCTGTGAAATGTAGTTTTTGATAACAACTATAAGGTATCACCCCTTGACCCATTCCCCTTTGATGACGGGATCCTTCCCGTTGTTTAAGGATCGTCGTAAAGGCCTCATGGGGGGTGAGATCGTCTAAGCCTTTCTCATCAAGCTCTTTCTTGTGCAACACTTTGAGTTTCTCGTATGCTTCCTCAGCATATTTATCAGACCAAGTCCCATTTCACCGCTTTCTTTCAATCTCCCATAGTTTTAAATATAGTGGATCTTCGTCACCATCTTCGCCGTCTTCTGTAGCCTCGTAGGCAGAATTTTCAAGCTAATATCAATTTAAAACAATTTGATTAGAACAAAATAAGTAACATCATTCTAGCTAATAAGATGTATTCATGTAGTAACATAGTCAAGTAAACAAGAATCATTTACCAACTCATAAAATGTACTTGCAATTGATTTTGCGCCGACTTTAGCTAGCATAGTCTGAAATGTTTGACTTTTGGTAGTTTTCTCACTACGGTGCTGCAATGTCCATTTGTAAAAGAGATCAATAGGTACAAAAACACATAGTAATTGAGTACATTGGAGAATAACAACAAATTGGCTTATGTTAATGTTTTTCAAAATGGGATGAAAGAGATATATACTTACTCTGAACTTATCACTATCCCAATAATCCACTAAACATTTCCACTGTACAGGATCCACTTCCTTAGGAGGATTATCTCGCCGATCAGCTACGGTTGTATGAGTAGTATATGCCTTTTCCCTTAGGTCATAACGCCATTTTCTATACCATACCTTACATCTACGCTCAATTGCTTTATCCGCTTGAGGATTATCAGGCCATTTAAACATTTCCTATAAATTATATAAATTATGCATTAGTCATCTATGAATATATCACATGCACCGCAAGGGTTTAAAACTAGTTGGTTAATAAAAAAAAAACATATATACAAGATTAGCTTCAAGGAAAAATACCTTCAATTTCCTAAAATACTTTTTTTTCAAATCTTTAGATATCTCACCCCAGTTCGTCACATTCAATGGCATGTACTGTTTCATCAAGTAACTAGCATCGGTAGTGAATAAAGCACGATTTTTACCAACAACACGCCCCAGTTCTGGCGGAATTTCAATCTCCACTTTTCTAGCATCGGTATCCCTTTTCCTTTTCCAACATAAGCATTTAATTTTCCCCCGTCTTGGAGAATCTGAAAACACAAATCTATTAATATATAAAAGTAATAGCTTAAGCAATTTTAAATGCATCCAATTTTTGGGATGATGTATGATGTAATTCAGTAAGATATTGTAGTTTGCATCCAAGCTGGCAATTTACCTTTTGCTTTTTGTAATGGCCATGGAATTACCTTTATAAACAATTGACAGTGATGTTTGCTTTTTGTAATGGCCATGGAATTACCTTTATAAACAATTGACAGTGATGTTTGCTTTTTGTAATGGCCATGGAATTACCTTTACAACCTCAATCTAGTTACCAAGGCATGCTCACAATCCATTCAAGCTATCAACCATGTTCTACATGATTCCTCTCAACTATCAACACTTATCAACAGTTACCCATGAAGCAGATGATCGAAAAGATTACTGGTTTCATAGTTGGAGCATTCCTTTTCAAGTACCTGGGTTACACATTATTGAATCCAAGTTGAGCAAAGAAAATTGGCATGTTAATTGACAACTTACAGCAAAGATAAAAATCCGGATGAGTAGGAACATATCGAGACTGAATCAGTCTTGGTTGGAGTAATTAGTTTCTTGTCCAATGCATTTACTCTTTCCCAACAGTTGATTAGAGAAATTGAAGCCATATGGTGAAACTTCTAGTGGAATGGTGTTTAAAAACTATAGGAAAGCTCCATCAGTTTCCTAGGATAAGGTGTCCAAACCTAAAAGAAATGGAGATACATTGCCATATGCAATAAAGCCTTCATTTTCTATATCTGGGGTATTGCCAAAAAGGAGGATATCTTATGGGTTTTACTCAAAGAAAATGGAAATGCAAAAGGTTTGACTCAAACTCAAAGGAAGGGAAAAGGTAGTTTTTACAACATACACTGTAATGTGAAATCATATTTGGGATGAATTCATAAATGCAATCATAGGCTCTTTCAACACCAAAAGAGGCCAACTCATGATATAATAGCCCTCAATTAGAAGGATGGTATGTTGGAAATGAAAGTCAAACAGAATTTTGTCCTTTCTTGAAGGTTTAATCTTTTTGACAAATAAGGCCTCACTGTTTGAGTTTTTAATGAGTTATTTATTTGTCTCCTATCATTATTTCATTTACTTTTGTTCTAATTCTAGATTCCAATTTTAAATGTATCCAAAATTAGGGGAGAAAAACTCAAAAAAACAAATCTACCAAAGCAAGCAAAATAAACCCAGTCACAAAGGGACAAAAAGAACAATCTGCACAATAAAAGAAAAACCTAAAAAGCAAAAAAATAACATAATGGATTGACTATTTCCATACGTGGGGTAACTTGGGTTTCATTTTCAATAATTTGGTTCGTGCTATCGTCCATCATAGTACCTATATTTGAAAAAGTTTAGCAAAACTAACAATCCATTTGATTTAAGAGTACACAAAGCATTTCAGAATGCAATTATTGTATAATCTGTACTCATCCTAAATGATTCAGTACCTCTATCAGAAAAAGAATTTAAGTCATTCTGGCTCGCCCGAGCAACATCCTGGCTCGCCCGAGCAACGCTTCTGGAAGGATAGCAAAACTTGCCGAATAAAATTGAGTCAAGAAGAAGAGAGACAGAAGGTTGGCTCGCCCGAGTAACATACTGGCTCCGTCGAGCCATGCTTCTGCACAACAATCATGGGGAACTTTGAAAATACGGCTAAGGCAATGAAGAACCAGAGGGCTGGCTCGCCCGAGCAAGGGCCCTGCTCGACCGAGCTGAGCACCTGAGCTGCCGAAGAGAAGTTGCCGAGAAGACAAGATGCACCTGACCAGAACGCTGGCTCGCCCAAGCCACTCTGATTTTCTGCGTACAGACTGGAAATGAAATGTTGCGTTTTGTGTAACAAATTTGGATCATTATAAAAACCTTAGCTGCGATTTCATTAGGGGATACCTTTAGCTTAAGTTTTAATATGTATTCTTTAGTTTTAATTACCTCTTAAGTATCTTTTACTTTCTCTCTAAGGGTTTTCTATTGCCTTGTTCTCCAAGTTCTTGTAATTTTGAGTGTAATCAACTTTTCTTCAAGTAATTTCAGCAACCATTTTTCTTCATTTACCTTGTGCTTTTGATTTCATTGAAGTTTGCCATTCAAGGTTCCTAGATTAGCCACAAACAATCAATCTTTTAGTGAAAAGGGGGATTAAGGGCCACAAATCTTACTTGAAGTGAAGATTTGAGGGTCCTTAGTAACTTGATTCACAACTTTCTATTTTGTTCGGGGAAAGATGCAAACGAAGATGAAGAATGAAGAACGGAGAACGGAGATCGATTTCGATTAGTCGTCGAGGGTATGGACTTAATTCTAAGCTTGTTTTAATTAATTAGTTGCTTATTAATTGCTACTTGCTTGCCTTTGATCTTAGTGGTAATTTAGATTTTTATTAAATGTTTTCTTGTTAGTTTTATAGATTTCTTTGCATTAATTGTTAGTAATTACTTGCTTGATTGTGTTTCTTCTTAATGGTCATGTTTAGTATCATGATTAGGGATAGGTTAATCGCTTAATTTTCATATTTTAATGCTTCCCGCACTTGAGAACCTCTAACAAACTAAAAACCTAGACAGACCTTACACCCATCCCTGAGATCGACAATCCTTACTTAAAACCACAAAAATTACAAACCGAACAATGGCGCCGTTGCCGGGGATGGCGTTATTTGGGAGTTTAGGATTGGTTTGTTTGTGCATAGTGTGAATAGTTTAATTGTTTTGCTTGTTTAGCATTAAGTTTTGAAATCACTAAAAATTAAAAAAAAATAGAAAAACCAACTAAAAAAGAGAAAGTGCGTCATTCGATAGGATGGGTTCGAATACCGGAAACCAATAGACTGGTTAGGGTAGATAAACCTTGCGTCGACCTACCAAACATGGGTGAGGCACAACCGAGGGTTACCTTGACCGACCAGCTCTACCCATCTTATGATCTGCCTCCATCTTGTTTTGTGTTACTGGCCCTACCTCAGGGAGTTACCTTTGATCCCAGACAGTATCATACCCAGAATCTACCTCTTTTTACTGGGACGGAGTTGGCGCTTATCTGGACAGCGGAGTATAAGGAGTATCTTAGTATGGTCACACCACCTGGGGTACCTCTAGATTATGTTCTGCTGAAATATTTGCCCTTCGCCCTGCGAGATTCCGCGAAGAGGTGGATGTATAGTATCAAACCGGGATCCATAAACTCATGGGATAGTTTCTTAAAGGTATTTATGAAGAGATACTTTCCAAATTCTATGGCAGTTCAAATGAGAAATTCCATTTTGAAGTTTAGACAGGACAAGGGTGAGCCCTATTGGAAAGCTTTTGAGCGGTTTAAGAATCTTTTGTCTCAATTCCCCCATCATGGGTTTGATCTAGTGAGACTTTGCCAAATAGTGTATGAGGGAGTAGATCAGGAAACCCGAGTAACCTTAGAGTCAATGTGTCAAAGGGGATTTATGGACAAACTTGCAGAGGAAGCTTGGGACTTTTTGGAGAGTATGTTAGAAAGGGTAATGCAATGGGGGAATACTAGGGATGAGTCCATAGGAGCACAGTTGTCCAATGCACGGGGAGGGGTTCACGCGGTGAGTGAGAGTACTGGGTATGAGGCTAGGTTCGCTTCTTTAGAGAACATGGTAAAAACCCTAGCCCAACAGCAAATTGCATCTTCTAAGACCCAGCCTTGCGCACAAGTGAATTCTTTAGAGCGACTTATGTCTCCAAACCCTCAATCCCCTTTGGTTTGTGCTTAGTGCCAAGGACCTGACCATGTATATGTTAACTGCCCTTTGTATTTGCAACATGTGTCATCCAATGTGGAAAATGTTAATGCTATGTTTAACCAGTACCGGCCCAACCAATTTCCTGGGGTGCCAAAACACCCTTTCTTGTTTTATAGGGCGGACAACCAAAATGTCTTGAGGCCACCTCCTCCTCACCAACATCAAGCCCAACCAAGACCACCCCCTCAGGCTGCTTATCAAGCACCTCGAGGGCAGACCGTCCATCCCCAGATTGCCCATACCCGACCTCCACTAGGATACCAAAGTGAGGACAAGGGGGATAGGAAGTATAAGGAGTTAGAGTCTGGTTTGAGTAGGGTTGAGGATACGATGAGTGATATGGAGAAAATGGTAAAACAATTGAATGAGAGTGTAGCTCAGCTTATGATGTCTAATAGGGATAGGGGAACCTTTCCTGGACAACCGGAGGCGAACCCCAATGGGAAAGCTTCTAGTTCGTCCTCTTGTGACCCGAACCATGTTAGGGGGCTTAATGCGGTGATTACTCTTAGATCAGGGAAGGAAGTAGATAATCGGGTCCGGGAATTACCTTCAGATTTGCCTAGGAAACAACCTGTGAGTGTTGGACCTTGTGATGAATTAGTGTCAGTTGAGGATGAGTCATGTGAGGAAGAGAGGTTGACCAACTTAGGTGAAACCTCGAGTCTTAAGACCTTACCTAGAGTACTTCCAAAGTCTAGTCCTGTTCAACCTATGGCGTATAAGCCTTCCCCACCTTTTCCTCAAAGGTTGAGGGGAACTAATGACCAGAAATTTCTTGAAAAGATTAGGGAGACGTTTTCTCAAGTCAAAGTCAACATTCCCTTGCTAGATGCTATTCAGCAATGTCCTTTCTACGCTAGGTTCCTCAAAGAATTGTATACAACAAAGAGAGCAACTCAGGTTCCTAAGAAGGCCTTTTTGGCCTCTAATGTGAGTCCCATCTTGTCTAGTCAAGTTCCAGTGAAATACAAAGACCCTGGGTGCCCAACCATCTCCATTACCATAGGAGACAATCAGATTGAGAGAGCCCTCCTTGACCTAGGGGCAAGTGTCAACTTGTTACCCTTACATGTGTATGAGACCTTAGGGTTGGGGGAACTGAAACCTACGAGAATGGTTCTCCAATTAGCCGACCGGTCTACGAGGGTACCTAAGGGAGTAGTTGAGGACGTGTTGATCCAAGTTGGAACCTTTGTTTTCCCTGTAGACTTTGTTGTGTTAGAGACAGATAGGGTTCATAGCCCCCGTGATGAGATTCCAGTCATTTTAGGTAGACCCTTTCTAGCTACATCTAACGCTTGGATTAATTGTAAAGATGGGAGAATGAAACTGACTTTTGGGAATTTGACTATGGAGTTGAATATTTTCGACCTACAGAAGTCACCATTAGGACATGATGAGCAAGAGTGTAATGCCTTGAATTGGATTAGTGACCTTGAGAGTAGAGATCCTTCTGATCTTGATGTTGCTCCTAGTGTGAGTGATCTTGTTGAGTTAGGATTTGACACGGACTGTGTGACCTCATTGTGTGATTCTGATGTGTTTGACGGTGAATTGTTGTATGAATCATTGCTTGCCTCTCAACATGTGCCTGACATAATAGAGCCTGAGCCACCATCTTCTAGAACCCTTGAACTTAAACCTCTTCCTTCTGAGTTAAAGTATGTTTTCCTTGGCCCTACTGAGACCTACCCGGTTATCATTGCCTCGAACCTAGGTGAGGACCAAGAGAACAAATTAGTTGAGGTTCTTAGGTTAAACAAGAGGGCTTTGGGATGGACGCTTGGAGATATCAGGGGGATTAGTCCATCTATCGTGCAGCATAGGATATTTTTGGAAGATGGTAGTGTGGCCCAGAGAGATCCTTAAAGGAGACTCAACCCCCAAATGAAAGAGGTGGTTAAGAAGGAGATTCTGAAGTGGTTAGATAATGATATCATCTACCCGATTTCTGACAATAAGTGGGTTAGTCCTATACATGTTGACGGTTGTGGAGAATGAGAGGGGAGAGTTAGTGTCAACCCGCATCCCTTCAGGATGGAGAGTATGCATAGATTATAGAAAGCTCAATAAGGCTACGAGAAAAGACAATTTTCCTTTACCTTTTATGGATCAAATGTTAGAAAAGCTGGCGGGGCATGATTTCTTTTGTTTTCTAGATGGGTATTCGGGGTATACTCAGATTTCTATAGCCCCTTGTGATCAGGAGAAAACTACTTTTACATGCCCATTTGGTACATTTGCTTTCCGTAGGACGCCCTTCGGACTTTGCAACGCCCCCGCCACTTTTCAGCGGTGCATGGTGTCCATTTTCTCGGACCTTGTTGATGACTGTGTTGAAATTTTCATGGATGATTTCTCAGTATTTGGCACCACCTTTGATGATTGTTTGTCTAATTTGAGTCGAGTCTTGAGTCGGTGCCAAGAAAAACACTTGACTTTAAACTGGGAGAAGTGCCATTTTATGGTACGAAAGGGAATAGTTTTGGGCCATGTGATTTCAAAGGATGGAATCGAAGTGGATAAAGAAAAAATTGACCTAGTTAGGAACTTGACCCCCCCCCCCCCACTTGTGTGAAGGAGGTTAGGTCTTTTTTAGGACATGCTGGGTTTTATCGTCGATTCAATCGTGATTTTAGTAAGATTGCCAAACCCCTTTCTACTTTATTGGCCAAGGAGGTGTCTTTTGATTTTTCTGATGATTGTTTAAAGGCCTTTAACACACTTAAAGATGCCTTAATATCACCTCCTATTCTCAAACCTCCCACATGGGGGGAACCGTTTGAGTTAATGTGTGATGCCTCCGACTTTGCTATAGGTGTGGTCTTAGGACAACGAATTGACAAAAAACCTGTCGTGATTCACTATGCAAGTCACACTTTGAATGAGGCACAACTGAACTACACGGTAACTGAGAAAGAGTTTCTAGCTGTGGTCTATGCATTTGAGAAATTTAGGGCTTACTTGTTGGGAGCTAAGGTGATTGTGTTTACTGACCATTCAGCCATTCATTACTTGATGGAGAAGAAAGAGTCCAAGCCTAGATTGGTTAGGTGGGTGTTGTTACTCCAAGAATTTGACTGTGAAATCCGTGATAGGAAAGGATCTGACAATCCAGTAGCGGACCACCTTTCTAGGATAGTGCCTGAACATGAGATAGAACCTCCTATAGACGCTTGTTTTCACGATGAATGCATTCTTAGCATAGGAGTAGAGCCGTGGTTTGCCGACATTGTCAATTTTAAAGTCACGGTAGAAATGCCTAGTGACTGGAACAGGAATGATAGAGATAGGTTCCTTTATATTGTCAAGAATTTCGTATGGGATGACCCCTATCTGTTTAAGTATGGCCCTGATCAGATTCTTAGAAGGTGTGTTCCGGATGAGTTTATCATGGATGTCCTCTCGTTTTGCCACGACCAACCTTGTGGGGGACATTACAGTGGGAAGAAGACAACATATAAGGTCTTACAAAGTGGATTCTATTGGCCCACCATCTTTAGAGACGCCCATAACTATGCCCAAAGCTGTTTTAGGTGTCAAAGTTTGGGTAAAATATCTAGAAGAAACATGATGCCCTTGCAACCCGAAATTTTTGTGGATGTGTTCGATGTTTGGGGCATTGATTTTATGGGACCATTTCCTACCTCCTTTGGGAATGAGTTTATTCTTCTAGCAGTGGACTATGTGTCAAAATGGGTTGAAGCAATTTCGTCAAAAAGAAATGATGCAAAAGTTGTGACTAGGTTCCTTCGGGGAAAACATTTTTTCTAGGTTTGGGGTACCTAAAGCAGTCATTAGCAACCAAGGGACTCATTTCAATAATCGATCTTTTGCGGCTTTGCTTAGAAAATATTCTGTTGAGCATAGAATGACCACCGCCTATCATCCTCAATCAAATGGCCAAGTTGAGGTGTCTAATAGGCAAATTAAGAAAATTCTTGAGAAGACAGTGTCAAAGAATAGGAAAGATTGGTCCACCAAATTGACCGACACGGTGAAGCTAGTGGAAGTCAGAGTCAACCATGGGAAGCTTCATTTGAGCATCTCAACTCTCAATTTGAACAATTGAGAGTTGACCTTCGAGAGCAACGAACGATACTCCAGCGTCAAAACACCTTGTTGGAAACCCAACAAGATCTGATACGTGCCCATCAGTCTACACTTCAGAGGCAAGAGGGGTATTTTCAACAGCAAAACCAGTATTGGCGTGACTGGGGGTATTACCATTACTCCATTGCGAACCATCCCCCAGCACCACCGGACTACATCAATAGCTATTATCCCACCTACTTTCCATATCACCCATATCCTCCCCCGGGAGGATCCTAGCAATAATTTGTAAGTGTCCTCACTCCCACTTTACTCTATTGATTTTATTTACACTATTAGTGTTACATAAGTGTGGGGGGGTGCTTTATTGGGAAGTTGGCGGGAAAGTGTGCTGGTTAGTCGGTTTTGTTGACTTTGTTATCCCCATGGTTTGAGTTATTTCGCATTCATTGCTTCATCATTGGTTCGGCTAGTTACGAGAGTTGTTTCACCCTCAATTCCCGCCTCAAACTAGTGAGATTCGGGGTTGAGGTTAGTTAGTGTCAATGTACGTGTTGTGAATAGTTTGTCTTTTCCTTAGTTTTTAGTCTCTAATGTCTTGTTTATTATTTTTGTTTCTGTTTTTTTTCTTTTATGCATGCGACATTCACACTTACTATGCTTTTCTTGTTTATTCCTAACCCAAGTGTGATGTTTCCCCTGGATCGCGGATTGGTTCGCTAATAAATTGAAGACCTCGAGGTAACCTCTTTTCGCATTCTTCGTTGCGTATATATATTGATCCATGCTGCATGCTTGATTTTTCTTTTGGGTGGCGAACCCCTTTGAGTGTTTGTGTTGGGATATATTGCTGTTGGAGCCGTGTGGGCTCGGGTCGCCACCATTTTTACTTGCTAGTTGTTTTTTGTTTGTTTGTTTTTGTAGGTTCTCTACCCTTTTCATGTGACACCTTCCCACAAATGAGGACATTGTGGAGTTTTAAGTGTGGGGGGGGGGGGGAGATATTCTTTTTCAAGGGTAGATCACATAGTCGTTTTGTTTTTTTATTTTCTTAGTTTTTGTTTAAAATTTGAAAAATTTTCGTGTGGGAAAGGAGAAAAAATGGAGTGAAAACCTTTTCAGTTTTTCTTTTCTTTTCGTTTTGTTTTTTTGTTTTGCTTTGTTTCGTGGATCTCGTTATCAAAGTTGAGAAGCCATTCTTAAATTTCTTTAAAAGTAACCGGTTGGAGCATTTTCGACCCTAACTCGGGTTCTAGTCGAGACTTACCCTTAATAGACTCTCTTCATTAAGTGTCTAGTGAGACCCCCATTCCTTTCTCGTTTTGTTTGGAACCTGGAAGTTCTAGGAGCTTGTGTCCGAGTTTGTTTTGTTTCTCGTTTAGCAAAAGCAAAAAAGTGCAAAAAGAAAAGGAAAGAAAGAAAAGCTTTCTTAAGATACAATAACCTGAATAAGTGGAGCGTGTCGCTGAACACATTAACCACCTACACTTAGCCAACCTACACGGGCCCGGTATTCGTGGTATGGCATGGATACCCCTTAACCCTCCTCCTGTATCGCTTTGCGACGGAGAGGCGAATGGAAAAGACCATGTTGGGAGGTTATACCCCTTATATGGGCCGTCCATTTCCCGAAAGTAAGGCTAATATCGACTTTTAAAAACAAAAACAAAAAAGGGTTTTTGGACATCAATAATATAACCTTTGGGGGTATTTGATATAAATAATACAAACTATTTTCTTGGACACTAGCAGTACGAACTATTGACCTATTTTCCTATAACAGTACACCGTCGAATTGTTATGGTTTTAACTCATCGAAAAGATGATGTGGCTCCATAATATGTCACATGGAAGGCATGTTAATGTCCACGTCAACTTTTTCTACCCAACCTTCGCCTTCCACGTCACACATCATGGAACCACGTCATCTTTCCGATGAGTTAAAACTATAACAACTCGGTCGTGTACTGTTGGAGGAAAATAGGTCGATAGTTGGTACTACTAGTGTCCAAGAAAATAGTTTGTATTATTAGTCTCCAATACCCCCAAAGTTGGTATTATTAGTATCCAATAATCCAAAAAAAAAAGAGAAAAAGGAAAGCAAATTTTGTTGGTAATTCCAATTCAAAAAGAAAGAAAGAAAAAGTTTTTGCCTCCAAAAAGAGTGGGGCCTCCCCTTGCATCACCTACGGCCCTCACCAAGCCAAGGGCGACCAAATGCGAGGAAGGGCAACGCTCCTCTTGGTTGTTTCGTTGTTTTCAAGTTCAGACACCAGTTTTTAGAGTCTTTTGGTTCCCGTTAAAACCCTCTTTTGTGCTTTTGCGGGGTTTCGCTTGGCATCAGGTGTAGGGAGTTGAAAATCTTCAAGATTGGCTTTTTTCTGAGATTGGTGTTTGTGAGGTGCTTCTAAAGGTTACTTTGGGAGGTTTAATCGCGTTTTCTTAGTTTGGATTGCGAGATCTTGTGAATCAAAGCCTTTCTTTTTCTTTCCTTTTGTTTTCTTCGGTTTTGTTTTCACTTTTCCTCTCTCCTTTTTCTTTGGCTTTTGTGGGTACAGCCGCTACAAACCCTCACGAGTCCATCTCGTCCACCCAGGCTGCCGGGGGTTCAAAGGGCTTGGTGCATACGCTAAATGCACTCGTTTCCTCCCACGACAGAGGAGTTGGTGTTTAGTTTTCTTATTTGTTTTGTTTTGTTTTGCTCGGGACAAGCAAAAGTTTAAGTGTAGGGGAGTGTTTAGACCCGATTAATTTCATAGGCTTTTAACTCGTTTCGTAGTTTAATTTCATAACTTTTAATGTGTTTTTTATTATTTTGTAGATTTTGGAGTTTTCACCAAAAACGTAGCAAAACGAGCCTTTTTATAGCATTCTTGGCCATTTTCCCGAGCCGAGCCGAACCGGAAACTGAGACGGAGTCGACCCGGGACCACACTCCCGACCTTTGGTGCCGATTAGTGAAGTAACGCATGCTACGACCTTCGGATCAAGCGTTACATGCTTTTGAAAGAAGGAAGAACAAAGGGAAGGGAAGCCGAAGCGTTGCCCCCGCTACGATTTGGCATAGCACCCGCTACGCCCAGAGTGCACTGGAAGCCGAGAGCGACCGTGGCCACGGTCATGGCCACCGTAGCCACGGTGGGCGTGTGCTGGGATCAGGACGACAGGGAAAGACCGTTCCCACGGTCATGACACTGTAGCCACGACGCCTCGAAGAGAAAATCGCCAGGGCAGTTTTCGCTCGTTGTGCCCGCGATGGGGGGTGGTCGCGCCCGTGTTCGGTCTCGTTCCGAACCGAATTTCTTCTCTTTTATAGGGTATATTTGCTTGTTATAACCCCAATTTATATATTAGATATAATGATTTAGTGTTTTGTAGAAAAATAAGGAGTTAGAAGAAGTTTGGGCTTAATTGAAGGTTTTTAGGGAATCCCGCGTCAAACCAAGTCAACCTGAGCCGAGATCCGAGTCAAACCAAGTCAACCCGAGCCGAGAGCCGAGGCGAAACCAAAGCCGGAAATTCCATATCAAGATTGGCGCAAAACAGGGGAACGGTACAAACTCAAAGGTTTGAAATACGTGTGCCTTCACTCTTTGGGTCATAACTCCTTCGTTACAACTCCGATTAGTGTGAAATTTTGGGAGCTTAAAGTACACACCGAGAGCTTTCCATCGATATCTTATAGGCCTAAAACAAAGTTTGGATGAATAAGTTATGCGCGTTTGAAGTCGGCAGGGAAAAGCTGCCCAGAACAGTGGCTCGCCCGACCCATCTGCTGGCTCGCCCGAGCCAGGCTCCTGAGGCAACAAAGACACAAGCCAGGAGAGCCGGACATTAGGCTTGCTCGCCCGAGCCACTCTGTCTGCAGAAAAACTGACGCGCGTGCTGCGATTTGTTTCTAGGGTTTTGGGTTGTATTTTTCCTTCTTCTTAAATACCAACTTCTATTAATCCAAGTAAAATCAATTAGCCTAGGTAGTTTAGGAGTAGAATTAGATTTAATTGCTTTTCTTTATTTGCTTTAATCTCGCTTAATTGTTCTTCAAGTTTTCAATTGTTCTTCATTGTTCTTCAAGCTTTCATTGATTTCTAGCATTTGTATTCAAACTTTCTTAAGCTTTCTCAATTCAAGCAAGTTTCTCTCTCTCTCTCTCTCTAATTTCCATTGTTGACTTGATTTCAAAGCTTTCAAGGGTTAGCCACATCAAATCCATCTTTTAGTGGGGTGGAGGGTCAAGGAATTCCAATTCTACTTCCTAGTGAGAATTTGGGAGATCCTTGGTAATCCAATCCACATTTTATTGTTTGTTCGGGGGAAATTGCAAAGGTAGATTGAAGGTTAGAAGATTTAGGTCATCAAAGGTATAATTTCTTGTCTCTAACATCATTGTTCATTCTAGATTTCCATTCCTTGCTTTAATTGCTTTATTTGATTTCATGCTTTTAATTGCTTTCTTTGATTAATGCCTAGGTTAGATTTAATTGCTTCCCTTTACATTATTTATTGCTTTCCGCATTGAGAAAAACCCCTCTACACAAACCGATTACCTTAATCAAGCCTCACACCCATCCCTGTGGACCGACAACCTTAACTCATAAAACCACAAAAATTACAACCGAACAATGGCGCCGTTGCCGGGGATGGCGTTATTTGGGAGTTTAGGCTTGGTTTGTTTGTGCATAGTGTGAATAGTTTAATTGCTTTGCTTGATTAGTATTAAGTTTTAAAATCACTAAAAATTAAAAAAAAATAGAAAAACCAACTAAAAAAGAGAAAGTGTGTCATTCGATAGGATGGGTTCGAATACCGGAAACCAATAGATTGGTTAGGGTAGAGAAACCTTTAGTCGACGTGCCTAACATGGGTGAAGCAGAACCGAGGGTTACCTTGAGCGACCAGCTCTATCCATCTTATGATCCGCCTCCATCTTGTTTTGTGCTACCGGCCCTACCTCAGGGAGTTACCTTTGATCCTAGACAGTATCATACCCAAAATCTACCTCTTTTTACTGGGACGGGGTTGGCGCTTATCTAGACAGCGGAGTATAAGGAGTATCTTAGTATGGTCACACCACCCGAGGTACCATTAGATTATGTTCATCTAAAATATTTGCCCTTTGCCCTGCGAGATACTGCGAAGAGGTGGATGTACAGTATCAAACCGGGATCCATAAACTCATGGGACAGTTTCTTAAAGGTATTTATGAAGAGGTACTTTCCAAATTCTATGGCGGTTCAAATGAGAAATTCCATCTTGAAGTTTAGACAGGACAAGGGTGAGCCCTATTGGAAAGCTTTTGAGCGGTTTAAGAATCTTCTGTCTCAATTCCCCCATCATGGGTTTGACCTAGTGAAATTGTGCCAAATCGTGTGTAGATCAGGAAACCCGAGTAACCTTAGAGTCTATGTGTCAAGGGGGATTTATGGACAAAACTGCAGAGGAAGCTTGGGACTTTTTGGAGAGTATGTCAGAAAGGGTAATGCAATAGGGGAATACTAGGGATGAGTCCATAGGAGCACAGTTGTCTAATGCACGGGGAGGGGTTCACGCGGTGAGTGAGAGTACTGGGTATGAGGCTAGGTTCGCCTCTTTAGAGAACATGGTAAAAACTCTAGCCCATCAGCAAATTGCATCTTCTAAGACCCAGCCTTGCGCACAAGTGAGTTCTTTAGAGCGACCCATGTCTCCGAACCCGCAATCCCCTTTGATTTGTGCTTGGTGCCAAGGACCTGACCATGTATATGTTAACTGCCCTTTGTATTTGCAACATGTGTCGTCCAATGTGGAAAATGTTAATGCTATGATTAACCAGTACCGGCCCTACCAATTTTCCGGAGTGCTAAAACACCCTTTCTTGTCTTATGGGCCGGACAATCAAAATGTCTTGAGGCGACCAATGCACCAAAGAAGAGGTTTCCAAGGAAATCCACCTCCTCCTCACCAACATCCGGCCCAACCAAGACCACCCCCTCAGGCTGCTTATCAAGGACTTCGGGGCAGACTATCCATCCCCAGATTGCCCATACCCGACCTCCACCAGGATACCAAAGTGAGGACAAGGGGGTTAGGAAGTATAAGGAGTTAGAGTCTGGTTTGAGTAGGGTTGAGGATACGATGAGTGATATGGCGAAAATAGTAAAACAATTAAATGAGAGTGTAGCTCAACTTATGATGTCTAATAGGGATAGGGGAACCTTTCCTGGACAGCCGGAGGCGAACCCCAATGGGAAAGCTTCTAGTTCGTCCTCATGTGACCCGAACCATGTTAGGGGACTTAATGTGGTGATCACTTTTAGATCAGGGAAGGAAGTAGCTAATCGGGTCCGGGAATTACCTTCAGACTTGCTTAGGAAACAACCTGTGAGTGTTGGACCTTGTGATGAATTAGTATTAGTTGAGGATGAGTCATATGAGGAAGAGAGGTTGACCGACTTAGGTGAAACCCCGAGTCTTAAGACCTTACCTAGAGTACTTCCAGAGGCTAGTCCTGTACAACCTATGGCGTATAAGCCTTCCCCACCTTTTCCTCAAAGGTTGAGGGGAACTAAGGACCAGAAATTTCTTGAAAAGATTAGGGAGACGTTTTCTCAAGTTAAAGTCAACATTCCCTTGTTAGATGCTATTTAGCAATGTCCTTCCTATGCTAGGTTCCTCAAAGAATTGTGTACAACAAAGAGAGCAACTCAGATACCTAAGAAGGCCTTTTTGGCCTATAATGTAAGTTCCATCTTGTCTAGTCAAGTTCCAGTGAAATACAAAGACCCTGGGTGCCCAACCATCTCTATTACCATAGGAGACAATCAAATTGAGAGAGCCCTCCTTGATCTAGGGGCAAGTGTCAACTTGTTACCCTTACATGTGTATGAGACATTGGGGTTGGGGGAACTGAAACCTACGAGAATGGTTCTCCAATTAGCCGACCGGTCTACGAGGGTACCTAAGGGAGTAGTTGAGGACGTGTTGATCCAAGTTGGAACCTTTATTTTTCCTATAGACTTTGTAGTGCTAGAAACTGCTAGGACTCAGAGCACTAGAGATGAAATCCCAGTTATTCTAGGTCGCCCTTTCCTTGCAACTTCTAACGCTTGGATTAACTGTAAATATGGGAGAATGAAATTGAGTTTTGGGAATCTGACTATGGAACTAAATATCTTTGATTCGCAAAATTCACCCTCAGGTTCGGATGAGTACGATAAGCATACTCTTAATTGGTTAGGGACTTTGTGGTCGATAGTGAGAATGCTGGCTCGGGTGATGTGTCATGTGCTGATGAGGAGTGGATTGAATGTTTTGATGTCAATGCTGAAAATTTTTTCGAGGATAAGGAGTCTAGTGCTAGTTTATTGACCCATCTTATTGATTTTCACGCTCAATCTCCATGTGAGGATCGATATGAGGATTCATCTATAGCTACTCCTTCTCTTCTAACTCAAGATCTTGATCTTGATGATATATCTGCTTGTGAGTATGAGTAATTCACAATGAGTTATGACCTTGAACAGTCCACCACCACCTTCGATAGTGTGTTGAATGATAAGTTTTTGTCTTCCGAGACTCATGGTGATTCTGATGATTTTGATTTTGATGAGGATGAAGTTGCAACTTCTTGTGGTGTTGGGAAGATTTTTATGTGGTATAATCCAATTTTTTCATTGGCATCCGACGATGAATGTGACGAGTTGAATGGAAGTGATGAGTTAGATTATGTACTTGAGGAAAATGGCGATGAGGTGAAGTATGAGGTTCCAATGTTGTGTTTAAGTGAAGTTGAACTTGTTTCTCCTTTTTCCCCTCGTGTGATGTATTTTTCTACATTACTCCCTTATGAACCGGAGTTTTTGAAGTCCTTAGGTCTTTTATGAGGATATAATTACCTCGTTGATCCTTATTTTATCTACCCGGAGGACGTGCCTAGGAAAGTCAATCTCATGCATTTATTTCAGTATTTTAAAGATAATCCTATGGCAATTGATAAACTATGGGGAGCACTAATGTTCACTAACGAAGTTTTGAGTTTGTGCTCGTATGTTCATCGCTCTGAGATGCATGCAAGGGAGTATGACATGTTACTGCGGGCATTAAATAGTTCCGACATGGTACCTCGCATTTTGAGGGAGGATGGAGTCGTTGATGCTCCACTGGTGCTTCGTAATATCATTTTTAGATTTAATTGTTTGGGTATAATCAGTATCCAACCAGGTAATATCGTTCCTTTCTCTTGTTAATATAGTGAGAGTCATCTTTCTTTTCTTCTTTTGCCTTCTTTTTGGTGTGATTTTTGATGTTTCTTTGTTTAGGGTGTTTGTTTTCCTTTATTTCTTGTCACAATGAGGACATAGTGTGACCTTTTTGTGTGGGAGTGGGGAGGCATGCATGCCGACTTTCTTCTTTTTCCTTGTAAAAAGTTTTTAGTTGTTATTTTCTTAGGTTTTGTGTGTTTTTGGTTTCGTTTTGTTTATAATTTTGCTTAGGGTAGTTTTTGTTAGATTTTTAGTTAAGTGTTTCGGGTTTTAAGGTACACCCGGGAGGTTTTTGAGTGTTTGAGAGTTTGAAAATATTTTTAGTGGAAGTGAAAATACTTAGTTATTTTGAGAAATTTAACTTTTTGAAGTTTTGGCCAGAAATAATGCTCGGGCGAGCCACATGCCTGCGCGACCGAGCGCGCTTACCTGGCTTCAGGAGTTAAGGAGAAAAGAAGGGGAAAAGTTTCCAGAAGCCCTGCTCGACCGAGCAAAAACCTGGCTCGACTGAGCTAGTCTTCTGCGTCCAACTGAGAGTGAGCTCAACGCTAAGGCAGGCTATCGACAGAAGCGTTGCTCGGGCGAGCGACATCTTGGCTCGGTCGACCCCGCTGACTGGAGTTCAGTAAAAAAAATTGAAAGACACGCCCAAATATCCAGAGGAGTTGCTCGGGCGAGCCACCTGAGATGCTCGGTCGAGCCAGCCATTCGAACCGAAGTTCCCACTGCGTCCAGAAACCCTGCTCGGGCGAGCAGGTTATGGAGCTCGGGCGAGCCGTGGGCAGATCTGTTTTCTGTCGGGATGTTTTATTCGATTTTCTCTCACTTCCCTCATAATTTCTAACTTAATTTCTCTCTCATATCTCTCTCTTACTTCCCCCAAACCCTAGCATCAAGCCCTAACTCTTAATTCTTCACTAATCTCTTTTATTTCTTCTAGATCTGGTCATGTTCTTGCCCTAGATGCGTGAGTTCTGCTGCTGCGGTAGTCAAGCACGACATTGCAGCTGTCTTGTTGTGAGTTTGTGTGGTGCTTCGTTCCTTCGTTGCTTTGTTAGTTTCCGCTCGCTGTGCGTCATTCCTTGCTGGGCGTCAAAACATTCAAGGCTCTCAGTGTAAGTTGTTGTGAGAGTGTGCTGGGTTCGTTGTTTTGTGCCCAAGATTGTGTTCACTATTTGTTGTGTGGTGCTTCAAGTTAGTGTTCACTAGCAAGGGTCAATTTTACTACCACCATTTCAACCACTCTTCCTTTTGGTGCTATTTGGGAGGTAACATTCACTTAGAGTTTCAAAGTTCGATTTCAAGGTTAATTTGGGTGTTACTTGTGATTTGTTATCAGAACTCAGGGTTTGAGTGGTTGTGTGTGTATTGGTTGCTATTTGGGTATTCTTGAGTTGCTAGTGTTGCTTTAACTTCAACATGGTTCGTTCTAAGAGAGCACGCACGAGTGAGGAAGGTTCTCCCTCGCCCCCGCCCGAGTCTTCATCGGCGGCGGTGGATAAGGATCGATATAAAGCCCAAACACCTACACCTCTTCGAGCTGAACCGAGATTGCGTATGAGATTCCGGGATGAACATCATCGTGAGAAGTACGAACTCTATCAGCACTGGAAACTTTGTGCTCCGGATATATACGATGAGGCCACAGCGAGGAAGGTGTATTGCGACCCTAGCTTCGACTTTATCATAAGAACCTTGGGGTGGGGATCATTCATCAAGATTGATGAATCCCTTTATGACCAACCAATCCTTGAGTTCCTTTGTTCGTTGCAAGTTGAGGATGCTGACACACGCCAAGCAAAGTTCCGGTATAGAGTGGATAACAAGGAGAAAACTTGCACTTTGCAAGAGCTATGTCAGGCACTTGGGCTACGGGAGGATGGGCTTTATTATGAGGAGAGCGCCCATTTTGACGAACATTCCGCCATGAAAAGCCTTACTTGTTGGCGGCGGCAGCATCAAAGGTCATATGCCCTAGATGATTGTACCTTATTGACTAGGAATTCCAAGTCTCGTGACTTGTGCAACTTGGCAATTCGAATTTTTCACCGCATAGTCTCGAGTTCGGTCTTCGGAAGAGACGATGGAAGGGCGAATGTGAGGAGGGACGATTTGTTTGTTATCTTTCACACCCTCCAAGGGACACGGGTGAACACGGGGTCTTGCATTTTGCATTGCTTGAAGGAAATCACCTCCAAACACCTTACCACTACGATCGGCATGGGGCATATTATATGCCACTTTTTGATGAAGCAACGTTTTGGAGGATATATCAACAAGTTCACCCCGCGTTATTTTCCCGACCCAATCGACGGTATACGATTGCAACGCATGGGTATCCTCGAGCGCCACAACACGAAGCACATCTACAAGCACGGCTCGGATCCATATGCGACGTCCATTCATTTGGACCATGAGCGAGCTGCACGTTGGTTGGATGTGTCTAACCAACACATCTGGTCGTGCGGAGAAAATCCAAGGAGCACCCGTCGAGTTGGGGGTCCCGATGACCCGTTTGCGCACAAAAATGAGGAAGAAGAAGGGGAACCGGCAAACCAGGACGAGGCTAGTGGTAGCGGTTCCCAGGAGATCACGATGGGTTGCTTAGCAAGCCGAATGGATCAATTGAGTGTTGATCTCCGAGAGCAACGTACTTTGATGCAAAGTACGCATAACTCGGTGGAGATTCAACAAGAGCTCCTTCGTGCGCAACAATCAACACTCGAAAGGCACGAAGGATACTTTAGACGCTATGACGAGTACTTCCATCAACAAAACCAATACTGGAGGGATTGGGGGTACTACCATTATGTTATGGCCGACCATCCGCCGGCAGTGCCCGACTACGTCAATCAGTATTACCCAACCTACTTCCCTTATTATCCATACCCTCCTCCGGGAGGTGATGAGCAGTGATTGTAAGCATTCCACCCCCCTCTTATCTTTTGCATTGGTGTATGTGCTTTATATCTTGAGATATACATGTGCGGGGGGTTATGTGGTGTTCCTATGATGGGGTATGGTGGAAGTTTCTTCAATATGGTTTTGCATTTACAAGACTTGTTGGATGATTCAGTGCCGTTTCGTAGGTTTTGTCATGGTTTGTTGGTTAGGAAGTTGTCATTGTAAGCTTCTACATCATGATTATGGGATGTATGGTTGAGATTGTATGGTTTACGTTTTGGGGGTTTCTCATTCGTAAAACCGGGTAGTGGCGAGGTATTTCATCCTCAATTCCCGCCTCATATAGTGAGATTCGGGGATTGAGGTTAATCAGTGATCATGTACATTTGTAAATATTCAAAGTTTCTTTTAATTAGTAAGTCTTAGTTTCTTTGTCTTGTATAGTTTGGTTTACTTTTTTATCTAGCATGTACACATTTCACCCATAGTATGCTTTCATTGTCTATCTCTCACCTATGGTGTTATGTTCGTGGATCGTGCGCTGGGTGTGCGTTTATTGAAGACCATCAGGTAACATCATCTAAGCCTCTCTTTCATTACGCATATAGTAGTAATCCATATTGCCTGCTTGATTTTTCCTTTCGGGGGGCGAACCCCTTGGGTGTGAATGTTGGGATATTATTGTTGTTGGAGCCGTGTGGGCTCGGGTCGCCACCAATTATTGTTTGTTATGTGTTTGTTGTGTGTTTTTAGGTTTTCTACCTTATTTGTGTCACCCTTCTTCTCACAATGGGGACATTGTGAAGTTTTGTGTGGGTGTGGGGGGTGATACTTCCATTTGTCATGGGTAGATCACCTAGTTTTGAGTCTTTGTTTTTGTTTTTCGTAGTTTGTGTCGAAAAATTTGAAAAATTTTGTGTGAAAAGGAGAAAAAAAAGGGAGTGAAAAACCTTGAAAGTTTTCGTTTTTCTTTTTGTTTTTGTTTTTGCTTTGGTTCTTGGATTTCGTTGTTAAAATCAGGAAGTCGTTCTTAATCTTCTTTAAAAGAAACCGGTTTGAGCATTTTCGACCCTAACCTGGGCGATTGTCATGACTTACCTTAATTAGATTCTTTTCATCAAGTGTCTAGTGAGATCCCATTTCTTTTTTTTATGTTCTGGTTGAAACTTGGAGATTCTAGGGGTTCATATCCGAGCTTGTTTTCCAAAAAGAAGAGAAAAAGAAAAGGCAAAAGCCAAAGCAAAAGCAAAAGTAAGAAAATAGCAGCAAAACTAAATAATTTGACTAAGTGAGGCGTCTCGGCTTTACGACATCAATCACCATACACTTAGCCAACCTACACGGGCCCGGTATCAGTGGTACGACACGGATACCCCTTAACCCTCCTCCTATATCGCTTTGCAACGGAGAGGCGAATGGAAAAGACCGTGTTGGGAGGGTATACCCCTTATATGGGCCGTCCAATTCCCGAAAATAAGGCTAATACCAACCTTAAAAATAGAGTAAGAAAATTTTGTTGGGAATGCCCAACCCAAAAAGAAGAAAAAGTTTGAAGTGTTAATAAAGTGAGGGGCTCTTCCTTGCATCACCTGCGGCCCTCACCAAGCCAAGGGCGACCAAATGCGGGGAGGGGCAACTCTTTCCTTTGTTCGTTTATTTGTTATGTTAGCTCGGGTGTGAGTCTTTTGGGTCGTCCGGGATCGATTAGAACTCTTAAAAACCTTTTCGCAAATGGGATTAAACTCTACATGAGGTGTAAGGGATCAAAAACTTCCAAGATTGGCAGTTGTGTGGGTTAGGTGTTGTGTGGTTTCTTCGGCCTTCAACGCTGCGTTTTGGCCAGCTGTTTTGGGGGTTTAAATAGCTCTTTTGCTGCTATTTTTGAGAGAGGAGACTCGGCCCATCTAGAGGATATACTTAGACATTATTTGAGCTTTGTATTAGTGAATTTTAGAGGGTGATTAGTGAAAGATTAATCTAGGGTTTTGGAGATTTGTTTATGTTATTGAAGATTTGGGAATTCAATCAATTGAAAGATTGTTGGATCATCTTTTTATTGCTTTCTATTGTTCATCTACAGCATTTTAATAAGTATTCTCTTCCCTTAACTCTTTTATTAATTATTTTGCTAATTACTTTACTTGTTCTTAATTGCTTTGCTTGCTATATCATTGTTCTTGCTTGTTTATGGTAGTTTGATGTTAGAAATCATGTTTAGGTTTGGTTTGGATGTTGTTAGCTTAGTTGGTATCATGATTAGTGGCTAGAAACCCTATGGGTTAGGGGGTAATTGAGGGTGTGAATGGGTGATTAGGTTTGGGTTAGCAATATTAGTGAGTAATTAGTTAGGAAATCAACTTCCCAACCCTATCCTTCCCTCAAGTGGGGTGTATATGGGTGCAAAAGCATCCCGAATACATCCGACGCTTGTTGGAAGGTAGGAATTGGGATAGTTAGTATTCTAATTCGCGAAAGCGAATAGAAACTAATTAGGAAATTTCATTCCATTAACTCCCCTGGGTCTGTCTATGGACTTTGGGGAAGTTAATCCGGACTATCCTTGAAAGAGGAAGCCCGGTAGGTATTTTGTAACGGAGTTACCATTTGATTTCCCCTTCTTGTTACTCCCTTGTTGCAAAACCCATTTTCTTATCCCCGTTTGCATCCCCAAAAGCCTCCGAAGCCCATTTTCCATTCCTTGACCGACCTAAGATTTCTTTGTTGCGTTGTGACCTTTTCAAACCGATATCCTTACCTTAGCAATCTCGACCCGATCATTAACCTAGTTCCTATGACCAAGGCCGCCAGCTCCTTGAAAGAGAACGACAAAACCGAGGTCTTACAAACCACTGATACATTACGCTAAAGCTGCCGAAGTGGAGGCTCCTCAAGAGAGATGAAAGATCGGTGGCTTCCTAGATGTCGAGAACAGTAGTGAGTGCTCTGCGCTTCAAGAATTCGACCACCAACCGGTAGGACTTTGCTTTTATGTTACACCCTTTTATTCTGTATACCACTTGTGAATGACCCTTTGTTTTGTTATTTTCCATCCGCGGTGGGCTTTTCTCCGGCAACTGACTAAGGAGTGGAGCACCATGAGGAAGTTCATTGATCGGGGCTTCACTAGTTCGGGGACATATCAAGGCGGTGCTGCCAGAAGGGCCGATATGGAGGCCGACGCAAAGTCCGTTCCCAGAGAACCGCCTCGACGTTCTACTGCAGGCGCTCCTCGCACAAAGCCCCCATGTCGCTCTTCAATTGGGGAATATTCCACTCGAGGTCAATCTCGGGAAGATATTAGGGGGTCTTCTCGTCCTCCTCTGGCAGTTGTACCAGAGGGTCGGGGTAAAGGCGTTCTGATCAAGGGTCAACACTTTACTGAATCCCATCGTAGCAGGTCCGGTAGTAGAGGCCGTCCCCCTCCGAGCATGGAAGAGGACATGGCTCAAATGTTCTTGGAGGAACCACTGGGTTATGGAGGGTCATATCACAGCACTGGATATGGTGGTGATGCTCAGCCCCATTCTTACTGGGTGGAGGACGCTTCTGAATCGAGCGCCACTCACCGGCCTCCTCCTTCTCGTCATACCCCGGCTTCAGTGCGCTCTGCTCGTCATGGTCGTGAAATGGTAGTGAGGGACCGTGACTTAGGTGCATCCGTAGGGTATCCTGGCGGTCAGGCCCTAACGGATGACGCTACTTCACGTCCTGCACCTTATGATGCTTCATCTTTTGGTTCTGGTTCTGCAGGATGGCCTATCCCTGCTCCTAAGATGGGTTCGTCATGGCCCATGGGTTCCCAAGAGTGGTCTGTGCCTCAACACTCTTGGCTGGGTGAATTTGTTTCTTCCGGTTGGCCTGTCCCTGGTTATGGAACTAATCCGGTATGGCCTACTCCATCTGCTGAATGGCAGGTTCCTGATCATTCCTGGCTAGCTGCTTCGCAGGAGCACTCTGTGTCTTCGCCGTCGAGTCTGCATCCTTCGGAAATGCCCTTGACTAGGCCATCACCTCCTATGCAGACTGCTCCTGGGCCTGATTATTACTCCTGGGATACCTACTTTGGCACGGCCGGTACTTCCAATGTAGGAACTTCAAATGCAGGGGGCAACTTGGCGGAGGACTTCGGCGATTCTGGTTCCCTATGGTGATCACCTTTATGCAATGCAAGATTTTTTATTATTTTTTATAATTTTTTTATGCAAGACTATTTGTAGTATATTTTTATTTCATGCAAGACTCGAACTTGGTGTATGCACAACTTGACGCTTTTATTTAATGCAATTTCGAATTATTTTCTACATGATGGGATTAATTCCAATTAATCCCGCTTCCCCAAAAAGAAAAATTAAAAAAAAGAACAAAAACTTAAGTGTCGGAGATAGCTCAAGCAAAAATTTCAGAACCGGACATCATTGGGTCGATAACAGAAACCGGAACATCAAAAATACACGAATGGGCCAATCTAAACCAAAACAGAGAGGCCCAAGAGGGGCCTTTGCGCAGATGGGCTACGGAAGCGAAAAAATGGGCTTGGACCGCTTAAACCCTAGGCGGGTTTTAAGCAGCTCGAGAGCTGGGCCTGGACTGACTGTCGCACGCGCATGTCGCCCTGCCGAAAATATAACCCAGGCGGGTTATATTATTTTTTTTTTCTTTTTTTTCATTCGCTAGCCGGTGAAGAAGAGCTTGAATCATGGGATATGATGACAACGGCTATGTGACTGCTTACTGGCCGATTTGCTCCATTTTGATCATTGATGAAAGTGTATAAATACCCCCTCCGTTGCCATGGAGATCACCCATCATCTTCAATTGCATTTTCCATCTAAAAGGCCTCCTAAAGTCACAAAAAATCCTCTTATCATGGCCTTCGAGAAGAAGCTCGCTACTTGGATAAGCACTTTCTCCAGAGACGAGAAGAAAGAGCTCGGGAGATATAGCCTGACGAAATTGCTAAGTCTCCGACAAGCGAGAGTCAACCATGACTTTATTTGAGCGGCGAGCGCCTTTTAGGATCCAAAGATGCATGTTTTCCGCTTTTCCTTGAAAGAGCTATGCCCACTACCTGAAGAGTGGTCGTCTATTCTTGGGACAAATCATTTCGCACGGCCGACATCACCTCCAACTGTTGCCGACAACACCAAACAGTACAAGAATTTGCTATGCCTTCTGAACCGAGTCATAGGAAGTGCATTATTCGGCAATAAGGTACATATTCAAACCATTGTCAAATTCTTTCAATCGCCTGACACGTTGGAATATGGTCTCGTGATACGAGTGCGAGCGCTCGTATTATGCCTTCTTGGAGAATTTTGTTTCTATCATGGCGGGTGAAGAACCGGGCGGGCGGGCCTAATTCAGATCGTGGAAGACATGGCTCGAGGCTTTAATCCAGTGCCATTGATGCTAGCGGAAACCATGATGGGCTTGGATAATCCGGATCCAGAATACGAGCTTCGTGGGAGCCCCTTACTTCTTCAGGTACATTTCTTCCCTCATTTTTTGTCAAAAAACACCTACTGCCTGTATACCCTAGGCGGGTTTTAAGATTTTTTTCTTTTTCTTTTTCTTTAGTTTGGGAATAATTGGCATGCAATTGTAACCCGTGCTAACTGTCTGGGGCAGATCTGGCTGATGGAGCATTTGGGCCTTATCGAAGACCCTCGTAACCCTTCGGCACTTGCAAATTATTGTCAAAGGAGGCGCAAATATACCGAGCTCCGATCGGTAACTGAATGGATTGCCTTTCTAAAAGAACCTCGTGACATCCCGTGGTGGATCAAGTGGTGGCACGTTCCCGAATATGTGACCAGTGACTATCGCAACGCTTATGTGTGTATTGCCGGCCTGACACACATGACCTTCTACTTTCTTGGAGCGGGTATTGCGACAGATGGGCCGCAAACAGACAATCCCCAAGCAGTTATGTGAAGCCCCCGAGCAATTGAAGCTTCGTGGCTCGGTGATAGAGTGTTGGTTGAAGTATTGGGCAAGAAGGCCGGCCCTTAAGGCTCCATCAAAGGCTCATATATCAGAGATTGCTGACGCTGAATATCACGGATGGTTAATTGCGGCTGTTGAGTCTCGCCGTGCTGGAGAGGCGCTAAGAAGTCGAACATCCATGAGGGAGAGATTGGGTCCTCGTTCCACAAGAAAGGATCGTCTCAGCGCGAGGGTAACGGCGAAGGACCGGCTTGGTCCGAGGGTTGGGTCACGGAAATCACATAAGCAAGCCTATAAGCCTAAAAACAAAGAGACAGACCCAAATGAGTCTAAAGACATGGAGATTGACAAAGAGATCACTGGCGACATAGAGAAAGTGAAACAAGACTAGAAGATGGATGGAAGCGAAGGAACTGAACTGCTTTTCTAGAATAAACTTTTATTTAATTACGCCTTTTGAATTTTCTTATTTACAAGCAGTGTACTTGCATTTTGATTATTAATAAAAGAAGAAGTACCATTTACAATTATTGTGTCCTTGTAAACTTTATCTTTCTTCTTTTTTTTTTATGAACATAAATTGAATATTAACCAAGTGTCGGAAAGTTGGTTTTCCAATTGCTTGGCTATATTAAGCATAATATCTCTTGAGCTGATCCAAATTTGTGGGTTGAATCACATCTTTTCCATCCATAATGGCAAACCGAGATGCTCCTCCCGGTAAAATTTCCTTAACCATATAAGGACCCTTCCAATTAGGTGCAAACTTTCCCCTTGGGTCTTGTATTGGTGCCCTCATTTCCTTAAGCACTACATTACCTTCTTGAAGTGAACGACTTTTCACCTTCTTATTAAAGGCGCGAGTGATTATATTCTAGTACACTTGAACATTATGCAACGCCCTTAATCGCCTTTCATCCATCAACATTAACTCCTCGAACCTTGCCCTAGCCCATTCTGCTTCTGGCAATTGGCTTTCTGCCACTATTCGTAATGACGGGATCGCTAATTCGATCGGCAGGACTGCTTCCATCCCATACACTAATGAATAGGGTGTTGCTCCTGTGGCAGTTCAAATTGAGGTTCAGTATCCCCATAAGGCAAATGCTAACTTGTTAGGCCAATCCTTGTAAGTGACGACCATATTCTTAACGATTCCTGCCACCGTTTTATTGGCCGCTTCTACAGCTCCGTTGGTTTGTCGTCGGTAAGGTGAAGACCGATGATGGTGAATCTTGTAATTGGTGAGCAAAACTTCTACTTCCTTTCGAAAATGACTCCCATTATCGCTGATGATCTCATGAGGTACTCCATATCGGCATATAATGTTCTGAAGGATGAATTTGGCCACGTGCTTAGATGTGAGCTTGGCAAAACAGGCTGCCTCTACCCACTTAGTGAAGTAATCAATAGCGACCAAAATGTATTCATGTCCTCCTGTTCCGGTTGGGTGTATTTTTCCAATGATGTCAATACCCCATACCGAGAATGGCCATGGAGAGGTTAGTGCTGAAATCCCTCGACCATGAGAAAGAGACCGTCAATGAGGGTAGTGCTGAAATCCCTCGACCATCACCACTACCTAGAGTTTATGTGCCCCCTATTCCATTCCCTTCTAGGCTTGCTAAGTCTAAGACCGATGTTCAATTTGGGAAATTGCTTGGTATGCTTAAAAAGTTGAATGTGAATGTTCCTTTTTTTTATGCTTTGTCCCAAATGCCTTTTATATGCTAATTTCTTGAAGGAGATTCTCTCGAAGAAAAGAGAAATAGATGATTGTGAGGCAATTGCATTGAATGAGGAGTGTAGCTCTGTTGTCTTGAATAAGCTCACTCCAAAGCTTAAGGACCCTGGGAGCTTCACTATTTCTTGTGGCTTATGAACCATGAACATCGACCAAGCTTTATGTGATGTGGGCTCAAGTGTGAGCCAAGGTTGTTAGGATCGGGATTCTAGTTAGGATCGATGAGGGCTTCCGAGGATCGGATCGAAGGATCGGATCGAGGATCGTAAGAGTCTACGTACAAAGCTATTTTACAATCTATAAATTCATTTTCACACTTAAAAAGGTCTAAATCAACATAATTTTAGGAGATTCGTCAATAAATAGCCCTACTTTCAACGTCATAACCATCTACCCCTTACTTCGGTCGATAATCTTGATCATTACATGCTACTTAGTTTACCAAGATACAAAATTAAACATAAATGAGTATTTATTTTCAAAGTTACTAAAACATAACATCATGTAAAGAATAAAGATAACAATAGGACCAAATTTATATGTCATGTGAACACCATGATCATCTGAATTGTAGCCGAAATTCAAGATTCATTTTATTCACCATAAGTCTCCAATTACAATTATTACTCATCCAATAACAATTCCAAGTTCAAGATTCATTTTAATTACCATAGTAAGTTAGTAACCATACAGGCATAACACGTCCAAACTTTTGCAATAACACAACATCACAGATTCACAATATCATTCACAACATTCAAGCATAACATTCATTTGAATTACCATAGCATTTGAATTACCATACCATTCAAGCATAGCATTTTAATTACCCATCTTACAATTATTATTCATTTTAATTACCATAGCAATATAGCATTCAAGCATCACAGATTCACAACATCACATTCACAGTATGACATTTATTATTCATTTTAATTATACAAAATGGCAACACACATTTCATCCAACTTCTAATTCCAACTTCCGAGTTCAAGATTCCAACTTTTGCCATAACAATCAATAACAATCTTACCCATAAAAACCTACAATCTGCAAGAATCTACTTAAGTAAACTAATTGATTTGAAAAACTTACTTTCAAGTTTCAACTTTGAAGAAGTTACAAAATCTAGGAGTTGTGACTGCGACTGTAGGACTCTAGTTGGGTGTGGCAGTGTGACTCACGAGTCACGTCTCACGAGCAAAGAAGCGAGCGACGCAGCCAGCAGCGACCAATGAAACACCGAGCAGCCAGCAACGAGCAGTGAGTGGCAGGGCTGAGGAGTGAGAAGTGAGGACTGAGGATACTAAGGACTTACTACAGAGGAGGAGTGAAGAGTGCTGCCTGAAGATGAGATGCGTGAAATCGTGCCCCATCAAAACCTAAACAGCTATTCTAATTCAATGTTTTTTTTTAAAAAAAAAATAAGCTAAGTTGGACACTTGGAGTCTTGGACCAGTTGGTGTGTTGTCATTGGGCTGCTAAAGAAAGAGAAATGGACAGCCCACATGCCCATGTACAATTCCCCACCAAAACGGCAAAAAGTGGCCCGCCTCCTGCAAATCAACTAGGATCGATGGATCGTTCAGGATCGTACAATCCTACGAGTTTATACGATCCTGGAACGATCCTGGTCCGAGTCTAACTGGTGGGCGATCCTACAACGATCCAGATCGTAGGGGTAAATTTGGATCGTAGGATTGTACGATCCACCGATCCGGATCGCGATTTTAACAACATTAGTGTGAGCTTGATGCCTTATTCCCTTTATAAGAGACTGAACTTAGGTGAGCTGAGACCTACCGCCATGTCAGTGCAAATGGCTGATCGTTTAGTTAAGTGCCCAATGGGTATTTTAGAGGACTTTCCTCTTAACGTAGGAGACTATTATGTGCCTGCGGATTTTGTGATTCTTGATATGGCTGAGGACACTCGTACCCAAATTATTTTGGGAAGACCTTTCCTTGCCACTGTTGGGTGCGTAATAGATGTGAAAAAGGGGATGATGAGCTTTAAGTTTGGGGAACATGAGATTGAATTTGATTTCTTTTGTGAACATATGCCTCATAATTTTTCTTCTTGTTGTGGTGTTGATGTGGTTGGGAATGATGAGTCTGATGATGTATTTCCTGAGAGCCATGTACTTGGTGATGCGATGGATTGGGTACAAGTTATTGAACCCGAACCTAACATCACCAAGGACATGCCTTATGCTACCAATGAGGATTGGTTGAGAAAATTTTGCAGGTTTGATTCGAAGATGCCTTCCATTGTTGAGGAAGGAAAGCAGTTCGACCCTTGCTGGTGGGTTCGACTTCGAGATGTTGAGGGGACACATGCTGATAGTGTTCCAAAAGAGTTTGACTATGATGTGGAGCATTCTCCAGACTGAGGTGAGTTTCATCTAGCTAAAGACGTTAAACTAGCGCTTCTTGGGAGGCAACCCAAGCTTTTTAGTTACTTTTCTTCCCTTATCATTCCTTTAGTCTTTTGTCGGAGTTTATTTTTCCTTGTTTTTCATTTCTTTCCCCTTTTTCTAGTTTCCTTGTTTCCCTAGTTCCTTTCCTTTCTTTTAGTTCCTTTTCTTTGCTTTCCCTTTTGTTGTCTTAACCGTGTGCTTCTTGTATATAGTGTGAGTATATTGACAAAAAGAAAAAAAAAGGAGAGGGTGAAGAAAGGAATGAGATTGAGGGAGTGAAAGAGTTGAATTCGAGTGAGAGAACTAGCATGGAGGGGTGAGATTGAGGGAGTTAGGGGAGTAAAGAATTGAGAGAGCATGAGTGAAAAAGATAGAGGGAAGAAGTGTGGAAGGCGTGCTTAAAAATCGGCTCAATATGAAGCTCCAGCGCCAACCTTGGTCTGTCCAAGGTTCTCACCTCGGACCGTGGCTTCTGGATTTTATTCGTTCAAAAAAAAAGAAGAGAGAAGCTTTCCAGCGGCAACCTCGGTCTGCCCAAGTTTCTGACCACAGACCGTGGTAGCCGCCCAATCCTTCCCCACAATTTCCTCCCAAAAATTCCAATTTCCAGCGCCAACCTCGGTCTGCCCGAGGTTCTCACCTCGGACCGTGGTGACTATAAATATGAGGTAAAAAATAAAAAAATTAAAAAAAAAACTCTGCGCGAAACAAGCAAACCAGCGCCAACCTCGCTCTGCTCGAGGTGGCAGCCACAGACTGTGGCGGCTGGTCTGGAAAAGTTCTCACTCGTTTTTTTGCCCTTTTCTCACTCAATTCCTTCATTCCTCCATCTCTCTTTACCTATGCGCGAACCCAAACCCTAAACCCTAACTCTCCGTTCTCCATCCCTCTTCTCCATCTTCAATCTACTCTTCTTCTTCTTCCTTCCTCACAATCCCTAAGCCCTAATTCCACTTCACTCACTCACACCTCACTCACTCCTCACTCACTCACCCACCCTCACCGTCCAAAACCTAGCCCTAACACCACCACTCGTCCCTCACCCTCACCAAACTCACCTCGCCATTCGAGCCACCCTATCCCCCGCCTTAACAAGTCGCGCGTCCCCAAACCCCAACCCTCGCCCCGTTCAACCACCCCATCCACCAATTCGAACCACATCCACCACATTCAACTTCACCCTTCACTCCCATTTTTCCACAAGTCACCATTGTTGGAGCTTCAAGTTGCCATGGCACCAAATAAGAGGAGAACTGATGCTGCAGGACCCTCGAACCAACCGAATCCAAGGGAGCTTCGTACCCAGCGAGCCGCTAACCGTGCCTCTATGGACCAAGGTAACCCTCCTCCTCCTCCTGAAGAGTAACGACTTGATCTTTGACCTTTCTCCCTTTCCCCCTGCGATGATTGCTTGTTCTTAGCATTGAGGACAATGTTGTATCCCAGCATGGAGGGGTGGGTTTTGAGTGATTTGATTGTCTAGCTTGATTGATTTGGTTGCCAAGTTTGATGTTTGATGATAACTTTGGGAGAGTGACTTGTTTGCATATACATTTGTACATATTTTGCATCTTGCATATAGTTTGCATTTAGTTTCTTTAGTGAAAAAAAAAACAAAAAAAAAGGAAAAAAGAAAAAAAAGAAAAATCATGAAAAAAAATTAGAATAGCTTTAGGATTAGGTTAGGTAATCCTCCGGTGATGATTGTAAGTTAGGTGGTGTTTCTTGTAGCTTTGTTTAGCCTTTGCATAGCTCGATTGTGATTCAAAGTTTTGAAAAGAATTTTCGAAAACATCTTGATTTGGGATTGCACCTTGATAGTAAAGATTGATTGCGCTTCTTAACCCATTGATGTGAGCTTAGCATTTGAATGTTCATGTAATC
The DNA here is from genome assembly GCA_029582165.1 of Portulaca oleracea. Classification (NCBI taxonomy): domain Eukaryota; kingdom Viridiplantae; phylum Streptophyta; class Magnoliopsida; order Caryophyllales; family Portulacaceae; genus Portulaca; species Portulaca oleracea. Next base: position 6,131,230 of record CM055875.1, read on the forward strand.
TGATTGGTTGTTGAGCACAAACCTGTGAGACCACTAAGCCAAAATGACTAATCAATTTTATTAGTCTCATATTCCCGTGTGTGACTCAAGCTTGGTTGCGATCTCTAGAACTTGCTTTTCATCTCTTTGAAATTGCATTTTGCATCATGCATTGACAACATGATTGAGGCATTCATTCACACTTATTGTAGCTACATAGCCAGATAGCTACCCGAATCATATAATCTCCCGCCTTTAACCCTTCTTTTAGCCTTTGATTACTCCGTCCTTCTTGAAATAAACGGAAATTATAAGCCCTGGCCGATTACATATCTTCCTACCTTAAGCCATTGCTTGGAGTTTATTGAGTGTGATTAGTAGGGTTACTTGTGAATACATTTGTAGAATGGTGTGTTGGGAATGACATGAATAGAAAGTGATGGGGTGTTCCCACTTATGTAGTTTCAATTTAGCTTGATTATGTTAGTGAAACCCGCCAAGTTTTGTGCTAAATTTTGTATATAACCTTCACTTGCCATTCACTTGCTTCGAAAAAAAAAAGGAAACAAAGCAAAATTTTAAAAAAAAACAAAACAAAACAACAAAAAAACGAAAATAAAAAAAAAAAGGTGAAGCACAAGTGTGACGGCAAGTGAGGAATGTAGTATTGAGGCGGTTCCTAATAAATATTTCGGGATTATTATGATTCTTTATGCGTGGGTAAGGTTCGATAACATTGCGTGAATTTGGAAAAGTAGAACTCCAAGCTTGGCTTCGAGCTCCGCATATCCAAATATTTTTCGTCCCTTACCTCTAACCTTAGCCCCGTAACAACCCCTTCAAAGACCTCTTGATTGTCAATTGCATTTTGCATACAGCGGTAGAGAATTGAGATGATCATCAAGCATATGGTAGATTGTTTCCTAGGCTAGAGTATTGAGAGAACCAAACATCGAATTCATGTTGAAAACACATGAGAAGAGTGTTTCCACAATCCTAAGAGTCAGGATTGCTCTCAACTGTCTTAGTTTCATACTCAAACATGTGCTTTCTCACTAATTTGGTGACGGCGGGGTGATTAATTTGACCTTGATGGTGTAATCCCCCCCCCCCCCCTAAATCGATTTCAAACATTTCCCTCTAACTTGTGCTAAAATGTTTTAATCACTTTTGGGTTGTGTTTTGGTTAAGCCTAGTTGCTTGAGAGTTCTGCTAAAGCTTACCTGAGGGGGCTTGTACATAGAATGTTCGAGTCTTTCTTTCATTTTTCTTCTTTTGAGTCCTTTTTCCTAGTTTTGAGTCTAGTACTTCCTTGGGGACAAGCAAGGTTTTAGCATGGAGGGGTTTGATAAGTGCATTATTTGCACTTATTTCTAGGTGTTTTAGAAGCATAATCATGGTAGATTTAGGCTGAAAATGTGTTAAACCTTCCCCATTTCTCTATTTACGCTTGGTCTTTGTGTTTTTGGTATTGATTTGCAGGTTCAGGGCCAAAAAGTTGATTTTTGGAGCAAATTTGGTAAGTCCATGGGTATCACGGGCATCAACTACTGTTGATCAGATCGTGGTAAAAATTTCAGCAAGAAACGAGGTGACAAACACGATCGTGTGGTTGAGCCGTTTTCTCACGGGCGCTTATTTTTGCGGAAATAAGCTGGGAAAGGAGAAAAAAGGCAGTTATCATTCATTCTGGACAGAAAAGACAAAGCTTCTTGAGTAATTTCTTCACAAAAACATCTCCATCCATTGAGAATCAATCCGAAGAATTTGAAGAATTGAGATTCGAGAGGAAGCACGCGACACTCGTGAAGTACTTTCCGCCCGGAGATCGAGAGACTCTACGGAATTCCCCCTAGTGTTTGCTTTACTCTTCTCTTATTTCTTTCTTAGTTCTAGAATTGATTACCATGTTTAGAACGCATTTCCTGTTTTCAATGAATATTTGTGAGTAGATTTCGTTCTTTCTAGGGTTTTATGAACCAACGTTATGGTGTTTGATTAGAATGTTTTAGTTTGTGCTTGAATTCTTGATTGAACCAATAGAAGGTTGCGTTTTTCATGCTTACGAACGTTCTTAAGGCCTTGAATGTTTGTAATTCATAGATTAACCTGAAAAGTACCGAAAGGTGAATTAGGGGAATTTGACTACCAACCTGTCTACCTAGGTTTACGAAAGTTGAAAAAGGAGTAGTAAACTAGGGAATCATTAGATAACCTGACTTTTTGAGACCTTCAATTTTGTTTAACCTGAAAGGCAGACGAAAGTTGTTGATTAGGTTAGTCAAGATAATTCTATTTAGCATCGAAAGGGCGATATAATTTAGAGGTTATCGATTCTTGATTCGTTCGAGTTACTTTCTTGCGCATGCTTTAACTTGTCTTTCAGACCCTGTTGTTAGGTGAGTAAAACCCTAGAAGCCTTGATCCATTGAATTACCTCAAGCTTAACTTTTCTTGTCAACCTTAGTTTTAGTTAGTTCATTAGAAATCATTAAAAATCATCAACCCGATTGGCTTAGCAATTAAGTAGAGGGATAGTTCACTGCGTTACTAGACTAAGTCCCTGTGGGATCGACCTTGACATTGCTACAATAGTACTCGTGCGCTTGCGGCCCTGTCATGGCCTTCCGCTCTCAAGCGAAATCCTAGGTAACTTAAACCGTCACCTTTGTGCTAACGTGTCAAAAGACCCGATTAGTGGCCCGGTATGCAAGGGATGCGTAAAAGAATAATAAAAGCGCGAAATAAATTAACTTCTCCCTTTTAAACTTTCAAATCAATTTGATTTTTTCAAGTTTTACCCTCTTTTAAAAGATGAACCCTTTTTCCGCGATGCGCTACTTAAGTGATCTGGAGCCGACTAAGGTTTCTTAATCCTTAAAAAAGGATATTTTTATTTTCGAAATTCGTTTTCAGGGTGATGAAACTTTATTTATTTACAAACCCGTTTTTTTATTATTTAAATTATCCGAAAATTACACAAAAATAATCTCATATGATTTAATTCCGGCCCAATTGACGAATCAGGGCCCAAGAAGCGAGTAGGCCACCAGAACTCGTCAAAACCCGCCTAGGCTTTAACGAGTCCCGGGCCGGACCTCTCGCTTCCAGGCCCAGGGAGATAATGGGTAGAAATTAGTAAAACCTGCCTAGGATTTACTAATTTCTGGTCATTTTCTCCTCTGACCAAGCCTATCGTTATCATTGGACAAAAATTAATTTATTTTCTAAAATTAATTTTGTGTAAGAAGTCGAATACTTTAAATAATTAAACGAATTTATATAATTTTTTAAAGAGTCACCGACCGATTTAAGCAAATCGACAAACCATAAAATAAAAGAAAGACTCCGGTCGGCAAAACCGGATTTCTAAATTTGGGGTTAACGTTATGAATTCGAGAATTATAAGAATTCTCGAAAACAGACTCTACTAAAATCAACATTGAAAAGAAAGATAGTAGGGAGAAGTTTGATTAATTTTGCGGAATTATTATTCAAAACATGCAATGTAAAACAATGCGGTTTCATTTTATAAAATATGTACAAGCACGGAATTAAATAAAGGATTACATGATTAAATACAATAATTTAAATCAAAGAACCGAACCTTGCTTAGGGTGTAGCGACGACGAACTTGGTCCCTTGAGTTGCCCCTTTGATTTGAAACCCGGATGAGATGATGTGAATGGTTTGGGAAAAGTGTAGTGCGGATAGTTATATGGTAGTGAAGAATGTGATTATGGTGGTAATAGAATTATGAAGAGAATTTGAGATAGTGGAAGTATGGTGAAAATAAGAGTGATAGTAGATGATGATTGTTGGTGAAATGAAGGTGGAATGGAGGGGGTATTTATAGGTGAAGGAGTATGGATTTTGGAGGGAAAAGGTGGGGGACATACCCCAAAAATCATGCATCAGAGGCCAAAGCCTAGCCGGGTTTTGGGGTGGTCAAGGGAAGTCAAATCACGTGGGCAAAAATCAGGGGATTGTATGCAAGCAGAAATTTTTGGCGCCAGAATCATCAAAGCGTAGGTGGGCTTTGATAATATTATCACACGGATCACTCACATGGCACCAAACGACGTCGCGTGCTACCTCGCTCAAACCCTAGGCGGTGTTTGATTTTTTCTGGGCCGGATCAAACCCTAGGCGGGTTTCATTTGCTCTGGGCCGGGGCGCGCGACTGGCCCGCTTTCTGTGTGGGCTGGTGAATAACATTAAAACCCTTATGGGCTTTATTAATTATTCACGGCCTATTTCATTTTCGTTTGGCTCGGTTGTTGATCTTTTGGGCCCGTTGACCCGTTTCACTTGGCCCATCCATCTTGTATATATTTTTTGATGAGTCAGGTTTATACCGGTTCAAATTCCGGTGTCTACAACCATTTTTATTTGGTTGTAACCAGCATATCCATCCATAAACGATAAAAGCTCATGTCCGCAAGTGTTATCCACTAATACATTGATGTGAGGTAGAGGGAAACTATCCTTGGGACTAGCTTTGTTAAGGTCTCGGAAGTCCACACACATGCGCACTTTTCCGTCTTTCTTGGGTACTGGGACAATGTTAGCAATCCATTCATGGTGTTGGACTGCTTCGATGAACTTAGCGTTAAGCTGCTTGATCACCTCTTCTTCAATTTTCTTAGCCCATTCAGGTTTGATCCTCCTAGCCTTTTGTAGCACCGGTTTTGCATCGGGGAGCAAAGGTATGGTGTGCTCCGCGATTTCCCAGCAGCGTGACATTGATCATCCCATTCTACTTTGCTTCCTTTCTTTAGCTTCTTGAACAGAGGTTGACAAGTCATGGTGAGCTTTGAGATGAACCTACTGATGTACTGGATTCGTCCCAAAAAGCCTCTTATCTCCTTTTCTGTCTTAGGTGGTTGTAACTGTTGGATAGCCTTGATCTTTTAAGGATCAACTTCAATGCCCCGTTGGCTGACCACATAGCTAGTAGCTTCCCAGAGGTAACACCGAAGGTAGGCTGAGCCGCATCTTGTATTTGCGAAGTCGCAGAAAGAACTTCCGGAGGTTAGGAATATGGCCCTCCCTTGTCTTGGACTTAACAAACATGTCATCAACGTAAACTTCTACTTCGACGTGCATCATGTCATGAAGTAGGCTATTGGCAGTTCGTTGGTATGTTGCCCCGGCATTTTTTAGACCGAAAGGCATGACGACATAACAGTACGTTCCCCATGGGGCGGTAAAGGAAGTCTTCCCCATATCTTCTTCTGCCATTTTTATTTGGTTGTAACCAGCATATCCATCCATAAACGATAAAAGTTCATTTCCGCAAGTGTTATCCACTAATACATCGATGTGAGGTAGAGGGAAACTATCCTTGGGACTAGCTTTGTTAAGGTCTCGGAAGTGTACACACATGCGCACTTTTCCGTCTTTCTTGGGTACTAGGACAATGTTAGCAATCCATTCAGGGTATTGGACTGCTTTCATGAACTTAGCGTTAAGCTGCTTGATCACCTCTTCTTCAATTTTCTTAGCCCATTCAGGTTTGATCCTCCTAGCCTTTTGTCGCACCGGTTTTGCATCGGGGAGCAAAGTATGGTGTGCTCCGCGATTTCCCTGTAAGACCATGCGAATACATCCACAAACTCCTGGAAAAGCTCTGTAAGACCATGCGAATACATCCACAAACTCCTGGAGAAGCTCTGTAAATGCCACCCGTTCTTCCGCTGTGAGCGAACTACCTAACTTCTACTCCCGAGGTTGTTCTTCCGTGCCCACATTTATGGCGATGGTGTCTTCCAACACTGCCATCTTATGCTCATGTTCATTAGAAAATTCTTTTAAGGGTTCATTAAATTCCAGATTATTATTAGCGCAACAGTTCAGGGAAGAGGGGAAAGATGAATCAAAGTAAGCAGAAAGGTTCATTTTATTGAATGCAGAAATGAGTACATCGCAAGCAGACTCAAGACCAGACTCACTTGACTCTAGACTCTTAGGACCAGACCCTATGTCCATAGGAACAGACTCTCCTACAGATATAACAAAGTTATTTTCCTCAGCATCGACCCATGAGACCGCCTTAACTTTTTCTTCTTCAGTGATCATGAGACTTGGATCAAAGCTTGGGTTGGATAATGCAGCAATAACAGCGTCAGCTTCAGGTTCTTCCTTAGCAGCTTCTTGTCCGAACAACATGCCAAATATGTTGCTTCCAGCAAGATGAGTCCATTCCAATGGTGGCTGTTTGTTCCGAGCGGGGATAAAAACAGTAGCCATATTAATGGTGCAGTCATTGAAAACTTCTAACCCAGCAACTTGAACTCCGTTGTTCTTCAGGTAGTACGGTTCAGGGAACCCATAGTAAGGGAAGTCATCACCTTCCCTAACGAACTGTAAATTCAGAGTGAGTGGATAGGGCTTCATTTATAACAAGGTAGGTGGGTTGTCCATCCTCTTCTGCTTAGCTATGCCTATCTTGGCGAGCCTAACTTCCTTCTTAGTTGGCTTGTATCCTAAGCCGAACCTTCCCTTCCGCATAAATGTCTTGAACACCGGAGGAATCCTATTCTTCGGGTTCCTTCCTAGCGGCATCCCATGGAAGTGTCCTTGTTTCCTGAGTATTGCATGCACTTTGGGATTTGAGTAGGGATCAAAGTCAAAGGAAGCTTCATCTTGGCTCAAAGTTGCCACAAGTTCAAAGTTATGAAGTTCTTCGTCCATAGAACTATGTTCCACTTCAAGGGTTGCTTGCTTGGGAATGAAGACAACATTGATGGATTCTCCCGAGATGGTGATGACTTGTCCTTGGACCAACATCTTTACTTTTGGTGTACGGTAGATGCTATAGCATTGCATTCATGAAGCCATGGCCTCCCTAGTAACAGATTGAAGGAGGCTGGAATGTCTAGCACTACGAACTCCACATTCCGAGTGATATTGCCTGTAGTGATTAACAATATTATGGACCCAACCGACTTTCGAGGAGAATTGACGTAAGCCCTGACCTGTACACCATTTTGAGCCAAGTGTTGTTGTTGGACTCCCAATTTCTATGCTGTCCTCCAGGGGCATTGATAGGCTGCAAGTGCACGGGTGTTCGTGTAGCAAGTATCAAGGTCGATTTCCACAAGGACTTTTCCTTTCAACGCACTGAACTAGCCTCCTAGTTGATTGCTAAGTCGATCGGGTTTCTTGTTTGGAACAATCTAATTCTATTTCTATTCACTATTAAAGATTAGCAAATAAAAATACACACAATTTACTTGGATTTATCAATAAGAAAAAGACGTTCAGGGGATAAAACCTAAGTAACTCTATGAATTAAACAAGTGGATTGAACATGTATGTCACTAATTTGGTACATTTTAGGGTCGATAATCACATAAATTAATCCGTAGGGAGCTTTTGGCACCGAAACGGATTGTTTAGCAAAATTGATCACCTACTGTCGTGGTTACTTCAATTTTAACTAAGTTAAAGATCAAATTATCCAATGACCCCTAATTATAAAGTCTTCTATGTCTAGTTCACTTCATAACTAGTTTAATCCTAAGGGTTCCGATTATCGAATTTCTCCTTTCAGTACTTCACTCAACAATCTAAATCCATGCTAATGGTGATCAAGCAAAAGCAATGACATACATAATCAAAGGTTAAATAAAATGCATTCAAACTAGATTAACAAACTTGTTCAATCCAACAAAACTCAATCCATAAGAGAAACTAATAAGGGTTTATCCCCTAAACTAAAGGGAAACTACTCACTACTCATGTTCAAAACACAAAACATATCAAAATCTATTCTAGTAAGCATATAAAAATCTATGAGAGAATGAGAAATAAACCAAATGCAGAACAATCTTGCAAGGAATGAACTATGAAGGACTTTTGCTCCTCCAAACTTCAATCTTTGCTTCAATCTTCTTTCTTGATCTCCAAATCCTCTCCCTTAATTGATGGATGCATTGATCATTATAAAGGGGATCAATAATGGTTAGGTGACATCATGGAGGATGGTGGGGTGATTATTGCTTCCAAAGACAGCCGAAAGACACCATGATAAAAAGCAAAAACCCACTTGCAAGCGCCGAAAGTTAAGCATAAAGCAACACGGATCGTTCCAGGTCAACACGGGTCGTGTCAAGGTCAACACGGGTCGTGTTGACTTGACACGGGTCGTGTTGACTTGACACGGACCGTGTTGCTCACTGGAGTTGGATTTATGACCTTCTGGAAGCTGAAACGGGTCGTTTTGGGTCTGAAGGTACCCGGGTTGATGCCAGTCGGGCTCCAATGTCTTCTTGGGCCAATATTTGGGCCTTGGGGTTGATTTATTCTTCAATTGTGATCCTCTTGGATTCCATATACTTGATTTTAAGCTTGATTTCTTCAATTCAACACCAATTTCCTACAAAACTATACCAAACTTTAACCAAGCATAAAATAGAGAATTCGAGTATAAAAATAATACTTTCATATCAATAATCACTCAAATTGACTCTAAATAACCCAAGATCACATATATATAAAATACACTTATCAAATCCCCCCATGCTTACACCTTGCTTGTCCCTAAGCAAGGTTAAACTCACAAATAAAATAGAAATCAATAAAATAACGAAAGGGGAAAATAAACGGGACAAATTGACTCAAGTCATAAAGGAAAAAGTTTCAAAGTGAAATTGAAAAATTTATTTACAAACTTCCTCAGGAAAGCATCGATAAGACTTTCAACTAATCCCACTTAATCAAGCATAGTCCAAGTATGAATGAAAATTTATATACAAGAGAAAATGAAATCATAAAAAGAATTACAAAAACCATACCTATCAAGATCGAACTAATCACCCTCCTAATCATAAATGAAACAAGCAAGCACACAATAATGGACGAAACTATGTAATTGAGAGCAACCTCACTTTAGGGAATGTGGAAACACTCCTCTCATGTGTTTGAAAAAAAAAAATATATTCAATGAAGGTGCACTCAATACTCAATCACAAAGCAACATTCTACCATAAGCTTGCAAATAATCTCAATTCTCTGCCGCTAAGATGCAATGCACAATGATAATCAAGAGGGCTTTCAAAAAGGGTTGTAATGGGGCTAAGGTTAAGGGTAAGGAGTGGAGATATATTTGGGAAAGTGGAGCTAAAAGCCAATACTTGGAGCATAAACCTCACCAAATTATTCAAATAAGAACACTCACACCTTATAAACATATCAATGCATCCGATAATCTTGTGGAAATTGCCTCAACTCAAAGAAAAATAAACTATCAAAATACATTTTTTTTTTCATTTCTCTAGTTTTTTTTTTCATTTTTTTATCTCTTTTTGCTATTTTTTCTGAAATTCAAATATTTCAATTCAAACTCAAAGATATAAACATCAATAAGGCAATTTCAACTCAACCCATATCAAGCTACAATGGGGAGCAATTTAAAAATATTTCAATTTCACAACATCCCCAATAAGACCAAACCACAAATACACCAAAAATCAACCCAACTTTTACACTGTAGCACTCCAAGCATAGGCTTATGGGTAGGAAATTAAATATTTGGCCATGGCTATCAATATATGTAATAAAAAAAAAAGAGTGATACAAGGCTAAAAGTGGGTTAAAAGCGGATAATTCACATGTAAAGGGTGGCTATTTGGCTTTGTAGCTAAAATATGTACAAGAATGCCTCTATCATATTACCAATGCACAAGCAAAAATGCAGTTTCAAAGAGATGCATCGCAAGTTCTAGAGAATGCAACTAAGGATGAGCCACACATGGAAATGAGACTAATAAAAATGATTAGTCATTTAAGGCCTTTGTGGTCTCACGGGTAAAAAGCTCTCAAATAAACCTAGCTCAAATAGAAGTATACGTGCTAAACTCATTCCAGAAGATCTAAAAAGGGCAATCAATCATCACTATCAAAGTACAATTCTAAACTCTCTATGATTCACAACTCTTTTCAAAACTTTAATTCACAAAAAGGACTATACGAGACTAAATAAAATATAAGCTAAAACTTATCTAGCTTTACCTTATATTTTTTTTTTCTTCTTTTTCAAAATTTTTTTTTTATTTCTGAAATTTTCTGTTTTTTTTTTTTAAAAATCTAAAATTAAAAGTCAAATGAAAAACTAGAAAATAAGAAGCTAAAAACTAAGAAAAAGAAAGAAAATTAAAATCTAATATGATACCTTAACTAATGCAATAATTCATAAATGAAAGAAAATAGAAAACTAAGAAAAATCAAAAAGAAAAACTAAACTAAACTAAAGAACAACTAAAGAAACAAAACTAAAACTAAAATCAACAAACTAAAAGAAAAACAAAAAATAAAATCATATTCACAAATGCTCCTCCAAAAAAAAATTTTATTTTTTTCAAATTAATCCCCCCATGCTTGGACAAAGCATTGTCCTCAATGCATAAAACTAGAAGAAACAAGCACAAAAGGGGCAAAATAGGACAATTACTGCGGTAGTGGAGGAGGGGGTGGGTAAGGGTTAAAAGAAAACGGACGAAATTTTGAAGAAAAATAAACAGAAGGCGAGAAAACGGGTGAAATACCCGTGTTACCTGGACGCGGGGTCCAACACGGATCGTGTTTGTTCAACACGGTCCGTGTTGACCAGTGTTCAAAAATTTTTGCTCTCTGGACGGCAACACGGATCGTGCCAGGGTCAGCACGATCCGTGTTGGTCCTGTTCTTCGCCTTTTGCTCGCGGGTTCGAATCCTTGCAGCTCCTTACCTTTATTTTTTTTTTCTTTCTTCTTTTATTTCCCTCATTTTTTTTTACTCTCAAACCTTTATTCGCTAAAAATTTATTTCTTTTTTTCACTCTCATTTTTTTTTCAGATTTTTAGTTTCTCTTTTTTTTTCTTTTCAAATTTAAAGGAAAATAAAATAAAATCCCAAGAAAATTCTGATAAAAGAAAATAAAAAGGAGAAAAATTAAAATAAATCAAAGAAAAATTCTAAAAATTCTAGAAAAATAAGGAAAAATTTAGAAATTTTTAGATAAAAAGAAGGAAAATAAGGAAAATTTATATAAAATTCTAAAAAAATGAAAATAAAACCGAAAAAGTTTGGGTTGCCTCCCAAGAAGCGCTTGTTTAATGTCCTAAGCTAGACAAGGTACCTCTTAACTCGCACCGGGAGTGGTGAGGTTGAAGTTTTGGCGATCTTCAAGAGGTTGACCAACCAAATAGGGCTTAAGTCTATGCCCATTGACTGTGAATGGCTCGGAATTATCTTCGCAAATCTCAACCGCACCGTGCGGGAAAACCTTTAAGACTCGGAAAGGACCCGACCATCGGGACTTCAGCTTGCCCGGAAAGAATTTCAACTTTGAATTGAACAACAACACTTGGTCTCCTTCTTCAAATCTCTTCTTAAAGATGTGCTTGTCATGCCATCTCTTAGTCCTTTCCTTATATAACTTTGCATTATCATAGGCCTTCAACCTCAATTCATCAAGCTCTTGAAGTTGCAACATCCTCTTTTCACCAACCTTTGCTAGATCGAAGTTGAGAGTTTGAACAGCCCAAAAAGCTTTGTGTTCCATCTCAACTGGCAAGTGACAAGCTTTTCCATATACTAACCGGTATGGAGTGGTTCCCAATGGAGTCTTGTATGCGGTCCGGTAGGCCCACAACGCATCATCAAGCTTAAGAGACCAATCTTTCCTCGAACGGTTGACCGTCTTCTCCAATATGCTCTTGATTTCCCGATTAGAAAGCTCCACTTGGCCACTAGTTTGGGGATGATATGGTGTAGCAACTCGGTGTGTCACCCCATACTTGGCCAAAAGAGCATCTAGAGGGCGATTGCAAAAATGAGTGCCATTGTCACTCAATAAGGCCCTCGGAGTTCCAAATCTTGCAAATATTTTCTTGAGGAACTTTATCACCACCTTGGAATCATTGGTGGGTGTTGCAATTGCTTCAACCCACTTTGAGACGTAGTCGACTGCCACCAATATGTAGAGGTTATTGTGAGAAGGAGGGAATGGACCCATGAAGTCTATCCCCCATACGTCGAAAAGTTCCACCTCTAAAATGTAATGTTGTGGCATCTCATTCTTCTTAGAAATGCTTCCGGATCTTTGGCACTTGTCACATGAAAGTACAAAATTCCTCACATCCTTGGATAGTGTAGGCCAATAGAACCCGGCTTGGACACCTTTGCAACGGTCTTGTCGGTGCTAAAATGGCCACCACAAGTAGCGGCATGACAATGGTGGAGCACACTTTGAATTTCATCTTCCGGTAAACATCTTCTATACACTCCATCCCCACAAAGTTTATAGAGCAAAGGCTCCTCCCAAACATATCTCCTCAACTCGGAAAGAAACCTCTTCTTTTGTTGCCATGACATCTCCGGGGGAAGTATACCACTAACAATGAAGTTCACTATGTCCGCATACCACGGGGTGACTCGATGAGTAAGAACAAAGAGTTGCTCATGTGGGAAGGAATCATCAATGGGAATGTCATCATCACTTTGAGCCTCAAGTTGTAATCTCGAAAGATGATCGGCCACCACATTTTGCAATCCGGGTTTATCTCGGATCTCGAGGTCAAACTCTTGGAGTAAGAGGACCCAACGAATGAGGCGAGGCTTAGAATCTGCCTTAGTCAAGAGGTGTCGTAGAGCAGCATGATCCGTGAACACGATCACCTTGGAATTTATCAAATAAGAGCGGAATTTGTCCAAAGCGAAGACAACCGCTAAGAACTCCTTCTCGGTGGTGGCATAGTTAACTTAAGCTCCATCCAACGTCTTGCTTCCATAGTAAATCACATAGGGCTTGTTGTCCTTACGTTGGCCCAAAACAGCCCCTACCGCATGATCGCTTGCATCGCACATCACTTCAAAGGGCAAATCCCAATCCGGTGCTTGTACGATGGGAGCGGTGATTAGAGCTTCCTTTATCCTGAGAAAAGCACTCAAACATTCTTCATTAAAGTTAAAGGGCACATCTTTGATGAGCAATTGGGTGAGTGGTTTTGAAATTTTTGAAAAATCTTTAATGAACCACCGGTAAAAACCGACGTGTCCAAGAAAACTTCTCACTCCCTTTACAGAATTTGGTGGCGGCAATTTTTCAATCACCTCCACCTTTGCTCTATCAACTTCAATGCCCTTGGAGGAAACAACATGACCAAGAACTACTCCCTCTTGCAGCATGTGTAGGCTCTTCTTCCACCTCTAGCTTTTCAATCTCGGCAAACCCCGGTGGGATCGGTGGGGATACTTCCAACAACTCGGCACAAATTGAAACTTCGGGATTGTCATCCTGCAAAGATTCATTAAACAATAAACATAGCTCAAGCGGATCATCACTTGACCATTGGTTAGACCCATGTTCCCTAACTATTCCCTCAATTGAATTAACGAAATTACAGTCATCGGAAATAGAAGGAAATTTGGAAGCTTTATTCACATTGAACTCAATCTTATCACTTCCCACATCAAAAGTCATCTTGCCATTTTTCACATCAACACAACACCCCGAAGTGGCCAAAAAAGGCCTTCCAAGAATGATCGGGGTGCGCAAGTCCTCATTCATATCAAGTATCACAAAGTCAATAGGCACAAAAATGTCACCCACCTTGATAGGGACATCCTCAAGTATACCCAAGGGGTATTTCACAGAACGGTCAGCAAGTTGTAGGGACATGGTAGTGGGTTTCAGCTCACCCATACCAAGTTTTTGAGACAAAGAAAGAGGCATCAAGTTCACACTTGACCCTAAATCACATAAAGCACGATCAATAAAAAGATTCCCTACAACACATGGAATGGTGAAACTACCGGGATCCTTAAGCTTAGGAGGAAGCTTGTTTTGGATCGCGGCGCTATAATGGTCAGTCAAAGCCATTGTCTCATACTCTTCTAGCCTTCTTTTGTTGCTTAAAATTTCTTTCAAAAATTTGGCATAGGCAGGCATTTGAGATAAGGCTTCGGTGAAAGGAGTGCTAATCTCGAGCTTCTTGATGACTTCCAAAAACTTCCCAAATTGTTTGTCAAGTTTTGCCCTAGCCAATCTTTGTGGGAAAGGCACGGGCGGAGTATAAATCCTTTGGGGAGTTTTCGGTAGGTCATTAGAAACTTCCTTCTCTTTTTGCACATTAACATCAATTACAGAATCTTTGGAGGGAGGAGATACCACCCCATCAACCACAACATTTTCAGCATCAATCACAACATTTTCAACATCCTTAGGCATATCAATCACCACATGTACAATCCTAGGGTCTTTAGGTCCCTCTAATTGTATCCCACTCCTTAAGGTTATGGCTTGACATTGTTCCTTAGGGTTAGGTACGGGCTTTCCGGGAAGCATTCCCGGAGGGGTAGTAGAGGTACTAGCTTGATTAGCGATTTGATTCTCAAGCATTTGGTTATGGGTGCTTATGAGGTCGACTTTAGTAGCTAAAGCCTTAATCACAGCATCTTGTCTTTGTTGATGTTCAAGTTGCTGTTGTTGGTATTGTTTTTGAGACAACAGTAAAGCTTGTAGCATGGCCTCTACGTTCGGATTTTGGGGTGCTTGTGGTGGAGGTGCTTGGGGTTGTCTTTGCCCTAGGGGTTGACCCATTTGGTTATTGTTCCGGTAAGAAAAGTTCGGGTGGAACCTAAGACCGGGGTTGTAAGTATTGGAGAAAGGGTCAAAGTTTTGCCTATTGGAAGGGTTACCAACATAGTTAACCACTTCGGTCGATTCATTACTAACCAACCCACTAGGACAATTCAAGGTCTCATGCTCATATGATTGACACGATGCACATGGTTGGGAAGGGTGAGCATTTACATTCAGCATATCCATCTTTTTGGTCATGGCATCCAATTTAGCATTTAACATAGAAATAGCATCAACATCATACTTACCTCCCGTCCTCTTGGAACGGGGCCTTGACCACTGGTAGCTATTGATCGCCATTTCCTCAATCAAAGTTTGGAGTTCCGCCACTGTTTTGGACATAATGTTGCCTCCCGCAGCCGCCAAGATGTTGGCCCTCAAGTTGTCATCTACCCCGTTGTAGAAAGCTTGTATCGGGACCCATGGTTCGAAACCATGGTGGGGGCATTGACGTAGGAGGTCCTTGAACCTCTCCCATGCTTCATAGAGGGACTCATCCGGCTCTTGAACAAATGTTGAAATTTGATTCAGGAGGCTCGTCAACTTGCTAGGAGGAAAGTACTTCGTCAAGAATATGCTAGCAAGTTGGTTAAAAGTGGTGATGGCGGAGCTTAATGGAAGAGAGTCCAACCACTCCCAAGCCTTCCCTTCAAGTGAGAAGGGGAACAATCGCAGCTTGATTGCATCGGGTGTTGCACCATTTGCCTTAAAAGTTTCACATGCTTGGTTGAATAGGCGAAGGTGTCGGTTGGGATCTTCATTGGGAAGGCCATGGAATGGGTTGGCCTTCACCAAATTGATGATTGAACTCCTTAGCTCGAAGTCGTTTGCGGACACATTTGGTGGATTTATGGCGGAGGGTTGATTTGTGACATTGGGCATCACATAAGAGCCAAGCGTGATTCTAGGCTCACCACTGCCACAAGACATTGTGTTTATTTGTTTGGGGTTTTCTTCTTGTCTTTTCCGGGCTTGCTTTAACTTTTGCTTCTTCCGCTGGGAGCGAAAGGTTCTTTCGATTTCATGTTCAAACCCAAACAGTGAATCTTTTTGCATACACTTAGAGTAAACCTGGAAAGACAAAACTAAAACACTAAGGAAGATCAAAACAGAAAATAAATGATAAATGACTTAGGCAACCTTAGGGTATTCGTTCAATGGCAGGCTAGGGACAAAGTCCCCGGCAACGGCGCCAAAATTCTTGATAGGCCGCAAGTGCACGGGTGTTAGTGTAGCAAGTATCAAGGTCGATTTCCACAGGGACTTTTCCTTTCAACGCACTGAACTAGCCTCCTAGTTGATTGCTAAGTCGATCGGGTTTCTTGTTTGGAACAATCTAATTCTATTTCTATTCACTATTAAAGATTAGCAAATAAATATACACACAATTTACTTGGATTTATCAATAAGAAAAAGACGT
This sequence comes from Portulaca oleracea, assembly GCA_029582165.1. Lineage (NCBI taxonomy): Eukaryota > Viridiplantae > Streptophyta > Magnoliopsida > Caryophyllales > Portulacaceae > Portulaca > Portulaca oleracea. Next base: position 6,147,258 of record CM055875.1, read on the forward strand.
TCAGGGGATAAAACCTAAGTAACTCTATGAATTAAACAAGTGGATTGAACATGTATGTCACTAATTTGGTACATTTTAGGGTCGATAATCGCATAAATTAATCTGTAGCGAGCTTTTGGCACTGAAACGGATTGTTTAGCAAAATTGATCACCTACTGTCGTGGTTATTTCAATTTTAACTAAGTTAAAGATCAAATTATCCAATGACCCCTAATTATAAAGTCTTCTATGTCTAGTTCACTTCATAACTAGTTTAATCCTAAGGGTTCCGATTATCGAATTTCTCCTTTCAGTACTTCACTCAACAATCTAAATCCATGCTAATGGTGATCAAGCAAAAGCAATGACATACATAATCAAAGGTTAAATAAAATGCATTCAAACTAGATTAACAAACTTGTTCAATCCAACAAAACTCAATCCATAAGAGAAACTAATAAGGGTTTATCCCCTAAACTAAAGGGAAACTACTCACTACTCATGTTCAAAACACAAAACATATCAAAATCTATTCTAGTAAGCATATAAAAATCTATGAGAGAATGAGAAATAAACCAAATGCAGAACAATCTTGCAAGGAATGAAATATGAAGGACTTTTGCTCCTCCAAACTTCAATCTTTGCTTCAATCTTCTTTCTTGATCTCCAAATCCTCTCCCTTAATTGATGGATGCATTGATCATTATAAAGGGGATCAATAATGGTTAGGTGACAGCATGGAGGATGGTGGAGTGATTATTACTTCCAAAGACAGCCGAAAGACACCATGATAAAAAGCAAAACCCACTTTGTAGCCAAAGTGAAGCATAAAGCAACACGGATCGTTCCAGGTCAACACGGGTCGTGTCAAGGTCAACACGGATCGTATTGACTTGACACAGACCGTGTTGCTCACTGGAGTTGGATTTCTGACCTTCTGGAAGCTGAAACGGGTCGTTTTGGGTCTGAAGGTACCCGTGTTGATGCCAGTCGGGCTCCAATGTCTTCTTGGGCCAATATTTGGGCCTTGGGGTTGATTTATTCTTCAATTGTGATCCTCTTGGATTCCATATACTTAATTTTAAGCTTGATTTCTTCAATTCAACACCAATTTCCTACAAAACTATACCAAACTCTAACCAAGCATAAAATATAGAATTCGAGTATAAAAATAATACATTCATATCAATAATCACTCAAATTGACTCTAAATAACCCAAGATCACATATATATAAAATACACTTATCAGGCATACATTCACAGTTGAACCATTATCGACTAAAACTAGAGGAATAGTCTTGTTGGAACATTGCACGGTGAGGTATAGTGCTTTGTTGTGGGATGCCCCTCCCTGAGGCAGATCTTCAATCCCAAAGGTGATAGATTCTTGCTGGGTAGTCACATGAGCAACTAGAGATTCAGGAGTTGTTGTGGGAGATACTGTTAATGCAGTAAGAGCGTCCATAATCTTTTGTCTATGTGCTTGTGAGGTACAAAGCAATTGCCAGATGGTAACCTCAGCCTTGGTCTTCTTGAGTTGTGCAAGGAGAAGATCCTCAGGCGGGACATGATTGTCGCTGGTGGCCATTGGTGTAGGACCAGAAACAACCACTGGTGTGGTGGTGTTCCTGTTGTTATGGCGGCCTGATCGAGTGAGAAATGCTACATCATCTGATGTTGGCTCATCCGGCTCCATCCATTCCGTCTTGGAGTATTCATGTTGCTCATCGTCATCACGATCCCAAATACCATGAATGGATAGGTCTTCATGAAAGTCGAGCACCTCAGGGATAGGTTGACCTGTTTCAACAATCAAGGTGTAAGGATCAAAGCTACAAACTCCATGAAAGATAGCGTTGGTATGCTCGGGCATAGGGTTGCTTTGATTGTTAGGCTTTTGAGCAGCTTTCGGCATGGGTAGTGTTCCATCCCTTATCATGTCTTCTATTTTGTTCTTGAGAGACCAGCATTTCTCAGTATCGTGTCTTTGACAATGATGGTAGCGGCAGAATTGATCCAAGTTCTTTCCTCTTGTGGCTGATTCTTCCCTTGGCAAAGGTAGGACCAAAAAACCCTTCTTGACCAATCGATCAAGAGCTTGTGAGTAAGAGACATCCAATGGTGTGTAAGTCTCATACTTTTGTATGAAAGGCTCCTTGTGCTGGATAGAGTTAGTTTCCATGATCTTAGAAGGGTGGCTAGACGCACTAGTGGCCCTCCTGTTGGAACTAGACCCCTTCCATCCAGGCGAAGTAGTCTTATCATTATGCATCGCCTCTAGTTGGACACAAATGTCCTTCAAGTAGTTAAAGTCTTTGATGACGTGGTATCCCAAGTGCTTGGATAAACTGTCTTTTAACCCTTGCTTGGAAGTAGACAACTATAGGCGAAGAGGGATTGTCTCATTGATGTGAGCCAGCTTGGTAAGCCATCGCTCAAAGTAATCCAAGAAGGATTCGTCATCTCGTTGCTTCATGGTGGTCAAGTCATCCACCATACCCTGCTTCCTTTGAATGCGACTGTAGTGATTAATGAAGGCTTTGAACAGTTCATTCCAATCAGCCTTAGTTTGAGGTGGTGAAGCGTGATACCACACCTTGGCTTCGCCATCTAGAGTGGATGGGAAAACGGTAGAGTATAAGCCGACATCGATTCGGTTTAATGATGCTAGCCTCATGAACTCTTCGATGTGATGAACTAGGTTCTCCGAGGGTTTGAACCTAATGTTTGGTACCTCCACTTTATCGGCTACTTTCAGAATTGGCTGAACAGGTAATGGCACTTCCAGGTATTTGTCAGCAAAGGCCGGCACAGTGCTCATTGCTTTGGTAAGGCTTTCTAATTTCTGTTCAAGGGCCTTAACAGCAGGATCCTTCATGAGTTTAGATGCCTCAGGAGTAGCCACCTTTGTTTTGGATATCCCAATTCCTCCATAATCCAACGATTTCTTGATGATTTCAGGTTCGGAATCATATCCCTGTATTTCCTCATCGTCTTCCTTAACATTCAACCCAAGCTTGGTATTGATCTTAGTAATGGCTTGCAGTATACCATCCATTACTTCTTGTTGTTCACTCAGTCTTTTGCCAACCTTCTGCTCTTGTTCTAAAGTATTGGCAAATACCAGACCTTGCATTTTGGTGTAGAGGTCATCGAAATGCTTCGTGATGTTGGCTTCGGTGCTCTGGACTGGGAACTCTTGGAATTGTTCTCCAGACATGGTGCTGTTACTAATTGCAGACGGATAGTAGCGAGTGTTCGGAATCAAACGACCGGATCGTGGATCTCGAATGTGGGCTCGGAGTCAATCACCAATGATGCCTGCATGGAAATTCAAAGTTAAGACACTCGATGACATTCTCCGACATGTTCTACCTGATGCATGCATGCCCTAGATGACCTATATGATCCTAGACAACCTGACACATGTATGCTGACAGAGTGCACTCACCCACTTTTTGGGAGTGCATGGCCTAACTCTATATGGACCTAAAAACAGAACACTATAAAGGGCCGAATAAAGTCAACATAGCGAGCGGGTCATAAGTTGGCAGACTATTATAGTCAGTGTTTCTCAATTCGGATGGGCCCAATCCACTGGCCGACCATTTTAAGGAGAATCCGTAACTTGGCCCAACAACTCAGACACCTCAAACCGTATTGGCTATTATGCGGACTAGAATAATGTTCAACAAGACCGACAACCCACTTTTTTTTTCTTTTGACCCTTCCTTTTTATGCTTTTTTTTTACTCGGGGAAAAAGGATATTGTAAAGGACTGGATAAAGTCAACAATAAGCGAGCATAATTAATTTATGGGCTTAATTTACAAATCCAATATGGTTGGGCCTAACAATGGGCCAGTCATAAATGTCATGGATTTATTAATTAAATCGATCAACTAATTTACTCAATCCTAGTGAATATTATGCAGTCTAAGACGCTATCCATTAACTTTGTTAGACTTTTAATTATTATTTTTGAACCTTTGTTAAAAGAATTTCATAAAGGGCCATATAATATCATCAAAGGTAAGTCAATTTTTACCTATTAATTAAGAAAATCAACTTTTAAACATAAATGGGCCCTTCCACTTGGGCTAACCATAATGTCTTTGAGTTAATTATATCAATAAATAATCCTCTTCTCAACCCAATGAATTTTATATGAACTAGAACAAAACCTCCCAACTAGGGTCGACTTTCTACAAAAAAGACAAGAAAAGGAGAGGGATACACATAGCACATAGCATACACATGAAGAGGGTACCCTAAACCAAGGTTCTAAATTCATGGACTTTTATGGTTGGGTATATAGCCTACCGCATGCCTTCGCCCCGGTTCTTCATACCATAAGGTGAGCAGTTAGGGTATTTGTTCGGTTGTAATTTTTGTGGTTTTAAGTAAGGATTGTCGATCTCAGGGATGGGTGTGAGGCTTGATTAAGGGTAATCGGTTTGTGGAAAGGGGGTTTTCTCACAATGCGGAAAGCAATAAATTATGTAAAGAAAGCATTTAAATCTAACCTAGACATGATAATAATAATAAAGAAAGCAATTAAAAGAAAGCACTTAAAGATGAAAGCAATTAAAAGGCATGAATGAAGACAATGAATGAACAATGAAATTGGGAATGAGAAATTATACCTTTGATGACTAATCTTCAATAAACCTTCAATCTACACTTGAATTTCCCCCGAACAAACAAGAAATTGTGGTTTGGATTACCAAGAATCCCCCAAATTCTCACTAGTAAGTAGAATTGGAGTTCCTTGACCCTCCTCCCCACTAAAAAAGGAGTTGATTGTGGCTAACACTATAAAGCTTGGAAAACAAGTCAACAATGGAGATTAGAGAGGAGAGAGAGAGAGAGAGAGAGAAAGCTTGTAAAACTTCAATGGAAACTTGCTTGAATTGAGAAAGCTTGAGAAAGTTGAATACAAATGCTAGAAATCAATGAAAGCTTGAAGAACAATGAAGAACAATTGAAAACTTGAAGAACAATTAAGAGAGATTAAAGCAAATAAAGGAAAGCAATTAAATCTAATTCTACTTCTAAACTACCTAGGCTAATTGATAATTTAGATTAATACAAGTGGGTATTTATAGAAGAAGGAAAAATACAACCCCAAAACCCTAGAACAATCGCAAAGACGCGCAGCCATTTCTCATGACGGTGTGGCTCAGGCGAGCAGAAATTTGGCTCGGCGAGCAGCAAGCGTTCGCTGGTGTTTTGTTGCTCGAACCCTTGCTCGGGCGAGCGTAAATTTGGCTCGCGAGCAAGCATTCTCGCGCTTTTCCTACCGACTTCAAACACGCATAACTTCTTCATCCGAACTCCGTTTTAGGCCCGTAAGATATCGATGGAAAGCTCTCGGTGTGTACTTTAAGCTCCCAAAATTTCAGAGCCATCGGAGTTGTAACGAAGGAGTTATAACCCAAAGGGTGAAGGCACACGTATTTCAAACCTTTAAGTTTGTACCGTTCCCCTGTTTGCGCCAATCTTGATATGGAATTTCCGACTTCGATTTCGCCTCGGCTCTCGGCTTGGGTTGACTTGGTTTGACTCGGATCTCGGCTCGGGTTGACTTGGTTTGACTCGGGAAATAGCTCGGGATTCCCTAAAAACCTTCAATTAAGCCCAAACTTCTTCTAACTCCTTATTTTCCTACAAAACACCAAATCATTATATCTAATATATAAATAGGGGTTAAAACAAGCAAATATACCTTATAAAAGAGAAGAAATTCGGCTCGAAACGAGGCCGAACAGTATTTCTCAAAGAACTTCAAGGGAGCTCTCGGAGTGTGACATCGGGAGAGGAGCGACCAAATGCTTAGAGATGTAGAGTTCATCCCATAGTAGTGGCCTCCCGCTCTCAAAGGAAATCCTAGGTAACATAAACCGTCGCCTTCGTTCTAACGTGTCAAAAGACCCGATTAGTGGCCCGGTATGCAAGGGATGCCTAAAAGAATAATAGAAACGCGAAATAAGTTAACTTCTCCCTTTTACACTTTCAAATCAATTTGATTTTAATTTTTTCAAGTTTTACCCTCTTTTTAAAGTTTAAGTCCCCAGTGGAGTCGCCAATCTGTAGAACCCCGGAAAACGTGAACCCTTTTTCCGCGATACGCTACTTAAGTGATCGGGAGCCGACTAAGGTTTCTTAATCCTTAAATAAGGATATTTTTATTTTCGAAATTCATTTTCGGGGTGATGAAACTTTATTTATTTACAAACCCATTTTTTTATTATTTAAATTATCCGAAAATTACATAAAAATAATCTCATATGATTTAATTCAGGCCCAATTGACAAATCAAGGCCCAAGAAGCGAATGGGGCACCGGAACTCGTCAAAACCCACCTAGGCTTTGACGAGTCCAGGGCCAGACCTCTCGCTTCCAGGCCCAGGGAGATAATGGGTAGAAATTAGTAAAACCCGCCTAGGATTTACTAATTTCTGGCCCTTTTCTACACGGACCAAGCCTATCGTTATCATTGGACAAAAATTAAATTATTTTCTAAAATTAATTTTGTGTAAGAAGTCGAATACGTTAAATAATTAAACGAATTTATAATATTGTTTAAAGAGTCGCCAGCCGATTTAAGGAAATCGACAAACCATAAAATAAAAGAAAGACTCTGGTCTATAAAACCCGATTTCTAGATTCGGGGGTAAGGTTACGAATTCGAGAATTATAAGAATTCTCGAATCCGCCTGTTATAAGACAGACTCTACTAAAATCAACAATGAAAAGAAAGAGAGCAGGGAGAAGTTTGATTAATTTCGCGGAATTATTTTTCAAAACATGCAATGTAAAACAATGCGGTTTTCATTTTGCAAAATATGTTCAAGCACGGAATTAAGTGAAGGATTACATGATTAAATACAATAATTTAAATCAAAGAACCGAACCTTGCTTAGGGTGTAGCGACGATGAACTTGATCCCTTGAGTTGCCCCTTTGATTTGAAACCCGGATGAGATGATGTGAATGGTTTGGGAAAACTGTAGTGTGGATAGTTATATGGTAGTGAAGAATGTGATTATGGTGGTAATAGAATTATGAAGAGAATTTGAGAGAGTGTAAGTATGGTGAAAATAAGAGTGATAGGAGATGACGATTGTTGGTGAAATGAAGGTGGAATGGAAGGGGTATTTATAGGTGAAGGAGTATGGGTTTTCGAGGGAAAAGGTGGGGGACATACCCCAAAATCATGCCATCAGAGGCCAAAGCCTAGGCGGGTTTTGGGGTTGTCAAGGGAAGTCAAATCACGTGGGCAAAAATCAGGGGATTGCATGCATGCAGAAATGTTTGGCGCCATAATCATCAAACCCTAGGCGGGCTTTGATAATATTATCACACGGATCGCTAGCATGGCACCAAACGACGTCGCATGCTACCTCGCTCAAACCCTAGGCGGGGTTTGATTTTTTCTGGGCCGGATCAAACCCTAGGCGGGTTTTATTTTCTCTGGGCCAGGGCGCGCGACTGGCCCGCTTTCTGTGTGGGCTGGTGAATAAAATTAAAACCCCTATGGGTTTTATTAATTATTCACGGCCTATTTTATTTTCATTGGGCTCGGTTTGTTGATCTTTTGGGCCCGTTGACCCGTTTCACTTGGCCCATCCATCTTGTATATATTTTTTGATGAGTCGGGTTTATACCGGTACAAATTCTGGTGTCTACAAGAGGGTTTGAACCTGATGTTTGGTACCTCCACTTTATCGGCTACTTTCAGAATTGGCTGAACAGGTAATGGCACTTCCAAGTACTTGTTAGCAAAGGCCGGCACAGTGCTCATTGCTTTGGTAAGGCTTTCTAATTTCTGTTCAAGGGCCTTAACAGCAGGATCCTTCATGAGTTTAGATGCCTCAGGAGTAACCACCTTTGTTTTGGATATCCCAATTCCTCCGTAATCCGAGGATTTCTTGATGATTTCAGGTTCGGACTCATATCCCTGTATTTCTTCATCGTCTTCCTCAACAATCAACCCCAGCTTGGTATTGATCTTAGTAATGGCTTGCAGTATACCGTCCATTACTTGTTGCTGTTCACTCATTCTTTTGCCCACCTTCTGCTCTTGTTCTAAAGTATTGGCAACTACCAGACCTTGCATTTTGGTGTAGAAGTCATCCAAATGCTTCGTGATGTTGGCTTCGGTGCTCTAGACTGGGATCTCTTGGAATTGTTCTCCAGACATGGTGGTGTAACTGGTTGCAGACGGATCGTAGCGAGGGTTCGGAATCAAACGACCGGATCGTGGATCTCGAATGCGGGCTCGGAGTCGATCACCAATGATGCCTGCATGGAAATTCAAAGTTAAGACACTCGATGACATTCTCCGACATGTTCTACCCGATGCATGCATGTCCTAGATGACCTATATGATCCTAGGCGGGTTTTATTTGCTCTGGGCCGGGCGCGCGACTGGCCTGTTTTCTGTGTGGACTGGTGAATTAATTTAAAATCCCTATGGGTTTTATTAATTATTCACGGCTTATTTTATTTTCGTTGGGCTCGGTTTGTTGATCTTTTGGGCCCGTTGACCCGTTTCACTTGCCCCATCCATGTTGTATATATTTTTTGATGAGTCGGGTTTATACCGGTACAAATTCTGGTGTCTACAATAATATATAATCAGATTATAAAATACAAGGCAACTTCCCTTTCCTGGATTTTGGCTTTCATCAAAACCTAAGGTCCTTCGCGGATGCGCGGTGAAGGACCTTGACCCTGTCTTCAACAGGAATCAGTTAGGGTTTAGGTCTCTTTTCAGTTAGAGGAGATTAGAGTTAGATTAGAATTAGTTTTAATGTCAGTTAGAGGGAGATTAAAGGTTAATTAGGGTTAAATACCTAAGGCTAACGTCAATGCAAGGCACACACCCTCCACCATTCTTCTCTTCTCTCTCCCGTTTCTCCCTCCTTTTCTCTCAGCGTGGACTCCCAACCGTCGCAGGAGCACAGCCTAGACCACCGTCGGCCGCCGGTTGTCGTACAGCCGCCCAAAACCGAAGCAGCCATCGTTACTGTTGTCTCTGCTGCACTATATTTCGTGAGACCCACAATGATTTCTACTATAATATATAGATATATTATTATTATTATTATTAATATTATTATTATTATTGTTATTATTATTATTATTTTAGTCAACACCAAAATAATTATTATTATTTGCACCAAAATAATTTAATTCAGAGTCCAAAAAAGTCAAGGATTAGTAATACTTTCTGGTTTTTTTCAATTTAAAAATAAAATCCGGATTGAAAATTAAAAAAATAGAAAATAGAAACAAAATATAATTGTCGACGTTTGTGATTGGCCAACCCTACAATCATTCACTGGTTCTAATTCGTGGGGCCCACAATGATTTCACTTGGCCCATCCGTGTTGTATATATTTTTTAATGAGTCGGGTTTATACCGGTACAAATTCTGGTGTCTACAATAATATATAATCAGATTATAAAATACAAGGCAACTTCTCTTTTCTGGATTTTGGCTTTCATCAAAACCTAAGGTCCTTCGCGGATGCGCGGTGAAGGACCTTGACCCTGTCTTCAACAGGAATCAGTTAGGGTTTAGGTCTCTTTTCAGTTAGACGAGATTTGAGTTAGATTAGAATTAGTTTTAATGTCAGTTAGAGGGAGATTAAAGGTTAATTAGGGTTAAATACCAAAGGCTAACGTCAATGCAAGGGACACACCCTCCACCATTCTTCTCTTCTCTCTCCCGTTTCTCCCTCCTTTTCTCTCAGCGTGGACTCCCAACCTTCGCCGGAGCACAGCTTAGACCACCGCCGGCCGCCGGTTGTCGTCCAGCCGCCCAGAACCGAAGCAGCCATCGTTACTGCTGTCGCTGCTGCACTATATTTCGTTGGACCCACAATGATTTCTATCATAATATATAGATATATTATTATTATTATTATTATTATTATTATTATTATTATTATTATTATTATTATTATTATTATTATTTTAGTCAACCCCAAAATAATTATTGTTATTTGCACCAAAATAATTTAATTCAGAGTCCAAAAAAGTCAAACAATTTGTAATACTTTCTGGTTTTTTTCAATTTAAAAATAAAATCCGGATTGAAAATTAAAAAATAGAAAATAGAAAAAAAATATAATTATCTACGTTGTGAATGGCCAATTCCCCTACAATCACTCACGTGGTTCTAATTTGTGGGGCCCACAATTATTTCTATTATAATATATAGATGATGATTATTATTATTATTATTATTATTATTATTATTATTATTATTATTATTACTACTACTAGTCTTAACCCGTGCGATGCACGGTGTATGATAAATAATATTATTTTTAACAAAAATAGAACCTAAATTATTATTGTACATATAAATTCAAATAAGCACAACATAAATTATATAATTAAATTAAAAATACGAAAAGTTGTTCAAATAAAAAAATATAAAATTAAAATATACATGTAGGTCAAGAGTTTAAGATTTTAAGAGAAAATTATATTATTATTATTATTATTATTATTACTACTACTACTACTATTATTATTATTATTATTATTATTATTATTATTATTATTATTATTATTATTATTTTCCAAAATAATTACTGATATTTACACCAAAATAATTTAATTTAGTATTTATATATCTTCTGATTGGTCGAAATCCCTACAATTAATCTCCTTTCTCCATTCAACGAGACCCAAAAACATTACTAATAATATTATACAAAATTATTATTATTATTATTATTATTATTATTATTATTATTATTATTATTATTATTATTATTCTAGGCAACACCAAAATAATTATTGTTATTTGCACAAAATAATTTAATTCAGAATCCAAAGCAGTTAAGGATTAGTGATACTTTCAGTTTTTTTAATTTTAAAATAAAATTCTGATTGAAAATAAAAAATATTGAAATAGAAAAAAATAAAAATTTTCTACGTTGTAATTGGCCAATTCCCCTACAGTCTTTCCCGTGGCTCTATTTCGTGGGACCCACAATGATTTCTATTATAATATATAGATTATTATTATTATTATTATTATTATTATTATTATTATTATTATTATTATTATTATTACAAGTTTTGATTTGCACGTTAAACGTGCAACGATTTAATAAAATATATGTTTTGTCTTTCCATTTTATTTATCATCTCTATTTTAAATTATTAAGGCTTTAATATATGACTATTAATTTTTTCGATTATATCACTATTAATTTATACATGTGTATGATAATCTAAACATGAAATTACTAACATTAATTAGGTTCTAAAAAAATAACTATTTTATGACAATCATGTTTTATCTTTTTGATAAAATATAATCTGTCATTTATGATAGTTATATTTTTCTGTATTTTTCTTAAGCTATCAGTTTAAAATAATGAAAAATACAACTTTTAAAAAGTTAAAGGTTAAAAAAAATAAAGAAAAATATAACTATCATAACTGACAGATTATATTTTAAAAAAAATGATAAAACATTATAGTTATTGAATAGTTTGTTTTTTTTTAAAAACCTAATGAGTAGTAGTTTCATGTTTAGATTATCATATAGATGTATAAATTAATATTCATATATTAAATTTCTACCGAATTAAATTAGAGCCGATAAATAAAATAAAAAAAGACAACATATATTTATTTAATCCTTGCACGTTTAAAGTGCGAATCAAAACTTATATATATATATATATATATATATATATATATATATATATATATATATATATATATATATATATACATATATATATATACATACATATATATATATATATATATATATATATATATGTTGGAGAAAAATACGCAAATATATGCTAATAATACCTCCAAAAAATATTAGTAATCAACTTGATAACAAACGACAGTACACGTAGGGAATTAGGTTACATATAATAAACTCATAACATCAATAAACGAAATTTATCACATAATACATTATAATATATCAACTAGAGATTACAACGGTAATACTGAAATAAAAAGAATAAAGATCAGAAATAGTCTGTTTGGGTCGAAGCGTGCGTGAAACACTATCCTAAGAGGAGATACGTCCCTCCTGCATGAGTCGAGATTGATTATTCGGCCTCCTCCCAAGATACGACAACCCTGGCCTCTTTCGGTGCAGCAAGAAGAGTCCCGAACCCGCTACTTAACCCGATGCTCAAAATTAATAATTTTTACTACTAAAAATAATAGTAGCGAACAACTAATGTAAATCGAAGAGATTATGCAATCAGTTTCAAAATGCTTGTGAAAACCAATGAGAAGAGAAAGAGAGAATATCAAGTGGGGTTTTTTGATTCAATGCTTCTGTATGTTTCATTTTAGAGCAAATGAACATTATATAGTAATTAGTAAAGAGATAACCAAACTGCCATTGCTAAGAATCAGCCCACTAACGGCACTTCCAACTGATTGGTTCTCTGATCTCCACATAACCAAGTAAAAGACCAACTCAAAACACCTCCTTAGTTAGGATTAAAAACAGCAAACTAAAAGGATAAAAATAGAATAAGCCAAGTCAAAGACAGTTAACTAAATTAGGGATAATAATATCAAAATAATTTTTGATTTTAAAATCACAAATACTCCAACAATCCCCCACATGATTTAAAAATCAAAAATTTAGGAAGGAAAGAAATTTAATAATGAGCACTTTATACCATGTAAAGGGCGCACGGTACCTTATGGGTTTGAACCGACACTTAGTCTAAGTGAGTTTCAACTTGAGGGAAGACGGTGATCTAATGTCTTGAACCATAATCCCTTTGGCCAAGTCTCTGCTCACCACACACATGGCACGGGTATTTTTCGTCAAGGTCACAACGGTGGGGCGCTTTACGGTCATGCGCGGTATCTTGTTTCGTGAGTGTCCATAAGGGATAATCCCAAAATATCCCACAGTGGCGACCCCACCACCACACTCACTAGGTGGAACCTCCAAGAGTGATCTGTGACTATCACCCCGCAAAAACATGCCATCGGGTCCATTAAGAGTTATTGTGTCTCCTTGTTACTTTAAAAGTAAACATAGGTAAACTACAAAATAACTCAACCTAAACATTGTCACAGTTCTCAGAGAGCACTTCGCCATAGGAATGGGACCCAGAATTTCCGCTTAAAAAGTAAGTGCTCTTTTCAGTTCACCCATCAGCTTCGTTGTTACCCGTTGAACATCCATTCATGGGATCGCCATACCTCTGGAGACGGGTGTCAACTGCGGTGACTATTTTACGGGCTTCAATCTCATTCCCCTCGACGTTTGAAGAATCTGCTGGCGCGCCAGTCCCTTTGTGAGCGGATCCGCAATATTATTTTCTGACCTGACAAAGTCAAGAGAAATCACACCATGAGAAATTAGTTGTCTCACAGACTTATGTCGCACTCTCAAGTGCCTTCTTTTCTCATTGAAATTCTTACTCTTCGCTTTCGCAATAGTGGCTTGGCAATCACAATGCATAGAAATAGGAGGTATAGGCTTAGGCAACAACGGAATATCCGACAAGAAATTTTTAAGCCATTCAGCCTCAACACATGCCACATCTAAAGCAACAAATTCAACTTCCATAGTGGAGCGAGCAATAATTGTCTGCTTAGCAGACTTCCATGATATAGCACCACCTCCTAATGTAAAGACATAGCCACTAGTAGATTTTATTTCAAGCGAATCAGAAATCCAATTTGCATCACTATAACCTTCCAAAACAGCAGGATAACCACAATAATGCAAACCATAGTCCATGGTCCCTTTTAGGTATTGAAATACCCTTTTAATAGCATGCCAATGATCAATACTGGGATTCTGCGTATATCTAGCCAACCTGCCTACAGCATAGGCTATGTCAGGTCTAGTATAATTCGTCAAATGCATCAGAGACCCAACAATTTGAGAATACTTCAACTGAGAAACACTTTCCCCCACATTTTTCCTCAATTTCACAGAGGGGTCAAAAGGAGTCAACACAGGACTAACATCATAGTAATTAAACTTTTTCATCAATTTCTCAACATAATGAGATTGGGTCAATGCAATGCCAGAATCATTTCGTATCAATTTAATACCCAAAATCACATCAACAGGACCAAGGTCCTTCATGTCAAAATGCTTAAACAGGAATGACTTAGTCTCTTGAATAAGTTCAAGACTACTACTGAATAATAATATGTCATCCACATATAGGCACAAAATTATGCAGATACCATTAACTTGCTTCATATAAACACATTTATCATCACTGTTAATGGTAAAGTCATGGGAGAGTATCACCTGATCAAACTTCTCGTGCCATTGTTTAGGAGCTTGTTTTAATCCATATAAGGATTTCACAAGCTTACATACCTTTCCTTCTTGACCGGGCACAACAAAGCCCTCAGGCTGTTTCATGTAGATTTCTTCTTCCAACTCTCCATTCAAAAAGGCTGTCTTAACATCCATCTGATGAATATGTACATTGTATATAGAAGCCAAAGCAATCAAAGCTCTAATAGAAGTAATTTTAGAAACAGGTGAATAAGTATCAAAGAAATCAACACCTTCTATTTGTCTAAAACCTTGCACAACAAGTCTCGCTTTGTACTTCTCAATAGAACCATCGGTCCTTAACTTCCTTTTAAAGATTCATTTAGAACCAATCGGTTTACAGCCAGGAGGAAGATCAGTCAAGACCCATGTCTTATTAGTCAAAATTGAATTAATCTCATCACTAATAGCTTCTTTCCAAAAAGGTGCTTCAGAGGATCTCATTGCCTCTTGGTAGGTCCTAGGTTCATCCTCAAGCAAGAAAGTCAAAAAGTCGGGACCAAAATACTTAGCAAGTCTAGGTCTTTTACTCCTCCTTAGAGGAACATCACAATCATTATCAGCATCAGGAATCACATCCAAATTAGAGCTAGACTCAGACACTTGCACAGGAACTTTACTCTTCAAAGGAAAAACATTTTCAAAGAAAGTAGCATCTCTACTCTCCCTAATAGTATTAACAGATATTTCAGGAACATCAAAATTAATCACCAAAAAGCGATAAGTATTACTAATAAGGGAATAACCAACAAACACACAATCAACAGTTTTAGAACCCAACTTTCTTTTGTTAACAAGAGAGACATGCACTTTAGCCAAACACCCCCACACTTTGAGGTAACTCAAATTAGGCTTCCTGTTTTTCCACAACTCATAAGGGGTCTTATCAGAAGTCTTATAAGGAACTCTATTCAAAATAAGACAAGCAGAATATAAAGCTTCACCCCATAGATTATTAGGCAAACCTGAACTTATCAACATAGCATTAACCATCTCAGTCAAAGTCCGGTTCTTTCTTTCTGCAACTCCATTCGATTGAGGTGAGTAAGCAGGTGTCACTTGATGTATCACTCCATGATCTTCACAAAATTGTTCCATCTCCGTTGGAGCGTATTCTCCACCTCTATCTGATCGAATAACTTTAATTTTCTTTTCTAGCTGATTTTCCACCTCAGCTTTATACACCTTAAAAACATCAAACATATCACTTTTGTGAGCCAACAAATAAACAAAGCAATATCTTGAATGATCATCAATAAAAGTGATAAATATCTTTTACCACCACGAGTCAAAACACCATTGAGCTCACATATATCACTATGAATTAAGTCAAGCAAATTTGTATCTTTCCTGGAAACAGAATGAAAAGGCTTTCTAGTTTGTTTAACCTGAACACAAACTTGACATTTTTCTTTCACATTAATAGACGACTTAGGAATAAGATCTAGATTCATCATGCGTCTAATAAACTGTAAATTCACATGCCCAAGTCTACCATGCCAAGGATGAGAGCACTCAACATTTGAAACAGTAAATGCATTATCAGTCACATTACTCAATTCAAAGCCAACAACATTCAATCGAAACAATTCATTCATCACATAGCCTTTGCATATAAAAGAACCATATCTAGAAATCACAACTTTGTTCGACTCAAAAACAATTTTATAGCTATGCTGAGTCAACAGGGAACCACTACTGAGATTTTTGTTAATCTCAGGAACATGATAGACACCATCCAACTCAATAAATTTCCCAGACGACAACTTAAGTCTAACACGACCTACTCCTAAAACAGGAGCGATATTACCATTACCCATGGTCACAGTTCTTTCAGACAAATTATTATACGAATAGAAATCATGTCGATTAGCACAAACATGAACATTAGCACCTGAATCAACAATCCACCAACCAATATCATCACATACAGTATAAATCATGAGGTTAGAAATAACCCCACATTTTCTTACATACTCATGAGGCTAATAATATAAAATATCAATACGCACGACTGAAAATCACTGTAGCACAAAAGCCTTCAAATTACAGCAAGTCTCGATAATTAAACTACTTAATCAAATATCACTATGAATAATCACTAACACACAAATAGGCAGTGAAATAAATAAAATACCGCAAGCCGGATGGTTTATAAACAGCCGAACCACTATACTCACTGTCACGTACACCAAATGCTATAGGTATCCACCAACTAAAAAGGGCCAATTATGCAATCAAGCACTCATTTAATGTCATGCAATGAATAGATGCGTATGATATGATTATCACAAAATCACAACAACAACCTGTAGTAGGCTGTGTATAAACAAATAACGTGCAACGCAATATGTAAATAAGCACAAAACGGCAAGCAATATGCAACCTAATCCGTATCTCCTCTTAGAATGTTGGAGAAAAATACGCAAATATATGCTAATAATACCTCCAAAAAATATTAGTAATCAACTTGATAACAAACGACAGTACACGTAGGGAATTAGATTACATATAATAAACTCATAACATCAATAAACGAAATTTATCACATAATACATGATAATATATCAACTAGAGAATACAACGGTAATACTGAAATAAAAAGAATAAAGATCAGAAATAGCCTCTTTGGGTCGAAGCGTGCGTGAAGCACTGTCCTCAGAGGAGATACGTCCCTCCTGCACGAGTCGAGATGATACGACAACCCTGGACTCTTTCGGTGCAACAAGAAAAGTCCCGAACACGCTACTTAACCCGATGCTCAAAATTAATAATTTTTATTACTAAAAATAATAGTAGGGAACAACTAATGTAAATCGAAGAGATTATGCAATCAGTTTCAAAATGCTTGTGAAAACCAATGAGAAGAGAAAGAGAGAATATCAAGTGGGGTTTTTTGATTCAATGCTTCTGTATGTTTCATTTGAGAGCAAATGAACATTATATAGTAATTAGTAAAGAGATAACCAAACTGCCATTGCTAAGAATCAACCCACTAACGGCACTTCCAACTGATTGGTTCTCTGATCTCCACATAACCAAGTAAAAGACCAACTCAAAACACCTCCTTAGTTAGGATTAAAAACAGCAAACTAAAAGGATAAAAATAGAATAAGCCAAGTCAAAGACAGTTAACTAAATTAGGGATAATAATATCAAAATAATTTTTGATTTTAAAATCACAAATACTCCAACAATATATATATATATATATAAAAATATATAAATATATATAAATATATATATATATATATATATATATATATATATAGGGAATTGATATAATGAGAAGAAAGATTTTGTGAGAAGAAAAGCATAGCAAATCATAACCATTAGTTCCAAGATCAAGGGTGTGTATTAATCTTGCTTTTTTCTTTTTTTTTTTTGTTGGGAAAATGTGAATAATAAATGTTGCAACCTTTTTCTTTCTTTTTTTTTTTGTTGGCTGGGAGAAACAGAGCAATTAATGTAGTGTGATTTCCAATGACATGCTAATTAATTCGCAGTTTTAGAGAACTCGGAATGAACATCAACTATACGCAGAATTAACATCAACTTTACCATAACTGAACAACACATATACCCAGAATGAACATCAACTATACCATAAACGAACGTCACTATACTATACGTTCGTTTATGGTATAGATGATTTTCATTCTGGTATATGTGGTGTTCATTTATGATATAGTTGACGTTCATTTATGGTAAAGTTGATGTTCATTCTGGGTATAGTTGATGTTCATTCTATGTATAGTTGATGTTCATTCTGAGTTTTTCTAGAGCTGCGAATTAATTAGCATGTCATTGGAAATCACACTGCATTAGTTGTTCTCTTTTTCCCAGCCATAAAAAAAAAAGTTGCAGCATTTATTAGTCACATTTTCCCAACCAAAAAAAAAAGGAAAAAGCAAGATTAATATCCACCCTTGATCTTGGAACCAATGGTTATGATTTGCTATACTTTTCTTCTCACAAAATCATTCTTCTCATTATATCAATTCCCATATATATATATATATCATAAATGTAAGATATCGGGCCCGTTAAAGCTATTGATGTGAACACCACATGCAAGTAAGACATAAGCATTTTTGATAAACTATCCTTGTTAAATACTATTAGAAAAATATAATATTATATTTTTTTGATAAATTATCATGTGAAAATTTACTAAATAATGATGAATCTTGAAAAACGCAAAAGACACTAAGGCACCGTTCTTTTATGCGGTACCGCAATTTACCGCAACCTACCTCAATCAACCGCAATTCACCGCAATTTACCGCAATCTACTATTTACCTTTTTATATATTAAACTGATTTATTATTTTCCACCGCAAGTTACCGCAACCCACCGCAACTCACCGCACCGCAATTCCACCGTATAAAAGGACGATGCCACTAAGCACCGTTCTTTTATGTGGTACCGCAACTTACCGCACCGCAATCTACCGCAATCTACTATTTACCTTTTCACTAATATCAATACCCATTTATTATTTTCTACCACAGCTTACCGCAACCCACCGCAACTTACCGCTCCGTAATTCCACCGTATAAAATAACGGTGTATGATGGAGACTTGGGTTTTATTTAGATTAAAAGAAGAAGTATGATGGTGACGGAAGTTGATTTAGGCCCTATTCTTTAAAGTGGTAAGTTGCGTTTATCCTTTCTTAAGCTTAATTTATCTTAGCTTACCTTACACGATTCCTAAAGAACACTCAAACCAAAGTCAAAATTTTAGTAATTAAATACATTACTCCACTACTAACTTACCTATCACAAATTTTATTCTTACGCTTCCTTTTCTTTCTTCGTCTTACCAAACCTAACTTGATCCTATAACTCTAAGGAACATGGCCCTAAACACTCATATAATGACGCGGAGTGGAAGTGTTATAATTTTTTTATACTACTATAATTCTTTTATATATAAGAAGAATAACATGGTCATAATAGTTATTATATTACTTTGTGGCTCCTACCGACCAAAAAAAAATTATAATTATACTATTCTTTTTTTTCTATAAAAATATTCAACACGTACTGTTTAATTATTATTAGTTCATTGCATTTTTACTTCAATAATAAGAGGTTTTTGTTTATTCAGTTGGTTAAAGCAAGAGGGAAGAGGCGGAGTGGCGTGCAAATATTGAAAAAAAAAATTGTATTTTTTGATAGATGAAACTGCCCTTTTGTATGATAGTCACCCTATAATTTGATTGGGGTAAAAGGGTCCATTGAAATATGAGATGATAAATTTGACCTTTTGCTTAAAGTAATAGGAAGGGTAAATTTGGTAAACTGAAATTTGCGCACCATAAAGCATTCTCTCTTTATATATAACATAGATTATTATTATTATTATTATTATTATTATTATTATTATTATTATTATTATAGGCAACACCAAAATAAATAAAGCATTCTCTCTTTATATATAACATAGATTATTATTATTATTATTATTATTATTATTATTATTATTATTATTATTATTATTATTATTATTATAGGCAACACCAAAATAATTATTGTTATTTGCACCAAAATAATTTAATTCAGAGTCCAAAGCAGTTAAAGATTAGTGATACTTCTTGTTTTGTTTGATCTTAAAATAAAATCCGAATTAAAAAAAATTAAAAATAGAAAAAAAATATTTCTAAGTTGTGATTGACCAATTCCCCTAGAGTCACTCCTGTGGCTCTATTTCGTGGGACCACAATAATTTATATTATAATATATAGATTATTATTATTATTATAGGCAACACCAAAATAATTATTATTTTTCACATCAAAATAATTTAATTCAGAATCCAAAGCAGTTAAGGATTAGTGATACTTTCTGTTTTTTTAATTTAAAATAAAATCCAGATTGAAAATAAAAAAAATTGAAAATAGAAAAAAATAATAATTTTCTACGTTGTGATTGGCCAATTCCCCTACAGTCACTCCCGTGGCTCTATTTCATGGGACCCACAATGATTTCTATTATACTATATAGATTATTATTATTATTATTATTATTATTATTATTATTTTTATTTTTATTTTATTTTTTTATTATTATTACAAGTTTTGATTTGCACGTTAAACGTGCAACGATTTAATAAAATATGTGTTTTGTCTTTCCATTTTATTTATCGCCTCTATTTTAAATTAGTAAGGCTTTAATATATGACTATTAATTTTTTCAATTATATCACTATTAATTTATACATGTGTATGATAATCTAAACATGAAATTACTAACATTAATTAGGTTCTAAAAAAAATACTATTCTATGACTATCATGTTTTATCTTTTTGATAAAATATAATCTGTCATTTATGATAGTTATATTTTTCTGTATTTTTCTTAAGCTATCAGTTTAAAATAATGAAAAATACAACTTTTAAAAAGTTAAAGGTTAAAAAAAAATATATAACTATCATAACTGACAGATCATATTTTATAAAAAGAACGATAAAACATTATCGTTATTGAATTGTTTATTTTTTTAAAAAAACCTAATGAGTAGTAGTTTCATGTTTAGATTATCATATAGATGTATAAATTAATATTCATATATTAAAGTTATACCGAATTGAATTAGAGACGATAAATAAAATCAAAAAAGACAACACATATTTATTTAATCCTTGCACGTTTAAAGTGCGAATAAAAACTTATATATATATATATATATATATATATATATATATATATATATATATATATATATATATATATATAGGGATGTCATCAAATGAGCATTGGATTAGGGTGAGCATGTGAGCACTAGAAAAATTGACCACAGGATTTTAAATCAAGGGGGGAGATTAATTAGGGTCTTTAGCTTTTTTTTTCCTCCCATTTAAGAAGAATCACGTGAGTTTTGGGTAATTAAAAAAAAAGAAAAAGAAAATCCCCCACCCCAGTTCAAAAAACGACGCATGCTCCCAATTCCCGAAAACTTTGAATTCATTTTCTTCTCCATCCCAATTCCAATAGTGAGTCTACTTCTCTTCCTATTCAAAGTGTCTTTCGTTCCCAGGAAAACCAAAGACCCTAAATTTGTCCAACCAATACCATCCCAGGCCGTCATTCGAATTCATCATACCCAGGCTTTCCTTGATTGTCGACGATGAAGACGTTGACATTTTTTGTATCCTGTCAAAAATTAAGGTATGGCGGTTTCAATTGTTGTTTGATTATACTAGGCGTCGTTTAAGTATGTGTTGCTTATTTGTTGTGTTTTTTTAGGGTTTCACTGAATTATGTTATCTTGTTGATAATGGAATAAAAATTCAATTATAATGGTGAAGGTTGGCTGCCACATAGATGTGAATGAGGAGATATCAAGTGAAAGGTACTAGGTCGTTGAATTTTTGGGGGTGATATTTCAATTCAAAGTTTCATTTACTTTTGTTTGGGTTGAAGGTTAGAAAACTTGATTTGAAATCTTTGTTCTAGTTTGGTTAGGAATGCTTGATGTCCATATTGACAAGGCTTGATGTCTGTTACTGTTATACTTGATATCCATAATTATAATGTTTGATGTCCCCTACTATTATTCTTGATGTCCATATTGATATTGCTTGATGTCCCCTGTTATTATACTTGATGTCCATAATGATAATTTTTGATTTCCCATGCTATTATACTTGATGTTTCTTAGTGTTATACTTGTTGTCCATAATGATAATTCTTGATGTCCTCTGTTGTTATACTTGATGTCCACATTGATAATGCTTGATGCCCCTAGTTGTTATACTTGATGTCCATAATGATAATGCTTTATATCCCCTATTGTTAGACATGATATCCACAACGATTTGCTTGATGTCCCCTTGCTTTTATACTTGATGTCCACAATGATAATGATTGATGTCCCTCAATGTTATACTTGATGTCCATAATTGATAATGCTTGATGTCCATAATTGATAATGCTAAATGCCCCCTGTTGTTATACTTGATTTCCATAGTGATAATACTCGATGTCCCTGGCTGCTATACTTTATGTCCATACTGATAATTCTTGATGTCCCCTACTGTTATACTTGATGTCCCCTACTGTTATACTTGATGTCCCCTACTATCATACTTCATGTATGATGACGTACTTGGGTTGCTTTTAAGAGTGATATGATTTGACGTCATTTTTCTAGGTTGAAAATTCATGCAATTAATGTTCACCATCAATGTACTTAATGTCTTGACATGCTTCACATGATGTTCATTTTCGTTGTACTTGACGTCCTAACATGTTGGCACGATGGTATAATAGATTAATTCATGCAATTGATGTTCATATTACCATAACGATAGTAATGAATGTCCGCAAAATGGTAGACAAAGTAGGTGGCTTGTACATATTCCCATAATGTGTGTCCGTATTGTTAAATATGATCTTGGAATACTGTGTCCTTGAAGTCCATATGAAAACACATATAGGGATCATGGAATACTGTGTCCTTAAAATCCATAGATGATGTCGTTGATGTCCATAGTACCACAATTAAAACACATCATGACCACTTTGGTTTTGCTCAACGACAATGGTATATGTTAGAACTGTTGACCACACAGAGAATAATTGATGTCCACAGACGACAATATGGATGTCCTCTAGGTGGGTTCAAGTGATTGATGTCCATTGTAGTGTCCTAATTTTTAATTTTTGGTGTTTCCATTCGTGTAGCCTCATTAAGAAACTTGATGAGTTGAGTGTTACGCAACCTTCATCTACCATATCATATGACTTCAAGACATATTTCAGCGCCCATATGTCAAAGGAGGCTACAATTCACCCGCCGTCGGCATCGGCAATGAAAAGAAGGGGCAAGAGAACAAAGATACATCTTAAAAACATTCAGTTTCATTTGATGTGGAATTTTGCTTAGATATGGATGCATTTTACTTCATATGCATTTTACCCCATCATGTGGGAATTAAAGTATTGCAATTTAGAGGACACTCAGTTTCTTCGGCATGTACAATATATATTTTTATGTTTTTGTAAAGAATGGTGAGCATTCAGTTCTTAGTCTGAAGACATCAAGTATTTGTAAACAGGACGTCATGCATTTGGACTGAGGACATCATGTACTGCATGTGGTATCACCTATCCAGACATACTTGATGTTTGCATGTGGTATCCCCCATTCAAACATACTTGATGGCTTAACTTATAGATGTAAACAATGACCATCCATTAATATAATTGTGGACATCCATTAATATCATTGCAGACATCATTAATTACCAATGTGGACTTCGACTATATATGTTTTTTTGCAGACATACGTGGATGATCAACGTGGACTTCATTCAATATCATTGTGGACATCAAACATTATTAATGTGGTCTTCGTCGCATAGGACAAAAATGAACTTCGTTCAATACCATTGCGGACATAAATCAATATTCTTGCGGACTTCATTGATTACCAATGTGGACTTAAAGTATATACATATGATACCGATGGACATCGTTCAGATGTCATTGCAGATATCATCCAATATTGTTGCGGACATCATACATCATTAATGTGGATATCAGTCAATATAATCGCATACATCGTTCATTACCAATGTGGACATCATTAATTACCAATATGGACTTCGACTATATATGTTTTGTTGCACACATATATGGATGATCAACGTGGACTTCAGTCAATATCACTGTGGACATCAAGCATTATAAATGCAGTCTTCGCCGCATAGGACAAAAATGAACTCCGTTCAATACCATTGCGGTCATTAATCAATATTCTTGCGGACTTCATTGATTACCGATGTGGACTTAAAGTATATATATATATGATACAAATGGACATCGTTCAAATGTCATTGCAGACATCATCCAATATTATTGCAGACATCATACATTATTAATGTGGATATCAGTCAATATAATCGCATACATCGTTCATTACCAATGTGGACAACAAGTGCAGCTGAACAGGAAAGAAAAAAAATGTCCGCACTTGAATGTAAACGAATCCATCATGAGGTGATTTTTTGAACCAAATACATAATATGTGTCTACTAATAACGAAGAGAGAATACGAAAAAAACTAACCAACAATCCAACTGTTGTTCATGACACTAACATGACAACCATTAAAAATGTTCTTAAAGTTCTACAATACACCATGTACTACGTAATCTGAAACTAACAGTGATCCATCTAACACCATTGAATCAGATCGTCAGAAGTGACTTGGTTTCATCCCATTGAGAAGCCTTATTGTAAACATGGTCTTTTAACCTGTTGCCTTTATGCACAATTATATCGTGACATAGTAGTGTTTCCTCAATGCCTCCAATAAGTTGGGGAATTAGTTGAAGTGCAAGTATCTCTTGTAAAATGCCTAGAAGAAATACGGGGTTCCGCTTCTGGTGGCAACATGCTATTGGGTGGTGGTCCGCTTATGGGAACCATTCTTGATTGAATTCATCCGGTCAGGAAGCTAGAGCAGCGCCATTTCCTACAATGGAATAATTTGACGCTCAACATATTTGGGGGTTAAATAATATAATAGTTGAAAAAGCAAGGGATGTTAAACTAACTGTGTACTTACAAATTGCACAACACACAATCATTATCACTACCGTCCCTTCTCAGATTAAGGATGTGACTTTGACAAACACACCACCAGCATACTGTGAGCATGTGACCATAACATAAGGGGACATTAATTAGTCTAATTGCGAACATCCGACATTATCATACATGCACATTTGTTTAACCGCAAAATACAAACACAAAACCCAATCATTATCACTACCTTCCCCAACTCATACTAATGGTGCGAAATTTGGTAACACACAACCATTCATCACCGTGGACATCACTCATAACATCAGTGGACATCAGTCAATGTCATTGTGGACAACACCTTCACCATGTATCAAGTTTCATATTTTAAAAAAAAAAAACCCACCAAATTTAGTCTTTCTTAACACAATTATCCCCAACCCACACCCCTCCAAACATAAACAACACATTGAATTCACATATTCAAACTCCATAAACACTAACCTATTACTGTGGACATCAGTCAATGTCACTGTGGACAACACCTTCACCATGTATCAAGTTTCATATTGAAAAAAAACTCCGCCAAATCCAACCTTTCTTAACACAATTATCCCCAACCCACACCCCTCCAAACGTAAACAACACATTAAATTCACATATTCAAACAACACATTAAACAACAAGAGACATCAATCATTATCATTATCATTGTGGACATCAAGTATAACACCATGAGACATCAAGCATTACCATTATGGACATCAAGTATAATAGTAGGGGACATCAAGCATTATCAGTATGGACATCAAGTATAATAGTAGGGGACATCAAGCATTATCAGTATGGACTTCAAGAAGAACAGTAGGGGTACATCAAGCATTATCATTATGGATACCAAGTATAACAGCAGGGGACATCAAACATTATCATTATAGATACCAAGTATAACAGTAGGGGACATCAAACATTGTCATTATGGACATCAAGTATAACAACAGGGTACATCAAGTATTAACATTATGGACAACAAGTATAATAGCAGGGGATATCAAACATTATCATTATGGATATCAAGTATAACACCAAGAGACATCAAGCATTATCATTGTGGACATCAAGTTTAACACTAAGAGACATCAAGCATTATCATTGTGGACATCAAGTATAACAGTAGGGGACATCAAACATTATCAGTTTGAACATCAAGTATAACAACATGGGACATCAAACATTGTCAGTATGGACATCAAGAATAACATCAAGGGACATCAAACATTACCATTATGGATATCAAGTATAACAGGGAGGATGTCAAGCATCGTCAGTATGAACATCAGGCATTCCTAATCAAACTAAAACAAAGATATGAAGTCAAGTTTTCCGACCCTCAACCCACACAAACGTAAACAAAACTTTGAACTCAAATATCCACCCCAAAAAACCGACGACCCAGTGCCTTCCACTTGATATCTCCTCATTCTCATCGGTGTGGCCTCCATCCTTCACCATTGTAGTCTACTTTCATAAAACACACACACACACACACACTTCCATTCATCGCTGTGGACATTACTCATATCATCAGTGGACATCAATCAATGTCACTGTAGACAACATATCATAAGTGGACAATCAATTTTATTGCGGACAACAACTAGATGCCACTTAAATTTAATTCAGTATACATAAAAAACAATAACTATGGACAACAATCATATAACATCCTAGTTTCATACTAGGAAACCCACCCTCAAAACCCATCATTTTGAAATGCCAGCTACACAACAAATTCGTACATTCAAAACAGTTCATCAATACTGTGGACACCCCAACTATCATCAGTGGACATCAACTAATGTACCTGTGGACAATACCCATATAACACACCACTTCCATAATGGGAAATCACCCCCAAAACCCCACATTTTGAAGCGTAAGCTACGACATGAGTTCGTATATTAAAAATACACACTCACTACTGTGGACATCACCATACACATCAATGGACAGTAACAAAAAACTTGCGACAAACACTTATATAACCCCCAAATTTGTAGACTGAAGAACATACAATCGTTTCCAAGCCTAATTCAGCACTCCCAATGTTGTGGACATCACCAAATTTGAAATTTCACGTTTCTAAAACCACATAAAATCCTTTCAATAAATTAATCCTTAAAAAAAGAATCAGATAAACAAATTCACATTGGAAAAACCCTAATTCAGCACCGAAAATCACATTGGAAAATCACATAAACTAGAACCCTAATTCAGCACCCACAATTCGCCTACCTAAGAACTTTCCCACTGTATTCTCTGTCGTCGTCGAGTCCCAGTTTTTGCCGTCAAATTCGTTTTCTTTGTTGTTCAGTCCGCCGTTGATTATGGGTGAGTGAGGGAGACGAACGTTCACTTTGCAGGACGGAAGTTGATACTTCAATTTTGAGTTTTGCAAATGTTGTCATGCGTTGTTGTTGGGAATAGTGGCTGCTTTTTCTTTTTTCTTTTTTGCTCCCAAACCTCCCGTGACATCTCCATAAAAAGGCTGAAAAAAATAACAAACTCTTATTTTTTTCTCATCCATTGATTGAAAATCCAAGGGCCCATATCTCTAGTGCTCACATGCTCACATAAACACAATGCTCATATGATCACCTCCATATATATATATATATATATATATATATATATATATATATGTATATATATATATATGTATATATATACATATGTCTATATATACATATCTGTATATATACATATGTGTATATATACACATATATGTATATATACATATATATATATATATATATATATATACATACATATATATATATACATACATATATATATATACATATATATATATATATATATATATATATATATATATATATATATATATAGGGAATTGATATAAAGAGAGGAAAGATTTTGTGAGAAGAAAAGCATAGCAAATCATAACCATAGTTCCAAGATCAAGGGTGTGTATTAATCTTGTTTTTTTCTTTTTTTTTTGGGAACATGAGAATAATAAATGCTGCAACCTTTTTTTTATTGTTGGCTGGGAAAAAAAAAGCAATTAATGTAGTGTGATTTTCAATGACATGCTAATTAATTCGCAGTTCTACAGAACTCAAAATGAACATCAACTATACACAGAATGAACATCAACTTTACCATAAATGAACACCACATATACCCAGAATGAACATCAGCTATACCATAAACGAACGTCACTATATTATACGTTCGTTTATGGTATAGTTGATGTTCATTCTGGTATATGTGGTGTTTATTTATGATATAGTTGACGTTCATTTATGGTAAAGTTGATGTTCATTCTGGGTATAGTTGATGATCATTCTGTGTATAATTGATGTTCATTTTGAGTTTTTCTAGAGCTGCGAATTAATTAGCATGTCATTCGAAATGACATTACATTAATTGTTCTCTTTTTCCCAGCTAACAAAAAAAAAAAGAAAAAGGTTGCAGCATTTATTAGTCACATTTTCCCAACCAAAATAAAAAGGAAAAAGCAAGATTAATATCCACCTTTGATCTTGGAACCAATGATTATGATTTGATATACTTTTCTTATCAAAAAATCATTCTTCTCATTATATCAATTCCCATATATATATATATATATATATATATATATATATATATATATATATATATATATATATATATATATAAATGTAAGATATCGGGCCCGTTGAAGCTATTGATGTGAACACCACATGCAAGTAAGACATAAGCATTTTTGATAAATTATCCTTGTTAAATGCTATTAGAAAAATATAAAATTATATTTTTTTGATAAATTATCATGTGAGAATTTACTAAATAATGATGAATCTTGAAAAATGCAAAAGACACTAAGGCACCGTTCTTTTATGCGGTACCGCAATTTACCGCAACCTACCACAATCAACCGCAATTCACCGCAATCTATCGCAATCTAATATTTACCTTTTTATATATTAAACTGATTTATTATTTTCCACCGCAAGTTACCGCAACCCACCGCAACTCACCGCACCGCAATTCCACCGTATAAAACGACAATACCACTAAGCACCGTTCTTTTATGTGGTACCGCAACTTACAGCAATCTACTATTTACCTTTTCACTAATATCAATACCCATTTATTATTTTCTACCACAACTTACCGCAACCCATCGCAACTTACCGCACCGTAATTCCACCGTATAAAAGAACGGTGTATGATGGAGACTTGGGTTGTATTTAGATGAAAAGAAGAAGTATGATGGTGACAGAAGTTGATTTAGGCCCTATTCTTTAAAGTGGTAAGTTGCGTTTATCCTTTCTTAAGCTTAATTTATCTTAGCTTACCTTACACGATTCCTAAATAAAACTCAAACCGAAGTCAAAATTTTAGTAATAAAATACATTACTCCACTACTAACTTACCTATTACAAATTTTATTCTTACGCTTCCTTTTCTTTCTTCATCTTACCAAACCTAACTTGATCCTACGACTCTAAGGAACATGGCCCTAAACGCTCATATAATGACGCGAAGTGGAAGTGTTATAATTTTTTTTTATATTACTATAACTCTTTTAGATATAAGAAGAATAACATGGTCATAATAGTTATTATATTACTTTGTGGCTCCTACCGACCAAAAAAATTATTATTACATTATTCTTTTTTTTCTATAAAAATATTCAACTTGTACAGTTTAATTATTATTAGTTCATAGCATTTTTACTTCAATAATAAGAGGTTTTTGTTTATTCCGTTGGTTAAAGCAAGAGGGAAGAGGAGGGGTGGCGTGCAAATATTGAAAAAAAAATAATAATTGTATTTTTTTGATAGGTGAAACTGCCCTTTTGTACGATAGTCACCCTATAATTTGATAAGGGTAAAAGTGTACATTGAAATATGAGATGACAAATTTGACCTTTTGATTAAAGTAATAGGAAGGATAAATTTGGTAAACTGAAATTTGCGCACCATAAAGCATTCTCTCTTTATATATAACATAGATTATTATTATAGGCAACACGAAAATAATTACTGTTATTTGCACCAAAATAATTTAATTCAGAGTGCAAAACAGTTAATGATTAGTGATACTTTTGTTTTTTTAATTTTAAAATAAAATCCGAATTAAAAATAAAAAAAATTGAAAATAGAAAAAAGATATTTCTAAGTTGTGATTGGTCAATTCCTCTACAGTCACCCCCGTGGCACTATTTTGTAGGACCCACAATAATTTCTCTTATAATATATAGATTATTATTATTATTATAGGCAACACCAAATTAATTATTGTTTTTTGCACCAAAATAATTTAATTCAGAATCCAAAGCAGTTAAGGATTAATGATACTTTCTGTTTTTTTAATTTTAAAATAAGATCCGAATTAAAATTAAAAAAAATGAAAATAGAAAAAAATAATAATTTTCTAAGTTGTGATTGACCAATTCCTCTACAATCACTCCCGTGGCTCTATTTTGTGGGACCCACAATGATTTCTATTATAATATATAGATTAATATTATTATTATAAGCAACACCAAAATAATTTAATTCAGAGTCAAACATAGTTAAGGATTAGTGATATTTTCTTTTTTTAATTTTAAAATAAAAACCTGATTGAAAATAAAAAAAATTAAAAATAGAAAAAAATAATTATTTTCTACGTTGTGATTGACCAATTCTCCTACAGTCACTCCCGTGGCTCTATTTCGTGAGACCCACAATGATTTCTATTATAATATATAGATTATTATTATAGGCAACACCAAAATAATTATTGTTATTTGCACCAAAATAATTTAATTCAGAATCTAAAGCAGTTAAAATCATAAACCTGAATAACACAAAAGGACCCAAATTAACATGAAAAACACAAAAGAAGCCAAATTAATCTCAATAAATAAAATCTTTATACTATACACGTCTCGGTAATAGTAATTTACATACCCTCAAATTAGCTTCAAATAATAATTAATTTCTACTATCATGCAAGTGCCAAAATACTAACTATTCATGAATCGCATCCATGTTTGAAGAATAGTGTACCATTAAACTGTGCCAAAATATAGAAATTAAATCAACTTGCGACAACAACGCTACAATCTTACCAGTGAAATGAATATGAATATGAAAATCATGAATATGTCTAATACTTTATAACTTCCTAATTTATTCGCCACCTTTCAGTGAAATGAATATGAAAATCAGTCAAACAAAATTTTGAAATTGCAAGCTCCACTCCAAAATTAGTCTAGATCATAGAAAATAAAAAACAAATTAAAATATGAATCCATATATGTACCTAAAAAGAAATGTGGCTATCTTAGCTTTGGGATTAATTTCTGTCTTCATGGGCAATTTGTCTGGTTCTTCCACTTGTAATTAATGGATTCTAAATCTGTATCTGAACATCCTTCAATTAGTAATTTCAGAAAGTAATACAGTAATTGAGTAAATATGAAAAAGTAAGAAAACGGGAACAACCTTCATGGGTGAGCGAAGACAGAGACGGTGGACAGGGTGAGGGGAATCGGCGGTGGTGGTGGAGGTGGAGACATGGACGCGATGGTTGCCAATGTAGATCTGAAAAATCTGAAAAGTTCAAAGGATGTGCTTGCGAAGGTGGAGATATAGAGAGAGAGGGTGTGCGTGTTAATACTGGTCAGGGAGTTGGGAATTACCTAAACATGGGGAAGACTTGCTGTGAAAATCATAACTGACAAGATTTTTGATTAACCATAAAATTACTCTATATTTTAGTTAGGCAAGAATGGGTGGCCACTCTAGTGGCAGGATTTTAAAATTCAAACATATTAGTTTTATATATTAATAAATGGATTAGGCCGGGACGTATAGTTCTAATTAGAATTGGGTGAGATGTAGAGTTCTAATTATATTTGAGTGGGAGTTAGAGTCCTAATTGGGTTGGGAATTAAGTAGATTTCTATTTTTTAAATTATTTTTTTATTATTTTGTGGGCGGGAATTTTTTACTGTATTTTTAATTTGATTTTTTTTCTTTAATCAGATTGGCCGATAACCCCTACAATCACTCTTCATTGAATTTTTCGAATTTTAAATATATTAATTTTATAATATAATAGATAGGAAACTCCAAAATAATTACTGTTATTTGCACCAAAATAATTTAATTCAGAGTCCAAAGCAAGCAGGAATAAGTGATACTTTCCGGTTTTTTAATTTTAAAATAAAATCCAGATTGAAAATAAAAAAATAGAAAATAGAAAAAGAATATAATTTTCTACATTGTAATTCGCTAATTCCC
The DNA here is from genome assembly GCA_029582165.1 of Portulaca oleracea. NCBI lineage: Eukaryota > Viridiplantae > Streptophyta > Magnoliopsida > Caryophyllales > Portulacaceae > Portulaca > Portulaca oleracea. The sequence continues at coordinate 6,179,414 of CM055875.1, forward strand.
CTACAGTCACTCCCGTCGCTCTATTTCATTAGACCCACAATGATTTTTATTATAATATAAAGATTATTATTATTATAGGCAACACCAAAATAATAAATGTTACTTGCACCAAAATAATTTAATTCGGAGTCCAAAGTAGTCAAGGATTAGTGATACTTTCTGTTTTTTTAATTTTAAAATAAAATCTGGATTGAAAATAAATAAATAGAAAATAGAAAAAAATATAATTTTCTACGTTGTGATTGACCAATTTCCCTACAGTCACTCCTGTGACTCTATTTCATGGGATCCACAATGGTTTCTTATAATATATAGATTATTATTATTATTATAGACAACAACAAAATAATAACTGTTATTTGCACCAAAATAATTTAATTTAGAGTCCAAAGCAGTCAAGGATTGGTGATACTTTCTGGTTTTTAATTTTAAAATAAAATTCGGATTGACAATAAAAAAATAGAAAATAGAAAAAAAATTTAACTTTCCACGTTGTGATTGGCCAATTCCCCTACAGTTACTCCCGTGGATCTATTTCGTGGGATCCATAATGATTTCTATTATAATATATAGATTATTATAGGCAACACCAAAATAATTACTGTTATTTGCACCAAAATAATTTAATTTAGAGTCCAAACCAATCAAAAATTAGTGATAATTTCTGGTTTTTTAATTTTAAAATAAATTCCGGATTGAATATAAAAAAAATGAAAAGAGAAAAAAATTTATTTTTCTACATTGTGATTGGCCAATTCCCCTACAGTCATTCCCGTTGCTCTATTTCGTGGGACCCGCTTTGATTTCTATTATAATATATTGATTATTATTATTATTACTTGGCCTCAACCCGTGCGCACGGAGTGAACTCCATTAGCTAGTTTTGAAATTTTATAAAAGTCATGGATAAGTAACTGTCCATACAAATAAACAAAACGAAATATTAATGAAATTGTTACATGTGAAGCATCATCCTTCCTTATGTTGACTTGAAATTTTAAATTATCGTATAAGTAAACCCGTGCGATGCACGGAATCTATATAATGTAATAAACAAACTTTTATTAAAAAAAAAGAAATTTTAATCGATGAAAGATAGACGCAACTTATCATGATTCATGAACAAAATATTAACCATATTGTCAAATAAAAATATGTCATAATAAAATGTTGAAATATATATATATATATATATATATATATATATATATATATATATATATATATATAGGATAATTGGATTCTAATAATCCCTACTCGTACCAATTGGACAATGGTGGACCGTACTTTCACTTTGTATTCTGGTGGTCCAAAAAAAAAAAAAAATTGGATTGTAGTGGTACCAAATCCACCTCCACATTCTTCTTATTTTTTTTCATTTCTACACTATATTGTTTTTGTTTTTTTCGTTCCTGCCCCTACAAAGTTAATGAATTGTAGTTTCTAACATATTTTTTAAATTATTTTTTTGAGGCTCCGAATAATTATTATGATTTTTTAAAAATAATAAAAGTGAAAAAAATCGTAAAAAATAGTAAAAAAATGAAATTTTTTGGGAGAAACGCTGTAAATTCATTAAAAATCATTGTAAAGTGTTATACTAAGTTTTGAATCAAACGCAACACAAAATCTATGATTCCCTCGAAAATATCCCACTACAATCCAATTTTTTTTTTTTTTTTGTACCACCAGAATATAAAGTGAAAGTACGGTCCACCATTGTCCAATTGGTGAAAGTAGGGATTATTAGAATCCAATTATCCTATATATATATATATATATATATATATATATATATATATATATATATATATATATATAAAATTAGCAACACCATTTTCCAATTTTATTATTATTATTATTATTATTATTATTATTATTATTATTATAGGCAACACAAAAATAATTTAATTCAGAGTGCAAAGCAGTTAAGGATTAGTGATACTTTCTTGTTTTTATAATTTTGAAATAAAATCTGGATTGAATTAAAAAAAATTGAAAATAGTAAAACAAAAGTATAATTTTATACATTATGATTGGCCAATTCCCCTACAGTCACTCTCGTGGCTCTATTTTGCGGGACCCACAATGATTTCTATTATAATATATATAGATATGGGGCAATTGGAAACGTTATCACAGTCCAAAGCCGTATGGAATTTGTAATAGTTTTTTTAATTCTAAAATAAAATTAAATTTAAAATAGTTATGAAACAGTTGTAATTGGTGTCAGAGTTCCAAGAAGCTTAGGTTTATAATAAAATATGGTTGAAAATAAAATAAAAAATTATTAAAAATTGTGTCCTTTTTTTTCTTAATTGTGATTGGTTGAGACTCCTTGAAACGCTCTCGTTGCAGTATTTGCTGGGTCCCACATAGATTGTCATTATAAGTATATAGATTATTATTATTATTATTATTATTATTATTATTATTATTATTATAGTCAACACCAAAATAATTACTTTTATTTGCATCAAAATAATTTATTTTAGAGTCTAAAGCAGTCAAGGATTGATACTTTCTGGTTTTTTTAATTTTAAAATAAATTTCGGATTGAAAATAAAAAAAATTGAAAATAGAAAAAAAAATGATTTTTTACGTTGTGATTGGCCAATTCCCCTACAATCACTATCGTGGCTCTATTTCGTGGGACCACAATAATTTATATTATAATATATAGATATAGATAATTATTATTATTGTTATTATTATTATTATTATTATTATTATTAGTATTATAGGCAACGCCAAAATAAATACTATTATTTGAAGCAAAATAATTTAATTCAGAATCCAAAGTAGTCAAGGATTTCTGATAGTTTCTGTTTTTTTTAATTTTAAAATAAAATTCGGATTGAAAATAAAAGAAAATTAAAAATAGAAAAAAATATAATTTTTTACGTTGTGATTGGCCAATTCTCCTATAATCACTCATGTGGATCTATTTCGTGGGACCCACAATGAAAATAAAAGAAAATCCAATTTCTGGTTTAGTGCATGAACAAAACAACCACTTATTGAGTTCAAATATCAGCTTGAAAGGTTAAGATAAATTCTTTAAGTCTATAAATCATTAAAATAGAACCACATTGCTAGTTTTTCATGCTCTGATCGACTTCTACCTTGTTGACTCTCCTACTTTTCTGCTTAAATCCAACACATTTCAACAAATGTGTGACTCACAGCAGGTATCAAATACCAAAAAGTAGAGACAACAATGTCGTGTTCAATCATGTTTTGTCCCTAAACTCGGAATCATATATCTAGACTCCAAACCCATCAGGTATAATGTTTAACGTGATCCCAGGGGTTAGGAACACGATCGTATTGGCCCGAGGAGTCGGGGTTCCAACCTGAGAATCTCATTAGAGCACTCACCAACAAGGTGTAGGAGTCGATGTTTGTGATGGTGAATGAGTTACTAAACTAAGGTTGAAAAGGGAAAACATGGTAAAAAGATAAGGGCTCGGGGGTAATACTGGGCCAACCTAACGAAAGACTAAGCACAGAAACTATGGTTTTAGGGGAGATTCATGCTCGGTAATCAAGTGTGAGGATTGCATGCATAATTATTATCTATCACTCGGGTAACATATTAATTAGAGGGTCATGCTTGGTGGTCAAAGGAAGGTTTCAACAACAATTAAACCCTCAAAAGTTAATGCATCTTTCCAACACACATTCAGACCACTATCTGTTTAAAATATGCCTTATAAAAGACAAATTTAGAACAGAAATTCAGAATCATAAAAGTATCTCGCCAAAGTGATCCCTAATGCATAAAATATGCTTGATTTTAGAATTTATGCATACATATACAATGCATGTGATTATGGGATTGGTCCCCTGAACTATAAGCATTTAATAGAGATCTTGAAAGACAAAAAGGAGGTGCCTCACCTATATATTTGATGACAACAGATGCATGGGAATTTAAATATTTCTACATGATTTGTTGATGCACAAAAAAATGAATTACAATTTCAGTAATTGCTTCTACAACTTAGTATCAAAGGCAGGCCCTACTGTGTTAGAAAATAAAATAAATCTAGAGGCGCTCAACAATTTAGAGTTTGGACTATACAGTCCATGCACATTGTTTCTTAACTTTATTACTTCAGTATACTTGCAAGGAAGGTAAGCCATTGGCATGTCATAGATCCAAGCAAATGCCAAAGTTTCAAATTATTGTATAATTGTTGGGAGCACGTATGGGAATTTGTACACGATACAACACAAAGGCATGGTACCAAAAAGGAGAAAGTAACAATGAGTAGTGAGCAACAACAACCCTATTACAACAAAAACATAGTGCAAGACTTTGGGAAACGCTATCCAAGCTAAAAGGTCGAAGGATAACAATTCATCTTGTACCAACAGCTCAACAAATGTCTCAAGGGACACAAAGGAGATGGAATAAGCAATAGAAAACCGTAGCTTCAATCTATAACAAATTAATCCTAGGTTATGTGAAATGCAAAAATTAAAGGGGGCAATTACACATTATACTCCAACCAAATTGAGAAGTCATTCCATAATTGACAACAATCTGCTCTACTCTACGTTCAAGTTTATTCCAGAATACAATCAAATTAAAGAGAAAAATTGGGGAAATAACTCAACTACGCATTCTATAATTGATAAATTGAAACAAGGAAATTAAATTTGAGATAGCTTTTAGTTTGATAGCACAATGCAATCAACCTTGGTTTTGTAATTTGACTTTAAAGTTTAGCAAACTATAATTCATTCACAATTGTACCCATTGCAATTGAATTAGGGTTCAAGGGGCTATTGGTACGACAACTAAATGGTGAAGACTTAAAAGAGATTGAGTTACATGCCTGATCGATAGCCTTGAGGGACAAAGACGATTGCCGATAGAAACTTCACCAAACCATCAGGTACACATCAACACCGGGATTTTGCTTGTCGTATGAGTGTGTCTAGGCCCATTTTTAGGCCTAAATTACGCCATCAGGCTTGATCATTTAGCCCGATTCCTTGTTATTTTCGTAGATTTTATTCGCTTTTTAGTTCTTTTGTAAGGTTTTTCGCATCCAATGAGTAAAACAACGCAAAGGAGCTTTTTAAGGGGTTTTAGGGAATTCTCGAGGATTTCCTGAGCTGAAAAGCGAAGCGCAGACGACCCGAGAACCCTTTCCCTCACAATTGAAGCAAAAACCCTTTCCCTCACAATTGAAGCAAAACAGAGTCGTAGCACCCGCTACAACCTTTGTAGCCGGCGCAACACCCATAGAAGTAAGGAAGGGAAGGGGACAGGAGGACGTGCAAGGCGCTACACCGAGGTGACACCGGCTACAACCGACTTGCCCAGAATAGTCACGCCAACGCTTGCTATGCCCCGCTAAACTAGAATCGCCTGGGAAGACTTCGATCGATTGCGCCCACGACAGGCCTGTTTTACGCGTTTTTCTGCGGCATTCAACTACTGCATTTTATGTCACTCCTATACTTTGTATATAAACCTTAAGTGACGATTTTTTTGGGGAGACTAAAAGAGTCTGGTGAGAACCAGTAGATACTTAGTAGATTTGGACTTTATCATTGTTCCATAGAGTTTTAGTTAGTAATTAGGGATTGATTAGTGAGGATTTCATCTTGTATTTGGATTGTGTGTGGACTGTAATTAAGATTTGAAGATTCAACAATTGAGAGATTGACTTGGTTCCTCATTTCCATTGTTCTTCCATTGTTTATTTCATCATTTGATAAGTATCTTCTTCCCATAAACTCTACCTTCCCATGTTATTTGCTTTAATTACTTGTTAATTGCTTTGATTGCCTTTGTGATTGCTTTACTTGGTAATTGCTTTCTTGCTCTTAGAAATCATGATTAGGCTTGGGATTGTTGATGTTAGCTTAGTTTTAGTTATGATTAGTGGCTAGAAACCCCATAGGTTAGGGGGTGATTAGGCGTGTTGGTAGGTGAGTAGGAGGCAAGTGAGCAATTTAGGGAGTAATTAGGTAGAATATCAATTACTCACCCTAGTCCTTCCTTCAATTGCAATTCATTTGAGTCCGAGAGTTCCCTAATGTGTTGATCGCTTGTCAATAAAAGGTTAGGGTCAGGTTAGTTATTAACTCGCTCACAAAAGTGAGGATGGGACTAATTAGGGAATTCTGCAGTTTTCACCCTCCGGGTCCATGGTGGGCTTTGAGGTAGTGGTTCAGGACTACCCTCGAGAGAGGGATGCCAGGGGGTCTTTTCTAGCAGAATTCCCACATGATTTTCCTCTGTTCTTACTTCCTAGCTGGAAAACCTGTTATCCTTTGATCCTGTTGACATCTTGAAAGTCCCCGAAGCCCATTTCTTACCCTTGATTGAACCATTTGCCTATCTGTTGCTTCGATACCTATAGTGAACCAACAAATCCTTACCTGTCTTCCCTAACGATCTTGACTTCCACCTCTACCTAAGATCCTTTAGCTAAGGCCCTCAACTCCCTGAGAGAGGACGATAATTATCGGTCTAACAAACCACTGTACAGAGTGGGAACTGAGTGTTTCTATATGACACTAGAGAGTTCAGTTCATTGCTTTGTATGGAGGCCGGTATGTGCAACTGAGAGGAGGAGGGCTAGAAAATCATACCATCTCAACCTACTCCTCCCCTTGGCTTGTTATTAAGTCAATTGAAGCATAATGGCATGACTTCTTTGTAAAATATTGTTGTAAAATTTTTGTAGTTGTTTGCCAACTTGATTGGATTTTTGGATTATGATCTTTCTTCCATCACATTGCTCTTTTGTAGGATCACTAGGATTGGGGGTTGAGGCGGAGGATGGTCCTTTCTGTTTTGCTATATGATGAACTATTTTGGACAAAATCTTGGAAATTAAGAAAAGTACTACTATGACAATAGAACAAAGCTGAAGAAACTGAACAGGCATTAACGCGAAAATAATCGTAAGCAAATGCAATAATATGAAATGTTGAAAGGAGATGAAATAAGCCCTTAAAAGCAGTTGGCCATTTTTCTTTTTTGTAAAGTACATATTCCTCATGATTGCAATCACTTTGAAATAATATGAAACTCCATTATGAGTTAAACGGTACTAATAGCAAGACAAAATCTAGTAAAGTGGAAGGATAGAATAAATGGTATCCCTTCCAAAATAATTACATTCGATGGATTAACCTATCGAGATTTCGGATTGCAACATCAGTAGAGTGTACCAGACAAATAGTGTAGAAGACAGAAGAACCATGGGACTACTCTTTAACATATAAATCATATGGAATAAATCCCCCCAAACAAACAACTCCCAGTATGAGTCCCACTTTTGAGAGGAATGGGGAGATCCAGATGTAGATAGCATTTCCTCAACAAAAGTTACTGTTATTTCCCCCTTCCTTTACTCAAAAACAAAGAGGAAAAGAAATACATTCTCTAGCTTGGGTGATCGTGATATATTTGCTTCAAAATTTCCACTAGAGGCATAAGCCTCATGCAACAAGAACCAAAAAAGACTACCTTAAGTATGCAACAGTTTATGGTATAAATTGTTGAACTCTCAAAATCAAACCTATATAACCGGATGTTCCTACACATTGGTGATGGAGGCCTAGTATGTAACTAAAAATTGTTGCCTGTTAGACAGTAAATTCAGGCATATGTCATTCACTGCCCTATCCTCCTTTCTCAATATAAGATTTTTGCAAGATTCATATGCCTAAACACATGCAACTCCAATGACTCAATGTCACAACAGTACGTTATGCACAAGAATTATATTATCACAAGACGCATCCTGTATAAACCTTTTTTGCAATATCGAAACACTTTGCAGAAACAGTACAACTCAAAGAGTAAAAAGGACCCTTTTTTGGCATATAATCTAATTGAGTTATAGACATACTAAGGTGATCAAAATTGTACTTATGAACTCATGAAAGCTCTTCCTCTGTTAGATTATAGTAAAAGGAATCTTATCATACCAAAGATACAATATCTGCATTTAAAATCATATTAGCATTAGGTTCTCTTGCATCACTAACTTTTTGCCTCAAGATACCGAACATGGTTGCCATGATTTTGTCCATGTTAATCTTCTTTTCTTCTCCAACATCATTAAGTTGGTTCACAAAATGCATGAACGTAAATCATGTGATTTCATTTCAGTGATATAAAAATAGATAAGGGACAATATAGACGGAGAAGGAAAAGGCGCGAACCAATATGTGTAGACCATGCTTCTAGAAACTTATTAAAGTCCCAAAACAAACTGTCAGTCAATGCTATTGAGATAAAAACTTGTCAAACAGGCAAAATCATTTTAGAAATACTCAAAAACGTATTGTTGACATAAAATATAGTTCAAACACTTAGGATAGATGGAATTTATGAACATATTGTTTTCTGAGGAAGTGTTTAGATAATTGTCATCAGTAATAATGCATGCAATTTCCAGGATTCGATCAACTCAGTAGACAAAGAAAACATAGGTTCATTACTTATAACTCTTTCATACTTGTTGAATAGAATGTCAACCACAAATGCACAGAACTAGAACTATGTTAGGTAAGAATCGTGAAGGAGATAAATATTTATAGACACTACCATTACCTAAGGACTAGATTTCCATAACAGAAAAAATATACTCCATTCTCCTTTCCCTAGACACCTAGATTGAGCATATTCACAAAGGCATCAAGGATCAACCAATAGCCAAAAGATATAAGAGAAAAACAAAGATAACATTTACAACTCTTTTAATTATTGCAAAAGGCAAAAGTACTGTGTGCACGGAGTTGCTAGAAAAGTATGCATTGAAAAAAATGAATGACAACACTTGGTATTAGGTAAGAAGAAGAGTAGAAAGAGTTGAATCATGGTTGTTAACTAAGTTGTTGATGTTTAGCACGTGAGAAATAAGTCATTTTCTTTTTATTTAGCACAAAAGAAATAAGTCCTATGTGGACAAAATTCTTAAAATTCTTCATTCTGCAATTTTTCACACAAATAAATAACAAGGTAGATGTAAAAGCAGAGACTTTCAGTATTGAAAGATGATGAACTTTTCAAATTCAAAAATTTTAAAAGACATGCTAATATAGTTTGAAATACCACATGTACCCATTCTAAATTCACTGTAATAACAATCCAATATAGTAGCAAATCCAACCAATCTTTCTAAATAACACACAACTATATTCCTCAAGAGTCCAACAGGCATGTACCCAATGCATTTAGGGATGACAATGGGCAGGGTCTGAGGCGGGTCCAGTTGGACCTGAACCCGTCAAATTTTTTTGGACCCAAACCTGCCCCGAGACCCGGTGGGTCCCAAAAACTTGGACCCGGACCCCAACTCACTGGGTTTGCAGGTCCATGGGTCCTTAGCGGGTCCTTATTGGGTCCAACACTCTTATGTATTCTTTTACTAGAATTATCAATTTATCGGGTTAATTTTATACGTGAGTAATTGCATAGTAATGACTATTCTATTTAAATACAAAAAATTTTAATACAATAAAAACATCTAGCTCATTGTAAGAGGCTATGAGCAAAATTCAACATAAAAACATTACAAAAATCATCCAAACATCAACTCTAAGAGTGCAACTATTCAACTTAAAATACAAAAAAAAAAACACAAAGTTAATGATTATCGCATTATACAACTCTAAGAATACAAATACACTAGGGTTTTCATTTATTATATATATATATATATATATATATATATATATATATATATATATATATATATATATATATATATATATAGAATAATTGGATTCTAATAATCCCTACTTTCACCAATTGGACAATGGTGGACCGTACTTTCACTTTGTATTCTGGTGGTCCAAAAAAAAAAAATTGGATTGTAGTGGGATATTTTCAAGGGAATCATAGATTTTGTGTTGCATTTGATTCAAAACTTAGTATAACACTTTACAATGATTTTAATGAATTTATAGCGTTTCTTCCAATTTGTTTACATTTTTTTACTATTTTTTACCATTTTTTCACTTTTATTATTTTTAAAAAACCATAATAATTATTCGGAGTCTCAAAAAAATAATTTAAAAAATGTTTTAGAAACTAAAATTCATTAACGTTGTAGGGGCACGAACGAAAAAAACAAAAACATTATACTGTAGGAATGAAAAAAATAAGAAGATTGTGGAGGTGGATTTGATACCACTATATACATATAGGATAATTGGATTATAATAATCCCTACTTTCACCAATTAGACAATGGTGGGCCGTACTTTCACTTTGTATTCTGATGGTCCAAAAAAAAAAAATTGGATTGTAGTAGTGTCAAATCCACTTCCACATTCTTCTTATTTTTTTTATTCCTACACTATATTGTTTTTATTTTTTTCGTTCCTGCCCCTAGAAAGTTAATGAATTGTAGTTTCTAAAACATTTTTAAAATTATTTTTTTGAGGCTCCGAATAATTATTATGATTTTTTAAAAATAATAAAAGTGAAAAAATCGTAAAAAATAATAAAAATATGAAATGTTTTTTGGAGAAACGTTGTAAATTCATTAAAAAACATTGTAAAGTGTTATACTAAGTTTTGAATCAAATGCAACACAAAATCTTTGATTCCCTCGAAAATATCCCACTACAATCCAATTTTTTTTTTTTTTTTTTTGTACCACCAGAATATAAAGTGAAAGTACGGTCCACCATTGTCCAATTGGTGAAAGTAGGGATTATTAGAATCCAATTATCCTATATATATATATATATATATATATATATATATATATATATATATATATAAAATTAGCAACACCATTTTCCAATTTTATTATTATTATTATTATTATTATTATTATAGGCAACACAAAAATAATTTAATTCAGAGTGCAAAGCAGTTAAGGATTAGTGATACTTTCTTGTTTTTATAATTTTGAAATAAAATCTTGATTGAATTAAAAAAAATTGAAAATAGTAAAACAAAAGTATAATTTTATACATTATGATTGGCCAATTCCCCTACAGTCACTCCCGTGGCTCTATTTTGCGGGACCCACAATGATTTCTATTATAATATATATAGATATGGGGCAATTGGAAACGTTATCACAGTCCAAAGCCGTATGGAATTTGTAATAGTTTTTTTAATTCTAAAATAAAATTAAATTTAAAATAGTTATGGAACAGTTGTAATTGGTGTCAGAGTCCCAAGAAGCTTAGGTTTATAATAAAATATGGTTGAAAATAAAATAAAAAATTATTAAAAATTGTGTCCTTTTTTTTTCTTAATTGTGATTGGTTGAGACTCGCAAACGCTTCATTCCGTTGCGATATTTAAGTCCCACATAGATTGTCATTATAAGTATATAGATTATTATTATTATTATTATTATTATTATTATTATTATTATTATTATAGTCAACACCAAAATAATTACTTTTATTTGCATCAAAATAATTTATTTTAGAGTCTAAAGCAGTCAAGGATTGATACTTTCTGTTTTTTTAATTTTAAAATAAATTTCGGATTGAAAATAAAAAAAATTGAAAATAGAAAAAAAAATGATTTTTTACGTTGTGATTGGCCAATTCCCCTACAATCACTATCGTGGCTCTATTTCGTGGGGCCACAATAATTTATATTATAATATATAGATATAGATAATTATTATTATTATTGTTATTATTATTATTATTATTATTATTATTATTATTATTATTATTATAGGCAACGCCAAAATAAATACTATTATTTGAAGCAAAATAATTTAATTCAGAATCCAAAGTAGTCAAGGATTTCTGATAGTTTCTGTTTTTTTTAATTTTAAAATAAAATTCGGATTGAAAATAAAAGAAAATTAAAAATAGAAAAAAATATAATTTTTTACGTTGTGATTGGCCAATTCTCCTACAATCACTCATGTGGATCTATTTCTTGGGACCCACAATGATTTCTATTATAATATATAGATTTCTTAGTATACAAATATAAATAATATTGGAAAATATTTACTTTTATAAACATGCTTATTATTTTAATTTGTAAATAGAGAAATTATAGAATATACTTCTAACGGGTGTCACCTAAGTTATCTTTATTTCTAACTACTTCATAAAATAGAATAAAATATTTCTATGAATTTCTAAATCACGTATGATATGTTTATAAATACATACTTAACAAATGATTTAGGAGCATGTACGTACTTTGTGTGAACGTTCAATATAGAAATATGTACTCAGAATTCTATATTATTTTTGTCCTCCTAATAAAGCTTTTTTCGTTCTTTCGAACGGGTGTGAAGTTATGGAGACAAATCTATATCTATATATATCCTTAAACATTAAAAAGCCAGGATACAGGATGACTGTTCAAATTGATGTAGGTACTGTTTGAATGGCATGTTTGTAAATTTTAACAACTTAAAGCCTTATTCTACGGTGGTTGTTGGATGATGCTCGTCGTTTTGTTACTCCAATCTTCAGCCCAGAAGGTCAGAACACAAAAGACGGAGAAATGATACCAGATGGAGAAAGTGGTTGTTGGATGATGCTTGTCGTTTTGTTACTCCATTCTTTAGCTCAGAAGGTCAGAACACAAAAGACGGAGAAATGATACCAAATGGAGAAATCTACAATTCCTCAGGCATCTAAACAACTCCCCATCACTCCAAAATTGAGAGAGATAAATTCTCTGACCACCTCACGCCGCCGTCCCGCGCAACCTCATCGTCGGCGCCTCCGATAGCACCGTCCCGTGCTGATGCATAAGTAACTGCATTCAGGGATCGACGTCGAGAGACTCGCAGATGGGGATGGTGAATTTGGGGATCGACATCAAGACCGTGCCGGTCCAGAAGAAGCTAGCGAAGAAAATGAGGCAGATCCGCCCCATTCCCTACTGGATAAGCATGCGCACTGACAACACCATCAGGTACTCTCTCTTTCTGTCTCTGTTAGGGTTAACAATTCGTCTGAGAGTGATTATACTGTCCTGTTGTTTAGGGTGGCTGTTCCAGTGTGATTTTTTCTTTGAAATTTGTAGGTATAATGTCACTGGCGCCACACCAAGCTTGGCTTCTAAGCTGTTAACTTTATTTTCGTCCGACTTTCGTTTCTGCAATTTGTTTTTGTTAGTTTGAAGATGCATCCATCTTAGTGGGCAATCTAATAGACTGTAAGTGGAGGAGCTACTTGTAGTTTTGATTTAGATGGAATATGTGTAATAAAGAGCCTACTTACAATTTTATTGAGTTCAGTACAGTTTCTTCTTTCCCGTTAACTTAGATTGTTTGTTTCGGTTGTCGGCTTGAGAAGGAGGCTTCGATTGTTTGTTTTGGTGCGAGGTTTTTCATGGCGTCCCAGGAGAAAATTACTGTACAAGAGGCGGAGGCTGGGAAGTTAATTGGAGAGTTATGCTAGGACCTACGAATTTCTTCCAGTTAACTTGGCTACTCCATGTCTCTCAACACTTCCCCAAACATCTTATACAAAGAAATTTAGATCATCATGTTGGATAATAGCCAGTGATCTTAGAATCCCTCCCTCTGTGCTCCATCTCTAACCTGCAGGACCCGGAAAATTCCCGTTCGGGGAAATTGTTCTCGGATGCGCTACTTAATGATCGGGAGCCGACTAAGGTTGCTTAATCCTTAAATAAGGATATTTTTATTTTCGAAATTCATTTTCGGGATGGTGAAATTTTATTTATTTTTACAAATCTGTTTTTTTTATTATTTAGATATTTGAAATTATGCCAGAAATATATTAAACATAACTCAAAATTGGCCCAAACAATGACTCAGGCCCAGAAGAAAGCAACTGGGCCGCCAACAGCAGCCAAAACCCGCACGAGTTTTGTCTGTTGTTGGGCCGGACCATTTGCTTTTCCGGGCCAGAGAAAATGAATCAGAAACCATAAAACCCGTGCGGGTTTTATCATTTCATGGCCCATTTTCTCTCGGTTTAAACCTTGAGTGAATCGGGAAATATTAAGTTATTTTTAATTATTTGTAGCGCATATTCAAGTGTTTAAATAATTAAACGGATTATAAAAAAAGTAAAGTGTCGCCAGCCGATTTAAGGAAACCGACAAACCGTAAAAATAATAAAAGTAACTCCGGTCTACTAAACCCGATTCTAAGTTGGGGGGTTAGGCTACGAATTCAAGAATTATAAAAATTCTTGAATTCGCCTGTTAGAAAACGGACTCTACTAAAATCGACATTAAAATGAAATAAAGCGGGGAGAAGTTTAATTAATTTCGAAACTTTATATTCTTAACATGCATTACAAAACAAGATTTTCATTTACAAAAAATGTGCACAAGTAATGAAGATGAAATATGAATTACATAATTAAAGTAATAATAACAAAAGAAACAAAAAGACAAACCTCGTTGGTATAAGAATCCGAATGCGCCGATCAAAACCCTTGATTTCCTTTGACTTGATGGATGAAAGGGTGAGTATGGGAATTGTATTAAGATAGGGTGTGAGTGGTGATTTTGGTAGAGTAACGAGATGGTGAGAATGAGTATAGTAGGGGAAGTTTTAAGAGAGTATAAGGATAGAGTAATGGTGTAAGTTGGTGGGAGTATAATGCTGATACTAGTTGATGGTAGTTGGTGAAATGAGAATAATAGAGGTGATTTATGAGAGTTGTTGGTGAAATAAGGGGAAGAATGGAGGGGGTATTTATAGTTGGAGAAGGTGAGGTTTAGGAGGGAAAATTAAGGGGACACATCCCCATGATCATGCCATGCAATCACATAGGGATCAAGTCAAGGACAAGAGTCAACCCACCTGGTGCTAATATAATGGGATTGATGATCAAAATGATTTTTGGCGCCGGATTATCAAATGTAAACCCTGCGCGGGTTTTAAAATCCATCGGCACGGATCACTGACGTGGCATAGCAGAACAGTGCGTTTGTGCGAAGGAAACCCCGCGCAGGTTTTCAACACTGGACCGGGGCGCGCCTTGGGCCTGCCTTATTTCTGGGGCCTTCCTCTTCACATAAAACCCGTGCGGGTTTTGCTGTTGGACTGGGCCGCTTCTGTTTTGTTTGTTTTGCATTGCTTGCTACATTGGCCCAATGATGTATCCGGTCTTCAATGTTTTATTCCCACTTTTGATAAGTCGGGATTATATCGATGCAAATTCCGGTGTCTACATAACCCTATAAAGGTTTTCTAACTTGTGATTAGAAAGTACTTAGTATGTAATTAGCTGCATCTATATGTAGCGATGTGTTCGGCCTCGTTCCGAGCCGAAATTCTTCTCTTTTATAGGGTATATTTGCTTGTTTTAACCCCTATTTATATATTAGATATAATGATTTGGTGTTTTCTAGGAAAATAAGGAGTTAGAAGAAGTTTGGGCTTAATTGAAGGTTTTTAGGGAATCTTGAGCTATTGCCCGACTCAAACCAAGTCAACCCGAGCCGAGATCCGAGTCAAACCAAGTCCACCCGAGCCGAGAGCCGAGGCGAAACCGAAGCCGGAAATTCCATATCAAGATTGGCGCAAAACAGGGGAACGGTACAAACTCAAAGGTTTGAAATACGTGTGCCTTCACTCTTTGGGTCATAACTCCTTCGTTACAACTCCGATTGGTCTGAAATTTTGGGAGCTTAAAGTACACACTGAGAGCTTTCCATCGATATCTTACGGGCCTAAAACAGAGTTCGGATGAAGAAGTTATGCGCGTTTGAAGTCGGCAGGAAAAAGCGCTGCAGCGTGGCTCGCGAGCCATCTCGCTGCTCGCCGAGCCAGCTTCAGGGCAACAAAGACACAAGCCAGGAGAGCCGGACAGTAGGCTTGCTCGCCCGAGCCGCCCCAATGGCTCGCCCGAGCCACTCTGTCTGCAGAAAAACTGATGCGCGTGCTGCGATTTGTTTCTAGGTTTTTGGGTTGTATTTTTCCTTCTTCTATAAATACCAACTTATATTAATCCAAGTTTTATCAATTAGCCTAGGTAGTTTAGGAGTAGAATTAGATTTATTGCTTTCCTTTATTTGCTTTAATCTCTCTTTAATTGTTCTTCAAGTTTTCTTTGATTCTTCAAGCTTTCATTGATTTCTAGCATTTGTATTCAAACTTTCTCAAGCTTTCTCAATTCAAGCAAGTTTCCATTGAAGTTTGACAAGCTTTCTCTCTCTTCTCTCTCTCTCTCTCTCTCTCTAATTTCCATTGTTGACTTGATTTCAAAGCTTTCTAGGGTTAGCCACATCAAATCCATCTTTTAGTGGGGAGGAGGGTCAAGGAATTCCAATTCTACTTCCTAGTGAGAATTTGGGAGATCCTTGGTAATCCACTCCACATTTTCTTGTTTGTTCGGGGGAAATTGCAAAGGTAGATTGAAGGTTAGAAGATTTTGGTCATCAAAGGTATAATTTCTTGTCTCTAATTTCATTGTTCATTCTAGATTTCCATTCTTTGCTTTAATTGCTTTATTTGATTTCATGCTTTTAATTGCTTTCTTTGATTCATGCCTAGGTTAGATTTAATTGCTTTCTTTACATAATTTATTGCTTTCCGCAATGTGACAAAAACCCCTTCCACAAACCGATTACCCTTAATCAAGCCTCACACCCATCCCTGTGGACCGACAACCTTAACTTAAACCCACAAAAACTACAACCGAACAATGGCGCTGTTGCCGGGGATGGCGTTATTTGGTAGATTAGGCTATTGGTTTGTTTGTACATAGTTTATTGCTTTCTCGATTATGCTAGAAAAATGTAGCGAAAAAAAATTGAATATCGAAAAAAGTGAGAAAAGAAAAGAAAAAAATAGAAAATTAGAAAAATAGAAAAAAAAGAGAGTTATGGATAGTCACCAATTCCCTCAATTTGAGCATGAAATATTTTGGAGGTATTTTGCTAGATTGCATGACTACCGTGTTCAATGTGAATTATATGGTATCTTTTATGATACATTATCTCTTTTGGGAATTGTTAGTGAGGGTGTGAATTATGAGACTCGAAACCTTTTAGATTATTACGGGTTTTCTTGTTTAGGTGAAGAAAAAGTATGGGAGTTACTTGAATGGTTGTCTAGGGATTCCTATGAGTTTGAAAAACAAAATGTTAGTCATAGTTTCCAACCTCCTTATGCACCACCCTTTGGGACAGAAGCTGAACAATCATGTGAATACCCCGTGTATGTTGATGATCAATCTTATGATGGGGGATATGTGGAAAACTGTTATGATCTTTCCCAAAGTGCCGATGTTGAGTCTCCTTCCGTGTGCTCCTTGTGTGATTCGCCGTATCATAGTTCAAGTTTTTGTTTGCAAGCTACAGTGGTTTCCTTCAAGGCAGAAGTAGAAAAATTATGTGCGAACATGAATGAGTATATGCGTGAATTTGTCCATGAGAGTAATTAAAGGGTAGTAACTCCTTCTTCACAAATGGTTGATTCGAATGTTGAAATAGGTCATTCATCGTCTTTGAGTTCTGAAATGCATGTTGATTCTGCTGTGTATGATGAGGATGATGACTATTATAACCGACCATGCCTTGGACTACTTAGTAATTCCTTAGCTCCAGCCCTACCTGATGAGCATGAGGAACATGATGATTTTGTGTGTGATGATGTAGAATTAGTTGAAAACATGCTAGATGATGAACTATTGCCATCACCCTTGTCCATGCCTTTATGTGAAGAAAAGATTGAGTTTAGTGAATGCCATGATGTAATTGAGCATGATCTTGTTGAGAGTGAAATTGAATCTGTTCTGATTGAATGTGTGCTTGATAACGATTTGTTCACTTTCATTGAGGATCATTGCATTAGTGAGGCATTAGCTACCCTTGTATGTGAGTCCATTGATGTGCATACCTGTGATGATGAGCATAATTCTTTGGGGATTGATCATGATTGTTTGAACTTGGTTGTTGATGATGATGCTTTTGATGATGACATGCTTTATGAGTCATTCACGTTGAGTTATGACCCTGAACATTCCACTTTCACTTTTGATGTTGCTTTGGATGATGCACCTTTGTCTTTTGATGTTGATAGTTCTTCTAGTGAGTCTGATATTGATGAAGATGAAGATGTGCTTGTGTGTGATGTTGGGAGTGTTATGATGTGGTCTAACCCTCTGTTTTCCTTATCACCTATTGACGATTGTGATGATTATTTGGATGAGAGCGGTGATTTGGAATTTGTGATTGATGAAAATTGCATGGAAATTGAGTTTGAACCATTGTTTGCATCCAAGTCTTCGCATGAGCATGTTCAGAAATGTGTTGTATTACCTCCTTCCGTTGATTTGTATACCCATTCTCCATTTACGAGTCAATGGGAGGATCCATTTGTCATGTCTTCTTTCACTATGCCTAGGAAAGTCTTGTATATTCATGCATTTCATCATTTCTATGATTTTTCTAGGGCATTTGATAAATTGTTAAGGGCACTAATGTTTGTTGATGTGCTATTGCGAGTGTGCTCTTACCACCACCAATCTGAGATGCATGAGAGGATGCATGATTTGTTACTCCGGGCGTTGAATGGTTCTGACTTGGTGCCCGATATCGTAAGGTGAGAAGGAATGAGCTTATTGATAAGAAGCCTTCTAGGTGATATCTTTCCTCACCCTCTTGTGTATAATTACCGAGTCGTTTTTCTTTTCTTCTTTTATTTTCTTTTTGTGTGTGTCTTTTTCTTTTATTTTGGGGTGCTTGCTTACCTACTTCTTCTTCCATTTTGAGGACACGACAACCTCTTTGTGTTGGAGTGGGAGGGTAGTTTGCATTCCAGTTTTCAAGTCTAAGAAAAAAAAAGAGTCGTTTTGTAAATATTTTAGTTTCTTAATTCTTTAGTCCTTAGAGTCCTGTATAGTTGTTTTTCTTTTTGATCTTGCATGTGAACCATCATACATAGTATGCTTTTCTTGTTTATTTCTAACCTATGTGTGATGTTCTTTGGATCGTGGATCGAGTTGCTTTTATTGAAGATTCTGAGGTAACCTCTTTCCACCCTATCTTTATGTAAATATATCGATGATTCATAATGCATGCTTGATTTTCTTTTTGGGTGGCGAACCCCTTGAGTGTGAATGTTGGATATATATTGTTGTTGGAGCCGTGAGGGCTCGGGTCGCCACCGCTTTTTATGTGATAAGTGTTTTGTATATATGTTTTTCTTGGTTTTCTACCTCGCTTGTGACACCCTTCTTCTTACAATGGAACATTGTGATGTCTTATGTTGGAGTGGGGAGTGCTATTTTCCATTTGTCATGGGTAGACCACCTAGTTGTTGAGTCTTTTGTTTTCGTTTTTCTTAGTTTGTGTCTAAAAGTTTGAAAAATTTTGTGTGTGAAAAGAAAACAAAAAGGGGAGAAATGCTGTGAAAAACCCAAAAGTTGTTTTTCTTTTTGAAGATGTTTCCGTTCACAGTTGTGTAGATAGTTGTCTAATCAGTTGATTCAATCAGTTAGAAGTGGCCGGTATGAATAATGATGGGCCTTAGGAAGGATTTTTGCCATGACTTATCTCTATTAAACCTTTACATGGAATGGGAAAGCGGATTCCTCAAATCTTACACGCTTTGACTGTGAATTCTTACCTAAGTTAGACGGTTTTAGTTGTTCAATTGCTTAAGCTCTTAATTAATGCATTAAATTCTCGGGCCTACCGTCATGGGTTGGTTTGGGTGGATCGGCACCCTATGCCCCTTAAGTGTAATGACTCACGTATGGAGAAACCCAGCAGGGAGGGTAACCCTTTGCGAAGGTCGGTGCTTAAATCCCGCAAAACCCGACACAAACGCTCTAAAAGACACAAAACGGATTGAGTGGAAAGAAAATAGCGTAGGTTTTGAAAAAAAAGAGCGAAGCAAGAAAAAGAAAAAAAGAGTTGAGCAAAAGGATGGTAAGAAAGAGAAAAGTAAAAAAAAGAGAAGAAAAAGAAAGAAAAAGGAAGAAAAGAGCGAAGTAAGAAAAAGGAAGAAAAGAGAGGTTGAAAGAAAAACCACGAGTGAAGTAGGATAGATAATCCCGAGCTTGAGCATGAGAAAAACTCTGATTGTCTGGTTTAGGATAGGAAGGACCGACTAGAGCCTACTTGCACATATGCACGAGGTCTTTTGCTCATCAGGAAGTGTTTTGGTTCAAAATCTCAAAGATTGGCAGTTTTCCAACCTACGTGTCTTAATTTGTTTATACTTGCTTCTTCCAATTAATTGTTGAGGCGGGTTGGGTAACTAGGTGCATGATTGGGGACGAGAATGTTTTCTTTGCTTTTGTTTTGGTTTCGTTTTTCGGTTTTCACTTCTTTTTCTGTCCCCTTTTCCTTTTCTCGTGGCTTTTGTGGGTATAGTTGCTATAAACCCTCACGAGACCTACCTCGTCCACCCGGGATGTCGGGGTGTTTAAAGGGCTTGATGCATACGCTAAATGCATTCGCGATTCCTGCGAAAGTGAGTTAGGTTTTTTTAGTTTTCCTTTTTAGTCCTTTTCTTTGTTTTTAGTTTGCTCGGGGCGAGCAAACCCTTGTGTTGGAGTGGTGTTCGCCCTCGTTCCGAGCCAAAATTCTTCTCTTTTATAGGGTATATTTGCTTGTTTTAACCCCTATTTATATATTAGATATAATGATTTGGTGTTTTGTAGGAAAATAAGGAGTTAGAAGAAGTTTGGGCTTAATTGAAGGTTTTTAGGGAATCTCGAGCTATTTCCCGAGTCAAACCAAGTCAACCCGAGCCGAGATCCGAGTCAAACCAAGTCAACTCGAGCCGAGAGCCGAGGCGAGACCGAAGCCGGAAATTCCATATCAAGATTGGCGCAAAACAGGGGAACGGTACAAACTCAAAGGTTTGAAATACGTGTGCCTTCACTCTTTGGGTCATAACTCGTTCGTTACAACTCCGAATGGTCTGAAATTTTGGGAGCTTAAAGTACACACCGAGAGCTTTCCATCGATATCTTATGGGCCTAAAATAGAGTTCGGATGAAGAAGTTATGCGCGTTTGCAGTGGGCAGGGAAAAGCTGCCCAGAACAGTGGCTCGCCCGAGCCATCTGCTGGCTCGCCCGAGCCAGGCTTCTGGGGCAACAAAGACACAAGCTAGGAGAGCCGGACAGTAGGATTGCTCGCCCGAGCCACCCCAATGGCTCGCCTGAGCCACTCTGTCTGCAGAAAAACTGACGCGCGTGCTGCGATTTGTTTCTAGGGTTTTGGGTTGTATTTTTCCTTCTTCTATAAATACCCACTTGTATTAATCCAAGTTTTATCAATTAGCCTAGGTAGTTTAGGAGTAGAATTAAATTTATTGCTTTCGTTTATTTGCTTTAATCTCTCTTTAATTGTTCTTCAAGTTTTCTTTGATTCTTCAAGCTTTCTTTGATTTCTAGCATTTGTATTCAAACTTTCTCAAGCTTTCTCAATTCAAGCAAGTTTCCATTAAAGTTTTACAAGCTTTCTCTCTCTTCTCTCTCTCTCTCTCTCTAATTTCCATTGTTGACTTGATTTCAAAGCTTTCTTGGGTTAGCCACATCAAATCCATCTTTTAGTGGGGAGGAGTGTCAAGGAATTCCAATTCTACTTCCTAGTGAGAATTTGGGAGATCCTTTCTAATCCAATCAACATTTTCTTGTTTGCTCGGGGGAAATTGCAAAGGTAGATTGAAGGTTAGAAGATTTTGGTCATCAAAGGTATAATTTCTTGTCTCTAATTTCATTGTTCATTCTAGATTTCCATTCCTTGCTTTAATTGCTTTATTTGATTTCATGCTTTTAATTGCTTTCTTTGATTCATGCCTAGGTTAGATTTAATTGCTTTCTTTACATAATTTATTGCTTTCCGCATTGTGAGAAAAATCCCTTCCACAAACCGATTACCCTTAATCAAGCCTCACACCCGTCCCTGTGGACCGACAACCTTAACTTATAAACCCACAAAAATTACAACCGAACAATGGCGCCGTTGCCGGGGATGACGTTATTTGGTAGATTAGGCTATTGGTTTGTTTGTACATAGTTTATTGCTTTCTCGATTATGCTAGAAAAATGTAGCGAAAAAAATTGAATATCGAAAAAAGTGAGAAAAGAAAAGAAAAAAAATAGAAAATTAGAAAAATAGAAAAAAAGAGAGTTATGGATAGTCCCCAATTCCCTCAATTTGAGCATGAAATATTTTGGAGGTATTTTGCTAGATTGCATGACAACCGTGTTTAATGTGAATTATATGGTATCTTTTATGATACATTATCTCTTTTGGGAATTGTTAGTGAGGGTGTGAATTATGAGACCCGAAACCTTTTAAATTATTACGGCTTTTCTTGTTTAGGTGAAGAAAAAGTATGGGAGTTACTTGAATGGTTGTCTAGGGAGTCCTATGAGTTTGAACAACAAAATGTTAGTCCTAGTTTCCAACCTCCTTATGCACCACCCTTTGGGACAGAAACTGAACAATCATGTGAATACCCCGTGTATGTTGATGATCAATCTTATGATGGGGGATATGTTGAAAACTGTTATGATCTTTCCCAAAGTGCCGATATTGAGTCTCTTTCCGTGTGCTCCTTGTGTGATTCGCCGTATCATAGTTCAATTTCTTGTTTACAAGCTACAGTGGTTTCCTTCAAGGCAGAAGTAGAAAAATTATGTGCGAACATGAATGAGTATATGCGTGAATTTGTCCATGCGAGTAATTAAAGGGTAGTAACTCCTTCTTCACAAATGGTTGATTCGAATGTTGAAATAGGTCATTCATCGTCTTTGAGTCCTGAAATGCATGTTGATTCTGCTGTGTATGATGAGGATGATGACTATTATAACCGACCATGCCTTGGACTACTTAGTAATTCCTTAGCTCCAGCCCTACCTAATGAGCATGAGGAACATGATGATTTTGTGTGTGAGGATGTAGAATTAGTTGAAAACATGGTAGATGATGAACTATAGTCCACACCCTTGTCCATGCCTTTATGTGAAGAAAAGATTGAGTTTAGTGAATGCCATGATGTAATTGAGCATGATCTTGTTGAGAGTGAAATTGAATCTGTTCTGATTGAATGTGTGCTTGATAACGATTTGTTCACTTTCATTGAGGATCATTGCATTAGTGAGGCATTAGCTACCCTTGTATGTGAGTCCATTGATGTGCATACTTGTGATGATGAGCATAATTCTTTGGGGATTGATCATGATTGTTTGAACTTGGTTGTTGATGATGATGCTTTTGATGATGACATGCTTTATGAGTCATTCACGATGAGTTATGACCCTGAACCTTCCACTTTCACTTTTGATGTTGCTTTGGATAATGCACCTTTGTCTTTTGATGTTGATAGTTCTTCTAGTGAGTCTGATATTGATGAAGATGAAGATGTGCTTGTGTGTGATGTTGGGAGTGTTATGATGTGGTCTAACCCTCTGTTTTCCTTATCACCTATTGACGATTGTGTTGATTATTTGGATGAGTGTGGTGATTTGGAATTTGTGATTGATGAAAATTGCATGGAAATTAGCTGCATCTATATGTAGCGATGTCAAACCATGCTTTTGCTAATTATTAATTGTGCAGTTATTGTTGATTGAAGGGGGAGATGGTGGGCTTCTGTGTGAAGCTTCCCGTCATGCTTTGTTCGAGTAGGTTGACACTTGGGACCTTGATAATATGATCATTAATGTGAGTTAATCCAGTGGTTCAGAAAATTTTCTGACAAAATGGAGTTTTTTTTTTTTGATAAACTGTTTTGTCGGTTATGTTTCGAACATTAAGATATGTTGTTCTTTAGGGATTCAAAATTATAGAGTTGTTGATGTGCAACACTACTTGAGGGTGAGTCTGCTGTTTGCAAATCTACCAAACTAACCTTTTTCCTTTGTTGGTTGTTGATGGAATTCGCATCATATACAATTGAGTGTGGAAGTTTAACCAAAAGCACCGCTATACATGCAGGGCCACTCCAGGAGCACTCATTTTAGTGACCCCACATGTCTCTAACTATACTACTGTTAGAAAAACTAGGACATAAAAAAAAAATCTCCCTAAGCAATCTCAATGAGCAAGATGGCTTAGTAAGCACTATTTAATATCTTGTATACTCTGAAGCATGATCAAGAACCATCCAAAAGTAGGCATTGTAGCATTCTATAACACCCCTCAAACAACTGTCTGTAATAGCATTGAACACCCTCAAAACATTTTGTGCAGTCAACAGGAAATGTATGTGTCCAATTGATAAATTGTTTATGGAAGGTCTGAAGAGACTATGCATGGGGTACCTCCAGACATCCTTTTGAGCAATTCAAGGTGAATACTGGATCCATAAGTCTTCAGAACCGTAAATTAACTATAGATGTAAAGCCCCACTTACCTGATTTGTAATAATTATTTACAAAAACAAAAGACGGAGTTTCAACTGTTCAACTAACTACAAATTTTAGCCCCATTTACCTGGTTAGGAATAATTAATTACAAAATCCTCATTTCATTTTCATGGAACTAGCCTCTAGATGTTTCTTTTGCTGAGCATTGATCTATTATATATGCCTTAGTTGGTTTGTTCTTATTGTTGACCATATAGTAATTGGCATATATGTCTGGTAGGTGAAGCTGATTGAATAATAAGGTCAAAGGTTCGGTGTTTGCATTACAGCAAGAACCAGGCGTTGTACGAGCATGGATGCCTCGCGTTCACTGCCTGGGATAGCCATGTCGCTGAAGGTTAGTTCATCTGTATCTGTTGTTTACTATATTCTGCCATTTCATTAGGCTCTGTGAATGCATGAGTCTATCTGTATCTTTCTCGCTCTTTAACACAACATCGATCAGTTGAATTCGAGTTTTGGGGTATTGTTTCCTTTGGCATTGCTTGATTCTCTCAAAATGTTTAGATTTGGGTTGAATCTTCTTCTGGGGTTCCTGGGTATTTTGTTAGTGTTCTTCCCCAATCCCCCTCCCCGTTTCCTTATTCTAATGTATTACAAGGAATTGGGTAATTATGACTAGCTGCAAATTGGAATTGCGTCATTCCGTCTCAAGTATTTGTTAGATGTCCTCCCCACTTCTTTTGGCTGCTTTGTAGGTAAGGTTTCTGAAATTTCAATTGTATGCACTTTGGATGCTTCAAGATGATCTAAATGGGTTCATGTAAGGTCGTAATTTGATTGTTTGAAATTTTGTAGGCTTTTTTCCCATCTCAGTATCTATATGGTGCCTGAATACTCGATCTTTCATAAGTTGTGAACACTTGACTATCATGGAACATGGTAATAAACCCTCATTTTCCTCTCCAGTTTCCCTTTGTTAATTACGACCTGTGCAGGTCCCTTTTTTTGTCTTAAATATTTTTGTTATTTATTTCTTTCTTTGATAGGAAAGTTTTGTTATTTATTTATACAAAAAACGACTAAGAGGGCCTCATATTTTGGTGTAATAATTTTAAAGACCCTATATTATGAAAAATAATTGTGGGGCGACATTATTTTTTATGTCAATATTTAGAGGGAATATTCCGGCCAATTTTTAGCAAAAAATGGCATGAATAGTGGGTTTTATGTTTAGGTGTGTTATCATGCTAAGTGATTTGCTTGTATATGTTAGAGTTAACTATAGACTTCAATTAGACTTCAATTTAACACACGCCTAAACATAAAACCCACCGCTTTTTGCCATTTATGATCGGAAATTGGTTGAAAAGTCCCCTCTAAATATTTACATCAAAAAATGTCACCACACAATTATTTGTCATAATATAGGGCCCTAAAATTTATTACACTAAAATATGAGATCCTTTTAGTCATTTTTTGGTTATTTATATGTTGGATTTTTTATTTTTCGAGTGCTTCAAAAATATAAATTAATAAAACAAGAATGAAAAACTAGGAATTTGGGGAGTAATTTAAGGAATCTAAGTATTTCGTCTTTCATAGATTGTAAAGATACTTGACTATCAGATAACATTTCTACTATTATACAGTTGACATAAAAACATTCAGTATACTTGAATATTGAACCTTTCATAGGCTTGCGAAGATCCTTGATTACCACAAAAAAACTTCTACTGCTACTGTTAGAAATAGAGTCAAAAATGGGTGTTTTTGATGTAGTTTAGAGAGCATTAATCTGGTTGTGTAAAGAAATTGAATTGTATATATTAGGATTTACTCTGGTGGAGATGCAACATAAATTGGATACTAATCATGCATTAGAGTCCTTGTAGATGCTGAAAGAAGCCAACTCTAGGTCCATGTGAATCTTATGTGACCATTAATCTTCCAATGCTTCATATGCTCTTATGTGTACTTTCCCTGAGTAGCAACTTTTATTTTAAAGTTATATGCCAACCTTTCATATTTGAAATCATCAATTGTACAATTAATGGGTTTCTGCAATGCCTACATGGTGGGATTCAACATGTAGAGGAAGGAGAAGCATAAAGGAAAGTCCTACCCTTCATTTGCTTCATGGCTGTGTTCATATGCTTGCTTCGTGGATATCTTCTACATCAATTAGTTGTTATAGAACCAAATGAGTGCTATACTCTGTGGCTACTACTAATTGTTGTTTTAAGATACCACTGTAATGGTTAATGTTCTGTGACTACTGTTGATTGCAACAATTTCACTTGTTGGCCAATGACTCATGGAAGACTTAGGTTGTAGAGTGCTTTTAAGGTGAGTGACTGTTCGATATATTGCTTTGATAATGTATTGAATGAATTCAAGTGATGTGCTTGATGTATCAGGCATATATTGCTTCTTATACGAGGTGGTGTTTGATGTATCTGTTGGATCAACATCTTGTCCCCTTTCCTTTCCCTTTCAACGTTCAATTTCTATTCCTGATGCGAAATTATCTGTTTTGTTACACCGAAGAATAATTTAAACTGTGCACAGTTTGTTATGATCACTAATTCTTAGTTAATAAACAGGTGGTTTCAAAAAAAAAAGAGTTAATAAACAGGTCCTTGAAATAAATAATTTTTAATTAATTATACATAATTTTCACATTTTAATGCTGCCAAAAATACTTGCTAGCTAGACTCTTTGTATAACTGTGGACATCCGTTCTGTTTTGCATTTGTGAAAATGTCAAGCATTTTGATTGTTCCTCTTTGTTGCCATCATGGTTCTTGGTTTGTTTAAGATATTCTCTCTCTATACTGTAAAATTAGAAGAAAGCCTCAAGAATAATGATATTTAGGAACAGATGCATTACAGACAGCTACCCCAAGAGTTAAAGCTACATTTGAAGAGCTATATTTGGCACAAGTGGCTTGCTACAAGAGGAAGTGATTAGAAGTCTTTTATGTGCACTTTCTTCCATACCTTTAAAGAGAGATAAACAACAATTTTACCGCGTCTCTATGGAAAAAAAAATAATAAAGTGAGTCTTGGTCTTCTATTCGGCCAATAATTTAGTCCTGCTATAGATGTATTGTACCATCTACTAAACTTTGAGTACAATATTTACTACTAAGTTTGTATTTAGCAAAGATATGTATCCAGATTAGTAAGTTCAGATTATTAACATGTGTTAATTAGTAATCCTTTCATTTCATATTAATTGTCGTCTTTGAAAATCGTACAGTTAAATCTTAAAAATTGTGACCATAAATTTCTCAACATATACAATTAGTTGCTATATAAAATTATCACAATTAGATTCTTAATGAAAAACGCTATCATAAAAATATAATATCGCAATTGTTAATAACATATTATATAAGAAATTATCAATCAAAAAGTGACTGAATACTGTGAAAGTTAAAATTATGACAATTAATATGGAACGGAAGGAGTCTAGAAGAAAATCTCAAATATGGAACGGAGGGAGACCGTGAAAGTCAAAATATTATACTATCACCTATACTTTTTGGGATGTTCTTCACCATGACAGCTTAGAAGAAAATCTCAGATAATTACGAAATATGAAACTCACCCACGTACTACTCAGTTTGTTGTTTAATGCTTGAATTTCTCGAATAATATGATACAAGATTGAGTACTTCTTAGGTATGCATTTGGATGGTTTTGCACTGTCATATTGACGTTTATTCAAATTACTTTTCTTCTTTTTATCACATTTCCCTTATAATGATGCATTATATATTTTATATGTTTTTGTGTATACTCCAAGTATTTGTTTTTTTGGTTCTATATTTACAACTTCATATGTTGTTGCAAGACAAAATTACTCGGAGGTACCCTAATATTTGGGGAAACTATTTTTCGGTACCCCAACTTTTCAAAACTCATTTTGAGGTACCCTTACTTTTTAGGTTAGTAATTATTTGGTGCTTTTCCGGCCATCTATTTTATTAAGTGATCAAAATACCCTTATTCTTCTTCTTTAAGGGTATTTCTTAAAAAATGGAAGATAAGGGTATTTCGATCACTTAACCAAAATGATAACCGAAAAAGCACCTAATAATTTCTAATCTAAAAAGTAAGGGTACCCCAAAATGAGTTTTGAAAAGTTGGGGTACCTGAAAAATATTTCACCAAAAGTTAGGGTACTTTCGAGTAATTTTTTGTTGTTATAAGGAGGTTTAACTTGATATATGGATGTTGAAATTCAGGATGCTAGAAATCAAGATCCACTCCTACAATAACTTTGTCCTTTATATTGAATTAGGGAGTGTTTGGTAGAAATCTCAGGGAAATTTTTCTCGGGGAAAATTTCCCATGGGACGTTTTCTATGGGAAAGTTTTCCCTAGAAAAATGGAGAAAATGGTGGGCCCATCGTGAAAATTTTCCCGAAGTCAATTCACATCCAAACATGGTGAAAATAAGTCAACTCGAGAAAATTGACCATTTCCCCAGGGTTATTGACCAACCAAATGCATGTAGTTGGTTATAGAAGCCTTGTCATGGGTACTCTTGTTTTAAGGGAAAAAATTTTTGCGAAGCTACTTTTTTTTATTTTATTACATTTCTCTTAAAATATTGTATTACTTTAATATGTTCACCGCACGCACCGCGTGCGTTTCCTGAACTAGTATATTATAAATGGTATTGGGACCCCCTTAAATCTCTTCCCTCCCCCATCTCTTAAATCTCATTGATTAGACAATATCGGTCATTGATTTTATTTAATACAAATTCTACACCATTCATTCAAAAAAAAAACTACCAAATTATTATTTACAAAATTATTCCCCCACGCTATTTATTAGGATGGAATTATGATCCTATTCCAACCCAATAACTACTCTGTTGTTATTTCCCGCCCAATCACATTAATCAATAACTGCAGCCAGTTTATGGCCATAATCCACGGAAGTACCCCGAAAGTATCGCAACTGACCCACTGAGATTCAGTTTTATTTATACTACAAATTATACATCTCATTCATCTTCTCTCTCGACCTACTTATTAGTCCATAGCCTGCATATTAACCCAACCACCTCATGGCTGGTAGAACATGGGTGTAAATCAGGGAGACATATAAGAGGTAGTCAAAACAATTAATTAAACAATCAATTAATGATGACTTTTTCCTGTTGAGCTTCAGTACATGTGCAAGGAGTATCTAGGATATTGGTGTTGAAGATGAATGCCTAATATTGATACAATTTGAGGCTCATACCAATAGAATTGAAAATTCTTTTTCCTTAAAACATGAATTACAAGGTAGGTGGAAGTGAGATTCGTAACCAATCGTCATTTTGTTTAGATTAGTCTACTATTCTAATAAATTATTCCCACTGGATTGATAATTTTTTCTAATACTTTATTAAAATTTATAATATTATATCATAAATATGATAGTAGCAATATCCAATTACAAAGCAGGAAGGGGAAAGCAAACCCCATCATAACATCTAAGCAGCACCAAACAAATGCAAAACAAGAGAAATCAAAACAAACAGCTTAGCTAAGCTTGACATTAACATCCTGTGAGACTACTAAAGCAATGCTCTTGCAATCACTTTCCCGATTTTGATGAACTCTTTGATTCCTCTCAAACCATACATGGTAAACAGTAGCAGCAACAATCAAGGCATGACAGTTTCTCTGGGACTTCTTCATACCAGCAGCCAGCATGACACCATCAATCCATGTAGGAACCTGCTCATTAAGCTGCAAAAGAACTTCAGAATACACTTGCATAATAAAAGGGCAGACCATCAGCAAGTGCTCATTCGATTCTTCAGCTGCTTTGCATAAAAAAACATCTATTAGCAAGAGATGTACCAAATCTTTTGACCCTATCAAGTGTTGTCAACCTTTTCCTCAAACAAAGCCATAAAATTATGGAGAATTTAGGAACAATCCTCTTGTGCCATACAAGAGAATGCCACTCCACTTCTTCTTGATGATGTTTCAAAAAATGGTAACCAGACTTGATACAGTATTTGCCATTCTTTGCAAACAGATCTTGGAAAAGGGGCTTAAGATCATCTCAAATACCCAAAAGCCTTCTCCAATACCAACTTACATTTTGTTTAACTACGCAATCCCATATAGATTGCTTCTTCAGATATAACTGTTTTACCCACTTCACCCATAATGACTCTTTGTTCATAATAATATGCCAAATTAGGCTTCCCAAGGCAGCTCTATTCCAACTTTGAGCATCACGAATGTTGAGACCACCTTCCTTCTTGTAAAGACAACAGGACTGCCATGCAATAGGGGGAGAACGAGATTCATCACCACCCCACAAAAAGACTCTGCATAGCTTGCTTATAGATTCAATTACACTTACTGGAATTATGAAGATCTGGGACCAGTAAGTATCGATTGCCATGAGGATACTATTTACTAGTTCCACCCTTCCAGCATATGTAAGTCTTTTAACTGCCCAACCCTGCAATCTCTTCGTCATCTTAGAAAGAAGGATTGCACAATCATGTCGATTGAGTCTGACTGGCTTAAATGGGACACCAAGGTATTTGAAGGGCAATGAAGCCCTAGTAAATCCAGTCAATGATATATTTGTGATTGCAAGAGCATTGCTTTAGTAGTCTCACATCAACTCCAGCAAAAGTGATTTCAGATTTTGTGAGATTAGGGTGCAATCCAGAACTTTCTGCAAACTGATTAATGGCATCAAGCATCAATCTTATACTGTTTAGATCCCCATTACAGAATAAAAGTAAATCATCAGCAAAGCAAAGATGATTCACCTTCAATTGACCACAAAACTGATGAAATTTGTGTTAGGATTTAGGTTATCTATTTCCTAAACAGATACAGATTAATTGGCGGAAAATTATAACAGTTATAAACAATTAATCAAAACAATTGCAGAGGCTTTAGTAATTATACCTGATCGCTAATTCCTGCTGAAGAAGAGGTTGACCTTCCAGATTCCAATGCTGAAACCCTCTACTGAAAAGTCCACGCAGCACTCTGGGAACCCGATTGCTAGATCGGCCCGATCGAGACGAATCTCAATCTAAGATGTATGTGAGATTGTTTCAGGAAACTGATAGTGTTTCCTGAAACTAGAACTGCAAACTAAAAGAGAGAGGAACTCAGGAAATCACCCTGGTATCTCTCTAAGAGTCGAAGGCAGTTGGTGTGAAATAATCTCTCCTAGAGACCCCTTTATATAGTGTTTAGAAAACCTAGGGAAATGGTTCAAAACCCTAAAGGGCCGAAAAAGACAACGACGCATTTTCTGGGCCCAATACGGTCCGTGTTGAAACAACACGGTCCGTGTTGGACTCCAGAGAGTCCAATTATTCGGCCCAAGGACACCACGGACCGTGGTGTCTCAACACGGACCGTGTTGGGTCAACACGGTCCGTGTTGAGCCCAATTCGGTCCGTGTTGGGCTGATTTCTCACAGAAATCAGTTTCCAACTTTTCTAAACTTGATACAATATCATTTAGGTTACATACATTGTTCCAGGGAACTGACTTGTGTGACCCAGTAGGACCAAATAATATAGTTGTAATTAAACATATTTAATTACTAATTATAGAGGTCTCTAGCAAGACATATAATTACTATATTACTTTGGTTTAATCTCCGTGTATATCGAACATTGTCGGGACATTCCCAACAATTTGAACATAGGGTTGTGTCCAACCTCCTTTAACATTCACCCCTAATAATCCATAACGATCACAAATAATAAAGGAGAAATAGGATCTACCTGTCGAAGACCTCTACCACTCCGAAAATGCCCAAAAGTGGAGCCATTAAATTTGATGGAGAATGATGCTGATCATACACACACCATGATCAAATTGACCAATCTTGAAGGAAACTGAAGTGCCAATAAAAGATGCTAACTGGTAAAGGACATTAGGGTTGTAATCTTTTCAGATTAAGATTCAACTTAAAGTAAAACAAAGTAAACTGAAATAAAGGACAATAAAAAATAACTGAATAACCTCCTTTATTTCTTTGGAACTGAATGTAGACTGAATATGAACGTTCCTAAGGTGAACGTCCTTAGAGTTACAGGCAAACAGATTGTCGAGTACTTCGAACAAGATTTCTGGAAACACACACCAACCACAGATTTGGTGCAAACACAAATCGATCCTAAGTCCATCTAGGAATCGATTACAACAACACAAATAAAAAACTAAGTCCATTAAGGAATTGATTACACGCAAACACAATCCTCACAAAAAAAAAACACTTCTTTCTACTCGAAGAAAGAACACAAAATAGAGCACTCTATATCTGTCACACACACCCGATTTCTTCCGTAGAATCGTTAACTCTCTTCATTTTAGATGTCTTCTATTTATAAGTGCAGTGCATTTGTAGAATAGAGACATTTGAGTTTGACTCCTTTCTGATTCTTTCCTTCATTGTGATTTGCCTTGCTTCCTAATCTGCGTGATCTCCTTGCAAGATTTCCGGAAAATCTCAATCATATCTTCTTTCCAATTTCTTGATCAATTGTTTCCCACAATAAAAATAGTTACAATTAATTATTCTGGTTAGAAAAGGATAGAAAAAAACATATCTAAATCTTTCAAGAAATTTTCAGAAAACCTCCCTGTTTTTTGCTCTTATTTGTCTTTCATGACTGAGCTTCTCGCCTGAGGTGAGCGTTCTTATGATGCCTTGAGTGAACGTCCTTATAGTGTCGTAGGTGAATGTCCTTCTGCCATCTTTGAGACTTCTTTCCTTGCGCATCATATCTTTCCTGACTATTCGAATTTTGGCTTTCATTCAAAACTGATCCAGTCGCCAAGGTCCTTGTCAACGTCCTTGAGGGGTTCTAACAATCTCCCCCTTCTTGATGAAGGAAAAATTCATTTGCATCATTTCTCCCCCTTTTTGACTTTTATCAAAAAGTCTAGAGAGCTCCCCCTTAATATTGTAACCATCTCCAATAATCTACAAGACTCAATGAATTTGTTAGTTCTAAGAGAGGGTGCTCCCCCTCAATATGTGCCATAAAAATAATCAATAACACTGCTATTTGAGTAGATCCATTTGTAAAGGTCCTTGATGCTAGGTCTGACAAGGTCCTTAAGGGGTTCTTATTGCTGATGTAAGTAATGTCCTTGAGTGCTCCAAGCTCCCTTAAGCATCCACTCTCCTGGATGCTGAATATACCTGCAAAAACTTTAGACACCCTTCCTCAAGCCATAATTGACATTAAATTTAGGTTCTTGACTACTAGTGTAACGCCCCGGAAATTCAATTATAGAAAAGTCAAAGTCAAACTAACGTTAACAGACAAAAATTAGCGGAAGACTTCAAATTTAGTTTGGGCGTCACTGCTGTATCCCCGAAGGAATACAAGGCGAGAAAGGAAAACACAACTGTCTGCTAACGGTAACTACTAACAACTCAAAACAAACTTTAAGATTTCATAACGAAAACAATATAAAAAGATTCATGGACTTCTAGACTCGTCGTCCTCACTTCTAATTCCCATCCCCAGCATTTAGATCTTCACCTGAAAACAAAACATTTCAAAAATGAGGGGGAAATCTCAATAATGTCTACCCCTAACGTTTAAAACAGTTTAAGTTCATTTCAATTCATTTTGGGGAGAGGGATCGAATCAAACGTTTTACAAACCTTTAATCCCATACTGTTTCCTCAACCCATCCAATCCATATTTTAATTTGCGGGCGGGATACCAAATCCCTTAAAGTAACATCGCCTACCAAAAGCATCAAGAACATCGCCTACCAAAGGCATAAATAATATCGCCCACCAAAGGCATCAAAACATCGCCTACCAAAGGCATCAAAAACATCGCCTACCAAAGGCATAAATAATATCGCCTACCAAAGGCATCAAAATTTTATCCTATATCAGGGAAGGAAGCCCTGATCTCCTGGTCCATAACCCTGCAGATTGTTACACCTGCACAACAGGTTATCCCCCGAAACCCACTTAACGTTTCCACTTGAATTATTTATACAATATTCAAACTCAACTCACGACTCTCAAGTCAACCCATCCCAAGTTATCAAAACCATAAACAAAACTTCGAATAAAAGACCATCCAATTTTCTCAACTCAAATAAACCAAGATCACAATCGAATCAAAAAGATTATCAAAACAGATGGTCGTATTTCCACAAAAGTCCCCTTTCGGGATGCAAGTTCTCAAAATAGATTATAAAACATCAAAAAACATTTAAAGAGCATCCCGGTGGGGATTAGAGCATAGACAATTACCTGAATAACGTCACAGTACAGCAATAAGGAGAACACACTTGAGCTCACTATCGTCACGCACTAACTCGGGCCTAGAATAAGAATAATTATCTAATCAAAACGCGTTCTAACGAAGTTAGTATCAACTATGAACTACCTAACCCATCCCCTAGGAACACTTAGGTTCCTATCATTTATGATTTACACTTAACACACTCAAGGAACAAGTTCACACATAAAATTTACTCAACAATTTTCATAAATAAAAGCAAGCAGAGGACAGATTGTAAGGGATTTTTTCTTTTTGGACCCTGTATTTTGGGGGTATTTACATTATGGACCCCCATGTTTCAAGGTTTGCAATTTGAACCCTGTATAATATGGGCCAAAAAAATTTAGCCCAAACTTAACTTGGGCTCCGGTGAACACCAAAATATTACATGAAGTGACCGTTTTGCCCCTAAACCATTTATTTTGAAATTGACTACTGCTGACTACTGCAGACTTGTATTTGACAACCCATTAAACGCATATCCCCATCAGCTCTGACCTTTCACCTCCAAAATCTCAGAAAAACTCCACCCTTCGAAACCCCTCTCAGAATCGCCATTCTCTTCCTCATCGTGACCATATCAATGGCGATTGGTTAGGAGACTACAACAAGTAACTCGAGTTCAACCATAGATCGGACACTTTGAAGTTGTGCAAGAAGAAGGAGACGTCGAGGCGGGAAAATTTTTGGGGAAACAATAGATTGCATGCTACAGTGAAGAATGGCAGGTAAGAATTTAAAGTTGAAGTCTTTGTTGCTTAATGTCGAATTTCGTCCAGAAATTCTGAATTTTTAGGGTTTAGTTGTAAGTTTTGTGCAATCTAGAATTCGTGTTTCGAAACTTGCTATTTCTAGGGTTTTTCAGCAGTACTTTCTTGTAATTTTTGGTTTCATATGTGATTTCTCATACTTTGAAGTAATTCTGTTTAAATCGGCCCTTTCTGTTTATGGTTTTGATGTATTTGTTGTGATTAGTCATGTTGCTTGTCTGCCTGATCGTTTTTGATGGGGTTTGAGTGAAATTACTTTCTCCCAATTGAACACTCCAAACACACAACCCAACAGAAGACCTCATGGGAAGGATATATTGATTGAGAATGTTCATGTGAACGAGGGTGATGAGAGTGAGGGTGTTGAGACAGATGCTGATGAGAGTGACCCTGACTACAGTGATGGTCATGACAGTGAGGGTGATGCTGATGAGGATGAGGGTGATGCTGATGAGGATGAGGATGATGCTGAGTTTGATGGTGATGTGGGAGAGTCTCGAAGTGACAGTGATGGGTCCGAGGCATCACTGGTTCCAGAGGATGAGATTTTTAATTCAGATAGTGACTCAGATGGTTATGTGGGAGATGATGATAGCCTGTGGGAACCAGAACAAGATGGCTCAATTGTACTTAGGCCGGGGGACATGTTCATAGATAAATCCAAGTTTCTTGAGGTGCTTAGGGATTACATGGTTCAACAGGGGATTTGGATTAGGCACATCAAGAATGAGGGTTATAGATATACTGGTAAATGTTCAGGGAAACGATGTGATTTAAGGATTCATGCCTCATTGATGCATGATGGTGTGACCTTCCAAATCAAGAACTTTACTGGTATTTGCACTTGTAAAAGGTTAATGGACAACCCTGCTGCGAACGCTTCGTGGATAGCGAGGAAGTTGTTTGAAGATGTTAGGTCTGAACCAAACATGTCAGTAGCTGCAATGATGAAGAAGTTGCATGATGAGTACCATCTTGTAAAGTCCAAGAACACGGTTTGGAGAGCCAAAATCAAAATTCTGGAGGAGATTAGGGGGAAACATGAGGAGGGTTTTAAGTTGCTTCCCAAGTATCTTGAGATGATAAAAACAACTCATCCAGGGAGCATTTGTCGCATCAATTGGGAAGATGATGAAGAAGGGAAGCATGTGTTCAAGAAAATGTTTGTATCATTCAAACCTTGGATAGATGGGTTTAAGGCTGGATGCAGACACTTCATTGGGGTGGATGGTTGCCACTTGAAAGGCGTGTACAAGGGTGTGTTGTTGACTGCCTTAGGGTTTGATGCTGAAAACCATTGTTTTCCACTTGGATATGCTATTGTGAGCGTGGAGAACAAAGAAAACTGGATGTATTTTCTACACTGCTTGATGGGAATCATAGGTATACAAAACAAACTCTAACCTTTTTACTTTTCAATTAGCTCAAATAATTTGATCTTGATCAATTAAATTCATACTTGATTAATAATAGGTGAAGATCAGGAAGGCAAGTACACTTTCATTGCTGATAGATGTCAGGTGATGCCTTCATAATTTCAGTTAACTATGTCTTGATTATTTAAATTTATTGTTATTAATAATTGAGTCATTATTTAACTCTTTTGGTTGTTACACTGTAGGGTGTGATATCTGCACTTGAGGATCTGTTTCCTCACTCTGGTAGAAGAATTTGTTTTGTGCACTACAAAAGGAATTTTAGGAAATACTTTCCGGCCCCAAAATTGAACTCTCTTTTATCTAGGGCTGCCCATGCATATTCACCTGCTGAATTTCAGAAGTTCGTGAACCTTTTATGTCAACAGGACAGAGAGGCATATGAATGGTCAATGCAAGAACCTATAGAGTTGTGGTGTAGGCATACATTTCCCCCTAATATTTCTATGCCAGATAACTCAACCAACTTTGTTGAATCTTTCAACAAAGTGCTTAATAGGTATAGAGACATGCCTATATTCACCCTGTGTGAGAAGATTTATGAAAAGACTGTGGAATGGTGGGTAGAGAGGGCAGATTGGGGTGCTAGTTGGACAGGTAGGGTTGTCCCAAAAGTGAGACAAACATTGGAGAAATATCAAAAAGAATGTTGGAAGTTTTGTTTGAGATTCATAGGTGGCGGGTCATGGGAAGTGCATGATGAACGAATTAAATACATTGTGAATGTGAATGATAGAACTTGTGATTGTGGGGAGTATCAAATCACAGGCATTCCATGTAAACATGCTGTGAAGGTTTTGACATTCATGAAGGTAGACCTTGAAGAGTATGTTAGTGACTGGTATACGGTTGAAAGGTTCAGTGGTCACATAGTTTTCCAATGCAAGCAATCAAAGACAAGTTCTTTTGGCCTGCTATGTCTAATGTGCCTGAATTATGTCCACCGAAGGTTGTTAAGAAAAGAGGCCCAGTGAAGAAGGACAGGATCAGGGCAAGTGATGAGCCAAGGAAGGAGAGGTCCAAATTTAGGAGTTCCACAGTGAAGTGCTCATTTTGCAAGAACGAAGGGCATAACAAGAGAAGATGTCCAAATATTGAACATGGCCCAGCCAAATCTGTTAAGATGAAGAGAATGGGAAGGCCCAAAAAACAACATGACTCAGCTACTAATCAGGTATGTCTACTGAAGTGTCAATTTTTTTTCTTTTATTTTGCAAAATTTTTCACCACCCCAAACTAAGTTATACACTTGTTTTATTAATTGAACAAGGTTGCATCTTCTGGTCAACAAAGTACTCCCATCAGAAGAAGCCCCAGAAAACATGGCAGTGGCATAGCTTCTTCTCAAGAAACTAATCACGTTTGGCTTGTTTTATTTTGCAAGAGTTTTGGGTTGTTATACACTTGTTTTATTTTGCAAGAGTTTTAAACCAACCCCAACTGAGTTACACACTTGTTTTTGGTTTCGTAAGATACCTAGAAGGAGTCCTAGGAAGCAATCCAACCTGAGGAATGTTGCTCCAATCAGTTGTAGTCTCCCCCCTGGAAGCACGAATGGCAATGGCATAGCTTCTTCTCAAGAAACAAATCAGGTTTGGCTTGTTTTATTTTGCAAAAGTTTTAAATCAGGATAAATTGTTCTTTGTCCTATTCTGTTTGTTCGTCCTGGGTTCTATATTTTGATCACTGTTGGGGCTGTTTGGTGTGATGGTGTGACTGATTATTTGCTTGTTGAAGCTCCTTAGTGTATTTTTAATTTTCCTGTCCTACAGTTTGTAGTTGGATTTCAACCAATCTAGTTGGGTTTGTTCTATATACAACATCAAATGGAGTTTGTTCTATATACAACATCAAATGGAATATTGGGCTGTCATTTGAATTGAATGGTTTGATTGTCATTTGAATTGGATGGTTTGAGTTGAGTTTCGTATTGGATGGTTGTGTACAGCTTTGGTGTCTTCTATTTGCTTAGTAACCTTTTGGATTCTCCATTGCCAGATTTCCATTCCGTCCAAGAAAGCCAAGCGCGACAAGCTTCAATCCATTGCGGCCAAAGTCAGAAAGAGGATAGACATGTTGGACAACAAATTTGACAAATATAACTAGTGTTTGTTGGTGATTCATATTTTGTGTGTCCATCTATTTGGGAACACTTTGTTATCTATTGACATATTTTGTATGTGTCCGTTAGTTGTGGAACACTGTCGTAGATATTGACAGGTTTTTGTACGTGTCCATTAGTCGTGGAACACTGTCGTAAATATTGACAGGTTTTTGTACGTGTCCACTAGTGGTGGAACACTGTCGTAGATATTGACAGGTTTTTATACGTGTCCATTAGTCATGGAACACTCTTTTGGACATCTGTCAGATAGATATGGACAGGTGATATGTAGATATTTTGTTGGGGGCTCTAGTAATTGTATAACCCTCTCCCCACTATCAGATACAATGTTGGCCTTTATGGCTTTATTCGGGCAAGTTTCAATTTCATGCTATATATTTTGGGATGTTTAAGATCAATTGTTAATATGTTCCTTTTCCATTTTGTTCATGCTATATATTTTGAGGACTATCCAAACCATTACTCATTAACAGTTGCAGATATTAATACCAATTAATATCCAAACATAATAATAGTATAACAGTTGCACATGTTAGTATCACTTAATATCAAAACATATTACCATCCATACATAAACTAACCCATTGAACTCAACAAGGACACCCAAATTACGTTACTTGCACATATTAATATTAATTAAATATTGGTGAACGCACGCCCAAATAATATAACTTACATTAAAAACATTAACATAATATAACTTGTACATAATAGTACCCATCATAATATAACTTGCACAAAATACCCATCAAATAGTCTTACATTAACAATATAAAACAACCAAAACATAACACACCCAAACCACATCTAGCTTACTTGAGTAAAGCAACCAAGACAACCAAAAAAATACCACAACACACTAAAGACATAACTTTAGCTACATCATATATTTTCATCAACCATTGCCTAACTTCAGCCCTAAATGCACTTAATTCTTCAACAACTCGACTACAGTCAACTGAATTGCGTCCTTGTCCGTTTGTCATTTCTTCATTTGGCCCTCCAACAGTCTTATCCCTTCCATCAATTGCGTTAAATCGATTGGCCCTCCAACTGGACCCATTTCTGTCATGCGTTCACCTTCTACCCAACACAAGAACTCACCACACCTTATACAGCACCAATAAGGCCTTAAGTAATTCAGATTTGTCTTGGAAATTCGTCGTTGCAAATCTGTTCCACTTTTGCATTTCCGACAATAATATATGCCTCTGGAATCCATTGAACTCGAGCTGCATTCCATCTAAAGATAAATATAGTTTTAATAATTAAGGAAATATAAATATGGAACTTGCAATTTTTTAACATTTTTTTTGATATATTAACTATTATGTTTCTCGTGACTATTATGATTTACCACAACCAAACAATATTAACCCTAATTCCAACCCTAATTCCAACCAAAATAAAAATTTCACTCATTCACCATAACCACAAAACTGACACACTCCCAATTTGGGGTTTATGAACCCTAATTCCAACCAAAAATTAAGAAATTTATGAACCCTAATTCCAACCAAAAATTAAGAAAATTATGAACCCTAAATCCAACGAAAAAAATTAATACATTCACCTAGACACAATTATTCATATCTCATTCACCATAACCACAAAATTGTCACACCTCCAAATTGGGGTTTACGAACCCTAATTCAAACCAAAAAAAATTTATACATTTATATTTCAATTCATTAGCTTGTTCAGATTCTGAGTACATATTTTTAGTGTATTAGCTTGTTCAAACAGAAATATAGTTTCATTACCTTCTTCACCAAATCAAAACTAAATCTCAATTCATTACTTTGTCTGCATTGATTCACCAATTTCTTCACCAAATCAACACGAAATCCATTTTAGGTATTATAAATAATATAAATATGCAACCATACTTACCAAATTCTTCTGGTGGTATTCGATCTAGTCGTTCCTCTTTATAGTATGCAAAGCTTCCCCTTAATCTGACAATGGAGATCCCAACATGTGGTTGCAGATTTGATGTTAGAAGAGAGTTCGAGGGTCGACTTTGGGTTCCAAGTTGATGTTTCAAGGGGGGAGAGTGACGGGGTGAAACGAGATGGAGATGGCAAACTGAGATGGTGAGGTTTGATTTGATAATGGAGATGGTGTCACTGGGGAGTCGAGCAGCGAGGAGAGGAAAGAAAGAGATGAGGGAGATTGTCAACTAAAACAAACGTGAGATATGTAATAGTGATAGATAAATAGGTCATTTAATGTATAAATAAAACAAGGGTAAATTAGGAAGTTCATAAATTATTAAGGGGCAATATTGGAAGAAAAAATGAGTCAAACTACAAAAAGGGCCTCTTT
This sequence comes from Portulaca oleracea, assembly GCA_029582165.1. Taxonomy (NCBI): domain Eukaryota; kingdom Viridiplantae; phylum Streptophyta; class Magnoliopsida; order Caryophyllales; family Portulacaceae; genus Portulaca; species Portulaca oleracea. The sequence continues at coordinate 6,220,649 of CM055875.1, forward strand.
TGGCCGGAACCCCCTAATTATGTCCAAAATGTTGCCGGAATTAAAGTTTAGGGTTCAAATTGCAAACCTTGAAACATGGGGGTCCATAATGTAAATACCCCCAAAATACAGGGTCCAAAAAGCAAAAATCCCCAGATTGTAACGTTCACATAAAACGGGTCACAAATCGACTTCCCGACACCTTATGGGTCTGGTTCTGGACTTTTCGGAAACCTCGGGATGTCTACTAAAACTTCTATGTTGACGACCAAGCCCATATCAGTCCCGAAGGACTCTAAAAACACCCATCTTCCCAATTGGTCCAGATCTGACAGGTTCTGGTAAAAAGATTATAACTCGGGTTATACAAATCAAACGTTCGATCCGTAAAATTCCTATGGTTCCTAACATCTAAGGGAACCTCCAGTTAAAAGGGCTCTGTCAAAAGACAACTATACTAATCGTGGCAACCCGATCTTTAGACACTAACAAAACTGTCTTGTTACCGATTCTTAATTAATTTATAATTTCGGTTCTAACTCCCACCATTCGATCCCGGGGTCCTAATTTGGGCTCAAAACAGTAACTAGGGTCTAAGGTATAAATCCCAACTTAACTTAGGGTTCAAACATCAAACTTCCCATCATCAAAACCAAATTGCAACACATGAAATCAACTTTAATAATTTAATCTAATCCTAAAACATGCATAAAAATATCATACACTAACATGGCATACCTTATGTGCATATATTCTAATACTAACCTTATAATAGTCATGCATTAAATATTAAAACTATCCTAAACATGAATTTCTTAACCAATAAACAAGAAGAAACCTTAAGAACATGTGAATAAACTATAAAGAACATATAAACATTTAAACTTCTAATCAAGAATCCTAAACAAAACTAATTTCTTTTAAACAAGATTAAATCAAGAACCAAGAACTAATAAACAATAAACTCAACCTAACTTATTTAGTCAAGATTGAACATGAATTAAACAAGAATGAACCCTAAGAAAAATAAAAGAACATATAATATTTAACTTAATGAAACAAGAAACCTAATTAATTTTCAAGAATCAAGATTTAGCAAGAAACGAATTACGAACAAAGATTGAATTTAATTTAAACAACCTAATTTGTAAAACAAGAATTTAACCTAGATATTAAACTTCCAATTTCGTGCATATAATAATATGGTGGTCTACATAATTCATAAAGAAAATAAAGAATTATAAAGAAACACCTTTAAACCTAATAGCCAACTATTACAACCTAATCTAATTACAATTTACAACATAAAATTACATATAACAAATAAACAAATTACACATAATTACAACCAAGAAAAACTTTCACATAATTTTCCTAATTACAAAACTAATCATAAATAATACAATTCAATAATTATAAAAAAAGACAATTAAATTTTGAAATTAAAAACAGAAAAGAAAAAGGAAAAAGAAAAGGAAAAGGAAAATATCAAAAACAAAAATAGACATCAGTTAGAGTTTTTTTTAGGGTTAGGGTTTTACGTAGGGTTAGGCACTACTGGGGTTTCAAGCGGTGCAGTGCGGCGGTGGACGGAGGTCGGGGGTCGAGGTCGAATGCGGCGTCGCGCGGCTGTGGTGTTGGTGGCGCGGTTCGAATCTCGACAACAACACAACCGGGTTTCCTCTGTCAGACTCTTGGCGACGATTTTCCGGCGATGCGGCGGTGTCCCAGAGGCGGCGAAGACCGACGACAAGGGCGGCGGTGCGACGGTGGAGTGAAGGTGGCTGGGTGGTGGTCGTCTGGGCACGAGAGGCAGGGAGATCGAGAGGAAGAAAGAGGGAAAAGAGAAAGAAGAAGAAGGTGGTTGCGGCGGTGTTGCGCTGGTTTCCGGCTGTGGTGGCGGCGGCCATCTGGTGGCGCGGCTGGGGTGGTGGCCGAGGGAGAGAGAGAGAGGGAGAGGAGAGGAGAAAGCTAGGGTTAGGGTTTGATGGAGATTAGGGTTTTGAGAGTGAATACTTAGCTTTTGTACTAACACCTAATTAAGGCCCAATTAATCTACTCTTAATCCTAACCCAACCCAACACTAGCACAATTAAAAAAAACTCATTTTTCCAAAACAACTAATAGTAATAATAATAATAATAATAATAATAATAATAATAATAATAATAATAATAATAATAATAATAATATAATCACATACCAAATAATATTCACATAATTAATCACATAATTCAACAATATTAATAGTAATACTAATAATAAAAAGAGTAAAACTAATAATACTAAACCCATGAAATTACCGATATACCCTTGTTAGTCTCTCACGATCCTACGAGCTCAAGTGTTAGCAAAATAAAACACAAACGAATAATAATAAATAACGAAGTCAAACCTAATTTACTAACGACGTCACGGTCAACATCTTTGGATTTTCGGGGTTTTACAACTAGTAACAACCATGTTAGGAGGTCTTGTTCCTTTTGGAACCCAAACTTGTACAATTTTAGAACGATAATGGTTGAAGTAGTGAGATTTACCATATTTGCTTTTCGGAAGAGATGAGTGACCTTGATATCTTGTCCCAAGATAGTTGTGTTGTTCTTGGTGCCATGAGTGAAATCTGTGGCCTTGGTATTGCTCATTAAGGTCCTTGTGTCATCGTTGGTTCCTGGTTCTAATAGCTTGTCCTTGTGAGACAGAATGTCCTTGATGATAGTTTTCTCCTTAACAAGGGATGAACTTTCATACCATTTTCCAAGGTTTTCTTGTTGCTTGGTTGCCTCAGCCAGAGACTTATGACAATCATCAAGGTTGGCCTTGAGGTCTAGTATTTCAGCTTTGAGCATGTTGACCCTGGAGGTAAGCCCTTCATATAATTTCTCCAATTTCTCATTGGACTCTTTCAGGCCTTTGTTGGTTTCTTGATGGGAATCAGCCTCCACAAATCTAGTTGATTCAAGAGTGTTATCACTTGGTGGGTATAATTAAGAAGGGCATTCGTGTAGAAGGAGGCCAAGGACATTCACCCCATGTGATGTCCTCAATGTTTGTCTCCATATCTCAACTGTGAAGGTCATTCGGTGTCCTGCATGGCTGTTCTACTTTTGACGTGCGGTAAGGTCCTTTATCTGGACAGTGGTAAAGGTCCTTTACCTTGGGAAGCCTTGATATTTTGGAGATCTTTCTGGGGCATTTTGGTCTTCTCTCAGGAGGTTCGGTTTTTCCCTATAGTATTGAAGGTCCTTGCTGAGTTCCCGCCAATTTGGAACAAAACCATTTGTGCTTCTTCACTTGTCTTGCATGGATTGGAGTCTAAGTGCATGAAGATCCACCAATGAGGAAGTGCTAAGTGGAGGGCTGTGATTGTCCTTTGTTGGTCCAATGATGGTCGAGTACTTCATGGAGAGGAAATGTATTAGCTTTAATTATTTGTAATTAGCTTAATTAACCACGTTTAGGAGGTTTCTTCGTCATTAGGAAACCTCACTCTAGTTAGTTTGAACTCCTTGCTTGCTTGCTTGGCTGCCTTTTCCCTTGTTTCAGCCGAGTATATGTATCATTGTATTTGCAACTTCACTTCATATCATTGTATCTGCGTTTGTGAGTTTCTCAAACTCTCGTTTCCACTCCAGTATCTAGGTTTGGCAGTTTAGTGGTGTTGTGTGGACTTGTAGTGATCTCATTTGGAAGGTGATTAAATTCTGTAACCAAACGAGGTCCTTCAAGCTTGCCCGAGTATTCTTTTCACTTGAAGGTGTTTAAGTACTGTAACAAGTGAGAAAATACTTCTCTCTATCTTTTCACTCATTTGTTTTTCGCTCCTTGATGCTTATTACATCATATTGTTGTGGTTATTTGCTGTCCCGAGATATTGGTGTCCTTGTGGTGTTATAAGCTTGCTTGATTTATTGCGTTGGTGAGCTTATATACATCATTTCTTTTAGTGACCTAATCTCGTTTAAATGCTTGGTCTCCCGTCCAGCAAAGTTTAAAAGGCGTTTTCCCAAGTACTGTTTAGGATAAGTGAGGAGATCATCAAATGTTATCTCCCTTGGTTTATCCTCGTCACTGTCCTGGAAGTCATCATTGGCTACACTAACTTCCTCTGTGTCGCTAGTGTCTTTTCTCATGATGCAATGCCTAGTAGTCTCCTCATTATCACTTAAGTAGCCATCAGGGCCATGTGATTTATCTTTTCTTTGTTCTTTCTGTGGTAGGAATAGTCCTTGATCAAGTGATATGGGTCACCACAAAAAAAAAAAAAAAAAAAAAAACAAGAGACTAAGTTAGTTCTATTATTTGTTGAGTTATTACCTCTTTGGTTGATGCATTTGGATGAAGGTCCTCTGGAGGTATGACTTTTCTTGCACGATTTCTTGAGTTCCTTAGCCATCAAGGCCAAGATCCGGTCCTTATCATTGTTGTTAGGACCATAGATGATGTATATCCATCATGCCTCATTCTCAAACTTGGGAAAACCCAAGGTCCTCGGTCTTGTTTTTAAAGTGTGATGATGAGGTTAATCATGTTCTTTTGAGTTAGTACTTGTGGTTCCCTTATCTTTGGACGTCACATAGTCCAGCCATGAAGTCAAGAAGAACGCAAATAGATAGAATGTCATTTATCCAAAATGATGCCTATTTTGTTTGTGTCATTATCTCAAAGCTTAGACTTCTTCTTGATGGGAATCAGCCTCCACAAGTCCAGTTGATCCAAGAGTGCTATCATTTGGTGGGAGCAATCAAGAAGGGCATTGATGTAGAGGGAGGTCAAGGACATTCATCCCATGCGATGTCCTCACTTATTGTCTCAATATCTCAACATTGAGATCTCTTCTCCATCCTTTGCCTAAGAGTCTTTTGTAGAAGGCTCAAAGGACCTTCCATAATGTCTATGCTTGCAAGCTTTGAAGGTTATTTGGATCCTACACAGCCGTTTTGCTTCTGACGTGCGATAAGGTCCTTTATTTGGACAACCTTGATATTTTGGCGTTCTTTCAAGGGTATTTTGGTCTTTTTTCTTGGTATTTGGTTTTCTCATATTATGGGATGACCAAGGAAGACTCCAGTTGATTTGGAACAAAACCAAGCATGTGTTTTCACTTGGCAACCAAGGATTGGGATCCTAGTGAAGGACCTTGCTCCAATGGAGAAGTGCCACGTGTAATGCTCCTATTGGTCCTCCTTGCCACCCATTTGGACGAGTACTTCATGGTGAAGATATGTATTAGCCTAATCAATTGTAATTAGTTTAATTAAGCATGATTAAGGGGGTTTCTTCATCGTTAGGAAACCTCAAATTAGAGAGTTTAGCTACTAGTGTGCTAGCTTGCTTGTTTTCCCTTTGTTTACTTCAGCCGTCTATATATACTCTTGTAATAGCTACCATTATAGATATATGACTTTGATGAAATAGAAAGCTTTGAGCTTCTGTGTTTGTGAGTATCTAAAACTCTCATTTCTACTCCAGTATCTAGATTGGCAATCTAGTGGTGTTGTGTAGAACTTGCTTGGATCTCTTTGGAAGGTGATTAATTTCTGTAACCAACGAGATCATTCAAGCTTGCCCGAGTATCGATTCACTTGAAGGTGATTAAGTTCTGTAACAAGTGAAATCATACTTGATTCTATCTTTCCTTTCATTTGTTCTTGTTGTTTCTTTATCTTTGATGTTCCTTTAGCCCTTAAGAAACGCCATTGTTGAGCTAACTAGGTCTGAAGGTCCTTCGGTGTGTGCCTAGATCAGTGCACTCTGATTTGGTTTGGTCTAGGATACATCAAAGTGGTATCAGAGCGAGACTACCCTCCTGGTGGTTCGCTTCCAGCTAAAGGAGTTGAAGATGGAGGTTCTTTCCTATCTAGGCACACACCGAAGGACCTTCAGACCTAGTTAGCTCAACAATGGCGTTTCTTAAGGGCTAAAGGAACATCAAAGATAAAGAAACAACAAGAACAAATGAAAGGAAAGATAGAATCAAGTATGATTTCACTTGTTACAGAACTTAATCACCTTCAAGTGAATCGATACTCGGGCAAGCTTGAATGATCTCGTTGGTTACAGAAATTAATCACCTTCCAAAGAGATCCAATCAAGTTCTACACAACACCACTAGATTGCCAATCTAGATACTGGAGTAGAAATGAGAGTTTTAGATACTCACAAACAAAGAAGCTCAAAGCTTTCTATTTCATCAAAGTCATATATCTATAATGGTAGCTATTACAAGAGTATATATAGACGGCTGAAGTAAACAAAGGGAAAACAAGCAAGCTAGCACACTAGTAGCTAAACTCTCTAATTTGAGGTTTCCTAACGATGAAGAAACCCCCTTAATCATGCTTAATTAAACTAATTACAATTGATTAGGCTAATACATATCTTCACCATGAAGTACTCGTCCAAATGGGTGGCAAGGAAGACCAATAGGAGAATTGCACGTGGCACTTCTCCATTGGAGCAAGGTCCTTCACTTGGATCCCAATCCTTGGTTGCCAAGTGAAAACACACGCTTGGTTTTGTTCCAAATCAGCTGGAGTCTTCCTTGGTCATCCCATAATATGAGAAAACCGAATACCAAGCAAAAAGACCAAAATACCCTTGAAAGAACGCCAAAATATCAAGGCTGTCCAAATAAAGGACCTTATCGCACGCCGAAGCAAAAACGGCAGGATCCAAATGACCTTCAAAGCTTGCACGCATAGACATTATGGAAGGTCCTTTGAGCCTTCTACAAAAGACTCTTAGGCAAAGGATGGAGGAGAGATCTCAATGTTGAGATATTGAGACAATAAGTGAGGACATCGCATGGGATGAATGTCCTTGACCTCCCTCTACATCAATGCCCTTCTTGATTGCTCCCACCAAATGATAGCACTCTTGGATCAACTGGACTTGTGGAGGCTGATTCCCATCAAGAAGAAGTCTAAGCTTTGAGATAATGACACAAACAGAATAGGCATCATTTTGGATGAATAACATTCTATCTATTTGCGTTCTTCTTGACTTTATGGCTGGACTATGTGACGTCCAAAGATAAGGGAACCACAAGTACTAACTCAAAAGAACAAGATTAACCTCATCATCACACTTTAAAAACAAGACCGAGGACCTTGGGTTTTCCCAAGTTTGAGAATGAGGCATGATGGATATACATCAATAGATGTCCTTACGGGCTACTTCTTCCTTTTCGTTTTGCTCTTCCTAGAGACGTATTTCATGAGAAAGAAGCTTTCCACTGAGGTCATCTAATTAGAGAGTTTCAACATCGTAAACTTCCTCTATTACAGTGACATATGATTCCCATTTCTTTCTTGAAAGACATCTGAGGACCTTGTGAACTTTTTCTTCATTGGATTAGGTTTTCCCCAAGGACTTGAGATTATTGACTATGACATTGAATCGTTTGTACATGTCCTTGATGGATTCTCCATTCTTCATTTTGAAGGATCCATAGTGCTTGACATAATTGTCAAGCCTTATTTTTTGAACTTGGCTCGTTCCTTCATATGTAGTCACTAAGGTATCCCAGACCTGTTTAGTTGTATCACAACCAGAGACAAATTCAAACTCATTAGAATCAAGTCCATAGTAAAGGATATGTAAAGCTTTAACATTTTTATCCGCCTTTTCTGCTTCTGTGGCAGTATATTTGGATCTATCCCTGGGTTTCGTGATTTCTTTTTCTGTGGTCATGGGGACAAAGTCTCCATTCTCAATTCTATCCCAAAGGTCATAGTCTTGATCCATGATGAATGTCTTCATACGCTTCTTCCAGTGTGCAAAGTTTGATCCTCAGAATAATGGGGGATTGTTTAAGCAACGTCCTTGCTCTATATCACCATCTTCGATCGCAGCCATGATCTTATCGATAGAGCGATTAGTCTCTTCTTGAATAGATCTGCTCTGACACCACTTGAAAGAACCCTAGAGGGGGAATGAATAGGGTTATAAAAATTTCGGCACAAATGCTCATTGGTAAAGGACGTTAGGGTCTGAATCTTTTCAGATTAACATTCAACTTAAAGTAAACCAAAGTAAACAGAAATAAAGGACAATAAAAGACAACTGAATAACCTCCTTTATTTCTTTGGAACAGAATGTAGACTGAATATGAACATTCCTAAAGTGAACGTCCTTAGAGTTACAAGCAAACAGATTGTCTATTACTTCGAACAAGATTTCGGGAAACACACACCAGCCACAGATTTGGTGCAAACGCTAATCGATCCAAAGTCCGTCTAGGAATCGATTACAACAACACAAACCAAAAACTAAGTCCGGTAAGGAATTGATTACACTCAAACAAAATCCTCACAAAAAAACACTTCTTTCTACTCGAAGAAAGAACACAAAATAAAGCACTCTCTGTTTTTCACACGCACCCGATTTCTTTCGTGGAATTGTTAACTCTCTTCATTCTAGATATCTTCTATTTATAAGTGTAGTGCATTATTATAATAGAGACGTTTGAGTTTGACTCCTTCCTGATTCCTTCCTTCATTGTGATTTGCCTTTCTTCCTAATCTGCGTGATTTTCTTGCAAGATTTCTGGAAAATCTCAATCATATCTTCTTTCCAATTTCTGGATCAATTGTTTCCTACAATAAAAATAGTTACAATTAATTAGTCTGGTTAGAAAAGGATAGAAAAAACATATCTAAATCTTTCAAGAAATTTTCCAGAAAACTTCCCTGTTTTCTGCCCTTATTTGTCTTTCACGACAAAGCTTCTCGCCTGAGGTGAACGTCCATATAATGCCTTGAGTGAGCGTCCTTATGATGCCCTACGTGAATGTCCTTTTGCCTTCTTTAAGATTTCTTTCCTTGCGCATCATATCTTTCCTGGCTATTCAAATTTTTGCTTTCATTCAAAACTGATCGAGTCACCAAGGTCCTTGTCAACGTCCTTGAGGGATTCTAAATATATATATATATATATATATATATATATATATATATATATATATATATATATATATATATATATATATAATTGAAAAGCCTATAATAGAAAAGGGGTCAAACCATGCTGAAAAAAGATATCCAAAAAGCCTATGATACTATTGATTGGACCTTTTTGGAGAATGTTTTACTTGCTTATGGTTTTCCAAGACAGTTTATGATGTGGATTATGATATGTGTTTCATCTGCCAAGTTCACTATTGGATTGAATGGTGCATCTTATGGTTATTTCAAAAGTTGTACAGGTTGAGACAAGGGGATCCGATGTCACCTTTATTGTTTGTATTGGTGATGGAATACCTTGGTAGATCAATCCATGAAGTCTCTTATTCCATTAAGTTTACTCATCAACAGTTTTGCAAAGAGTTGGATTTAGCTCATTTATGTTTTGCTGATGATTTATTGCTATTTTGCCATGGTGATATTCGTAGTGTTCAACTACTTATGGAGGCCTTCAATTTTCTCGTATTGTTCTAGTTTGAAGGCTAATTCTTCTAAATCATCTATCATTATGACTGGATTAGAAGAAGAGGGGAAAAGAGCACTGATAAATTGCACTAGTTTTCAAGATGAAAAGCTTCATTTTTTCTATTCGGGTGTCCCTGTGAAACCAACAAAGCTCAACAGACATGATTGTCAACTTCTTATTGAAAACATGAGCAGTAGACTCAAAGGTTAGGCTGTCCACAGACTCAATTATGCTGGAAAGGTAGAATTGATTAATAGTGTTTTGATGGCCATACACTCGTACTGGGCTTAGGTTTTCATTCTCCCTCAGAGTGTTTTAAACGAGATGTCTATGATTTGTAGACAGTTTCTATGGGAAAAAAACACCCCAATTGTTTGGTAAAAGTGTTGTCTCTCTAAACGTTTTAGTGATCTGAGTATCAGGAACATTTTTATCTGGAACAAAGCTGCTCTTGGGATGTTAGTTTGGCAAATTGCCACGGGAAAAGAATCTCTTTCGGTGAGATGGATTCATCACATCTATATGAAGAGAACCAACTTGAGGGATTGTGATGTCAGGCAAAATAATAGTTGGTATTGGCACAGGTTAATCAAGATTAAGGATGAGATACTCCCTAATCTTTCTATGAATCGGTATTCAATTGCTCATTCTTATATTAAACTGCTTGGCACACAAACTTCGGTGGAATGGGCGGAGGTAATTTGGAACAAATTCAAAGTACCAAAATTCTCATTTATCTCGTGGCTATGTGTGGATGGTAGACTACTTACTTTGGACAGGATGAAGAGATGGGTTACCATCTGTGTAACAGATCTGTATTATGTTACAAAGATTAAGAGACTCATCTACACTTGTTTTCTGACTGTACTTACATCAAAGAGATTTTGAGTTGGATTTGTTTGAAGTTGAATATACCTGTGTATCAATGGACAACAATTGCAGCAAAAGGATCGAATATATCTAGTTCAAAGAAGGAAAAACATCAAATTTATTTGATGTTCACTGCCTTTAACTATTTCATTTAGTTTGAGAGGAATTCTAGATTTTTTCAGGATAAAAGTCATTCTTTTTGTTATGAAATAATATATTTGTGAATGTCCATATATCAATCAGATATCTATTGGGTATCTTTATATATTAGGATGATATAATATGGGAGGAATCTGTTTCCATATGAAGTCTATACTATATAGGACTCTTGCTTTGTAACTAGTATAAATACTCCTTGTGGATTATGAATAAATCATCTGATTCTCCTCTCTCAATCTCTCTTGTCTCTTATGTTATTCTCTATTAGTCTTCTCTATTATTCTCTCTATATTGTGTTCATATATTTATTGTTTGATAACACGTTATCAGCACCATAGTCTCTTGCTCATGAGCATAATTAAATAATGATCTTGATGAAAAGAAAAAATCAAGGTAGAAGGCGAAGATCGGATCATGAAGCAAAGAAGACAAAGGGTACAAACAAATAAAATATATTATACAAAGAGATCAACGACTTGAAGGATTGTAATTGTAAATTACTTGAAGGTTTGTTTCTCCTTCGTCTCTATTTGTCCATAAATTTTGGTATAAATTATAAGTCTTCTAAAACTTCATTAGTGAACCAGTTGTTCACCCAATATTAAAAATTTGTCTAATATGATAAATTTTAAATATTAATAGTGAACCAGAAGTTCACTGCAATATTGAATATTATGTGGAATATCAATTGTGAATCAGAAGTTCATTTCATCACTTCTATATGGCTTAATTTTTTTTATTATAGTTGTAGTTAAAGGTTGTATATTTTCATTGGCAAACCAGAAGTTTGTCTCAATAATACGAAGTCTATTTTATGTGAACCAAAAGTTCACTACTACAATGGAAGTTTTCGTTTTATTTTATATGTGAACTTGAAGTTCACTCTAGTTACGAATATTTCATTTAATTTTATCAGTGAACTAGAAGTTCACTGGAATGGTAAGAATTTTACCTTTACTTCATTAAGTGAACCAGAAGTTCACTCGTATGTCGAAAGTTTTTTTTATTTTCCCTTATGAGTGAACCAGAAGTTCGTTCTAATATTGATATTGTTATTTAATTTTATTAGTTAACGAGAAGTTCTATCCAATAATGAGAATTTTGTCTTATTTTCATTAGTGAACCTGAAGTTCACTTTAATGTTAAGAATTTTATCTAATTTTATTACTGACAAGAAGTTCACTTTGTTATTGAAAAAGGATTACTAATCTCATTGGTGAACCAGAAGTTTATCCTGTCACTAATATTGAATTTTATTTTGATTACACGTATTAGTAGTGAATCAGAAGTCCACTCCAATCATTGAAGCTCTATATAATCTCGTTAGTGAAACAGAAGTTTGCTTTCCTGCCAATTGGAGTATAGAGTTGTTAATTGGTATAAGAATTGTTGAAAGGCGATGATAGTATACTTGCGGTTATTAAGGTTTATATCGTCGATTAAATTGAGCATTTTTGTTACAAGTGTGGAGTTTAATGTTTAGATAAAAAAATGTACATAATTTTATTAATAATGACCTATATATGGGATCATTAGAACCCCCAAATGGTTTCGTCTCATTCCTTGAAGTGAATGTGGCAGGATATAATCTCAAGAATCATGACCAAAATAAAGGTCACGCCAGTAGCCGTGATAGTTAACATAGTCGTGTGTAATCATGCGAATCTTTTAAAAGATGATATCTCTACCAGAAGTAGGGACACGGAATTGAAAAGCATGAATGATATGAAAGTGAGAAATGTATTATTAACAAGGAAGTGGAAACGACACGTACCTGTTGTACGTCATAATATCTTGTTGAACCTTATCAAACTTAATCAAAAAGCACAAGATATTATTTTATAAACTTTTGATAGAGTGATATTATTGTTTATATTATATTGTGCACGTTGTCTCAAGTCGCTACTTTTTAGATCTCCCTCTCTGCATTGTTCAAAGGCTTTAGTAATTGTTGTACTTCGTTCTTTTGATTAGCGTTGTTCTTTGTCGATGACCATTAAAATATTTCAAAAGGTTCTGACTTTGCTTAATTAAGTGTTAACTGTGAACATGATTTGATCATGAAGATCTGTTTGGGGGAAACTAGGTAGAGGCATTATGAATTCGACATTCTTGCTAGAAAATTGATTATATGCATGGTGATCAAATATAACATTGATTATTGAGTTCATGGAAATATTATCATGTTGATATGTACATAATTATGGATTAATATGAGTCCTCATGTGATGTTATTATTTCATGGATATTCGTACGATTTGATGTATGCACCTTATTGAAAATGTTCTGCATATAAATTGCGAGTTATATGCTCTCATCTGTCTAAGACTATATGATATCAATGATTTATTGAAATTGGTTGATCATATTGAATTATTAAGTATTTTCTAGTATCATGAACATGACTGCTTGTTTCGTAATGCCTAATCACAAAGTGCATTGTTATTGATTGACCAAATATGCATGAACTTTGTTTCCTAAGCATAATACAAATTATAGTGTATATTGGATATTTGATTGTGATACTATATGAGCATATGGATGGAATATATCTTTGTAAGAATTTTACGATATTCATGTGATTATTCATTATGTTCATAGACATGTTTTAAAAGTAATCAATGATATCGATATCTATGATTAATGCATATTCACTATGTAGTATTTAACTTTCAAGAGTCATGTATGTGCTTTAGATCATGAAGTGGAGTTTCTTTTTATGAATAATTGATTAAAGCACTTCCACTGTATACTTTATATGCATTGATGTTATATTTATCTTGAAGTGAATTTCATGGATACTTACTTGATTGGAACATAAATAAATGAGGTGATAGATACGTGTCCTGCAGACATCAGAACAACAGACATTTTTAGTGATAATAAATTACTTTTTGTCCATTGATAAGGGAAGCAAATATTAGCATTATATATATGACAGTCTACTTTGATTAAAGGCTCCAAAAGAGCGCATATAATATTATTTGGTACAACTAACTTTCATATTGTGGATGTACTTCTCTCCACTAAGTCAGTCTCAAAGGAGCTTATTAATTAAGTTTCAAAGGTATTCGTCGGAATGAATACATGCATGTTGAGACAACTAGTATTTATATATTATGAAAATGGATTTGAGCAACGCGTGTGTTGAAAATGATATCATCCTTATTTTCTGGGTTATTCTACACAACTAACCCAATTAAAGCACATACTTTAGTAAACTAGAAGTTTACTATATATTGATGAAGACTTTATCAAAGTTGGAGCATCTTGGATCAATCCTCTCAAGAAGAACTCATATGGATATATTTTAAAGGGCCAGAAGATCCTGAATCAAATGAGTTCTAATTAGTTACTATCTATCAAAGAAAATTAATCATAACACCATTATTAGCAAAGATATGGATCAAATCCCTTAGATTCTTGGGTTCTGTACAAGTGATGTTTGTGTTGGTCCTGAGACCCATATGTAAACCATTTGAATATAGTATGGTTTTAGTCGATACATCAATGAGTTAATGACTTGTATGCATGTTTACTATCAACTTGCAACTTGGCGCTTGCAAGATTGTATGCTCAATTAATTTACGAGCACATTTCAAATTATCAATCAAGAAGATTCATCTTGATACTGATGGTGAAGGCTTTTAATAATTTTTATATGCCAATAGACATAGATGTTAAGCATCCTATGTAAAATGTTTATATGTAAAATGATCCTGTAGAATCATTAATATATGAGATGTTGAGTATATAATAAATGACAAACCTATTACTTTTGATAGCGGAGCTTACTACAGTTGTTCAAGGGCATGTCATATTACATGCACCAATATTGATCCAAATAAGGCCAAGAGGTTATCATGAATGTTTATTCCTCCCCTACAAATGGTTTCTGGCCATGAACCAAATATCTCCCACCTATGAATTTGAGCATGTGCGATGAAAGCTCCATGATAACGCACTAAGATGGGACCCCGAAGGAATTGAGAATATATGTTGGGTATATCCTTACCTAAATATAATAGAACCATTCATTAGAGATCTACTTATGGCACAATTTGCCAATTATGATGACAACAAGTTTCCCAACATTAGGGAGAGAAATCAAGTTGTTGGACAGGGAAACAAGTTGGAACGAATTATTATGATCCTCATACAATGTAATGTGAACTGGAAGTTCAAAATATAATTCGTCTACAAACTTGAGCGAATCTACTGCTAGATATTCCAGTGACCCACAAAGAGTTATTAAATCCTATGTCCCAACTACCAATGCTCCTGTAAGAACTGATGTCCCAGTAGGACAAAACATTATTACAAATAAGCCTATACCACGAATGAAGCATGGTAGGCTAGTCAGTTCCAAAGACAAAAATCCTCGAAAAAGAAAAGAAGCAAAGAACAATGATAACCAACATGAGGAAATCTTGACTCCAGAAGAGTCCCAAACATGACAAATGAGGAAGTTGTACCTTAAGTACAAGTACCTGAAAATCGCAATTTTTATGAGATCTCAATTAATTATGTCATGAATTAGATATGGTGGAACCAATATGAAGTCGACGTCGATATATTAATTGATTATATAATATAGCGCTTACTATTGTCAGCAATCATGAGGATCATGAATTTAGGTCTGTTAATAAATACAGACAAAGATGAGATTGGCCAAGTGGAAAGATGCATTTAAGAATTAGATTCGCTTGTAAAATCGGAAATATCAGGATCTGTTGTCCATACACCAAACTGGTGTAAAACTTGTGGGATACAGTTAAGTCTTTGTGTGAAATAGAATGAGAAAGGAACATTATGAGATATAAGGCATAAGAAACGACTTCTTGCATAAGTGCTTTCGTAAAGACTTGGTATCAACTATGAAGAAATATACTCTTATGTAGTCCATGTCACTACATCACGATACCTTAAATATGAAAGGACATGAAAAGCTAAGTATGCATCTTATAAATATCGCTATAGCTTCTGAAAATTTTGATAATGATGTTTATATAAAACTCCTGAAGGGTTCAAAGTGCCGGAAGCACAGATTAAAATTCTCGAGAATATTGGTTATTTAGTTGATAGACATTTATGTGATTAAAGCAATATGGACGCATATTGCATAATAAAAGGAAATGATTAAATGATCTGGATCCTAATTGTTTGTAAATGTTATTGATGGTTTGGACTCTCGAAGAGCCTCAAAAGTTGTGGATTGCTTTACAAGCGTATTTGGAATGAAAGATTTTGGTAAAATCTGTTATTGCCTTGGTTTACAAGTTGCACATTTTGAGAATGGTCTTACATATATAAATTAATTTATCTAGCAAAGTGGTAAGATAATGTTGCATGAGCAAATCACTCACTTTTAAGTACCCTAGTTGTTGTACAGTCATTTGATATGAAAACAAACCCCCTTTCAATCCCGAAAAGATAATGAGAAATTTAGCGGTCCTGAAGTACTATATTTAAGTCCTGAAGTACTCTATTTGGGTCCTGAAGTATCGTATTTAAACGATATTGAAGCACTGTCGTATCTTGCTAATCTATCATACATGATCTAACATATTTCGGTACCTCAAAGGTACTAACGCTTTAGATATTTATTATCCCCATCGGCTCAAAATTGGTTTGATTAGCTATGCTGATTTTGGATAGTTACCTAGATCCTATAACACTTGATCACATACTAGTTATGTGAACGCTAAGCAAATTCGTTTCAGTGAGAATTAAGTGATTTATGTATCAAGTCAGTCATGAAGTTGAATTATATCAACTCAAAGATCTTAATTGATGTTCTCATCAGGGGGAGGAATACGCGTTGTACTCTTTTTCCCTTATCTAAGGTTTTGTCCCACGGAGTTTTCCTTAGAAAGGTTTTTAATGAGGCAACATATATTTACATATAAAGAAGTATGTACTCTTTTTCCTTCACTGGGTTTTTCTCCCAATTGGGTTTTTCCTAGTAAGGTTTTAATGAGGCAGACTCTTTCGGATAATGGACATTCAAGGGGGAGTGTTATGAAATAATATATTTGTGAATGTCCATATATCAATCAGATATCTATTGGGTATCTTTATATATTAGGATGATATAATATCGGAGGATTCTGTTTCCATATGAAGTTTATACTGTATAGGACTCTTGCTATGTAACTAGTATAAATACCCCTTGTGGGTTATGAATAAATCATCTGATTCTCCTCTCTCAATCTCTATTGTTCTTCTCTGTTGTTCTTCTCTATTATTCTCTCTATATTGTGTTCATATATTTATTGTTTTATAACACTTTTGATATTATAGGAAATTTTACTCTTAATGATGTTCATACAAGGATAGCTGGGAACAAAGTTTTATTTAATTTTTGCTGGGCTTTTACTTGTTGCCCCTCTATGTATGCCTAGAGTAGTTGTGTAAATTGGTTTTGTTAATGGAATCATCTCTCTGATTTTTCCTATATATATATATTATAATCATTAAAATTTGACTACACAATTCATAAAGACGGTCAATAATATGAAGTAGAGGGAGTACGAAAAATGGTCATTTACTAAGCAGCAACTAATAATAAAATTTGATTTTCTTCATGCAGAATACTAATTGTATGTCTATAAGGTAAAATTATGTAAGGAAAGGTAAGTAAAGTAGTGGAAGAAATAGGTAGGTAAATGTCGCATTACCTATCTATTTCTTTTTTCTTTTTAAATAAATTCTATGAGTTCAAAAAAAATTAAAATGTCAGGTAAAATTTCTTTTTTCCTTTTACACGAAAACTACATGTAAGAGCTAGAACAATGCGTTGGCAAACTAGTGGTAATCCACTTTGCCCCTACTGCGATTTGGAAACTGAAACTATCGACAACCTTTTTCTTAGGTGCGCTTTTGGGAAGGAGGTGAGGCAAGCTATGAGACATTGGGAGCTTGGTAATCTGTCAACCACCCAGTAATGGAATCACCATCTGAGCGAACTCCAAAAAACCAGTAAAGAAACTCATCTGAATTGCGCAGCGAATGTCTACCATATCTGGACTGAAAGAAACAACCGTGTCCACAAAACTCGCAATGCTACTCCTCAGGCGATAGTAACTTTAGTGAAAAATGATGTAATGAACAAGGTCCTTCTGGCAGCAAAATCTAGGAAAAAGTACGGAACTCTTGTAGACACAGTACTTAGTATGTGATTTCGAGGGATCCTGCCCTCACTCTTGTAAACTACATTGATATTGTTTTATATAACATGTTTCCTTGTGAAATATATATATATATATATATATATATATATATATATATATATATATATATATATAGAAAGAGAGAGAGAGAGAGAGAGAGAGTTTCTAGGAAACACACACTAACCCCAATTTGGTGTAAACACTAATCGATCCTAAGTTCTTCTAGGAATCGATTACAAGAGTATCAATCAAATCCTTGTTCCATTAAGGAATCGATTACACTCAAACACAAATTTCTCACCGAATACAACTTTTTTACACGAAGAAAATAACTGAAAACAGAGCACCCTCTGTTTTGGTAACACCTGATTAGTTCACTTGGAACCGTTAATTTCTTCGGTCTTCAATTCATCTATTTATGGGCGAAACTTGTAGGTAGTAGTCGTTGGGGATCTATTCTTTCCTTCTACGCATCCTGCTTGTCTTTCCAGAATTGATGATGATTTTTTTCCTTCTTTGCACTTTGCTTGTCTTTCCGGAATTGATGATTATCCTTTCCTTCTTTTGGAAGATTTCTCCTTAAATCACGATCCTTGTTCCTTCTAATTTCTTCACGATTGTTTCCTATACAGCAAGGTTTACAATCGGTTAGTCTGGTTAGAAATAAGAATGGAGGGATCGAGTAACTGGTTTCCAGAAATACTTCCCCATTCTTTTTATCTTTCGTGCTTGACATGAACGTCCTTGAGATGCTTGACGTAAATGTCCTTCAGCCTCTTTCGTGTCACAGCTTTTCTGGCTAAATGAATTTTGACTTTAATTCAAAACTGATCAAGTCGCCAAGACAACATCCTTGAGGGGTTCTAACAATCTCCCTCTTTTTGATGAAAGGCAAAATTCATTTACACCACTTCTCCCCCTTTTTTTACTTTTATCAAAAAATCTAGAGAACTCCCCCTTAATATTGTAATCATCTCCAATAATGTGAAATACTTAATGAACTTGTTAGTCCTAAGAGAGGCTTCTCCACCTCAATATGTGTCATAAAAATAATCAATAACACTGCTATTTGAGGAGATCCATTTGTCAAGGCAACATCCTTGAAGGGTTCTATCACTTTCATTTCTAAAACTTATGTTTTGATTCAAGTAGGATAATTTCATTTATGGAGTATAGTTTATGGATATATTTTTAGATTATTTAAAACATGCACACATTAATATAGTATATAACAAAGTCGAACAGAACTGATCTCATATAACAACTCTATTTTTAGCAATTAAAAAAAATTTCCATGACTCATTCAATTTTTTAATTTATGCTTTGATTCAAGTTGGATAATTTCACTAATGGAGTCTAGTTTATGACTAGATTTCTAGATTATTTAAAACATGCACAGATTAATACATTATTTAAAAAAGTCGAACATATGTCATAACTAATCTTAAACAACAACTCAGTTTTCACGTCTAGAAAGAAATGTTCATAACTCCTTCATTTCTTATGGTT
Source organism: Portulaca oleracea (assembly GCA_029582165.1). Classification (NCBI taxonomy): domain Eukaryota; kingdom Viridiplantae; phylum Streptophyta; class Magnoliopsida; order Caryophyllales; family Portulacaceae; genus Portulaca; species Portulaca oleracea. The sequence goes on from CM055875.1 coordinate 6,239,770, forward strand.
TGGCTTTAATTTTCGTTGGGGAGTTTCACTAATTGAGTCTAGTTTATGGCTATAGTTTTTGATTAATTAAAACATGCACACATTAATATCGTATTTAGCAAAATAAAACACAGGTCAAAATTAATCTCAAACAACAACTCAATTTTCAGGTATGGAAAAAATATGTATAACTCATTCATTTCTTAAGATTTTGCTTTTATTCAAGTTGAAATATTTCACTAAAGGAGTCTAGTTTATGACTATAATTTAGATTAATTAAAACATGGACACATTATTACCGTAAATAACGAAGTCAATCACATTTTAGAACTTATCTCAGACAATAACTCAGTTTTCCGGACTTGAAAGAAATGTTCGTAATTACTTCATTTCTTACGATTTTTCGATCTTTGATTCAAGTTCAGGAATTTCACAAATGGCGTCTACGTTCTGGCTTTAATTTTAGATAAATTAAAAAAATACACTGATTAATACAGTACTTAACAAAGTCGAACACATGTCAACACTCATCTCACACTATAACTCAACTTTGAGATCTAGAACTAAATGTCCATAAATCCTTCATTTCATGAGATTTTGCGCTGATTGAAATTGAAGAATTTCATTAATAGAGTCTAGTGTATGACTATATTTTTTGATTAATTAGAACATGCACAAATTAATAAAGAACTTAACAAAGTGTGACACATGTTAGAACTGACCTCATATAATAACTCAAGTTTTTAACTCAAGAATAAAATGTCCATAACACTTTCATTTCTTAAATTTATGTTTTGATTCAAGTTGGATAATTTCATTAATGGAGTCAAGTTTATGGATATATTTTTAGATTATTTAAAACATGCACACATTAATATAGTATATAGCAAAGTCGAACACATGTAAAAAACTGATCTCAGATAACAACTCTATTTTTAGCACTTAAAAGAAATTTCTATAACTCATTCAATTCTTTAATTTATGCTTTGATTCAAGTTTGATAATTTCACTAATGGAGTCTAGTTTATGACAAGATTTTTAGTTTATTTAAAACATGCACAGATTAATACAGAATTTAACAAAGTCAACATATGTCAGAACTAACCTTAAACAACAACTCAGTTTTCACGTCTAGAAAGAAATGTCCATAACTCCTTCATTTCTTAAGGTTTGACTTTTATTTTAGTTGGAGAATTTCTCAAATAGAGTCTAGTTTATGGATATATTTTTACATTAATTAAAACATGCACACATTAATACCATATTTAGCAACATAAAACACACGTCAAAATTAATCTCAAACAACAACTCAATTTTCAAGTATGGAAAAAATGTGTATAACTCATTCATTTCTTAAGATTTTGCTTTGATTCAAGTTGGAATATTTCACTAATGGAGTCTAGTTTATAGCTATTATTTAGATTAATTAAAACATGGATACATTATTACCATAAATAACTTAAGTCAATCACATGTTAGAACTAATCTCAGACAACAACACAGTTTTCAGGTCTTGAAACAAATGTCCGTAATTCCTTCAGTTCTTAAAAATTTTCGATCTATGATTCCAGTTGAGGAATTTCACAAATGGCGTCTACATTATGGCTACAATGTTTGACAAATTAAAAAAAAACAGATAAATACAGTACTTATTAAAGTCGAACACATGTCAGCACTCATCTCAGACTATAACTCAACTTTGACATCTAGAACTGAATGTCCATAACTCCTTCACTCCATGAGATTTTGCGTTGATTCAAATTGAAGAATTTCATTAATTGAATCTAGCGTATGACAATATTTTTTGATTAATTAGAACATGCACAAATTAATACATTACTTAATAAAATGAAACACATGTTAGAACTGATCTCATATAATAACTCAAGTTTTTAACTCAGGAATGAAATGACCATAACACTTTCATTTCTTAAACTTATGTTTTGATTCAAGTTGGATAATTTCATTAATGGAGTCTAGTTGATGGATATATTTTTAGATTATTAAAAACTTGCCCACATTAATATAGTATATAACAAAGTCGAACAGAACTGATCTCAGATAACAACTCTATTTTTAGCACTTAAAAGTAATTTCCATAACTCATACAATTCATTAATTTATGCTTTAATTCAAGTTTGATAATTTCGCTAATGGAGTGTGAAGGAATTTTATTTCAATAATTAGGGGCTTTGTTCTATTTTATTTAACGTAAGATAAAGTGCCTAGCTTGTAGCACTAAAACAATCCAACTAGGACTTACAAAGCCAAAGATGCAATAAAGGAAGCCTAACTACATCTATACCTTTCTTAGTGCAATAACACTATTTAATATACTGTGCACTAAAGATCGGGCCCTAACATACAATACCATCTGTATTTAGTATACTGTGTAGACTTTGAAATCAAGGAAAATGAAGAGGGCCTACTCAAAGTCATACATGAAGGAGTGCATCAGTTTTGCAAACAATTTTGAGAGTATCTCTCACTACTTTATTAGAAAAGAGCTGAGTAAAGAGCCCATGAAGCTACTAGGATTTCCCTGTAATCAGACCAAATCATGGATAGGGAGAGAACCAAATCAGACACTAAATGCTCACTCTTGGCTTTAAAAAAAACACTATTTTTATTTTTCGATAATTTTGGGCAACGACTCCGTTTTATTCTTCAAATCCGCCAAGGCAACGCCTCAAGAGCATAGATAAATAAAAATAAAAAATAAAACAGTTAAGCACCTCAAGAGCATAGATAACAACCATCTCAGCATCCTACTAAAGGGTTACCCGCTTGCTTTTCGTCGCCCCCCTTTTTACTATTGTCGCCCACCTTTCGCATAATATTTCCAACCCACGCCCTTGAACCTCATAACATCACTCTCCACTATCTCTCTAGTTTATCTCTCTAAAAAACGCTCTCAACCATCAACCACCACAAACCACCCTCATACCGGGATTTAATCGACGAATTTGAGGTATGTTTCGAATTTGTAATTTGAATTTATGGTTTTATATTTTGTAAATTTAAATTTCGCCCGAAAAAACGAAAAAAAAAAATAAAAAAAGCCATCCGGGACGGCTGCCAGTAACGCGACAAGCGCCGCCGGCGGCGCTAGATCCGCACGCGGCGCCATGCCGATCTGGTGCGCAACGACGACACTTTCTTGCGTGCGTTGCGTTACGGCATTTTTTTTTATTTTTTTTTCGTTTTTTCGTTTTCTTGTTTTAATATTAATAAAATTAATATTAATTGTTATTATTGTTATATTTATTAATATTGTTATTGTTATGTTTATTAATATTGTTATTGTTATTTTTATTAATATTATTATTGATAATAATTGTTATTAATATTATTATTGTTAATAATTGTTATTAGATTATTGTTAAATAATTAATAAAAATTAAATATTATATTTATTAAAGTTAATATTGTTATTATTAAATATGATAATTATTAATATTGTTATTATGAATATTATAGTTAATTATGTGTTAATTTGATAATTATTAGTGATTAATTGTATTATTATTATTATTAATATTGTGTTATGAAAATTAATATTGTTAATATTACAAATGTGTAGAATTCAGAGTATGAAGGAATTTGTTGGGAAGTTTTGATATGGTTTGAGCATGATATAAATCTGATTTGCCGATATGCTAGCTACCTGCTGTTGAACTATGAAATTTGTAAACCGGTTTTGTTCCTTGGGTCAAGGGATCCTTGTTGATTATGTGAGTATTGCAAGCTAATTTGAGCATATATCCCATGTTAAGATCAAATCAGTAATTTATATTTGAATCATGGAAGTTTAGAAAGTTTGTGAAATTAGTAGGTATGTCAAGGTATTCTAATATGCACAAGCTTATTTACCAAACCTTTATTCAAACTAGGAGCAGAAAATGTAATTTTTTGCACAGAAAATGTAAATTCTGCACAAAAAATTCATTTTTCTGCCCCGATAATGCATTTTTTTGCACAGAAAATGCATTATTCTGCCCAGAAAGTTCAAATTTCACATTGTCTTTAACCCTTTTGACAGTTAGGTTTTCCTTTCACATTGTCTTTGACATATACTTGGTGGTTGCAGGCTACAGGACTTTGTTAAATAAGGTTCATTCAAATGTGTGGAAGGATGTTCTTAAGCAAAAACTTGATAGAGCTATACTTGTAAGTATATTGTGCCCTTAATAAATATATCTCATTTACGATTTTTTGTTGCTGTGTAAAAGTTAATGTAACTTGTTTTAATCATTGCTCCAATTGTTTGGTTTGATATTTTTAGGTAGCCAACAACAATGCAGAACAAGGGATGGACAATGTTATTCTCGAAGAGTGATGGTGCTGAGTTTCACAACTATTACACATCCAACAATTAACTTTAAGTTTACTTTTACTTGGACAAATTTGTTGATCTACTATGAATTATTAGACAAATATTTGGTTTGACTTTGTAATGACAAATATTTGGTTTGACTTTGTTCGACGACTAACTTTAGATTTTTTAAAGTTGACTTAGCTGGTACACATCAATATTACATGATATGCATTTTACAGTAATTTTAATGTAAGGTTGAAGTGTTTTTTGGAGCTAACAACTTTTATACTTTGAGAAATATATATATATATATATATATATATATATATATATATATATATATAGGGATATTGGATTCTAATAATCCATACTATCACAAATTGTATGGCAATAATCCCTACTATCATTTTGGATTCTGGTGGTAGGGATTATTAGACTCCAATTTCCCTATATATATATATATATATATATATATATATATATATATATATATATATATATATATATATATATATTAGTGCTTACATTAACATATAAATTAACATTAACTATTAAAATAATTATTAAAAATATCATACCTAATAAATTCCCGCCAAAAATTAGTTGAGTTTAAAAGGTTGTTATTTGTTAATAGTTTCCCGCACTTATATGTGCAAGTAAATTTGGGCGCATAGTTTAAAAGAGGTAAACTTCCCCATACATATATGTGCGAGCAACTACCCACACATGAAGTGCAACGAATCAATGTATTCCCTTTACATATATGTGTGGCTAGGGTAAATGCTTACTATACATAGTAAGTGTTGCTAAATTTTCCCAACAGTTTTCAACGGCACACTTATTTAAGTGTGGGGAGTCGTCTTAGCTGCATTTATATGTGTGGCTAACAACCATTTTAACTGTGGTTGAACACATATTTTCTTCTAGTGTAATACTGTATTTAGTAAAATAAAACACACATCAAAATTAATCTCAAACAACAACTCAATTTTCAGGTATAGAAAAAATATGTATAACTCATTCATTTCTTAAGATTTTGCTTTTATTCAAATTGGAATATTTCACTAATGGAGTCTAGTTTATGACTATAATTTAGATTAATTAAAACATGGACACATTATTACCGTAAATAACAAAGTCAATCACATTTTAGAACTAATCTAAGACAACAACTCAGTTTTCAGGTCTTGAAATAAATGTCCGCAACTCCTTCATTTCTTAAGAATTTTTTTTTGATTCAAGTTGAAGAATTTACAAATGGCGTCTACATTATGGCTATAAGTTTAGATAAATTAAAAAAATACACTGATTAATACAGTACTTAACAATGCCGAACACATGTCAGCACTCATCACAGACTATAACTCAATTTTGAGATCTGGTACTTAATGTCTATAATTCCTTCACTTCACGAGATTTGGCTTTAATTTAAATTGAAGAATTTCATTAATGGAGTCTAGCATATGACTATATTTTTTGATTAATTAGAACATCCACAAATTAATACAGTACTTAAAAAAATGGAACACATGTTAGAACTGATCTAATATAATTACTAAAGTTTTTAACTCAAGAAATAAATGTCTATAACACTTTCATTTCTTAATCTTGTGTTTTGATTTAAGTTTGATAATTTCATTAATGGAGTCTAGTTTATGGATTTATTTTTAGATTATTTAAAACATTCACACACTAAAATAGTATATAACAAAGTCGAACAGAACTGATCTCAGATAACAACTCTATTTTTAGCACTTCATAAAATTTCCATAACTCATTCAATTCTTTAATTTATTCTTTAATTCAAGTGGGAGAATTTCACAAATGGAGTCTTGTTTATGACTAGATTTTTAGGTAAATTAAAACATGCACAGATTAATACAGAATTTAACAAAGTCGAACATATGTCAGAACTAATCTTTAACAACAACTCAGTCTTCACGTCCATAAACAAATGTTCATAACCCCTTCATTTCTTATGGTTTGACTTTTATTTTAGTTGGAGAATTTCACTAATGAAGTCTAGTTTATGGCTACATTTTTAGATTAATTAAAACATGCACACATTAATACCGTATTTCGCAAAATAAAACAAACGTCAAAATTAATCTCAAACAACAACTTAATTTTCAAGTATGGAAAATATGTGTATAACTCATTCATTTCTTATGATTTGCTTTGATTCAAATTGGAATATTTCACTAATGGATTCTAGTTTCTGGCTATAAATTAGATTAATTAAAACATGGACACATTATTACTGTAAATAACGATGTCAATCACATGCTACAACTAATCTCAGACAAGAACTCAATTTTCATGTTTTGAAAGAAATGTCCGCAATTCCTTCATTTCTTAAAATTTTTCGATCTTTGATTCAAGTTGAGGAATTTTAAAAATGACGTCTACGTTATGGCTATAATTTTAAATAAATAAAACAAAATACACTAAATAATACGGTAATTAACAAAGTCGAACACAAGTCAGCACTCATCTCTGACTATAACTCAACTTTGAGATCTATAACTAAATGTCTATAACTCCTTCACTTTATGAGATTATGAGTTGATTTAAATTGAAGAATTTCATTATTGGAGTCTAGCGTATGACTATATTTTTTGATTAATTAGAACATGCACAAATTAATACAGTACATAACAAAGTGGAACACATGTTAGAACTCATCTTATATAATAACTCAAGTTTTTAACTCAGGAAATAAATGTCCATAAGACTTTCATTTCTTAAACATATGTTTTGATTCAAGTTGGATAATTTCATTAATGGAGTCTAGTTTATGGAAATATTTTTAGATTATTTAAAATATGCACATATTAATATAGTATACGACAAAGTCGAACACATTTTAGAACTGATCTCAGATAACAACTGTATTTTTAGCTCTTGAAATAAATTTTCATAACTCATTCAATTCTTTAATTTATGCTTTAATTTAAGTTAGATAATTTCACTAAAGGAGTCTAGTTTATGACTAGATTTCTAGATTATTCAAAACATGCACAGATTAATACAGTATTTTACAAAGTCGAACATATGTCAGAACTAATCTAAAATAACAACTCAGTTTTCACGTCTAGAAAGAAATGTCCATAACTCCTTCATTTCTTAAGGTTTTGCTTTTATTTTAGTTGGACAATTTCACAAATGGAGTCCAGTTTATGACTATATTTTTAGATTAATTAAAAAATGCACACATTAATACCGTATCTAGCAAAATAAAACACACGTCAAAATTAATCTCAAACAACAACTCAATTTTCAGTTATAGAAAAAATATGTGTAACGCATTCATTTCTTAAGATTTTGCTTTGATTCAAGTTGGAAGATTTCAGTAATGGAGTCTAGTTTATGACTATAATTTAGATTAATTATAACATGGACACATTATTACCGTAAATAACGATGTCAATCACATGTTAGAACTAATCTCAGACAACAATTCAGTTTTCACGTCTAGAAAGAAATGTCCATAACTCCTTCATTTCTTAAGGTTTTGCTTTTATTTTAGTTGGAGAATTTCACTAATGGAATCTAGTTTATAGATATATTTTTAGGTTAAATAAAACATGCATACATTAATATCGTTTGTAGCAAAATAAAACACACGTCAACATTAATCTCAAACAACAACTCAATTTCCAAGAATGGAAAAAATATGTATAACTTATCATTTCTTAAGATTTTGCTTTGATTCAAGTAGGAATATTTAACTAATGGAGTCTAGCTTATGACTATAATTTAGATTAATTTAAACATGGACACATTATTACCGTAAATAACGAAGTCAATCACATGTTATAACTAATCTCAAACAACAACTCAGTTTTCAGGTCTTTAAAGAAATGTCCGCAACTCCATTTCTTAAGAATTTTCTTTTTATTCAAGTTGAAGAATTTAACAAATGGCGTCTACATTATGGCTATAAATTTAGATAAATTTAAAAAATACACTGATTAATACAGTACTTAATAAAGTCGAACACATGTCAGCAATCATCTCAGACTATAAGTCAATTTTGAGATCTGCAACTAAATGCCCATAACTCCTTCACTTCATGAGATTTTGCTTTGATTCAAATTGAAAACTTTCATTAATAGAGTTTAGCGTAAGACTATATTTTTTGATTAATTAGAACATGCACAAATTAATACAGTACATAACAAAATGGAATACATTTTAGAACCGATCTAATATAATAACTAAAGTTTTTAACTCAGGAAATAAATGTCTATAACACTTTCATTTTTTAAACATGCACAGATTTTTAGATTTTTAAAAACATGCATAACTCATTCAATTCTTTAATTTATGCTTTAATTCAAGTTGGATAATTTCACTATTGGAGTCTAGTTTATGACTAGATTTTTAGATTTTTTAAAACATGCACAGATTAATACAGAATTTAACAAAGTCGAACATATATCAGAACTAATCTTAAACAACAACTTAGTTTTCACGTCTAGAAAGAAATGTCCATAACTCCTTCATTTCTTAAGGTTTTGCTTTTATTTTATTTGGAAAATTTCACTAATGGAGTCTAGTTTATTACTATATTTTTAGATTAATTAAAACATACACACATTAGTACCGTATTTAGCAAAATAAAATACACGTCAAAATTAATCTCAAACAACAACTCATTCATTTCATAAGATTTTGCTTTCATTCAAGTTGGTATATTTTACTAATGGAGTCTAGTTTATGGCTATAATTTAGATTAATTAAAACATGGACACATTATTACCGTAAATAACGATGTCAATCACATGTTAGAACTAATCTCAGACAACAACTCAATTTTCAGGTCTTGAAAGAAATTTCCGTAATTCCTTCATTTCTTAAAATTTTACGATCTTTGATTCAAGTTGAGGAATTTTACAAATGGCATCTACGTCATGGATATAATTTTAGATAAATAAAAATATACACTAATTAATACAGTATTTAACAAAGTCGAACACATGTCAGCACTCATCTCAGACTATAACTCAACTTTGAGATCTATAACTACGTGTCCATAACTACTTCACTTCTTGAGATTATGCGTTGAATCAAATTGAAGAATTTCATTAATGGAGTCCAGCGTGTGACTATATTTTTTGATTAATTAGAACATGCATAAATTAATATAGTACATAACAAAGTGGAACACATGTTAGAACTTATCTCATATAATAACTCAAGTTTTTAACTCAGGAAATAAATGTCCATAAGTCTTTCATTTCTTAAACTTATGTTTTGATTGAAGTTGGATAATTTCATTAATGGAGTCTAGTTTATGGATATATTTTTAGATTATTTAAAACACGCACACATTAATATAATATATCACAAAGTCGAACACATGTCAGAATTGATGTCAAATAACAACTCTATTTTTAGCTCTAGAAAGAAATTTCCATAACTCATTCAATTCTTTAACTTATGCTTTGATTCAAGTTGGATAGTTTAACTAATGGAGTCTATTTTATGACTAGATTTCTAGATTATTTAAAACATGCACAGATTAATACAGTATTTAACAAAGTCGAACATATATCAGAACTAATCTTAAATAACAACTCAGTTTTCACGTCTAGAACGAAATGTCCATAACTCCTTCATTTCTTAAGGTTTTGCTTTTGTGCTTGATTTCAAAGTGCTCCCAAAGAATCTCACTTGATCGCAGTCAAAAGAATTTTGAGATACCTTGCAAGCACCAAGGAGCTTGGTCTGTGGTATCCCAGAAACAACTCCCTGAACCTCATTGGATACACAAATGCTGATTTTGCTGGATCCAGGACAGATCAAAAGAGCACATCTGGAGGCTGCCAAATGCTTGGGTTATGTTTAATCTCTTGGCAATCAAAGAAACAAAATGTTGTTGCTCTTTCTACTGCAGAAGCTGAATGCATAGCAGCCGGTGCTTGAATTGTTGTGCTCAAACCTTGTGGATCAAACAACACATGAAGGACCTTGGCATAGAACTCTCAAACATTCTCATCAAGTGTGACAACAAGAGTGCCATTCAAATTACCAAGAACCCAGTTCAGCACTCCCGTACCAAGCACATTGAAGTATGACATCACTTTATAAGAGATCATGTAGACAAAGGTCACATGACTCTGGACTTTGTCCCTACTCATCAACAACTGGCAGACATCTTCACCAAGGCCCTTCCCATTGAACTATTTCTCACAAATAGAAGGGAGCTTGGCATGCTACAACCAGATGACCAGTTGAGGGGGAGTTAACCCTCCCCTATACAGGGGGAGCCAATAACCTACGCCACAAGGTATGCTCTTAAACTCAAGACTCATAATGGACCTTGACATTCTTGTCTCGGTACCATATTGAGCTCCTTTTACATCAAAACTTTGGCATATGGTCGAACTGGCAGTTCCTTCATAACTGATTAGTGCAACCGTCCTTTTTAAAAACATTTTTTTCCTTTCCTTTTTCAAAAAGATCCTCTCCTTTTCGAAAATCATACGCTTTCCCTCTTTGCTTCGAAATCTTCAAAATCTCTCTCTCTCTCTCTCTCTCTCTCTCTCTCTCTCTCTCCTTCACTCCTTCCATTTTTACCGTCACATCACATTAAACTCCCCCAACCGTCAAATCATCCTTTACTCTTTCCAATACTACTTTCCCCAGTTACTCCCTCCTTCCTTAATTACTAACCTCCTCTCCCTCTGATTCCTGCCATCTCTATTTAACCCCCCCTCTCCTTTCACCATTTACCCCACCACTTCAATCGCCATCCACTTTGTCCCCACTTCCATTCCTTCAAACCCCTCTGTCCCTTTCTTCATCCAATCTCCATCATGAAAAAGCGCCCAGCCCAGAAAACCACCGCTCCATCCCCTTCTGCAGGTGTCGCCAAACGGCTACGCTCCCGCAAAACATCCCCAACTCCCCAAAATTCCACACAATCTCACTCATCCTCCTCCACCGCTCTCGTCGTCATCTCTCAACCTCCCATTTCTCACTCAACGCATGGAACTTCTGGCAACCCGTCAAATTCTGTGTTGTGAGAACGTCGACATCACTTCCCTTCGTCAAGATTTTCCCTTCTTCACCACACTCACAGAAATGGGGTGCTCAACCTTCTTTGACTGCGACTCGGTAATTTACCCTTCTCTTACCCTTCCTGACTCAAAACGCCCTTCCTTCACAACTACAGTCGCTGGTGTCGAAATTCTTCTCACCCCCTCCCAAATAGAACGAATTCTAAAACTCGACCCTAATCCCACCAAACCACCCTTGTCTCTTTCCTCCGACCCTAAGCAAGAACTTCGCCATCACTTTGCCCGACCATCAGAACAAAAAACTTCTCAGTACATTGAACTGAAATCTGAGGCCCGTTTCCTATATTACATCCTTGTCCGTACCATACTCCCAAGAGGTACAAACAAGGGGACTGTGAATGAAGCCTGTGCCTCTTTTCTTCTCAACGTCCTCCGTAACCGCCATCCTTATATTGGAGAGATAGTCATTCGGCATATCATTAAGGCCGCTACCTCACCTTCTGGTCCATTTCCATATGGAAACTTATTGACTAAAATCTTTCGTTTCTGCAATTTTTCCCTGGACCATGCTGAGAAATCCTCCTTCAATCTGCCTACCATTAATACTTCCCTCCTTCTCAATTTGGGCTACCAACAGCAACCAGATGGCTCCTGCTTCATCTCGATGAAGTCAAGGCCATTGAAGCCTCTACCTCTGCTGCTGCTACGAAGGTTTCCACCAACTCATTGCAAACTCAGATATCCAGCATTGTGACTGCTGTCGAGGCCCTTCACTAGGAGGTTCAGGCTCTTCTCCAGGAGGTCAAGGCCCTTCGCAAAGCAAGGATTGAACTGGTCGAGGTCGCATCAACCCTAAAATCTACTGCTCCATCAAGCACTCTAACTGTTCCAGACTCCCCCAACCCGCAGTCTCCTCCTGCTGTTGCTACCCCCGTCTCTCTTGATCCCCAATCTTAAAACAATCTGATTTTCCTTTGATTTTTTTTTGCGTTGCATACCAAACATTCCTCCTGTTCCATTTTGGCTGAAAGTCAAAAAGGGGGAGATGATCTATGCATAGTATGATGGTCCTTATCTTTCGTTTTCTGTCAGGGACTGTAAAACAATTTAAACTGCCTTTTGCTACGTCCCTGTATGGATGATCTTTAGATACTATACTATCTGTTGGACATACTATGCTTGTATCTATTTTTGTCTTTCACTCAAAAAGGGGGAGATTGTAGAACCCCTTTTGAAAATAGAGCAAAGGACGTTTACTCACTGCACAGCAAGACCGTCTATGTCAACCAACCTGAAGGACATTGGTACTGCTCGAAGAGTTTTGAAGTGAAAGACAAGTGACGACACCAAATCAGGGAAGCATTCCAATTGAGCAAAAATCTTACTTTTTTATCCTATTTTCTAAATCCGACTAACTAATTTTATATGCTATCTTTGCAGGCAAAATCGATGAAGAAATTTGGAAAGAACTCAAAGTATATCTCGCTGGAAAGGAAGAAAATCTCGAGCCGTTGCAAAGAGAAATTGGAGCAAAGGCAGAATCTTTTCCCAAATGGATACAAGACTCAGCATAGCAGTTTAAATAGACAAATTCAAGACAAAGGAAAAAACGATTCCACGGAAGCAATCAATTGTTCAAACAAAGAGTGTGTTCTTGTGTTTGAGTGAAAGTGTTTGGAGTGTTTTTGTGTGAGAATGCTATCAAACTCTAAACGGATCTAGAGTTGTGTTAGGCTTTCATTTTCGAATCCTAGACGAAATTAGGATGCAATTCGTGTAAACACCAAACGGAGATTTGGTGGGTGTAATTTTCCAGAAATTAGAAGCGTCCATTGTAAGGCGCTTGGGTCTCTGTAACCCTAAGGTCCTTTACCTTAGGTGATATCCAACGTTCTTCAATTGACTGAAATAAAGGAGGTTATTCATATTTCACTTATTGTCCTTTATCTTATTATCAATTATTGAATTGTGTTGAACCATAATCTGAGCAGATTAAGGGACTAACGTCCTTTACCAGTGATCTAATTTTGCAGAAATTTTCATAACCCTATTCACCCCCCCCCTCTAGGGTTCTTTCAATTGGTATCAGAGCTTGGTCCATTGAAAATTCAGAGACTAACCGCTCTGTGGCAAAGATCATGGGAGATCACAACATGGGAGACTTAAGTCAAGGACGTTCATGGAACATATCACCCTTGTTGACAGGTGACAACTACAAAATTTGGAAACGCCAAATGGAGATCTTCTTGAGAAACCTGGATGAGGATATTTGGGACATAGTCAACAAAGGAAATTATCCTACTCCCCAGAAGACTGCTGAAAATGGAACGACAAGCGACAAACCAAGATCTGAGTACACACCTGAGGAAAAAGAACAAGCAAAGAAAAATACTCATGCGCATTATCTTTTAATTTGTAGTCTTAACTCTAATGAATTTGAAAGGGTGTCTAATCTTGATACAGCTCAGCAGATATGGGACTACTTGGTAACCACCTACGAAGGAACAAATCATGTGAAAAAGACCAAGATCAACATACTGGTTCAAAAGTATGAAGGCTTCAAGATTTTGCTTTGATTCAAGTTGGAATATTTCACTAATGGAGCCTAGTTTATAGTTATAATTTAGATTAATTAAAATATGGACACATTATTACCGTAAATAATGAAGTTAATCACATGTTAGAACTAATCTCATACAACATCTCAGTTTTCAGGTCTTGAAAGAAATGTCCATAACTCCTTCATTCTTAAGATTTTTCTTTGATTCATGTTGGACAATTTCACAAATGGCGTCAACGTTAGTGCTATAATTCTTGATAAATTAAAAAAACACACTGATTAATACAATACATAACAAAGTCGAACACATGTCAGCACTCATCTAAGACTAACTCAATTTTGAGATCTAGAACTAAATTTCCATAACTCCTTCACTTCATGAGATTTTTCTTTGATTCAAATTGAATAATTTCATTAATGGAGTCTAGCGTATGACTATATTTTTTGATTAATTAGAACATGCACAAATTAATACAGTACTTAACAAAGTGGAACACATGTTAGAACTGATCTCATATAATAACTAAAGTTTTTAACTCAGGGAAGAATTGTCCAAAACACGTTCATTTCCTAAACTTAAGTTTTGATTCATGTTGGATAATTTCATTAATGGAGTCTAGTTTATGGATATATTTTTAGATTATTTAAAACATGCACACATTAATATAGTACATAACAAAGTCGAACAAAACTGATCTCAGATAACAACTCTATTTTTAGCACTTATAAGAAATTTCCATAACTCATTCAATTCTTTAATTTATGCTTTAATTCAAGTTGGATAATTTCACTAATGGAGTCTAGTATATGACTAGATTTTTAGATTTTTTAAAACATGCATTGATTAATACAGAATTTAACAAAGTCGAACATATGTCACAACTAATCTTACACAACAACTCAGTTTTAACGTCTAGAAAGAAATGTCTATAACTCCTTCATTTCTTAAGGTTTGGCTTTTATTTTAGTTGGAGAATTTCACTAATGGAGTCTAGTTTATGACTATAGTTTTAGATTAATTAAAACATGCATACATTAATACCGTATTTAGCAAAATAAAACACATCAAAATTAATCTCAAACAACAACTCAATTTTCAAGTACGGAAAAAATTGTGTATAACTCATTCATTTCTAAAGATTTTTCTTTGATTCAAGTTCGAATATTTCACTAATGGAGTCCAGTTAATGATAATTTAGATTAATTAAAACATGGACATATTATTACCGTAAATAACGATGTTAGAACTAATTACAGACAACAAGTCAGTTTTAAGGTCTTGAAAGAAATGTCCGTAATTCCTTCATTTCATAAGATTTTTCGATCTTTGATTGAATATGAGGAATTTCACAAATGGCGTCTACGTTATGGCTATAATTTTAGATAAATTAAAAAATACAATTATTAATTCAGTACTTAACAAAGTCGAACACATGTCAGCACTTATCTCAGACTATAACTCAACTTTGAGATCTAAAACTAAATGTCCATAACTCTTTCACTTCATAAGATTTTGCGTTAATTTAAATTGAAGAATTTCATTAATTGAGCCTAGCGTATGACTATATTTTATGATTAATTAGAACATGCACAAACTAATACCGTACTTAACAAAGTGGAACACATGTTATAACTGATCTCATATAAAAACTCAAGTTTTTAACTCAGGAATGAAATGTCCATAACACTTTCATTTCATAAACTTATGTTTTGATTCAAGTTGGATAATTTCATTAATGGAGTCTAGTTTATGGATATATTTTTAGATTATTTAAAACATGCACACATTAATATAGTATATAACAAAGTCGAAAACATGTCAGAACTGATCTTTGATCACAACTAATCTTAAATAACAACTCAGTTTTCACGTCTAGAAAGAAATGTCCATAACTCCTTAATTTCTTAAGGTTTTGTTTTTTTTTTAGTTGGAGAATTTAAATAATGGAATCTATTTTATGGCTATACTTTTAGATTAACTAAAATATGAACACATTAATACCGTATTTAGTAAAATAAAACACATGTGAAAATTAATCTCAAATAACAACAGAATTTTCAAGTATTGAAAAAATGTGTATAATTCATTCATTTATTAAGATTTTGCTTTGATTCAAGTTAGAATATTTCACTAATGTAATCTAGTTTATGGCTATAGTTTAGATTAATTAAAACATGAACACATTATTACCATAAATAACGATGTCAATCACATGTTAGAACTAATCTCAGACAACAACACAATTTTTCAGGTCCTGAAAGAAATGTACGTAATTCCTTCATTTCTTAAGATTTTTCCTTGATTCATGTTGAGGAATTTCACAAACGGCGTCTACGTTATGGCTATAATTTTAGATAAATTAAAAAAATACACTGATTAATACAGTACTTAACAATGTCGAACACATGTATGCACTCATCTCAGACTATAACTCAACTTTGAGATCTAGAACTAAATTTCCATAAATCCTTCACTTCATGAGATTTTACGTTGACTCAAATTGAAGAATTTCATTAATGGAGTTTAGCGTATGACTATATTTTTTGATTAATTAGAACATGCACTAATTAATAAAGTACTTAACAAAATAGAACACATGTTAGAACTGATCTAATATAGTAACTAAAGTTTTTTACTCAGGAAATAAATGTCTATAACGTGTTCATTTCTTAAACTTATGTTTTGATTCATGTTGGATAATTTCATTAATGGAGTCTAGTTTATGGATATATTTTTAGAATATTTAAAACATGCACACATTAATATAGTACATAACAAAGCCAAACAAAACTAATCTCAGATAACAACTCTATTTTTAGCTCTTAAAAGAAATTTCCATAACTCATTCAATTCTTTAATTTTTGCTTTAATTCAAGTTGGATAATTTCACTAATGGAGTCTAGTATATGACTAGATTTTTAGATTTTTTAAAACATGCATAGATTAATACAGAATTTAACAAAGTCGAACATATGTCACAACTAATCTTAAACAACAACTCAGTTTTAACGTCTAGAAAGAAATGTTTATAACTCCTTCATTTCTTAAGGTTTGGCTTTTATTTTAGTTGGATAATTTCACTAATGGAGTCTAGTTTATGGCTATAGTTTTAGATTAATTAAAACATGCACTTATTAATAAGTATTTAGCAAAATAAAACACATGTCAAAATTAATCTCAAACAACAACTCAAATTTCAAGTACGGAAAAAATGTAGATAGCTTATTCATTTCTACAGATTTTTCTTTGATTCAAGTTAGAATATGATGGAGACCATCCAGCAAGTATAGCAACAGCTCAAGTGTCACCAACGAGCTTAGATCAGGAGGAGGAAGATGATTCAGCAACAGCAACAGCACGAGTAGCTTCTTCATCATCTTCATCACCCAAGGAAAATCAGGTAGCAGCCTCAGCACCAGCAATGACAGTCTCAAGCCTTGCTAAACCACACTCAGCAACTGTTGGAACAATTCCAGCAAAAACAGCAGGCTTCCATCCAGCTCAACCACAGATCAGGAGTTCTACATCAACCACCAGCCCACCAACTTCATCCATCCAGACTTGCTACACCTTGGTAAGGCAAGTTCTGGCCAGCACAGCCACTCATTCCATCAGCATTGGCCATCCAGGTCAATTTCAGTTCCCAGCACAAGCAGTCCAAACAGGCATCTTTCTCAATTCTGTATCTCTGAATTGAGTGAGATTTAGCACAAGTTCCCCAGGAGTTTTTTGTTCCTTGACATGCATTTTCCAAGGACAAGTCAAGTCCCAGCATGATCGAGTAGGAAAACATCAAGTTACAGGCACCAGAACAAGCAACCCTGCAAGGTTGCCTGTTATCAGTTTTCCACCCAGTCCTGTGGCTAACTTATTCTGATTCAGCTACAATGAGGGTTATCTTAGTCTTTTCCAGCCTTCCTTAAGCTATTGAGGTTATGTCTAGCTTAAGAAAAGCCCGGGAAAGTTACTGAGATAACTTATTTTTACCCCCTCAGCTAGGAAAGCTTCTGATTGGCTGAAATTGCCAACCCTTGGGAGTTTAGTCCAATCAGAAGCAAGCTTTGTTTTTGTTTTCATTTTCAATTATATCCGGATAGTATTAGCTAGACTAAGATGTAATGTGATGCATTTAGTTTAGTTTTGCAGTTAGCTTAGAAGGGAGATTAGCAGGTTACTTAAATTAAGTGCCTCTAATCAAACTGCTTTAGATTAGCTATATATAGTGATGTATCCAGCTGCTTAAGGAATTAATCAGTAAATTTTCAATAGCATTCTGAGTGCCAAAGTTGAGCCTCTCGTTGTGAGTGTCCTTAAACTTTCAGTGGTTAAATCTACTTCAGTATCCAGGAGCTGGCAAACCTGGTGGTGTGTGCAGAGCTTGCTTGCTTCAATGGTGGTGAGTCTGTATCTGTTGAGGTAACCAAGTCCCTGCCCTTAAGATCATTCTGTGGTGTGTCTGTATCAGATTGAACACAAGTCTATCCTTTTATTTCCTTATTGGGTTGTCATCCATTTAAGCTAATTGCATCCAATTAGCTTTGTTTTAAAGCCTCAGTTGTAAGTGTGTGTCTGTGTGGTGTATTGCAAGTTCTATACTCTGATCTTTGGGAGCTAGCATACATCATCTTGGTATCAGAGCACTGACATATTATTACCATAAATAATTTAGATTAATGGATTCTAGTTTATGGCAATAATTTAGATTAATTAATACATTGACATATTATTACCGTAAATAACGATGTCAATCACATGTTAGAACTAATCTCAGACAACAACTCAGTTTTCAGGTCTTGAAAGAAATGTAAGTAATTCTTTCATTTTATAAGATTTTTCGATCTTTGATTGAAGTTGAGGAATTTCACAAATGGCGTCTACGTTATGGCTATAATTTTAGATAAATTAAAAAAATACAATTATTAATTCAGTACTTAACAAAGTCGAACACATGTCAGCACTTATCTTAGACTATAACTCAACTTTGAGATCTAAAACTAAATGTCCATAACTCTTTCACTTCATGAGATTTTATGTTGATTTAAATTGAAGAATTTCATTAATTGAGTCTAGCGTATGACTATATTTTTTTATTAATTAGAACCTGCACAAACTAATACCGTACTTAACAAAGTGGAACACATGTTATAACTGATCTCATATAAAAACTCAAGTTTTTAACTCAGGAATGAAATGTCCATAACACTTTCATTTCATAAACTTATGTTTTGATTCAAGTTGGATAATTTCATTAATGGAGTCTAGTTTATGGATATATTTTTAGATTATTTAAAACATGCACACATTAATATAGTATATAACAAAGTCGAAAACATGTTAGAACTGATCTTTGGTAACAACTCTATTTTTAGCACTTAAAAGAAATTACCATAACTCATTCAATTGTTTAATTTATGCTTTGATTCAAGTTGGATAATTTCACTAATGGAGTCTAGTTTTTTATTAGATTTCTAGATTATTTAAAACATTCACATATTAATACAGCATTTAACAAAGTCGAACATATGTCAGAACTAATCTTAAATAACAACTCAGTTTTCACGTCTAGAAAGAAATGGCCATAACTCCTTCACGTCTAGTTTATGGCCATACTATTAGATTAACTAAAACATGCACACATTAATACCGTATTTAGTAAAATAAAACACATGTCAAAATTAATCTCAAACAACAACGCAATTTTCAAGAACGGAAAAAATGTGTATAACTCATTCATTTCTAAAGATTTTTCTTTGATTCAAGTTCGAATATTTCACTAATGGAGTCCAGTTAATGACTATAATTTACATTAATTAAAACATGGACATATTATTACCGTAAATAACGATGTCAATCACATGTTAGAACAAATCTAAGACAACAAACACAATTTTCAGGTCCTGAAAGAAATGTACGTCATTCCTTCATTTCTTAAGATTTTTCTTTAATTCATGTTGAGGAATTTCACAAATGGCGTCTACGTTATAGCTATAATTTTAGATAAATTAAAAAATATACTGATTAATACAGTACTTAACAAAGTCGAACACATGTATGCCCTTATCTCAGACTATAACTCAACTTTGAGATCTAGAACTAAATTTCCATAACTCCTTCACTTCATGAAATTTTACGTTGATTCAAATTGAAGAATTTCATTGATGGGGTTTAGCGTATGACTATATTTTTTGATTAATTAGAACATGCACAAATTAATAAAGTACTTAACAAAATGGAACACATGTTAGAACTGATCTAATATAATAACTAAAGTTTTTAACTCAGGAAATAAATGTCTAAATCACTTTCATTTCTTAAACTTATGTTTTGATACAAATTGGATAATTTCATTAATGGAGTCTAGTTTATGGATATATTTTTAGATTATTTCAAACATGCACACACTAAAATAGTATATAAAAAAGTCGAACATAACTGATCTCAGATAACAACTCTATTTTTAGCATTTAAACGAAATTTCCATAAATCACTCAATCCTTTAATTTATGCTTTGATTCAAGTTGGACAATTCACTAATGAAGTCTAGTTTATGACTAGATTTTTAGATTATTTAAAATATGCACAGATTAATACAGGATTTAACAAAGTCGAACATATGTCCGAACTAATCTTAAACAACAACTTAGTTTTCACGTCTGGAGAGAAATGACCATAACTCCTTCAATTCTTAAGGTTTAGCTTTTATTTTAGTTGGAGAAATTCACTAATGGAGTCTAGTTTATGGCTATATTTTTAGATTAATTAAAACATGCACATATTAATTTCGTATTTTGCAAAATAAATCACACGTCAATATTAATCTCAAACAACAACTCAATTTTCAAGTATGAAAAAAATGTGTACAACTCTTTCATTTCTTAGGATTTTTCTATGATTCAAGTTAGAATATTTCACTAATGGAGTCTAGTTTATGGCAATAATTTAGATTAATTAAAACATGGACACATTATTATCGTAAATAACGATGTCAATCACATGTTAGAACTAATCTCAAACAACAACTCAGTTTTCAGGTCCTGAAAGAAATGTCGGTAATTCCTTCATTTCTTAAGATTTTTCGATCTTTGATTCAAGTTGAGGAATTTCAAAAATAGCGTCTACGCTATGACTATAGTTGTAGATAAATAAAAAAAATACACTGATTTATACGGTACTTATCAAAATCGAACATATCTCAGCACTCATCTCAGACTATAACTAAATTTTGTGATCTGGAACTAAATGTCCATGACTCTTTCACTTCATAAGATTTTGCTTTGAATAAAATTGAAGAATTTCATTAATGGAGTTTAGCGTATGACTATATTTTATGATTAATTAGAACATGCACAAATTAATACAGTACTTAAAAAAATGGAACACATTTTACAACAGATCTAATATAATAACTAAAGTTTTTAACTCAGGAAATAAATGTCTATATCAGTTTCATTTCTTAAACTTATGTTTTGATTCAAGTTGGATAATTTCCTTAATGAAGTCTAGTTTGTGAATATATTTTTAGATTATTTGAAACATGCACACACTAAAATAGTATATAACAAAGTCGAACAGAACTGATCTCAAATAACAACTCTATTATTAGCATTTAAAAGAAATTTCTATAACTCATTCAATTCTTTAATTTATGCTTTAATTCAATTTTGATAATTTCACTAATGGAGTCTATTTTATGACTAGATTTTTAGATTATTTAAAACATGCGCAGATTAATACCGAATTTAACAAAGTCGAACATATGTCAGAACTAATCTTTAACAACAACTTAGTTTTCACGTCTAGAGAGAAATGCCCATAACTCCTTCATTTCTTAAGATTTCGCTTTTATTTTAGTAGGAGAATTTCACTAATGGAGTCTAGTTTATGGATATATTTTTAGATTAATTAAAACATGCACGCATTAATACCCTATTTTGCAAAATAAATTACACGTCAAAATTAATCTCAAACAACTATTCAATGTTCAAGTATGGAAAAAATGTGTATAAATCTTTCATTTCTTAAGGTTTTTCTTTGATTCAAGTTAGAATATTTCACTAATGGAGTCTAGTTTATGGAAAATATTTAGCTTAATTAAAACATGGACACATTATTACCGTAAATAACGATGTCATTCACATGTTAGAACTAATCTCAAACAACAACTCAGTTTTCCGGTCTTGAAATAAATGTCGGTAATTCCTTCATTTCTTAAGATTTTTCGATCTTTGATTCAAGTTGAGGAATTTCAAAATGGCGTCTATGCTATGACTATAATTTTAGATAAATTAAAAAAATACACTGATTTATACGGTACTTAACAAAATCAAACACATGTCGGCACTCATCTCAGACTATAACTCAATTTTGTGATCTAGAACTAACTGTCCATAACTCTTTCACTTCATGAGATTTTGCTTTGAATCAAATTGAAGAATTTCATTAATGGAGTTTAGCGTATGACTATATTTCATGATTAATTTGAACATGCACAAATTAATAAAGTAGTTTACAAAATGGAACATATATTAGACCTAATCTAATATAATAACTAAAGTTTTTAACTCAGGAAATAAATGTCTATATCATTTTCATTTCTTAAACTTATGTTTTGATTCAAGTTGGATAATTTCATTAATGGAGTCTAGTTTATGAATATATTTTTAGATTATTTGAAACATGCACACACTAAAATAGTATATAACAAAGTCGAACTGATCTCAGATAACAACTCCATTTTTAGCATTTAAAAGAAATTTCCATAACTCACTCAATTCTTTAATTTATGCTTTAATTCAAGTTGGATAATCTTAAACAGCAACTTAGTTTTCACGTCAAGAGAGAAATGCCCATAACTCCTTCATTTCTTAAGGTTTGGCTTTTATTTTAGTTGGAGAATTTCACTAATGGAGTCTAGTTTATGGCTATATTTTTAGATTAATTAAAACATGCACGCATTAATACCCTATTTTGCAAAATAAATCACACGTCAAAATTAATCTCAAACAACAATTCAATTTTCAAGTATGGAAAAAATGTGCATAACTCTTTAATTTCTTAAGCTTTTTCTTTGATTCAAGTTAGAATATTTCACTAATGGAGTCAAGTTTATGGCAACAATTCAGCTTAATTAAAACATGAACACATTATTACCGTAAATAACGATGTCAATCACATGTTAGAATTAATCTCAAACAACAACTCAGTTTTCAGGTCTTGAAATAAATGTCGGTAATTCCTTCATTACTTAAGATTTTTCGATCTTTGATTCAAGTTGAGGAATTTCAAAAATAGCGTCTACGTTATGACAATAATTTTAGATAAATTAAAAAAATACACTGATTTATACGGTACTTAACAAAATCAAACACATGTCAGCACTCATCTCAGACTATAACAAAATTTTGTGATCTGGAACTAAAAGTCCATAACTCTTTCACTTCATGAGATTTTGCTTCGAATCAAATTGAAGAATTTCATTAATGGAGTTTAGCGTATGACTATATTTTATGATTAATTAGAACATGCACAAATTAATTTAGTACTTAACAAAATGGAACACATGTTACAACTGATCTAATATAATAACTAAAGTTTTTAACTCAGGAAATAAATGTCTATATCAGTTTCATTTCTTAAACTTATGTTTTGATTCAAGTTGGATAATTTCATTAGTGAAGTTTAGTTTATAACTATATTTTTAGATTATTTGAAACATGCACACACTAAAATTGTATATAACAAAGTCGAATAGAACTTATCTCAGATAACAACTCTATTATTAGCATTTAAAAGAAATTTCCATAACTCACTCAATTCTTTAATTTATGCTTTAATTCAAGTTGGATAATTTCACTAATGGAGTCTATTTTATGACTAGATTTTTAGATTATTTAAAACATGTGCAGATTAATACAGAATTTAACAACGTCGAACATATGTCCGAACTAATCTTAAACAGCAATTTAGTTTTCACGTCTAGAGAGAAATGCCCATAACTCCTTCAATTCTAAAGATTGGCTTTTATTTTAGTAGGAGAAATTCACTAATGGTGTCTAGTTTATGGCTATATTTTTAGATTAATTAAAACATGCACACATTAATACCGTATTTTGCAAAATAAATCACACGTAAATATTAATCTCAAACAACAAGTAAATTTTCAAGTATGGAAAAAATGTGTATAACTCTTTCATTTCTTAAGATTTTTCTTTGATTCAAGTTAGAATATTTCACTAATGGAGTCTAGTTTATGGCAACAATTTAGCTTAATTAAAACATGGACAAATTATTACCGTAAATAACGATGTCAATCACATGTTACAACTAATCTCAAACAACAACTCAGTGTTCAGGTCTTGAAAGAAATGTCGGTAATTCCTCCATTTCTTAAGATTTTTCGATCTTTGATTCAAGTTGAGGAATTTCAAAAATGGCGTCTACGTTATGAATATAATTTTAGATAATTTAAAAAATACACTGATTTATACGATAATTAACAAAATCGAACACATGTCAGCACTCACCTCAGACTATAACTCAATTTTGTGATCTGGAACTAAAAGTCCATGACTCTTTCACTTCATGAGATTTTGCTTTGAATCAAATTGAAGAATTTCATTAATGGAGTTTAGCGTATGACTATATTTTATGATTAATTAGAACATGCACAAATTAATTCAGTACTTAACAATATGGAACACATGTTACAACTGATCTAATATAATAACTAAAGTTTTTAACTCAGGAAATAAATGTCTATATCAGTTTCATTTCTTAAACTTATGTTTTGATTCAAGTTGGATGACTTCATTACAGAAGTCTAGTTTATGAATATATTTTTAGATTATATTTGAAACATGCACACACTAAAGTTGTATATAACAAAGTCGAACAGCACTTATCTAAGATAACAACTCTATTATTAGCATTTAAAAGAAATTTCCATAACTCACTCAATTCTTTAATTTATGCTTTAATTCAAGTTGGATAATTTCAATAATGGAGTCTATTTTATGACTAGATTTTTAGATTATTTAAAACATGTGCAGATTAATACAGAATTTAACAAAGTCGAACATATGTCCGAACTAATCTTAAAAAGCAATTTAGTTTTCACGTCTAGAGAGAAATGCCCATAACTCCTTCAATTTTTAAGAGTTGGCTTTTATTTTTGTTGGAGAAATTCACTAATGGAGTCTAGTTTATGGCTATATTTTTAGATTATTAAAACATGCACACATTAATACCGTATTTTGCAAAATAAATCACACGCCAATATTAATCTCAAACAACAAGTAAATTTTCAAGTATGGAAAAAATGTGTACAACTCTTTCATTTGTTAGGATTTTTCTTTGATTCAAGTTAGAATATTTCACTAATGGAGTCTAGTTTATGGCAATTTATAGATTAATTAAAACATGGACACATTATTACCGTAAATAACGATGTCAATCACATGTTAGAACTAATATCAAACAACAACTCAGTTTTCAGGTCCTGAAAGAAATGTCGGTAATTCGTTTATTTCTTAAGATTTTTCGATCTTTGATTCAAGTTGAGGAATTTCAAAAATGGCGTCTACGCTATGACTATAATTTTAGATAAATAAAAAAAATACACTGATTTATACGGTACTTATCAAAATCGAACATATGTCAGCACTCATCTCAGACTATAACTAAATTTTGTGATCTGGAACTAAATGTCCATGACTCTTTCACCTCATGAGATTTTGCTTTGAATCAAATTGAAGAATTTCATTAATGGAGTTTAGCATATGACTATATTTTACGATTAATTAGAACATGCACAAATTAATACAGTACTTAACAAAATGGAACACATGTTAGAACAGATCTAATATAACAACTAAAGTTTTTAACTCAGGAAATAAATGTCTATATCAGTTTCATTTCTTAAACTTATGTTTTGATTCAAGTTGGATAATTTCATTAATGAAGTCTAGTTTGTAAATATATTTTTAGATTATTTGAAACATGCACACACTAAAATAGTATATAACAAAGTCGAACAGAATTGATCTCAAATAACAACTCTATTATTAGCATTTAAAAGAAATTTCCATAACTCATTCAATTCATTAATTTATGCTTTAATTCAAGTTGGATAATTTCACTAATGGAGTCTATTTTATGACTAGATTTTTAGATTATTTAAAACATGCGCAGATTAATGCAGAATTTAACAAAGTCGAACATATGTCAGAACTAATCTTAAACAACAACTTAGTTTTCACGTCTAGAGAGAAATGCCCATAACTCCTTCATTTCTTAAGGTTTAGCTTTTATTTTAGTCGGAAAATTTCACTAATGGAGTCTAGTTTATGGATATATTTTTAGATTAATTAAAACATGCACGCATTAATACCCTATTTTGCAAAGTAAATTACACGTCAAAATTAATCTCAAACAACTATTCAATTTTCAAGTATGGAAAAAATGTGTATAACTCTTTCATTTCTTAAGGTTTTTCTTTGATTCAAGTTAGAATATTTCACTAATGGAGTCTAGTTTATGGCAACATTTTAGCTTAATTAAAACATGGACACATTATTACCGTAAATAACGATGTCATTCACATGTTAGAACTAATCTCAAACAACAACTCAGTTTTACGGTCTTGAAATAAATGTCGGTAGTTCCTTCATTTCTTAAGATTTTTCGATTATTGAATCAAGTTGAGGAATTTCAAAAATGGCGTCTATGCTATGACTATAATTTTAGATAAATTAAAAAACTACACTGATTTATACGGTACTTAACAAAATCAAACACATGTCGGCACTCATCTCATACTATAACTCAATTTTGTGATCTGGAACTAAATGTTCAGAACTCTTTCACTTCATGAGATTTTGCTTTGAATCAAATTGAAGAATTTCATTAATGGAGTTTCGCGTATGACAATATTTCATGATTAATTTGAACATGCACAAATTAATACAGTACTTTACAAAATGGAACATATGTTAGACCTAATCTAATATAATAACTAAAGTTTTTAACTCAGGAAATAAATGTCTATATCATTTTCATTTCTTAAACTTATGTTTTGATTCAAGTTGGATAAATTCATTAATGGAGTCTAGTTTATGAATATATAGATTATTTGAAACATGCACACGCTAAAATAGTATATAACAAAGTCGAACAGAACTGATCTCAGATAACAACTCCATTTTTAGCATTTAAAAGAAATTTCCATAACTCACTCAATTCTTTAATTTATGCTTTAATTCAAGTTGGACAATCTTAAACAGCAACTTAGTTTTCACGTCAAGAGAGAAATGCCCATAACTCCTTCATTTCTTAAGGTTTGGCTTTTATTTTAGTTGGAGAATTTCACTAATGGAGTCTAGTTTATGGCTATATTTTTAGATTAATTAAAACATGCACGCATTAATACCCTATTTTGCAAAATAACTCACACGTCAAAATTAATCTCAAACAACAATTCAATTTTCAAGTATGGAAAAAATGTGCATAACTCTTTCATTTCTTAAGATTTTTCTTTGATTCAAGTTAGAATATTTCACTAATGGAGTCAAGTTTATGGCAACAATTCAGCTTAATTAAAACATGGACACATTATTACCGTAAATAACGATGTCAATCACATGTTAGAATTAATCTCAAACAACAACTCAGTTTCAGGTCTTGCAATAAATGTCGATAATTCCTTCATTTCTTAAGATTTTTCGATCTTTGATTCAAGTTGAGGAATTTCAAAAATGGCGTTTACGTTATGACTATAATTTTAGATAAATTAAAAAAATACACTGATTTATACGTTACTTAACAAAATCAAACACATGTCAGCACTCATCTCAGACTATAACTCAATTTTGTGATCTGGAACTAAAAGTCCATGACTCTTTCACTTCATGATATTTTGCTTTGAATCAAATTGAAGAATTTCATTAATGGAGTTTAGCGTATGATTATATTTTATGATTAATTAGAACATGCACAAATTAATTCAGTACTTAACAAAATAGAACACATGTTACAACTGATCTAATATAATAACTAAAGTTTTTAACTCAGGAAATAAATGTCTATATCAGTTTCATTTCTTAAACTTATGTTTTGATTCAAGTTGGATAATTTCATTAATGAAGTCTAGTTTATAAATATATTTTTAGATTATTTGAAACATGCACACACTAAAATTGTATATAACAAAGTCGAACAGAACTTATCTCAGATAACAATTCTATTATTAGCATTTAAAAGAAATTTCCATAACTCACTCAATTTTTTAATTTATGCTTTAATTCAAGTTGGATAATTTCACTAATGGAGTCTATTTTATGACTAGATTTTTGGATTATTTAAAACATGTGCAGATTAATACAGAATTTAACAACGTCGAACATATGTCCGAACAAATCTTAAACAGCAATTTAGTTTTCACGTCCAGAGAGAAATGCCGATAACTCCTTCAATTCTTAAGGGTTTGGCTTTTATTTTAGTAGGAGAAATTCACTAATGGAGTCTAGTTTATGGCTATATTTTTAGATTAATTAAAACATGCACACAATAATACCCTATTTTGCAAAATAAATCACACGTCAAATTTAATCTCAAACAACAATTCAATTTTCAAGTATGGAAAAAATGAGCATAACTCTTTCATTTCTTAAGATTTATCTTTGACTCAAGTTAGAATATTTCACTAATGGAGTCAAGTTTATGGCAACAATTCAGCTTAATTAAAACATGGACACATTATTACCGTAAATAACGATGTCAATCACATGTTAGAACTAATCTCAAACAACTCAGTTTCAGGTCTTGAAATAAATGTCGATAATTCCTTCATTTCTTAAGATTTTTCGATCTTTGATTCAAGTTGAGGAATTTCAAAAATGGCGTCTACGTTATGACTATAATTTTATATAAATTAAAAAATACACTGATTTATACGTTACTTAACAAAATCAAACA
Source organism: Portulaca oleracea (assembly GCA_029582165.1). NCBI lineage: Eukaryota > Viridiplantae > Streptophyta > Magnoliopsida > Caryophyllales > Portulacaceae > Portulaca > Portulaca oleracea. Next base: position 6,268,626 of record CM055875.1, read on the forward strand.
CATGTCAGCACTCATCTCAGACTATAACTCAATTTTGTGATTTGGAACTAAAAGTCCATGACTCTTTCACTTCATGAGATTTTGCTTTGAATCAAATTGAAGAATTTCATTAATGGAGTTTAGCGTATGATTATATTTTATGATTAATTAGAACATGCACAAATTAATTCAGTACTTACCAAAATGGAACACATGTTACAACTGATCTAATATAATAACTAAAGTTTTTAACTCAGAAAATAAATGTCTATATCAGTTTCATTTCTTAAACTTATGTTTTGATTCAAGTTGGATAATTTCATTAATGAAGTCTAGTTTATAAATATATTTTTAGATTATTTGAAACATGCACACACTAAAATTGTATATAACAAAGTCGAACAGAACTAATCTCAGATAACAATTCTATTATTAGCATTTAAAAGAAATTTCCATAACTCACTCAATTTTTTAATTTATGCTTTAATTCAAGTTGGATAATTTCACTAATGGAGTCTATTTTATGACTAGATTTTTGGATTATTTAAAACATGTGCAGATTAATACAGAATTTAACAACGTCGAACATATGTCCGAACAAATCTTAAACAGCAATTTAGTTTTCACGTCCAGAGAAATGCGATAACTCCTTCAATTCTTAAGGGTTTGGCTTTTATTTTAGTAGGAGAAATTCACTAATGGAGTCTAGTTTATGGCTATATTTTTAGATTAATTAAAACATGCACACAATAATACCCTATTTTGCAAAATAAATCACACGTCAAATTTAATCTCAAACAACAATTCAATTTTCAAGTATGGAAAAAATGAGCATAACTCTTTCATTTCTTAAGATTTTTCTTTGACTCAAGTTAGAATATTTCACTAATGGAGTCAAGTTTATGGCAACAATTCAGCTTAATTAAAACATGGACACATTATTACCGTAAATAACGATGTCAATCACATGTTAGAACTAATCTCAAACAACTCAGTTTCAGGTCTTGAAATAAATGTCGATAATTCCTTCATTTCTTAAGATTTTTCGATCTTTGATTCAAGTTGAGGAATTTCAAAAATGGCGTCTACGTTATGACTATAATTTTAGATAAATTAAAAAATACACTGATTTATACGTTGCTTAACAAAATCAAACACATGTCAGCACTCATCTCAGACTATAACTCAATTTTGTGATCTGGAACTAAAAGTCCATGACTCTTTCACTTCATGAGATTTTGCTTTGAATCAAATTGAAGAATTTCATTAATGGAGTTTAGCGTATGATTATACTTTATGATTAATTAGAACATGCACAAATTAATTCAGTACTTAACAAAATGGAACACATGTTACAACTGATCTAATATAATAACTAAAGTTTATTAACTCAGAAAATAAATGTCTATATCAGTTTCATTTCTTAAACTTATGTTTTGATTCAAGTTGGATAATTTCATTAATGAAGTCTAGTTTATAAATATATTTTTAGATTATTTGAAACATGCACACACTAAAATTGTATATAACAAAGTCGAACAGAACTTATCTCAGATAACAATTCTATTATTAGCATTTAAAAGAAATTTCCATAACTCACTCAATTTTTTAATTTATGCTTTAATTCAAGTTGGATAATTTCACTAATGGAGTCTATTTTATGACTAGATTTTTGGATTATTTAAAACATGTGCAGATTAATACAGAATTTAACAACGTCGAACATATGTCCGAACAAATCTTAAACAGCAATTTAGTTTTCACGTCCAGAGAGAAATGCCGATAACTCCTATAATTCTTAAGGGTTTGGCTTTTATTTTAGTAGGAGAAATTCACTAATGGAGTCTAGTTTATGGCTATATTTTTAGATTAATTAAAACATGCACACAATAATACCCTATTTTGCAAAATAAATCACACGTCAAATTTAATCTCAAACAACAATTCAATTTTCAAGTATGGAAAAAATGAGCATAACTCTTTCATTTCTTAAGATTTTTCTTTGACTCAAGTTAGAATATTTCAATAATGGAGTCAAGTTTATGGCAACAATTCAGCTTAATTAAAACATGGACACATTATTACCATAAATAACGATGTCAATCACATGTTAGAACTAATCTCAAACAACTCAGTTTCAGGTCTTGAAATAAATGTCGATAATTCCTTCATTTCTTAAGATTTTTCGATCTTTGATTCAAGTTGAGGAATTTCAAAAATGGCGTCTACGTTATGACTATAATTTTAGATAAATTAAAAAATACACTGATTTATACGTTACTTAACAAAATCAAACACATGTCAGCACTCATCTCAGACTATAACTCAATTTTGTGATCTGGAACTAAAAGTCCATGACTCTTTCACTTCATGAGATTTTGCTTTGAATCAAATTGAAGAATTTCATTAATGGAGTTTAGCGTATGATTATACTTTACGATTAATTAGAACATGCACAAATTAATTCAGTACTTAACAAAATGGAAAACATGTTACAACTGATCTAATATAATAACTAAAGTTTTTTAACTCAGAAAATAAATGTCTATATCAGTTTCATTTCTTAAACTTATGTTTTGATTCAAGTTGGATAATTTCATTAATGAAGTCTAGTTTATAAATATATTTTTAGATTATTTGAAACATGAACACACTAAAATTGTATATAACAAAGTCGAACAGAACTTATCTCAGATAACAATTCTATTATTAGCATTTAAAAGAAATTTCCATAACTCACTCAATTTTTTAATTTATGCTTTAATTCAAGTTGGATAATTTCACTAATGGAGTCTATTTTATGACTAGATTTTTGGATTATTTAAAACATGTGCAGATTAATACAGAATTTAACAACGTCGAACATATGTCCGAACAAATCTTAAACAGCAATTTAGTTTTCACGTCCAAAGAGAAATGCCGATAACTCCTTCAATTCTTAAGGGTTTGGCTTTTATTTTAGTAGGAGAAATTCACTAATGGAGTCTAGTTTATGGCTATATTTTTAGATTAATTAAAACATGCACACAATAATACCCTATTTTGCAAAATAAATCACACGTCAAATTTAATCTCAAACAACAATTCAATTTTCAAGTATGGAAAAAATGAGCATAACTCTTTCATTTCTTAAGATTTTTCTTTGACTCAAGTTAGAATATTTCACTAATGGAGTCAAGTTTATGGCAACAATTCAGCTTAATTAAAACATGGACACATTATTACCGTAAATAACGATGTCAATAACATGTTAGAACTAATCTCAAACAACTCAGTTTCAGATCTTGAAATAAATGTCGATAATTCCTTCATTTCTTATGATTTTTCGATCTTTGATTCAAGTTGAGGAATTTCAAAAATGGCGTCTACGTTATGACTATAATTTTAGATAAATTAAAAAATACACTGATTTATACGTTACTTAAAAAAATCAAACACATGTCAGCACTCATCTCAGACTATAACTCAATTTTGTGATCTGGAACTAAAAGTCCATGACTCTTTCACTTCATGAGATTTTGCTTTGAATCAAATTGAAGAATTTCATTAATGGAGTTTAGCGTATGATTATATTTTATGATTAATTAGAACATGCACAAATTAATTCAGTACTTAACAAAATGGAACACATGTTACAACTGATCTAATATAATAACTAAAGTTTTTAACTCAGAAAATAAATGTCTATATCAGTTTCATTTCTTAAACTTATGTTTTTATTCAAGTTGGATAATTTCATTAATGAAGTCTAGTTTATAAATATATTTTTAGATTATTTGAAACATGCACACACTAAAATTGTATATAACAAAGTCGAACAGAACTTATCTCAGATAACAATTCTATTATTAGCATTTAAAAGAAATTTCCATAACTCACTCAATTTTTTAATTTATGCTTTAATTCAAGTTGGATAATTTCACTAATGGAGTCTATTTTATGACTAGATTTTTAGATTATTTAAAACATGTGCAGATTAATACAGAATTTTACAACGTCGAACATATGTCCGAACAAATCTTAAACAGCAATTTAGTTTTCACGTCTAGAGAGAAATGCCAATAACTCCTTCAATTCTTAAGGGTTGGCTTTTATTTTAGTAGGAGAAATTCACTAATGGAGTCTAGTTTATGGCTATATTTTTAGATTATTAAAACATGCACACATTAATACCGTATTTTACAAAATAAATCACACGTCAATATTAATCTCAAACAACAAGTAAATTTTCAAGTATTGAAAAAATGTGTATAACTCTTTCATTTCTTAAGATTTTTCTTTGATTCAAGTTAGAATATTTCACTAATGGAGTCTAGTTTATGGCAACAATTCAGCTTAATTAAAACATGGACACATTATTACCGTAAATAACGATGTCAATCACATGTTAGAACTAATCTCAAACAACAACTCAGTTTTCAGGTCTTGAAATAAATGTCGGTAATTCCTTCATTTCTTAAGATTTTTCGATCTTTGATTCAAGTTGAGTAATTTCAAAAATGGCGTCTATGTTATGACTATAATTTTAGATAAATTAAAAAAATACATTGATTTATACGGTACTTAACAAAATCAAACACATGTCAGCACTCATCTCAGACTATAACTCAATTTTGTGATCTGGAACTAAAAGTCCATGACTCTTTCACTTCATGAGATTTTGCTTTGAATCAAATTAAAGAATTTCATTAATGGAGTTTAGCGTATGACTATATTTTATGATTAATTAGAACATGCACAAATTAATTCAGTACTTAAAAAATTGGAACACATGTTACAACTGATCTAATATAATAACTAAAGTTTTAACTCTGGAAATAAATGTCTATATCAGTTTCATTTCTTAAACTTATATTTTGATTCAAGTTGGATAATTTCATTAATGAAGTCTAGTTTGTAAATATATTTTTAGATTATTTGAAACATGCACACACTAAAATAGTATATAACAAAGTCGAACAGAACTGATCTCAAATAACAACTCTATTATTAGCATTTAAAAGAAATTTCCATAACTCATTCAATTCTTTAATTTATGCTTTAATTCAAATTGGATAATTTCACTAATGGAGTCTATTTTATGACTAGATTTTTAGATTATTTAAAACATGCGCAGATTAATGCAGAATTTAACAAAGTCGAACATATGTCAGAACTAATCTTAAACAACAACTTAGTTTTCACGTCTAGAGAGAAATGCCCATAACTCCTTCATTTCTTAAGGTTTAGCTTTTATTTTAGTTGGAAAATTTCACTAATGGAGTCTAGTTTATGGATATATTTTTAGATTAATTAAAACATGCACGCATTAATACCCTATTTTGCAAAATAAATTACACGTCAAAATTAATCTCAAACAACTATTCAATTTTCAAGTATGGAAAAAATGTGTATAATTCTTTCATTTCTTAAGGTTTTTCTTTGATTCAAGTTAGAATATTTCACTAATGGAGTCTAGTTTATGGCAACAATTTAGCTTAATTAAAACATGGACACATTAATACCGTAAATAACGATGTCATTCACATGTTAGAACTAATCTCAAACAACAACTCAGTTTTCCGGTCTTGAAATAAATGTCGGTAATTCCTTCATTTCTTAAGATTTTTCGATCTTTGAATCAAGTTGAGGAATTTCAAAAATGGTGTCTGTGCTATGACTATAATTTTAGATAAATTAAAAAAATACACTGATTTATACGGTACTTAACAAAATAAAACACATGTCGGCACTCATCTCATACTATAACTCAATTTTGTGATCTGGAACTAAATGTCCATAACTCTTTCACTTCATGAGATTTTGCTTTGAATCAAATTGAAGAATTTCATTAATGGAGTTTAGCGTATGACAATATTTCATGATTAATTTGAACATGCACAAATTAATACAGTACTTTATAAAATGGAACATATGTTAGACCTAATCTAATATAATAACTAAAGTTTTTAACTCAGGAAATAAATGTCTATATCATTTTCATTTCTTAAACTTATGTTTTGATTCAAGTTGGATAATTTCATTAATGGAGTCTAGTTTATGAATATATAGATTATTTGAAACATGCACACACTAAAATAGTATATAACAAAGTCGAACAGAACTGATCTCAGATAACAACTCCATTTTTAGCATTTAAAAGAAATTTCCATAACTCACTCAATTCTTTAATTTATGCTTTAATTCAAGTTGGATAATCTTAAACAGCAACTTAGTTTTCACGTCAAGAGAGAAATGCCCATAACTCCTTCATTTCTTAAGGTTTGGCTTTTATTTTAGTTGGAGAATTTCACTAATGGAGTCTAGTTTATGGCTATATTTTTAGATTAATTAAAACATGCACGCATTAATACCCTATTTTGCAAAATAAATCACACGTCAAAATTAATCTCAAACAACAATTCAATTTTCAAGTATGGAAAAAATGTGCATAACTCTTTCATTTCTTAAGATTTTTCTTTGATTCAAGTTAGAATATTTCACTAATGGAGTCAAGTTTATGGCAACAATTCAGCTTAATTAAAACATGGACACATTATTACCGTAAATAACGATGTCAATCACATGTTAGAATTAATCTCAAACAACAACTCAGTTTCAGGTCTTGCAATAAATGTCGATAATTCCTTCATATCTTAAGATTTTTCGATCTTTGATTCAAGTTGAGGAATTTCAAAAATGGCGTTTACGTTATGACTATAGTTTTAGATAAATTAAAAAAATACACTGATTTATACGTTACTTAACAAAATCAAACACATGTCAGCACTCATCTCAGACTATAACTCAATTTTGTAATCTGGAACTAAAAGTCCATGACTCTTTCACTTCATGATATTTTGCTTTGAATCAAATTGAAGAATTTCATTAATGGAGTTTAGCGTATGATTATATTTTATGATTAACTAGAACATGCACAAATTAATTCAGTACTTAACAAAATGGAACACATGTTACAACTGATCTAATATAATAACTAAAGTTTTTAACTCAGGAAATAAATGTCTATATCAGTTTCATTTTTTAAACTTATGTTTTGATTCAAGTTGGATAATTTCATTAATGAAGTCTAGTTTATAAATATATTTTTAGATTATTTGAAACATGCACACACTAAAATAGTATATAACAAAGTCGAACAGAACTGATCTCAGATAACAACTCTATTATTAGCATTTAAAAGAAATTTCCATAACTCACTCAATTCTTTAATTTATGCTTTAATTCAAGTTGGATAATTTCACTAATGGAGTCTATTTTATGACTAGATTTTTGGATTATTTAAAACATGTGCAGATTAATACAGAATTTAACAACGTCGAACATATGTCCGAACAAATCTTAAACAGCAATTTAGTTTTCACGTCCAGAGAGAAATGCCGATAACTCCTTCAATTCTTAAGGGTTTGGCTTTTATTTTAGTAGGAGAAATTCACTAATGGAGTCTAGTTTATGGCTATATTTTTAGATTAATTAAAACATGCACACAATAATACCCTATTTTGCAAAATAAATCACACGTCAAATTTAATCTCAAACAACAATTCAATTTTCAAGTATGGAAAAAATGAGCATAACTCTTTCATTTCTTAAGATTTATCTTTGACTCAAGTTAGAATATTTCACTAATGGAGTCAAGTTTATGGCAACAATTCAGCTTAATTAAAACATGGACACATTATTACCGTAAATAACGATGTCAATCACATGTTAGAACTAATCTCAAACAACTCAGTTTCAGGTCTTGAAATAAATGTCGATAATTCCTTCATTTCTTAAGATTTTTCGATCTTTGATTCAAGTTGAGTAATTTCAAAAATGGCGTCTATGTTATGACTATAATTTTAGATAAATTAAAAAAATACACTGATTTATACGGTACTTAACAAAATCAAACACATGTCAGCACTCATCTCAGACTATAACTCAATTTTGTGATCTGGAACTAAAAGTCCATGACTCCTTCACTTCATGAGATTTTGCTTTGAATCAAATTGAAGAATTTCATTAATGGAGTTTAGCGTATGACTATATTTTATGATTAATTAGAACATGCACAAATTAATTCAGTACTTAACAAAATGGAACACATGTTACAACTGATCTAATATAATAACTAAAGTTTTTAACTCGGGAAATAATTGTCTATATAAGTTTCATTTCTTAAACTTATGTTTTGATTCAAGTTGGATGATTTCATTAATGAAGTCTAGTTTATGAATATATTTTTAGATTATTTGAAACATGCACACACTAAAATTGTATATAACAAAGTCGAACAGAACTAATCTCAGATAACAACTCTATTATTAGCATTTAAAAGAAATTTCCATAACTCACTCAATTCTTTAATTTATGCTTTAATTCAAGTTGGATAATTTCACTAATGGAGTCTATTTTATGACTAGATTTTTAGATTATTTAAAACATGTGCAGATTAATACAGAATTTAACAAAGTCGAACATATGTCCGAACTAATCTTAAACACCAATTTAGTTTTCACGTCTAGAGAGAAATGCCAATAACTCCTTCAATTCTTAAGGGTTGGCTTTTATTTAAGTAGGAGAAATTCACTAATGGAGTCTAGTTTATGGCTATATTTTTAGATTATTAAAACATGCACACATTAATACCGTATTTTGCAAAATAAATCACACGTCAATATTAATCTCAAACAACAAGTAAATTTTCAAGTATGGAAAAAATGTGTACAACTCTTTCATTTCTTAGGATTTTTCTTTGATTCAAGTTAGAATATTTCACTAATGGAGTCTAGTTTATGGCAATAATTTAGATTAATTAAAACATGGACACATTATTACCGTAAATAACGATGTCAATCCCATGTTAGAACTAATCTCAAACAACAACTCAGTTTTCAGGTCCTTAAAGAAATGTCGGTAATTTCTTCATTTCTTAAGATTTTTCGATCTTTGATTCAAGTTGAGGAATTTCAAAAATGGCGTCTACACTATGACTATAATTTTAGATAAATAAAAAAAATACACTGATTTGTACGGTACTTATCAAAATCGAACATATGTCAGCACTCATCTCAGACTATAACGAAATTTTGTGATCTGGAACTAAAAGAGTATGACTCTTTCACTTCATGAGATTTTGCTTTGAATCAAATTGAAGATTTTCATTAATGGAGTTCAGCGTATGACTATATTTTATGATTAATTAGAACATGCACAAATTAATACAGTACTTAACAAAATGGAACACATGTTAGAACAGATCTAATATAATAACTAAAGTTTTCAACTCAGGAAATAAATGTCTATATCAGTTTCATTTCTTAAACTTATGTTTTGATTCAAGTTGGATAATTTCATTAATTAAGTCTAGTTTATGAATATATTTTTAGATTATTTGAAACATGCACACACTAAAATAATATCTAAAAAAGTTGAACAGAACTGATCTCAAATAACAACGCTTTTATTAGGATTTAAAAGAAATTTCCATAACTCATTCAATTCTTTAATTTATGCTTTAATTCAAGTTGGATAATTTGACTAATGGAGTCTATTTTATGACTAGATTTTTAGATTATCTAAAACATGCGCAGATTAATACAGAATTTAACAAAGTCGAACATATGTCAGAACTAATCTAAAACAACAACTTAGTTTTCACGTCTAGAGAGAAATGCCCATAACTCCTTCATTTCTTAAGGTTTAGCTTTTATTTTAGTTGGAAAATTTCACTAATGGAGTCTAGTTAATGGATATATTTTTAAATTAATTAAAACATGCACGCATTAATACCCTATTTTGCAAAATAAATTACACGTCAAAATTAATCTCAAACAACTATTCAATTTTCAAGATAGTAAAAATGTGTATAACTCTTTCATTTCTTAAGATTTTTCTTTGATTCAAGTTAGAATATTTCACTAATGGAGTCTAGTTTATGGCAACAATTTATCTTAATTAAAACATGGACACATTATTACCGTAAAAAACGATGTCATTCACATGTTAGAACTAATCTCAAACAACAACTCAGTTTTCCGGTCTTGAAATAAATGTCGGTAATTCCTTCATTTCTTAAATTTTTCGATCTTTGATTCAAGTTGAGGAATTTCAAAAATGGCGTCTATGCTATGACTATAATTTTAGATAAATTAAAAAAATACACTGATTTATACGGTACTTAACAAAATCAAACACATGTCGGCACTCATCTCAGTCTATAACTCAATTTTGTGATCTGGAACTAAATGTCCATAACTCTTTCTCTTCATGAGATTTAGCTTTGAATCAAATTGAAGAATTTCATTAATGGAGTTTAGCGTATGACAATATTTCATGATTAATTTGAACATGCACAAATTAATACAGTACTTTACAAAATGGAACATATGTTAGACCTAATCTAATATAATAACTAAAGTTTTTAACTCAGGAAATAAATGTCTATATCATTTTCATTTCTTAAACTTATGTTTTGATTCAAGTTGGATAATTTCATTAATGGAGTCTAGTTTATGAATATATTTTTAGATTATTTGAAACATGCACACACTAAAATAGTATACAACAAAGTCGAACAGAACTGATCTCAGATAACAACTCCATTTATAGCATTTAAAAGAAATTTCCATAACTCACTCAATTCTTTAATTTATGCTTTAATTCAAGTTGGATAATCTTAAACAACAACTTAGTTTTCACGTCAAGAGAGAAAGTCCCATAACTCCTTCATTTCTTAAGGTTTGGCTTTTATTTTAGTTGGAGAATTTCACTAATGGAGTCTAGTTTATGGCTATATTTTTAGATTAATTAAAACATGCACGCATTAATACCCTATTTTGCAAAATAAATCACACGTCAAAATTAATCTCAAACAACAATTCAATTTTCAAGTATGGAAAAAATGTTCATAACTCTTTCATTTCTTAAGATTTTTCTTTGATTCAAGTTAGAATATTTCACTAATGGAGTCAAGTTTATGGCAACAATTCAGCTTAATTAAAACATGGACACATTATTACCGTAAATAACGATGTCAATCACATGTTAGAATTAATCTCAAACAACAACTCAATTTCAGGTCTTGAAATAAATGTCGATAATTCCTTCATTTCTTAAGATTTTTCGATCTTTGATTTAAGTTGAGGAATTTCAAAAATGGCGTCTACGTTATGACTATAATTTTAGATAAATTAAAAAAATACACTGATTTATACATTACTTAACAAAATCAAACACATGTCAGCACTCATCTCAGACTATAACTCAATTTTGTGATCTGGAACTAAAAGTCCATGACTCTTTCACTTCATGAGATTTTGCTTTGAATCAAATTGAACAATTTCATTAATGGAGTTTAGCGTGTGATTATATTTCATGATTAATTTGAACATGCACAAATTAATACAGTACTTTACAAAATGGAACATATGTTAGACCTAATCTAATATAATAACTAAAGTTTTTAACTCAGGAAATAAATGTCTATATCATTTTCATTTCTTAAACTTATGTTTTGATTCAAGTTGGATAATTTCATTAATGGAGTCTAGTTTATGAATATATTTTTAGATTATTTGAAACATGCACACACTAAAATAGTATATAACAAAGTCGAACAGAACTGATCTCAGATAACAACTCCATTTTTAGCATTTAAAAGAAATTTCCATAACTCACTCAATTCTTTAATTTATGCTTTAATTCAAGTTGGATAATCTTAAACAGCAACTTAGTTTTCACGTCAAGAGAGAAATGCCCATAACTCCTTCATTTCTTAAGGTTTGGCTTTTATTTTAGTTGGAGAATTTCACTAATGGAGTCTAGTTTATGGCTATATTTTTAGATTAATTAAAACATGCACGCATTAATACCCTATTTTGCAAAATAAATCACACGTCAAAATTAATCTCAAACAACAATTCAATTTTCAAGTATGGAAAAAATGTTCATAACTCTTTCATTTCTTAAGATTTTTCTTTGATTCAAGTTAGAATATTTCACTAATGGAGTCAAGTTTATGGCAACAATTCAGCTTAATTAAAACATGGACACATTATTACCGTAAATAACGATGTCAATCACATGTTAGAATTAATCTCAAACAACAACTCAATTTCAGGTCTTGAAATAAATGTCGATAATTCCTTCATTTCTTAAGATTTTTCGATCTTTGATTTAAGTTGAGGAATTTCAAAAATGGCGTCTACGTTATGACTATAATTTTAGATAAATTAAAAAAATACACTGATTTATACATTACTTAACAAAATCAAACACATGTCAGCACTCATCTCAGACTATAACTCAATTTTGTGATCTGGAACTAAAAGTCCATGACTCTTTCACTTCATGAGATTTTGCTTTGAATCAAATTGAACAATTTCATTAATGGAGTTTAGCGTGTGATTATATTTCATGATTAATTTGAACATGCACAAATTAATACAGTACTTTACAAAATGGAACATATGTTAGACCTAATCTAATATAATAACTAAAGTTTTTAACTCAGGAAATAAATGTCTATATCATTTTCATTTCTTAAACTTATGTTTTGATTCAAGTTGGATAATTTCATTAATGGAGTCTAGTTTATGAATATATTTTTAGATTATTTGAAACATGCACACACTAAAATAGTATATAACAAAGTCGAAGAATCGATCTCAGATAACAACTCCATTTTTAGCATTTAAAAGAAATTTCCATAACTCACTCAATTCTTTAATTTATGCTTTAATTCAAGTTGGATAATCTTAAACAGCAACTTAGTTTTCACGTCAAGAGAGAAATGCCCATAACTCCTTCATTTCTTAAGGTTTGGCTTTTATTTTAGTTGGAGAATTTCACTAATGGAGTCTAGTTTATGGCTATATTTTTAGATTAATTAAAACATGCACGCATTAATACCCTATTTTGCAAAATAAATCACACGTCAAAATTAATCTCAAACAACAATTCAATTTTCAAGTATGGAAAAAATGTGCATAACTCTTTCATTTCTTAAGATTTTTCTTTGATTCAAGTTAGAATATTTCACTAATGGAGTCAAGTTTATGGCAACAATTCAGCTTAATTAAAACATGGACACATTATTACCGTAAATAACGATGTCAATCACATGTTAGAATTAATCTCAAACAACAACTCAGTTTCAGGTCTTGAAATAAATGTCGATAATTCATTCATTTCTTAAGATTTTTCGATCTTTGATTCAAGTTGAGGAATTTCAAAAATGGCGTCTACGTTATGACTATAATTTTAGATAAATTAAAAAAATACACTGATTTATACGTTACTTAACAAAATCAAACACATGTCAGCACTCATCTCAGACTATAACTCAATTTTGTGATCTGGAACTAAAAGTCCATGACTCTTTCACTTCATGAGATTTTGCTTTGAATCAAATTGAAGAATTTCATTAATGGAGTTTAGCGTATGATTATATTTTATAATTAATTAGAACATGCACAAATTAATTCAATACTTAACAAAATGGAACACATGTTACAACTGATCCAATATAACTAAAGTTTTTAACTCAGGAAATAAATGTCTATATCAGTTTCATTTCTTAAACTTATGTTTTGATTCAAGTTGGATAATTTCATTATTGAAGTCTAGTTTATAAATATATTTTTAGATTATTTGAAACATGCACACACTAAAATTGTATATAACAAAGTCGAACAGAACTTATCTCAGATAACAACTCTATTATTAGCATTTAGAAGAAATTTCCATAACTCACTCAATTCTTTAATTTATGCTTTAATTCAAGTTGGATAATTTCACTAATAGAGTCTATTTTATGACTAGATTTTTAGATTATTTAAAACATGTGCAGATTAATACAGAATTTAACAACGTCGAACATATGTCCGAACAAATCTTAAACAGCTATTTAGTTTTCACGTCTAGAGAGAAATGCCCATAACTCCTTCTATTCTTAAGGGTTGGCTTTTATTTTCGTAGGAGAAATTCACTAATGGAGTCTAGTTTATGGCTATATTTTTAGATTAATTAAAACATGCACACATTAATACCCTATTTTGCAAAATAATTCACACGTCAAAATTAATCTCAATCAACAATTCAATTTTCAAGTATGGAAAAAATGTGCATAACTCTTTCAGTTCTTAAGATTTTTCTTTGATTCTAGTTAGAATATTTCACTAATGGAGTCAAGTTTATGGCAACAATTCAGCTTAATTAAAACATGGACATATTATTACCGTAAATAACGATATCAATCACATGTTACAACTAATCTCAAACTACAACTCAGTTTTCAGGTCTTGAAAGAAATGTCGGTAATTCCTTCATTTCTTAAGATTTTTCGATCTTTGATTCAAGTTGAGGAATTTCTAAAATGCGTCTACGTTATGAATATAATTTTAGATAATTTAAAAAATACACTAATTTATACGATACTTAACAAAATCAGACACATGTCAGCACTCACCTCAGACTATAACTAAATTTTGTGATCTGGAACTAAAAGTCCATGACTCTTTCACTTCATGAGATTTTGCTTTGAGAAAAATTGAAGAATTTCATTAATGGAGTTTAGCGTATGACTATATTTTATGATTAATTAGAACATGCACAAATTAATTCAGTACTTAACAAAATGGAACACATGTTACAACTTATCTAATATAATAACTAAAGTTTTTAACTCGGGAAATAAATGTCTATATCAGTTTCATTTCTTAAACTTATGTTTTGATTCAAGTTGGATAATTTCATTAATGATGTCTAGTTTATAAATATATTTTTAGATTATTTGAAACATGCACACACTAAAATTGTATATAACAAAGTCGAACAGAACTTATCTCAGATAACAATTCTATTATTAGCATTTAAAAGAAATTTCCATAACTCACTCAATTCTTTAATTTATGCTTTAATTCAAGTTGGATAATTTCAGTAATGGAGTCTATTTTATGACTGGATTTTTAGATTATTTAAAACATGTGCAGATTAATACAGAATTTAACAACGTCGAACATATGTCCGAACTAATCTTAAACAGCAATTTAGTTTTCACGTCTAGAGAGAAATGCCCATAACTCCTTCTATTCTTAAGGGTTGGCTTTTATTTTCGTAGGAGAAATTCACTAATGGAGTCTAGTTTATGGCTATATTTTTAGATTAATTAAAACATGCACACATTAATACCCTATTTTGCAAAATAATTCACACGTCAAAATTAATCTCAATCAACAATTCAATTTTCAAGTATGGAAAAAATGTGCATAACTCTTTCAGTTCTTAAGATTTTTCTTTGATTCAAGTTAGAATATTTCACTAATGGAGTCAAGTTTATGGCAACAATTCAGCTTAATTAAAACATGGACATATTATTACCGTAAATAACGATATCAATCACATGTTACAACTAATCTCAAACTACAACTCAGTTTTCAGGTCTTGAAAGAAATGTCGGTAATTCCTTCATTTCTTAAGATTTTTCGATCTTTGATTCAAGTTGAGGAATTTCTAAAATGCGTCTACGTTATGAATATAATTTTAGATAATTTAAAAAATACACTAATTTATACGATACTTAACAAAATCGAACACATGTCAGCACTCACCTCAGACTATAACTAAATTTTGTGATCTGGAACTAAAAGTCCATGACTCTTTCACTTCATGAGATTTTGCTTTGAGAAAAATTGAAGAATTTCATTAATGGAGTTTAGCGTATGACTATATTTTATGATTAATTAGAACATGCACAAATTAATTCAGTACTTAACAAAATGGAACACATGTTACAACTTATCTAATATAATAACTAAAGTTTTTAACTCGGGAAATAAATGTCTATATCAGTTTCATTTCTTAAACTTATGTTTTGATTCAAGTTGGATAATTTCATTAATGAAGTCTAGTTTATAAATATATTTTTAGATTATTTGAAACATGCACACACTAAAATTGTATATAACAAAGTCGAACAGAACTTATCTCAGATAACAATTCTATTATTAGCATTTAAAAGAAATTTCCATAACTCACTCAATTCTTTAATTTATGCTTTAATTCAAGTTGGATAATTTCAGTAATGGAGTCTATTTTATGACTGGATTTTTAGATTATTTAAAACATGTGCAGATTAATACAGAATTTAACAACGTCGAACATATGTCCGAACTAATCTTAAACAGCAATTTAGTTTTCACGTCTAGAGAGAAATGCCCATAACTCCTTCAATTCTTAAGGGTTGGCTTTTATTTTAGTAGGAGAACTTCACTAATGGAGTCTAGTTTATGGCTATATTTTTAGATTAATTAAAACATGCACACATTAATACCGTATTTTGCAAAATAAATCACACGTCAATATTAATCTCAAACAACAAGTAAATTTTCAAGTATGGAAAAAATGTGTACAACTCTTTCATTTCTTAGGATTTTTCTTTGATTCAAGTTAGAATATTTCACTAATGGAGTCTAGTTTATGGCAATAATTTAGATTAATTAAAACATGGACACATTATTACCGTAAATAACGATGTCAATCACATGTTAGAACTAATCTCAAACAACAACTCAGTTTTCAGGTCTTGAAAGAAATGTCGGTAATTCCTTCATTTCTTAAGATTTTTCGATCTTTGATTCAAGTTGAGGAATTTTAAAAATGGCGTCTACGCTATGACTATAATTTTAGATATATAAAAAAAATACACTGATTTATACGGTACTTATCAAAATCGAACATATGTCAGAACTCATCTCAGACTATAACGAAGTTTTGTGATCTGGAACTAAATGTCCATGACTCTTTCACTTCATGAGATTTTGCATTCAATCAAATTGAAGAATTTCATTAATGGAGTTTAGCGTATGACTATATTTTTTATTAATTAGAACATGCACAAATTAATACAGTACTTAACAAAATGGAACACATGTTACAAAAGATCTAATATAATAACTAAAGTTTTTAACTCGGGAAATAAATGTCTATATCAGTTTCATTTCTTAAACTTATGTTTTGATTCAAGTTGGATAATTTCATTAATGAAGTCTAGTTTATAAATATATTTTTAGATTATTTGAAACATGCACACACTAAAATTGTATATAACAAAGTCGAACAGAACTTATCTCAGATAACAACTCTATTATTAGCATTTAAAAGAAATTTCCATAACTCACTCAATTCTTTAATTTATGCTTTAATTCAAGTTGGATAATTTCACTAATGGAGTCTATTTTATGACTAGATTTTTAGATTATTTAAAACATGCGCAGATTAATACAGAATTTAACAAAGTCGAACATATGTCCGAACTAATCTTAAACAGCAACTTAGTTTTCACGTCTGGAGGGAAATGCCCATAACTCCTTCATTTCTTAAGGTTTAGCTTTTATTTTAGTTGGAGAATTTGACTAATGGAGTCTAGTTTATGGATATATTTTTCGATTAATTAAAACATGCACGCATTAATGCCCTATTTTGCAAAATAAATTAAACGTCAAAATTAATCTCAAACAACAATTCAATTTTCAAGTATGGAAAAAATGTGTATAACTCTTTCATTTCTTAACATTTTTCTTTGATTCAAGTTAGAATATTTCACTAATGGAGTCTAGTTTATGGCAACAATTTAGCTTAATTAAAACATGGACACATTATTACCGTAAATAACGATGTCAATCACATGTTATAACTAATCTCAAACAACAACTCAGTTTTCAGGTCTTGAAATAAATGTCGGTAATTCCTTCATTTCTTAAGATTTTTCGATCTTTGATTCAAGTTGAGTAATTTCAAAAATGGCGTCTACGTTATGACTATAATTTTAGATAAATTAAAAAAATACACTCATTTATACAGTACTTAACAAAATCAAACACATGTCAGCACTCATCTCAGACTATAACTCAATTTTGTGATCTGGAACTAAAAGTCCATGACTCTCACTTCATGAGATTTTGCTTTGAATCAAATTGAAGAATTTTATTAATGGAGTTTAGCGTATGACTATATTTTATGATTAATTAGAACATGCACAAATTAATTCAGTACTTAACAAAATGGAACACATGTTACAACTGATCTAATATAATAACTAAAGTTTTTAACTCGGGAAATAAATGTCTATATAAGTTTCCTTTCTTAAACTTATGTTTTGATTCAAGTTGGATGATTTCATTAATGAAGTCTAGTTTATGAATATATTTTTAGATTATTTGAAACATGCACACACTTAAATTGTATATGACAAAGTCGAACAGAACTTATCTCAGATAACAACTCTATTATTAGCATTTAAAAGAAATTTCCATAACTCACTCAATTCTTTAATTTATGCTTTAATTCAAGTTGGATAATTTCACTAATGGAGTCTATTTTATGACTAGATTTTTAGATTATTTAAAACATGTGCAGATTAATACAGAAATTAACAAAGTCGAACATATGTCCGAACTAATCTTAAACAGGAATTTAGTTTTCACGTCTAGAGAGAAATGCCCATAACTCCTTCAATTCTTAAGAGTTGGCTTTTATTTTAGTTGGAGAAATTCACTAATGGAGTCTAGTTTATGGCTATATTTTTGGATTAATTAAAACATGCACACATTAATACCGTATTTTGCAAAATAAATCACACGTCAATATTAATCTCAAACAACAAGTAAATTTTCAAGTATGGAAAAAATGTGTACAACTCTTTCATTTCTTAGGATTTTTCTTTGATTCAAGTTAGAATATTTCACTAATGGAGTCTAGTTTATGGCAATAATTTAGATTAATTAAAACATGGACACATTATTACCGTAAATAACGATGTCAATCACATGTTAGAACTAATTTCAAACAAAAACTCAGTTTTCATGTCCTGAAAGAAATGTCGGTAATTCCTTCATTTCTTAAGATTTTTCGATCTTTGATTCAAGTTGTGGAATTTCAAAAATGGCGTCTACGCTATGACTATAATTTTAGATAAATAAAAAAAATACACTGATTTATACGGTACTTATCAAAATCGAACATATATGTCAGCACTCATCTCAGACTATAACTAAATTTTTTGATCTGGAACTAAATGTCCATGACTCTTTCACTTCATGAGATTTTCCTTTGAATCAAATTGAAGAATTTCATTAATGGAGTTTAGCGTATGACTATATTTTATGATTAATTAGAACATGCACAAATTAATACAGTACTTAATAAAATGGAACACATGTTACAACAGATCTAATATAATAACTAAAGTTTTTAACTCAGGAAATAAATGTCTATATCAGTTTCATTTCTTAAACTTATGTTTTGATTCAAGTTGGATAATTTCATTAATGAAGTCTAGTTTGTTAATATATTTTTAGATTATTTGAAACATGCACACACTAAAATTGTATATAATAAAGTCGAACAGAACTTATCTCAGATAACAACTCTATAATTAGCATTTAAAAGAAATTTCCATAACTCACTCAATTCTTTAATTTATGCTTTAATTCAAGTTGGATAATTTCACTAATGGAGTCTATTTTATGACTAGATTTTTAGATTATTTAAAACATGTGCAGATTAATACAGAATTTAACAAAGTCGAACATATGTCCGAACTAATCTTAAACAGCAATTTAGTTTTCACGTCTAGGGAGAAATGCCCATAACACCTTCAATTCTTGAGAGTTGCCTTTTATTTTTGTTGGAGAAATTCACTAATGGAGTCTAGTTTATGGCTATATTTTTAGATTAATTAAAACATGCACACATTAATATCGTATTTTGCAAAATAAATCACACGTCAATATTAATCTCAAACAACAAGTAAATTTTCAAGTATGGAAAAAATGTGTACAACTTTTTCATTTCTTAGGATTTTTCTTTGATTCAAGTTAGAATATTTCACTAATGGTGTCTAGTTTATGGCAATAATTTAGATTAATTAAAACATGGACACATTATTACCGTAAATAACGATGTCAATCACATGTTAGAACTAATCTCAAACAACAACTCCGTTTTCAGGTCCTGAAAGAAATGTCGGTAATTCCTTCATTTCTTAAGATTTTTCGATCTTTGATTCAAGATGAGGAATTTCAAAAATGGCGTCTACGATATGACTATAATTTTGGATAAATAAAAAAAATACAATGATTTATACGGTACTTATCAATATCGAACATATGTCAGCACTCATCTCAGACTATAACTAAATTTTGTGATCTGGAACTAAAGTCCATGACTCTTTCACTTCATGAGATTTTGCTTTGAATCAAATTGAACAATTTCATTAATGGAGTTTAGCATATGACTATATTTTTTGATTAATTAGAACATGGACAAATTAATACAGTACTTAACAAAATGGAACACATGTTACAACAGATCTAATATAATAACTAAAGTTTTTAACTGAGGAAATAAATGTCTATATCAGTTTCATTTCTTAAACTTATGTTTTGATTCAAGTTGGATAATTTCATTAATGAAGTCTAGTTTGTGAATATATTTTTAGATTATTTGAAACATGCACATACTAAATAGTATATAACAAAGTCGAATAGAACTGATCTCAAATAACAACTCTATTATTAGCATTTAAAAGAAATTTCCATAACTCATTCAATTCTTTAAGTATGTTTTAATTCAAGTTGGATAATTTCACTAATGGAGTCTATTTTATGACTAGATTTTAGATTATTTAAAACATGCGCAGATTAATACAGAATTTAACAAAGTCGAACATATGTCAGAACTAATCTTAAACAACAACTTAGTTTTCACGTCTAGAGAGAAATGCCCATAACTCCTTCATTTCTTAAGGATTAGCTTTTATTTTAGTTGGAGAATATTTCACTAATGGAGTCTAGTTTATGGATATATTTTTCGATTAATTAAAACATGCACACATTAATGCCCTATTTTGCAAAATAAATTAAACGTCAAAATTAATCTCAAACAACAATTCAATTTTCAAGTATGGAAAAAATGTGTATAACTCTTTCATTTCTTAACATTTTTCTTTGATTCAAGTTAGAATAATTCACTAATGGAGTCTAGTTTATGGCAACAATTTAGCTTAATTAAAACATGGACACATTATTACCGTAAATAACGATGTCAATCACATGTTATAACTAATCTCAAACAACAACTCAGTTTTCAGGTCTTGAAATAAATGTCGGTAATTCCTTCATTTCTGAAGATTTTTCGATCTTTGATTCAAGTTGAGTAATTTCAAAAATGTCGTCTACGTTATGACTATAATTTTAGATAAATTAAAAAAATACACTGATTTATACGGTACTTAACAAAATCAAACACATGTCAGCACTCATCTCATACTATAACTCAATTTTGTGATCTGGAACTAAAAGTCCATGACTCTTTCACTTCATGAGATTTTGCTTTGAATCAAATTGAAGAATTTCATTAATGGAGTTTAGCGTATGACTATATTTTATGATTAATTAGAACATGCACAAATTAATACAGTACTTAACAAAATGGAACACATGTTACAACAGATCTAATATAATAACTAAAGTTTTTAACTCAGGAAATAAATGTCTATATCAGTTTCATTTCCTAAACTTATGTTTTGATTCAAGTTGGATAATTTCATTAATGAAGTTTAGTTTGTGAATATATTTTTAGATTATTTGAAACATGCACACACTAAAATAGTATATAACAAAGTCGAACAGCACTGATCTCAAATAACAACTCTATTATTAGCATTTAAAAGAAATTTCCATAACTCATTCAATTCTTTAATTTATGCTTTAATTCAAGTTGGATAATTTCACTAATGGAGTCTATTTTATGACTAGATTTTTAGATTATTTAAAACATGCGCAGATTAATACAGAATTTAACAAAGTCGAACATATGTCAGAACGGATCTTAAGCAGCAACTTAGTTTTCACATCTAGAGAGAAATGCCCATAACTCAATCAATTCTTAAGGTTTGGCTTTTATTTTAGTAGGAGAATTTCACTAATGGAGTCTAGTTTATGGCTATATTTTTAGATTAATTAAAACATGCACACATTAATACCGTATTTTGCAAAATAAATCACACGTCAATATTAATCTCAAACAACAACTCAAATTTCAAGTATGGAAAAAATGTATATAACTCTTTCATTTCTTAAGATTTTTCTTTGATTCAAGTTAGAATATTTCACTAATGGAGTCTAGTTTATGGCAACAATTTAGCTTAATTAAAACACGGACACATTATTACCGTAAATAACGATGTCATTCACATGTTAGAACTAATCTCAAACAACAACTCAGTTTTCCTGTCTTGAAATAAATGTCGGTAATTCCTTCATTTCTTAAGATTTTTCGATCTTTATTCAAGTTGAGGAATTTCAAAAATGGCGTCTATGCTATGACTATAATTTTAGATAAATTAAAAAAATACACTGATTTATACGGTACTTAACAAAATCAAACACATGTCGGCACTCATCTCGGACTATATCTCAATTTTGTGATCTGGAACTAAATGTCCATAACTCTTTCACTTCATGAGATTTTGCTTTGAATCAAATTGAAGAATTTCATTAATGGAGTTTAGCGTATGACTATATTTCATGATTAATTTGAACATGCACAAATTAATACAGTACTTTACAAAATGGAACATATGTTAGATCTAATCTAATATAATAACTAAAGTTTTTAACTCAGGAAATAAATGTCTATATCATTTTCATTTCTTAAACTTATGTTTTGATTCAAGTTGGATAATTTCATTAATGGAGTCTAGTTTATGAATATATTTTTAGATTATTTGAAACATGCACACACTAAAATAGTATATAACAAAGTCGAACAGAACTGATCTCAGATAACAACTCCATTTTTAGCATTTAAAAGAAATTTCCATAACTCACTCAATTCTTTAATTTATGCTTTAATTCAAGTTGGATAGTCTTAAACAGCAACTTAGTTTTCACGTCAAGAGAGAAATGCCCATAACTCCATCATTTCTTAAGGTTTGGCTTTAATTTTAGTTGGAGAATTTCACTAATGGAGTCTAGTTTATGGCTATATTTTTAGATTAATTAAAACATGCACGCATTAATACCCTATTTTGCAAAATAAATCACACGTCAAAATTAATCTCAAACAACAATTCAATTTTCAAGTATGGAAAAAATGTGTATAACTCTTTCATATCTTAAGATTTTTCTTTGATTCAAGTTAGAATATTTCACTAATGGAGTCAAGTTTATGGCAACAATTCAGCTTAATTAAAACACGGACACATTATTACCGTAAATAACGATGTCAATCACATGTTATAACTAATCTCAAACAACAACTCAATTTTCAGGTCTTGAAATAAATGTCGGTAATTCCTTTATTTCTTAAGATTTTTCGATCTTTGATTCAAGTTGAGTAATTTCAAACATGTCGTCTACGTTATGACTATAATTTTAGATAAATTAAAAAAATACACTGATTTATACGGTACTTAACAAAATCAAACACATGTCAGCACTGATCTCATACTATAACTCAATTTTGTGATCTGGAACTAAAAGTCCATGACTCTTTCACTTCATGAGATTTTGCTTTGAATCAAATTGAAGAATTTCATTAATGGAGTTTAGCGTATGACTATATTTTATGATTAATTAGAACATGCACAAATTAATTCAGTACTTAACAAAATGGAACACATGTTACAACAGATCTAATAGAATAACTAAAGTTTTTAATTTATGAAACATGCACACACTAAAATTGTATATAACAAAGTCGAACAGCACTGATCTCAAATAACAACTCTATTATTAGCATTTAAAAGAAATTTCCATAACTCATTCAATTCTTTAATTTATGCTTTAATTCAAGTTAGATAATTTCACTAATGGAGTCTATTTAACAAAATGGAACACAAGTTACAACTGATCTAATATAATAACTAAAGTTTTTAACTCAGGAAATAAATCTCTATATCACTTTCATTTCTTAAACTTATGTTTTGATTCAAGTTGGATAATTTCATTAATGAAGTCTAGTTTATGAATATAGTTTTAGATTATTAGAAACATGCACACACTAAAATAGTATATAACAAAGTCGAACAGAACTGATCTCAGATAACAACTCTATTATTAGCATTTAAAAGAAATTTCCATAACTCACTCAATTCTTTAATTTATGCCTTAATTCATGTTGGATAATTTCACTAATGGAGTTTTTTTTATGACTAGATTTTTAGATTATTTAAAACATGCACAGATTAATAAAGAATTTAACAAAGTCGAACATATGTCAGAACTAATCTTAAACAGCAACTTAGTTTTCACGTCTAGAGAGAAATGCCCGTAATTCCTTCATTTCTTAAGGTTTGGCTTTTATTTTAGTCGGAGAATTTCACTAATGGAGTCTAGTTTATGGCTATATTTTTAGATTAATTAAAACATGCACACATTAATACCGTATTTTGCAAAATAAATCACACGTCAAAATAAATCTCAAACAACAAGTAAATTTTCAAGTATAGAAAAAATGTGTATAACTCTTTCATTTCTTAAGATTTTTCTTTGATTCAAGTTAGAATATTTCACTAATGGAATCAAGTTTATGGTAACAATTTAGCTTAATTAAAACATGGACACATTATTACCGTAAATAACGATGTCAATCACATGTTAGAACCAATCTCAAACAACAACTCAGTTTTCAGGTCTTGAAGAAATGTCGGTAATTCCTTCATTTCTTAAGATTTTTCGATATTTGATTCAAGTTGAGGAATTTCAAAAATGGCGTCTACGTTATGACTATAATTTTAGATAAATTAAAAAAATACACTGATTTATACGGTACTTAACAAAATCAAACACATGTCAGCACTCATCTCAGACTATAACTCAATTTTGTGATCTGGAACTAAAAGAGTATGACTCTTTCACTTCATGAGATTTTGCTTTGAATCAAATTGAAGAATTTCATTAATGGAGTTTAGCGTATGACTATATTTTATGATTAATTAGAACATGCACAAATTAATTCAGTACTTAACGAAATGGAACACATGTTACAACTGATCTAATATAATAACTAAAGTTTTTAACTCAGGAAATAAATCTCTATATCACTTTCATTTCTTAAACTTATGTTTTGATTCAAGTTGGATAATTTCATTAATGAAGTCTAGTTTATGAATATATTTTTAGATTATTTGAAACATGCACACACTAAAATAGTATATAACAAAGTCGAATAGAACTGATCTCAGATAACAACTCTATTATTAGCATTTAAAAGAAATTTCCATAACTCACTCAATTCATTAATTTATGCCTTAATTCATGTTGGATAATTTCACTAATAGAGTCTATTTTATGACTAGATTTTTAGATTATTTAAAACATGCATAGATTAATACAGAATTTAACAAAGTCGAAATATGTCAGAACTAATCTTAAACAGCAACTTAGTTTCCACGTCTAGAGAGAAATGCCCATAACTCCTTCATTTCTTAAGGTTTGGCTTTTATTGTAGTCGGAGAATTTCACTAATGGAGTCTAGTTTATGGCTATATTTTTAGATTAATAAAAACATGCACACATTAATACCCTATTTTGTAAAATAAATCACACGTCAAAATTAATCTCAAACAACAATTCAATTTTCAAGTATAGAAAAAATGTGTATAACTCTTTCATTTCTTAAGATTTTTCTTTGATTCAAGTTAGAATATTTCACTAATGGAGTCAAGTTTATGGCAACAATTTAGCTTAATTAAAACATCGACACATTATTACCGTAAATAACGATATCAATCACATGGTAGAACTAATCTCAAACAACAACTCAGTTATCAGGTTTTGAAATAAATGTCGGTAATTCCTTCAACAACTTAGTTTTTCGATCTTTGATTCAAGTTTAGGAATTTCAAAAATGACGACTACGTTATGACTATAATTTTAGATAGATTAAAAAAATACATTGATTCATACGGTACTTAACAAAATTAAACACATGTCAGCAATCATCTCAGACTATAACTCAATTTGTGATCTAGAACTAAATATCCATAACTCTTTCACTTCATGAGATTTTGCTTTGAATCAAATTGAATAATTTCATTAATGGAGTTTAGCGTATGACTATTTTTAAAGATTAATAAGAACATGCACAAATTAATACAGTACTTAACAAAATGGAACACATGTTAGAACTAATCTATTATAATAACTAAAGTTTTTCATGCAGGAAATAAATGTTTATATCACTTTCATTTCTTAAACTTCTGTTTTGATACAAGTTGGATAATTTCATTAATTAAGTCTAGTTTATGAATATATTCTTCGATTATTTAAAACATCCACACACTAAAATAGTATATAACAAAGTCGAACATGACTGATCCCAGATAACAACTCTATTTTTAGCATTTAAAAGAAATTTCCATAACTCACTCAATTCTTTAATTTATGCTTTATTTCAAGTTGGAAAATTTCACTAATAGAGTCTATTTTATGACGAGATTTTTACATTATTTAAAACATGCACAAATTAATACAGAATTTAACAAAGTCGAACATATGTCAGAACTGATCTTAAACAGCAACTTAGTTTTCACGTCTAGAGAGAAATGCCCATAACTCAATCAATTCTTAAGGTTTGGCTTTTATTTTAGTAGGAGAATTTCACTAATGGAGTCTAGTTTATGGCTATATTTTTAGATTAATTAAAACATGCACACATTAATACCGTATTTTGCAAAATAAATCACACGTCAAAATTAATCTCAAACAACAACTCAATTTTCAAGTATGGAAAAAATGTATATAACTCTTTCATTTCTTAAGATTTTTCTTTGATTCAAGTTAGAATATTTCACTAATGGAGTCTAGTTTATGGCAACAATTTAGCTTAATTAAAACATCGACACATTATTACCGTAAATAACGATGTCAATCACGTGTTAGAACTAATCTCAAACAACAACTCAGTTTTCAGGTCTTGAAAGAAATGTCGGTAATTCCTTCATTTCTTAAGATTTTTCGATCTTTGAATCAAGTTTAGGAATTTCAAAAATGGCGTCTACGTTATGACTATAATTTTAGATAGATTAAAAAAATACACTGATTCATACGGTACTTAACAAAATCAAACACATGTCAGCACTCATCTCAGACAATAACTCAATTTTGTGATCTGGAACTAAATGTCCATAACTCTTTCACTTCATGAGATTTTTCTTTGAATCAAATTGAAGAATTTCTTAATGGAGTTTAGCGTATGACTATTTTTAATGATTAATTAGAACATGCACAAATTAATACAATACTTAACACAATGGAACACATGTTAGAACTAATCTAATATAATAACTAACGTTTTTAACGCAGGAAATAAATGTCTATATCACTTTTCATTTCTTAAACTTCTGTTTTGATACAAGTTGGATAATTTCATTAATGTAGTCTAGTTTATGAATATATTTTTCGATTATTTAAAACATCCACACACTAAAATAGTATATAACAAAGTCGAACATGACTGATCTCAGATAACAACTCTATTTTTAGCATTTAAAAGAAATTTCCATAACTCACTCAACTCTTTAACTTATGCTTTAATTCAAGTTGGATAATTTCACTAATGGAGTCTAGTTTATGACTACTTTTTAGATTATTTAAAACATGCACAGATTAATACAGAATTTAAGAAAGTCAAACATACGTCAGAACTAATCTTAAACAGCAACTTAGTTTTCACGTCTAGAGAGAAATGCCAATAACTCAATCAATTCTTAAGGTTTGGCTTTTATTTTAGTAGGAGAAATTCACTAATGGAGTCTAGTTTATGGCTATATTTTTAGATTAATTAAAACATGCACACATTAATACCGTATTTTGCAAAATAAATCACACGTCAATATTAATCTCAAACAACAAGTAAATTTTCAAGTATGGAAAAAATGTGTATAACTCTTTCATTTCTTAAGATTTTTCTTTGATTCAAGTTAGAATATTTCACTGATGGAGTCTAGTTTATGACGACAATTTAGCTTAATTAAAACATGGACACATTATTACCGTAAATAACGATGTCAATCACATGTTACAACTAATCTCAAACAACAACTCAGTTTTCAGGTCTTGAAAGAAATGTCGGTAATTCCTTCATTTCTTAAGATTTTTCGATCTTTGATTCAAGTTGAGGAATTTCAAAAATGGCGTCTACGTTATGAATATAATTTTAGATAATTTAAAAAAATACACTGATTTATACGATACTTAACAAAATCAAACACATGTCAGCACTCATCTCAGACTATAACTCAATTTTGTGATCTGGAACTAAAAGTCCATGACTCTTTCACTCATGAGATTTTGCTTTGAATCAAATTGAAGAATTTCATTAATGGAGTTTAGCGTATGACTATATTTTATGATTAATTAGAACATGCACAAATTAATACATTACTTAACAAAATGGAACACATGTTACAACTGATCTAGTATAATAACTAAAGTTTTTAACTCGGGAAATAAATGTCTATATCAGTTTCATTTCTTAAACTTATGTTTTGATTCAAATTGGATAATTTCATTAATGAAGTCTAATTTATGAATATATTCTTCGATTATTTAAAACATCCACACACTTAAATAGTATATAACAAAGTCGAACAGAACTGATCTCAGATAACAACTCTATTATTAGCATTTAAATGAAATTTCCATAACTCACTCAATTCTTTAATTTATGCCTTAATTCATGTTGGATAATTTCACTAATAGAGTCTATTTTATGACTAGATTTTTAGATTATTTAAAACATGCACAGATTAATGCAGAATTTAACAAAGTCGAACATATGTCAGAACTAATCTTAAACAGCAACTTAGTTTTCACGTCTAGAGAGAAATGCCCGTAATTCCTTCATTTCTTAAGGTTTGGCTTTTATTGTAGTCGAAGAATTTCAATAATGGAGTCTATTTTATGGCTATATTTTTAGATTAATTAAAACATGCACACATTAATACCCTATTTTGCAAAATAAATCACACGTCAAAATTAATCTCAAACAACAATTCAATTTTCAAGTATAGAAAAAATGTGTATAACTCTTTCATTTCTTAAGATTTTTCTTTGATTCAAGTTAGAATATTTCACTAATGGAGTCAAGTTTATGGCAACAATTTAGCTTAATTAAAACATCGACACATTATTACCGTAAATAACGATGTCAATCACATGTTAGAACTAATCTCAAACAACAACTTAGTTTTCAGGTCTTGAAATAAATGTCGGTAATTCCTTCATTTATTAAGATTTTTCGATCTTTGATTCAAGTTTAGGAATATCAAAAATGGCGTCTACGTTATGACTATAATTTTAGATAGATTAAAAAAATACACTGATTCATACGGTACTTAACAAAATCAAACACATGTCAGCACTCATCTCAGACTATAACGAAATTTTGTGATCTGGAACTAAATGTCCATAACTCTTTCACTTCATGAGATTTTGCTTTGAATCAAATTGAAGAATTTCATTAATGGAGTTTAGCGTATGACTATTTTTAATGATTAATTAGACCATGCACAAATTAATACAGTACTTAACAAAATGGAACACATGTTAGAACTAATCTATTATAATAACTAAAGTTTTTAACTCAGGAAATAAATGTCTATATACCTTTCATTTCTTAAACTTCTGTTTTGATACAAGTTGGATAATTTCATTAATGAAGTCTAATTTATGAATATATTCTTCGATTGTTTAAAACATCCACACACTAAAATAATATATAACAAAGTCGAACATGTTTGATCTCAGATAACAACTCTATTTTTAGCATTTAAAAGAAATTTCCATAACTCACTCAATTCTTTAATTTATGCTTTATTTCAAGATGGAAAATTTCACTAATAGAGTCTATTTTATGACTAGATTTTTAGATTATTTAAAACATGCACAGATTAATACAGAATTTAACAAAGTCGAACATATGTCAGAACTGATCTTAAACCGCAACTTAGTTTTCACGTCTAGAGAGAAATGCCCATAACTCATTCAATTCTTAAGGTTTGGCTTTTATTTTAGTAGGAGAATTTCACTAATGGAGTCTAGTTTATGGCTATATTTTTAGATTAATTAAAACATGCACACATTAATACCGTATTTTGCAAAATAAATCACCAGCAATATTAATCTCAAACAACAAGTAAATTTTCAAGTATGGAAAAAATGTGTATAACTCTTTCATTTCTTAAGATTTTTCTTTGATTCAAGTTAGAATATTTCACTGATGGAGTCTAGTTTATGACGACAATTTAGCTTAATTAAAACATGGACACATTATTACCGTAAATAACGATGTCAATCACATGTTACAACTAATCTCAGACAACAACTCAGTTTTCAGGTCTTGAAAGAAATGTCGGTAATTCCTTCATTTCTTAAGATTTTTCGATCTTTGATTCAAGTTGAGGAATTTCAAAAATGGCGTCTACGTTATGAATATAATTTTAGATAATTAAAAAAATACACTGATTCATACGGTACTTAACAAAATTAAACACATGTCAACACTCATCTCAGACTATAACTCAATTTTGTGATCTGGAACTAAAAGTCCATGACTCTTTCACTCATGAGATTTTGCTTTGAATTAAATTGAAGAATTTCATTAATGGAGTTTAGCGTATGACTATATTTTATGATTAATTAGAACATGCACAAATTAATACAGTATTTAACAAAATGGAACACATGTTAGAACTAATCTATGATAATAACTAAAGTTTTTAACTCAGGAAATAAATGTCTATATCACTTTCATTTCTTAAACTTCTGTTTTGATACAAGTTGGATAATTTCATTAATGAAGTCTAGTTTATGAATATATTCTTCGATTATTTAAAACATCCACACACTAAAATAGTATATAACAAAGTCGAACATGACTGATCTCAGATAACAACACTATTTTAGCATTTAAAATAAATTTCCATAACTCACTCAATTCTTTAATTTATGCTTTATTTCAAGTTGAAAAATTTCACTAATAGAGTCTATTTTATGTCTAGATTTTTAGATTATTTAAAACATGCACAGATTAATACAGAATTTAAAAAAGTCGAACATATTTCAGAACTGATCTTAAACCGAAACTTAGTTTTCACGTCTAGAGAGAAATGCCCATAACTCATTCAATTCTTAAGGTTTGGCTTTTATTTTAGTAGGAGAATTTCACTAATGGAGTCTAGTTTATGGCTATATTTTTAAATTAATTAAAACATGCACACATTAATACCGTAGTTTGCAAAATAAATCACACGTCAATATTAATCTCAAACAACAAGTAAATTTTCAAGTATGGAAAAAATGTGTATAACTCTTTCATTTCTTAAGATTTTTCTTTGATTCAAGTTAGAATATTTCACTGATGGATTCTAGTTTATGACGACAATTTAGCTTAATTAAAACATGGACACATTATTACCGTAAATAACGATGTCAATTACATGTTACAACTAATCTCAGACAACAACTCAGTTTTCAGGTCTTGAAAGAAATGTCGGTAATTCCTTCATTTCTTAAGATTTTTCGATCTTTGATTCAAGTTGAGGAATTTCAAAAATGGCGTCTACGTTATGAATATAATTTTAGATAATTAAAAAAATACACTGATTTATACGATACTTAACAAAATCAAACACATGTCAATACTCATCTCAGACTATAACTCAATTTTGTGATCTGGAACTAAAAGTCCATGACTCTTTCACTCATGAGATTTTGCTTTGAATTAAATTGAAGAATTTCATTAATGGAGTTTAGCGTATGACTATATTTTATGATTAATTAGAACATGCACAAATTAATACAGTACTTAACAAAGTGGAACACATGTTAGAACTAATCTATGATAATAACTAAAGTTTTTAACTCAGGAAATAAATGTCTATATCACTTTCATTTCTTAAACTTCTGTTTTGATACAAGTTGGATAATTTCATTAATGAAGTCTAGTTTATGAATATATTCTTCGATTATTTAAAACATCCACACACTAAAATAGTATATAACAAAGTCGAACATGACTGATCTCAGATAACAACTCTTTTTGTAGCATTTAAAAGAAATTTCCATAACTCACTCAATTCTTTAATTTATGCTTTATTTCAAGTTGGAAAATTTCACTAATAGAGTCTATATTATGACTAGATTTTTAGATTATTTAAAACATGCACAGATTAATACAGAATTTAACAAAGTCGAACATATGTCAGAACTAATCTTAAACAGCAACTTAGTTTTCACGTCTAGAGAGAAATGCCCATAACACCTTAATTTCTTAAGGTTTGGCTTTTATTTTAGTCGGAGAATTTCACTAATGGAGTCTAGTTTATGGCTATATTTTTAGATTAATTAAAACATGCACACATTAATACCCTATTTTGCAAAATAAATCACACGTCAAAATTAATCTTAAACAACAATTCAATTTTCAAGTGTAGAAAAAATGTGTATAACTCTTTCATTTCTTAAGATTTTTCTTTGATTCAAGTTAGAATATTTCACTAATGGAGTCAAGTTTATGGCAACAATTTAGCTTAATTAAAACATGGACACATTATTACCGTAAATAACGATGTCAATCACATGTTAGAACTAATCTCAAACAACAACTCAGTTTTCAGGTCTTGAAATAAAAGTCGGTAATTCCTTCATTTATTAAGATTTTTGTGATCTGGAACTAAAAGAGTATGACTCTTTCACTTCATGAGATTTTGCTTTGAATCAAATTGAAGAATTTCATTAATGGAGTTTAGCGTATGACTATATTTTATGATTAATTAGAACATGCACAAATTAATTCAGTACTTAACAAAATGGAACACATGTTACAGCTGATCTAGTATAATAACTAAAGTTTTTAACTCGGGAAATAAATGTCTATATCAGTTTCATTTCTTAAACTTATTTTTTGATTCAAGTTGGATAATTTCATTAATGAAGTCTAGTTTATGAATATATTTTTAGATTATTTGAAACATGCACACACTAAAATTGTATATAACAAAGTCGAACAGAACTTATCTCAGATAACAACTCTATTATTAGCATTTAAAAGAAATTTCCATAACTCACTCAATTCTTTAATTTATGCCTAAATTCAAGTTGGATAATTTCACTAATGGAGTCTATTTTATGACTAGATTTTTAGATTAGTTAAAACATGCACAGATTAATACAGAATTTAACAAAGTCGAACATATGTCAGAACTGATCTTAAATAGCAACTTAGTTTTCACGTCTAGAGAGAAATGCTCATAACTCCTTCATTTCTTAAGGTTTGGCTTTTATTGTAGTCGGAGAATTTCACTAATGGAGTCTAGTTTATGGCTATATTTTTAGATTAATTAAAACATGCACACATTAATACCCTATTTTTTAAAATAAATCACACGTCAAAATTAATCTTAAACAACAATTCAATTTTCAAGTATAGAAAAAATGTGTATAACTCTTTCATTTCTTAAGATTTTTCTTTGATTCAAGTTAGAATATTTCACTAATGGAGTCAAGTTTATGGCAACAATTTAGCTTAATTAAAACATGGTCAATTATTACCGTAAATAACGATGTCAATCACATGTTACAACTAATCTCAAACAACAACTCAGTTTTCAGGTCTTGAAAGAAATGTCGGTAATTCCTTCATTTCTTAAGATTTTTCGATCTTTGATTCAAGTTGAGGAATTTCAAAAATGGCGTCTTCGTTATGAATATAATTTTAGATAATTTAAAAAAATACACTGATTTATACGATACTTAACAAAATCAATCACATGTCAGCACTCATCTCAGACTATAACTCAATTTTGTGATCTGGAACTAAAAGTCCATGACTCTTTCACTTCATGAGATTTTGCTTTGAATCAAATTGAAGAATTTCATTAATGGAGTTTAGCGTATGACTATATTTTATGATTAATTAGAACATGCACAAATTAATACAGTACTTAACGAAATGGAACACATGTTACAACTGATCAAATATAATAACTAAAGTTTTTAACTCAGGAAATAAATCTCTAAATCACTTTCATTTCTTAAACTTATGTTTTGATTCAAGTTGGATAATTTCATTAATGAAGTCTAGTTTATGAATATATTCTTCGATTATTTGAAACATGCACACACGAAAATAGTATATATCAAAGTCGAACAGAACTGATCTCAGATAACAACTCTATTATTAGCATTTAAATGAAATTTCCATAACTCACTAAATTGTTTAATTTATGCCTTAATTCATGTTGGATAATTTCACTAATAGAGTCTATTTTATGACTAGATTTTTAGATTATTTAAAACATGCACAGATTAATGCAGAATTTAACAAAGTCGAACATATGTCAGAACTGATCTTAAACAGCAACTTAGTTTTCACGTCTAGAGAGAAATGCCCATAATTCCTTCATTTCTTAAGGTTTGGCTTTTATTGAAGTCGAAGAATTTCACTAATGGAGTCTAGTTTATGGCTATATTTTTAGATTAATTAAAACATGCAAACATTAATACCGTATTTTGTAAAATAAATCACACGTCAATATTAATCTCAAACAACAAGTCAATTTTCAAGTATGGAAAAAATGTATATAACTCTTTCATTTCTTAAGATTTTTCTTTGATTCAAGTTAGAATATTTCACTAATGGAGTCTAGTTTATGGCTTCAATTTAGCTTAATTAAAACATCGACACATTTTACCGTAAATAACGATGTCAATCACGTGTTAGAACTAATCTCAAACAACAACTCAGTTTTCAGGTCTTGAAAGAAATGTCGGTAATTCCTTCATTTCTTAAGATTTTTCGATCTTTGATTCAAGTTTAGGAATATCAAAAATGGCATCTACGTTATGACTATAATTTTAGATAGATTAAAAAAATACACTGATTCATACGGTACTTAACAAAATCAAACACATGTCAGCACTCATCTCAGACTATAACTCAATTTTGTGATCTGGAACTAAATGTCCATAACTCTTTCACTTCATGAGATTTTGCTTTGAATCAAATTGAAGAATTTCATTAATGGAGTTTAGCGTATGACTATTTTTAATGATTAATTATAACATGCACAAATTTTTACAGTACTTAACAAAATGGAACACATGTTAGAACTAATCTAATATAATAACTAAAGTTTTTAACGCAGGAAATAAATGTCTATATCACTTTTCATTTCTTAAACTTCTGTTTTGATACAAGTTGGATAATTTCATTAATGGAGTCTAGTTTATGAATATATTTTTCGATTATTTAAAACATCCACACACTAAAATAGTATATAACAAAGTCGAACATGACTGATCTCAGATAACAACTCTATTTTTAGCATTTAAAAGAAATTTCCATAACTCACTCAATTCTTTAACTTATGCTTTAATTCAAGTTGGATAATTTCACTAATGGAGTCTAGTTTATGACTACTTTTTAGATTATTTAAAACATGCACAGATTAATACAGAATTTAACAAAGTCGAACATATGTCAGAACTAATCTTAAACAGCAACTTAGTTTTCACGTCTAGAGAGAAATGCCCATAACTCCTTAATTTCTTAAGGTTTGGCTTTTATTTTAGTCGGAGAATTTCATTAATGGAGTCTAGTTTATGGCTATATTTTTAGATTAATTAAAACATGCACACATTAATACCCTATTTTGCAAAATAAATCACACGTCAAAATTAATCTCAAACAACAATTCAATTTTCAAGTATAGAAAAAATGTGTATTACTCTTTCGTTTCTTAAGATTTTTCTTTGATTCAAGTTAGAATATTTCACTAATGGAATCAAGTTTATGGCAACAATTTAGCTTAATTAAAACATGGACACATTATTACCGTAAATAACGATGTCAATCACATGTTACAACTAATCTCAAACAACAACTCAGTTTTCAGGTCTTGAAAGAAATGTCGGTAATTCCTTCATTTCTTAAGATTTTTCGATCTTTGATTCAAGTTGAGGAATTTCAAAAATGGCGTCTACGTTATGAATATAATTTTAGATAATTTAAAAAAAATACACTGATTTATACGATACTTAACAAAATCAAACACATGTCAGCACTCATCTCAGACTTTAACTCAATTTTGTGATCTGGAACTAAAAGTCCATGACTCTTTCACTTATGAGATTTTGCTTTGAATCTAATTGAAGAATTTCATTAATAAAGTTTAGCGTATGACTATATTTTATGATTAATTAGAACATGCACAAATTAATACAGTACTTAACAAAATGGAACACATGTTACAACTGATCTAGTATAATAACTAAAGTTTTTAACTCGGGAAATAAATGTCTATATCAGTTTCATTTCTTAAACTTATGTTTTGATTCAAGTTGGATAATTTCATTAATGAAGTCTAGTTTATGAATATATTTTTAGATTATTTGAAACATGCACACACTAAAATTGTATATAACAAAGTCGAACATAACTTATCTCAGATAACAACTCTATTATTAGCATTTAAAAAAAAATTCCATAACTCACTGAATTCTTTAATTTATGCCTTAATTCAAGTTGGATAATTTCACTAATGGAGTATATTTTATGACTAGATTTTTAGATTATTTAAAACATGCACAGATTAATACAGAATTTAACAAAGTCGAACATATTTCAGAACTGATCTTAAACAGCAACTTAGTTTTCACGTCTAGAGAGAAATGCCCATAACTCAATCAATTCTTAAGGTTTGGCTTTTACTTTAGTAGGAGAATTTCACTAATGGAGTCTAGTTTATGGCTATATTTTTAGATTAATTAAAACATGCAAACATTAATACCGTATTTTGCAAAATAAATCACACGTCAATATTAATCTCAAACAACAAGTCAATTTTCAAGTATGGAAAAAATGTATATAACTCTTTCATTTCTTACGATTTTTCTTTGATTCAAGTTAGAATATTTCACTAATGGAGTCTATTTTATGGCAACAATTTAGCTTAATTAAAACATCGACACATTTTACCGTAAATAACGATGTCAATCACGTGTTAGAACAAATCTCAAACAACAACTCAGTTTTCAGGTCTTGAAAGAAATGTCGGTAATTCCTTCATTTCTTAAGATTTTTCGATCTTTGATTCAAGTTTAGGAATATAAAACATGGCATCTACGTTATGACTATAATTTTAGATAGATTAAAAAAATACACTGATTCATACGGTACTTAACAAAATCAAACACATGTCAGCACTCATCTCAGACTATAACTCAATTTTGTGATCTGGAACTAAATGTCCATAACTCTTTCACTTCATGAGATTTTGTTTTGAATCAAATTGAAGAATTTCATTAATGGAGTTTAGCGTATGACTATTTTTAATGATTAATTAGAACATGCACAAATTTTTACAGTACTTAACAAAATGGAACACATGTTAGAACTAATCTAATATAATAACTAAAGTTTTTAACGCAGGAAATAAATGTCTATATCACTTTTCATTTCTTAAACTTCTGTTTTGATACAAGTTGGATAATTTCATTAATGGAGTCTAGTTTATGAATATATTTTTCGATTATTTAAAACATCCACACACTAAAATAGTATATAACAAAGTCGAACATGACTGATCTCAGATAACAACTCTATTTTTAGCATTTAAAAGAAGTTTCCATAACTCACTCAATTCTTTAACTTATGCTTTAATTCAAGTTGGATAATTTCACTAATGGAGTCTAGTTTATGACTACTTTTTAGATTATTTAAAACATGCACAGATTAATACAGAATTTAACAAAGTGGAACATATGTCAGAACTAATCTTAAACAGCAACTTAGTTTTCACGTCTAGAGAGAAATGCCCATAACTCCTTAATTTCTTAAGGTTTGGCTTTTATTTTAGTCGGAGAATTTCACTAATGGAGTCTAGTTTATGGCTATATTATTAGATTTATTAAAACATGAACACATTAATACCCTATTTTGCAAAATAAATCACACATCAAAATTAATCTCAAACAACAATTCAATTTTCAAGTATAGAAAAAATGTGTATTACTCTTTCGTTTCTTAAGATTTTTCTTTGATTCAAGTTAAAATATTTCACTAATGGAGTCAAGTTTATGGCAACAATTTAGCTTAATTAAAACATGGACACATTATTACCGTAAATAACGATGTCAATCACATGTTACAACTAATCTCAAACAACAACTCAGTTTTTAGGTCTTGAAAGAAATGTCGGTAATTCCTTCATTTCTTAAGATTTTTTGATCTTTGATTCAAGTTGAGGAATTTCAAAAATGGCGTCTACGTTTTGAATATAATTTTAGATAATTTAAAAAAATACACTGATTTATACGATACTTAACAAAATTAAACACATGTCAGCACTAATCTCAGACTATAAATCAATTTTGTGATCTGGAACTAAAAGTCCATGACTCTTTCACTCATGAGATTTTGCTTTGAATCAAATTGAAGAATTTCATTAATGGAGTTTAGCGTATGACTATATTTTATGATTAATTAGAACATGCACAAATTAATACAGTACTTAACAAAATGGAACACATGTTAGAACTAATCTATGATAATAACTAAAGTTTTTAACTCAGGAAATAAATGTTTATATCACTTACATTTCTTAAACTTCTGTTTTGATACAAGTGGGATAATTTCATTAATGAATTCTAGTTTATGAATATATTCTTCGATTATTTAAAACATCCACACACTAAAATAGTATATAACAAAGTCGAACATGACTGATATCAGATAACAACTGTTTTTGTAGCATTTAAAAGAAATTTCCATAACTCACTCAATTCTTTAATTTATGTTTTATTTCAAGTTGGAAAATTTCACTAATAGAGTCTATTTTATGACTAGATTTTTAGATTATTTAAAACATGCACAGATTAATACAGAATTTAACAAAGTCGAACATATGTCAGAACTAATCTTAAACAGCAACTTAGTTTTCACGTCTAGAGAGAAATGCCCATAACTCCTTAATTTCTTAAGGTTTGGCTTTTATTTTAGTCGGAGAATTTCACTAATGGAGTCTAGTTTATGGCTATATTTTTAGATTAATTAAAACATGCACACATTAATACCCTATTTTGCAAAATAAATCACACGTCAAAATTAATCTCAAACAACAATTCAATTTTCAAGTATAGAAAAAATGTGTATTACTCTTTCATTTCTTAAGATTTTTCTTTGATTCAAGTTAGAATATTTCACTAATGGATTCAAGTTTATGGCAACAATTTAGCTTAATTAAAACATGGACACATTATTACCGTAAATAACGATGTCAATCACGTGTTAGAACTAATCTCAAACAACAACTCAGTTTTCAGGTCTTGAAAGAAATGTCGGTAATTCCTTCATTTCTTAAGATTTTTCGATCTTTGATTCAAGTTGAGGAATTTCAAAAATGGCGTCTACGTTATGACTATAATTTTAGATAAATTAAAAAAATACACTGATTTATACGGTACTTAACAAAATCAAACACATGTCAGCACTCATCTCAGACTATAACTCAATTTTGTGATCTGGAACTAAAAGAGTATGACTCTTTCACTTCATGAGATTTTGCTTTGAATCAAATTGAAGAATTTCATTAATGGAGTTTAGCGTATGACTATATTTTATGATTAGTTAGAACATGCACAAATTAATTCAGTACTTAACAAAATGGAACACATGTTACAACTGATCTAGTATAATAACTAAAGTTTTTAACTCGGGAAATAAATGTCTATATCAGTTTCATTTCTTAAACTTATGTTTTGATTCAAGTTGGATAATTTCATTAATGAAGTCTAGTTTATGAATATATTTTTAGATTATTTGAAACATGCACACACTAAAATTGTATATAACAAAGTCGAACAGAACTTATCTCAGATAACAACTCTATTATTAGCATTTAAAAGAAATTTACATAACTCAATCAATTCTTTAATTTATGCCTTAATTCAAGTTGGATAATTTCACTAATGGAGTCTATTTTATGACTAGATTTTTAGATTATTTAAAACATGCACAGATTAATACAGAATTTAACAAAGTCGAACATATGTCAGAACTAATCTTAAACAGCAACTTAGTTTTCACGTCTAGAGAGAAATGCCCATAACTCAATCAATTCTTAAGGTTTGGCTTTTACTTTAGTAGGAGAATTTCACTAATGGAGTCTAGTTTATGGCTATATTTTTAGATTAATTAAAACATGCACACATTAATACCGTATTTTGCAAAATAAATCACACGTCAATATTAATCTCAAACAACAAGTAAATTTTCAAGTATGGAAAAAATGTGTATAACTCTTTCATTTCTTAAGATTTTTCTCTGATTCAAGTTAGAATATTTCACTAATGGAGTCTAGTTTATGACGACAATTTAGCTTAATTAAAACATGGACACATTATTACCGTAAATAACGATGTCAATCCCATGTTACAACTAATCTCAAACAACAACTCAGTTTTCAGGTCTTGAAAGAAATGTCGGTAATTCCTTCATTTCTTAAGATTTTTCGATCTTTGATTCAAGTTGAGGAATTTCAAAAATGGCGTCTACGTTATGAATATAATTTTAGATAATTTAAAAAAATACACTGATTTATACGATACTTAACAAAATCACTCATGAGATTTTGCTTTGAATCAAATTGAAGAATTTCATTAATGGAGTTTAGCGTATGACTATATTTTATGATTAATTAGAACATGCACAAATTAATACAGTACTTAACAAAATGGAACACATGTTAGAATTAATCTATGATAATAACTAAAGTTTTTATCTGAGGAAATAAATCTCTATATCACTTTCATTTCTTAAACTTCTGTTTTGATATAAGTTGGATAATTTCATTAATGAAGTCTAGTTTATGAATATATTCTTCGATTATTTAAAACATCCACACACTAAAATAGTATATAACAAAGTCGAACATGACTGATCTCAGATAACAACACTATTTTAGCATTTAAAAGAAATTTCCATAACTCACTCAATTCTTTAATTTATGCTTTATTTCAAGTTGGAAAATTTCACTAATAGAGTCTATTTTATGACTAGATTTTTAGATTATTTAAAACATGCACAGATTAATACAGAATTTAACAAAGTCGAACATATGTCAGAACTGATCTTAAACAGCAAATTAGTTTTCACGTCTAGAGAGAAATACCCATAACTCATTCAATTCTTAAGGTTTGGCTTTTATTTTAGTAGGAGAATTTCACTAATGGAGTCTAGTTTATGGCTATATTTTTAGATTAATTAAAACATGCACACATTAATACCGTATTTTGCAAAATAAATCACACGTCAATATTAATCTCAAACAACAAGTAAATTTTCAAGTATGGCAAAAATGTGTATAACTCTTTCATTTCTTAAGATTTTTCTTTGATTCAAGTTAGAATATTTCACTAATGGAGTCAAGTTTATGGCAACAATTTAGCTTAATTAAAACATGTACACATTATTACCGTAAATAACGATGTCAATCACATGTTAGAACTAATCTAAAACAACAACTCAGTTTTC
Organism: Portulaca oleracea; assembly: GCA_029582165.1. Taxonomy (NCBI): domain Eukaryota; kingdom Viridiplantae; phylum Streptophyta; class Magnoliopsida; order Caryophyllales; family Portulacaceae; genus Portulaca; species Portulaca oleracea. The sequence goes on from CM055875.1 coordinate 6,310,191, forward strand.
AGGTCATGAAAGAAATGTCGGTAATTCCTTCATTTCTTAAGATTTTTCGATCTTTGATTAAAGTTTAGGAATATAAAAAATGACGTCTATGTTATGACTATAATTTTAGATAGATTAAAAAAATACACTGATTCATACGGTACTTAACAAAATCAAACACATGTCAGCACTCATCTCAGACTATAACTCAATTTTGTGATCTGGGACTAAATGTCCATAACTCTTTCACTTCATGAGATTTTGCTTTGAATCAAATTGAAGAATTTCATTAATGGAGTTTAGCGTATCACTATTTTTAATGATTAATTAGAACATGCACAAATTAATACAATACTTAACAAAACGGAACACATGTTAGAACTAATCTATTATAATAACTAAAGTTTTTAACTCAGGAAATAAATGTCTATATCACTTTCATATCTTAAACTTCTGTTTTGATACAAGTTGGATAATTTCATTAATGAAGTCTAGTTTATGAATATATTCTTCGATTATTTAAAACATCCACACACTAAAATAGTATATAACAAAGTCGAACATGACCGATCTCAGATAACAATTCTTTTTTTAGCATTTAAAAGAAATTTCCATAACTCACTCAATTCTTTAATTTATGCTTTATTTCAAGTTGGAAAATTTCACTAATAGAGTCTATTTTATGACTAGATTTTTAGATTATTTAAAACATGCACAGATTAATACGGAATTTAACAAAGTCGAACATATGTCAGAACTGATCTTAAACAGCAACTTAGTTTTCACGTCTAGAGAGAAATGCCCATAACTCATTCAATTCTTAAGGTTTGGCTTTAATTTTAGTAGGAGAATTTCACTAATGGAGTCTAGTTTATGGCTATATTTTTAGATTAATTAAAACATGCACACATTAATACCGTATTTTGCAAAATAAATCACACGTCAATATTAATCTCAAACAACAAGTAAATTTTCAAGTATGGCAAAAATGTGTATAACTCTTTCATTTCTTAAGATTTTTCTTTGATTAGAGTTAGAATATTTCACTAATGGAGTCTAGTTTATGGCAACAATTTAGCTTAATTAAAACTTGGACACATTATTACCGTAAATAACGATGTCAATCACATGTTAGAACTAATCTCAAACAACAACTCAGTTTTCAGGTCATGAAAGAAATGTCGGTAATTCCTTCATTTCTTAAGATTTTTCGATCTTTGATTCAAGTTTAGGAATATAAAAAATGGCGTCTACGTTATGACTATAATTTTAGATAGATTAAAAAAATACACTGATTCATACGGTACTTAACAAAATCAAACACATGTCAGCACTCATCTCAGACTATAACTTAATTTTGTGATCTGGGACTAAATGTCCATAACTCTTTCACTTCATGAGATTTTGCTTTGAATCAAATTGAAGAATTTCATTAATGGAGTTTAGCGTATCACTATTTTTAATGATTAATTAGAACATGCACAAATTAATACAGTACTTAACAAAACGGAACACATGTTAGAACTAATCTATTATAATAACTAAAGTTTTTAACTCAGGAAATAAATGTCTATATCACTTTCATATCTTAAACTTCTGTTTTGATACAAGTTGGATAATTTCATTAATGAAGTCTAGTTTATGAATATATTCTTCGATTATTTAAAACATCCACACACTAAAATAGTATATAACAAAGTCGAACATGACTGATCTCAGATAACAATTCTATTTTTAGCATTTAAAAGAAATTTCCATAACTCACTCAATTCTTTAATTTATGCTTTATTTCAATTTGGAAAATTTCACTAATAGAGTCTATTTTATGACTAGATTTTTAGATTATTTAAAACATGGACAGATTAATACAGAATTTAACAAAGTCGAACATATGTCAGAACTGATCTTAAACAGCAACTTAGTTTTCACGTCTAGAGAGAAATACCCATAACTCATTCAATTCTTAAGGTTTGGCTTTTATTTTAGTAGGAGAATTTCACTAATGGAGTCTAGTTTATGGCTATATTTTTAGATTAGTTAAAACATGCACACATTAATACCGTATTTTGCAAAATAAATCACACGTCAATATTAATCTCAAACAACAAGTAAATTTTCAAGTATGGCAAAAATGTGTATAACTCTTTCATTTGTTAAGATTTTTCTTTGATTCAAGTTAGAATATTTCACTAATGGAGTCTAGTTTATGGCAACAATTTAGCTTAATTAAAACATGGACACATTATTACCGTAAATAACGATGTCAATCACATGTTAGAACTAATCTAAAACAACAACTCAGTTTTCAGGTCATGAAAGAAATGTCGGTAATTCCTTCATTTCTTAAGATTTTTCGATCTTTGATTCAAGTTTAGGAATATAAAAAATGGCGTCTACGTTATGACTATAATTTTAGATAGATTAAAAAAATACACTGATTCATACGGTACTTAACAAAATCAAACACATGTCAGCACTCATCTCAGACTATAACTCAATTTTGTGATGGGACTAAATGTCCATAACTCTTTCACTTCATGAGATTTTGCTTTGAATCAAATTGAAGAATTTCATTAATGGAGTTTAGCGTATCACTATTTTTAATGATTAATTAGAACATGCACAAATTAATACGATTTAACAAAACGGAACACATGTTAGAACTAATCTATTATAATAACTAAAGTTTTTAACTCAGAAATAAATGTCTATATCACTTTCATATCTTAAACTGTTTTGATACAAGTTGGATAATTTCATTAATGAAGTCTAGTTTATGAATATATTCTTCGATTATTTAAAACATCCACACACTAAAATAGTATATAACAAAGTCGAACATGACTGATCTCAGATAACAATTCTATTTTTAGCATTTAAAAGAAATTTCCATAACTCACTCAATTCTTTAATTTATGCTTTATTTCAATTTGGAAAATTTCACTAATAGAGTCTATTTTATGACTAGATTTTTAGATTATTTAAAACATGGACAGATTAATACAGAATTTAACAAAGTCGAACATATGTCAGAACTGATCTTAAACAGCAACTTAGTTTTCACGTCTAGAGAGAAATACCCATAACTCATTCAATTCTTAAGGTTTGGCTTTTATTTTAGTAGGAGAATTTCACTAATGGAGTCTAGTTTATGGCTATATTTTTAGATTAGTTAAAACATGCACACATTAATACCGTATTTTGCAAAATAAATCACACGTCAATATTAATCTCAAACAACAAGTAAATTTTCAAGTATGGCAAAAATGTGTATAACTCTTTCATTTGTTAAGATTTTTCTTTGATTCAAGTTAGAATATTTCACTAATGGAGTCTAGTTTATGGCAACAATTTAGCTTAATTAAAACATGGACACATTATTACCGTAAATAACGATGTCAATCACATGTTAGAACTAATCTAAAACAACAACTCAGTTTTCAGGTCATGAAAGAAATGTCGGTAATTCCTTCATTTCTTAAGATTTTTCGATCTTTGATTCAAGTTTAGGAATATAAAAAATGGCGTACGTTATGACTATAATTTTAGATAGATTAAAAAAATACACTGATTCATACGGTACTTAACAAAATCAAACACATGTCAGCACTCATCTCAGACTATAACTCAATTTTGTGATCTGGGACTAAATGTCCATAACTCTTTCACTTCATGAGATTTTGCTTTGAATCAAATTGAAGAATTTCATTAATGGAGTTTAGCGTATCACTATTTTTAATGATTAATTAGAACATGCACAAATTAATAAGATTAACAAAACGGAACACATGTTAGAACTAATCTATTATAATAACTAAAGTTTTTAACTCAGGAAATAAATGTCTATATCACTTTCATATCTTAAACTTCTGTTTTGATACAAGTTGGATAATTTCATTAATGAAGTCTAGTTTATGAATATATTCTTCGATTATTTAAAACATCCACACACTAAAATAGTATATAACAAAGTCGAACATGACCGATCTATAACAATTCTATTTTTAGCATTTAAAAGAAATTTCCATAACTCACTCAATTCTTTAATTTATGCTTTATTTCAATTTGGAAAATTTCACTAATAGAGTCTATTTTATGACTAGATTTTTAGATTATTTAAAACATGGACAGATTAATACAGAATTTAACAAAGTCGAACATATGTCAGAACTGATCTTAAACAGCAACTTAGTTTTCACGTCTAGAGAGAAATACCCATAACTCATTCAATTCTTAAGGTTTGGCTTTTATTTTAGTAGGAGAATTTCACTAATGGAGTCTAGTTTATGGCTATATTTTTAGATTAGTTAAAACATGCACACATTAATACCGTATTTTGCAAAATAAATCACACGTCAATATTAATCTCAAACAACAAGTAAATTTTCAAGTATGGCAAAAATGTGTATAACTCTTTCATTTGTTAAGATTTTTCTTTGATTCAAGTTAGAATATTTCACTAATGGAGTCTAGTTTATGGCAACAATTTAGCTTAATTAAAACATGGACACATTATTACCGTAAATAACGATGTCAATCACATGTTAGAACTAATCTAAAACAACAACTCAGTTTTCAGGTCATGAAAGAAATGTCGGTAATTCCTTCATTTCTTAAGATTTTTCGATCTTTGATTCAAGTTTAGGAATATAAAAAATGACGTCTACGTTATGACTATAATTTTAGATAGATTAAAAAAATACACTGATTCATACGGTACTTAACAAAATCAAACACATGTCAGCACTCATCTCAGACTATAACTCAATTTTGTGATCTGGGACTAAATGTCCATAACTCTTTCACTTCATGAGATTTTGCTTTGAATCAAATTGAAGAATTTCATTAATGGAGTTTAGCGTATCACTATTTTTAATGATTAATTAGAACATGCACAAATTAATACAGTACTTAACAAAACGGAACACATGTTAGAACTAATCTATTATAATAACTAAAGATTTTAACTCAGGAAATAAATGTCTATATCACTTTCATATCTTAAACTTCTGTTTTGATACAAGTTGGATAATTTCATTAATGAAGTCTAGTTTATGAATATATTCTTCGATTATTTAAAACATCCACACACTAAAATAGTATATAACAAAGTCGAACATCGATCTCAGATAACAATTCTATTTTTAGCATTTAAAAGAAATTTCCATAACTCACTCAATTCTTTAATTTATGCTTTATTTCAATTTGGAAAATTTCACTAATAGAGTCTATTTTATGACTAGATTTTTAGATTATTTAAAACATGGACAGATTAATACAGAATTTAACAAAGTCGAACATATGTCAGAACTGATCTTAAACAGCAACTTAGTTTTCACGTCTAGAGAGAAATACCCATAACTCATTCAATTCTTAAGGTTTGGCTTTTATTTTAGTAGGAGAATTTCACTAATGGAGTCTAGTTTATGGCTATATTTTTAGATTAGTTAAAACATGCACACATTAATACCGTATTTTGCAAAATAAATCACACGTCAATATTAATCTCAAACAACAAGTAAATTTTCAAGTATGGCAAAAATGTGTATAACTCTTTCATTTGTTAAGATTTTTCTTTGATTCAAGTTAGAATATTTCACTAATGGAGTCTAGTTTATGGCAACAATTTAGCTTAATTAAAACATGGACACATTATTACCGTAAATAACGATGTCAATCACATGTTAGAACTAATCTAAAACAACAACTCAGTTTTCAGGTCATGAAAGAAATGTCGGTAATTCCTTCATTTCTTAAGATTTTTCGATCTTTGATTCAAGTTTAGGAATATAAAAAATGGCGTCTACGTTATGACTATAATTTTAGATAGATTAAAAAAATACACTGATTCATACGGTACTTAACAAAATCAAACACATGTCAGCACTCATCTCAGACTATAACTCAATTTTGTGATCTGGGACTAAATGTCCATAACTCTTTCACTTCATGAGATTTTGCTTTGAATCAAATTGAAGAATTTCATTAATGGAGTTTAGCGTATCACTATTTTTAATGATTAATTAGAACATGCACAAATTAATACAGTACTTAACAAAACGGAACACATGTTAGAACTAATCTATTATAATAACTAAAGTTTTTAACTCAGGAAATAAATGTCTATATCACTTTCATATCTTAAACTTCTGTTTTGATACAAGTTGGATAATTTCATTAATGAACTCTAGTTTATGAATATATTCTTCGATTATTTAAAACATCCACACACTAAAATAGTATATAACAAAGTCGAACATGACTGATCTCAGATAACAATTCTATTTTTAGCATTTAAAAGAAATTTCCATAACTCACTCAATTCTTTAATTTATGCTTTATTTCAATTTGGAAAATTTCACTAATAGAGTCTATTTTATGACTAGATTTTTAGATTATTTAAAACATGGACAGATTAATACAGAATTTAACAAAGTCGAACATATGTCAGAACTGATCTTAAACAGCAACTTAGTTTTCACGTCTAGAGAGAAATACCCATAACTCATTCAATTCTTAAGGTTTGGCTTTTATTTTAGTAGGAGAATTTCACTAATGGAGTCTAGTTTATGGCTATATTTTTAGATTAGTTAAAACATGCACACATTAATACCGTATTTTGCAAAATAAATCACACGTCAATATTAATCTCAAACAACAAGTAAATTTTCAAGTATGGCAAAAATGTGTATAACTCTTTCATTTGTTAAGATTTTTCTTTGATTCAAGTTAGAATATTTCACTAATGGAGTCTAGTTTATGGCAACAATTTAGCTTAATTAAAACATGGACACATTATTACCGTAAATAACGATGTCAATCACATGTTAGAACTAATCTAAAACAACAACTCAGTTTTCAGGTCATGAAAGAAATGTCGGTAATTCCTTCATTTCTTAAGATTTTTCGATCTTTGATTCAAGTTTAGGAATATAAAAAATGGCGTCTACGTTATGACTATAATTTTAGATAGATTAAAAAAATACACTGATTCATACGGTACTTAACAAAATCAAACACATGTCAGCACTCATCTCAGACTATAACTCAATTTTGTGATCTGGGACTAAATGTCCATAACTCTTTCACTTCATGAGATTTTGCTTTGAATCAAATTGAAGAATTTCATTAATGGAGTTTAGCGTATCACTATTTTTAATGATTAATTAGAACATGCACAAATTAATACAGTACTTAACAAAACGGAACACATGTTAGAACTAATCTATTATAATAACTAAAGTTTTTAACTCAGGAAATAAATGTCTATATCACTTTCATATCTTAAACTTCTGTTTTGATACAAGTTGGATAATTTCATTAATGAAGTCTAGTTTATGAATATATTCTTCGATTATTTAAAACATCCACACACTAAAATAGTATATAACAAAGTCGAACATGACTGATCTCAGATAACAATTCTATTTTTAGCATTTAAAAGAAATTTCCATAACTCACTCAATTCTTTAATTTATGCTTTATTTCAATTTGGAAAATTTCACTAATAGAGTCTATTTTATGACTAGATTTTTAGATTATTTAAAACATGGATAGATTAATACAGAATTTAACAAAGTCGAACATATGTCAGAACTGATCTTAAACAGCAACTTAGTTTTCACGTCTAGAGAGAAATGCCCATAACTCATTCAATTCTTAAGGTTTGGCTTTTATTTTAGTAGGAGAATTTCACTAATGGAGTCTAGTTTATGGCTATATTTTTAGATTAGTTAAAACATGCACACATTAATACCGTATTTTGCAAAATAAATCACACGTCAATATTAATCTCAAACAACAAGTAAATTTTCAAGTATGGCAAAAATGTGTATAACTCTTTCATTTCTTAAGATTTTTCTTTGATTCAAGTTAGAATATTTCACTAATGGAGTCAAGTTTATGGCAACAATTTAGCTTAATTAAAACATGGACACATTATTACTGTAAATAATGATGTCAATCACATGTTAGAACTAATCTCAAACAACAACTCAGTTTTCAGGTCATGAAAGAAATGTCGGTAATTCCTTCATTTCTTAAGATTTTTCGATCTTTGATTCAAGTTTAGGAATATAAAAAATAGCGTCTACGTTATGACTATAATTTTAGATAGATTAAAAAAATACACTAATTCATACGGTACTTAACAAAATCAAACACATGTCAGCACTCATCTCATACTATAACTCAATTTTGTGATCAGGGACTAAATGTCCATAACTCTTTCACTTCATGAGATTTTGCTTTGAATCAAATTGAAGAATTTCATTAATGGAGTTTAGCGTATCACTATTTTTAATGATTAATTAGAACATGCACAAATTAATACAGTACTTAACAAAACGGAATACATGTTGGAACTAATCTATTATTATAACTAAAGTTTTTAACTCAGGAAATAAATGTCTATATCACTTTCATATCTTAAACTTCTGTTTTGATACAAGTTGGATAATTTCATTAATGAAGTCTAGTTTATGAATATATTCTTCGATTATTTAAAACATCCACACACTAAAATAGTATATAACAAAGTCGAACATGACTGATCTCAGATAACAATTCTATTTTTAGCATTTAAAAGAAATTTCCATAACTCACTCAATTCTATAATTTATGCTTTATTTCAAGTTGAAAAATTTCACTAATAGAGTCTATTTTATGACTAGATTTTTAGATTATTTAAAACAAGCATAGATTAATACGGAATTTAACAAAGTCGAACATATGTCAGAACTGATCTTAAACAGCAACTTAGTTTTCACGTCTAGAGAGAAATAGCCATAATTCATTCAATTCTTAAGGTTTGGCTTTAATTTTAGTAGGAGAATATCACTAATTGTGTCTAGTTTATGGCTATATTTTTAGATTAATTAAAACATGCACACATAAATACCGTATTTTGCAAAATAAATCACACGTCAATATTAATCTCAAACAACAAGTAAATTTTCAAGTATGGAAAAAATGTGTATAACTCTTTCATTTCTTAAGGCAAGTTAGAATATTTTACTAATGGAGTCTAGTTTATGGCAACAATTTAGCTTAATTAAAACTTGGACACATTATTACCGTAAATAACGATGTCAATCACATGTTAGAACTAATCTCAAACAACAACTCAGTTTTCAGGTCTTGAAATAAATGTCGGTAATTCCTTCACTTCTTAAGATTTTTCGATCTTTGATTCAAGTTTAGGAATATCAAAAATTGCGTCTACACTATGAATATAATTTTAGATAGATTAAAAAAATACACTGATTCATACGGTACTTAACAAAATCAAACACATGTCAGCACTCATCTCAGACTATAACTCAATTTTGTGATCTGGAACTAAACGTCCATAACTCTTTCACTTTATGAGATTTTGCTTTGAATCAAATTGAAGAATTTCATTAATGGAGTTTAGCGTATCACTATTTTTAATGATTAATTAGAACATGCACAAATTAATACAGTACTTAACAAAATGGAACACATGTTAGAACTAATCTATTATAATAACTAAAGTTTTTAACTCAGGAAATAAATGTCTATATCACTTTCATTTCTTAAACTTCTGTTTTGATACAAGTTGGATAATTTCATTAATGAAGTCTAATTTATGAAAATATTCTTCGATTGTTTAAAACATACACACACTAAAATAGTATATAACAAAGTCGAACATGTTTGATCTCAGATAACAACTCTATTTTTAGCATTTAAAAGAAATTTCCATAACTCACTCAATTCTTTAATTTATGCTTTATTTCAAGATGGAAAATTTCACTAATAGAGTCTATTTTATGACTAGATTTTTAAATTATTTAAAACATGCACAGATTAATACAGAATTTAACCAAGTCGAACATATGTCAGAACTGATCTTAAACAGCAACTTAGTTTTCATGTCTAGAGAGAAATTCCCATAAGTCATTCAATTCTTAAGGTTTGGCTTTTATTTTAGTAGGAGAATTTCACTAATGGAGTCTAGTTTATGGCTATATTTTTAGATTAATTAAATCATGCACACATTAATACCGTATTTTGCAAAATAAATCACACGTCAATATTAATCTCAAACAACAAGTAAATTTTCAAGTATGGCAAAAATGTGTATAACTCTTTCATTTCTTAAGATTTTTCTTTGATTCAAGTTAGAATATTTCACTAATGCAGTCTAGTTTATGGCAACAATTTAGCTTAATTAAAACATGGACACATTATTACCGTAAATAACGATGTCAATCACATGTTAGAACTAATCTCAAACAACAACTCAGTTTTCAGGTCATGAAAGAAATGTCGGTAATCCCTTCATTTCTTAAGATTTTTCGATCTTTGATTCAAGTTTCATTAATGGAGTTTAGCTTATGACTATTTTTAATGATTAATTAGAACATGCACAAATTAATACAGTACTTAACAAAATGGAACACATGTTAGAACTAATCTATTATAATAACTAAAGTTTTTAACTCAGGAAATAAATGTCTATATCACTTTCATTTCTTAAACTTCTGTTTTGATACAAGTTGGATAATTTCATTAATGAAGTCTAATTTATGAATATATTCTTCGATTGTTTAAAACATCCACACACTAAAATAGTATATAACAAAGTCGAACATGACTGATCTCAGATAACAACTCTATTTTTAGCATTTAAAAGAAATTTCCATAACTCACTCAATTCTTTAATTTATGCTTTATTTCAAGATGGAAAATTTCACTAATAGTCTATTTTATGACTAGATTTTTAGATTATTTAAAACATGCACAGATTAATACAGAATTTAACAAAGTCGAACATATGTCAGAACTGATTTTAAACAGCAACTTAGTTTTCATGTCTAGAGAGAAATGCCCATAACTCATTCAATTCTTAAGGTTTGGCTTTTATTTTAGTAGGAGAATTTCACTAATGGAGTCTAGTTTATGGCTATATTTTTAGATTATTTAAAACATGCACACATTAATACCGTATTTTGCAAAATAAATCACACGTCAATACTAATTTCAAACAACAAGTAAATTTTCAAGTATGACAAAAATGTGTATAACTCTTTAATTTCTCAAGATTTTTCTTTGATTCAAATTAGAATATTTCACTAATGGAGTCTAGTTTATGGCAATAATTTAGCTTAATTAAAACATGGACACATTATTACCGTAAATAACGATGTCAATCACATGTTAGAACTAATCTCAACAACAACTCAGTTTTCAGGTAATGAAAGAAATGTCGGTAATTCCTTCATTTCTTAAGATTTATCGATCTTTGATTATAGTTTAGGAATTTCAAAAATGGCGTTTACGTTATGACTATAATTTTATATAGATTAAAAAAATACACTAATTCATACGGTATTTAACAAAATCAAACACATGTCAGCACTCATGTCAGACTATAACTCAATTTTGTAATATGGAACTAAACGTCCATAACTCTTTCACTTCATGAGATTTTGCTTTGAATCAAATTCAAGAATTTCATTAATGGAGTTTAGTTTATGACTATTTTTAATGATTAATTAGAACATGCAAAAATTAATACAATACTTAACAAAATGGAACACATGTTAGAACTAATCTATTATAATAACTAAAGTTTTTAACTCAGGAAATAAATGTCTATATCACTTTCATTTCTTAAACTTCTGTTTTGATACAAGTTGGATAATTTCATTAATGAAGTCTAGTTTGTGAATATATTCTTCGATTGTTTATAACATCCACACACTAAAATAGTATATAACAAAGTCGAACATGACTGATCTCAGATAACAACTCTATTTTTAGCATTTAAAAGAAATTTCCATAACTCACTCAATTCTTTAATTTATGCTTTATTTCAAGTTGGAAAATTTCACTAATAGAGTCTATTTTATGACTAGATTTCTAGATTATTTAAAACATGCACAGATTAATACAGAATTTAACAAAGTCGAACATATGTCGAATCGATCTTAAATAAAGAACTTAGTTTTCACGTCTAGAGAGAAATGCCCATAACTCATTCAATTCTTAAGGTTTGGCTTTTATTTTAGTAGGAGAATTTCACTAATGGAGTCTAGTTTATGGCTATATTTTTAGATTATTTAAAACATGCACACATTAATACCGTATTTTGCAAAATAAATCACACGTCAATACTAATTTCAAACAACAAGTAAATTTTCAAGTATGACAAAAATGTGCATAACTCTTTAATTTCTTAAGATTTTTCTTTGATTCAAATTAGAATATTTCACTAATGGAGTCTAGTTTATGGCAATAATTTAGCTTAATTAAAACATGGACACATTATTACCGTAAATAACGATGTCAATCACATGTTAGAACTAATCTCAAACAACAACTCAGTTTTCAGGTCATGAAAGAAATGTCGGTAATTCCTTCATTTCTTAAGATTTTTCGATCTTTGATACAAGTTTAGGAATTTCAAAAATGGCGTCTACGTTATGACTATAATTTTATATAGATTAAAAAAATACACTAATTCATACGGTTTTTAACAAAATCAAACACATGTCAGCACTCATGTCAGACTATAACTCAATTTTGTAATATGGAACTAAACGTCCATAACTCTTTCACTTCATGAGATTTTGCTTTGAATAAAATTGAAGAATTTCATTAATGGAGTTTAGCTTATGACTATTTTTAATGATTAATTAGAACATGCACAAATTAATACAGTACTTAACAAAATGGAACACATGTTAGAACTAATCTATTATAATAACTAAAGTTTTTAACTCAGGAAATAAATGTCTATATCACTTTCATTTCTTAAACTTCTGTTTTGATACAAGTTGGATAATTTCATTAATGAAGTCTAGTTTATGAATATATTCTTCGATTATTTAAAACATCCACACACTAAAATAGTATATAACAAAGTCGAACATGACTGATCTCAGATAACAACTCTATTTTTAGCATTTAAAAGAAATTTCCATAACTCACTCAATTCTTTAATTTATGCTTTATTTCAAGTTGGAAAATTTCACTAATAGAGTCTATTTTATGACTAGATTTTTAGATTATTTAAAACATGCACAGATTAATACAGAATTTAACAAAGTCGAACATATGTCAGAACTGATCTTAAACAGCAACTTAGTTTTCACGTCTAGAGAGAAATTCCCATAACTCATTCAATTCTTAAGGTTTGTCTTTTATTTTAGTAGGAGAATTTTACTAATGGAGTCTAGTTTATGGCTATATTTTTAGATTAATTAAAACATGCACACATTAATACCGTATTTTGCAAAATAAATCACACGTCAATATTAATCTCAAACAACAAGTAAATTTTCAAGTATGGCAAAAATGTGTATAACTCTTTCATTTCTTAAGATTTTTCTTTGATTCAAGTTAGAATATTTCACTAATTCAGTCTAGTTTATGGCAACAATTTAGCTTAATTAAAACATGGACACATTATTACCGTAAATAACGATGTCAATCACATGTTAGAACTAATCTCAAACAACAACTCAGTTTTCAGGTCATGAAAGAAATGTCGGTAATTCCTTCATTTCTTAAGATTTTTCGATCTTTGATTCAAGTTTAGGAATTTCAAAAATGGCGTCTACGTTATGACTATAATTTTATATAGATTAAAAAAATACACTGATTCATACGGTACTTAACAAAATCAAACACATGTTAGCACTCATGTCAGACTATAACTCAATTTTGTAATATGGAACTAAACGTCCATAACTCTTTCACTTCATGAGATTTTGCTTTGAATCAAATTGAAGAATTTCATTTATGGAGTTTAGCTTATGACTATTTTTAATGATTAATTAGAACATGCACAAATTAATACAGTACTTAACAAAATGGAACACATGTTAGAACTAATCTATTATAATAACTAAAGTTTTTAACTCAGGAAATAAATGTCTATATCACTTTCATTTCTTAAACTTCTGTTTTGATACAAGTTGGATAATTTCATTAATGAAGTCTAGTTTATGAATATATTCTTCGATTGTTTAAAACATCCACACACTAAAATAGTATATAACAAAGTCGAACATGACTGATCTCAGATAACAACTCTATTATTAGCATTTAAAAGAAATTTCCAAAACTCACTCAATTCTTTAATCTATGCTTTATTTCAAGTTGGAAAATTTCACTAATAGAGTCTATTTTATGTCTAGATTTTTAGATTATTTAAAACATGCACAGATTAGTACAGAATTTAACAAAGTCGAACATATGTCAGAACTGATCTTAAACTGCAACTTAGTTTTCACGTCTAGAGAGAAATGCCTATAACTCATTCAATTCTTAAGGTTTGGCTTTTATTTTAGTAGGAGAATTTCACTAATGGAGTCTAGTTTATGGCTATATTTTTAGATTATTTAAAACATGCACACATTAATACCGTATTTTGCAAAATAAATCACACGTCAATACTAATTTCAAACAACAAGTAAATTTTCAAGTATGACAAAAATGTGTATAACTCTTTAATTTCTTAAGATTTTTCTTTGATTCAAATTAGAATATTTCACTAATGGAGTCTAGTTTATGGCAATAATTTAGCTTAATTAAAACATGGACACATTATTACAGTAAATAACGATGTCAATCACATGTTAGAACTAATCTCAAACAACAACTCAGTTTTCAGGTCATGAAAGAAATGTCGGTAATTCCTTCATTTCTTAAGATTTTTCGATCTTTGATTCAAGTTTAGGAATTTCAAAAATGGCGTCTACGTTATGACTATAATTTTATATAGATTAAAAAAATACACTAATTCATACGGTATTTAACAAAATCAAACACATGGCAGCACTCATGTCAGACTATAACTCAATTTTGTAATATGGAACTAAACGTCCATAACTCTTTCACATCATGAGATTTTGCTTTGAATCAAATTGAAGAATTTCATTAATGGAGTTTAGCTTATGACTATTTTTAATGATTAATTAGAACATGCAAAAATTAATACAGTACTTAACAAAATGGAACACATGTTAGAACTAATCTATTATAATAACTAAAGTTTTTAACTCAGGAAATAAATATGTCTATATCTCTTTCATTTCTTAAACTTCTGTTTTGATACAAGTTGGATAATTTCATTAATGAAGTCTAGTTTATGAATATATTCTACGATTGTTTATAACATCCACACACTAAAATAGTATATAACAAAGTCGAACATGACTGATCTCAGATAACAACTCTATTTTTAGCATTTAAAAGAAATTTCCATAACTCACTCAATTCTTTAATTTATGCTTTATTTCAAGTTGGAAAATTTCACTAATAGAGTCTATTTTATGACTAGATTATTAGATTATTTAAAACATGCACAGATTAATACAAAATTTAACAAAGTCGAACATATGTCAGAACTGATCTTAAACAGCAACTTAGTTTTCACGTCTAGAGAGAAATGCCCGTAACTCATTCAATTCTTAAGGTTTGGCTTTTATTTTAGTAGGAGAATTTCACTAATGGAGTCTAGTTTATGGCTATATTTTTAGAATATTTAAAACATGCACACATTAATACCATATTTTGCAAAATAAATCACACGTCAATACTAATTTCAAACAACAAGTAAATTTTCAAGTATGACAAAAATGTGTATAACTCTTTAATTTCTTAAGATTTTTCTTTGATTCAAATTAGAATATTTCACTAATGGAGTCTAGTTTATGGCAATAATTTAGCTTAATTAAAACATGGACACATTATTACCGTAAATAACGATGTCAATCAAATGTTAGAACTAATCTCAAACAACAACTCAGTTTTCAGGTCATGAAAGAAATGTCGGTAATTCCTTCATTTCTTAAGATTTTTCGATCTTTGATTCAAGTTTAGGAATTTCAAAAATGGCGTCTACGTTATGACTATAATTTTATATAGATTAAAAAAATACACTAATTCATACGGTTTTTAACAAAATCAAACACATGTCAGCACTCATGTCAGACTATAACTCAATTTTGTAATATGGAACTAAACGTCCATAACTCTTTCACTTCATGAGATTTTGCTTTGAATCAAATTGAAGAATTTCATTAATGGAGTTTAGCTTATGACTATTTTTAATGATTAATTAGAACATGCACAAATTAATACAGTACTTAACAAAATGGAACACATGTTAGAACTAATCTATTATAATAACTAAAGTTTTTAACTCAGGAAATAAATGTCTATATCACTTTCATTTCTTAAACTGTTTTGATACAAGTTGGATAATTTCATTAATGAAGTCTAGTTTATGAATATATTCTTCGATTGTTTAAAACATCCACACACTAAAATAGTATATAACAAAGTCGAACATGACTGATCTCAGATAACAACTCTATTATTAGCATTTAAAAGAAATTTCCAAAACTCACTCAATTCTTTAATCTATGCTTTATTTCAAGTTGGAAAATTTCACTAATAGAGTCTATTTTATGTCTAGATTTTTAGATTATTTAAAACATGCACAGATTAGTACAGAATTTAACAAAGTCGAACATATGTCAGAACAGATCTTAAACTGCAACTTAGTTTTCACGTCTAGAGAGAAATGCCTATAACTCATTCAATTCTTAAGGTTTGGCTTTTATTTTAGTAGGAGAATTTCACTAATGGAGTCTAGTTTATGGCTATTTTTAGATTATTTAAAACATGCACACATTAATACCGTATTTTGCAAAATAAATCACACGTCAATACTAATTTCAAACAACAAGTAAATTTTCAAGTATGACAAAAATGTGTATAACTCTTTAATTTCTTAAGATTTTTCTTTGATTCAAATTAGAATATTTCACTAATGGAGTCTAGTTTATGGCAATAATTTAGCTTAATTAAAACATGGACACATTATTACAGTAAATAACGATGTCAATCACATGTTAGAACTAATCTCAAACAACAACTCAGTTTTCAGGTCATGAAAGAAATGTCGGTAATTCCTTCATTTCTTAAGATTTTTCGATCTTTGATTCAAGTTTAGGAATTTCAAAATGGCGTCTACGTTATGACTATAATTTTATATAGATTAAAAAAATACACTAATTCATACGGTATTTAACAAAATCAAACACATGGCAGCACTCATGTCAGACTATAACTCAATTTTGTAATATGGAACTAAACGTCCATAACTCTTTCACATCATGAGATTTTGCTTTGAATCAAATTGAAGAATTTCATTAATGGAGTTTAGCTTATGACTATTTTTAATGATTAATTAGAACATGCAAAAATTAATACAGTACTTAACAAAATGGAACACATGTTAGAACTAATCTATTATAATAACTAAAGTTTTTAACTCAGGAAATAAATATGTCTATATCTCTTTCATTTCTTAAACTTCTGTTTTGATACAAGTTGGATAATTTCATTAATGAAGTCTAGTTTATGAATATATTCTACGATTGTTTATAACATCCACACACTAAAATAGTATATAACAAAGTCGAACATGACTGATCTCAGATAACAACTCTATTTTTAGCATTTAAAAGAAATTTCCATAACTCACTCAATTCTTTAATTTATGCTTTATTTCAAGTTGGAAAATTTCACTAATAGAGTCTATTTTATGACTAGATTATTAGATTATTTAAAACATGCACAGATTAATACAAAATTTAACAAAGTCGAACATATGTCAGAACTGATCTTAAACAGCAACTTAGTTTTCACGTCTAGAGAGAAATGCCCGTAACTCATTCAATTCTTAAGGTTTGGCTTTTATTTTAGTAGGAGAATTTCACTAATGGAGTCTAGTTTATGGCTATATTTTTAGAATATTTAAAACATGCACACATTAATACCATATTTTGCAAAATAAATCACACGTCAATACTAATTTCAAACAACAAGTAAATTTTCAAGTATGACAAAAATGTGTATAACTCTTTAATTTCTTAAGATTTTTCTTTGATTCAAATTAGAATATTTCACTAATGGAGTCTAGTTTATGGCAATAATTTAGCTTAATTAAAACATGGACACATTATTACCGTAAATAACGATGTCAATCAAATGTTAGAACTAATCTCAAACAACAACTCAGTTTTCAGGTCATGAAAGAAATGTCGGTAATTCCTTCATTTCTTAAGATTTTTCGATCTTTGATTCAAGTTTAGGAATTTCAAAAATGGCGTCTACGTTATGACTATAATTTTATATAGATTAAAAAAATACACTAATTCATACGGTTTTTAACAAAATCAAACACATGTCAGCACTCATGTCAGACTATAACTCAATTTTGTAATATGGAACTAAACGTCCATAACTCTTTCACCTCATAAGATTTTGCTTTGAATCAAATTGAAGAATTTCATTAATGGAGTTTAGCTTATGACTATTTTTAATGATTAATTAGAACATGCACAAATTAATACAGTACTTAACAAAATGGAACACATGTTAGAACTAATCTATTATAATAACTAAAGTTTTTAACTCAGGAAATAAATGTCTATATCATTTTCATTTCTTAAACTTCTGTTTTGATACAAGTTGGATAATTTCATTAATGAAGTCTAGTTTATGAATATATTCTTCGATTGTTTATAACATCCACACACTAAAATAGTATATAACAAAGTCGAACATGACTGATCTCAGATAACAACTCTATTTTTAGCATTTAAAAGAAATTTCCATAACTCACTCAATTCTTTAATTTATGCTTTATTTCAAGTTGGAAAATTTCACTAATAGAGTCTATTTTATGACTAGATTTTTAGATTATTTAAAACATGCACAGATTAATACAGAATTTAACAAAGTCGAACATATGTCAGAACTGATCTTAAACAGCAACTTAGTTTTCACGTCTAGAGAGAAATGCCCATAACTCATTCAATTCTTAAGGTTTGGCTTTTATTTTAGTAGGAGAATTTTACTAATGGAGTCTAGTTTATGGCTATATTTTTAGATTAATTAAAACATGCGCACATTAATACCGTATTTTGCAAAATAAATCACACGTCAATATTAATCTCAAACAACAAGTAAATTTTCAAGTATGGAAAAAATGTGTATAACTCTTTCATTTCTTAAGATTTTTCTTTGATTCAAGTTAGAATATTTCACTAATGGAGTCTAGTTTATGGCAACAGTTTAGCTTAATTAAAATATGGACACATTATTACTGTAAATAACGATGTCAATCACCTGTTAGAACTAATCTCAAACAACAACTCAGTTTTCAGGTCATGAAAGAAATGTCGGTAATTCCTTCATTTCTTAAGATTTTTTGATCTTTGATTCAAGTTTAGGAATATCAAAAATGGCGTCTACGTTATGACTATAATTTTAGATAGATTAAAAAAATACACTGATTCATACGGTACTTAACAAAATCAAACACATGTCAGCACTCATCTCAGACAATAACTCAATTTTGTGATCTGGAACTAAATGTCCATAACTCTTTCAATTCATGAGATTTTGCTTTGAATCAAATTGAAGAATTTCATTAATGGAGTTTAGCTTATGACTATTTTTAATGATTAATTAGAACATGCACAAATTAATACAGTACTTAACAAAATGGAACAAATGTTAGAAGTAATCTATTATAATAACTAAAGTTTTTAACTCAGGAAATAAATGTCTATATCACTTTCATTTCTTAAACTTCTGTTTTGATACAAGTTGGATAATTTCATTAATGAAGTCTAGTTTATGAATATATTCTTCGATTGTTTATAACATCCACACACTAAAATAGTATATAACAAAGTCGAACATGACTGATCTCAGATAACAACTCTATTTTTAGCATTTAAAAGAAATTTCCATAACTCACTCAATTCTTTAATTTATGCTTTATTTCAAGTTGGAAAATTTCACTAATAGAGTCTATTTTATGACTAGATTTTTAGATTATTTAAAACATGCACAGATTAATACAGAATTTAACAAAGTCGAACATATGTCAGAACTGATCTTAAACAGCAACTTTGTTTTCACGTCTAGAGAGAAATGCCCATAACTCATTCAATTCTTAAGGTTTGGCTTTTATTTTAGTAGGAGAATTTCACTAATGGAGTCTAGTTTATGGCTATATTTTTAGATTAATTAAAACATGCACACATTAATACCGTATTTTGCAAAATAAATCACACAATATTAATCTCAAACAACAAGTAAATTTTCAAGTATGGCAAAATGTGTATAACTCTTTCATTTCTTAAGATTTTCTTTGATTCAAGTTAGAATATTTCACTAATGGAGTCTAGTTTATGGCAACAATTTAGCTTAATTAAAACATGGACACATTATTACCGTAAATAACGATGTCAATCACATGTTAGAACTAATCTCAAACAACAACTCAGTTTTCAGGTCATGAAAGAAATGTCGGTAATTCCTTCATTTCTTAAGATTTTTTGATCTTTGATTCAAGTTTAGGAATTTCAAAATTGGCGTCTACGTTATGACTATAATTTTATATAGATTAAAAAAATACACTAATTCATACGGTATTTAACAAAATCAAACACATGTCAGCACTCATGTCAGACTATAACTCAATTTTGTAATATGGAACTAAACGTCCATAACTCTTTCACTTCATGAGATTTTGCTTTGAATCAAATTGAAGAATTTCATTAATGGAGTTTAGCTTATGACTATTTTTAATGATTAATTAGAACATGCACAAATTAATACAGTACTTAACAAAATGGAACACATGTTAGAACTAATCTATTATAATAACTAAAGTTTTTAACTCAGGAAATAAATGTCTGTATCACTTTCATTTCTTAAACTTCTGTTTTGATACAAGTTGGATAATTTCATTAATGAAGTCTAGTTTATGAATATATTCTTCGATTGTTTAAAACATCCACACACTAAAATAGTATATAACAAAGTCGAACATGACTGATCTCAGATAACAACTCTATTTTTAGCATTTAAAAGAAATTTCCATAACTCACTCAATTCTTTAATTTATGCTTTATTTCAAGTTGGAAAATTTCACTAATAGAGTCTATTTTATGACTAGATTTTTAGATTATTTAAAACATGCACAGATTAATACAGAATTTAACAAAGTCGAACATATGTTAGAACTGATCTTAAACAGCAACTTAGTTTTCACGTCTAGAGAGAAATGCCCATAACTCATTCAATTCTTAAGGTTTGGCTTTAATTTTAGTAGGAGAATTTCACTAATGGAGTCTAGTTTATGGCTATATTTTTAGATTAATTAAAACATGCACACATTAATACCGTATTTTGCAAAATAAATCACATGTCAATATTAATCTTAAACAACAAGTAAATTTTCAAGTATGGCAAAAATGTGTAGAACTCTTTCATTTCTTAAGATTTTTCTTTGATTCAAGTTAGAATATTTCACTAATGGAGTCTAGTTTATGGCAACAATTTAGCTTAATTAAAACTTGGACACATTATTACCGTAAATAACGATGTCAATCACATGTTAGAACTAATCTCAAACAACAGCTTTGTTTTCAGGTCCTGAAATAAATGTCGGTAATTCATTCATTTCTTAAGATTTTTCGATCTTTGATTCATGTTTAGGAATATCAAAAATGGCGTCTACGTTATGACTATAATTTTAGATAGATTAAAAAAATACACTGATTCATACGGTACTTAACAAAATCAAACACATGTCAGCACTCATCTCAGACTATAACTCAATTTTGTGATCTGGAACTAAATGTCCATAACTCTTTCACTTCATGAGATTTTGCTTTGAATTAAATTGAAGAATTTCATTAATGGAGTTTAGCGTATGACTATTTTTAATGATTAATTAGACCATGCACAAATTAATACAGTACTTAACAAAATAGAACACATGTTAGAACTAATCTATTATAATAACTAAAGTTTTTAACTCAGGAAATAAATGTCTATATCACTTTCATTTCTTAAACTTCTGTTTTGATACAAGTTGGATAATTTCAATAATGAAGTCTAGTTTATGAATATATTCTTCGATTATTTAAAACATCCACACACTAAAATAGTATATAACAAAGTCGAACATGACTGATCTCAGATAACAACTCTATTTTTAGCATTTAAAAGAAATTTCCATAACTCACTCAATTCTTTAATTTATTCTTTATTTCAAGTTGGAAAATTTCACTAATAGAGTCTATTTTATGACTAGATTTTTAGATTATTTAAAACATGCACAGATTAATACAGAATTTAACAAAGTCGAACATATGTCAGAACTGATCTTAAACAGCAACTTAGTTTTCACGTCTAGAGAGAAATGCCCATAACTCATTCAATTCTTAAGGTTTGGCTTTTATTTTAGTAGGAGAATTTTACTAATGGAGTCTAGTTTATGGCTATATTTTTAGATTAATTAAAACATGCGCACATTAATACCGTATTTTGCAAAATAAATCACACGTCAATATTAATCTCAAACAACAAGTAAATTTTCAAGTATGGAAAAAATGTGTATAACTCTTTCATTTCTTAAGATTTTTCTTTGATTCAAGTTAGAATATTTCACTAATGGAGTCTAGTTTATGGCAACAGTTTAGCTTAATTAAAATATGGACACATTATTAATGTAAATAACGATGTCAATCACATGTTAGAACTAATCTCAAACAACAACTCAGTTTTCAGGTCATGAAAGAAATGTCGGTAATTCCTTCATTTCTTAAGATTTTTCGATCTTTGATTCAAGTTTAGGAATATCAAAAATGGCGTCTACGTTATGACTATAATTTTAGATAGATTAAAAAAATACACTGATTCATACGGTACTTAACAAAATCAAACACATGTCAGCACTCATCTCAGACAATAAATCAATTTTGTGATCTGGAACTAAATGTCCATAACTCTTTCAATTCATGAGATTTTGCTTTGAATCAAATTGAAGAATTTCATTAATGGAGTTTAGCTTATGACTATTTTTAATGATTAATTAGAACATGCACAAATTAATACAGTACTTAACAAAATGGAACAAATGTTAGAAGTAATCTATTATAATAACTAAAGTTTTTAACTCAGGAAATAAATGTCTATATCACTTTCATTTCTTAAACTTCTGTTTTGATACAAGTTGGATAATTTCATTAATGAAGTCTAGTTTATGAATATATTCTTCGATTGTTTATAACATCCACACACTAAAATAGTATATAACAAAGTCGAACATGACTGATCTCAGATAACAACTCTATTTTTAGCATTTAAAAGAAATTTCCATAACTCACTCAATTCTTTAATTTATGCTTTATTTCAAGTTGGAAAATTTCACTAATAGAGTCTATTTTATGACTAGATTTTTAGATTATTTAAAACATGCACAGATTAATACAGAATTTAACAAAGTCGAACATATGTCAGAACTGATCTTAAACAGCAACTTTGTTTTCACGTCTAGAGAGAAATGCCCATAACTCATTCAATTCTTAAGGTTTGGCTTTTATTTTAGTAGGAGAATTTCACTAATGGAGTCTAGTTTATGGCTATATTTTTAGATTAATTAAAACATGCACACATTAATACCGTATTTTGCAAAATAAATCACACGTCAATATTAATCTCAAACAACAAGTAAATTTTCAAGTATGGCAAAAATGTGTATAACTCTTTCATTTCTTAAGATTTTTCTTTGATTCAAGTTAGAATATTTCACTAATGGAGTCTAGTTTATGGCAACAATTTAGCTTAATTAAAACATGGACACATTATTACCGTAAATAACGATGTCAATCACATGTTAGAACTAATCTCAAACAACAACTCAGTTTTCAGGTCATGAAAGAAATGTCGGTAATTCCTTCATTTCTTAAGATTTTTTGATCTTTGATTCAAGTTTAGGAATTTCAAAATTGGCGTCTACGTTATGACTATAATTTTATATAGATTAAAAAAATACACTAATTCATACGGTATTTAACAAAATCAAACACATGTCAGCACTCATGTCAGACTATAACTCAATTTTGTAATATGGAACTAAACGTCCATAACTCTTTCACTTCATGAGATTTTGCTTTGAATCAAATTGAAGAATTTCATTAATGGAGTTTAGCTTATGACTATTTTTAATGATTAATTAGAACATGCACAAATTAATACAGTACTTAACAAAATGGAACACATGTTAGAACTAATCTATTATAATAACTAAAGTTTTTAACTCAGGAAATAAATGTCAGATCACTTTCATTTCTTAAACTGCTTTGATACAAGTTGGATAATTTCATTAATGAAGTCTAGTTTATGAATATATTCTTCGATTGCTTAAAACATCCACACACTAAAATAGTATATAACAAAGTCGAACATGACTGATCTCAGATAACAACTCTATTTTTAGCATTTAAAAGAAATTTCCATAACTCACTCAATTCTTTAATTTATGCTTTATTTCAAGTTGGAAAATTTCACTAATAGAGTCTATTTTATGACTAGATTTTTAGATTATTTAAAACATGCACAGATTAATACAGAATTTAACAAAGTCGAACATATGTTAGAACTGATCTTAAACAGCAACTTAGTTTTCACGTCTAGAGAGAAATGCCCATAACTCATTCAATTCTTAAGGTTTGGCTTTAATTTTAGTAGGAGAATTTCACTAATGGAGTCTAGTTTATGGCTATATTTTTAGATTAATTAAAACATGCACACATTAATACCGTATTTTGCAAAATAAATCACATGTCAATATTAATCTTAAACAACAAGTAAATTTTCAAGTATGGCAAAAATGTGTAGAACTCTTTCATTTCTTAAGATTTTTCTTTGATTCAAGTTAGAATATTTCACTAATGGAGTCTAGTTTATGGCAACAATTTAGCTTAATTAAAACTTGGACACATTATTACCGTAAATAACGATGTCAATCACATGTTAGAACTAATCTCAAACAACAGCTTTGTTTTCAGGTCCTGAAATAAATGTCGGTAATTCATTCATTTCTTAAGATTTTTCGATCTTTGATTCAAGTTTAGGAATATCAAAAATGGCGTCTACGTTATGACTATAATTTTAGATAGATTAAAAAAATACACTGATTCATACGGTACTTAACAAAATCAAACACATGTCAGCACTCATCTCAGACTATAACTCAATTTTGTGATCTGGAACTAAATGTCCATAACTCTTTCACTTCATGAGATTTTGCTTTGAATTAAATTGAAGAATTTCATTAATGGAGTTTAGCGTATGACTATTTTTAATGATTAATTAGACCATGCACAAATTAATACAGTACTTAACAAAATAGAACACATGTTAGAACTAATCTATTATAATAACTAAAGTTTTTAACTCAGGAAATAAATGTCTATATCACTTTCATTTCTTAAACTTCTGTTTTGATACAAGTTGGATAATTTCAATAATGAAGTCTAGTTTATGAATATATTCTTCGATTATTTAAAACATCCACACACTAAAATAGTATATAACAAAGTCGAACATGACTGATCTCAGATAACAACTCTATTTTTAGCATTTAAAAGAAATTTCCATAACTCACTCAATTCTTTAATTTATGCTTTATTTCAAGTTGGAAAATTTCACTAATAGAGTCTATTTTATGACTAGATTTTTAGATTTTTTAAAACGTGCACAAATTAATACAGAATTTAACAAAGTCGAACATATGTCTGAACTGATCTTAAACAGCAACTTAGTTTTCACGTCTAGAGAGAAATGCCCATAACTCATTCAATTCTTAAGGTTTGGCTTTTATTTTAGTAGGAGAATTTCACTAATGGAGTCTAGTTTATGGCTATATTTTTAGATTATTTAAAACATGCACACATTAATACCGTATTTTGCAAAATAAATCACACGTCAAGACTAATTTCAAACAACAAGTAATTTTTCAAGTATGGCAAAAATGTGTATAACTCTTTAATTTCTTAAGATTTTTCTTTGATTCAAATTAGAATATTTCACTAATGGAGTCTAGTTTATGGCAATAATTTAGCTTAATTAAAACATGGACACATTATTACCGTAAATAACGATGTCAATCACATGTTAGAACTAATCTCAAACAACAACTCAGTTTTCAGGTCATGAAAGAAATGTCGGTAATTCCTTCATTTCTTAAGATTTTTCGATCTTTGATTCAAGTTTAGGAATTTCAAAAATGGCGTCTACGTTATGACTATAATTTATATAGATTAAAAAAATACACTGATTCATACGGTATTTAACAAAATCAAACACACGTCAGCACTCATCTCAGACTATAACTCAATTTTGTCATCTAGAACTAAATGTCCATAACTCTTTCACTTCATGAGATTTTGCTTTGAATCAAATTGAAGAATTTCATTAATGGAGTTTAGCTTATGACTATTTTTAATGATTAATTAGAACATGCACAGATTAATACAGTACTTAACAAAATGGAACACATGTTAGAACTAATCTATTATAATAACTAAAGTTTTTAACTCAGGAAATAAATGTCTATATCACTTTCATTTCTTAAACTTCTGTTTTGATACAAGTTGGATAATTTCATTAATGAAGTCTAGTTTATGAATATATTCTACGATTATTTAAAACATCTACACACTAAAATAGTATATAACAAAGTTGAACATGACTGATCTCAGATAACAACTCTATTTTTAGCATTTAAATGAAATTTCCATAACTCACTCAATTCTTTAATTTATGCCTTAATTCATGTTGGATAATTTCACTAATAGAGTCTATTTTATGACTAGATTTTTAGATTATTTAAACCATTTACAGATTAATACAGAATTTAACAAAGTTGAACATATGTCAGAACTAATCTTAAACAGCAACTTAGTTTTCACGTCTAGAGAGAAATGCTCATAACTCCTTCATTTCTTAAGGTTTGGATTTTATTGTAGTCGGAGAATTTCACTAAAGGAGTCTAGTTTATGGCTATATTTTTAGATTAATTAAAACATGCACACATTAATACCCTATTTTGCAAAATAAATCACATGTCAAAATTAATCTCAAACAACAAGTAAATTTTCAAGTATATAAAAAATGTGTATAACTCTTTCATTTCTTAAGAATTTTCTTTGCTTCAAGTTAGAATATTTCACTAATGGAGTCAAGTTTATGGCAACAATTTAGCTTAATTAAAACATGGACACATTATTACCGTAAGTAACGATGTCAATCACATGTTAGAACTAATCTCAAACAACAACTTAGTTTTCAGGTCTTGAAATAAATGTCGGTAATTCATTCATTTCTTAAGATTTTTCGATCTGTGATTCAAGTTTAGGAATATCAAAAATGGCGTCTACGTTATGATTATAATTTTAGATAGATTAAAAAAATACACTGACTCATACGGTACTTAACAAAATCAAACACATGTCAGCACTCATCTCAGACTATAACTCAATTTTGTGATCTGGAACTAAATGTCCATAACTCTTTCACTTCATGAGATTTTGCTTTGAATCAAATTGAAGAATTTCATTAAAGGAGTTTAGCGTATGACTATTTTTAATGATTTATTAGAACATACACAATTAATACAGTACTTAACAAAATGGAACACATGTTAGAACTAATCTATTATAATAACTAAAGTTTTTAACTCAGGAAATAAATGTCTATATAACTTTCATTTCTTAAACTTCTGTTTTGATACAAGTTGGATAATTTCATTAATGAAGTCTAGTTTATGAATATATTCTTCGATTATTTAAAACATCCACACACTAAAATAGTATATAACAAAGTCGAACATGACTGATCTCAGATAACAACTCTATTTTTAGCATTTAAAAGAAATTTCCATAACTCACTCAATTCTTTAATTTATGCTTTATTTCAAGTTGGAAAATTTCACTAATAGAGTCTATTTTATGACTAGATTTTTAGATTATTTAAAACATGCACAGATTCAAACATAATTTAACAAAGTCGAACATATGTCAGAACTGATCTTAAACAGCAACTTAGTTTTCACGTCTAGAGAGAAATGCCCATAACTCATTCAATTCTTAAGGATTGGCTTTTATTTTAGTAGGAGAATTTCACTAATGGAGTCTAGTTTATGGCTATATTTTTAGATTAATTAAAACATGCACACATTAATACCGTATTTTGCAAAATAAATCACATGTCAATATTAATCTTAAACAACAAGTAAATTTTCAAGTATGGCAAAAATGTGTAGAACTCTTTCATTTCTTAAGATTTTTCTTTGATTCAAGTTAGAATATTTCACTAATGGAGTCTAGTTTATGGCAACAATTTAGCTTAATTAAAACTTGGACACATTATTACCGTAAATAACGATGTCAATCACATGTTAGAACTAATCTCAAACAACAACTTAGTTTTCAGGTCTTGAAATAAATGTCGGTAATTCCTTCATTTCTTAAGATTTTTCGATCTTTGATTCAAGTTTAGGAATATCAAAAATGGCGTCTACTTTATGACTATAATTTTAGATATATTAAAAAAAATACACTGATTCATACGGTACTTAACAAAATCAAACACATGTCAGCACTCATCTCAGACGATAACTCAATTTGTTGATCTGGAACTAAATTTCCATAACTCTTTCACTTCATGAGATTTTGCTTTGAATCAAATTGAAGAATTTCATTAATGGAGTTTAGCGTATGACTATTTTTAATGATTAATTAGAACATGCACAAATTAATACAGTACATAACAAAATGGAACACATGTTAGAACTAATCTATTATAATAACTAAAGTTTTTAACTCAGGAAATAAATGTCTATATCACTTTCCTTTCTTAAACTTCTGTTTTGATACAAGTTGGATAATTTCATTAATGAAGTCTAGTTTATGAATATATTCTTCGATTATTTATAACATCCACACACTAAAATAGTATATAACAAAGTCGAACATGACTGATCTCAGATAAAACCTCTATTTTTAGCATTTAAAAGAAATTTCCATAACTCACTCAATTCTTTAATTTATGCTTTATTTCAAGTTGGAAAATTTCACTGATAGATTTTATTTTATGACTAGATTTTTAGATTATTTAAAACATGCACAGATTAATACAGAATTTAACAAAGTCGAACATATGTCAGAACTGATCTTAAACAGCAACTTAGTTTTCACGTCTAGAGAGAAATGCCCATAACTCATTCAATTCTTAAGGTGTGGCTTTTATTTTAGTAGGAGAATTTCACTAATGGAGTCTAGTTTATGGCTATATTTTTAGATTATTTAAAACATGCACACATTAATACCGTATTTTGCAAAATAAATCACACGTCAAGACTAATTTCAAACAACAAGTAATTTTTCAAGTATGGCAAAAATGTGTAGAACTCTTTAATTTCTTAAGATTTTTCTTTGATTCAAATTAGAATATTTCACTAATGGAGTCTAGTTTATGGCAATAATTTAGCTTAATTAAAACATGGACACATTATTACCGTAAAAAACGATGTCAGTCACATGTTAGAACTAATCTCAAACAACAACTCAGTTTTCAGGTCATGAAAGAAATGTCGGTAATTCCTTCATTTCTTAAGATTTTTCGATCTTTGATTCAAGTTTAGGAATTTCAAAAATGGCGTCTACGTTATGACTATAATTTATATAGATTAAAAAAATATACTGATTCATACGGTATTTAACAAAATCAAACACATGTCAGCACTCATCTCAGACTATAACTCAATTTTGTCATCTAGAACTAAATGTCCATAACTCTTTCACTTCATGAGATTTTGCTTTGAATTAAATTGAAGAATTTCATTAATGGAGTTTAGCTTATGACTATTTTTAATGATTAATTAGAACATGCACAGATTAATACAGTACTTAACAAAATGGAACACATGTTAGAACTAATCTATTATAATAACTAAAGTTTTTAACTCAGGAAATAAATGTCTATATCACTTTCCTTTCTTAAACTTCTGTTTTGATACAAGTTGGATAATTTCATTAATGAAGTCTAGTTTATGAATATATTCTACGATTATTTAAAACATCCACACACTAAAATAGTATATAACAAAGTCGAACATGACTGATCTCAGATAACAACTCTATTTTTAGCATTTAAATGAAATTTCCATAACTCACTCAATTCTTTAATTTATGGCTTAATTCATGTTGGATAATTTCACTAATAGAGTCTATTTTATGACTAGATTTTTAGATTATTTAAAACATGCACAGATTAATACAGAATTTAACAAAGTTGAACATATGTCAGAACTAATCTTAAACAGCAACTTAGTTTTCACGTCTAGAGAGAAATGCCCATAACTCCTTCATTTCTTAAGGATTGGCTTTTATTGTAGTCAGAGAATTTCACTAATGGAGTCTAGTTTATGGCTATATTTTTAGATTAATTAAAACATGCACACATTAATACCCTTTTTTGCAAAATAAATCACACGTCAAAATTAATCTCAAACAACAAGTAAATTTTCAAGTATAGAAAAAATGTGTATAACACTTTCATTTCTTAAGATTTTTCTTTGATTCAAGTTAGAATATTTCACTAATGGAGTCAAGTTTATGGCATCAATTTATCTTAATTAAAACATCGACACATTATTACCGTAAATAACGATGTCAATCACATGTTAGAATTAATCTCAAACAACAACTTAGTTTTCAGGTCTTGAAATAAATGTCGGTAATTCTTTCATTTCTTAAGATTTTTCGATCTTTTATTCAAGTTTAGGAATATCAAAAATGGCGTCTACGTTATGACTATAATTTTAGATAGATTAAAAAAATACACTGATTCATACGGTACTTAACAAAATCAAACACATGTCAGCACTCATCTCAGACTATAACTCAATTTTGTTATCTCGAACTAAATGTCCATAACTCTTTCACTTCATGAGATTTTGCTTTGAATCAAATTGAAGAATTTCATTAATGGAGTTTAGCGTATGACTATTTTTAATGATTAATTAGAACATGCACAAATTAATACAGTACTTAACAAAATGGAACACATGTTAGAACTAATCCATTATAATAACTAAAGTTTTTAACTCAGGAAATAAATGTCTGTAACGCCCCGGAATTTCAATTCTAAACTTAACGGTCAAAATCAAACGTTTACTAACATTAACAGCGGAAGACTCGTTTTTTTTTTTCTTTAACTTGGGCGTTACTGCCGTACCTCCGAAGAGATACAAGGCAAGAACAGACACTAACAGAACAAACTAAGAACTTCAAGTTTTAACAAACGAAACAAACTTCGAATTCTAGAACAACATAAACTCAACATTTACTAAACTTCAAGTCTAAACATAAACTAAACTTTATTCTCAGACGGCTAACTCCAACGTCCTCACTTCTATTGCCCGTCCCCATCACAGTTTTACTAGAGGGACGATATTTCTTTGAAGTTACTTTTCTTCATAATCTAGAATCCATAGCAGGTGCTCCTCATAGGTCGGGTCTTCTTCTGGTTCCAAGCCCTCCTCGGGGCTATATTCCTTTTCCTCCTCAGGGTTTAGATCATCCAGAGAGGCTAGAGTCGGGTTCTCATAGCAATGGCAGCTGTATGTCGTCCAACAAATGTCAAAAACGATCAAACATGCACTTATAACACAAAAGATAACCAGGAAAGAGACACACATCCCATTCGCCCATCCTACACTCATCACTCCGAACGTAGCATCCTAAGCTCTAACTAAAAACCTAATAGACCTTAGGAGCTACCAGGTCGTAACCCAGAACTCTGATACCATTCTGTAACGCCCCGGAATTTCAATCCTAAACTTAACGGTCAAAATCAAACGTTTACTAACATTAACAGCGGAAGACTCGTTTTTTTTTTCTTTAACTCAAGGCGTTCTTGCATCTCAAGAGATACAAGGTAAGAACAGACACTAACAGAACAAACTAAGAACTTCAAGTTTTAACAAACGAAGCAAACTTCGAATTCTAGAACAACATAAACTCAACATTTACTAAACTTCAAGTCTAAACATAAACTAAACTTTATTCTCAGACGGCTAACTCCAACGTCCTCACTTCTATTGCCCGTCCCCATCACATAATTGATCTCCACAAAACAAAACATTCACAATATGGGGAAACCTCAATAATGTCTACTCTAATCACAAAGCAGTTCGAAATCTTTTAAACCATTTTAGGGAGGGGAACAAGTCAAACCTTTTCGCAATTCAATTGAATCCCAACCCAGAGTAACGAGTTCAAAATATCAAAACTTATAAACCAACAAGATCAACTTCCAACTCGGAAAAACACAATGTTCCAAAACCACAATCGATTTGACCCGTAATCGGAAATCGTAAAATCGTAAATCGTAAACAGAGTAATCGTAAATCGTAAACAGAGTAAACTTTTCCTCGAAAGCATCGAATTTTATTATGCGGCGGATTTGCCTATCCCGAATATCGTAACTCGAATCGTAAGGATCTCGGATCCTCGGAATCGAATGGATGGCCACCCGTAATCGAATCGATGTGCACAATCTCGTAAATAATATCGACTCCGATCTCTTGATAACTCCTGCAGAGCAGATCACGGTCTAAGGGTCATACAACCCGCTTATGGTTTCACTTTGATTATTAGTATCTTATGAATTATCAGACGTCAGAGTTCAAACAAAACCCAACCCAGTTTACAAAACCGTCAGAATAAAACTCAGAGTTTAAAAGACTGTCACGTTTTACTCAACTCAGAAAAACAACTCACAGACATCCAAATCAGACAGTCTAACTTTACAGAAAATCCCCGTGCGGAATGCAAGCTTCATAAAACAGATTAAAATCACAAAACAGATAAAAGGGCATCCCAAAGGGGATTAGGACATAGACATTACCTGTAGAAAGTCACTTCAATCAAAAGATGCACACGGAGCTACTGGTTCGTGTCCTCGCTCAAACCTAATAAAAGGTTCTAAAATCAAAAAGTGCTCTAACGATTTCTTTAACATCCTAACTACCCTTCCCAAATTATATTTTTATTCCTTCTAATCACAACCCACACAATTTCTAACATAAAGTCTTTAACAAGAACTTATACTCATTCATAATATAAAATTAAAACTCTACCAAGGCCTAACAAAATATTTTTAACTTAACATTAACGTAATAATAATAATAACTTTAAACATGACTTGTAATATAATAATACTTGTAATAACACACTATCGAAATACCCTTGTAAATAATAAAATGAACCCACTTTAAGAAGATATTATTACTAGTAATATTGTAACAACATTAACTTAATATTATGAAAACATAGGATATAAAATAAACTAAACTTTGTAATAATCACAACATATAATATAGCAATATATTTGATAAACTTGACATTAACATACTAATATATAAAAAGGTAGTAATACTTTGTAAAACTAACTTTCAAAGTAACAAGGACTTAATAATATAACAACTACAAGAATAATATAATGAACCTAATTTTATAATAGTTCCAACATAAGATATTAGCTTTTATATAATATGCAATCAAGACATAGTATTACCACATTTAGATAGTAAAATCATGTATTAAACATTAGGTAATAATTTTTACTAAATAATATGGAAAATATTAATAACTTAATATTATTGTCAAAATAAATAATATACTTGATATATAAACATACAAAATAACAAGATATTTACTAATACTTAACTTAACATTATTACACTAATATTCATGAAATCATAACATGGATATTAACATCAAAATTCCACATAACATATAAACTATATATATTAACTTATAACCCTACACTAAACACACCTAATAACCACTTATTAAACTAACATGTATTTAGTCAATATTAACAGAAATATACAAGTTTATTTACTCTAAAACACATTAGTAAGCAATACATGATTAACTAACCCTAACACATAATACCCATTATTGTAGAGAGAGAAAGAGAGAGAGAGGGCACAAACAAAGGGTCCAAGCTAGAAGAGGTGGGGCGGGTGGCTCGAAGGCTGCTAGGGCGGCGGTGGTCGGCGGCGATCGACGGCGAGGCGATGGCGCAGGGGCGCTGGGGTGGTTCGAGGTGGTGCGAGAGTGGTGGTGGGGTTGGGATGTCTGGTGCAACAAAGGGATTGGTCGGTTTTCCGTCGGTGGCGGCGGAAAATGGGCGTGATAGTCGGGTGGTGGTCGGAGGAAGGAGGGAAGGCAGGAGGGAGGTGATGTGGTGGTTAGTGGTGGTGCGTCGGTCGAGCAAGAAGCACAGCAGCAACAGCAGTAGTTGTAGAAGGAGGAGGAGGGAGGAGAGAGAAAGAGAAAGAAAGAAAGAGAGAGAGGCACGGGAGAGAGAAAGAGAGAGGGAGAGGGAGGGAATAGGGGCAAGCCAGGTGTCAGGCTCCCATTGGTCAGTACAATTTGTATGCATGGGTAGTGGGTGCAGTAAAAATGGAATTCGTTGGGGAAACGGACGAAAATCACAAAAAAAATCAGATAAATTTTGATGAATGACATCACCCCCATGACATCATAATCCCATCTAGCAATTTCTAAATAAACATATATTACCTCATAAACCCTATAACAACAAAACTTAAGAAAGACAGATAAAAACTCTCTCAACTGATAAAAAGATTTTTCACCGAAGTCCCAAAAATTCCTAACTGATATTTTTAAGACTCTAAAAATTTCTACGAATACACTCGCGGTCCTAAAAGCTCCGTGTGAAGACAGATAAATAAATAACGGAATAAAACGTTCGTTAGGAAATTTAACGGCAACACAATAGCATTTTTTTCGGGGTTTTACATCATTACCCCCTTAAAAGAAGTTTCGTCCTCGAAACTTAAACTCTTACTTAGCGATTCTTCAGACGGAACTCACGGTTACCTTAATCAAAACTCGGGATTTTACAATGTCTATATCACTTTCATTTCTTAAACTACTGTTTTGATACAAGTTGGATAATTTCATTAATAAAGTCTAGTTTATGAATATATTCTTCGATTATTTAAAACATCCACACACTAAAATAGTATATAACAAAGTCGAACATGACTGATCTCAGATAAAACCTCTATTTTTAGCATTTAAAAGAAATTTCCATAACTCACTCAATTCTTTAATTTATGCTTTATTTCAAGTTGGAAAATTTCACAGATAGAGTCTATTTTATGACTAGATTTTTAGATTATTTAAAACATGCACAGATTAATACAGAATTTAACAAAATCGAACATATGTTAGAACTGATCTTAAACAGCAACTTAGTTTTCACGTCTAGAGAGAAATGCCCATATCTCATTCAATTCTTAAGGTTTGGCTTTTATTTTAGTAGGAGAAATTCACTAACGGAGTCTAGTTTATGGCTATATTTTTAGATTATTTAAAACATGCACACATTAATACCGTATTTTGCAAAATAAATCACACGTCAATACTAATTTCAAACAACAAGTAAATTTTCAAGTATGGCAAAAATGTGTTTAACTCTTTAATTTCTTAAGATTTTTCTTTGATTCAAATTAGAATATTTCACTAATGGAGTCTAGTTTATGGCAACAATTTAGCTTAATTAAAACATGGACACATTATTACCGTAAATAACGATGTCAATCACATGTTAGAACTAATCTCAAACAACAACTCAGTTTTGAGGTCATGAAAGAAATGTCGGTAATTCCTTCATTTCTTAAGATTTTTCGATCTTTTGATTCAAGTTTAGGAATTTCAAAAATGGCGTCTACGTTATGACTATAATTTTATATAGATTAAAAAAATACACTGATTCATACGGTATTTAACAAAATCAAACACATGTCAGCACTCATCTCAGACTATAACTCAATTTTGTAATCTGGAACTAAATGTCCATAACTCTTTCACTTCATGAGATTTTGCTTTGAATCAAATTGAAGAATTTCATTAATGTAGTTTAGCTTATGACTATTTTTAATGATTAATTAGAACATGCACAAATTAATACAGTACTTAACAAAATGGCACACATGTTAGAACTAATCTATTATAATAACTAAAGTTTTTAACTCAGGAAATAAATGTCTATATCACTTTCCTTTCTTAAACTTCTGTTTTGATACAAGTTGGATAATTTCATTAATGAAGTCTAGTTTATGAATATATTCTTCGATTATTTAAAACATCCACACACTAAAATAGTATATAACAAAGTCGAACATGACTGATCTCAGATAACAACTCTATTTTTAGCATTTAAATGAAATTTCCATAACTCACTTAATTCTTTAATTTATGCATTAATTCATGTTGGATAATTTCACTAATAGAGTCTATTTTATGACTAGATTTTTAGATTATTTAAAACATGCACAGATTAATACAGAATTTAACAAAGTCGAACATATGTCAGAACTAATCTTAAACAGCAACTTAGTTTTCACGTCTAGAGAGAAATGCCCATTACTCCTTCATTTCTTAAGGTTTGGCTTTTATTGTAGTCCGAGAATTTCACTAATGGCGTCTAGTTTATGGATATATTTTTAGATTAATTAAAACATGCACACATTAATACCCTATTTTGCAAAATAAATCACACGTCAAAATTAATCTCAAACAACAATTCAATTTTCAAGTATAGAAAAAATGTGTATACGTCTTTCATTTCTTAAGATTTTTCTTCGTTTCAAGTTAGAATATTTTACTAATGGAGTCAAGTTTATGGCAACAATTTAGTTTAATTAAAACATCGACACATTATTACCGTAAATAACGATGTCAATCACATGTTAGAACTAATCTCAAACAACAACTCAGTTTTCAGGTCTTGAAAGAAATGTC
Source organism: Portulaca oleracea (assembly GCA_029582165.1). NCBI lineage: Eukaryota > Viridiplantae > Streptophyta > Magnoliopsida > Caryophyllales > Portulacaceae > Portulaca > Portulaca oleracea. The sequence goes on from CM055875.1 coordinate 6,346,934, forward strand.
GGTAATTCCTTCATTTCTTAAGATTTTCCGATCTTTGATTCAAGTTGAGGAATTTCAAAAATGGCGTCTACGTTATTACTATAATTTTAGATAATTTAAAAAATAAACTGATTTATACGATACTTAACAAAATCGAACACATGTCAGCACTCATCTCAGACTATAACTCAATTTTGTGATCTGGAACTAAAAGTCCATGACTCTTTCACTTCATGAGATTTCGCTTTGAATCAAATTGAAGAATTTCATTAATGGAGTTTAGCGTATGACTATATTTTATGATTAATTAGAACGTGCACAAATTAATTCAATACTTAACAAAATGGAACACATGTTAGAACTAATCTAATATAATAACTAAAGTTTTTAACTCAGGAAAAAAATGTCTATATCACTTTCATTTCTTAAACTTATGTTTTGCTTCAAGTTGGATAATTTCATTAATGAAGTCTAGTTTATGAATATATTTTTAGATTATTTGAAACATCCACACACTAAAATTGTATATAACAAAGTCGAACATGACTGATCTCAGATAACAACTCTATTTTTAGCATTTAAATGAAATTTCCATAACTCACTCAATTCTTTAACTTATGCTTTAATTCAAGTTGGATAATTTCACTAATGAAGTCTAGTTTATGACTACTTTTTAGATTATTTAAAACATGCACAGATTCAAACAGAATTTAACAAAGTCGAACATATGTCAGAACTGATCTTAAACAGCAACTTAGTTTTCACGTCTAGAGAGAAATGCCCATAACTCATTCAATTCTTAAGGATTGGCTTTTATTTTAGTAGGAGAATTTCACTAATGGAGTCTAGTTTATGGCTATATTTTTAGATTAATTAAAAAATGCACACATTAATACCGTATTTTTGCAAAATAAATCACACGTCAATATTAATCTCAAACAACAACTCAATTTTCAAGTATGGAAAAAATGTGTATACCTCTTTCATTTCTTAAGATTTTTCTTTGTTTCAAGCTAGAATATTACACTAATGGCGTCTAGTTTATGGCAACAATTTAGCTTAATTAAAACATCGACACATTATTACCGTAAATAACGATGTCAATCACATGTTAGAACTAATCTAAAACAACAACTCAGTTTTCAGGTCTTGAAAGAAATGTCGGTAATTCCTTCCTTTCTTAAGATTTTTCGATCTTTGATTCAAGTTGAGGAATTTCAAAAATGGCGTCTACGTTATGACTATAATTTTAGATTATTTAAAAAATACACTGATTTATACGATACATAACAAAATCGAACACATGTCAGCACTCATCTCAGACTATAACTCAATTTTGTGATCTGTAACTAAAAGTTCATGACTCTTTCACTTCATGAGATTTTGCTTTGAATCAAATTGAAGAATTTCACTAATGGAGTTTACCGTATGACTATATTTTATGACTAATTAGAACATGCACAAATTAATACAGTACTTAACAAAATGGAACACATGTTACAACTGATCTAATATAATAACTAAAGTTTTTAACTCGGGAAATAAATGTCTATATCAGTTTCATTTCTTAAACTTGTGTTTTGATTCAAGTTGGATAATTTCATTAATGAAGTCTAGTTTATGAATATATTTTTAGATTATTTGAAACATGCACACACTAAAATAGTATATAACAAAGTCGAACAGAACTGATCTCAGATAACAATTCTATTATTAGCATTTAAAAGAAATTTCCATAACTCACTCAATTCTTTAATTTATGCTTTAATTCAAGTTGGATAATTTCACTAATGGAGTCTATTTTATGACTAGATTTTTAGATTATTTAAAACATGCACAGATTAATACATAATTTAACAAAGTCGAACATATGTCAGAACTGATCTTAAACAGCAACTTAGTTTTCACGTCTAGAGAGAAATGCCCATAACTCATTCAATTCTTAAGGTTTGGCTTTTATTTTAGTAGGAGAAATTCACTAACGGAGTCTAGTTTATGGCTATATTTTTAGATTAATTAAAACATGCACACATTAATACCGTATTTTGCAAAATAAATCACACGTTAATATTAATCTCAAACAACAACACAATTTTCAAGTATGGAAAAAATGTGTATAACTCTTTCATTTCTTAAGATTTTTCTTTGATTCAAGTTAGAATATTTCACAAATGGAGTCTAGTTTATGGCAACAATTTGGCTTAATTAAAACATGGACACATTATTACCGTAAATAACGATGTCAATCACATGTTAGAACTAATCTCAAACAATAACTCAGTTTTCAGGTCTTGAATGAAATGTCGGTAATTCCTTCATTTCCTAAGATTTTTCGATCTTTGATTCAAGTTGAGGAATTTCAAAAATGGCGTCTACGTTATGACTATAATTTTAGATAATTTAAAAAATACACTGATTTATACGATACTTAACAAAATCGAACACATGTCAGCACTCATCTCAGACTATAACTCAATTTTGTGATCTGGAACTAAATGTCCATAACTCTTTCACTTCATGAGAATTTGCTTTGAATCAAATTGAAGAATTTCATTAATGGAGATTAGCATATGACTATATTTTATGATTAATTAGAACATGCACAAATTAATACAGTACTTAACAAAATGGAACACATGTTAGAACTAATCTAATATAATAACTAAAGTTTTTAACTCAGGAAATAAATGTGTATATCACTTTTCATTTCTTAAACTTCTGTTTTGATACAAGTTGGATAATTTCATTAATGTAGTCTAGTTTATGAATATATTTTTCGATTATTTAAAACATCCACATACTAAAATATTATATAACAAAGTCGAACATGACTGATCTTACATAACAACTCTATTTTTAGTATTTAAATGAAATTTCCATAACTCACTCAATTCTTTAACTTATTCTTTAATTCAAGTTGGATAATTTCACTAATGGAGTCTAGTTTATGACTACTTTTTAGATTATTTAAAACATGCACAGATTCAAACAGAATTTAACAAAGTCGAACATATGTCAGAACTAATTTTAAACAGCAACTTAGTTTTCACGTCTAGAGAGAAATGCCCGAACTTATTATATATTAATTATTAATATTATTGTATTATTGGTGGCAACACTTCTTATTCTCTGATATAATGCTTTGGAAACATCTAAAACTAATAATTATGTTTTAGTCCTTTTTAAACTTGTTTTTTTATGAAATTTTATGTTAGAAAAGGTCTAAATAAAATATTTATTTTGTATTAGTTATCATAATAATTTTAGTTCGGTTTACATGTTCATTATACATTTTAAATAAGTAAATAATTGACTAAAAAAATCAAATGAAAATTTTAATTTATGTAAAAAATATATATTTAATTTTTATATTTTATATTTATAATTGTTGAGTCAATACAGTGCGAAGTATGCAATGATGAGAGAGAGAATAGCTTTGCTTTGAGAAAAAGTTACTAGATAACAAGGGGGCAAATAGAAACAAAAGAAAGCATGAGCCAACATGTAATAAACGGGTGGGCCTCAAAATCCTGCGAGAGAACGATGTTTATGTGTGCAAAATCTAGAGTTTCTTTGGTAGGCCCGTACTGAACATATCTTTTGTCGTAACAAAATTTTCTATATAAAATCCATCATGCTTCACTTCAAATCCCCTCCTAGCTTCCTCCACTCACCCCCTCTCTCTCTCTCTCTCTCTCTCTCTCTCTCTCTCTCTCGAAACACTCAGATACTAGTTTTCGCCTTTATTTAATTATCTTTGCTGGGGCAACTTTGAAATCTTGAAATAATAACGTCCCCTTTACTCTTGTCCATATTATTATGAAAAAATAGTAAAATTTGGTATGAATAAATGTAAATTAGGACATGGTATAGGCTAGGACATATATAGGTAGATTGGGAAGAGGATTAAAATAGGTAAGGAGAATTTGGGGATGATTTAGAAGGTTGAAATCGAAAAATGAAGGAAAGTAATGGGAGGAAGCAAGGGGCGGCGTCCCCGTGTGCAGCATGTAAGCTTCTGAGGAGAAGGTGTGCTCCTGATTGTGTATTTGCGCCTTACTTTCCGGCTGATGAGCCTCACAAGTTTGCCAATGTTCACAGAGTATTTGGAGCTAGTAATGTCAACAAGATGTTACAGGTAAAACACCTGACTCCAATCTAATTTTGATACTAACTACCTGCTTCATTTTCACTCTATCATATATTTCTAATTTTCATTGCATAATATAGATTCCCCTGCAAAATTTCTAATACTCACTCTCACCTCTTTCTCTCATCCCTCGTTCATTCATTCGTCGTATCCTAGTGTTACAAATTAATACAACCCACATGATTGTAGTCTCATGAGACTTTTCCCCAAAAGAAGCCATAGAATATGAATTAAATTTAATAGGTTAAGAAATTTGACAAGCCTTTATCTTTTAAGGGTCACGCCACTATGAATAAATAATAATCTTTAAAGGGTTGGATAAGTTAGCCTGTAATTTATGTTGTCATGTACGTACATAAATCATATAATACACAAATATATGATTTTATAAATACAATATAGGAAGTGCTCTAAGCTAGCTAAACTCTACGTGTATTTGATTGAGCTCATGAGTCAAGCTCAAACTTAAGTTTAAACGTTAGAAAGATAACTTTAATTGACATAGGCAAAATTTTTAAATGTCATTTCGTGCAATACTCATAGCTTGCAAAATCAACTGTTCAAAATGGATCAATAATTTTGTTGAGTATTATGGAGCTTTGACTTTCAGTTTTTGGTACATAGTTTGATATTGAAACAGCAACTACCACTGCAATAATGTTTCGTTTGTTAACAATTGTTATGGCTTTGTCAAAGCTTTGGTTGATGCATCCATAGACCTCTTTTTCCAGTATCTCTCTTCACGTGATTATCTAGATAATTTGTTGTAACTTAGACACTTTATTTCTTTTCATATATACTACTGTAGTACTGTTGATAACACTTTAAATTGGTCTAGCAGCTAAAGTTTTAAGTACATCTACAGACCTACACTTCATAAGAGATAATATACTAACAAAAATACTCCTAAAAATAAATAGTTGGCAGGTCTAGTGGCATACATAGTTATTAAAATCTCGATCCTGATTTACGATCCTACGATTTTATGGTCCAAAATCCTCGATACGATTTTACTATTTACACACGATCCACGATCTTATATGGGCTAATTTCCGATCCTAACTTCTCATAGATTCGAGTCAGGATCACGATTTTAACAACCTTGGTGGCACGTAAGACAAAGCAAAATGATTAAATATTTTTTCCTTATAATCGTTCTAATAAATACTCTCTTACTCGTCAGAAAAAAATGAAAAAAAAAATTAAGAAAGAAGAAAACTCTCGTCGGCACCGTCGTAAGTTCACGTACCTTCATATGTATGTATCCGAATTTCAAAAGACACCCTAGTATACGCCAGTTGAATACCATGGGGAAGAAGACATCATTGTTTTTAAGCAACGAAATTATACATGATGAGCTGTAAGATGTAAAAGTCTTTTCATGTTCAACCCTTTAACTATCATAACTAATTCAAAAATTGATATATTACATATAGCAGCTCAAATGTTTTAGTTCGTTAGTCTAGCGTTGGCCATGGAACGTATGGAAATATTTTTTCCGTAATTTTATGTGATTTGTTTTTATAAGTAAACCCATCATAATTATTTATTCTAATAGAAATTAGAATTAGTTAATTAATAGAAAAATTGTATGACCATTGTAATATCATTATTTATGTATTTTGTTTAGTAAATCATTTCCAAAGATAAATTGAATAATATGGTAATATAAGAATACTAAAATCCATAATACTCGCAATATCTTTATTTGTAATAACCAATTAAGAAAAAAAAATCATAATTTATATGGTACCATAAATTAAGAAATGGATTAAACATTTCTTTCAATAAATTAAGGGTTTTTGGACGATATTGGACAATAATGTACTGAACTTTAACCTTGGAGAATAATACATTGTATTTTGAGGGTGTTGGACAATAATGCACCCAAATTGATGTCGGTGGTCGCTGACTTAGTATCAACCCAGCGTAGCAATTGGAGGATATGAGTTGGCCAAAAACATTTTAAATTTATGACATACCAGATAATACACATAAGCAGGGTCAATGATGAAAAGAGTTTAAAAAAAAAAATCATCCTTGCTTAAACATGTTTCCCCTAAGAGATCGTTGTTTTTATATAATATTACCTTTACTTATGTGCATTAGCTGACATGTCATAAATTTTAAATACATTTTTAGCCAATATCACCTTCTCGCTTTGTCGTCACATAGGATCGTCACCTAGTTAACCACCACTGAAATCGTTTCGGCTGCATTATTGTCCAGCAACTCTGAAAGTATAGTGTATATATTATTGTCCAATATCAAAATTCAATTTATTATTATCCAATACCCTAAAAGTAGCATATTAGCATCGAAATATCCATAAATTAATGAGTTAAACATGAACCTTTGTCCACCTATTTGTAAATTCAGCATAATAAATATAGTGAGAGAACAGGTCACACTTGAAAATATTAGGAAATAACTTTATTTTATTTCTTTTAACAAGAGAATGATGTTTAATTGAAAAGAAAAATGTCACGCTATAGTTACAGTAACAATGGTAATTCTGTTTTTATTTTTATAATTTTATTCAAATACAACATATATTATTTTTATAAATTTTTATTTGCTTTATTTATTGATTGTAACTTTATTATAGTTTATTCTATTTTTCTATGTCATTAATATTTTAATAGAAAAAAATTAAAATTGATGCATTTAATTAGGGATTAATTACATTTACAAATAAGATGAATACTAATATTATTTTTAAAAAATAAACTTTACAACTATAATAAATCATTTTGGTTTGGTGGTAGCTTGGAAAAGTAGGAAGCTCTAAAATTTAACATCAAGGCTTGGCTATTTATAACCAGTTTCTTTTTAATATATTTAATATTATATCGCTATACATTGATTGGTTTAATTAAGTGGTGCAACATATATTTATTAACTGAACTATTTTTAAGCTTATTTTGGTTTGTATCACTTTAACCAACACAATTTTAATTCCTAGAACTGGCCATAGCAGTTTTAAGATATAGTGATACATTTATTATACAAAAAAGATGTATAATTATGATATGAAAGATAGTTTATTTACTGTCAAAGTTTTTTTTTTATTTTTTGATAAATACTATCAAAGTTGTATTATGTTAATGTATTTAGGCTTTTCAGTTGTTCATATGTAAAGTAAATCAAAAAATAAATCATCTTAATACTATGTTTAAATTTCTCACTAACAAGTAACAATGCATCGTTTACAAATACAGAATGCTTATTCAATATATAATGGAAGATTTCATTAATAAATATTAAAATAAACCAATTTGAATTTGTTGAATACAATAGGTCGCATTTTAGCTTCAATATATAATGGTTTGTAGCTTTATTGATCTAACGTTTATTATAACACGATTGTTTCACGTAAGAAATTGAGAGTAAAAAAAAAAGATTTTTAATTTAATTGAATATAAACTCTCAATCTGTCTAAAATCATAAAATATAGTAGCAAAAAAATTGACTGTGAAATTTCGCATAAGCCAAAAGCGTGAGACATCACAGAGGATGTGATTATGTCCACGCCCACTTTTATCTTTAAAGCTTTCATTCCATTAATATCATATTTTTAGTGGGATATGGTCGAAACATTGAATGGATGGAACGGAGGCCATCCCCTCACATTTTCATGTATAACTAATTTTATAAATTTATGGCATGATAAGATATACTAAATTGAGTGGATGCCATAAACTTAGGCCCAAATATAATACCGAACCAAATTTATGTATCCACCCAAGACCTCACTTTCATTAACACACTAGAAAGGAATGTTGTTTTTGTTGTGTTGTGAAAGTTGTTTGCTTGGTTATTTTCTTGGTTATTTTTTGGTTTGTGTTCACGCTTAAATTTACTATTTCACTCTTGAATATAATAATTAATCACAACTTATTTCATAGCCTGTTTACGCACGCAAATTTATTCTTTTATCCCTGTATATAATAACAAAGGATATTATCATCAAATGAGTATTTATTTACTAATCCGATCAATTCGGACGAGCTGGTTAAATATAAGTCATATGTATATTTGGTTAGAGCCAATATAGTTTAGGTATATTTTAAGTTGGGTGCATTTTAAATTTAGGTAAATACCTATATTTTTTGTTCATACATGAATTTAATTTTCGTATTCGAATACAATAACCAAGAATCATGAGATCAAATGAAAATTCAACTATTAGACCTATCAATTCAGGCGGACGGGTTAAATTTAGGTGGCCGATATATTTGGTTTGGGAAAATATCATCCGAGTGTATTTCAAGTCTGATCGATACAAATTTTACGTCATGAAATTGTATGTATTTTAGATTCAGATAAATATAGGACAGGTATATTTAATTAACCCGTCGGTACGACAGGTTACTTGACTAGTTGTGATAGAAGCAAAAGTTTTCCGCATGTGAAAATATTTGTAGAGTTGAATAGTTGATGAATTGTATTTGTCATGGATAATTTGGTATTTATCATTTATATTTCGAGATATAAAATCTTTTAATAATTATTCTTGAAGTAAGAGTTTACTAACTCATTTGATACTAGGAGCATTATGGGTCTGAAAGATCGGAACCATTTCAACCAAAAAATGTAAGCTAATGGTTGTAGGTCCAGTGATGGTTTGATATTATAACACGCTCCCTCACATAAATGTCTTTTGCACTTGAATGGTGGATGTTGCAAATGGCTTATTCACCTTATTCAAATAATCAATTTATTAGGTGCACTTAGAACATGAGCTCCAAATATTTCGATTATTAACCCGTATATATTAGGTTGTTTACTTTTATTATTATAATTATAATTGTTCACTTTTATCATTATAAATGTTCACTTTCAGAATAATTGTTCATTTTTATTATTATAATTGTTCACTCCCAAATATTTGGAGCACACACTCCGAGTGCATGATATATATATATATATATATATATATATATATATATATATATATATATATATATATATATATATATTGTTCAAATAAATATAGGGGTCTTGAGATTTGAACATAAAACCTCCTGCTCAATCTAGTTCTGATACTATCTAAAATCATGAACTATCTCAACCAAAAATTTAAAATGATGGTCGTGGAGTCAATGATATTTTTGTACTCTAACAATAAGAATAGTGTATATTGTATAGCAATGGACTTTGGGATCAATATTACCCTGTCCGCCGGTCGGCTCTCTATAAGATGAGGAACTCAGTAAATAGTCTGATTTATCGATGTATTCCTTATAGTATAAAACATTGGAAAAAAAAGGCCCATTCTCACACTCTTAAATGAAAGATAAAAGAAAAAGTTGTAATTTCTAAATCCAATCGCAAAAGAAACGATAGACAGGGCGGGAAATGCGATGGTGAGCCCACCATCATTTTTCCTTTTCTTTTTTTTACTTTTTTTATTTTGTTTCTTTTTTGTGTGATATTATATTTTAAAATGTTTTTGTGTCATGCTTTTTTGTTTTTTTACTACAATATTTATAAATCATTATATGAATATTTATAAAGCTAAATTATTAATGTTTATAAACTAATATATCAATGCTCATAAATCAATAGATAAATGTTCATAATTAGTAATAATCTTACTCATAATCTCTAATGGTCTATCTCATAACATATCTCATATAATATTCATAATTGATGATACAGATGCTCATAAATTTATACTAGACTGTTCATAAACCAGTATATGAATGCTCATAAATCTAAACTACAATGCTCATAAATCTATACTAGAGTGTTCATAAGCTAGTACATGAATTCTCATAAACCTAAACTACAATGTTCATAAATCTATACTAGAGTACTCATAAACTAATACATGAATGCTCATAAAACCTAAACTACAATGCTCATAAATATATGTTGTTGTGCTCATAAAACAGTATATGAATGCTCATAAACCTAAATTACAATGCTCATAAATCTATATTAGAGTGTTCATAAACCAATACATGAATGCTCATAAACCTAAACTATAATGCTCATAAATCTATATTAGAGTACTCATAAACCAATACATGATCAATGCTCATAAACTTAAACTACAATGCTCATAAATCTATACTAGAGTGCTCATAAACTAGTACATGAATGCTCATAAACTTAAATTAAATCCTCATAAATCTATACTAGAGTGCTCATAAACTAGTACATGAATGTTCATAAACCTAAACTAAAATGCTCATAAATCTATACTTGAACTAATCGATAGGTTTCCATGGCCAAAACTAGAATGCTCATAAATTTGAACTTAAATGCTCATAAATCTAAACCTGAATGCTCATAAGTTAAACTTGAATGCTCATAAGTTAAACCTGAATACTCATAAAACTAAATTCGAATGCTCATAAACCTGAACTAGAAGACTCATACACCTAAACTTGAATGCTCATAAACTTGAGCTAGCCCATAGGTTTTCATGGCCTAAACTAGAATGCTTATAAACCTAAAGTAGAATGCTCATAAAATTGAACTTGAATGTTCATAAAATTATACTTGAATATTCATAAACCTGAACTTGAATACTCATAAATTTAAAAAAAAATAAAAATAACTGTAATGAAAGATTAAAGAAAAAATTAAAAATTAAAAATAAATAAAAGATAGAAATGGGGTGATTATTAAAAGTTCAAAATGATTAAATTAAGTATAGGAGAATTTTTTTTTAAAAAAAAAGCAACCCGGGCGCACAATACCATAATCAAATTTTCATAGACATGGCATCCATAAAAATTCAAATAAAAGAGAAACTGAAGCGAAAACAAACTTAGTAGAAAGAAACTAGAAAGTAGAAACTACAAACTAGCGATGTACTACCTCCGTTCTTTTTTATCTGTTGTTTGCGGTTTTTAGTGTCAATTTTTAATCAATAATTTTTAATATAAAATTTTTATAAAAAAATATAATATTATATTTTATAAATAGTATTTTTTTATTATAAATCTAATGATACCAATTTTGTATGATAAATAATTATATAAATTAAAATATTAATGATCAAAGTTTTTAATATAATTTTTTAGACTACGTATTAAAAACAAACGAGGGAGTATACAGGAAGGAAAAGAGTAACATTCACGCGGTGAATAAGTCGTTGTCATGTGTTGCTTTTGACCTTGATTGATTGTGGCGGTTGATAACGGTTTCATGGGGCCCGCCAAATTTGAATCGCCCCGTTCCACATTCACAATAATTAATTCCATAAGCTCTCTCTATTGGAAAAAGATAATAACAATAATTAGTTTCATAAGCACCTCATTAGCTCCCCTAATTTGATTTGATATTGCTGAGATAATATATATAATTCCAAAAACGATAGAAAAAGATGTTTTTGATGTGGTACCAATATGATGTTAGCTTAGGAGCCATTCTCCGCCTGTTCTTTCGGTGAGTGTAAAAATGAGTTAAATAATATCGACAAAGTTTAAGTAAATTTGAGTAGTTTACAGTGAAATAATGATAAATAATGAGTTGAATTAAAAATGAAAAAAAATTATATATGTAAGTTTAAATAAATTTAGAATGTACAAATAGAATTCGGTAATAGCATGTAAAAAATATTGTGAGTAGTTCAATCATTTTTTTATGCACTTATTTTTTTATTATTTATTTGTTTGTTTAATTAATTTTTCTTATTCCTAATTATCTGTCATTTTATACTTTTAATGTAATTTTTAACAATTTTATAACTATATTCTTCAATCATTTCTCACATTTCTCATGATTATCTTAAGGTATATATATATATATATATATATATATATATATATATATATATATATATATATATATGAAAATTGGATTCGAATAATTCTGAGTTTCACGAATTGGACAACAATAATCCTCACTATCATTTTAGATTCTAGTGGTCCAAAAATAAATAAAATTGTATTTTGGTGGGACGTCACCGAGTCCAGTAGCGGTGACTCGGTGGTTTGCTGACATGTACCGGTGAGAGTGTGTTTGACCAAGAAACCAGAACATAATCAATAATAAAATGGGACCACTAAAATATAATAAGTATATCAATGGGACTACTAGAATACAATAGCAATTTAAATGGGACCGCCAGAATACAACTAAAATAATAATTTTTTGGTCAAACACACTCTCACTGGTACACTTCAGCAAACCATCGAGCCACCACCACTTGACTTGGTGGCGTCCCACCAGGATACAAATTTATTTATTTTTGGACCACCAGAATACAAATTGATAATAAGCATTATTGTTGTCCAATTCGTGAAAGTCGACATTATTAGAATCCAATGTTCCGACACACACACGCGCGCGCACACACACCCACGAGAAATGATCCAAGAATATAATTGTAAATTTATTAGAATCCAATTTCATATATATATATATATATATATATATATATATATATATTAGGCCTATTCAACAATCGGGTCGAGTCGGATCGAAAGTTTCTGATTCGTCGGTTTGAGCCAAGCCCACTCCGACCTTAGGACCAGATACCCTCGGCCCATGGCCTGACCCCTACAGGCCACGGGCCGTGTCAATGGGCGGCAACTATCCAACACAGATTTTTTCTGTATAAAAAACCTAAAAGTTTTAGTATGTAATTTATGTATTTATTTAAATAGTCAGACCGGACCGGAGCGAGTCGGGGCGGGCCAAATCTCAAACCCCTGGCGCAAGCCCAGCTCGACCATGCATCGGGCCCCCCGATTTTTTCTGACGGACCCAAGTCACCTTCCAAAATTATGGCAATTACCCGCATTATTCATTTAATAGACAATTATCATAAGAGATGCGATAAATTATAAATATAAGATGAAGGGAGTCTTCAGTTACCGTATTAATTAGTAAATTAATGTCAACCTGAACTCCATTTGTGAATATTTTCCCTACTATGTTACTAGGATTATAACCAAGATATCGAAATTGGTATTTTAATTTGAATATAACACACTTTTGGAATCATAAGTATATCGCAACAACATACTTCAGTATAATTTTGTTTACGCGAGGTTTGGAGGTTTCATATGTAAGTAATATTTTCTCCTCGAAATTATGAAGAGATTGACTCCTTAAATGTATTTGTTATCACAAGCATATATAAGATACGTTTAATATTAATTTTTAAATTTTCAGTAAAAATATTAATTTTTAATATGAACAATAAAAATAGATTGTTATTAAATATCTCTGTTCTTTTGCCAGGTTAAATTTAACTACCCTAATTTATCCTAACTTAACACAATTTCTATAAAAAAAACATTTACTCTAAAAAATATAATTCTCCAAAAAATTATCCTAACCTAACTATCCTAACTTGTCTTAAACTAACTATCCTAACTTAAAATAATTTATTCAAAGAACAGAGTATTAATGATACTGGAATATAAGATATTTTCCAGAGTTACCAATTTAAATTTTCAGTAAAAATATTACAAATAGATTGTTATCAGAAGGTGGTAGTAGCACTAGTAAATAAATTTTAGGAAAACAAGATGTAGTGATTGCTTGGAATTAAAAAAGGGGGGGGGGGGGGGGGGGCAAGGGCTTATAACGCATGCAGTACTTTAAGACCACTAACAGGTCTTTTATAAGCATTTTAGAATTTTAGAATTTTCCCCAAGAAAAAGAGGTCTCTGCAATGCTGCTTTTATTTTTGTCAAGTCTGTCGTTGCAAAATGAGGATAATAGGTGGTGATTTGTTGCTAAATATTCTAATAGTAGCTTTATGCTGATGTAAAAGTTGCGTCATGATAATGGTAGCCAGGAAGTAGTAATATGTTTTTATTTTTAAAAAATGGATACAAACGACCTATAATGATTCCAATTTTGATGAAAATGCATGGTTTATTTGCATTTTGGACCGTAGCATGGGCTAATTAGGGCTAATTAAAACTTGATTTTCAATGTTTAATTTTTGGACCTTAGGGTGTATTTGGTTGCGATGAAATCCCATTTTTCGGTACCTGGTGACCGAAAAATAGAGAAACATCATTTTCCAAGAAAATGATTTTCCCTCACCCGTTTGTAAATTATTTTCTTGACTCCAACCTAAGAAAAATCATTCTCTCTCTCGTTCTCTCTCCCTTCTTTCTCTCTCTCCACCATTCTATCTCACACACCAATTTAAATCTTTCTCATACACCTGTTTGATATCTTTCACCAGTCTCTATTCTCTCTCCTGCACCAGTTTTAATATTTCTCTCTCTCAAGCACTCTCTCTCACGCCTACGTTTTAATATCTCTTTCGTTTTTCGCTCTCCACCACTTTCTTTCCTACACCCATTTTGATATTTCTCTCTCTCTCCCCACCACTCTATCTAATTACACCCGTTTTAATTATCTCTATTTCCACCACTCTCTCTCATGCACCTTTTTTAATATATATATATATATATATATATATATTGTTTTTCTCTCTCCACCATTTTCTCTCCTTCACCCATTCTGATATTTCTTTCTCTCTCTCTTTCTGTCTCCATCACTCTCTCTCATGCACCTTTTTTAATATTTCTCTCTCTTTCTCTCTCTCCACCACTCTCTCACACACACGCATTTTAATCTATGTATCTTTATTGTCAAACATGTAAAAAAACGTTTTTCAGGAAAATCATTTTCCTGTGTACCAAACATGGGAAAATATCAAATGAAAACTCATTTTCTAAAAAAAAATCATTTTCAAGGGAAAACTCATTTTCTAGAAAACAGTTTTCCTTTACACCATATTAACACTCTTAAAAATATGTGCTGAATAAAAATTGACCTTACAGTTTGTGGACTGAAAAAAGGTTTGTGTATGGTTTTTTTTTTTTGAATTTCTGTCTCGATTGACATCAAACTTAAAGACTAAGATTAAAACTAATATTTAAGCTATAATACATTTCTCTATTCACGTCGAAGCTACTTAGACCTTTAAATACCTTGGGTCTAAGTAATTCCGACATGAATAAAGAGGTGTATTATAGGCTATAGCCTCAATATCAATTTTAATCTTAGTCCTTAAGTTTGACGCCAATCAAGAGAGATATTCAAACATGGAAAAACAAAAAAGAATGAGGCATAGGCCTTTTGTCAAGCCCACAAACTTTAAGGTTCTTTTTTATTTAGTACACAAACTTTAGGGTCCAAAAATTAATTTTTAAAAACCAAGGGTCCAGAAAATGAATTACCCTATATTTCGGGGTCCAAAATGCACAAACCCTGTAAGTCGTCTCAAATTTCGATAAATTGTATTTTGGGACCAACATCAAGTTTATAGTGTAATTATCGAGGAGTTTTTATTTAGTACACAAACTTTAGGGTCCAAAAATTAAACTTTAAAAACCAAGGGTCCAGAAAATGAATTAACCTATATTTCGGGGTTCAAAATGCACAAAACCTTGTAAGTCGTCTCAAATTTCGATAAATTGTATTTTGGGACCAACATCAAGTTTATAGTGTAATTATCGAGGATTTTAACTTGTATTTGCTCCAAAATTTAGCACAATACTTCCCCACAATTTTTAGTGAATTTACAAATTATGTTCAAAATTTTTGTATGATTTTTTTTTATGATTTTCCCCATTTATCCATTAAAAATCAAAATAATTGTTCAAATCTGAAAAAAAATTAAAATCTCTTTTAGTTACTCAGCTTCATAATCTCTATAAGACAGGAATATAAAAGATTAGTAAATTTTGAAACTTTAAAAAAACCCAAAATGGAAATATGGAGTGAGGTTTGGAACCTAAAGAATACAATTTATAAAAGTTCCAAACCACTTGCAACCATTTTAAAATTTTGTTGTTATTGTTCGATCGCTTAAATTAGAGATTATTAGAGTCAAAATTTTCGTTTTTGGTATAGCTTAATAGATACTTTTTAATACTACTAAATAGCTTTCTTTTTTTGGTATAGCTTAATAGTTCTATCCAATTCTTATATAATTTAAAAAATGTTTCCCAACAAATTATTGATGATTAATAACTCAAATTATATTATTTTGAAACTTGTGCTAGCTTGAAGAATAAATTTATTTAACGTTAAAGTGATTTGATGTAGGTTAGACCAATATTTTAGGTCCTGTTCTTTTGTAAAGTTAGGTTTAAGTTAGGTTAGTTAACTTAGCATAAATTATGATATGATAGGATAGGAAATGATATGATAGGGTTGACTTAAATTAGTTGTTGGCAGAAATATTTTATTAATAAAATTTAAATATTTTAGGAAAATAAATGAAAAAATCCTAGGTGTCCGAAAAAGGAGAATGATTTAAGATTTAAATAATGTTATTTGAATTTGTTTTGATTTAAAAAGTTGTTTGGTTTGGGTAATTTTTAAGGAGTTGAGTTGGGTTAAAGTAGATAAGGATAAATTAAATTAAATTAAGTTGGTTTAGGTTAATTATGTTTCATCCAACTAAAGAACATGACTTTATATTGAAGATGCCAACCGTCTAAAATATTTTCATGGTACATGTGGAATGTTCAGGATATTTTTTCCCTCCTGAAACCAAATTGATCCTTTTGTTTGTTGAATTAATAATGCAAAGACTCTTAATTAGATCAATGTTGTTTCTTGCATCCTAGACCTGTTGCATAAGGACTTTTTTAAATACTTCGATAACCGCATGATAGTCAAATCATTTTGCTCAGGAGCTCTCGCAATCACGAATTGCGTTCAAATGTCAAAAAGCAACATCATTTTTCTTTGAACCCTACATTGTTCAAGTTAATGGTTTATTTTTCTTTGGGGATAATTTCATCATTTGGTCGTTGGCTTCAACAACTCCAACGAAAATGAGACCGATTTGCGCCAAGAACGGAAAATGTAAATATAACAACTTTAATTTCCTACAAATGTTAGCTCTTAGTACTTGGGCTTATATTAGAAAAGACGAGTCTCTCTATATATATATATAAAATTGAATTCTAATAATCGATCCCTATTGTCATGATTGGACAACAGTAATCCCTACTATCAATTTGGATTATGGTAGTCCAAAAATAAATAATATAGTATTATGGTGGGAAACTACTGAGTCAAGTGGTAGTAGCTCTGTGGTTTGTTGACGTGTACCGGCGAGAGTTTGTTTGACCAAAAATTCAAACCACCATGAACATATCAACTATGAAATGAGACAACTAAAATACAATAAATATGTCAATGAGACTACTAGAATTCAATAGCAATTTAATGTGACCACTAGAATACAACTAAAATAAAAATTTTTTGGTCAAACATACTCTCACCGGTACACGTCAGCAAACCACTGAATCACCACCACTTGACTCGGTGGCGTCCCACCAGAATACAATTTTATTTATTTTTTGACCATTAGAATCCAAATTGATAGTAGAGATTATTGTTGTTCAATTCGTGAAAGTTAGGATTATTAAAATCCAATTTTCCAATATATATATATAAAGAGAGAGAGAGAGAGAGAGAAGTCAGAATTCAACTCTTATGGAATCCTATGTTAAAAGGAAAATTGAATTCTAATAATTTTTACTTTCACCAATAGTACAACAATAATCTCTATTTTCATTTTGGATTCTGATGTTCCATAAAAAAAATAAATAAAACTCGATTCTTGTAGCATAACATCGAGAGTATACCCTAACTATCATAGATTTTGGGTTGCATCTGATTCAAAACTTAGTATAACACTTTACGAGTATTTTTAATGATTTACGATATTTCTCCCAAATTTTTTCATTTCTAACGATTTTTCTTGATGATTTCACTTTTATTCCTTTAAAAAAATTCATAATAATTGCTTAGGTTTTCAAAATTTTTTTTTTCAGTAACTGTACTTCATTACCATTTTGGAGGCAGGAATGAAAAACCAAAAACAATATGGCGCACGAATGAAAAAATTAAAAATATTTGAAGGTGGATTTGGTATCACTACAATCCAATTTTTTCCGGATCACCAGAATCTAATATGAAAATAGGGATTATTACTATACAATTAGTGAAAGTAAGGAATATTAGAATCCAATTTTCCTATATTAAAAACAATACTTATATGCTATTCCTATAACATGTATATCTAACGCTGGGGAAAATTTGGGTCCGAGTAAATTCGGGTCGGACAAATTCGACCAATCTCAAAATTCGGACGTAAAATTCATGTCCGAACCTGGTTTAATTTTAGGTCGGACTGGGTCAGACAATTCGAACGAAGTTAAATTCTAATTGAAATTGGATTCGGAATATAGAATAAAGAGAAATTTTATGTCCGAATATTAGGTCAATACCATAAGTGGAACGAAAAATCTATGTCCGGACCCAATTTTTTCCGAGTCGGACAAATTCAGTCAATGTCAAAATTCGGACGTGAAATTCATGTCCGAATCGGGTTTGGTTTCTAGTCAAACTGGTTCGGATAATTCGGACGAAGGTAAATTAGAGTCGAAATCAGGTTCGGATAATTCGGACGAAGGTAAATTAGAGTCGAAATCAGGTTCGGATAATAGAAAAAAAGAGAAATTTTATGTCCGAATATTCGGTTAATATCAAAATTTGGATGAACAATCTATGTCCAGACCCAATTTTTCTTGGTCGGACAAAATTTCACCAGCTGTGCATTTATTAAAATATATGTCTCGTAAAAATTTAAAATTTTAAAGAGAGATTCTTCCACAATTATTATAAAATCCATTAGAAAATTTTCATTAATATTATTGTCAAATTGATTGTTATAATTGAATTAACATGTTTAAATTAGATATGTATAGGATTAGGGAGGTGGTTGATAAATGATAATGTAGAGTGTAATTTGGTAATAGTATGAGTCTATGATGCATGGTTATGGTAAAAAAAATAGAATATTGGGTTAGTATTATATACAAGAGTAAGATGTAAATTAAAAAGTGGATTGACAGGATTTGCCGGTCGAGCAACGTGGAGATGCAGTGAGCTCGATGGTTTACGAGGCAAATGCAAGGGTACGTGATCCAGTGTACGGGTGTGTGGGAGCAATTTCATCACTACAACAACAGATTGACACACTCCAAACCCAGTTAGCCCAAGCAAAGGCAGAGGTGGTGTACATGAGGATGCGGCACTTGAACAGCATAACATTACAACCACCATGCAACAATCATCATCATCATCATCACCAAGGGACCAGGACCACCTCACTCGAAACCTCCTCCCCTTCATCCAAGCTCATCTCTTCTCCCCAAGCTGCCAAGTCCTTTTTTAGCATGGACATCGTGGTAGATCAACCAAATCCAGCAGAATCTCTCTGGTCATACTAATTAATTATTTATTTACTTTTCCATGCCTACTTTCTATTTTTAATTATATCTCTCTTTATTTTACTCAATTACTTACTTAGGTGGGATTACACACACATATATATATATATATATATGATATAATACTAGTTTGTGCTGGTATATGGGACCTAGCGCTTGCTTTTTTTGTTACCATTAGTCCTTTACGTCCATCTTTATTGTACTACCACATGCATCTCTTTCTGCTTCACCCGCAGAAGATGATGATGTATGCCAACTCACTAAGATCAGAGTGTTGAGCTAGACCACACCATACAGTCACACAAACACACAGCTAGATGCTTGAACTTTGCAATAAATGATAGAAAGCAACAAGCTGGAATAGAAGACAACCCAACAACAGAATAAAAGGGATAGACTTGCTTACAGTTAATACAGATACATCACAACTGCAATCAAGGGCAAGGGACTCTCACATACATGCCTCTACAGATACACCAAAGCATGGATGATCAAGCTCAGTTTACACTTGTTGGATTTGCCAATTTCCAGTGACAGGAACTGATTGAACCAAGGTTGAGAGTTATAGGACACTCTCAAACTTTCAGAGGTACTAGGACATTCGAGAATACTATTGAATAAACACTGAGATATCCTTCATTGATAGAAAACTTCATAATATAAAGAAAACTAATCAGTTTGATTAGTAGTTGCTTAAGTATAAGCATCCTGCCTAATCTCCCTAGAATATCCTAAGCTATAAAGTCTGAAACTAATACATGTGATTACATCCTAATGATCTCGAGTACAAACTGTAAGAAAACAAAAGGAAAATACTAAGCTATTCTCTGATTGGACCAAATGCCAAAAGGGTGGCAAAATGGACCAATAGGGAGCTTTCCCCTCCTAAGGGGTAAAAACTAAGTTACTGAGGTAATTCCCGCGCCAATGCTAACCTGGAAGTAATCTCAACAGGTTAATATCATGCTGGAAAGACCAAAACAACCCCTGTGAACTGAAATCAAAACACATAGCCCCGTAATCGGGTTCGAAAACTGATAAACAACCCTGCTGGGATTGGTTGTTCTGACTTCTGAATCTTACTCGTGCCATGCTTGATCATGCTGGGATTTGGCTTGGACTTGAAAAGGACATGGCAAGGAACAAAAAACTCCTAGGAAACATTGGCTGAAACTTCCTCAATCAAGAGATACAACATTGAGAAAGTCAGCTGCTTGGATTGTTGTCATTGGAACGGAATTGGTCCGATGACCAATCGATGGGCCGAGTGGTCAAATGCCAGGGCTTGCTTTACAATGGTGTAACAAACCTGGATGGATGCTGTTGGTGGTGTGGTGGCTGCTGGTGATGCTAAGAACCTCCTGCTGGAATTTTGGACTACTGAGAAGTCTGTTGAGTGGCTTCTTTGTATGTCTTTGGGCTTTGAAAGCCTCTGCTTCGCTGGAAGGGCTGGTCTAGCCGAGCCAGGTGTGAAGCAGTGCTCCTCCTCCTTGTGCTGCTGCTATTGTTGGTGAAGATCCCTTGGAAGCCCCATTTGTTGATGAAGCTGCTGCTGATTGTTCTCCTTGATGGTCTCCATCAGATGATAAGGATCATTAATTAACCATATTATAATTTCTCTAGACATATATAATAATTATGACGTATTGTGTAGTTTAAGTATGAAGTAAACTTCACTGTCTCCCTCTTAAATTCGGCTCCATCTGTCACTTTTATTTTATTCCTTTCATTCTCTTCTTGTTATTATACTAATTCCTTTTTATTCTTTATAATATTTATTGCTTTGTAATTGTAATACTAATCCATTAATAGTTTCTTTATTAAATTATCTTGTTTTTATCTTTTAAATTTAAAACAATCAATAAAATTAATTTTTCAAGCTAGGGTTGCTCAAATATTTGAAATAAGAGAGATTCCATCATTGTTGAAAACTTTTTCAATTATTATTGTAAAAAAATATATATATTGTAGTTTTAAAAAGTCAAAATGAATACATATTTATTAAATTGAATTGTTGCTACAAGTAATATTATTCATTAACATTCATAATAAAAATATATAATTCATTAACATATAGTTTTTTTTAACAATATTTAATATTTTTTAGGAGATTCTATTATACATGAATTTTTTCAACTATCATAATTAAAATGTTAGCAACTGCTAACTCAACCTTACAAAACTTAAAATAACTTGTTGCAACACTTTTTTTTTTTTAATTTTTAATACATTGATAACTCGGGTCACCTACTAAGTGCCCTATTTCTGACAGAGCCCAATATGTTTACATGGATCAAACCCTAGTAGGAAGTATAAACCTCTCACCCTCATGCGACTTGATAAGCTACAAACTTATTGTTGGGTTTATGGCCCATTGGATCCGCTAAGGTCCAAAGAAGATACAGTTTTAATCTAATTCTAATTCCCTCTTCAAGTTTGATACTATTTGTTGTTATTTGAGTTTTAGTCTGACTCTATTTGTCTCTTAGCTGCCCTATAAATATGGTTCAACTTTCTCCACTTTATTCATC
Organism: Portulaca oleracea; assembly: GCA_029582165.1. Classification (NCBI taxonomy): domain Eukaryota; kingdom Viridiplantae; phylum Streptophyta; class Magnoliopsida; order Caryophyllales; family Portulacaceae; genus Portulaca; species Portulaca oleracea. The sequence goes on from CM055875.1 coordinate 6,368,842, forward strand.
GATTAGATTAGAATGAAAATATTGAGAGAGAGACAGTTTCACCAATATTTTCCCAGTATATCCCGAGAGATTGTGAGTTGAGAGTTTGAAAGATTTTTATTGTAACCTACTTTTGTTGATCGCATCACACCTTATGATAGTGATCGAGTTATACTCCTCCCTTATCACAGTGGATTATTTTCTGACTATTGCCATTCATGGGTTTTACTTCGAGTTCTTCGGTTTCCAACGCCTGGTGTTCGTTATCGCTTATTTTTGGTTCTTGAATTTTGTCGTAATTTCCTTCATCTCATTTATTTCGTTTCCGCTATAACCTTGCACTTATTTTCCTAGCAAGTGGTATTAGAGCAAGGTGGAGTTGGCTTCAATCATAAAGTGCGATATTCCAAAATTCGATGGAACGAGGAGTTTCACTAGGTGGAGACTGCAGATGAAGGAGGTCCTGATTCAACACAGGTTAAGGGATTTGATTGAGTATCCCGACACGAAGACTGATGCAACAATGAGCAATGAAAACTTCAAAAAGCTTCAGAAGGAGATCCAGGGAAACCTGAGTCTAAGGGATTGGAAGAAGCTGGAAGACAAGGCTCTGGTAGGGATTCAACTGTGTTTGGCAGAACATATTCAGATAGAGGTGATGCTGTTTAGGCTCAGTTTTAGGCCTAAATAACGCCTTTCGACTTGTTATTTTGGCTCAATTCCGAGTCTTTTTCATCGTTTTTATTAGTTTTTTAGATGTTTTACAGGTTTTCGCACTTTTGGAGCAAAAACAAGGAAAATGAGCTAAATCGAGGCTTTTTAGGGAATCTCGAGCAATTTCCAGAGCCAAGCCAAACCGAGCCAAGCTGAGCCAAGCCGAGCAGAGGAGTGAAGCGGAGTCGACCTGGGAACTCTTTCCCTCATGTTTGAAGCTAAACAGGGGTGTAACACCCACTACAACCCTTGTAGCGGGCATTACAACCCATGGAAGGATGACATGGGAAGGAGACAGAAAGGCGTTGCGCCTGCTACACTTGTGGTGACACCCGCCACAAGCCTATGACACCCGCTATAAGCCGATGATGCCCACTACACAACGCCAAACACTGATCGCCCATCTTTGCTAGCAGGCTGTCGCACCCGCGACCAAGCGCGGAGGCTGGAATCGCCCTGCTATCTTCTCATCCTCGCACCCGCGACCATGGTTGTCATGCCCGCGACCTGCCTGTTGTCTGTGTTGATTTTCGGCTTTAAACAACAAGTTTTATGTAACAACCAGGCCTTGTATATATACTCAAAGTGACGATTTTATTAGGAAGACTCCAACATTCAGCTTTCATCCAAGTTTTAGAGAGAGATTAGGGTTTGATTAGAGTGATTTAGATTGGTTTAACCTAGGTTAAGTGGATTTTGGGATTTTATTCAAGATTTGAAGGTTCAATCAATTGAGAGATTGTTTTGGATCATCATCTCCATTGCTTTCCTTTGTTCATTTTTAGCATTTTCAGCATTTGATAAGTATTCTTTTCCTTTAATCTCTACTTTCCTTCGTTAATTACTTTACTTGCTTGTTGATTACTTGTCATTTTAATTGCTTTAATTGAGTTTTGGTTATTTGATGCTAGATATCATGTTTAGGGCTGGATTTGATGTTGTTAGCTTAGTTGTGGTAATGATTAGTTGCTAGAAACCCCGTGGGTTAGGGGGTAATTAAGGGTGTGAATGGGTAATTAGGAATTGGTTAGCAATTTTAGTGAGTCATTAGGTAGGAAATCACTTTCCCTCTCCAATCCTTCCCTCAAGTGGGGTGTATTCGGGTCCGAAAGCTCTCGAATACATCCAACACTTGTTATGGAAGGTTGGAGATGGGATGGTTAATGCTCACTCACGAAAGTGGAAGGAGGTTAGCTAGGAAATTCTGTTTCATTAACCCTCCGGGTCCGTGGTGGACTTTGAGGCAGTTAGTCCGGACTATTCTCGAAAGAGGAAGACCGTTTGGTATTTTTTAACAGAATTGCCACTTGATTTTCCTCTCTTGTTGCTCTCTCTTTGCAAAACCCCTCTCTTTGTTCCCATTTACATCCCGAAAAGCCTCCAAAGCCCATTGTCTCATCTTCACCTGACTCTTCGTCTATTTTGTTGCTTTGTCACCCTTTCTAACCTGTTTTCATACCTTAGCGATCTCGACCATAACCTCGACCTAGATTCTATGACCAAGGCCCTTCGGTCCCTGAGAAGAAAGATAAAAACTGATTAATACTAACCACGTGTACACAAAATGGTGCCGTTGTCGGGAAGCAAGCGCCCCTAGTTTTAGTTTCTTGGTTATAGGTTGTTTAAGATTACTTTCACGCTAGAAATCAGATTGTCCCAATCCCAATGAATTTGATGCTTCTTTGTTTCTTGTTGGTGCATGTAGGTTCGCCTTAATGTCCTATCAAGCATTGTAGGAGGCTTCGAGTCCTGATGGGTGAGGTTCGAGCTGATTGACCCCGTATCCTTCTATCGTATTCCGTTCCATCTTCGGGTACGGGAGGCAACCCGATCATCTTACAACCATTGCCATCAGACACGGTGTTCGAATTCAAGCCGTTGCTACTTGAAGTTTTTGAAAGCAACCCATTTCATGGAGACACTTCCGAGAGTCCTATTGCTCATATTGAGAAATTCGAAAAGCGCATCAGTTTCATGCATATGTCTGGGATATCATCGGAATATTTACAGTTGAAGTTCTTTCCTCTAACTCTGACAGGGAAAGCTGAGATGTGGCTTGACATATGCCCACCTGGATCTTATTCTTCATGGGAGGCTCTCAAGAGAGACTTTCTTCAAAGATTCATCCCGCCCAATGAAACTTGTAGACTCCAGCAAGCTATTATGAGTTTTAAGCAAGAATCCGGAGAAACTCATTTGGAAGCCTAGGGAGATTCAAGGGTCTCCAACGACAGTGTCCGCATTACAATTTACCCAATTGGATGTTACTTCAACACTTATATTGTGGACTCTTTGATTGTCTCAAAGAATCAATCGACATCGCATCCGGAGGGACGTTTATGAAGAAGACCGCAAAGGAGGCTAACAAATTCCTTCATGAGCTTACTCAATATTCTCCCGATTTGGGAGGTTGCTGATCAAGGGATGGAGGTTCATCTTTGGAGACTGACCTTACTATTAAACTTCTCATGGCTACCGTCCTTGAGATGCAACAAAGAAAGACGTTTGAAGGAACTATCAATCAATTAGAGATTCCTCATGAGACTCATGCTTTCGCCCAAAACACCCAACACGTTTCTTCTAGTTACCAAGACCAACATGTTTGGCAACCTACCTATCACCAACCTATCCCTCAACCTCATGAATTTCAACCACCTCAAGAGTCCACCATAGAGAGATTGTTGAGAATCAAGAAAATGACAAGGCTCACCTCGCAAGTCTTGAGAACCAATATGCCCAAATTTCTCAGCAAGAATGCCCTCCTCATACCATCCCTATCCAACCTTTACCTACCCAGATGGTGCAAGTAAATTCTGTCGATCTGTGGGGTGGAGAAGAGGTCAATGAATCCAAATGGGTAGAGGAGAGCCTTTTGAAGGAAAAAGAATAAAATGAAATGAGGATGAATGAGAGGAAGAAGTGATGGTTGAGGAAGACAAGGGTGTAGATGAGGAGAAGTTGGATAAGGAAGTGGAGGAAGAACAAGAAGAGACCTTGGAAGAGAATGATTGTGAATCCCGAGGAGCAAACCACTCCCCACCAACTTCCAGTTCCTCTCCCTAAATAGTTGATACAACACTTGATTGATGAAGGACACCTTGAATTAAAGCTTGGAAATTCGAGTGAGAAGCCCTCTTTCAAGGGACCCTGTGTTGAAGTCAATATGGTACAAAAGGTTGTTTATGAGCATCAAGTGGAGGACTACTTTCTTGAAGTGGAGCCCGGCGATTGGGGTGGAAACAATCACCTCGAGGCCCTATTGTTCCGAACCTGACGGATTTGGAGATGTTTTTCAAGATAACCCCCTCAAGATCATACCATTGAGGAAGGAAATTTCCTTGGATGAGGTTTATATCGAGGGCATAAAGATTGAGGAGATTGCCCCCAAGGGCCTGAAACTCGGAGAACCACTTGATGTAGAGCCCAAGTTGCTCCTTTATTTCCATCACCCAATCAAACCACCGGAGGAGAATCTTGTTCTATTTGCGGAGGTGATGTTGAAAAAGGAGAAGGAAGCTGTTAGGATCGAAGAGTACTTAAGCAACCACAAAAAATAGGAAATAATAGCGGAAAAAGAAATAAGAAATTTGACACCAGAGGTTTAACATGGAAAAAACCCAAAGCGGGAAAAAAAACCACGGAATCGATGCACTAGTAATATGAGGATTACAATACAATGGTTGTGTTTCTCTCTATCTCACTCTATCTCAGAGGATACATGATAGGGAGAACCTAAACCCCTATATATACTAGTGATACAAGAGAAAACCTAGGTTACAATATGGCAGTAACCTAAACAATATGGAAATCTCCAGAAAAAGGAAACAATTGTAGAATAGGAAACAATATCTTGGCGCTATCCAAGAATTGTCGACATAATACAAACGCAGGCAGCGAGACAGAAGCGCTGGCAGCGTGCACAATCTGACTCTCACTGACCGAGACGTTGGGAGAGTCAGTACGGGCGTTGGCAGCGCCTGCTGCTTGCGTCTAGTTCCTCCCTCGTTTCTTCCACCTTCTACCTACTTCCTTCCTTCCTTCTTCTTTCTTCTTCTCCCATTTGGTCTCCGCACCCAACAATATTCCACTTGGAGATCAAACCTGAACCATCCTCAACTTTCTCCACAAGTTCCCCTAGTGCATCGACCGACCTCTTCATCAGTACGAGAGGCCTCCTGAGACCGCACCCGACCTCAATTTCCCTACATCCACTGGCTTACCCTTGATCTTGTAGACCCACTTCTTCCCGCCCTTCTTCCCCACAGATAATCTCACCGGCTTCCAGGTTCTCTCAAGTGACGCAATCTCATCAACCATTGCATGCTCCCACTTGAACCGAGCCTCCGCCTGCACAGCCTTAGTAGGGAATCTGGCTCACCAACATCTCTGGTAGCCCTCCTGGATCTCCTCACAGTGGATGGTGCGCTGGAGCTTTCACCTAGCTCTTGTGGTTCAGGTCCTTCAGCAACTTGATCTGCAACTTGTGGAGCTTCCTGTGGTTCCTTCGTTTCCTCCCTAGACACACCAAGCCTAACAGAAACCTTCACCGCCTTAGCTCCCTCTGGCTTCTTGTCACCTGAGTCACTCTATATTGGAGGAAACAAGAAAAGATGCACTTGAGTCAACAATCCATGACTCTTCAGGACTAGATACACTCAAAACTAGGGCTTCACAAAGGTTTTCGGCAGAGTTGATAGAGTCCTGGTCATCATTACCCTTCCCTTTCCCATGTCTAGGCAATCTCTCTTAAAGTAACCCTTATCACCATAACCATAACACACAATATTGCTCATGTCCCTAGGCTTGCCTGCCCTGGAATTATTCGAATTCCCATTGTTCTTCCTACCCCTGACACTTAATGCAATTCTCGAAGATTCACAACTAGAATTCTTCCTACGAAGACCCTCAGTAAGCAATACAGACTTCACCTCATCAAATTTCATCTCGTCAGCATCCTTAGCACTACTAACAGTAGTTACAAGTGATGTATGCTAGCTCACAATGATCAGAGTATTGAACTAGAATGTACCATACAGTCACACACACACACAGTTGAATGCTTGTAAAACAATAGCTAATTGAAAGCAATTAGCTGGAATAGAAGACAACCCAATACAAAGAATAAAAGGATAGACTTGTTTACAACTGTTACAGACACACCTTCAGTTGCAATCAAGGGCAAAGGTCTCTCCCATTCAATCTCCTACAGACACACCAGAGCATAGATGATCAAGCACAAGTGACATTTGTTGGATTCTTGCAAAAATCCAGTGACAGGAGCTGATTTAACCAAGGATTGAGAGTTATTTGTTACTCACAAACTTTCAGAGATTCTAAGACACTCGAGAATACTATTGAATAAACACTGATCTCCTTTCATTGCTGGAAACTTCAAAATATAAAGAAAACTATAGTTTGATTAGCAGCTGCCTAACATAAGCTAATATGCCTAATCTCCCTGACTTAATCTAACTTACAAAGCTTAGAATAAATACAACTGATTACATCCTAATCTAACTAATATGATTCAGATTACATCTTGCTAGAAAATAAAAGGAAAATATAAACTGAACTTTGATTGGACCAAATGCCAAAAGAGTGGCAAAATGAACCAATCACAAGCTTTCCTGCCTAAGGGGGTAAATATTTAGTTACTAAGGTAGTTCTCGCGCAATCACTAACCTGGAAGTAATCTCAACAAGTTAAGAATGAACTGGAAAGACCAAAATAACCTCTACAGACAGATAACAAAAGACTTAGCCTCAGAACTGAGGTTCTAGAAAAATTGATAACAAACAACCCTGCTGGGATTGTTTGTTCTGGCACTTGAAACTTGTTGATGCCATGCTTGAACATGCTGGAACTCGGCTTGGACTTGAAAATGGCATGACATAGAACAAAAAACTCCTAGGGAACCTTAGCTAATTCTTCCTCAATCAATAGATATGACATTGAGAAAGACTGTTGCTTGGACTGTTGTTGCTGGGAACTGGATTTGGTATGAATGACCAATGCTGATGGGATGAATGGCTGAAGGTGCCAAGACTTGTTTCACAAGTGTGTAGCAAGCTAGGATGGATGCTGTGGATGGATTGGTGGCTGCTGGAGGTGCTGTGAACCTCCTGCTAGGTAGCTGAACTACTAAGTGACTTGCTGCTTCTGCTGAATTTAGGAAGCTTGCTGTTTCTGCTGGACTTGCTTCCTTAGCTGCTGAGTTTGGTGAACCAACATGGTCTCCTCCCTGTGCTGCTGCTGAAAGTGCTGGTGAAGCTCCTATAGATGCCTCCTTTGCTGATGATGTTGCTGCTGCTTGCTGTTCTTCAGGATGGTCTCCATCATCTTCCCCCGGTTAAGGAAAGTTTGTCCTTAAACTTGGAAGGTCTTCATCTGTTGGATAGTATGGTCGAAGATCTACTACATTGAATGTTGTTGATCCTCCATACTCTTCAGATAGGTCCAACCTATAGGCATTGTTACCTATTTTCTTAAGCACTTCAAATGGTCCATCTGCTCTTGGAAGCAACTTGCCTTTTCTCTTGCTGGGGAACCTGTCCTTCCTCAAGTGGATCCAAACTAAATCTTTAGGCTGGAAAATGACCTTCTTCCTATGCTTGTTGGCTGATGCAGACATCTACTCATTATACTTGGCAATTTTCTCCTTCACTTGCTGATGAAGCTCCCTGATTTGATCTGCTCTTTTACCTGCTTCAAAACTAAATTTGATAGAAGTAGTTAGTGGAACTAAATCCAAAGGGGAAATTGGATTTTTATCATAGACTACTTGGAATGGAGAGTATCCTGTGGCCTTGGATGGTGCTTTGTTGTAAGCAAACTCAGCATGGGGCAAGATAGTGTCCCATCCTGCTTTATTTTTGTAGTGCTCTCAGTAGGACTCTAAGTGTTCTATTAGTAACCTCTGTCTGTCCATCAGTTTGTGGGTGGCAAGTGGTGCTGTACTTGAGTTGTGTGCCTAATTTCTTCCACAAAGTAACCCAAAAATGGCTCTAAAACTTGGTATTCCTGTCAGAAACCATAGTCTTTGGCACTCCATGCAATCTTACAATCTCCTGGAAGAACAATTCTACAACTCTTGTGGCATCAAAGGTGGTGTGGCAAGGTATGAAATGTGCCATCATTGAAAATCTATCAATCACCACCATCATTGAATCCTTGCCTCTTTGAGTTCTTGGCAAACCCACAATGAAATCAAGGTTGGCATCTTCCCAAGGGCTGCCGGGAACTGGCAATGGTGTGTATAAACCTTGAGGTAGGCTATGTGACTTTGTCAATTGAAAAATATTGCACCTCTTCAGTAGATGCTCCACATCTTTTTTCATCTTTAGCCAACTGTAGTGCTCTTTTAACCTCCTACTAATTGCATCTGCTCCTTTGTTTAGCAATCCTGATTTGTGGTGGATCATGAAGTGAAACTACTGCATGTACTCAACCCAAGCAGTATGCCCAACCATTCAAACAAACCTGCCTTGGTCTTGAATGTTGTCTTCCACTCATCTCCCTTATAGATCCTTATTTGGTAATATCCCCTCCTCAAATCAATCTTAGAAAAGACTGCTGACCCATGTAACTCATCCAACATATCTTCAAGCCTAGGTATAGGGTACCTATACTTGATTGTGATCTTGTTAATAGCCCTGCAATCTATGCACATCCTCTGACTCCCATCTTTCTTAGGCACTAACAAGGCTGGCACTGCACATGGACTCATACTTTCCCTAATCATTCTCTTTTCCAACAACTCATCCTCCTCCCTCTCTATTTCATTGGTATCTGCTGGGGTCATCCTATAAGCTGGCTTATTAGGCAACACTGATCTAGGCACTAGGTCAATTTTGTGCTGAATATCCCTTTTTGGTGGCAAACCAGGTGGCATTTCATCAGGAAAGACATGCTGAAACTGTTGAAGTAAGGGTAAGAATAAAGGGTGGTTATTTTGTGGGGTTGAGGGTTCTTCAAGGTCTAAAAGGATCAAGTCTCTTTGTGTGCTAAATTCATGCTGATCAGATAAAAGTAACACATCAAGACTAGGTTCAAGACATAGGTTCTTGGATTTCTTGGTTAACTGTGAGGGTTTCATGGGGGTAAGAATGATCTTTCTGTGATTCATGGTAAGGGTATATGTATTAGCTCTACCACAATGACTCACTGATCTATCATACAACCAAGGTCGACCCAAAAGCAAATGACATATATGCATTGGCCAAACATCACACCAAACCTCATCCTTGTATGACTGACTAATTGAAAAGCTAACAAGGCATCTAGTAGAAATTTGGATACCTTTCCCTGAGCTGAGCCACTGAATGGTGTATAGAGATGGGTGGGGCTTGGTTGCTAGGCTTAGCTTCTTCAGCATGGTCTTTGGAGGTCGCATTGGTCTGACTCCCATCACAACAATCACAGAACACACCTTCCCTCCAATGGTACACCTTGTATAAAAGATATTCTCCCTCTGCTCTTCTGCTTCTTCTACTACTGAGCTACTCAGAACTCTCCTGATCACCAACATTTCTCCTTCATCTGGACCCTCTTCTATGGCATCATCATCATAAACTAGATCATGTTCAGGCTCCTCATAATTCTGCTCTTCTCCTGCACATGTTCAGAGTCAATAACAAGGCTGCTTGGTACTCAGCAAGAGTAACCATCCTCTTGTTTGGACATTATGAGGCAATGTGCCCAAGTCATTGACACCTGAAACACCTTCTTTCTCGGTAGGCTTTGCTGATAGGGGCTGGTGTTCTTTGTGGGGGATTTTGTGGCTGAGTTTGAGGTGGTCTTGGGGCTAGATATCTGGTTTGAGGTGGGGGTGGGGGTGGGGGTGGATAGGTTCTCTGTGGGGGATTGTAGGGCTTGTTGTAAGGATTTGGCTTGGTTGGGGCATAGGGTTTGGCTGGGTATCTGCTGCTGTACTCCTTCACTCTAGCCTTCTTCTTTTGCTCCACTTTATGAGCTAAAGAGCTTAGCTCATAAAGTGAATCATAGATCTACAGCTCAACAACATTCTTGATACCTTTATTCAAACCAACAAGGTATCTAACATAAATTTGCACTTCATTCTCCTACATATTACACTTCCAAAGCAAGTGTTCAAACTCTTAAGTATAATCTTCCACAGATTTGTTTCCCTGCACCAAATGTTGTAGTTTAGAGTAGTTCTCCTTCATATAATTGTCTGGAAGAAATTTCTCTTTCAACTTCTGCTTCATTTCAATCCAAGTGCTCACCCTTTCTTCACCAATCTCCATTCTTCTTTTCTGCAAATTAGTCCACCAAGTAGAAGCATACTTTTTCAATTTAAGGCAACTAACTTCACCTTATTCTCTTCTGAGACTTCTTTCAAGTCAAAAACCCTCTCCACAGTCTGTATCCAATCTAGAAAGACATCAGGATCTAACTCCCTTGCATACTCAGGTATATCAATCTTGAAATCTAGCTTTTCTTTCCTCCTGTCTTCCCTCCTTTCTCCCCTCTCACTGTTTTCTTCTGGCTCACTGACCCTAGGTGATCTCCTAACATATCTCCTTTTTCTGTGTGTAGGCTTAGGACCTCAACCTCCTCTTCCTGTCCTACTAAAAGGATTTTCACCTTCTCCTTCCTCCAAGTCTTCATCAGTCTCCCTATTAAGTTCAGACCTATGGAATCTCATATAATACTGTAATGGCTCCCTCAAGAATTTCATTTTTTGCTCCATTTCTTCTTTTTCTTTCAAAGTCTGTTCTAAGACTTCCTGAGGAGTTCTACTAGTTCCGGCCATTTCAAAGGATCACAAACAATACACTCCAAGATAGAGCACAATGCTCAGATACCAAGATGATGTATGCTAGCTCACAATGATCAGAGTATTGAACTAGAATGCACCATACAGCCACACACATACACAGCTGAATGCTTGTAAAACAATAGCTAATTGAAAGCAATTAGCTGGAATAGAAGACAACCCAATACAGAGAATAAAAGGATAGGCTTACTTACAACTGTTACATACACACCTTCAGTTGCAATCAAGGGAAAAGGACTCTCCAATTCATGCTCCTACAGACATACTAGAGCATAGATTATCAAGCACAGGTGACACTTGCTGGATTCTTGCCAAAATCCAGTGACAGGAGCTGATTTAACCAAGGATTGAGAGTTATTTGTTACTCATAAACTTTCAGAGGTTCTAAGACACTCGAGAATACTTGATAAGTGATTTTTATATAGTATTTCATGCTTTTTATACCCGAAATTCCATGTTCTTATACCAATTTCAATGATATTCTTCCCTTGTTTGAGAATTGGTATGTTTTGTAGGAATTATTGAAAACCCACCTAAAAGCATGGAAAATTGGAAGAAAAAGTGGAAAAATTGAGAAGAATTGAAGTGGGGAATAAAAGAGGAAGAAATTTAAAGAAAATAAGAAGAAAAGAAAGAGAATTGAAGCTGGCCCAAATCAACTCTCGGCCCAGCTCCAAGCCACGCAAGACCCCCCGCCAGCGCCTATCACCCCCACCAGCGCCTATCACCCCCCACCAGGGCCTCATTACCCCCCAGCAGCGTCTAGGGCAAAGACTGGGATTGTCGGCTAATTTTAGGCGCTGGTGCCGTCTTTTTGGACGCTGCCAGCGTCCTCTGACTCGTATAAAAAGAAACATCCGCCGTTCAGTTTAGGCGAATCTTTAATCCAATTTTATTTCACACGCCGTTTAGTCATAGGTTTTCTCTGTAATTCCTCCCTTCGGGGAGCCATTCTAGTAGATTAGGAACGAAAGAGGAGAAGAAGGAGATCGAATCGAGTGACACGAAGAGATCGAATTCGACAACTTGAACGTTCAGTTTAATTTCTATTTACTTTATGCTTCGTTATTCAGTTTCTATTATCGTTTTCTTAGTTTTTATTATGAATAGCTAAATTCCCTTTGTTTGGGAGATAAACTCGATGTCTTTTAATTGAATTTGAATACAGTTTCGGTGTTAGGTTATCCTTTTATTCGTTTCATCTACGTGCAACGTATGCCATGGTAATTTGACAATAGAACGACAATTTGAGTCTGTACCTGGTTTTAGATTCTCGACAACAGAGCGACAGTTTGAGTCTTGAATTGGATTGCGTAGATTGAATAGGTTAGAAAATAGTTAGACATAATGATTCTTGCCTAGGGTCTATTTGTAATCAGCTCTTATCTTTGATTAGATTAAATAGTTAGAAATAATGTTTAGTTTAATCACTGTAACTCATCTAGGAACGAAAGATCAAAGTGATAAGGCCTTGAAAGATTATAGACCCCGAATTATCTTGTTACCTGCACCGAGATTGTTGATAATTCGATTAATTGACTAGAGTGGACTCCCCTGAACACTTTTAATTACTTGGTTGAATCTTTTAATTTCCTACTTCCTTAGTTAATTATCTGAATCATTACCGAAAACCCTTTGGTTGACCTAGCATCCTTTGTAGTGAACTAGTTTAGTGCGTAGTTGAACACAAGTCCCTGAGAGAGAACGATACTTTTTATTACTACACAGACCCATACACTTACGGTACACTGACACATATGTTTTAGGTCTGTCAAGTTTTTGGCGCCGTTGCCGGGGATCTCCCGCCGGGGCCTTATCAATTTTAGTCTGTGTCAAGTTTTTGGCGCCATTGCTGGGGACTTGTTTCCCCAACCGCCATTAGACGAACGCACTCTGGTTGACTAGGTTTTTATTGCTTTTTCTTTAAACCCTAAAAATCAAATAAAAATAAAAAAATTTCAAAATTCAAAAAAATGGAAATTCTTGATTTTATTGATTTACCTCAATATATTTTCTTTTTCTTCTTTATTATTACTTTTGATTACGCTTGGTATTCTTGTTTTTGTCCTTTTTTACATAAACGATTTCTTATTCGGATTCGATCCCGAGACTGGACGAACCCCACGAGAAAGAAGCAAAAAACAAAGAACTGGAGAAAGAACAAGAACAAGAAGAAGAAGCTAGGTGCGAAGTGGAAGAGATGACCGACCAACCGTGAACACTAGGCCAATATACGACACTCAATAACCCCCAGTCCGCAATCACAGTCCCCGCTATTGCAGCTGATGACTTCGAACTACGACAATCGTTAATTGACTTAGTATCCAAGGAACCCTTCTATGGACATCCAAGCGAAGATCCAAACCGCCACCTACGCCTCTTCCGCGAAGCCTATGATACCTTCAAGGCCAACAACGTCTCGGAAGATGCTATCAAACTGAGGCTCTTCCCGTTCTCTTTAGAAGGTAAAGCATGGGAGTGGCTTGACTCGTTCCCTCCCAACTCAATCACCACGTTCAACGAACTCGCTAGCATGTTCTTGGCAAGATATTTTCCTCCTAGCAAGCTTATTAGCTTGAGGAACCAGATTTCGACATTCACCCAAGAGCCTGACGAGCCGCTCTATGAAGTTTGGGATAGATTCAAGGACCTTCTCCGCCAATGTCCTCAACACGGATTCGAACCTTGGGTTCCAATCCAGTGATTCTTTGACGGAATAAACAAGTTGACAAGAGAAAGCATCTTCTCAGCTGCTGGAGGCGATATCATGAACAAGACTATACCTGAGATCACGGACTTGATCGAAAATTTGGCGAACAATTCACGTCAATGGTCAGAACCCCGCCATAGTGCGGGAGGTAAGCAAAATATTGATGCGATTTCTTTATTAACTGCTAAACTTGATACTTTGGTGAAAAGAATAGACCGTCAGGACTCACCTGTACCATCACCTTCACCACGTAACTCGACCAAGCAAGATATTTCAGCATGTCCTACGAAAATAGCCTTTAACGACCAAACCCAACAAGTCCACTCTGTTGACCGAAACCCGAACTTAGAATCTATAGTGAAAAGTCTTGTGTCAATCCAGCAAGAACAAAAAGAGACTATTAAGAATCTTTTGGAAAAGATAGAGGTCCTGATCCATCTAAATAAAAATCTAGAGACTCAATTAACTGACCAGGACACCTCCCCTAACTCTTCTACTGTGAATACAATGGAATACTGTAATGCTTTGACTATTAGGAGCGGAAAACAATTAGATGAACCCAAAAGAAGCCAACCTGAGAGTAGAGAGCCTGAACCCGAAAGGGAACCTACAGTATATGTTGCTATCCATGGGGATAAGATGGAACAAGGTGACCCATCGATAACTAACCAAAGAGTCTATATACCACCCATACCGTTTCTTCAAAGGCTAGTCAAAGCTTATCTAGCCAAAAGCAAAACTCGACGATACGATGGAGTATGAGGTGAGTGGACCTATTGGGTTAGATGCTAGGTACGAAGATGATTTTCATTATGAGTCACTTGATTTTGTTAATGAGGAATCTAGCGATAAAACTAGTAGTGAGGTAAATTTTCTAAACGAGAATCTTGCTTACCTTGTATCCTTTGAATCCGATGATTTATTTGATTTTTTCTCGATGATCCTATTCCTTGTTTACCACCTACGGTTTCACCTGAAATCCTTGAGAAACCCATACCTGATCAAAAGACCTTAGATGATCATGTTAACATAGGATATGAGGTTAATTTTTGTGAAACCTATGATATTTTTGATAAGTTGTCCCTAGGTAAGTCTAGAAGTCATGAGCCCTACCTTGATCCTTATCATATATACCTAGAGGACTATCCTAGAAAAACTCCGTGGACCAAATATTTTGAAGCTTTTGATTTTTCTAGTGAATTTGATTTATTACTGAGAACTTTACTAACGTTTAATTTTATGAGTTTTCAGTTAATTTCTAATCTGTCAGCATGCAAACCGCACGGAGGAGAGTTTGACAAGCTACTAAGGGCCTTGACGTCATCCGGAAAGGAGACCCCGATCCTAACTTACTAACTGAGTTTATTTTAATTTTCTAGAGTTTTCAATTTTTGTCCGTTCTTCCTAAATTTTTAATCGTAATTTTTTTATCTTAATTTACTTCTTTGATAATTTGATCATTAAAATTATAAACTTAACCTTATTGTTATACTTTAGGAAACCAAGGTAAAAAGGAAACGGAAGGGAGAAAACAAAAGCGAGCAAACATCAGGTAACTTAAACGCTGGCAGCGTTTCCTAAAACGCTAGCCGCTTCAGCAACAGAAACAAAGCATTGTGAGAAAAGCGAAAGCGCTGGTAACGCTGGAAAAGCGCGCCCAGCGTTTTTCCCTTCTTCTGTTTTTAGTTCCCGTCAAACAAAATTTGAAAGCCCTAATTTCTATTCAACCAGCGTTTTTCCCTTCTTCAGTTTTCAAAACTCCCGACGCTACCCTAACCCTCCCCAGCGCCCACTCTTCCTCGCTCCCGCGACCACGCCGCTACTCCCTTCTTTCCCTTCTCTCTCGTTCCTCCAACTCTTCCACTCTTCTAGCTTCTACTTCCTTTGCTCTCCTGCTGACCGACCAAACCCCTTTCCCTCACCCAGTTCTCGAAAAATTAGCGCAGACTTCGAATTCCAGATCTGAAAAATCGTTTTTACTTGCAATTTTGCTTCTTCTTGCATTCAATAGATTCAAGCTACGACTTTCACTTATCTTTCACCTACATTGTTACTTACTAGTATTTCTTGGTATATTTATACAAATTTCATGAGTTATGCTTGAAAATTTAGTATAAATTCACCATAGTTCATGCTTAGGTTTGGTGCACTACTTGAGCAATTTTTGATACTAGCTAGTAATTTTAGGTTGTTTGATTTGGAAAATTTGGTATCTTTGTTGATTGTTATGCAATATGGAAGCAATGTTGTTGAATTTGGAAGTGAATACTATGAAATTTGGGAGTTGGATGTTTGAATATGTGAACCTCTGTTCTGGGAATAAAGCAGTAGGGTGAGAGTTGAGCCGAGAATTTCGAATCTTGATTGCTACTGTGCAAATGTTGGAGAAGTATGGATTGTTCTGTTATGGGTATAAACTGACTATGAACTAGCTTGTTATGTGAAAATTTCAAGTTTACACAATTTGATTGTTTGTGGTTATGTTGAGAGTCCACCTTGAACTTGTTTACACTGTGTTATAATTTTCACCTCACCCTTTATAGTCAATCACTAGTATTTTATGGTGTCATTATGCATGAATTCTCAAGCAATTTGTTGGATTTATTTGATACACCATGTTCTCGCTGTAGGATGTCGCGATACTTGAGTTTGTTTTTGATACTAGTTGCTTGTCTAGAGTTAGTAACCTTGATTGAAAATCATATTTTTGTTGCTTTGGTGTGTGAAATTTTATGACATAGTTTGAAATAAGCTTAAGATGTTGAAATTTGGGTTATATATGGATTGTTGAGCGGATTTGACTACTATACTTTGCTTTAGTGCTTGCTTGAACTAGTGTTGGTACCCTCTAAGTATCAAGCAAGCATGGGGGTGTCTAATTACGTATGATTATTATGCACACATTCCATTGATGTTTAGATGGTTAGAACGAAGAACCCAAGTTTCATAGCTGGAGATCCTGACAATGATGGAGCCGGTGGAAGCCGAAAAAGAAAAGCTACAACTGCGGAAAAAGGCAAAGCAAAAGCAACCACTTCGATGGGGACGCGATCCGGTAATCCCTTCAATTTTGAAGGAGCGACAAAGGAGAGGTATGACTCCTTATCCAAACGCAACCTTATCTCGACTAGATATTTACATAAACGCTTCCTAAGTGACTGTGGCATGCTTGATGATGTTATGTGGCTTTTGAACCGTGGCCGTATATATAGGGTAGCTCAGCTTGATGAACTCACCTTTAAGTCTTTGACTCTAGAATTCCTGAGCACCGTAGAGGTCACCCTTGAAGGTCAGGATGGGCTGATTAAATTTCAATTGCTAGGAGAAATCCGTCATATGACCCTGAATAGATTTGCTAAGACCTTTGGATTCCTTGAAAAAACCAGCCGTAGTGGACCGACTATCCCTCATAACTGGGACGGGAAGGGTTTCTTTAGGGATATATCTGGTTTTGATAATTGGGACCCCAGTAACACCCCTTCTAGACTTATTCGCAACCCCGCTTCGAGGTATGCACACCGCATCCTCTCTTGCGGCATCTTTGGGAGACCGGGTAGTTCCAACAAGGCCACTAAGGCCGATTGTTATATGCTGCATGCTATACTGTACAACGATGACCAAGCCGATCCAGCCGCCCTCTTTGCCACCCACATCTCTCGTATCCCGAGCTCGTCCACTGCTGGGATAGCCATAGGTGGCTATGTCACCCACCTTGCCCGCCAGTTTGGTTTTAGACCGAACCCTAACGACCTAGACTGTGTCCCGGGAAACATATACCTGGACGGTAACCAATGCCTCTCTTTCGAGATGTGTGCGTCTGATGTCGATCACCGTTTTTTATGGATTTATCCTAACAATGACCGTGTCCCTCTACCCCACGACCACCTATATGTTAGGGACCAACCAAACCTTCTTTGGCTCCCTCCGATACCTCACGCACTTGCCGCACCTTAACCCCAACCACCCTTTGACCAGGAGGCGCGTTTCAACGCCCTTCAAGAGCTAGGTCGCGACCTCCAACTAGCAGTTGGTAGGAGTGAGCGCCGGCTCGATGACATGCAAACCTACCTTACCGAGTGGTGAGAAACCTCCGATGTGCGCTTCACACGTTTGGAAGAATCTATATCACAACTTTCTGGCCTTATTCAAACTATGTACCATCACCCTCCTCCACCGCCTAACAACCAAACCAACCCCACCGAGTGAGGATCCTTGATCCTTTGCTCCGACCTTACCCTTCTCACCATTGTCTTTTGCATTGAGGACAATGCAATGTTCAAGCATGGGGGGGGGGGGGGTTGAATGTTTCACTTCTGTGAATATTTTTCTTGTTTCTCTATTTTTCGTTTTATTTTTCTTTTATTTTTGTCTCTCTTTTTCTTGTTTCATGCTTATTTTCCAATTTTTAGTGTTTTCTTTGTGTTTTATTTGAATTGAGTTTCTTAGTTGTGTGATTTTCTTTGCTTGTTTTTAGTTTTTCCTTTCTAAGTTTTCTTTTTAGTTTTTCTTCTAGTTTTAGAATTGCATTCACCTAGGTTGCATTAGTTAGATCATATCAGATTTTGTTTTCTTTTCCTTTCTTTCTTTCCTTTTTAGTTTTTCTTTTCTTAGTTTTGCACCCACCAAATTTTTTTTTAAAATAAAAAGAAAATGGAAAAGACCAAAAAAAAATATAGGATTAGGATTAGCCTGTCCGAAACACCTTCAGTGATGATTTGTAAACCAATTAGGCTTTTAGTTTATCTTGCTTTACCTTGAAAAGTTTGGTTGAGAACTTAAAAGTTTTTGAAACTGTTTTCTTCAAACCTTCTGATTTTGAGTCAAGTTATGAAAAGTGTGCTTAACTTCTTTGACTATCTTAATATTTGTAAATATGTGTGCCGCAAATCTTTGGGCTAGGTTTAGTTGATTGAGCCCTAACCCGTGAGTTCACATAGCCCAAAATTGTGAATTGATCATCTTTATCAATTCTTTATCTACTGAGTGACTTCACCATTAGTTGCACCTCTAGAACTTGTTTTGCATCTTGTTTGAAATTGCATTTTTGCATTGCATATTGTGACAATATGATTGAGACATTCTTTTCTATAAACTACATAGCCAAACAGCCTCCCTAACGATATTATTACCATTCTTTAGCCCCGCCTAGCCTTTCATTACCTTTCTTTTTGTGATGAAACCCTGACAATGCAAGCCTTGGCCTGTAATAATTCCTACCCTTTGCCTTGCTTGGATTAGTGAGAGTTCATTGTTACGGGAGCGAAAATTGGTTTGGTGTTGCTATAAATGGAATTGAGATGTTGGGGTGTGAATTTTAATTTTGATTGAATTGGGACACGTTACATATCCCAATTAATTATGAATTAGCCAATTGGTTATGTTGTTCTTTTGATATATTGAGGTCGAAGCTATATTTTTATATTTCTTCTCCCTTGATCACCCACCAAAAATAGAAGTAGAAAAATACAACGAAAAGAAAAAAAAATCAAAAGAAAAGGGTGATTAGGGAGATGCAATTTTAAAGTTCTAAAAGCCTTTGACCTGGTTGTAAAGATTAGTTGAGGTGTTGATATTTATGAGGGAGAAAAGTGAGTACCTTGCATACATTAAGCAAGAAGGTGAGTTGAGAGTAATATATTTATCGAAAATCAATCCAAGCATGGCTCTTTAACTCCTCATACCCAAATATTACCACTCCTTTCCCCTAACCTAAGCCTCGTTACAACCCTAAAAGTCCTCTTGATTGTCACTTGTGTATTTGCATATTAGCAGTGGAGAGCAAGATTCTTACCAACCCTATGGTAGGTTGTTTCTTTTGGTCTAAGTATGAGAAAAACCCACATACATTCAAATTTGAGTGTTTGAGCGTTCAACTTTTTATCCTTACATGAGTTTTGCTCTTTTGACTGGCCTACGTCCATAACCAACCGCGCATATTTGCATTTATCTTAATACTGTTGGCGGTTTTTCACATTTGAATTACTTGTTCTCTTTACTTGATTTCGAAAACGTCATCCCGTCTATTTCTCACTGATTTTGTTCTCTTCCTGACTAATCTTGGTGTTTGCTTGATGAGTTGATGTGTCTGATTGGTTAGCCTGAGGGGGTGTTGAATTTTGTTTTTAACCTTATGTTAACCTCTTTCTTCCTAAGTCTCGTTTTACTTGTTTGAGCCCTTTCTCCTGTTTTTCATTCTAACTTGCTTGGGGACAAGCAAGAGCTAAGCATGGGGGGATTTGATAAGTGATTTTTATATAGTATTTTTAGGGCTCAAAATATATATATTTAATTCTTTTTATACCCGAAATTCCATGTTTTTATACCAATTTCTATGATATTCTTCACTTGTTCGAGAATTGGTATGTTTTGCAGGAATTATTGAAAACCAACCTAAAAGCATGGAAAATTGGAAGAAAAAGTTGAAAAATTGAGAAGAATTGAAGTGGGGAATAAAAGAGGAGGAAATTTGAAGAAAATAAGAAGAAAAGAAAGAGAATTGAAGCTGGCCCAAATCAACTCTCGGCCCAGCTCCAAGCCAGCGCCTATCACCCCCCACCAGCGCCTATCACCCCCCACCAGGGCCTCATTACCCCCCAGCAGCGTCTAGGGCAAAGGCTGGGATTGTCGGCTAATATTAGGCGCTGGGGGCGTCTTTTTGGGCACTGCCAGCGTCCTCTGACTCGTATAAAAAGAAACATCCGCCGTTCAGTTTAGGCGAATCTTTAATCCAGTTTTATTTCACACGCCGTTCAGTCATAGGTTTTCTCTGTAATTCCTCCCTTCGGGGAGCCATTCTAGTAGATTAGGAATGAAAGAGGAGAAGAAGGAGATCGAATCGAGTGACACGAAGAGATCGAATTCGATGACTTGAACGTTCGGTTTAATTTCTATTTACTTTATGCTTCGTTATTCAGTTTCTATTATTTCTTTCTTAGTTTTTATTATGAATAGCTAAATTCCCTTTGTTTGGGGGATAAACTCGATGTCTTTTGAGTGAATTTGAATACAGTTTCGGTGTTAGGTTATCCTTTTATTCGTTTGATCTGCGTTCAACGTATGTCATGGTAATTTGACAATAGAACGACAGTTTGAGTCTGTACCTGGTTTTAGATTCTCGAAAACAGAACGACAGTTTGGGTCTTGAATTGGATTGCGTAGATTGAATAGGTTAGAAAATAGTTAGACATAATGATTCTTCCCTAGGGTCAATTTATAATCAGTTCTTATCTTTGTTTAGATTAAATAGTTAGAAATAATGTTTAGTTTAATCACTAGAACTCACCTAGGATCGAAAGATCGAAGTGATAAGGCCTAGAAAGATTATAGACCCCGAATTATCTTGTTACCTGCACCGTGATTGTTGATAATTTGATTAATTGATTAGAGTGGACTCCACTGAACACTTTTAATTACTTGGTTGAGTCTTTTAATTTCCTGCTTCCTTAGTTAATTATCTGAATCATTACAAACAACCCTTTGATCGACCTAGCATCCTTTGTAGTGAACTAGTTTAGTGCGTAGTTCAACACAAGTCCCTGAGAGAGAACGATAGTTTTTATTACTACACAGACCCGTACACTTGCGGTACACAGACACATATATGTTTTAGGTCTGTCAAGTTTTTGGCGCCGTTGCCGGGGATCTCCCGCCGGGGCCTTATCAATTTTAGTCTTTGTCAAGTTTTTGGCGCCGTTGCCGGGGACTTGTTTCCCCAACCGCAATTAGACGACCGCACTCTGGTTGACTAGGTTTTTATTGCTTTTTCTTTAAACCCTAAAAATCAAATAAAAATTAAAAAATTTCAAAATTCAAAAAAATGTCTATTCTTGATTTTCTTGATTTACCTCAATATATTTTCTTTATCTTCTTTGTTATTACTTTTGATTACGCTTGGTATTCTTGCTTTTGTCCTTTTTCAGGTTTACATAAAAAGATTTCTTATTCGATTTCGATCCCGAGAATGGACGAACCCCACGAGAAAGAAGCAAAAAGCAAAGAACTGGAGAAATAACAAGAACAACAAGAAGAAGCTAGGTGCGAAGGGGAAGAGATGACTGATCAACCGCGAACACTAGGCCAATATACGACACTCAATAACCCCCAGTCCGCAATCACAGTCCCCGCTATTGCAGCTGATGACTTCGAACTGCGACAATCGTTAATTGACTTAGTATCCAAGGAACCCTTCCATGGACATCCAAGCGAAGATCCAAACCGCCACCTACGCCTCTTCCGCCAAGCCTGTGATACCGTCAAGGCCAACAACGTCTCGGAAGATGCTATCAAACTGAGGGTCTTCCCGTTCTCTTTAGAAGGTAAAGCATGTGAGTGGCTTGACTCGTTCCCTCCCAACTCAATCACCACGTTCAACGAACTCGCCAGCATGTTCTTGGCAAGATATTTTCCTCCTAGCAAGCTTACTAGCTTGAGGAACTAGATTTCGACATTCACCCAAGAGCCTGACGAGCCGCTCTATGAAGTATCTGAATTCTTTTACCGAGACCGATATTTCGGGTCCTTCTTTATTTGAATTAATTTAAGGTTATAATTATGAGAAATTTCATGGAGGAGTATGGATATATTTATTTGGGTTACCAATGACATTTTTACGGTTTAGTAAATCTCGATAGTTTAGGGAACTAGCGAGATATAAGTATAAGAGGGGAAATTAAAATTGATGAAATAATTTATTTGGGCCATCATCTTGGCCAGCTAAGGGAGAGAAGAGAAGGCCAAGTTGGGCCTCTTTAGTATAGATATATATGGCCTTGTGTTAATATACCACTTTTGGGGGCATTACTTAATCAATCACATACACTCTCTCCCTCACACCTCTCTTGCTTGACCATCCCTCTGCCCAACGCCAGATCTGCCTAGCTGCCCTCTGTCCTGGCTCGCTGCTGCCACCAACCGACACAGCTCCGGCAGGATCACCGGCCACCCCCGCGCCACCGGACCACCATCACTCCTTTCCTCCTTCCTTTCTCCTCTTTGAAGTGGTAATTCATTCCATTCTTGTTCTTCACTCTTTCAAGTAAAAATCTTAGATACAATCTGAGTACTCTTGTTTCTCCATGTTTTTCCAGAATCAAAGCAAAAGTTTTAAGGTATTCAAGTGAAGATTAGTGTAGAACAATTCAAAGAGAAGAATTTGGGTAAGTATGTTGAGTTCTTGTTACCTTAGTGTAACCTAAGTGAATTCTTTGCAAATAATGGACATGCATGTAAATTTAGTTGGGTAATTCTCTGTGAAAGCCTAGAAAATTTGTTTGATTTAAGTGCATGTCTATAAATTGCTCTTAAAGCGGGGAAAGAGAGTGTTTTAAAGTGATTCATGTGGAGTTTGGTGTTGGATTGAGCAAGTAGTAATTATTGTGAGGTTGCATGAACTTGAGATGGCCTTGCTTGGTAATTCTCTGGATGTATCAAGGAGGAATAGGGTGTGTGTAAAGATCAAGCTATGTTTCAAGAAGAATTTAGGGTAAAACACAAAGATTTGAGTGTGCATGTGTTGGATTTCATGGAAGGAATACATTCTGGTTGGTATTTGCTTTTTCCAGAAAATAAGGAAATTAATCCTGGGTAATTTTATGGCATGATTAGGTAGATAAAAGTGTTATTTAACACCCGGTTTTTACAGTTCGTCATTTCGATGAGTATAATGGGATTTATGGCCAAAATTGTAAACCCGTGCAAATTTGGGATTTTCTGATAGCAGAACAAAGATGGGTGTTTTTCGACTAGTTAGAGGTTATTATGGGTTAAAAGTTGAACATACAAGTTTTAGAGGACATTCTGAGCTTTTCGGAAAGGTATAGTATGTGCCCATACGATATCGGGAGAGAGGGATATGAGGTTTTTTTCTGAAGGGCTGTAATCTGGGTTCTGCCCAGAGTTTTATTTACGTGTTTTGACTTAATGGCTATGGTTCGCTTCCTTAAGATGTTTTAATCAATTTGTGGTCAACATAAGACTTGAAGTTTGTTCTGAAAGCTTTCCAAATTGGGGTTTTAGGCCTTCATTGAACATTTGGAGTGAGATTTATGAGTCTCCGATTGTTGGTTGGTAATCTGAGTTGCCCCAGAAAATGTTATGTGACTACCCATCTTTATGGTAAAAAATCCGACTTGTTCCCATGATCAAATTAGTAGGTGGTCTGAATAAAAGTTGTAGCAAGTGAACCAAGCTTTCCAAAATGTCCTCTTATGTGAGATTTCAATAAGTGGAGTTCGAGATATGATTTTCCGAATAATTGTTGTTTAAATGGTTATATCTTTTGGGCAACTTGTAAAGACAATAGTATTTAACATCCTTAGCCATGTTTCTAGTCTTTATGGTCAACTTCAAAGTTGAGGTGTATGTTCTAAGCTTCCCGAAAGGTCCTTTTATGCCTTGGTCCAATATCCGAAGAATGGAATAGGACTTTAGGAGTATGCCTTAAGGAGCGAGTTCATTATTAATGTTTATAGGAAATTTCCCAAGTTATTACTTCATGGTTCTACCTAGCTTAGATCCTAATTCTTTGTCTTTATCCTTTTTAAGTTTCCTCAAGAGATCGTTGCACCACCGTTCAAGTCCCTGCTCGTGTCGGACGTGTTTCAAGTTTTCAGGTCCGCAAATTGTCTAATCTTTCATTTTAACTCCAATATTTATTATTTACTTTTCAAGTCATGACTAATGATCTATGTTTCATGTTTTAAGTGGTTCCGCCCTAATATTTTAGCTAGTCACGTGAAGTGCTAGCCCCATTTTTAGATGCTCCTGATCAGAGTGTCCTAATGACCTGGCCAGTGTCGACTGTTTATCAGTCACCAAATCCAAACTTAGATCGGTTTAGGCATGCGCGTGTGTGAAATGCTTAACATTGATCGTAAGGGATACCACTCAATTATCTATCGCAAGATACTTTTATTCTACTTGTTTATACATATTCAACAATCCATTTTCATTTCCCCTTACCCGTTTTCAAAAGGTTTTAAATGGCCACCAACGAAGATTGTTGCGAAATGCTTCTTACATATTAGAGGTTTGTGTACTGAGTGTTTCCCCCACTCATTTGCGAATGTTTTAATGTTTTGCTTTTAGGCAGTCCGAGCTCCCAAGTGAAAGGCAAAGGCAAGAAGGGGTAGCTTACCTCCTCCTTAGCAAGGTAGACTTTTGGTACGATGGATATTGTTGGACTTCAATGGTTGTATTGAAATTGTGGGCCAAGTCATGTTTTGAGATAGATTTCTATGTGTCAGATAAATTGTATCTAAAGCCTTAAACCTTATGTTTGAGTGGTTGTGGCGTTGAATGCCAAAGTATAGAGTTAAATTTTATGGTATTGTTTGATGAATTGTTGGTGGTTTGATGGACTTGAAGTTGTTGTTGGTTGCCTTGTCCTTAGTTGGACGGCGGTAATACCCCTTTCCTTGATTTCCACTGCGCTAATCACAGGTTTACTAGCAGATTTAGGTAAATTTTGTGATTAAAGGATTTGGGGTGTTACAATACAATTGATTACATCCTAATCTAACTAATATGATCCGGATTACATCTTGCCAGAAAATAAAAGGAAAATGCAAGCTGAACTCTGATTGGACCAAATGCCAAAAGAGTTGCAAAATGAACCAATCACAAGCTTTTCTGCCTAAGGGGGTAAATATTTAGTTACTGAGGTAGTTCCCGCGCAATCACTAACTTGGAAGTAATCTCAACAGGTTAAGAATGAAATGGAAAGACCAAAATAACCCCTATGGACAAATAACAAGAGACTTAGCCTCAGAACCGAGGTTTTGGAAAAATTGATAACAAACAACCCTGCTGGGATTGTTTGTTTTGGCACTTGAAACTTGCTGATGCATACTTGGACATGCTGGAACTTGAAAATGGCATGACATAGAACAAAAAACTCCTCGGAAACCTTAGCTAATTCTTCCTCAATCAATAGATATGACATTGAGAAAGACTGTTGCTTGGACTGTTGTTGTTGGGAACTGGATTTGGTCTGAATGACCAATGCTGACGGGCTGAAGGTGCCAAGACTTGTTTCACAATTGTGTAACAAGCTTGGATGGATGCTGTGGATGGATTGGTGGCTGCTGGAAGTGTTGTGAACCTCCTGCTAGGTAGCTAAACTACTAAGTGACTTGCTGCTTCTGCTGAATTTAGGAAGCCTCTGTTTCTACTGCACTTGCTTCCTTAGCTGTTGAGTTTGGTGAACCAACATGGTCTCCTTCATGTGCTGCTGCTGAAAGTGCTGGTGAAGCTCCTATAGATGCCTCCTTTGCTGATGATGTTGCTGCTGCTTGTTGTTCTTCAGGATGGTCTCCATCAACAAGGGTTTTCCAAGAATCAGGCATTGAAGACAACAATATCCAAAGCTTTGACATTCTCACTAAAAATTATCTTTACTGAAGCAAGTTGTGATAAAATATTAGTAACCTCATTAATATGCTCAGCCACATCCACACCCTTAGCCATTTTACAACTGGTTAATTTGGTGAACTAATATACCTGATTTGCTGCGCTGGGCTTCTCATACATCTGCTCTAGTGCCTTCAACAATTCCTTCGTTGTATTTTTCTCCATGACGTTAAACTTGACATTCCGAGACAACGACATCCGAATCAGGGACACCGCCTGCTCATCCAGTAGATCGTACTCAACCTGCTTCATCTCGTCTGGCTTCTTCTCCAGCAGTGGAACATACAACGATTTTGCGTACAACAGATCCTCAATTTGCAGCTTCCAGTAAGTGAAGTCTGATCCATCAAATTTGTCTATTTCATACTTATCTCCTGCCATTGTTTGAAAGCGAGTTCTCTTTCATCAAGCTTGCAGGCTCTGATACCAATTGTTAGGATCAAAGAGTACACAAGCAACGACAAACAATTGGAAATAATAGCGGAAAAAGAAATAAAAAATTTGATACCAAAGGTTTAACGTGGAAAAAAATGCAAAGCGAGAAAGAAACCGTGGAATCGATATACATGATAGGGAGAACCTGAACCCGTATATATACTAGGGATACAAGAGAAAACGTAGGTTACAATATGGCATAACCTAAACAATATGGAAATCTCCAGAAAAAGGAAAGAGTAGTGGAATAGGAAACAATATCTTGGCGCCGTCCAAGAATATCTGACATATTACAAACGCTGGCATAGGCCTAGAAGCGCTGGCAGCAGGACAGAAGCGCCGGCAACGTGCACAATCTCACTCCCGCTGATCGAGATGCTAGGAGCGTCAATACGGGCGTTGGCAGCGCTGTTTAGACCCAATTTTGTGTCTAAATACCACCTAAATCCTTAGGTTTTTGACTTGTTTCGTGGTTTAATTTAATAACTTTTAATACGTTTTTGGTTATTTTGTAGATTTTTGAGTTTTAACTCAAAATATGGTAAAAAGGGCCATTTTGCAACTATTTTGGGAATCCCGAGATTTCCCGAGTCTTGGTCGAGTCAAAGGCGAAGGAAGCGGAAAGGCCGGACGTGTCGAGTGGCTCAAAAGATAGAGATTTTGCTGAAGTTTGCCAAGACGTAGGCCCCGCCATGCTCGAGGTAGCGGGCGCTACCCTCCTCTCGTCCGATGGCTGTCACACGCACCAAGGCGTAACCCCCGTCACAAACTATGTAGCGGGCGCTATGTCCTGAACATCAAAACAGCCGAGCTTGACCGTACCTACGATCCTGATGACCGCACCTACGGTGGGTGTAAAGCATGAGCAGAAGGTGAAGTGCCCGAGTGAGACCGCACCTGCGGTGCCCAAAGATCGCACCTACGGTCTCTTGAAGGAGAAATCGCCGAAACATTCTTCGCAAGTGACCGCACCTGTGGTGTCCAGGGACCGCACCTGCGGTCCCCTGTTGCTGCGCGTTTTGTCCGGCCTTTGTGCGCTGCGTTTTGGGTGATTTTTATCCCTTGTATAAATAGACTCCTTAGCTGCATTTTGAGGGGGATTCGAACCGAGATAGATTTAGACATTTTCCAGCTTGTAATTAGTGGATTTAGAGAGAGATTAGTGAGAGATTAATCTAGGGTTTTGGAGATTTGTGTTTGTTATTGAAGATTTGGGTATTCAAACAATTGAGAGATTGTTGGATCATCTTTTTATTGCTTTCCTTTGTTCATCTACAACACTTTGATAAGTATTCTCTTCCCTTAACTCTTTTATAAATTACCTTGCTAATTACTGTACTTGTTCTTTAATTTCTTTGCTTGCTATTTTGATTATTTTGCTTGTTTATGGTTGTTTGATGTTAGAAATCATGTTTAGGTCTGGTTTGGATGTTGTTAGCATAGTTTTTATCATGATTAGTGGCTAGAAACCCTATGGGTTAGGGGGTAATTAAGGGTGTGAATGGGTGATTAGGTTTGGGTTAGCAATATTAATGAGTAATTAGTTGGGAAATCAATTTCCCATTCCTTTCCTTCCCTCAAGTGAGATGTATTTGGGTTCGAAAGTCCCTAAACACATCCAACACTTGTGTTGGAAGGTCGGAATTGGGATAGTTAGTTTTCTACTCACGGAAGTGAATAGAGGCTAACTAGGAAATTCCGTTTCATTAACCCTCCGGGTCCGTGGTGGACTTTGGGGAAGTTGATCCACACTATCCTCGAAAGAGGAAGCCTGGTGGGTATTTTCTAACATAATTGCCACTTGATTTTCTCCCTTCTTGCTCTCTTGTTGCAAAACTTATTCCCTTGTTCCGGAGTTTGGTATATACAGCTAAGTGAGGTACTTCTTGTTTCAATTGTGCGAAATCCTCTCCCTTTCTCTTACATTTGGTTCGTTTGGCATCCTTGCTTAGTTAGGGTTAGATTTTGTCAATTTTTACAGATAATTCTACCTCATTGTGTGCTAAGTTCAGATGCTTTGTTCTTGCTTGATGTTTTGTGCGATTATCTGCTACATTTCATCTGTCAAAACATGTACACACAGGCCTTGCTAAGAGTCTTTGTCTAGAATCACACAGTCACAATAGGAATTGTATTAGTGTGCTATCTTGGTATTCTTTTTGCCTTGTTGTGTGTTGAACTCGAATGCTAGGTTCTTGTGTGGTGTTTGTGCGATTAATGGTTGCATTTCATCTGTGAAACATATACATATTGATTGTATTAAGGTTCTTGTCGATTTTCACACACATTCACACAATGAGTTGTATGAGTGTGCTATTCTTGCATTCTGTTTGTGTGTGCTGTGCATTTTAGCTCATTTTGTCAAGCAAGAACTCATCTCCCTTTGCTGAATCCATGTTCTAGCAATGATTTGTAAGTGTCCCCACTCCCACTTTACTCTCTTTATCGATTTTATTTACACTATTAGTGTTAGGTAAGTGTGTGTGTGTGGGGGGGGGGTGCTTTATGGGAAAGTTGGGGAGAGGTGTGTCGGTTAGTTAGTTTTGTTGAGTTCGTTGTCCCCATGGTTTGAGTTGTTTCAATTTCATTGCTTCATCGTTGGTTAAGCCGGTCATGAGCGATGTTTCACCCTTAATTCTCGCCTCAAACTAGTGAGATTTGGGGTTGAGGTTAGTTAGTGTCAATGTACATATTGTGAATAGTTTGTCTTTTCTTTGGTTTTTAGTCTCTAGTGTCTTGTTTATTTTTCTGTTTTTGTTTTTTTATGCGTGCGAACATTCACACTTATTATGTTCTTCTTGTTTATTCCTAACCCCAAGTGTGATGTTTTCCTAGATCGCAGATTGGTTCTGTTATTAAATTGAAGACCACGAGGTAACCTCTTTCCGCTCTCTTTGTCGCGTATATATCTTGATCCATGCTGCATGCTTGTTTTTCTTTTTGAGTGGCGAGCCCCTTTGAGTGTCTGTGTTGGGATTATATTGCTGTTGGAGCCGTGTGGGCTCGGGTCGCCACCACTTTTATATGCTAATTGTTCTTGTTTGTTTGTTTTTGTAGGTTCTCTATCCTTTTTCTTGTGACACCTTCCCACAATGAGGACATTGTGGCGTTTTAAGTGTGTGTGTGTGTGGGGGGGGGGGTGAGGTGTTCTGTTTCAAGGGTAGATCACCTAGATTTTTGGTTTTTGTTATCTTAGTTTTTGCCTAAAATTTGAAAATTTTTTGTGTGAAAAAGGAGGAATAAGGGAGTGAAAGCCTTAAAAGTTTTCTTTCAGTTTCGTTTTCGCTTTGTTTCGCTTTGTTTCTTGGATCTTCTTTATCTTCTTAATTGAGTGTCTAGTGAGCATTTAATCTTCTTGAAAAATTTTTGTGTGAAAAAGGAGGAATAATGATGAACGTCGAAATTGAGAAGCCATTCTTAATCTTCTTTAAAAGAAACCGGTCTGAGCATTTTTCGACCCTATCTCGGGTACTAGTCATGACTTACCTTCTTAGATTCCCTTCATTGAGTGTCTAGTGAGAGCCCCGATTCCTTTTACGTTTTGGTTGAAATCGAGAGATTCTAGGGGTTTGTGTCCGAGCTTGTTCTTTTTCCTGTTTAGCAAAAGCAAAAGCAAATTCAAAAAGAAAGAAAAAGAAAGCAAAGCTACAATAACCCGATTAAGTGGGGCGTGTTGCTAAATGACATCAACCACCATACACTTAGCCAACCTACACGGTCCCAGTATCAGTGGTACGGCACGGATACCACTTAAATCTCCTCCTATATCGCTTTGCGACAGAGAGGTGAATGGAAAAGACTATGTTAGGAGGGTAAACCCCATTTTTGGGCCGTCCAATTCCCGAAAGTAAGGCTAATACCGACCATTAAAAAGAAAAAAAAAGAAAAAGCAATTTCGTTGGTGAAGCCAACCAAAAAGGAAAAGAAAATTTGTGCTTTTGAAAGTGTGGGGCCTCTCCTTGCATCACCTACGACTCTGACCAGGCCAAGGGCGACCAAATGTGAGGAAGGGCAACTCTGTTCTTGTTCGTTTCGTTGTTTTTGAGCTCGGGCATGAGTCTTTGGAGTCTTTTGGATTCAGTTAGAACCCACTAGCACATTTGCACATGGGGTTTTGCTTGGCATGAGGTGTAGGGGGTTGAAAATCTTTAAGACTGACTTTTGCTTGGGATAGGTGCTTGTGAGACTTGGCCTTACGGTTAACCTCTTGTTTGCAACCATTAGTCAAGAATTGTTGATCCATCAAGCGCTTTAGTCTCGTCCACGAAACGATTTTCGATCAACCCTCCATAGTCCTTTCCAATTTGACGGTTGCAAACCAAAGAGATGCAGAATTAGTGAGCTTCGACCTCGCATTTTTGAAGGCTTGTTAATCACTATACTCCTTAGTTGCAAAAACTCTCTCCAAGGTTTGGACCCATTTACGATAGTCTTTCGGGCCGGTGTAGCCATTGAATTCCGGAACTTTGACTTTGATATCATGGAATTCATCCCGTGGAGGCTTCTCTACCGCTTCCCCCCGACGATGGCGTCGAAACGAGCCTCTATCATTGTCACTCGACTCGTAGGAGGGAGGAGGACGGATAGGATTTCGTGCGAGTTTTCGACGTTCATCTCGGGGTGGAACTTGACACTCTAGGGCGAGGTTGTCCAACCGCGTCATAATGGCATTAAGGGTGCGATCAATGGTGGAGAACCATTCCCCATAGGTGGCGAGTCGGCTCTCGACAGCCCGAAGTTGAGGGCTACCTCGATGGCTTGGTTCCTCTCGTTCGAAGCGAGCTTTGTCGACCATACCGGGAATAAAGGTGAAGGACGATTTGTGTTTGGGGTATTTTGTGGAGTTTGAGGGTTCCTTTGTAGTTGGAAAGTGTTTGACTAAGGGTTCTTTGTGTTTTTTTCACTCAGACATTTCATCGAACACCTTGCATGCACTATTTTCAAACTTCTTCTCAATACACCAAATGACTTCAAATCCAACAAATAGAAATACAATACAACATATTCCAACACATTTTGATAGCACAGGGGATGGGGAACACCAATATTTCAACCAAATCCAACAATAGAAATCACTACTTGTAAGAACAAAAACCAAAACTCAAGCTAGAACAAACCATAGCTCTGATACCAAATCGAGTGTTACCGTATGCGTGGAGGGTGTAGATTAGCTTGAGTGATGTTGGATGATCGATATTCAACACGAACAAGGGCCTCGAACACCCGAAGAAGGATATGACCTTGAGCTAGGTAATCCACAACTCTAGGCCTAACACCCCACCATGATTATCATAGGTAATCCACTAAATAATCACTAAAGTAATGACTTGAATACCACCAAATCACTTGGATAAAGTAACAAGATTTTTGAGAGAAAACTAAGGGAGAACCCTTACAAATACACTAGCATATATTCAAATGTCAAAAACTTCTAAATAATGCCAGAGGGGGTATATATAGGAATGGGGGGAAAATAACAACACACAACAGCAACACGTCTGGGCAGAAAGCGATCGCGGACGTGACCCAAGGAGTCGCGGGCGCGACGTCCCTATGCAGCAGGGTGACTCGGGCAAGTTAGAGGATGGCTCGGGCGAGTCAGTCTTCTGGGAATCTTTTCCCTGCCGACTTCGAAGGGGCATAACTTCTTCATCTGGACTATGTTTTAGGCCCGTAAGATATCGATGGAAAGCTTTCGGTGTGTACTTTAAGGTCCCAAAATTTGAGATCCATCGAAGTTATATTGAAGGAGTTATGACCGAAAGTCATGTTGTGTTAAGTAAAGGCATTGAAGTTGACAAAGCAAAGGTTGATGTGGTTGAAATACTAATACCCACAACCTCTGTTAAGGGTGTTAGGAGTTTTCTTGGACACGTTGGTTTCTACCGACGGTTCATTAAGGATTTTTCAAAAATTGCTAGACCTCTCACCCGATTGCTTGTCAAAGATGTGCCATTTGTATTTGATGATGTTTGCTTGAGTGCTTTCAACAAGTTGAATGAAGCTTTGATCACCGCGCCCATTGTGCAAACCCCATATTGGAATTTACCTTTTGAAGTGATGTGCGATGCGAGTGACTACGCATTGGAGGCTGTTTTGGGGCAAAGGAGAGATGGTAAGCCCTTCGCCATCTACTATGCGAGCTGAACTCTGGATGAGGCTCAAGTCAACTACGCCACCACGGAGAAGGAATTCTTGACGGTCGTTTTCGCCTTGGAGAAGTTTCAACCATACTTGATCAACTCCAAAGTGATTGTGTTCACCGATCATGCCGCCATTCGACACCTCACGAAGAAGTCAGACTCTAAACCTCAGCTCATTTGCTGGGTGTTATTGCTTCAAGAGTTTGACTTAGAGATTCGGGACAAGCCCGGATTACAAAACATGGTGGTCGATCATCTCTCTCGATTGGAGGATGTTCCAAAGGAGAAGCTCCCTAATGATGATTCATTTTCGGAAGAGAAGCTCATGGATGTGTGTACCCCATTCATTCCATGGTATGTCGACTACGTCAACTACCTTGTATGTGGAGTGCTACCACTGGATCTATCGTATCAACAAAAGAAGCGGTTCTTATTCGAGGTGAAGAGCTATGTATGGGAAGAACCACTTCTTTTCAAGCTATGTGCTGATGGGGTATATCGAAGATGTATTCTAGAGGAGGAGGTTCAAGGAGTGTTGCATAATTGTCATTCCACTACCTATAGTGGACATTTCGGCCTCGACAAAACTGCTTCCAAGGTCTTGCAAGCCGGTTTCTTCTGGCCAACTCTCACCAAAGATGCAAGGGAGTATGTGCTCGCATGTGATTCGTGTCAAAGGGCAACATTTCCAAGAGGCATGAGATGCCCCAAAGCGGAATTTTAGAGGTTGAGCTCTTCGACGTGTGGGGGATAAACTTTATGGGTCCTTTGCCTATCTCACAAGAACCTCTACATCCTTGTTGCTGTGGATTACGTATCCAAGTGGGTGGAGGTGATTGCATCTCCGACCAATGATTCAAGGGTCGTTATCAAATTCCTCAAGAAGAACATTTTTAGGTAGAAAGTGTCAGAGTAATTATCAAGTCAATAACAAATTTCCATACAGGCAAGATAGGAGGTCGACTCCGGGCCCGCATCAGGGATCAACATGCCGACCGGTTGGTCCCGAATCTAAACTGTGAGTCGGAGTCTATATCATGGATGAGGAACGATTCTACGAGATCATTGTCCAAGTTGGGTGAGGCTAACATTTCCAAGCAGCTCGAGGAGCTATACACTAAGATGCAAGCCTTGGTCTTTGCAAATTCTCTTGACCAGAAGCAAAAGATCGGGAAGAGACTCCATGAGCAACAACAAGTAATGGATGGCATGCTGCAGGCTATCACAAAGATCAATGAAAAGTTGGGTCTGAGTGCTGAAGGAGATGATGATGTGGTGGAAGTCCATGAATATGAACCCAAACTTGTCAAGACACCTGTAGAGGATATGTCAAGGGGCTTAAGATCATTCAAAGGGAAGCCCAAATCTACTTCGGAGATTCCCAAGCTCATGGAGGACCCAACTGTTACGGCCTTAGAGCAAAGGTTGGAGAGCGTCACCAAGATAATGAGCACTATGCTAG
This sequence comes from Portulaca oleracea, assembly GCA_029582165.1. NCBI lineage: Eukaryota > Viridiplantae > Streptophyta > Magnoliopsida > Caryophyllales > Portulacaceae > Portulaca > Portulaca oleracea. Next base: position 6,402,492 of record CM055875.1, read on the forward strand.
CCTTTGCTGACAAATACACATATGTACCTCTGCCTATCCCCCCAATCATGAAAATTGCTGACTAGATTGTGGTGCCTAACATTAAATTCAAGCCATCTGAGAATCCTACTCACCATATCGAAGAGTTCATGCGACAGACACCTCTTCACAAGATTAATGTTGACTTGTACCCTACAGTCTTCCTATCCACTCTAGATGGAGAAGTCACAGTATTTTACCATGCCTTGTCATCTCAGATCAAGGCTGGTTGGAACGAGCTGTTTAAGGCCTTTATCAATCACTACAATTGTATCAAGAAGAAGCATGCCGCGGTGGATGACCTAACGATCGTGAATCAAGGGAAACACGAGTCCTTCCTGAATTATTTCGAAAGATTGCACACCAAGTTGTCTCACATCAACGAGACTATACCTTTGTGCCTACAACTGACTACCTTAAAACAAGGTCTGAAAAGAAGCCTATCCCATCATTTGGGATATCACGTCATCAAGGACTTTGATTACCTTAAAGATATATGTATCCAAATTGAGACCATGAACAATGAGAAGGCCACCACCCAAGGATGGAAGAATTCCAGTCCTAATAGGAGGGCTACTGGTTCACCCAACCACCCTTCTAGGAGCGCTGAAGACTAATGTAATTCAGTCAGGAAGCCAACTAGAGCAACGACCCTCCAGGAGCAGTCAACAGGGAAAGGCAACACCATATGAAGGGGACTTTGAATTTAGCTAGGGCTTGAATTCCTTTGAGCATTCTGTTTCATAGTAAGTTAGGGGAGGCATTGACTCGGTATGTGATATGCTTGTCTTTTGAATTCAATAGGATACATCTATTTGATTGTGATTGTATGAGAATCTCGTGCTTGCACTCTTAACTTGAGTTGAAAAGCTCTTTCACCCATTCATTAGCCTTAACACCCAAATCTGACACATCTAAGTCTATCATCACCCTCACATACCCTTCCATTCATCAAGTGTTCATCCTACGAATCCAGGGTTTAAAATAAAATTAAAGAAAAGAGAGAAAAAGAAAAAAAAAAGAAAAGAGGGAAGTCAGTTTGCATTCATCAAGTAGGCTAGGCAAAAGGAGAAAAGACCAAAACCAGCAGTCTCTTGAATGTGGACATCTCTATGCTCCTAGACTAGCAGCTGAAATAAAATGTGCCTAGGACAGGGGGCTACCATCTCACCACCCACATCAGCACCTATATCAACTGTTATCTTCCCATTCATCCACAACATCTGTACATACTTATCACCTATATCTCCATCCCAAGTTCCCATTCACCAAATCATCCCTCTTTGCATCACCTACAACAGTCACCATTCGAAAAAACCTTACCTTGACCAACCCGATCATTTTCTCTTAACCACTCACTTTCTACCCCAAAGCCAAAAAAGAGTGTTGTAACTAATATCATCAGAAAGGCGAACATGAGTCAATCTCATGAAGAAGAAATTCAGAAAAAGAGAGAGAAAGAATGCAAAAAAAAAAAGGAAAGAAAAGAGAGAATTCCTAGTTGGTTCACCAACATGGGTTGGCATGAGTGGTACGACGTTCATGTCCCTTAAACACTTTGTTTGTGTATGGAGAAACATGTGTTGGGAGAATGAACCCCTTTTTTGGTCGTTCATATCTCAAAGCATACCAACAAAAAAAAGAGGAATAAGAAAGCGAAAAAAACAGAGAAAAGAAGAAAAAAAAAGGGTCGGAAACTGGAGACGGAGCTAATAGTCACGCGCATCGAAACACTGTTCACAAACCTTCTAAATTACTCTCAATCCTTGCACCTTAAGCCTTTACATCGTCATCACACCTTTACATCCATAATCCTCGCCAAACCTTTAACCCTTCATAACCATTGTCAAGCCTACCTCACCAAGCCCTCCTCGAGGCACCAATCCTTTGAAGTTGCACCTTATGAACTACAACTGGCCTTATTTCACATCCGATACATAGGAGAACCTTTTTAAGGCGCGACCACTACAATTCACTTAACGGAGCATCCTTTGACTTCGAATTGTTGGCCTTTGAGAGAAGAAAAGAAAATTAGAGAGGCTAGCTCGGAACTCCGAGCTAGGCAAAAGGAGAGAGAAAGAAGAAGAGAGGCTAGCTTGGAATCCCAAGCTAGGAAAAAGGAGAGCGAGAGAATAAGAGAGGCTAGCCTAATAACCCGTCAGGGCAGGTTAGGCAAAAGGAGAGTAAACCTTAGATTTCGAAGTCCTTTCACATCTTACAATCATAATTCGTCAACCTTCTTTCTGTATGTCTTGGATCACCTTCACATCCGAATAGCCAACCATCTCTCCTCTTATGACACAAATCCATCTCAACCATTCCCCCTCTTCTCCTATGAGGTGACTTAACCCTTGCCATCCGTCTAGCCTTAGATGAGACTTGATCATTTGTTAATCATGACATACCCAGATTCGACCATTGACCCACCATCATCTCCTTTTCACCAAGTGCCTCATGAACCCGTCTGACCATCATCAAACTTACCCTTTCTTTTGCATACCCTTTTCATCCTCCCATACCACCAAAGCTTTTTGACTCAGTCATTAGCGCAAGTGCGAGATTCGATATTTTGAGGCCAGTTCTCAGCATATCTAAGCGAGGCCCATGCATCAAGGACAAGAAATCAGCCGCATTAATGGCTAATTACAAATGACATCTGACACAAGAGAAGAGTTCATTTGAATTGGGAGCTCCCTTAACCCTCACATAACCTTCAGCAAGGCTCTACTTATCTCCACAATGATTCGAGGAAGCAAGAGGACAAGACAAGTCATCCAGGACAACACCTTCATCATCAGGCCTCGTCATAAGCCTCACCTATCTTGCCTTGTCTTGATATTACATGTCGAGTTGCTGTGACACTTAGGCTCTGTTTGGTCTTTGGAAAAAGAAATGGAAATAAATTTTTTATATCTTCACTAATTTAGTATAAGATCCTCCACGTTCTCCACCAATCTATCCCTTCATTTTCTCCCTCCCCAATCCTACCATCACATTTAGCCTATCATATTTCCATCTCACTTTCCTCTCAACTTTGGAAGGAAAATGTTGAAGGTAAAATCAATGTAACTTTTCCATTATGTTTTCCATCTAACTCTTCTTCCTCCAACTTTTTAAAGCTAAGTTAAGGAAAATAAATGATGTTTCAAAAAATTTTCTTTCCATCCCACTTTTCAAGGACCAAACGGAGCCTCAGGGAATCATCGTTCTAGTCTTGGTATTGGGGGTTGTCTGCATATTGAGTCACATGCATTGCAAAGCACCGTTCATTGCATAATCATCGTTCTTGCCTTGGTATTGGGGGCTGTTTGCATATTGAGTCACGTGCATTGTAAAATACTGTTCATGTACACATTCTCCTAGTCATTCCGTTGCATTATGAGGTAATGCAAAAAGCCAATAGTCATGCATAAGTGCATAAGTGCATAAGAGTCTAGAGTCTAGAAGACCAAGTGCATGCATGTTCATCGAGAAAAGAGGAAGTCCATCTCACACGCAGGCTTAGACTTGACTACTAATCATTAAGAGAAGATTAGAGGATGTTCTAATCACACTCTGGATGAGTTCTTTCAAGTTCAAGCGGATTATCATCCGAAGCTCATTCTCATGGCGTTCTTCTAGTTTGCCAAAGCAAAAAAAGTTGCAATGGACGCCACCGACATAATCATCCGCCTCGGGAAAATCTGTTGAGTGTCATCAACCTCGGGAAAATCTGAAAAGCCCTCATCACTTCATCGACATCGGGAAAATCAGATCTTCCTTGGGAAAATCCATTGGCCATCTTCAACATAGTAAAAATCCGATTCGCCTCGGGAAAATTCGTTGGGCATCATCAACATTGGGAAAAACCGACATGCATTGAGAAAATCCATTGAGCATCTTCAACATTGGGAAAATCCAATCCGCCTCAGAAAAATCCGTTGGGCACCATCAACTGCTTCGTGAAAATCCGATCTGCCTCGGGAAAAGCCGTTGGGCATCATCATCAATCTGCCAAACAGGTAATTGTCTATATCTCTAACCATTGTTCAAAATGATCTGAAATTCTGCTTTGGTTTCTGTGCAGGGAGCCGTCACCAACACCGGGAATACCGGGACACCATCTTCTAGTCGCCGCTAAAAGGTGTAGACACCAGGATTTTGACGCATAAAATAACATAAAAATAAGAGCAAGAGAACTAAAAAAGATTTAAACAATGCATGCATTTTACAAGTATTTGTTCACTTAAAGCTACATGCATGATCACATGTAGTCCATCTTAGCTACATGCACATTTTTTATATAAAAATGGAGCCATGCAAATCCTACAAGCAAGAGCCAGAGGTCGCGAGATCGAATCCTCATAAAAACACTCCAAAAACACCGAAAAAGCTAGCTAAAACAAGCTCATTTCGTCCAGTGTGAAGGGCAGCATCCTTAGGCAGATTGGTTTCATATAGGGATGGCAGTGGGTCCCGGACCCGATTGGACCCGACCCCTTAAGACGGGTTCGGGTCTCGGGGTGGGTCCGGGTCTAAAAAAATTTAATGGGTCCGGGTCCAATCACGGACCCGAGGACCCTACCCATGGACCCGTTACAATATAAACATTTATAATTTTTCTAAAAAAATAAAACCCAATTAGTTAATTACAAGTCTACTCTATTGTGTACTACACTAAAATACTAAATCCAAAAAGACTAAAACTCCTAATCTCACATAGGCACACTCACTGTCTCAGGCAAACCATCACAACCGCACTACTGGTCTAGTGCTCATCTCATTCCCCAATACAACATATATATATATATATATAGATATCTTTATAATCTTGAACTTTTTTTTGGCATTTTAAGTTGTGTTGTATTTTGATTACTTTTGTGATGTTTTGGCGTTGGAAACTTAGAATTCGCTCGTATCATAGTATATTGATGTTTTGATCTTTTTAGGGCATGTTTGGAGAGATTTTAGGAATGGGATGGGTATGAAATTAGAATCCTAGGGGGATGGGTATGGAACTAGATATCAAAAGTGAGGTTGTTTGGCTAGGAAATGGAATTGAATGAATGTTGTTATTATTATTATTATTATTATTATTATTATTATTATTATTATTATTATTATTATTATTATTATTATTATTATTATTATTATTATTATTATTATTAATCCCCACCCACCCACTCACCACCCACCACCTATCATCCATATTCCCACTGTTGCAATTCGCAAGCCCAGTTCAGATTCATCCCTTCATCGACTTCTCTGTGTGTCCTCTCCCACCCACCTCCATCGATTTCTCTGTGTGAACTCCTACAATCCCATTGGCCACCACTCACATAATCTAACCCCAAATAATCATATTCATCAAAATTCTTCTCCATCTTCTCTTCCTTTCAATTGCAAGACCACCATGGAAGCATTCACCGGGGAAAATGGAGTCCGGTGCAATTGGTTACCAACATCCATGAAAGTCTCTCTCTCTCTCAAATCTAAAGGAAAAGGACAGGCGGTGACGTTGGTTGCTAATGGTCGACTGTGGATGTCGATTAGAGGGGACCTCTGCATTCGCCGGGAAAAATGGAGTCTACAACTAGCAGCAGGTGTTGACGGTGGAAATGATTGAAGAATATTGAGATGATTTTCTTTTTTTCTTTTAATATTGGCTGCTATCTCTCAGGGATACAATCCATTCCCCCCATAAGTGGGAGGTATCTAATTCTCCCCATTTGGGAGGGATTAGAAACCCCTTGGAATTGCAATCCCATTCCATAACATACTCTCCAAACAACAAGAAAAGGAATTGGATTCCATTCCACCCTAATCCCATTCCTTTTTATCTCTCCAAACAGGCCCTTATTGTGTTAAAAATAGGTGTTTTTAAATAGAACAGTTACTATTATACATGTATACAAGTATAAAATTAACTTCGAAAGTTAATAAATTTAGTAAACAAATGCATAATATGGTTGGGCCCATTAAGGACCTTCTAAGGATCCATGGACCCATTGAGTCCGGGTCCGGGTCTGAATTTCTGGAACCCATCGGGTCTTGGGGCGGGTCTGGGTCCCAAAAGAATTGACGGGTCTGGGTCCGGGTCCAGTAGGACCCACCCCAGATCCTGCCCATTGCCATCCCTAGTTTCATACTCAACTGTCCATGCATGCATGGACGAAGTTGGATTCCTCTCCCCTGGCATAGTGGCCGACCGGCCTACATGCATTGACCACACGTGGTCTATTGACCACGTGTTGCCGTCCACCTCCATGCATCTCCCCTACTACCTTGGTATTGTGCAAGCTCCGGAGACTACGAGGTGTATGTGTATGCATGCATGTATCTCCCTCCTCCTCTTAGCCGATAAATACTACTCTTCTCCAAGCCATTTCAATCATCAACTCACTCTTCAAACCATCTCTCTCATCATCCATCTCTCTTATCTCTCTAATCTCTCTAGTCTCTAATCTCTCTTAATCCCTATTTCTTATCTCATATTCATCTCTCCTATCATTCTATTCCTACCATCATCTATCCTACCATAATCACCACCATTCTTATATCACAAAAATCCTAAACACATATCCTATTCTTGTCCATCCTAAACACCACAAAGAACCCTAGCCTAAACACATTCAAAACCACAAAAAAGGCCTTCTTATTCCCCTTTTTCTACCTCTTCCTTTTTATCATCTTTCTCCATCTTTTTCTATCATCATCTTGGCACTTGGAGAGGAAGGCATCAAGGAGGATCCATCAAGCATTCAAAAGCTAGGAAAGGCCTTTTTCCACAAAGTAGCAATGTAAGCCCTTAAGTGTTCATCTTTTCTTGTAAATAAGTGTATATTTGTACTCTTTTTTTTTTTAATCTTGTATTACATTCTTGTTGCATGTTCAATGAAGTAATTTTATAAAGTATTCCTTCTATTCCCTTCCAACCTTTATCAAAAGTACATTTTAAACATTTAGTAGAGTCTTTCCTTTTGTGAGAGGCGAACTCTTAAAGTTTACTATTCGAGTTCGTAGCCTTACCCCGGATCCATTATTGGGTTTCGCAGGCAGAGTCTTTCTTTATTTTCCTTTTGGTTTTGTCTTGACTTTTCCCTTAAAAAGTCGGGTGGCAGCTCCCATTTCAAACTAAAATACAACGAGGATTGCATAAACTATGATTACATGGTTTTACAATGTATCGATGCAACTTTAAGGTATTCTTTCTTATATATCTAAATAATAGTTGCATAAATCACTCTCTTCAAGCCTAACATTTAAATGAGAAAATTAGGTTAAATTTAGAAGAGTTTGGAACAAGTGGATGTTCAGTCTTAAATGTTTAATTCAATGACTCATAAAATGCATAAGTACAGGGAAAGTGATTTTACAAAATATTATTCATGAAATGTAAGTTTGATTTTCTTAAAGAATTTTCAAAAGTTAAACCCCAGCACGAATCAACAAATCACACTCCAATCCAAACGTGGATGTTCGGAAGCCCGAATGGCGAGGAAAAATGTCAACAGGATTCTTGGCGACTCCACTGGGGAGTTTTTCTAAGTGGGTAAAACTTGAAAAAAGTTTGCGTGCTTTAATATTCTTGGAAGGAAAATGAATTTTACTTTATATTATTAAGTGATTCTTTTAGGCATAATGCATTGCATATACCGGGGCACTCCCTTGAGATGTGATATGTCGTAGGAGCACGTAAATCGGCGGTATTAGGTTTTTTTCTTTAAACCATAAAAAATAACCCATGGGATGCCGGACCGGCCATACTCAATCGGTGCACTTACACCGAGAGAGCATTGGTCACCACATCCACTCATGCATCACTCTACGAGGTCTCCTCACGAGCCTCCAAGAGCAACACCCCACCCATTCAAGTTGCCTTTACAACATAGAATGCATCGGGGCGAGTACATGAGCCGCTAAGCCTTATCCAGCCAATAAACCCTTTTGTACAGAGAGCCTTGGTTTAGGATACCATTTGTTCATATAGTAGTCATTGGGCTGAGAAGGGTCATGTTTACCAACTAAGAAGTTCAAGCTTAAAAATTATGGTTAACCTAGTGGTTGGGCCCATGAATCCATAAAGGTTGATCCTCTTGGTTGATAAAGTAAACTCAACTCGCTCTTGATGATTCTATATGACCCTTTACAACATTTTCTTAACAAAGGTCCAGTAAACCTGCTTAAAAGTCCAACAAAAGAAAATGGGTAAAGTCTTAGACTGCATGATAATCACCAGGTTCGAGTAAATTAATTTATCGAGTTAATTCTTGAGTCCATCACATGGTCGGCCCATGGTTAGGCCCAACCATGTTGGATTTATTAATTAAATCAATAAATTAATTACAACTCACCTGTCGTTGGTTTTATCCAGTCCTTTACAATACCCATTTTCCCAAACAAATAAAGTAAAATAGAAAGACGTTAGGTAGTCAGTCTTATTGATCATCATTATAGCCCGCATAATAGTCAGTACAGCTTGAGTTAGCCCAAGTATGGTGTCCAAGTTACGGATTCTCCTTAAAACGGTCAGCCTGTGGATGGGGCTTATCCGAATTGAGAAACACTGACTTGTACTCTTTTACTCGGTCTTGACTCGCTGTGTTCGGTTTTATTCGGCCCTTTATGATGATCAATAGTCTTTAGGGTCATGTATAGTTAGGATCATGCAAACTCCCGTCCCGGGAGAGTGACCTTGTCCAGTCAGCATGTAGATTGTGCATGTTAGGAAGTCCCATGTAGGTCCATTAGGTCATGCATTCATCAGGTCAGGTTTTGGGGTTAATAAAAGGGCAATCTCTAAACTGTGTGTGGTTTTGATGTACTCAACATAGGAGACCCGAGTCTAGCTTGGATCCCCGGCCCAACAAGTCGCTTGATCCGTAACCCAGTCTTCGTTCCGTCAGCACCAAGGTCCAAAACCTCCCGTCGTCTACAATTCGACATGTCTCCCGAAGAGAATCATGAGGGTAACCAAGATCATGAGGCCCTAGTCAAACTTCTTGAAGAGAAGTTCAAGCAAGTTGAGGGTTCAATCACTTTTGCTGCCTTACAGCAAGAGAAGAAAATCGATGAGCACATCGCTCGGCACCGAGAACTCATCCAAAGACAAGATACTCGTATAAAGCAACAACAAGAAACTCGGAATGGTGTTTTGGAGGCCGTGCAGTGCATCAACATGCGAATGGGAATGACAGATAATGATGAGATGGAAGTTCTTCCCAATCTTAAGAGTGACAAAGGCGAAGGGAAGATAGGTGAAAGTTCCAATGCTGGATTGGTCATTGAAGTGTCTGATGACACGACACCGAGGCCGCCACCGCCGGTGACTGTTCCTCAAACTGTCCCGATCAAGGCTGAGTTACGTGATGACCCTGTCATCTAAGATATAAAGGCTCAACTGAATGTGTTCAAGGATGCTGTGAGCTAGTTGCCCACCTTCACCAATCAGTTTGTCGAGTTCGAACCACCCGCTGACATCAATGCTAATATAGTTGGAAAGATGGACATTACGTTGAAGAAGTTCTACCCATCTGAGAATCCAACCCATCATGTGTGGGAGTTCAACCGAGTAATGCCACTTCGAGGTATCACCACCGAGCATTACAAGCAAGTCTTCCCATCATCGCTGAATGATGAGGCATTGAACTGGTATTACACTCTTCCTCTAGAAGTGCGAGGAGATTGGACTACTTTGCGTAGGGCGTTTATCGAGCATTATAGCAAGATCCAAAAAGATAAGGTAACCTTAACAGATATCATGGCCATTCGAACAAGGGGAAAATGATTCGTTCACAACCTACTACAATAGGTGACATGCTAAGCTATCTTAGGTGACTAGCATCATTCCTACAGAAATGCAGTTGGACACATTCGTCCATGGTTTGAAACCAAGTCTGGCACAACAGTTAGACTTTCATGTGGTTGAGAGTTTTGAGTACTTGAAGAAGTCGTGTGCTAAGCTAGAGGCACGCAAGGAAAGGACCGCTGCGTCCCAAAATTGGAAGGGCAACAACGTGGGAAGAAGGACCACCAATGCTCCTAAGGTGGCGGAGACAAGCTTTGCGCAGAATGTGAATCGTGGTCCGCCTACGAAGACGACCTACTTCCAGTACGATTCATATACTCCACTTGATATGACTTATGCCGAAGCTTTGGACCGATTGCTAAAATCAAACAAGATTCAGTTGCCAATACCTAGGCCTGAACCTGAGACTAAGTGACCAGGATGGAACAACAAAGCTTACTGCAAATACCACCGGACTAGAGGTCATGATACTGAGCGATGCTTGACGCTTAAGAATCGGATTGAGAAGATGATCCGTTCTAGGGCATTACCAGTGCCCACAGTTGCAAATAAACCTAATCCGTTCTGGGGCATTATCACCAACGAAGGAGCACCCACACTCCTTCCAGAAGATTTGACAGCCTTTACTGTCAACGATATTTGGGTTAGCGATGGAGAGGACAAGTATGAAGAGGATCCTAATGATGGTTTCTGGTCTGATAAGGAAGAAAAGATTCCACCTAGTGCTGCATTCTTAACTAGGTCAGGGAGGCATAATCAAGCGAGAACTGAACCTGTGGTTCCTTCACCAGATACAACTCCTACGAGAACAGAAGTGCTTGCCGCTCCTGAAGATCCGACAACCCTTACCATAAACGGCATATGGGCCAGCGATGACGAAGACATCTATCATCATAGAGGAGTGACTCAACAGCGCTTAGAAGAACTGAGGGACAATTTACAAGATATGGTCCTACATTCGGACATCCACCATAAGAAAAAGGTCCGAGAGCACCTTGAGTTTCAGGATCAACAGATAGAACAACAGCGAGAGGCTATGGACAACATGTTAGAAGAAATTTGCCGTTTAAAGAAAGAATCCAATCCACGAGCCTATAAGAAAAAGGAGTGGACTCGTTGGTTGCTGTGTTGTCCAACTCTGAATTTGACCCAAGCACCATGATCTCTACTGATGGAGATTGCCACCAAGTGACCTGGGTCGATGCCACTAATGATAAATATACCCTAGTGTAAGGAGAACCTTGTAAGGTCCAGTCTGAGTCGAGCATTAGTGAGTCTATAATCGAGTTTGAGTCTGATAAGTTTGTATCCATTTCTGTATTCAATGAAGTGAACGTTTCTGAGTATCTCTGTTCTTCTTCTCTTCTCCCTAATTGTTGTGCTAATAACCATCAATTTGATGTTTAACCTTTAAAAGACTTTAATGAATTAACGCAAGCCATGAACGACCACGAGAATCACATGACACCTGTTGAAGAAACCATCGCCATAAAATGTGGGGACGCCTGAAACTCCCCGGGAATTGAGAATTGGCAAATCACTAACCCTGGAGGAGCAACATGAGTTCACCTCGCTTTTAAGGGAGTTTGTAGACGTCTTCGCTTGGTCTTACGAAGACATGCCCGGAATCGACAGAGAGATAGCTGAACATACCATTCTGCTCTACCCGGATGCTAAACCGGTACAATAACGACCTCGTAAAATCAAGAATGAGTGGTCAGACAAAATTCACGGTGAGATTAAGAAGCAGTTGGAAGCCAAGTTCATCAGGGCAGTAGAATACCCGGAGTGGGTAGCTAACATTCTGCTTGTACCGAAGAAAGACGAAAAGGTCCGAATGTGTGTTGATTTTCGAGATCTGAATGAAGCTAGCCTAAAGGATTGCTTTCCTTTACCACATATTGACGTTTTGGTTGATCACACCTGCTGACATGAGCCGCTGTCATTCATGGATGGGTATGCTGGTTACAACCAAATCAAAATGGCTGAGAAGATATGGAGAAAACGTCATTCATCACTCCGTGGGGAACTTTCTGTTACACTGTCATGCCTTTCGGACTAAAGAACACTGGTGCTACTTATCAACGTACTGCAACTACCCTGCTGCATGACATGATCCACGTAGAAGTTGAGGTATATGTGGACGACATGATTGCCAAGTCGAAGAAGCGTGAGGATCACATTCCAAACTTACGTAAGTTCTTCCTTAGGCTCCGCAAGTACAACGTGAGATTGAATCCGCAAAAATGTGAAATTGGAGTTCCTTCGGGAAAATTGTTGGGTTATATCGTTAGTCAACGCGGGATAGAGGTCGATCCATCCAAGATCAAAGCAATTCAAGACATGCCTCCGCCTCAGACAGAAAAGGAGATTTGTGGTTTTCTAGGGCGAGTGCAGTATTTGAGTAGATTAATTTGTAAGCTCACAATGACTTGTGAACCATTATTCAAGAAGCTGAAGAAGGGAGCAACGATCTAATGGGATGACCAGTGTCAGGCAGCATTTGAGAAGGTTAAAGCCGACTTAACCAATCCACCAGTACTAGTCCCACCTATCTCTGGGAAACCATTATTGCTTTACCTTACTATCAGTTCCAGCGCTATGGGCGCTATGCTAGTACAAGAAAGTTATGGTCTCGAACAAGCTATCTATTACATCAGCAAGAAGTTTCTGGGTTGTGAGTCTCGCTATTCAGAAATTGAGAAGATAGCCTTGGCATTAGTATGGTCTACAAAGAAGCTTCGCCACTACATCCTCTCACACACCGTGTATGTGATTGCAACATGTAATCCGGTCAAGTACATCATGGAACAGCCTACTATCAACAGCAGGATTGCTCGATGGGTAGTCATGTTATCCAAGTTTGATCTGCATTTTCGACCACAGAAATCCATAAAGGGACGTGCAGTTTCTGATTTTCTAGCTGAGTATCCTACAGGAAGCCCTGACACTGGGGGCTTGCAGTTTAGTGATGAACGAATATTTTAAGTTGAAGAAGAAGCTTGGAAGCTATACTTTGATGGTGCTGCTAATCAGATGGGATGCGGGGTCGGAGCACTGTTAGTTTCTCCCGAAGAAATACACTTTCCTTTGGCAGCCAAACTTGACTGTGAGGCTACCAATAATACTGCTGAGTATGAAGCTTGCATCTTGGGCTTGCGTGTGGCCCTAGAGATGGGAATTAAAAGGCTACGAGTGTTTGTGGACTCTAGTGAGATCGTCAATCAAGCTACTAGTATATGGAAGGTGAAGAGCGAATCTTTGGCGCTTTACCAGCAACATTTGTCCAAATTCGCTGAGAAGTTCGACCATATTGAGCTCAAGTATCTACCACGAGGATACAACGAGCTAGCTGATGCATTAGCCAAACTTTCATCCATGGTGGCTATGCCTAAAAAAGATCAAGCCCCATGGTGGCTATGCCCGAAAAAGATCAAGCCCTAGCAGTGACAGTGGAAAGAAGAGATTGTCCTGCTCATCAATAGTTAGTGATCGGTTTGGTCAGTACTAATGCATGGTTCTTTGATATTTATGCATTTCTGAAAGACGGTTCATATCCGCCGAATGCCGAACGTCGAGCCAAGAGGGCTATCCGGTTAGTAGCCTCTCAATATTGCATCATTCAGGATCGTCTGTACAAGAAGACTGCTACGGGGATAAACCTCCTATGTGTTGATAAGGAGGAAGCTGAGAAATTAATGAAATCCACTCACGGAGGGGAGTGTGGACCGCATATGAACGATAGAATGTTGGTTAGGAAGATCCAGAGAGTGGGGTATTTCTGGTCGACTATGGAATCCGATTGTCTCCAATTTGTGAGAAAATGCCCAAAGTGTCAAGAATATGCTGATCTCAAACACCAACCATCCTCCTAGTTGACCACTTTGGCCTCACCTTGGCCATTTTCAGTATGGGGAATCGACATTATAGGGAAAATTTCACCACAAGGCACAAGAGGACATAAATATGTGTTGGTAGCTGTGGAGTACTTTACTAAATGGGTAGAAGCTGCTTCATACTCAAAAATCACTTCGAAGCATGTGGCCAAGTTCATGCTGAGGAACATCATTTGAAGATACGGGGTGCCACATGAGGTGATTAGTGACAACGGGAGCCATTTCATGGGCGAATTTGCAACTCTCTTGGCCAAGTACAAAGTCCGACATCACCATGCTTCTCCTTATCGGCCACAAACCTATGGAGCGGTGGAGGCTGTAAACAACACTCTGGTGAAAATCATCAAGAAGATGGCCATCACTTATAAAGATTGGCCGGACAAGCTTCCTTTTGCACTATGGGGATGTCGAACGTTAATTCGGACTGCAACTGGAGCTACGTTGTACTCTTTGGTATACGGGATGGAAGCAGTCTTGCCAGTAGAACTTGCCGTTCCTTCTTTAAGGATCATTGCTGAAAGTCAAATCCCTGAGGGTGAATGGGCCCGAGCTAGATATGAGGAGTTAGTATTGTTGGATGAAAGACGACTCCGTGCTTTACATAATATCAAGCTTTATCAGAGTCGGATTTCCCGAGCATTCAATAAAAAGGTCAAAGATCGAGATTTAGCAGAAGGAGATCTAGTGTTGCAAGAAATAAAGCAGCACGTCAGGATCCTCGAGGCAAGTTTTCCCCAAACTGGAAGGGTCCCTACGTCATTATTTCTGTTACTCCAGGAGGCACCGCCCGATTAGCTACACCCGAGGGAGAGGAGCTCACCCAGCCTGTGAATTTGGATCAGTTGAAAAGATATTACGTTTAAGCCTCTAAGGGTTGTATCGTTAGCTACTTAGACATGCACTATCTTATCCAAGCAAGCAATCGAACTGCCAACAAACCACTTGCTTGTGACAAAATAAAGAAAAAAAGAAGAAAAAGAAAGAAAAAAAAAAGAAAAAAAAGAAAAAGAAAGAGAAAAAAAAGAGGAAAATGAGAGACTAACTTGAAAATCCTTCGGGACGAGTTAGGTAAAAGGAGAGAATAAAAGTGTTGCAGCTGAAGTTGTGTTTTTTTTTCTTCTGAAGGACGAAAAGAAGAACATGGCTTGTGTTAATTCCTATAAAACATAAATGTAATATTTTACTTCTTATGTGAATAAAAGGAGTACATCTTTTTAATACATTTTTGTTTTAATTAATTTTCTAAAGGAAAAGCATCAAATAAATAAAATACATAGCACACGCATTTCTTTCATTACATTTCTTTCTCTCCATCATACTTATTTAAGAACTAAGTCTAGTCTTAGTTGAGTCGGAGTCGATGTAGGCTCATTAGTGCTCATTCGGTCGGATTTGCTTGTTCCTCTTTGCTTGAGTGCGTTTCTTCTTTAGATCTCGACCCAGGAACGCTAGTCACGATGATGCTCTTTAATTTCGGGGTTTCTCGAAGAGGTGATCGCGACGTTCTTTCACGCCAGTTGACAGCGTCGATAGTAGTAGCAAGCCAACTCCAGTAACCGTCCGTCGAGGTAGTAGAGATACAGTTTGGAGCAGGTGCTTCCTTTTTAGCCCGCTTCTTCCAATATTTGATCAACGATTCAATCACCGACCCTTGGAGATGGGTAAGGTCGGGAATTTTGCACGGAGGAAGAAGAATGTCTTGAGAATGCCCCATTTGCCGCATGACTTGTTCGGGGAAATAATATGTCAGCTCCGTAAGGCCAAGCAGAGTGAGGTGGGTCGTCTTACGAGAGTGGCTCGAAAAGCATGGCACTTTCCACCATTGAACCCTAATGGGAGAGAAGACCATGTCCAAATGCTCCATAACCCACATCTACAGGTGGAAGGAGGAGAGTGAGAATTTCGGTTGCACAAAAAAAAATATTACAACCTAAACAAAAAAATAGAGAAAAATCGACACAAGATTCCACATGCAAAATCAGAAAAAAAATATTTTAAAAAAGGAAAAGATAGAAAGAACAAAAGAAAAGGTGTCGATACTCACTTGAAGAGCGAGGGGACTTCCGCGAAAGGTCTGCGTTGTAGCCCATGAATCGAGACCAAGGAGTGTCTCGGCAATCATCATTGGAGTAGGATTATAACCCCAGGACATCTCATCTACGACATGGATGAGAGAGATAGATGCAAAACCCTAACCGTCGTGATAAAATAGAAATTCGGAAAGAATGCAAAAGACCAAACCTCACACTCGCAACGCCGGGTTGAGTAGGGCTGTTCATCGGTCCGCACTGGACCGAACTGGACTGGACCGAATTGGACCGAAGACCGAACTAGAGGACTAAGCTGGACCGAGGATTGGACCGAACTTTTTTTGGTCCGGGACTGGACCGATCGAACTTTGTTCGGTCCAGTCCTACGTTCAGTCCAGACTAGACTATACATAAAGAAACCCTATAATTTTAGTAACTTCAGTTCTTCAGTTCGGTCCATGGACTGGACCGAGGACTCAACATCAAATTTTTTTGGATCGAGGACTGGACCGAACTTCCCTCGATCCAGTCCTCGGTCCAGTCCAGTCCAGTCCCTTTTTCGGTCCGGACTGGACTATGAACAGCCCTAGATCCTTGAAAGGATCACTAGAGCTTGCAGATTAACCTTGTTGCCAACCAACATGTGTCCTAATGCTCGATGATTGAAGTTCGTTAATTCCTCGAACTTTTCGCGATGGTTGTGAGCGTGGGAAGGAGTTGTCGGTGGAGCATAAAGATCGAACTTGAACATGCAATCCCACTCTTCAGGAAGAGGGCACAATTCGTTCCAGGAGAAGCGAAAGACATGGCACTTAGGATCCCAAAAGGTCAAGGCCGCTTTGAGGAATACCCTATCGATTTTCACTTGTTTCAGACTTAAAATTAAGGACAAATTGAGTAAGTGAGAAGCCGTTTTTCGGGTTTGGTGAGTGTGGTCATCCATGAGTTGAGTTTTCTTTCAAAGGCCATGATTGCAAGCAAAAAGATAAGGGTTGAGAGAGAACAAGGAAGGAATGAAATCTCAAAATGACAAGGCAAGCTTATATAGCTACGGTTTTGCCCAGTACACAGTGGCTCCACTGGATGAAGGGGGATGTACACAGCGTCCAACAACACGCATCCGGATGAACCACGGTGCCTGGCACCGCATGTAGGCCGACTGACCACTACACAGAGGGGATAAACTCGTTTGTAAGTTCACACCCCTACGTGCATGCATCCAGAGGAAAACAGACGCGTTTGTGCATGGGTTTCTACGTGTTTTTTATATTATTTTTTTTTAAAAAGGTTAAAAAACTACATTCCAAACACAAATAATCAATCCCTATGCTCGGCAAATAATATCTATACATTGAGAATATTTTAAGGTGTAGCGAGAAATGAAAAGAGTTCTGTCTCTGAGAGCTTTCTGAATGCGATGGAAAGTATGGGTGTGCTCATGATTTATCTGTTGGAAAAATTTGAGGTTTCGGATTCGCCAAACATTTTCCTAGAGTGTACTGAAACAACTCCAATTTCTACGTGTTTACATAGCACTTTATTTTTTTTCTTTATTTTAGTGTAACAATGTAATTTTATTTCTTTTTTTAGTTTTAGAAATTGTAATTTCTTTTGTACATTATTCTTTTTTATTATTTATCCTTTGTAAACAGTCGGAGGTTGACCTAACAATAAAAATGGGGGCTTGCATGTGCATCATTAGAGAGTCAAAATCACATAAAATCACATAAAATCACATAAGCAAGATAATCATTTAATCTATCACGATAATCACAAAATAATTCTTGCTCATTTTGAGGGAAGCTAAAACAAGCCATCTTTTTTCCTCTATATTCTTTTTCGATTTTTTTTGCTCGTTTTTTTTCGACATTCAATTTTTTTGGCTACATTTTTCTAGCATAATCGAGAAAGCAATAAACTATGTACATACAAACCAATATCCTAATCTACCAAATAACGCCATCCCCGGCAACGGCGCCATTGTTCGGTTGTAGTTTTTGTGGTTTTATGAGTTAAGGTTGTCGGTCCACAGGGATGGGGGTGAGGCTTGATTAAGGTAATCGGTTTGTGTAGAGGGGTTTTTCTCAATGCGGAAAGCAATAAATAATGTAAAGGGAACCAATTAAATCTAACCTAGGCATGAATCAAAGAAAGCAATCAAAAGCATGAAATCAAATAAAGCAATTAAAACAAGGAATGGAAATCTAGAACGAACAATGAAATTAGAGACAAGAAATTATACCTTTGATGACCAAAATCTTCTAACCTTCAATCTACCTTTGCAATTTCCCTCGAACAAACAAGAAAATGTGGATTGGATTACCAAGGATCTCCCAAATTCTCACTAGGAAGTAGAATTGTAATTCCTTGACCCTCATCCCCACTAAAAGATGGATTTGATGTGGCTAACCCTAGAAAGCTTTGAAATCAAGTCAACAATGGAAATTAGAGAGAGAGAGAGAGAGAGAGAGAGAGATAGAGAGAAAAGAGAGAAAGCTTGTAAAACTTCAATGGAAACTTGCTTGAATTGAGAAAGCTTGAGAATGTTTGAATACAAATGCTAGAAATCAATGAAAGCTTGAAGAACAATGAAGAACAATTGAAAACTTGAAGAACAATTAAGAGAGATTAAAGTAAATAAAGGAAAGCAATTAAATCTAATTATACTCCTAAACTACCTAGGCTAATTGATTTTACTTGGATTAATACAAGTGGGTATTTATAGAAGAAGGAAAAATACAACCCAAAACCCTAGAAACAAATCGCAGCACGCGCGTCGGTTTTTCTGCAGACAGAGTGGCTCGGGCGAGCCATTGGGGTGGCTCGGGCGAGCAAGCCTACTGTCCCGCTCTCCTGGCATGTGTCTTTGTTGCCCCAGAAGCCTGGCTCGGGCGAGCCAGCAGATGGCTCGGGCGAGCCACTGTTCTGGGCAGCTTTTCCCTACCGACTTCAAACGCGCATAACTTCTTCATTCAAACTCTGATTTAGGCCCGTAAGATATCGATGGAAAGCTCTCAGTGTGTACTTTAAGCTCCCGAAATTTCAGACCAATCGGAGTTGTAACGAAGGAGTTATGACCCAAATAGTGAAGGCACACGTATTTCAAACCTTTGAGTTTGTACCGTTCCCTTGTTTTGCGCAAATCTTGATATGGAATTTCTGGCTTCGGTTTCGCCTCGGCTCTCGGCTGGGGTTGACTTGGTTTTACTCGGATCTCGGCTCGGGTTGACTTGGTTTGACTCGGGAAATAGCTCGGGATTCCCTAAAAACCTTCAATTAAGCCCAAACTTCTTCTAACTCCTTATTTTCCTACAAAACACTAAATCATTATATCTAATATATAAATACGGGTTAAAACAAGCAAATATACCCTATAAAAGAGAAGAATTTCGGGTCGGAACGAGGCCGAACAAACTCTGGGATATCAGGAGACCTTCGCCGCGAAGAACTGGCATAGGGATCGCGTGGCACACTTATCAGATTTTGATCCCTGCGCCTAGATGGTCCTACCCCTGGGTCTCCGCGAAAGCTTCTGCTTTCTGTTTCTCCTGCTGAAGAATGGCAAGGAGGACGTCTTGCGAGCTCCCAGAGCGTGGCAAACTCACATGGGAGTGAGCCTCGTTGTCTTCATCACCAGCAACCGGCAGCGGACCCCGATATTGGCCATTTTCGAAGTTATGATCAACGAATTCCCGAGCCGTGATGCCTTCCCTTAAGAGAACACGGATATGGGCGTACGCTTGCTGCACGAAAGAAAGATCCGTAAGAACCAATAGTGCAAGATAAAGGGTGATCAAATGAACGACTCACCGGGTTCGCATCAAAGAACTGTAGAGCTTCATGATCGTTAGACACGAGCGGGATGAATCCAAACAGCATATCTTCATCTCCCGCCTGCTCAGCTTCCTCTACATGCTGATCCAGAAGAGGATCATAAGATCCTCCCAGCTACAGAAGGGTAAACGTCGTCAGTGTGCGAGAAATCCACAGTATTAATGCAAAAACGAAAGAAATGCTAAAACCTGAGCAAAAGCAAGGCGTCCTCTATGATGAAGAACGGCTTCTTCCAAGTCATCCGTCGGTACCACGAAATTGACCGCTAGATCACCAGCCATCAGCCGAGCTATTTCATCAGCCGCCAAGGCTTGCCTATCAAAGATAAGCTCGGGAGGATCAATGGGAACTCTTGGAGGCCATTACCTAGTATGCTGAAGAAAGAAGCGTTCCCCCAGATAGAGGGTGAGACCAGAAGGACCTTCCAATAACAAACGACACTCGCTTGCTTCCCTTGCGAGGCGAATATCATAATGAAGGTCCTCTGCATCGTATCCATTCCATGGGAATCGGACAATGTCCTCCTACAGCGATAGTCATCACCAAAGGCCTGAAAGGAGAAAAGTGCAGTAATAAAAAAATGCAAGACATACCGGTTTGAGGTTGTCAATAATCCTTCTAAGCCCATTCAAATCCTTGAAATGGAATTTTGACCGATGATAGCCTGATGTTTCTGACCATCGCCGAGCAGCTGGGACGCGCATATCGCCGTGGATAGTTCCACCAACTGCAGGAAGGAAATAGGCCACAACCCACACCTGCACACCATGGGAGGTTCTTAGTAAAAAAGAAATTTGCACCTTACAAATTTCTAAATAGGAAAAAAATCTGGGAGCATACCTGCAAGACTCGCCATAAGTTGCTCCCCAGGTTGAGCATCTTAGCCTCTGTCGCCCTTGTATGCGCCACTGTGTCACAATCGGTGGGTTGGCAGGCAACTCGCATTCCCCTGACCAAATGGGCATAAGCAGCAGCTGCCTAGTTGAAAAGTCTCATCTCGCTGAAATTCAGGAGGTGATGCGCCCAGGAAAGAGTGATCGTGTCTCCATGTTTTGCAAAAATCGTTACATTGACGAAGTGCACCAGCACAATAAATTTACACTGAGGAAGAGGAAGGCTCCCAAATCCTTCACTTATTATAACGGCAGCCAGATGCTAGTACCGCAGGCTGCCGACTCGCCCCGCTAGTGCGATAACAGGTTGTAAAAGCATATGAACGCGAAGGTCAACATCCTTCTGAAACTCCAATAGCTGGCCGCCCCAGTTAAGACCTGTAATCATCATGAAGTCAAAAGAAGTAAGCATCATCTCCCCAATTGGGAGGTGAAACGAGTTCGTGCAATCTCAGAAACGCTCCACGATAGCTCGGTCGTATGTCCTCTTACTACTACTGATTTTCCATGCCCTCAGATAGTCTAGAAAAGGGCCAAAACCAGCATCCCTCATGACGCTCGAATAAAATGCACCCACCTTTGCATGGAAGGACAAGGTTATTACACCTTAAATACTCCAACATGATTTGAAGGAGTCTTCCTACAATAAAGTCAAAAGAGGAATCTAAGGTACCTCGAGCAAAATTCAAGGTAACTAAGGTTCCTTTAGGATTCAACTTAAGGTACAGTAGTAAATAGCATGCAAAGTAACTGCAAAGGTGAACCATGCTATATGAGGATATGAAGAGCATACCGAGTCATGAGAACGAAAGAACCATGCGTGCTCATCTTGGCGAAAGACCAACTGAGCCGGAATGAAGTCCCTGCTAGGATATTCCCGCTGCACCGTCCTTACATACGGACGCTCTTGAACTGCAGGTTAAGTAGCACGTCTACGTCCTCTCCGAAAGAAATTCATACTCTTGTGAAGAAATTTAAAAAACACCCAAGAAGGTTTTTAAAGAGAGAACAAGAGTCAAGAAGAAGGAAATCGGCTATGAATGATGAAAGAATGCCGAGCTTAAGCCTCATTTATAGGCAAAATGAGTGAGCGCTCACTGCCACATGTCAGCTCATCACAGGCTCCCAGTGGAGGCCGATCGGCCTACATGACCTACCACAATTATTGCGTTGAATGGTCTCCTGCATGGCCTGCAAAAGCTGCCTCGTACGAGCCAAAAGATTCCTTCCCAAAGTGCATAGGCCGATCGGTTTTCACCAGGAGGAGCCTTTGTCTTCTTCCTCCTTTGTCATCTTCTCAATATCGTGCACCTTCCCAAAGCCATGCATAGTCAAACATAAAGCATGCCCAACAAGAAGAGTGATCCTTTCAAGGATCTAAATGTCCATTCCCCAAAAGGGAACAAGTCCCAATGGGTGTGTAGCCGCAACCCGAGGAAAGTTTCACGGATCAAAATTCAAAATTCATCAGAAGTGACAAAAGCTATTTTTGCGTTTTGCGGGAAAATAAGGGCCACGATCAGTGAAGTCACTCGACATTGAATTGTAATCATCATCATCATCATCATCATCATCATCATCATCATAATTGCCATCATCATCATTAATCCTGAGCCACTAGTAGAGTTTTGGTGAAGTCTCGACAATCAGGGCCATCGGCAGAGTTTCGATGCGGTCCCAATCCCGAGCCATCGTCAGAGTTTCGATGAAGTCCCAACCCCCAGGCCATCAACATCGCGATCGATGAAGTCCTTCGGCGTCAAACATGCTAAACAATCATCAACATCAACACCGGGAAAGACTGGAACCAACACTGGGAAAGATGTTTAGACCCAATTTTATGTCTAAATACCGCCTAAATCCTTAGGCTTTTGACTTGTTTCGTGGTTTAATTTAATAACTTTTAATACGTTTTTGGTTATTTTGTAGATTTTGGAGTTTTTACTCAAAACATGGTAAAAAAGGCCATTTTGCAGCTATTTTGGGAATCCCGAGATTTCCCGAGTCTTGGTCGAGTCAAAGACGAAGGAAACGGAAAGGCCTGACGTGTCGAGTGGCTCAAAAGTTAGAGTTTTGCTTAAGTTTGCCAAGGCGTAGCCCCGCCACCCTCTACGTAGCAGGCGCTACCCTTCCTCGCGTCCAATCGCTATCACTCGCACCAAGGCGTAGCCCCCGTCACCCTTTTTGTAGCGGGCGCTACACCCAGAACATCATTGTGGTCGAGCTGGACCGTACCTACGGTCCTGATGACCGCACCTGCGGTGGGTGCAAGGCATGTACAGAAGGAGAAGTGACCGAGCAAGACCGTACCTACGGTCTTGGGAGACCGCACCTACGGCGCCGCGAAGGGGAGAAAAATTGCCTAACCTAAATCGCCAGACCGCACCTACGGTCATGATACACCGTGCCTACGGTGCTGCGAAGAAGAGAGAAATCTGCAGTTCGCTACGCAGGACCGTAACTACGGTCCTATAGACCGTACCTACGGTCCCCTACAGTTATGCATTTTTCTGCTGAATGAAGTGCTGAGTTTTGAATAACTAACTTAGCTTGTATATATTTCTAGGAGGTCGATTAGCAGAGGGGATCACATTCTAGCCGATTTTATTTCCATCTTAAGTTATCTTTGCAACATTTTAGCTCTCTATTAGAGTGATTCCTTAGTAATTAGTGAGCGATTATACTTGGATTATTATTGGAGCATTGAATTCTTTTTATTCTGGAGCATCTTCCTTTGGCATCAAATTAATGAGCATTTCTTAACTCTTACTCTCTTTAGTTCATCATTTACTCTTTAATCTCTGTTTTTGTTATTAGAATTACTTTGTGTTTGTTGATTGTTGTCATTGTTGTTTTGAATATCATTCTAAGTATGAATGAAGTTATTATTATTGTTAGCATGTTAGATATGATGATTAGAGGCTAGAACCCTTATAGGTTAGGGAGAAACTAAGGATGTGAATGGTGTATTTGGATGGGGTTAGCAATTTTATGGGGTAATTTGTAGTGGAATCAATTTCCCACTACTATTCTTCCCTCAAGTGGGATGTACTTGGGATCCGAAAGACCCTGACTACATCCAATACTTGAGTTGGAAGATTGGAATTGGGATAGTTAGTATTCTATTCATGAAAGTGAAAAGAAGCTAACTAGAGAGTCCCGTTTCTTTAACCCTCCGGGACCGTGGTGGGCTTGTAGGAAGTTAATCCGGATTATCCTTGAAAAGGGAAATCCGGTGGGTTTATTCTAACGGGATTGTCACTTGATTCTACAATTTTGTTGCTTTCTAGTTGCGAAACCCTCGTCCTTATTATCGTTTGCGTCCCGAAATCTCCCGACACCCATTGTTTCCCATTTGACTGAACCATAGTTGTGCTTGTTCTGTTTGTCACTGTAAACCTCTTCTAATCTTGTGATCTTAAACCTCACCTAGAGTCAATTAGTTCTAGCCAAGGCCCCTAGCTCCCTAAGAGAGAATGACAAAACGGAGGTCCACAAAACCATTGTTACACAAAATGGCGCCGTTGTCGGGGAGCAAGCGCACCTAGCTTAGCTTATTGTCTTTAGGTTTGTTTAAGATCGTTCCACTTGCTAGAGATTTGTCATCCTTGGTTATTAAGAGTTTGATTCTTCTCTTTGTTCTTTTTGTGCATGAAGACTCGATCTCGACGTGGCCGATCGCAATAAACTTCACCGAATCCGAATCCGGAAAGTATTATTCGCCAAGCTAACGCCGCCTCGAGATGAAGAAGACGACAAAGGCAGCAAGCGACAATCGAAATTCCAATGTCTGACGGAGAGCAAGATCCACCCCGCACCTTAGCATCATATTCCTTATCATTATATTACCTGCATTACCACCAAACGCGTCCCATTATATTACCTGCATTACCACCTACTGCATCGTTCGAGTTTAAACCATATTTGCTGGAGATATTCGAGAACACTCCGTACCATGGAGGAGAACATGAAAATCCAAACGACCACATAAACAAGTTCGAGCAACGCATCGGTTTCGTACAAGTGAATGGAGTTTCCGCCGGATACATGAAGCTGAAGTTTTTCCCTCTCACTTAGAAGGGGAAAGCACTATTATGGCTCAAAACGTGTCCGCCAGGAACCTATTTGATGGAGACCATCAGGCAGAACAGTCAACAGCAGCTGCTCCATCAGCAAAGGAGGCATCCAAGGAATCTTCACCAACAATTGCAGCAGTAGCACAAGGAGAAGTTCATATTGTTTCACACAACTCAACAGCTAGGAAGCCTTTCCAGCAGAAACAGCAGGCTTCCAAAACACAACACAGACACCAGGATATTCAGCATGTTTCTCAGTATCTCAAAGAACCAGCAGGAAGTATACAGCATCACTAGCAGCCACCAAACCACCAATAGCATCCATCCAGGCTTGCTACACACTGGTAAAGCAAGTCCTGGCATCTACAGCCACTCAGCCCACCAGCATTGGTCATCCAGACCAACTTCAGTTCCCAGCAACAACAGTCCAAGCAGCTAAGGTTTCCTAAAAGTTATTTGTTCTTTGTCATGCCATTTTCAAGTCCAAGCCAAGTCCTAGCATGATCGAGCATGGTACAGTAAGATTCAGAAGTAAGAATAGACAATCCCAGGAGGATTGTTTTATCAGTTTTTCCAGAACCCCAGTTATGAGGCTATATGTCCTGATTTCTGTCTTTAGGGGTTATTTTGGTCTTTCTAGCATAATAGTAACCTGTTGAGATTACTCCCAGGTCAGTATTGGCGCGGGAATTACCTCAGTAAGATTTTTTTTTACCCCCTAGAGAGGAAAGCCTCTCATTGGCTCATTTTGCTACCTTTTGGCAAATTGGTCCAATCAGGATTTAGCTAGCATTTCTCTTTTATTTTCTAAGCAAATGTAATCCGGATCATATTAGATAGCTTAGGATGTAATCATATGTATTTTGTTTTAAGCTTTGTAAGTTAGAATTAGATTAGGGAGATTAGACAGAAGCTTATGCGTAAGCAACTACTAATCAAACTGTTAGCTTTCTTTATATTCTGAAGTTTTCCATCAATGAAAGGCATCTCAGTGTTCATTCAATAGTATTCTCGAGTGTCTTAGTGATGTATAATGAGACCAAGAAAGATCACATTACACAACAATATAAGGATCTTTTAACTAAGTTCTTGTAGATTGATTCTTAGATGAATGAAAGGCCGTTTTGAACGTGCATATGGACGAATGTTTGATGAATATGGACGAATGGAATAAGGGTGGAAGCATAAGATTGTGATTGATCTTAAGTTTGAAACAAATATGGATGAATTTACAACAAAAGAATCAAATGATTACAATTGGAAACTCACCAAATTGAATGATAAACGAACGAATGATAATGGCGATGGCTTCTCCCTTGAAGATACAGTC
Source organism: Portulaca oleracea (assembly GCA_029582165.1). Lineage (NCBI taxonomy): Eukaryota > Viridiplantae > Streptophyta > Magnoliopsida > Caryophyllales > Portulacaceae > Portulaca > Portulaca oleracea. Next base: position 6,428,356 of record CM055875.1, read on the forward strand.
GCACCACTTCAAAGAATCTTCCAACTCTTCCTATCACCAACTAGGATAGCCAATCTTCGTACAGAAGAAGAGATTCCACGTGACTTCCCTCAAGAAGACACAATTCTAGCATGAAAATTAGAGAGAAAACAACAATGTGTTTAGACTAGTATTTGATATTGATTATGAGATGATTTACAAAGGCCTCCTAAAGGGTCTATTTACAGTATTCCTAGGCCCCTTGGTCGTGCACTACATCAGGATTACAAGGATTTCTAGCTTACATCATCTATTACAAATATGACATCCTAAAGAATCAAAATGTACATAGCTAGAAAGAAACATTGATATCTTGCTCAATTCTTCTCCAATCTTCAAGATTCAAAAACCATTAGAAAGCTCTTTGAATGATCTATCTTTGGGTCCAAGATGACTTTCCTAATATCTTCATAGATCTTGAGTTATAGAGCAAAGTATCAAATTATACTTAATGAAGTCATTCATTATTGAGAGTGATGAGAGTAATTGAAGCTCTTCTTCCATATAAGCTTATATTTGGTTCCCATGATGTGTATTTGATGTCTTCCTTGATGACCTTGATGTATATGGCTATCAAATATACATCATATTCCCCCGGTTAAAAAAGTATGTCCTCAAACTTCGGGCATTTATTCTCCATGAATATGACTTGAAATCATTTGTAAGTAACCATATGGCCCTTCTCTTCTAAGCTTCACTGTCTTCTTGTAAGAGACCTTTCCATAAGTGTTGTAAGCATCAACTCTCTTGTTCGCCTTGCTTTTTCGCAAGAGAGTACAAGCTCTCTTCTTAAAGGCTTTGAAGTCATCATAGACTCCTTTACTAAACTTCATCAACTTCTTCCAAAATAACCCATTGACATTATAGGACTTTGATTCTCGATTATTCTCCATGGATGTAGAAATCCCATGTAACTTCACAACTTCAAAGTATAGTTTCGCAACTTTGCCTTCATCATAAGTAATATGACATGGTATGGAACGATCCATCTTTGAATGATCATCAACGACTATAGCCTCTTGACTTCTTTGAATCCTTGGCACTTCAACCATGAGATTCAAGTTGATATCTTCATGAGCTTTAGAAAGATCACAAGCATTGCAACGTTTGACTACATACTCAATATCCTTGATAATACTTGGCCAAAAATAATACTCTTTTATCTTGAAATACGTCTTCTTAATACCCAAATGATCAAATAGAGATCCTCCATGTACTTCCAAGATCAAGACTTCACGAGTACTACCTTTTGGAATACATAGTTGATTTCCCTTGAAAAGAAATCCATGACTAATATGAAAGAGTTGTTGATGATGCTTCTTACATACCTCATATATTTCTTTATAATCACCATCTTCTTCATACAACGCTTGGATATACTCAAACTCAAGTACTCTTGATTCAAACATGTTAACTAGCATATTCCTTCTTATGAAAGCATCTTCTTTAAGCAAATGACTTGCTTCATTCAAGTGACTCTCATGAATAGATGCACGTATGAGCCATTCTCGGTTTGCTTTCACCTTCTCTTTATCCACTTGGATTCCTTCTCTTGATAAGTCATCCCCAAGGCATACAACTTTGAACGCGAGGAATTGATTCTTCTCCAAGCCTCCATATAGCTTCTCATGCTCCATCATGATCATGACTAACTCCAAGTGATTCATTCCATAGGCCGAATTGTGATGTAGCATAGATCCTTTAACAAGATCTACTTGGTGTTGAAACTCTTGATTTGGTGGCAGCCTTTGATGACACTCTTGTATGATGATATCTTTAGGGAACATATGAGAGAAACGTTCCACAAGAGATTTCAAGAGTGAATGAACATTTGATGAGGCCGTTTTGCTTCTGTCCAATTGTACAAGAATATGGCTCTTTTGCTCTCCAAATTCATGATACTCATTCTCCATAAGTGTCACAATGTTGCTTTTATTCTCCTTTGGCCGTGTGGTATAAGATGGAAGTAGAGATGTCTCTTGATGCATGATATTCTTCCTATCAAGCAACTTTGGTCTTCACAACAAAGTATGACAAGTATCCATAAAAGTAATATCACACCATAATGAATCTCTACAATTCTTGTAAATGGAAAGACTTACTAAACTGCTTGGATCCTCATGAATGTCTTTGTCATGGCTCAACCATTGCGTAGGGCATGAATAGCTATCCAAGTTTAACGTGTGGATCATTGTTGTAGGGGCGTCAATGTAACCATAAAAGGCACAACTTTCTCCTTCTTTGATCAATGAACATACTTCTCCTTTGTTGGTACAATGAGAGATCTTGCACTCTCTTTGTTGATGTTCATTCGAGACACATACTTCTTTCAAGGCTCTCCTTGCCACAAGCCACTCTTCTACATACTCCTCTTCTACTACATTTTCCTCCTCAAATAATTCATTATCATACGTTTGGTACTCAACCAAAGACACTTCTTTCTTGTTAGGACACTCCAAATCAATGTGACCTAAACTTTGGCAATGACAACATCTCCTTTGTCTTTCAACATTAAGAGCTAAAGAACTTAATTCATCCAAAGTTTTATATGGTTGCCATTCAATAATATGTCTAATATAATCATCAAGACCAATTAGATAACATACCAAAGTTTGTTGATCCTCCTCCTTAAGATCACACTTTCGAAGTAGAAGTTTGAACTCCCTTGTATATTCCTTCACACTTTTGCTCCCTTGGGCCAATATTTGAAGCTTGTTGATGTTGTCACTTAGATAGTTAAGGGGCAAAAACTTCTCTTGGAGCTCCTTCTTCATTTGGACCTATGAACACATCTTATCTTGGCCCTTTGATTGTCGTTTGCTTTGCTTGCTTGACCACCATTTGCTAGCATGCTTTAGTAGCTTCAATGCAACACTTTTGACCTTCCGGTCATCATGGATGACATTGAGATTAAAGACCCTTTCAACTTGATGCATCCATTCTAAGAATATTTCCGGACCAAGACTCCCATAGAACTCCGGTATCTCTTCTTTGAAACCAAATTTGTCATCCTTCCTTGGACATGTACTCCATTCATATTGTGTTTCATACTCGACATCATAAAGATTCACCATACGTGAATCAAATTCAATTCGTACTCCTCCCTTTTGAAGGGGCATAAATTTCTCCAATTGTTTGGTGAGATAATCAAGTTGCTGTTTCATTTGTTGCATATCATCTTGTGAATCCATTAGAGAACTCACGCACGCCATGTAATATCATTCTTTGTTGAAGAAAGATATGCAAGACTCTCGGTTTGAGTTTTGGGGTGATGTGGGGATTGTGTTTAGGCTTTGGTTTGATGGGATTGTGTTTGGGTCTTGGAGTTCTTTGTGGAGTTTTTTTTGTGGACGTGATGGAGATGTGATGGGGAATGTGTTTGGCGACTTTGTGGGCTGATTTTGTGGGGGAAAGGATTGTAAAAAGATGGTACAAGAACCGCAAGAATCAATCTCCTAGGCTCTGATACCAATTTTGATGTATAATGAGACCAAGCAAGATCACATTACACAACAATATAAGGATCTTTTAACTAAGTTCTTGTACATTGATTCTTAGATGAATGAAAGGACGTTTTGAACGTGTATATGGACGAATTTTTTATGAATATGGATGAATGGAATAAGGGTGGAAGCATAAGATTGTGATTGATCTTAAGCTTGAAACGAATATGGATGAATTTACAACAAAAGAACCAAATGATTACAATTGGAAACTCACCAAATTGAATGATAAACGAACGAATGATAATGGCGATGGCTTCTCCCTTGAAGATAATGTCACACCACTTCAAAGAATCTTCCAACTCTTCCTATCACCAACTAAGATAGCCAATCCTAGTATAGAAGAAGAGATTCCACGTGACTTCCCTCAAGAAGACACAACTCTAGCATGAAAACTAGAGACAAAACAACAATGTGTTTAGACTTGTATTTGATATTGATTATGAGATGATTTACAACGGCCTCCCAAAGGGTCTATTTATAGTATTCCTAGGCCCCTTGGTCATGCACTACATCAAGATTACAAGGATTTCTAGCTTACATCATCTATTACAGATATGACATCACAAAGAATCAAAATGTACATAGCTAGAAAGAAACATTGATAACTTGCTCAATTCTTCTCCAATCTTCAAGATTCAAAAACCATTAGAAAGCTCTTTGAATGATCCATCTTTGGCTCCAGGATGACTTTCCCAATAGCTTCATAGATCTTGAGTTATATAGCAAAGTATCAAACTATACTTGATAAAGTCATTCATTATTGAGAGTGATGAGAGTGATGAGAGTGATTGAAGCTCTTCTTCCATATAAGCTTGTATTTGGTTCCCATGATGTGTATTTGATGTCTTCCTTGATGACCTTGAAGTATATGGCTATCAAATATACATGACTTAGTACCTCTGAATGTTTGTGAGTGTCCTATAACTCTCAATCTTGGTTAGATTAGTTCCTGTCACTGGATATTGAAAAAATCTAGCAATTGTAAACTGAGCTTGATCATCCATGCTTTGGTGTGTCTGTAGAGGCATCTATGTGAGAGTCCATTGCCCTTGATTGTAGCTGAAGGTGTGTCTGCAACAGTTGTAAGCAAGCCTATCTTTTATGTTCTATCTTGGGTTGTCTTCTATTTCAGCTAATTGTTTTCAATCAGCTCTTATGTTTTAAGCATTCAACTGTGTGTGTGGAGTTGTATGGTGTATTCTAGTTCAATACTCTGATCATTGTGAGCTAGCATACATCATCTTGGTATCAGAGCATTGTGTTCTATCTTGGAGTGTATTGCTTGTTTTAGTTGAAATGGTTGGAACTAGTAAAACACCCTAGGAAGTCTTAGAACACACTTTAAAAGAAAAGGAAGAAGTAGAACAGAAAATGAAGTTTTTAAGTGAGCAGTTGCAGTACTACATGAGATTACATAGAATTGAGTTGAATAGCGAGACTGATGAAGAAATGGAGGAAGGAGAAGGTGAGAATCCTTTTAGTAGGACAGGGAGAGGAGGTCGAGGTCCTAGGCCTACACACAGAAGGAGGAGAGTTAGAAGATCACCTAGGATCAGTGAGCCTGAGGAAAATATTGAGATTGAAAGAGAAGAGAGGAGGGGAGACAGGATGATGTATGCCAACTCACTAAGATCAGAGTGTTGAGCTAGACCACACCATACAATCAAACAAACACACAGCTGGATGCTTGAACTTTGCAATAACTGATAGAAAGCAACAAGCTGGAATAGAAGACAACCCAACAACAGAATAAAAGGGATAGACTTGCTTACAGTTGATACAGATACACCACAACTGCAATCAAGGACAAGGGACTCTCACATACATGCCTGTACCGATACACCAAAGCATAGATGATCAAGCTCAGTTTACACTTGCTGGATTTGCCAAATTCCAGTGACGGGAACTGATTGAACCAAGGTTGAGAGTTATAGGACACTCACAAACTTTCAGAGGTACTAGGACACTCGAGAATACTATTGAATAAACACTGAGATACCCTTCATTGAGAGAAAACATTAGAATATAAAGAAAACTAATCAGTTTGATTAGTAGTTGCTTAAGTATAAGCATCCTGCCTAATCTCCCTGGAATATCCTAAGCTATAAAGTCTGAAACTAATACATATGATTACATCCTAATGATCTCGAGTACAAACTGTAAGAAAACAGAAGGAAAATACTAAGCTATTCTCTAATTGGACCAAATGCCAAAAGGGTGGCAAAATGGACCAATAGGGAGCTTTCCTCTCCTAAGGGGTAAAAACTAAGTTACTGAGGTAATTCTCGCGCCAATGCTAACCTGGAAGTAATCTCAAGAGGTTAATATCATGCTGGAAAGACCAAAACAACCCCTGTGAACAGAAATCAAAACACATAGCCCCAGAATTGGGGTTCTAGAAAAACTGATAAACAACCCTGCTGGGATTGGTTACAACATTGAGAAAGTTAGCTGCTTGGACTGTTGTTGCTGGGAACTGGAATTGGTCAGGATGACCAATGTTGATGGGCTGAGTGGCTGCAAATGCCAGGGCTTGCTTTACAATGGTGTAACAAGCCTGGATGGATGCTATTGGTGGTGTGGTGGTTGTTGGTGATGCTAAGAACCTCCTGCTGGAATTTTGGACTACTGAGAAGTCTGCTGAGTGGCTTGCTGTATGTGCTGGGCTTTGAAAGCCTGTTGTTTCTGCTGGAAGGGTTGGTCTAGCTGTTGAGCTGTGTGAAACAGCATGTGCTCCTCCTCCTTGTGCTGCTGCTATTGTTGGTGAAGATCCCTTGGAAACCTCCTTTCTTGATGAAGCTGCTGCTGCTGATTGTTCTCCTTGATGGTCTCCATCATCCTCCCCAGGTTGAGGAAAAGTTCTCCTCAAACTTAGAAGGTCTTCATCTGTTGGATAGTATGGTCGAAGATCTGCTACATTGAATGTTGCTGAGCCTCCATACTCTTCAGATAGATCCAGTCTGTAGGCATTATCTCCAATTCTTTCAAGCACTTCAAAGGGGCCATCTGCTCTTGGCAACAACTTGCCTTTTCTTTTGTTGGGGAACGTGTCCTTCCTGAGGTGGATCCAAACTAAATCTCCTGGTTGGAAGGTCACCTTGTTCCTGTGCTTATTTGCTGAAGTAGACACCTGTTCAGTATATTTGGCAATTTTCTCCTTCACTTGCTGATGAAGCTCCTTGATTTGATCTGCTCTCTTACCTGCTTCAAAACTAAATTTGACAGAAGTAGTTAGTGGAACTAAATCCAAAGGGGAAATTGGATTTTTACCATAGACTACTTGGAATGGAGAGGAGCCTGTGGCTTAGGATGGTGCTTTGTTGTAAGCAAACTCAGCATGGGGCAATAGAGTATCCCATCCTGCTTTATTTTTGTGGATCAGTGCTCTCAATATAACTCCAAGTGTTCTATTAGTAACCTCTGTCTGGCCATCAGTTTGTGGGTGGCAAGTGGTGCTGTACTTGAGTTGGGTGCCCAGTTTCTTCCATAAAGTGACCCAAAAATAGCTCAAAAACTTGGTATCCCTGTCAGATACCATTGTTCTTGGCACTCCATGCAATCTAACAATTTCTTGGAAGAATAATTCAGCAACTTTGGTGGCATCAAAGGTGGTGTGGCAGGGTATGAAATGTGCCATCTTTGAGAACCTATCAACCACCACCATCATTGAATCCTTCCCTCTCTGTGTTCTTGGGAAACCTACAATGAAATCAAGGGTTACATCTTCCCAAGGGCTGCTGGGGACTGGCAATGGTGTGTACAAGCCTTGGGGTAGGCTGTGTGACTTTGCCAACTAACAGATATTGCACCTCTTCAATAGATGCTCCACATCCTTCCTCATCTTTGGCCAACTGTAATGCTCTCTCAACATCAACAATGTCTTCTCAACTCCAAAATGTCCTGCTAAGCTTCCTCCATGAACTTCTGTGATCAACAATTCCCTGAATTTGCTCTTAGGGACACACAACCTGCTTCCTTTGAACAAATATCCCTGGTCTATGTGGTACGGACCATCTGGACACTACTTCACACTGCTTGAAATCTCCATCCTCCTGATACAAAGCTTTCAAATGCTCAAAACCACTAATTCTAGAGTCAAGCATGTGAAGCAACATGTACCTTCTACTCAATGCATCTGCTCCTTTGTTTAGCACTCCTAATTTATGGTGGATCATGAAGTGAAACTGCTGCATATACTCTACCCAAGCAGCATGCCTGGTGTTGAGCTTGTGCTGCCCTTGAATGAACATCAAGGCCTCATGATCACTGTGAAGTATGAACTATACTCCAATAAGGTAGTGCCTCCAGTGCTGAAGAGCTCTGATGATGGCATAGAACTCTTTGTCATAGGTGCTGTATTCCTTCTTGGCATCATTTAGATTTTCACTGAAATAAGCAACTGGCTTGCCCTCCTGAGTCAATATTGCTCCAATGCCAACTCCTGAAGCATCATATTCTACTTCAAAAACTTTGCTGAAGTTGGGTAGTGCTAGAACTGGTGCTGAAGTGAGCCTTTCCTTGACTTCTTCAAAGGCTTTCTGGGCTACTGTTGTCCAAATAAAGGACTTCCCTTTCACCACTTCAGTCATTGGTGCCAGGATGGTGCTGAAATTCTCGACAAATCTTCTGTAAAATGAAGCCAGGCCATGAAAACTCTTGACTTGATGAATAGAAGTGGGCACAGGCCACTCCCTAATTGCTTGAATCTTTTCATTATCAACCTGAATACCTGCTGCTGTAACAATGTACCCCAAGAAGTTCACTTGGGATGTAAAGAAGTGACACTTCTCGAGATTCCCAAATAACAATGTACCTCCTGCAAATGCTTGACATGCTCTTGCTCAGACCTGCTATAGACAAGAATATCATCAAAGTATACCACAACAATCTTGCCTATGAGTGGCTTAAGGACCTGATTCATGAGTCTCATGAATGTGGATGGGGCATTAGTCAGTCCAAAAGGCATGACCAACCATTCAAACAAACAACCCTTGGTCTTAAATGTTGTTTTCCACTCATCTCCCTCATAGATCCTTATCTGGTAGTATCCACTCCTCAAATCAATCTTAGAAAAGACTGCTGACCCATGTAACTCATCCAACATATCTTCAAGTCTAGGTATAGGGTACCTATACTTGATTGTGATCTTGTTAATAGTCCTACAATCAATACCATAGTGCTGGATGCTGCATTGGTACAGCTTCCACTGTCCACAATCACTAAGCATACTTTCCCTCCAATAGTGCATCTTGTATGAAAGATATTCTCCCTCCGCTCTTCTGCTTCCTCTATTGCTGAGCTGCTTAGAACTCTTCTGATCACAAGCATTTCTCCCTCATCTGGACCTTCTTCTATTACCTCCTCATCATAGATAGGGTCATGTTCATGCTCTGCATACTCTTGTTCTTCTTCCTGCACATTTTCAGGATCAATAAACAAAGCTGCTTGGTACTCAGCAAGAGTAACCATTCTCTTGTTTGGACATTCTGAGGCAATGTGCCCTAGTCCTTGGCATCTGAAACACCTTCTCTCTATATAAGGCCTGCTGATAGGGGCTGGGGTTCTTTGTGGGGAATTGTGTGGGGGTCTTGGGGCTAGATTTCTGATTTGAGGTGGAAGTTGGGGTGGATAGGTCTTTTGTGGGGCATTATAAGGTTTATAAGGGTTTGGCTTGGCTGATGCATAAGGTTTAGCTGGGTATTTGCTGCTGCTGTAGTCCTTTGCTCTAGACTTCTTCTGTTGTTCCACTTTGTGAGTCAGAGAACTTAGCTCATCAAGGGAATCATAGACCTGCAGCTCTACAATGTTCTTGATGCCTTCATTCAAGCCTGCAACATACCTGATATAGGTTTGCACTTCATTTTCTTGCATATTACACTTCTAAAGCAAGTGCTCAAACTCCTTTGTATACTCTTCCACTGGCTTGTTCCCCTGCACAAAATGCTGCAACTTGTTGTAGTTCTCCTTCATGTAATTGTCTGGAAGGAACTTCTCTTTCAACTTCTACCTCATCTCAAGCCAGGTACTCACTGTAGCCTCTCCAATCTCCATTCTCCTTCTCTGCAGATTAGTCCACCAAGTAGAAGCATATTTTTTCAACTTTAAGGCTACTAACTTCACCTTGTTTTCTTCTGAGACCTCCTTCAAATCAAAGACTCTTTCTACTGTCTGTAACCAATCTAGGAAAACATCAGGGTCTAGTTCTCCTGCATACTCAGGTATATCAATCTTGTAATCAAGTTTCTCAATCCTTCTATCTCCCCTCCTTACTTCTCTTTCACTCTCACTATTTTCTTCAGGCTCACTGACTCTAAGTGATCTTATTATCCTTCTCCTACTCCTGGGTGTAGGTCTAGGACCTTGACCTCCTATCCCTGTCCTACAGTAAGGATTCTCACCTTCTACTTCCTCCATCTCATCATCAGTCTCTTTATTCAACTGATGCCTATGCAATCTCATATAGTAATTCAACTGCTCACTCAAAAATTTCATTTTCTGTTCTACTTCTTCCTTCTCTTTCAGGGTTTGTTCTAAGACTTTCTGTGGTGTTTTACTAGTTCCGGCCATTTTACTAAAACAAACAAACACACTCCAACATAGAACACAATGCTTTGATACCAAGATGATGTATGCCAACTCACTAAGATCAGAGTGTTGAGCTAGACCAAACCACACAGTCACACAAACACACCGCTGGATGCTTGAACTTTGCAATAACTGATAGAAAGCAACAAGCTGGAATAGAAGACAACCCAACAACAAAAGAAAAGGGATAGACTTGCTTACAGTTGATACAGATACACCACAACTACAATCAAGGGCAAGGGACTCTCACATACAGGCCTCTATAGATACACCAAAGCATGGATGATCAAGCTCAGTTTACACTTGCTGGATTTGCCGATTTCCAGTGACAGGAGCTGATTGAACCAAGGTTGAGAGTTATAGGACACTCACAAACTTTAAGAGGTACTAGGACACTCGAGAATACTATTGAATAAACACTAAGATACCCTTCATTGATAGAAAACTTCAGAATATAAAGAAATCTAATCAATTTGATTAGCAGTTGCTTAAGTATAAGCATCCTGACTAATCTCCCTGGAATATCCTAAGCTATAAAGTCTGAAACTAATACATGTGATTACATGCTAATGATCTCGAGTACAAACTGTAAGAAAACAAAAGGAAAATACTAAGCTATTCTCTGATTGGACCAAAAGCCAAAAGGGTGGCAAAATGGACCAACAGGGAGCTTTCCTCTCCTAAGGGGTAAAAACTAAGTTATTGAGGTAATTCCCGAGCCAATGCTAACCTGGAAGTAATCTCAACAGGTTAATATCATGCTGGAAAGACCAAAACAACCCCTGTGAACAGAAATCAAAACACATAGCCCCGTAATCGGGTTCGAAAACTGATAAACAACCCTGCTGGGATTGGTTGTTCTGACTTCTGAATCTTACTCGTGCCATGCTTGATCATGCTGGGATTTGGCTTGGACATGAAAAGGACATGGTAAGGAACAAAAAACTCCCAGGACACATTGGCTGAAACTTCCTCAATCAAGAGATACAACATTGAGAAAGTCAGCTGCTTGGACTATTGCTGCTGGGAACTGGAATTGGTCTCGATGACCAATGCGGATGGGCTGAGTGGCTGCAAATGCCAGGGCTTGCGTTACAATGGTGTAACAAGCCTGGATGGATGCTATTGGTGGTGTGGTGGTTGCTGGTGATGCTAAGAACCTCCTGCTGGAATTATGGACTACTGAGAAGTCTGCTGAGTGACTTGCTGTATGTGCTGGGCTTTGAAAGCCTACTGTTTCTGCTGGAAGGGCTGGTCTAGCTGCTGAGCTGTGTGAAACAGCAAGTGCTCCTCCTCCTTTTGCTGCTGCTAGTGTTGGTGAAGATCCCTTGAAAGCCTCCTTTGTTGATGAAGCTGTTGCTGCTGATTGTTCTCCTTGATGGTCTCCATCACAAGAGGATTGAGAAGTTACATTTCAAGGTTGATATACCTAAATATGCAGGAGAGTTAGATCCTGATGTTTTCTTAGATTGGTTACAGACAGTAGAAAGAGTCTTTGATTTGAAGGAGGTTTCAGAAGAAAATAAGATGAAGTTAGTAGCCTTAAAATTAAAAAACTATGCTTCTACTTGGTGGACTAATCTGCAGAAGAGAAGAGTGGAGATTGGGGAAGCCAAGGTGAGTACTTGGATTGAGATGAGGCAGAAGCTGAAGGAGAAGTTCCTTCCAGAAAACTACAAGAAGGAGAACTACTTCAAGTTACAGCATTTTGTGCAGGGGAGCAAATCTGTGGAAGACTATACAAAGGAGTTTGAGCATTACCGTTGGAAGTGTAACATGCAAGAGAATGAAGTGCAAACTTACATCAGATATCTTGCAGGTCTGAATGAGAGTATCAGGAATGTTGTGGAGTTGCAGGTCTATTATTCCCTTGATGAGCTGAGCTCTTTGGCTCACAAAGTGGAACAGAAGAAGAAAGCTAAAGCAAAGGACAACAACAACAGCAAATACCCAGCCAAGTTTTACACCCAAGCTAAGCCTAGTCCTTACAGTAAATCATATATTCCCCCACAAAGAACCTCAAGCTAGAAATCCAGTCGTAAGACCCCCACAAAATCAGCCAAAAATCCCCCAGAAAGAACCCCAGCCCCTATCAGTAGAAGCCATTCAGAAAGGAGATGTTTCAGGTGTCAAGGACGAGGGCACATTGCCTCAGAATGTCCAAACAAGAGAATGGTTACTCTAGCTAAGTACCAAGCAGCTTTGTTTATTGATCCTGAACATGTGTAGGAAGAAGAACAGGATTATCAAGAGCATGAGCATGACCCTATCTATGATGAGGAGGTCATAGAAAAAGGCCCAGATGAGGGAGAGATGCTTTTGATCAGAAGAGTTTTGAGCAGTTCAGCAGTAGAGGAAGTAGAAGAGCAAAGGGAGAATATCTTTCATACAAGGTGTACCATTGGAGGGAAGGTATGCTCTATGATTGTAGACAGTGGGAGCTGTACCAATGCAACCTCCAGCACCATGGTGAAGAAGCTAAGCCTGGCAACCAAGCCCCACCCAGCTCCATACACCATTCAGTGGCTCAGTTTAGGAAAAGGTATCAAAATCTCTACCAGATGCCTTGTTGCTTTTTCAATTGGTCGATCATACAAAGATGAGATCTGGTGTGATGTCTTACCTATGGATGCATGTCATTTGCTTTTGGGTCGACCTTGGTTGTATGATAGATCAGTAAGTCACTGTGAAAGAGCTAATACCTACACCTTGACCCTAAAGCACAGAAAGATCACCCTTACCCCCATGAAACCCTCACAGTTAGCCAAAAAATCCAAGAGCCTATGTCTGAACCTAGTCTTGATGTGTTGCTTTTATCTGATCATCATGAGTTTAGCACACAAAGAGACTTGATCCTTTTAGACATTGAAGAAACCCCAGCACCACAAAATGACCACCCTTTATTTCTACCTTTACTCCAGCAGTTTCAGCATGTATATCTAGCACAAAATTGACTTAGTACCTGGACCAGTGTTGCCTAATAAGCCAGCTTATAGGATGGCACCAGCAGATACCAATGAAATACAGAGGCAGGTGGATGAGTTATTGGAGAAGGGAATGATTAGGGAGAGTTTGAGTCCATGTGCAGTTCCAACCTTGTTAGTGCCTAAGAAAGATGGAAGTCAGAGAATGTGTATTGATTGTAGGGCCATTAACAAGATTACAATCAAGTATATGTACTCTATACCTAGGCTTGAAGACATGTTGGATGAGTTACATGGGTCGACAGTCTTTTCTAAGATTGATTTGAGGAGTGGATACTACCAGATAAGGATCTATGAGGGAGATGAGTGGAAAACAACATTCAAGAACAAGGGAGGACTGTTTGAGTGGTTGGTCATGCCTTTTGGCTGACTAATGCCCCATCTACATTTTTTAGACTCATGAATCAGGTCCTTAAGCCACTCATAGGCAAGAGTGTTGTTGTATACTTTGATGATATTGTTGTCTGTAGTAGGTCTGAGCAAGAGCATGTCAAGCATCTGCAGGAGGTTTTAGATATTCTGAGCAGGGAGAAGTTATTTGGCAACCTCAAGAAGTGTCACTTCATTACAGCCCAAGAGAACTTCTTGGGATACATTGTCACAGCAGTAGGTATTCAGGTTGATGAGGAGAAGATCAAGGCGATTAGGGAGTGGCCTGTGCCAACTTCTATTCAGCAAGTCAAGAGCTTTCATGGCCTCACTTCATTTTATAGGAGATTTGTCAAGAATTTCAGCACCATTCTGGCACCAATGGCTGAAGTGGTGAATGACAAGTCCTTTATTTGGACAACAGCAGCCCAAAAGGCCTTTGAAGAAATCAAGGAGAGACTCACTTCAGCACCAGTTCTAGCACTACCGAGCTTCAGCAAAGTTTTTGAGGTAGAGTGTGATGCTTCAAGAGTTGGCATAGGAGTAGAATTGACCCAGGAGGGCAAGCTAGTTGCCTATTTCAGTGAGAAGTTGAATGATGTCAAGAAGAAATACAGCACCTATGATAAAGAGTTCTATGCCATCATTAGAGCTCTTCAACACTGGAGGCACTACCTTATTGGAGCAGAATTCATCCTACATAGTGATCATGAGGCCTTGAAGTTCATTCAAGGGCAGCACAAGCTCAACACCAGGCATGCTGCTTGGGTCGAGTATATGCAGCAGTTCCACTTCATGATCCTCCATAAATCAGGAGTGCTAAACAAAGGAGCAGATGCATTGAGTAGAAGGTATATGTTGCTTCATATACTTGATTCTAGAATTGTTGGATTTGAGCATTTGAAAGCTTTGTATCAGGAGGATGAAGATTTTAAGCAGATGTACCAGAAGTGTCAGCAGCAACCCCAGGGTTTGTATCATATAGACCAGGGTTATTTGTTCAAAGGGAGCAGATTGTGTGTCCCTAAAAGCAGCATCATAGAGCTACTGATCTCAGAAATCCATGGAGGGAGTTTAGCAGGACATTTTGGAGTTGAGAAAACATTGCTAATGTTGAAAAAGCACTACAGTTGGCCAAAGATGAGGAAAGATGTGGAGCATCTGTTGAAGAGGTGCAATGTTTGTCAATTGGCAAAGTTACACAACCTACCCCAAGGTTTATAAACACCATTGCCAGTTCCCAGCAGCCCTTGGGAAGATGTCAGCCTTGATTTCATTATGGGTTTGCCAAGAACTCAGAGAGGGAAGAATTCAATCATGGTGGTGGTTGATAGATTCTCAAAGATGGCACATTTCATACCATGCCACACCACTTTTGATGCGACAAGAGTTGCTGAATTATTCTTCCAAGAGATTGTCAAGTTACATGGAGTGCTAAAGACAATGGTATCTAACAGAGATACTAAGTTTTTGAGCCGTTTTTGGGTTACATTGTCGAAGAAACTAGGCACCCAGCTCAAGTATAGCACCACTTGCCATCCACACACTGATGGACAGACAGAGGTTACTAATAGAACACTTGGAGTCCTATTGAGAGCACTGATTCATAAAAATAAAGCAGGATGGGATACTCTCTTGCCCCATGCTGAGTTTGCTTACAACAAAGCACCATCCAAGTCCACAGGCTATTCTCCATTTCAAGTAGTCTATGGTAAAAATCCAATTTCCCTTTGGATTTAATTCCACTAACTACTTCTGTCAAATTTAGTTTTGAAGCAGGTAAAAGAGCATATCAAATTAAGGAGCTTCATCAGCAAGTGAAGGAGAAAATTTCCAAGTATACTAAACAAGTGTCTACTTCGGCAAACAAGCATAGGAAGAAGGTGACTTTCCAGCAAGGAGATCTAGTTTGGATCCACCTAAGGAAGGACAGGTTCCCCAGCAAGACAAAAGGCAAGCTACTACCAAGAGCAATTGGACCCTATGAAGTGCAAGAGAAAATTGGAGATAATGCCTATAGGTTGGACCTATCTGAAGAGTATGGAGGCTCAGCAACATTCAATGTAGCAAATCTTCGACCCTACTATCTAGTAGATGAAGACCTTCCAAGTTAGAGGACAACCTTTCCTCAACCTGGGGAGGATGATGGAGACCATCAGGCAGAACAATCAACAGCAGCAGCTCCATCAGCAAAGGAGGCATCCAAGGAATCTTCACCAGCAATTGCAGCAGCAGCACAAGCAGAAGTTCATATTGTTTCACAAAACTCAGCAGCTAGGGAAGCCTTTCCAGCAGAAACAGCAGGCTTCCAAAACCCAGTACAGACAGCAGGATATTCAGCATGTTTCTCAGAATCTCAAAGAACCAGAAGGAAGTATACAGCATCACCAGCAGCCACCAACCCACCAACAACATCTATCCAGGCTTGCTACACACAGGTAAAGCAAGTCCTGGCATCTACAGCCACTCAGCCAACCAGCATTGGTCATCCAGACCAACTTCGCCTCCCAAGAACAACAATACCCAAGCGCTTCTCAATGTCATATCTATTGATTGAGGAAGATTCAGCTAAGGTTTCTAAGAGTTTTTTGTTCTTTTTCATGCCATTTTCAAGTCCAAGCCAAGTCCCAGCATTATCGAGCATGGCACAGTAAGATTCAGAAGTCAGAACAGACAATCCCAGCATGATTGTTTTATCAGTTTTTCCAGAACCCAGTTCTGGGGCTATATGTCCTGATTTCTGTCTTTAGGGGTTGTTTTGGTCTTTCTAGCATAAAAGTAACCTGTTGAGATTACTCCTAGGTTAGTATTGGCGCGGGAATTACCTCAGTAAGATTATTTTTACCCCCTAGAGAGGAAAGCCTCTCATTGGCTCATTTTGCCACCTTTTGGCAAATTGGTCCAATCAGGATTTAGCTAGCATTTCTCTTTTATTTTCTAAGCAAATGCAATCCGGATCATATTAGATAGATTTGGATGTAATCATATGTATTTGTTTTAAGCTTTGTAAGTTAGAATCAGATCAGGGAGATTAGACAAAAGCTTATGCTTAAGCAGATGCTAATTAAACTGTTAGCTTTCTTTATATTCTGATGTTTTTCAATCAATGAATGGCATCTCAGTGTTCATTCAATAGTATTCTCGAGTGTCTTAGTACCTCTGAAAGTTTGTGAGTGTCCTATAACTCTCAATCTTGGTTCAATCAGTTCCTATCGCTGGATATTGGCAAAATCCAGCAAGTGTAAACGGAGCTTGATCATCCATGCTTTAGTGTGTCTGTAAAGGCATGTATGTGAGAGTCCATTGCCCTTGATTGCAGCTGAAGGTGTGTCTGTAACAGTTGTAAGCAAGCCTATCTTTTATGCTCTGTCTTGGGTTGTCTTCTATTCCAGCTAATTGTTTTCAATCAGCTCTTATGTTTTAAGCATTCAGATGTGTGTGTAGAGTTGTATGGTGTATTCTAGTTCAATACTCTGATCATTGTGAGCTAGCATACATCACTATTCTACATTGGATGCCCTTAGCTTCAACTTTCTTCAAAAGTTTTTCTCCAATGATGAGACGTGTAGGTTGAGGCAAGCCATCATGAGTTTCAAGCAAGAGTCCGATGAATCGTTATTCGAAGCATGGGGGAGATTCAAGGGTCTCCAATGGAGGTGTCCACACCACAATCTTGAGGATTGGCTATTATTGCATCATTTTTATTCCGGATTGAGTAGTTCTTTGCGAGAATCCATTGATCATGCCTCGGGGGGCATGTTCCTTAAGAAGATGGCGGAAGAAGCAAACGTGTTTCTCCATGAGTTATCTTAAAACTCTCCACATTGGGGAGGCGACCGTGCTCCAAGAGATGGAGGTCCTTCTCTAGAAAGCAATCCTACTATTAAATTTCTCTAGAAGAAGGCCTTGGAAGAGACTACGAGGCAAGTAAAGGCAGCTCAAGAGGTACCTATGTTTATCCCGGATGTCTGAGTTCTTATATGTGATTTTGTGGAGGGCAACATTCTTTGCAACGGTGTGAAGATTATCCAGTCGAGCAAGTCCAAGTTATCTATCCTAACAATAACCCTTCCTATTCCAATCAAAATCCTGTTCGTCCTCGTGGGAATTATGCCTACAACCAACAACATCCACAAAACCAAAACCCACCCCCCGGTTTCCCAAATTAAAATCGCTGCCAATACCAACAAACCCCTCACCATGGTCAAACTTCCCAAGCACCCAAACCACCACGATAAGAATTTTCCATTGAGCAAATCTTACAAAAGATCTCCCTAACTCAAGATAAGATGTCCTCAGCTCAAGATAGAGACCAAGCACGCATCAAGAATCTTGAGTTACAATTGGCTCAAATGGCACAACAATCTAAACCCATCGAATCTCTTCCTAGCCAACCTCAACCAAACCCTAAGGGGCAACTTAGTGCTATTACATTGAGGAGTGGTAGGGAGATTGAAGGGCCTAAAATGGTGGAAGAGGATGTTTTGGGTGACAAAGAGGGTGATGTGGTAGATGTCACGGGGGAGGAGGATTTGATAGAGGAGCGGGAGAGTAAGTTTGTTTTGGGTGAGGTAGATGATGGAGTTCATGAGGAGGAGTTGGAAGAATCTAGTAAAGAAAGAGAGGAGATCGAGAAGGTAAGGAAAGGGAAAGGAAGAATGGTGGAAGAAGAGCCGATCCAAGTCATTGAGAAGCCGTAGTTACCGTCGGTTCCCTTTCTCGATCCAAGTCATTGAGAAGCCGAAGACCCCGACTACATCCAACACTTGAGTTGGAAGGTTGGAATTGGGATAATTAGTATTCTATTCACGAAAGAGAATAGAAGCTAACTAGAGAGTCTCGTTTCTTTAACCCCTCCGGGTCTGTGGTGGGCTTGTAGGAAGTTAATCCGGATTATCCTTGAAAAGGGAAATCCGGTGGGTTTATTCTAACGGGATTGTCACTTGATTCTACTATTTTCTTATTTTCTAGTTGCGAAACCCTTGTCCTTATTACCGTTTGCGTCCCGAAATCTCTTGACACCCATTGTTTCCCATTTGACTGAACCATAGTTATGCTTGTTTTGTTTGTCACCATAAACCTCTTGTTATCTTGTGATCCTAAACCTCACCTAGAGTCAATTAGTTCTAGCCAAGGCCGCTAACTCCCTGATAGAGAACAACAAAACCGAGGTCCACAAAACCACTGTTACAAAAGACCAGAAAATCAAACCTAAGAGCCATCAACATCGTGTCCGATGAAGTCTCCCTAACAAGTAAGGCGTCATTCTCGCCTGAGAACACCTATCGGCGCAAGGTCGCCAACCGTGACACAGGACCGAGCTTCCAAGTGTCAGCCCATATCTTCAAGTAGGATGTCATCAAGCGTCCGAGATCATGTCAAGTAGGACGCCATCAAACGTCCGAGATCACTGTAAGTAGAGCATCATTCTTGCTCGAGATCGCCGATCGACGCAAGTTCGCCAACTGCGATGCAGGACCCAACATCCAAGAATCACTTAAGGCTTTGCACTCGACAAAGTCATATCCTCATGCTTTGCACCCCAAAGTCATACCTGCAACCGGTGTCCATCAAATCAAGACTACTTTGATTCTCGTCCTATCTTCAGACTCAATCAAAGTGGGGGCTCTTGTAGACACCGGGATTTCGACGCATAAAATAACATAAAAAGAAGAGCAAGAGAAATAAAAAAAATATTTAATAAATGCATGCATTTTACATGTATTTGTTCACTTAAAGCTACATGCATGATCACATGTAGTCCATCTTAGCTACATGCACATTTTTTATATAAAAATGGAGCCATGCTAATTCTACAAGTAAGAGCCAGAGGTTGCGAGATCGAATCCTCACAAAAACACTCCAAAAACACCTAAAAAGCTATCTAAAACAAGCTCATTTTATCCAGTGTGAAGGGAAACTTCCCTAGACAGATTGGTTTCATACTCCACCGTCCATGCATGCATGGACGAAGCTGGATCCCACCCCCCTGGTGTAGAGGCTGACCGGCCTACACGCATTGACCACACGTGGTCAATTGACCACCTGTTGTCGTCCACCTCCATGCATCTCCCCTACTGCCTTGATATTGTGCAAGCTCCGAAGACTATGAGGTGTATGTGTATGCATGCATGTATCTCCCTCCTCCTCTTAGCCTATAAATACTACTCCTCTCCAAGCCATTTCAATCATCAACTCACTCTTCAAACCATATCTCTCATCTCTCTCATCATCCATCTCTCTTATCTCTCTAATCTCTCTACTCTCTAATCTCTCTTAATCCCTATTTCTTATCTCATATTCATCTCTCCTGTCATTCTATTCCTACCATCATCTGTCCTACCATAACCACCACCATTCTTACATCAAAAAATCCTAAACATATATCCTATTCTTGTCCATCCTAAACTCCACAAAGAACCCTAGCCTAAACACATCCAAAACCACAAAAAAGGCCTTCCTATTCCCCTTTTTCTACCTCTTCCTTTTTATCATCTTTCTCCATCTTTTTCTTTCATCATCTTGGCACTTGGAGAGGAAGGCATCAAGGAGGATCCATCAAGCATTCAAAGGCTACGCAAGGTCTTTTCCCACAAAGTAGCAATGTAAGCCCTTAAGTGTTCATCTTTTCTTATAAATAAGTGTATATTTGTACTCTCTTTTTTTATCTTGTATTACATTCTTGTTGCATGTTCAATGAAGTAATTTTATAAATTATTCCTTCAATTCCCTTCCAAACTTTATCAAAAGCACATTTTAAACTTTTAGTAGAGTCTTTCCTTTTGTGAGAGGCGAACTCTTATAGTTTACTTGTCGAGTTCGTAGCCTTACCCCTGGATCCATTCTTGGGTTTCGGAGGCGGAGTCTTTCTTTATTTTCCTTTTTGTTTTGTCTTGGCTTTTCCCTTAAAAAGTTGGGTAGCGACTCACATTTCAAACTAAAATACATCGAGGATTGCATAAACTATGATTACATGGTTTTACAATGTATCGATGCAATCTTTCTTATTTTTCAACATAATAGTTGAATAAATCACTCTCTTCCGAGTCTAAGATTTAATTGAGCAAATTGGGTTAAATTTAGAAGAGTTTGGAACAAGTGGATGTTCACTCTTAAAGGTTTAATTCAATGACTCATAAAATGCATAAGTAAAGGGAAAGTGATTTTACAAAATATTATTCATGAAATGTAAGTTTGATTTTCTTAAAGAATTTTCAAAAGTTAAACCCCAGCACGAATCAACAAATCACACCC
Organism: Portulaca oleracea; assembly: GCA_029582165.1. NCBI lineage: Eukaryota > Viridiplantae > Streptophyta > Magnoliopsida > Caryophyllales > Portulacaceae > Portulaca > Portulaca oleracea. Next base: position 6,449,072 of record CM055875.1, read on the forward strand.
CAATCCAAACGTGGACGTTCGGAAGCCCGAACGGCGAGGAAAAATGTCCACAAAAGGCGCCATCATCATCCGGCTGCCGCTAAATGGTTGCTGCTGTCAAATCGCCGCTAAAAGGCGCCACCATTATCCAGCTGCCGCTAAAAGGTTGCTGCAGCCCGGTCGCTCTAAAAGGCGCCACCGTCATCCACCTGCCGCTAAAAAGTTGCAGCTGCCCGGTCGCCGCTAAAAGGCGCAATCATTATCAAGCTGCCGCAAAAAGATTGCTGCTGCCCGGACTCGCTAAAAGGGACAACCATCATCCAGCTGCCGCTAAAAGGTTTCTGCTTCCCGGATCCGCTAAAGGGACCACCATCATCCAGCTGCCGAAAAAAGGTTGCTGCTACTCGGACCCGCTTAAGGAGTCCACCATCATCCAGTTGTCGCTAAAAGGTTGCTCATGGTCGGCCGCTGCTAAAAGGAGTCAGACTCATCGAGTTGCCGCTAATAGGTTGTTGTCGCCTGGTCGCCTCTAAAAGGCGCCACCCTCATCCAACTGCCGCTAAAAGGTTGTTGAGGCCCGGTTGCCGCTAAAAGGCACCACCCTGATCTAGTTGTCGCTAAAAGGTTGTTGTCGCTCGGTAACTGCTAAAAGACGCAACCCTCATCCAGCTGCCGCTAAAAGGTTGTTGTTGCCTGGTTGCCGATAAAAGGCGCTACCCTCTTCTTGTTGCCGCCCAGGAACTGCTAGCATTCATCGTCAAGTTTCATCAGGCTAATTTGACCTTCGTCCTATTCGGGCTCGATCAAAGTAGGGGCTCTCTTCAGACACTGGGATTTGCACCGACAAATTTCCGACTCATCAAAAGCCACCAAGCCAGATCAAATGCCAATATGGGTCATTGGGCCCACGATGTTGTCAAAGCCGTCCCAACAGACCATATCAGCCCACATTGGAGACATGTAGGCCATTTAGCCTACACCAGATTACAGGCTGGCCAACAAGTAATTCGACCCATAATCTGATGGATAGGCTACTTAGCCTATGATAATAACACTCGGTCCATTGCTGACTACCAAGTCAGCAATCCGTGTGTTTAAATACCATAGGCCGCTTAGCTTTGGTATTTTTTTTATTTTGGTGCCAGATTTTCCAAGCCAATCCCATGATCACACCTCTTGCATTTGACTCAAATTAACCCATAATAATATCATAGGCTGCATAGTCTATGATCATGCATGAAGGGGCATGATTTTTGAATCGTGCTCCCCCCTCCTTTTATCCTCATCAACCCTCATCTCACCTGTAAATACCAATCTACTTCTCCATCCATTTCAATCAAGCACTCCCATCAAAAACACCCATCACTATACCCTCTCAAAGTGCTATCTATCATCATCCATATTATTCACAACCTTCACTTCTTTCCACTCACAAAACATTTTCATTTTATCTCCAAGAAGTTCCATACCGACATTATATCAAAACTACATCAAGAAAGGTTAATCTTTCATCCATCACGATACATTGTTAAGAAATGTTTGCTCATCTTTACTATAGTGTTTAACAATGTAATTCATGCTTTAAATTCTTTTCTTGTACCATATTTTGTAAAGAAAACATCATGTTTTAATATTGCATGATCAAGAATATAACGTTGTGAAATTTAATAAACTTCTCCCCACTCATTTCATTTCAAGTTCGATTTTAATAAAGTTTGTAACCTTACCCCTGGACTTATTTTAATTTTCGAATTCGTAACCTTAGCCCAGGACTTAGAATTCGGGTTCGTAGACCGTAGTTATCTTTTTGGTTTGTCAATTATTTTAAATCGACTGGCGACTGTTTCTTTCTTTTATCATCTATTTTTAATTATCATAAATACACGTCATTAACTATAAAAATGTTCTAATGTTTTCTTACATTCCCATATATAAGCTTGAGCCTCGACCGAAAGAAAATGGTCAAGAAAATAGCATAGGTCGCTTGACCTATGTTATTTTCTTCATCCATTTTCACTGGGCCGGGGAAGAAGAGGCTCAACCATGGGACTATCATAGGTCAAGCGGCCTACGACACCCCCTGGTGGCCCATGTTCTTCCTATACAGCCTTGGTTTGTAAATGGGTAGTCTTAAAGCATTAGTAAAATATTTTTTGTGTAATTTCGGGTACTTTGATAATAAAAAAAATAGGTTTGTAAATGAATAAAGTTTCATCACATTGAAAATGAATTTCATAAAAAAAAATAATCCTTATTTTGACGATTAAGCAACCTTAATCGGCTCCTGACCAACATAAGTAGCGCATTCGAAACCGATTCCCCGAACGGGAATTTTTTCAGCAACCTATTAGCGGCAGCTGGATGAAGGCGGTACCTTTTAGTGGCGACCTGAAGATGACAGCGCCTTTTAGCGGCAACCTGAAGATGGCAGCAATCTTTTAGCGGCAGCCAGATGATGGCAACGCCTTTTAGCGGCGTCCTAAAGGATGTCATTGACCTTTTCACGGCATCTATATGATGGCGGCACCTTTTAGCGGCGTCCTGAAGGATGTCAGCGACCTTTTAGCGGCAGCTGGATGATGTAGCGCCTTTTAGCGGCGTCCTAAAGGATGACAGCAAGTTGGATGATGGCGGCGCCTTTTAGCGGCGTCGTAAAGGATGTCTGCGACCTTTTGGCGGCAGCTGGATGATGGCGACACTTTTTAAAGACATCCTGAAGGATATCAACAACGACCTTTTAGCGGCAGCTGGAAGATGATGTCTCGGGTTTTCCAATGTCGGTGATGGTTCACTACACAGAAACAAGAGCAGAATGTCAGATTATTTTGAATAGTGGTTGGAGATGTAGAGAATTACCTGTCTGATAGATTGACCGTTGTTGATCCAAACTTCTTTTCTTCGGTGCTACTGTCGACGATGCTCAACCGATTTTCTTGATGCAGATCAGATTTTCCCGATGTTGATGGTGACTAACGGATTTTCCCGAGGCGGATCAGATTTTCCCGATGCTGATAGTGCCCAATGGATTTTCCCGAGGCGGAGCAGATTTTCCCAATGTCAATGGTGCCCAATGGATTTTCCCAAGGCAGATCGGATTTTCTCGATGCTGATGGTGCCCAACAGATTTTCCCGAGGCGAATAAAATTTTCCATAAGCAGAAGATGCCCGAGAGATTTTCCCGAGGCGGATCAGATTTTCCTGATGTTAATGGTGCCCAACGGATTTTCCCGGCGAATTATAATTTCCCGACGCTGATGGTGCCTAACGGATTTTCATGAGGAGGGTCGGATTTTCTCCATGTTGATGTTGCCCAACGGATTTTCCCGATGTTGATGAAGTGATGAGGGCCTTTCGGATTTTCCTATGGTTTATGACGCTGAACGGCTTTTCTTGAAGCGGATTATGCCCAACGGATTTTCCTAGGGCAGATGATTGTGTCGGTGACGTCCATGACAACTTTTGTTGCTTTTGTAGACTAGGAGATCGTCACGAGGATGAGCTTTGGACGATAGTCCGCTTGAACTTGAAAGAACTCATCCCGAGTGTGATTAGAACTTCCTCTAATCTTGTTGTTGATGATTAGCAGTCGAGTCTTAGCCTCTGTGTGAGATCAATTTCCTCTTTTCTCAATGGGGATGCATGCACTAGGTCTTCTAGACTCTTTACGGATGACCTCCTGATGCAATGCAATGACTAGGAGAATGTGTACATGAACGGTATTTTACAATGCATGTGACTCAATATGCAAGCAACCCCCAATCCTTACACTAGAATGATGATTCCCTAAGTGCTAGAGCAACTTGATATGTAATTTTATGACAGGGCAGGATAAGCGAGGCTCATGTTGATGCCTAATGATGAAGGCATCGTCCTATACTCTTACTTCCTCGAATCACTATGGTGATAGGTAGAGCCTCGCTACATGTTATGTGAGGGTTAGGGGAGCCCCCAGTTCAAATGAACCCTTCTCTTGAGTCGGATTTTTTTTGTAATTAGCCATTCATGCGGCTGAATTTCTTGTCCTTGACGAATGGGCCTCGCTCAGATGTGCTGAGAACGGACCTCAAAATATCAAATCTCGCACTTGCACTAATGACCAAGTCAAAAAGCTTTGGCGATATGGGAGGATGAAAAAGATTAGCAAAAGAAGGTAAGTCAGATGATGGCCAGAGGGGTTCATAAGGCACTTGGTAAAAAGCGAGATGATGGAAAGTAGGGTTCGAAGGTAGAATATGGGCATGTCATGATTGCCCATGTTTCGGCTAAGGCTTGATGGTTGGCAAGGGTGAAGTCACCTCATAGGAGAAGAGGTGAGGGAATGGTTGAGATGGATTCATGTCATAAGAGGAGAGATGGTTGGCTATTCAGATGTGAAGGTGATCCAAGACTGGCTGAAGGAAGGTTAGAGAATTATGATGGTGGGGATATGAAAGAACTTCAAAATCTAGGGTTTACTCTCCTTTTGCTTAACCTGCTCTGACGGGTTTTCAGGCTAGCCTCTCTTATTCTCTCTCTCTCTCCTTTTGCCTAGCCTGGGATTCCAAGCTAGCCCCTCTTGTTCTCTCACTGTCCTTTTGCCTAGCTCGGGGTTCCAAGCTAGCCTCTCTAATTTTTTTCTCTCAAAGACCAAATTTTGTGACAAAGGAGGCTCTTTTAAGTGAATTATAGCGGCTAGGCCTCAAAGAGGTTCTCCTACATATCCAATGTGGAATTAGTCCAGTCGTAGTTCATAAGGTGCAGTTTCAAAGGATTGGTGCCTCGAGAAAGGCTTGGTGATCAAGATAGGCTTTGAGTATGGTCATGGATGCAAAGGCGTGATGACAATGTGAAGGCTTAGAGCGTATGGCTTAAGAGAAATTCGGAAGGTTTATGAACAGTTTTTCGGTGTGTGTGACTATTAGCTCCATCTCCGGTTTCTCACCCTCCTTTCTTTCTTTCCTTTTTCTTTTTCTCTCTCTTTTTTTCGCTTTCTTAATTTTTCCTTTTTTTGGTTGGCATGGTTGGAGATATGGACGGCCCAAAAGGGGTTTACTCTCCGATTACAGGTTTTTTCCATACCCAAGCAAAGTGCTTAAGGGACATGAGTTAGGTACTATGCATACCGACCCATGTTGGTGGACCAACTAGGAATTCTCTCTTTTTTTTTTCTCTTTTTTATCATTCTCTTTTTTTCGACTTTCTTCTTCATGGGACTAACTCAAGTTCACCTTCGTGATGACATTAGCCACACACACCTTTTGGCTTTAGGGTAGATATGGAGTAGTTATGAAGAGTATGACCGGGTTGGTCAAGGCTAAGGGTTTTCGAATGGTGACTATTATGAGTGATGCAATGAGGAATGATTTGGTGAATGGGAACTTGGGATGGAGAGGTAGATGACAAGTAGGGATAGATGTTGTTTGCGAATGAGAAGGTAACAGGTGATACATGTGCCGATGAGGGTGGTGAGGCGGTAGGCCCCTGTCTTAGGCACGTTTTGTTCAAGCTGCTGGTCTAGAAGCATAGAGATGTCCACTTTCAAGAGACTGGAGGTTTTGGTCTTTTCTCCTATTGCTCAACCTGCTTGATGAATGCAGACTGAATTCTCTTTTTTTTATTCTTTTTTTTTCTCTCTTTTCTTTAGTTAAACCCTGGATTTGTAGGAAAACAAACTTCTTGAATGGAAGGGTATATGAGGGTGATGAAAGATGGATATTTCAGGCTTGGATGTTAAGGCTAATGAACGGGTGAAGGAGCTTTTCAACTCAAGTTAAGAGTGCAAGCACGAGATTCTTCAAACAATCACAATCAAATAGATGCATCTTATTGAATTCAAAAGACAAGCATATCACAGACCGACTCAATCCCCCCCCCCCCCTAACTGATTGTGAAACAGAATGCTCAAAGGAGCTAAGACCCTAGCCAACTTCAAAGTCTTGTTCATGCGGTGCTGCCTCTCCCAGTTGACTGCTCCTTGAGGGTCGTTGCTTTACCAGACCGGATCATACCCGCAATCTTATTCTTCAAGATCCAACACTTCTCGGTGTCATGTCCCTTACACCTGTGATAGTTGCAGAACGCGCTATCATCCCAGCTTGGGTATATCATTTCTAGCTTTAGTCTCGGTAAAGGGAACTCAATAAGGTTTTTCCTTAAGATATGAGCCAAAGCATCGACGTAGGTGGTGTCGAGGTGGGTGTAACGATCATACTTTGGTTGGAGTCCTGATTGAATTACATTAGTCTCAACACTATTATGAGGGTTGTTGGGGGAACCAATAGCCCTCCTATTAGGACTGGAATTCTTCCACCTTTGGGTGGCGGCCTTCTCATTGTTCATGATCTCTAGTTGGATGCTAAGATCCTTCAAGTAGTCAAATTCCTAGATCACATGGTATCCCAAGTGCCGAGCCAGGATACTCTTGAGACTTTGTTTGAAGGTTGATAACTGTAAGCGTAGTGGTATAGTCTCGTTGATATAAGACAACTTGGTGTGCCACCTTTTGAAGTAATCCAGGAAGGACCCGTCTTCCCTTTGCATCATGGTTTGTTAGGTCATCCACTATGGCATACTTCTTGTAGATAAGGTTGTAGTGATTGATAAAGGCCTTAAACAGCTTGTTCCGGTCAGCTTTGACTTGAGGTGACAGAGCATGTTGCCATACTTTGGCTTCTCCATCTAAGGTTGATGGGAAGACTATAGAGTAAAACTCAACATCAATCTTGTTTAGAGGTGCCAGACACATCAACTACTCGATGTGGTGAGTGGGATTTTCGTATGGCTTGAATTTGATGTTGGGTATTTCAACTTTGTCGGCCATCTTCATGACCGAGTGGATGGGCATACGCACATATGTGTACTTGTAAGCAAAGGCCAAACCAGTGCTGATTATCTTGGTAAGACTCTCCAAATTTTGTTTTAAGGCCTTGATAGTAGGATTCTCAGTGACTTTGAGAACTTCTAAGGCTTCCTTTAACTTCCCTTTGAACGACCCTGAACCCCCTGACTTATCCTCTATAGGTGTCTTGACAAGTTCGGGCTCAGATTCATACCCATGGACTTCCACCACATCATCATCTCCTTCAGTATCCAGGCCTAGCTTTTCGTTAATTTTGGTTATGGCTTACAGCATGTCATCCATTACTTCTTGTTGCTCGTGGAGCCTCTTCCCGATCTTTTGCTCCTGCTCAAGGGAGTTTGCAAAGACTAGGCCTTGCATCTTACTGTAAAGATCTTCTAGCTGTTTTGAAATGTTGGCTTCAGCGCCATGGACGGGGATCTCTTGGAATCGTTCCTCGGCCATTATGTAAACTCTAGCTTGGATGGTAGATGGGTCGTAGTTTGGATTTGGAACCAGTCGACCGGTACGTAGATCTTTGATGTGGGCACGGAGTCGACCTCCTTTCTTGCCTGTATTGAAATTTGTTAGTGACTCGATAATTGACTCTGACACTTTTTACCCCGATGTATGCATGTCCTAGAAGACCTATATGAGACCCTAATAGACTCGATGCCTTCATGATGGCACTCAAAGACTCACCCACTTTTTAGGAGGGCATGACCTAAATCTATATGGACCTAATGACGACATTTTTTTACAACAAGAACATTATAAAAGGCCGAATAAAGTCAAATATAGCGAGCTATTCATAAGTCGAAATGCACATGTCAGTGTTTCTGAATTCGAATGGGCCCAATCCACAGACCGACTGTTTTAAGGAGAATCCGTAACTTAGACCAACGAACTTATACATCTTTGGGCTATACTGGCTATAACGCGGACTAATATAATGCTCAACAAGAGCGACAACCTATTTTTTTTTTCGTTTTTTTATTCTTTTTTTATTTATTTACTCAAGGAAAGTGGATATTGTACAGGACTGAATAAAGTCAACAATAAGCGAGTTATAATTAGTTTATAGGCTTAACTGGTAAGTCCAATATGGTTGGGCCTAACAATGGGCCGACCATAAATATGATGGATTTAAAAATTAAATCTATAAATTAATTTACTCAAGCTTAGTGATTATTATGTACTCTAAGACGTTCACCACTAATTTGGTTGGACTTTAGTCAGATTTATTTTGGACCTTCATCAAGAGAGCATCGTAAAGGGCCATATAATATCATCAAAGGTGAGATAAGTTTTGTTTTATAAATTAGAGTAATCAACCTTTGTACATAAATGGCCCCGACCATTGGGTTAACCATAATGTTTGAGATTGACTGCCCTAATTAATAAATAATCTTCTTCTTAACCCAATGAATTTTTTATGGACTAGAAAGAAGTCTCTTAACTAGGGTCGACTTTTTTGCAATAAAGAAAGGGGAAGGGAAAACACATATACACATAGCATACAACATAATGGGGTAGCCTAAACCAGGGCTCTACATTCACAGGTTACAAAGGTTGGGATTGGTTGAGGTACCACATGTTCTCCCCTGGGTGCACTTCACCTATATAGAGTTTATAGGTAAAGTGTGTGAGGTGTTGCTCGTCGGACTTCAAGGAAGCCTTGGAGTATAACATGGGTGAGAGGAGAGACCAAATGCTTGGCGATGTAGAGTGCATCACACAAGTAGTGGCCTCCCACTCTCGGGTAAGATCCAAGGTTAATCCGAAACCATCGCTTTCGTGCTCTCGTGTCAAAAGACTCGGAGAGTAGCCTGGTCTACAAAATGCCTAAAAGAATAATAAAATCATGAAATAAATCAACTTCTCCCTTTTACAATTTCAAATCAACTCGATTTTTCAAGTTTCACCCTCTTTTTAAGTTTAAACCCCGTTTTTTCTCGAGTGTGCTACTTAATGATCGGGAGTCGACTAAGGTTGCTTAATCCCTAAATAAGGATGTTTTTACTTTATGAAATTCATTTCCGGAGTGGAAGCTTTTATTCATTTATGAACCTACTGTTTTTTATTATCAAAATACTCGATATTACAAAAACAAATTATTTTACTAATATTTTAATATTAACCATTTACAAACCCAGGCCGAATAGGAAGAACATAGGCCACCTGGGAAGGTCGTAGGCCGCGTGACCTACGATAGTCCCAATGTTAGGCCTGTTCTTCCCCGTCCCAGTGAAAATAGGTGGAAAGCAGCATAGGTCAGGCGGCCTATGCTGTTTTCTAGGCCCATTTTCCTCTAGGCGAGCCTTGAATTTTGTGTGATGGGAATGTAAAAAATATTAATAAGTATTTTTTGGAGTAAATCGTGTATTTATGATAATTGAAAAAAGAGGTTATAAAAGAAAGAAAGAGTCGGCAGCCGACTTGAGGAAATCAACACGCCAATAAAAAAAGAAATGACTTCGGTCTGCGAACCCGAATTCTGACGGGGGCGAGGTTAAGAATTCGAGAATTAAAGAATTCTCGAATCCTCCTGTTTGAAAACAGACTATACTAGAACCGAACTTGAAATGAAATGAGCGGGAAAAAGTTTAATTAATTTCACAAAATTATATTCTTTAACATGCAAAGGTAAAATGTGATGTTTGTTAAAAATATGTACAAGTTGTAAAACCCGGAAAAATCCCGTTCGGGAAAATTGTTCTCGGATGCGCTACTTAATTGATCGGGAGCCAACTAAGGTTGCTTAATCCTTAAATAAAGATATTTTTATTTTCGTAATTCATTTTCGGGGTGGTGAAATTGTATTTATTTTATAAAATCCATTTTTTATTATTTAAATACCGGAAATTACACCGAAATATATTAATAATGGTTTAAAACCGGCCCAAACACCAAATTCAGACCCAATAGGAAGCAGGCGGGCCGCCAAGACCAGTCAAAACCCGCGCGGTTTTTGAGAGGCGTTGGGTCGGGCCGCCTGTTTAGAACCAATTTCGTGTCTAAATACTGCCTAAATCCTTAGGATTTTGTCTTGTTTCGTAGCTTAATTTAATAACTTTTAGTGCGTTTTTTGTAATTTTGTAGATTTCGGAGTTTTTACTTAAAAAGTGGTAAAAAGGGCCATTTTGCACCTATTTTGGGAATCCCAAGATTTCCCGAGTCTTGGTCAAATCGAAGGAGAAGGAAACAGAAAGGCTGGACATGTCAAGACGCTCAAAAGGGAGTAAACTTGCTGAAGTTCATCAAAGCGCAGTCCCCGCCACGCCCATGGTAGAGGGCGCTACCCCTCCCATCGTCCCTTGCCTATTGAACAATCCAAGGCGTAGCCCCCATGACCACTTTCGTAGCGGGCGCTACGCCCAGAAGCCCTATTGAAGCCGAGTTGGACCGTGGCCACGGTAAAGTTGACCGCAGCCACGGTGGGATCAAACTACACCCAGAAGAAGTGGGAGCCGAGTTGGACCGTGGCCACGGTCATGTTGACTGCAGCCACGGTGGGTTCATGACTTGTCCAAGGGAAGAAGTAGCCGAGCAAGACCGTGGCCACGGTCTTGGAAGACCGTCGCCACAAGACCGTGGCCACGACGGTGCGAAGGAGTGAAAACTTGTCTGCCCTAAATCGCCAGACCGTACCCACGATCCAGGAACACCGTGCCCACGGTGTTGCGAAGAGAAGAGAGAACTTGCCTTCACTACGCAGGACCGTGGCCACGGTCCCCTACAGCTGCGATTTTGTTGTTGAGTAAAGTGACGAGTTTTGAGTAACAAGCTAGGCTTTCATATATTGCTTTTAGGTCTTTTAGATGGATATCATCTATTATCATATCTTAGCACATACTTTGTCATACTTTTATCACATTTAAGCTTTCAATTAGAGTGATTAGTGAGAGTTTTACTTGGATTATTGTTCTTGCACTGGATTTTATTGGATTTCCATTGAAGTTTTGAAGACTTTTCTTATTATTGGAGCATTGGAGTCTTATTATTCTGGAGCATTTTCCCTTTGGCATCAAATCAACGAGCATTTCTTAACTCCTACTCTCTTTAGTTAATTATTTACTTGTTAATCTCTGTTTTTGTTATTAGAATTGCTTGGTATTTGTTGATTGTTGATTATTGTTGATTTGAATATCCTTTTAAGTATGAATGAAGTTGTTAATGTTATTAGCATGTTAGATAGAATGTTTAGAGGCTAGAACCCTAGTGGGTTAGGGAGATATTAAGGATTGAATGGTATATTTGGATTAGGTTAGCAATTTTAGGAGTAATTTGTAGTAGAATCAACTTCCCACTCCTATCCTTCCCTCAAGTAGGATGTGTTTGGGGTACGAAAGACCCCGAATACATCCAACACTTGAGTTGGAAGGTTGGAATTGGGATACTTAGTATATTATTCGCGAAAGCGGATAGAAGCTAACTAGAGAATCCCGTTTCTTTAACCCTCCGGGTCTGTCGATGGACTTTGGGGAAGTTAATCCGGATTATCCTTGCAAAGGGAAATTCGGTTGGTTTATCTTAACGGGATTGTCATTTGATTCTACTATTCTGTTGCCTCCTAATTGCCAAACCTTCGTCCTAATTGCCGTTTGCATCCCGAAATCTCCTAACACCCATTGTTTCCCTTTTTGACCGAACCATAGTTGTGTTTGTGTTGTTTTTACCCTAAACCTCTCATTATCTCATGATCGTAAAGACTACCTAGAGTCGAGTAGTCATAGCTAAGGCCCCTAGCTCCCTGAGAAAGAATGATAAAAACCGAGGTTTACAAACCACGTTACACCATCTGTTTCCCTGGGCTAGAGAATCTGGGTTGGAAACAATAAAACCGGTGAGGGTTTTATTGATTCCTAGCCCATTTCCTCTCGGTTTTAACCTTGAATTGGTTGAGAGGAATGTGTTAAACCATTTTTTAATTATTTTAGTGTAAATTTCAATATTAAATAATTAAACGGATTATAAAAAACTCCTATAACTCCACCGAATCTGAACCCGGAGAGCATTATTCGCCAAGCTAACGCCGGCTCGAGACGAAGACGACAACAAAGGGAGCGAGAGACGATCGAAATTCCAATGTCTGACGTAGAGCAAGATCCACCCCGTACCTTAGCATCAAATTCCTTACCATCGTCGGGTACGGGAGGCGATCCCATTATATTGCATGCATTCCCACCGAATGCATCATTCGAGTTCAAGCCATATTTGTTGGAGATATTCGAGAACACTCCGTACCATGGAGGAGAGCAAGAAAATCCTATTGACCACATCAACAAGTTCGAACAACGCATCGGTTTCGTACAAATGAATGGAGTCTCCGCCGAATACATGAAGCTGAAGTTTTTCCCTCTCACTTTGAAGGGGAAAGCACTATTATGGCTCAACACGTGTCCGCCCGGAACCTATTCTACATGGGATGCCCTTAGCCGCGACTTTCTTCAAAGGTTTTTCCCCAATGATGAGACGTGTCGGTTGAGGCAAGCCATCATGAGCTTCAAGCAAGAGTCCGATGAGTCGTTATTCGAAGCATGGGGGATATTCAAGGGTCTCCAACGGAGGTGTCCACACCACAATCTTGGGGATTGGCTATTATTGCATCATTTTTATTCCGGACTGAGTAGCTCTTTGCGAGAATCCATCGATCATGCCTCGGGGGGCATGTTCCTCAAGAAGATGGCGGAGGAAGCAAACGTGTTTCTTCATGAGTTATCCCAAAACTCTCCTCATTGGGGAGGCGGCCGTAGTCCAAGAGATGGTCCTTCTCTAGAAAGCAATACTAGTATTAAATTTCTCATGAATGTCGTTATAGAGATGCAACGAAAGTCGGCTTTGGAAGAGACCACGAGGCAAGTAAAGGCAGCTCAAGAAGTACCAATGCTTATTCTGGATGCCCGAGCTCTTGTATGTGATTTTTGTGGAGGGCCACATTCTTTGATGCGGTGTGAAGAGTATTAAGCCGAGCAAGTCCAAGCTATCTATCCCAACAATAACCTCTCCTATACCAATCAAAACCCCATTCATCCTCGTGGGAATTATACCTACAACTAACAAGCTCCACTAACCCAAAACCCACTCCCCGGTTTCCTAAATCAAAACCGTCACCAATACCACAAAAACCCTCACCAAGGTCAACCTTCCCAAGAACCCAAACCACCACAACAAGAAACCATTGAGCAAACCCTACAAAAGATGGCCTTATCTCATGAAAAGATAGCCCTATCTCAAGAAAAGATGGCCTTAGCTCGAGAAAGAGATCAAGCACGCATCAAGAACCTCGAGTTACTATTGACTCAAATGGCACAACAATCTCAACCCATCCAATCTTTGCCTAGCCAACCCCAACCAAATCCGAAAGGACAACTTAATGCTATTACATTGAGGAGTGGTAGGGAGATTGATGGCTTTAGGATGGTGGAAGAGGATGTTTTGGGTGACAAAGAGGGTGATGCGGTAGATGTCACGGAAGAGGAAGATTTGATAGAGGAGCGGGAGAGTGAGTTAGTCTTGGGTGAGGGAGATGATGGAGTACATGAGGAGGAGTTGGAAGAATCTAGTAAAGAAGGAGAGGAGATGGAGAAGTTAAGGAAAGGGAAAGGAAAGGAAAAATGGTGGAAGAAGAGCCGATCCAAACCATTGAGAAACCAAAGCTACCGTCGGTCCCTTTTCCCGAGCGGTTAGCAAAGCCCAAGTCCGATGCGAAGTTTTCAAAGTTCATTGGGATGCTCAAAAAGCTTCAAGTGAACATTCCATTTCTTGATGCTATTTCCAAGGTCCCATCTTTCAAGAAGCATTTGAAGGAGCATCTCACAAGCAAAAGGAGGATTCAAGAGAGATCTACGATCCATATGACAGTGAATTGTAGTGCTATTATTGATAACAAATCACCGGAGAAGTTAGCCGACCCCAGAAGTTTTTATATTCCGTGCACCATTGGTAACATGTGGATTGGTCGTGCTTTATGTGATCTAGGAGCGCGAGTGTAAGCGTCATGCCTCATTCGATTTGCAAGAAGTTGAATCTCGACGATCTAGCTCCTACAACAATTAACCTCTAATTGGCTGACCTTTCCGTGCGAAGCCCGTTGGGAATATTGGAGGACATCCCGGTCCAAGTGGGGCGATTTTTGATTCCATGTGATTTTGTGATCTTGGAGATGGAGGAGGACAACAACATCCCTATCATTTTGGGAAGGTCGTTCCTTGCCACGGCGGGAGCGATAATTGATGTGAAGAATGGAAGCATGTCGTTAAATGTCGGTGATGAAAGCATCATTTTTCAACTTGAGGGGTCATTGAAAGGTCCTTCGTATGGAGACTCATGCTATGCTATTTATATGATGGAGTTTCTTGTTGATGAGTATATTGAGGACTCCTATTTACTTGAGTCTACTTGCGATGATCCCTTGGGAGCTTGCCTATTGGAATCTTTCCAATTTGAGACCGACAACACCAATATTACTTTCTTCACCAACCTTCTTGACTCATCACCCATGCATGAGGAGATTATTACTGACGAGCCTTATATGGAGTGCATGGAGATTCAAGATGTGATTTACAAGGGTTTGTCTTCTTCTCAAATTCAATCCTCTATTCCTTTAGAGCTTAAACCTTTGCCCCCTTCCATCCAATATGTTTTCTTGGATGATGAGAAATCTTGCCCTGTTATTGTGAATGCGAAATTGAATGATTCTGAATTGTCCAAGTTGCTTGATTTACTTTGAAAGGTTTGTCCCCTTCTATATGCATGCATTCGATTGACTTGTTAGAGGATGCAAAGCCTACTAGGCAACCCCAACGTCGATTAAATCCCAATATGCAAGTGGTGATTAAAAAGGAAAAAGTAAAGTTGCTAGCTGTGGGATCATGTTCCCCATCGCAAATAGCGAATGGGTAAGCCCGGTTCAATGTGTACCCAAGAAGGGTGGAATGGAAGAGAAAGAACTAGTTAGTACCCGGTTCGTCACCGGTTGGCGGATGTGTATTGATTACCGCCAACTAAACAAACTAACAAAGAAGGACCATTTCCCCCTTCCCTTTATTGACCAGATGTTAGAACGGTTGGCGGGTCAGTCGTATTTTTGCTTTTTGGATGGGTACTCGGGTTTCTTTCAAATTCCAATCCACCCCTCACAACAAGAGAAAACTACTTTCACTTGCCCGTATGGTACTTTTGCTTATCGTCGCATGCCTTTTGGGTTATGTAATGGACCGGGGACATTTCAACGTTGCATGATGGCTATCTTTAGTGGTTTCATTGAGAAATGCATGGAAGTCTTTATGGACAATTTTTCTATCTATGGTAATACCTTTGATGATTGTTTGCTAAATTTGGAGAAAGTTCTAACCCGTTGTGAGGAAGATGACTTAGTGTTAAATTGGGAGAAATGCCACTTCATGGTGGAAAAAGGTATTGTGTTGGGTCATCTAATTTCTTCTAAGGGCATCGAAGTGGACAAGGCTAAAGTTGAGGTTATAGACCGCCTACCACCCCCAGTTTCTGTTAAGGGGGTGCGTAGCTTTCTTGGCCATGCAGGCTTTTATCGCCGGTTCGTCAAGGATTTTTCCGAAATCGCTCGACCATTAACTGATCTCTTGTGCAATGATGCCCCATTCTCTTTTACTGATGAATGCCTTGAGTCATTTTATAGGTTAAAGTAAGCCTTGATTTCTACTCCGGTAGTTCAACCCTCGGATTGGACACTACCCTTTGAGATCATGGCCGATGCAAGCGATTTCGCTATGGGAGCGTGTTTGGCTCAAACAATAGAGAAGAAGCTAAGACTCATCTACTATGCAAGCCATGCGCTTGATAGTGCGCAAAAGAATTACACGACCACGGAGAAGGAGCTTTTGGCAATCATTTTTCCTCTCAACAAATTCCGGCAATGCCTTATGTTCTCCGAGGTGGTGGTTTAGACGGATCATGTCGCGATTAAATATTTGATGGGAAAGAAAGAAACGAAGCCGAGGTTTATACGGTGGGTCTTTCTTATGCAAGAGTTCGATTTGGAAATTCGCGACAAGGCCGGCACGAAGAATGTAGTAGTCGATCACCTATCGAGGACTTTTGTTGATTTGGAGGATACCCAACCGATTGTAGATTATTTCCCGGATAAGCGACTCATGGCTATCAAGCACTCTCACCCGTGGTATGCCGACATCATAAACTACTTGTCTAGTGAGGTGATTCCTCCAAATCTGAACCCTCATCAAAAGAAGAAGTTCTTTCACGACGTGAAACATTTCTTTTGGGACGATCCATTCCTATTCCGGTTGTGCAACGACGGGATGTATAGACGATGGCTACCCGAGAGCGAGGTGAAATCTGTTTTGACACATTGTCATGAATTCCCGGTTGGAGGTCACGGTGGCTCTCAAAAGACGGCGGCAAGAGTTTTACTAGTCGGCTATTGGTGGCTGACTCTCTTTCCTGAAAGAATGAAGCACCATTGAACTTCATCCTTGAGGTAGAGGTTTTCGATGTATGGGGGTTTAATTTCATGGGTCCCTTTCCGTCATCACGAGGTTTTCAATACATACTAGTGGCGATAGACTATGTTTCGAAATGGGTCGAAGTTATCCCATGCGTGAAGTGCGATGGCAAGTCCGTATCAAGATTCTTGAAGAAGATTTTATTCCCAAGATTTGGCATTCCAAGGGTTATCATTAGTGACAACGGATCCCACTTTATCGAGAAGAAGTTTGAGTCCCTCCTAGCAAAGTATGGTATCAATCACAAGAAGGGACTCCCCTATCGTCCTCAAACGCAAGGGCAAGTAGAGATCTCAAATCGTGCTATCAAGGAGATTTTGGAGAAGACGGACAGCTCTTCAGGGAAGGATTGGGTGGAGAAATTAGATGAAGTCTTCTGGGCATATCGCACCGCCTTCAAAACACCGGGACTACTCCGTATCGTCTTGTCTACGGGAAAACATGTCATTTTCCCGTAGAACTTGAGCACAAAACGATGTGGGCGATCAAGAAATTGAATTTCGATCTCAAGGCGGCCGGAGCAAGTCGTTTATTTCAATTAGAAGAGCTTGAGGAGCTGCGACGTCATGCTTATGAAAATAATAAGATCTACAAAGAAAGAACGAACGCATGGCATGATAAAAGGTTGAACCATCGTGAGTTTGTGATGGGTGATAGGGTCCTTATCTTCAACTCAAGGCTCAAACTATTCTCCGGGAAGCTGAGATGAAGGTGGTCCGGGCCCTTTGAAATAGTGAGGATTCTTCCCGCCAGGGTGGTTGAACTAAAGAATGCACAAGGGAATTGTTTCAAGGTGAACTCATCAAAGCTTAAGCCATACTTCATGGGCGAGGAGTACACGGGGACCATTGTGGTGTACCTCGCCAACTTTGAAGGTTGAAAGCATCAGAGTAGGTCAAGCTAGGACCTAAAACAAGCACCCGGGAGAGGTACAAGCTACTTCCCTTTCTTTTAGTGTTTTCTTTCATTTTTCTTCATTTTATTTCTTTTATCTTAGCATTTTTAATTATTTTTGTTTTGTTAAGAGTTTGAGAAAAGGAAGGAAAAGAAAAAAAAGTGAAATTTTTTTTGAAAAAGTTGAAAAAAAAATCGAGAGTGAAAAGAGGTTCTATGAAGGACGTGATTCAAAGTGGTTTTGAGAGTGGGAAGGTATCAATGAAAGTTGTTGAGTGAGAAAGAACAGAGAGTGGATAATAAGAGAGTAGAATTTTAGGACTTAACAATTTTTCCAAGTTTTTGAGTCTTGTAGGTGCAGGGGTTTGACCGAATCGGGGCTTATACCCTTTCTCTCTCATTTCTGTTTCAATTTCATCCTTTCCCTCTCACTCGAAACACTCTCTCCCAACCTTAAACCCTAAATCCCTTGCCTAAATTGCTAATTCCTTCACAAAATCCTTCCCCACTTTCCAATTTCTCACTCGTTTTTGCCCTAGCTGCGCCGCATCTGTTGTTCCTCGCCATTTTCGGGGTTCTTCAAGCGAAAATTTCTGGGTTTTTGTTCTTGTTGGGGCTCGAATTTGTCAAGAAAACGCCTCCAAGTCTTCAACTCAGGTACTTCTTGTTAATTGGTGCATCAAACTTCGTTTTTATTGCTAATTTGGGTTAGTTTTCATGCACAATTACTTGGGTCTTTGTTGGATGCTCTTGGTTGAGTTTGGGGGTGCCAATTTGGGTGTTACCTTGTTGATTGTAGTGTAGTTGGTTAAATTCTTGTTTGGAATTTTGTTGTTCTTTGGGATTTTGGGTTATTGCTATTTGTTGTGGTATATTACTCTATGTTTGCTTCAATGGGATGAGCAAAGCGTGCCTGGTCCCAGCTAGAACGGACCCCTGCCCCATCTACTTCAGCAGAACCCGACAAGACTCGCTACAAGGGTCAACCCGCCTCCTTAATCCAATGTGACCCGAAAGTGAAAGTCAGCTTCAGGGATGATATACATAAGGGGAGGTACGAAAGGTTGAAAAAGCGGAAAATTTGTGCTCCGGACTTGTATCACGAAGAGACGGCACGGGATGTTTATTGTAAACACAGCATGGACTTCTTCATTAAAGTCATGGGTTGGGAAATTTTTGCCACAATCAACGAGCCCATCATCGAACAACCGGTGCTTGAATTTCTAAGTTCTCTTGTGGTTCGGGAAGACGGCACATCCAGTACCACTTTCTCTTACATTATGGCCAAGAAGGAGGTAGAGTGTATGGTTCAGGACCTTTGTAATGCTCTCGGCCTTCTTGAGGATGGTATCTTCTATGGGGAATGTGTCAACTTTGATGAGCAAGAAGCCATGAAAGCCCTCACCTGTTGGAGGAGACGGTATCCCAAGGTTCGGACTCGGAAATTACAAATCCACTGCCGGAGCAATTCAAAGGCCAAAGACTTTTGTAATCTGAGCGTTCGCATCTTTCACTGTAACATTTCAAGCTCCGTCTTCGGCCGCGACACCGGACGTTCAAGAATTCGGAAAGACGACCTCTTCATCCTCCATAACGCAATCAATGGTCGCCGGGTAAACACCGGTTCATGCATCCTTCACTGTCTTCGGGAGATAAGCCTTGAAATCCGAAGCATGACCCTTGGCATGGGTCACATCATCTGCCATTTTCTTAAGAAGCAGGGGTTTGAGTCTTATCTAGCCAAGTGGACTCCACGGTACTTCCCTGATCCCATCGACGGTGTTCGCCTACGGAAAATGGAATTCTTAGAGAAAAATAAAATACGAACACTTTACTGCCACGGGAACAACTCCCATAGCGTCATGGTTCATTTGAGCGATGATCATGCCGAGAAGCGGTTAGATGTCACCGACCAACGCAATTAGTCGTGTAGCCAATTATTTGGGAGCCGCTTTGTGGTGGGTGGTCCCAGGGAGCCCGAGGAGGAAGGTGAAGAAGAAGATGAGGAAGTGGAAGTGGAAGTGGAAGAAGAGGATGAAGAAGAGCAAGAGGAAGAAGTCGGACCGAGCCAAGCAAGGGATGCCGCCTTGGAGAGTATCAGTGAACAACTCGAGGAGCTTCACGATGAATTTCAAGAACAGCGGGAGCTTATTCAAAACCAACAGACCTTGATCGAGAACTTGCAAGGGGTGATTGAAACCCAACAAGAGATGCTTGTTAGCACCCAATCGCAGCTCCAACCCCGTCCTCCTCTGGGAGGATCCGCTTGAGGACCGTTTGTAAGCATTCCCTCCCCCACCCGATCTTTATCACTGTTTTTACTTACTTTATTTTGTGAAGTATAAGTGTGGGGGGATGCTTCATCGGGGTTTGGATGCAAGGTCTGGTGGTTTTGGGTTGTAAGCATCTAGGGTTCTTTTGGCATGTATTGGGGTTGTTTTTAGGATGCTCGGGTTTGGCTTGTGTTATTTGTCTTTTGATTGTAATGGGGATGTCTTTTGGTTGTATGATGATTGACTTTGTGGGCTAGGGACGGTTTGTTTCGTCATGCTTTGAATGTATTTTGGTTGTGGCTGGGGATGTAAGCAAATGTTGTTGAAGTTAATGAATTGAATCGTTTGTTTTGGTCAGTTCGTATTGAATTTCACCCTTATTTCCCGCCTCAATGAGTGAGATTCCGGGATAAGGTAAGTAATTGGCAATGTACATATTGTTTATAGTTTATTTTCCTTCTTTGTAGTTTTTGTTCGACATCTAGTTAGCTAGTTTTTCTTTGTTTTTATTTTTGATCTCGCATGCGAATTTTGTCATTTGTAAAGTCGTCTTTTGCTCTAATATCGTTTTGATTCACTTGAACGACGACTTCGGATCAAAGTTTCAACGCTTATGAAGAGCTCGAGGTACTATCTTTCCACCTTGCTCTTTCTTATGCAAATTATCATCATGATCCGTCGCATGCTTGATTTTCTTTTGGGTGGCGAACCCCTTTTGAGTGTCTGTGTTGGGAATATTTTGCTGTTGGAGCCATGTGGGCTCGGGTCGCCACCATTTTTCCTTGCTAATTGCTTTTGTTTTTTGTTTTTGTAGGTTCTCTACCCTTTTCATGAGACACCTTCCCACATTGAGGACATTGTGGCGTTTTAAGTGTGGGGGGGGGGGGAGATATGCTGTTTCAAGGGTAGATCACCTGGTTTTTGGTTTTTTCGTTTTCTTAGTTTTTTCCTAAAATTTGATAAATTTTCGTGTGAAAAAGGAGGAAAAAAAGGAGTGAAAGCCTTAAAAGTTTTTCTTTCAGTTTTGTTTTCGCTTTGTTTTGCTTTGTTTCTTGGATCTTGTTGTCGAAATTGAGAAGTCGTTCTTAATCTTCTTTAAAAGTAACCGGTCTTAGCATTTTCGACCCTGTCTCGGGTTCTAGTCAAGACTTACCTAATTAGACTCCCTTCATTGAGTGTCTAGTGAGACCCCTGATTCCTTTCATGTTCCGATTAGAACCGGAGATTCTAGGGGTTTGTGTCCGAGTTTGTTTTGTTTTCCTGTTTAGCAAAAGCAAAAGCAAAAAGTTCAAAAAGAAAGAAAAAGAAGTTATAAGATACAATAACCTGATTAAGTGGAGCGTGTCGCTGAATGACATTAACCACCATATACTTAGCCAACCTACACGGGCCCGGTATTAGTTGTACGGCACGGATACCCCTTAACCCTCCTCCTCTATCGCTTTGCGACGGAGAGGCGAATGGAAAAGACTGTGTTGGGAGGGTATACCCCATTTTTGGGCTGTCCAATTCCCGAAAGTAAGGCTAATAACGACCTTTAAAAAGAAAAAAAAAAGAAAAGAAAAAGCAATTTCGTTGGTAAAACCAACCCCAAAAGAATAGAAATTTTTTGCTTCCAAAAGAGTGGGGCCTCTCCTTGCATCACCTACAGCCCTGACCAAGCCAAGGGCGACCAAATGCGAGGAAGGGAAACACTTCTCTTGGTCATTTCGTTGTTTTTGAGCTCGGACATGAGTCTTTGGAGTCTTTTGGTTTCGGTTAGAATCCACTTGCACATTTGCACATGGGGTTTTGCTTGGCATAAGGTGTAGGGAGTTGAAAATCTTCAAGATT
The DNA here is from genome assembly GCA_029582165.1 of Portulaca oleracea. Classification (NCBI taxonomy): domain Eukaryota; kingdom Viridiplantae; phylum Streptophyta; class Magnoliopsida; order Caryophyllales; family Portulacaceae; genus Portulaca; species Portulaca oleracea. Next base: position 6,470,371 of record CM055875.1, read on the forward strand.
GACTTTTATTTGAGATAGGTGTTTGTGAGATGCTCCTAACGGTTGCTTTTGGAGGCTTAATAACGTTTTCTTAGTTTAGGTTGCGAGATCTTTTGAATCAAAGCCTTTGTTTTTCTTTCCTTTTGTTTTCTTCGGTTTGGTTTTCACTTTTCCTATCTCCTTTTTCTTTGGCTTTTGTGGGCACAACCGCTACAAACCCTCATGAGTCCATCTCGTCCACCCGGGCTACCGGGGGGTTCAAAGGGCTTGGTGCATACGCTAAATGCACCCGTTTCTCTCCCACGATAGAGGAGTTAGTGTTAGTTTAATTAATTTTTGTCTTGTTTTGCTCGGGACGAACAAAAGTTTAAGTGTAGGGGTGTTTAGACTCAATTTTGTGTCTAAATATCGCCTAAATACTTAGGCTTTTGACTTGTTTCGTAGCTTAATTTAATAACTTTTAGTGTGTTTTTGGTAATTTTGTAGATTTCGGAGTTTTTCCTCAAAATGTTGTAAAAATGGCCATTTTGCACCTATTTTGGGGATCCCGAGATTTCCCGAGATTTCCCGAGTCTTGGTCGAGTCGAAGTCGAAGGAAACGGAAAGGCCGGACATGTCAAGAAGCTCAAAAGGGAGTAAACTTGTTGAAGTTCATTGAAGCGTAGCCCCCGCCACGCCCATGGTAGCGGGCGCTACCCCTCCCACTGTCCCTTGGCTGTTGAACACTCCAAGGCGTAGCCCCCGTTACAACTTTCGTAGCGGGCGCTACGCCCAGAAGCCTTTTTGAAGCCGAGTTGGACCGTGGCCACGGTAAAGTTGACCGCAGCCACGGTGGTATCAAGCTACACCCAGATGAAGTGGGAGCCGAGCTGGACCGTTGCCACGGTCATGTTGACCGCAGCCACGGTGGGTTCTTGACTTGTCCAAGGGAAGAAGTAGTCGAGCAAGACCTGGCCACGGTCTTGGGAGACCGTAGCCACGACGGTGCGAAGGAGCGAAAACTTGTCTGCCCTAAATCGCCAGACTGTACCCACGGTCCAGGAACACCGTGCCCACGGTGTTGCGAAGAGAAGAGAGAACTTGCCTTCACTATGCAGGACCGTGGCCACGGTGCCCTGCAGATGCGATTTTCTTGTTGAGTAAAGTGACGAGTTTTTTTTTAGTAACAAACTGGGCTTTTATATATTGCTTTTAGGTCTTTTAGCTGGATATCATCTATTATCATATCTAAGCACATAATTTATCATACTTTTATCACATTTAAGCTTTCAATTAGAGTGATTAGTGAGAGTTTTACTTGGATTATTGTTCTTGCACTGGATTTTATTGGATTTCCATTGAAGTTTTGAAGACTTTTCTTATTATTGGAGCATTAGAGTCTTATTATTTTGGAGCGTTTTCCCTTTGGCATCAAATCAATGAGCATTTCTTAACTCCTACTCTCTTTAGTTCATTATTTACTTGTTAATCTCGGTTTTTGTTATTAGAATTGCTTGGTGTTTGTTGATTGTTGATTATTGTTGATTTGAATATCCTTTTAAGTATGAATGAAGTTGTTAATGTTATTAGCATGTTAGATAGGATGTTTAGAAGCTAAAACCCTAATGGGTTAGGGAGATATTAAGGATGTGAATGGTATATTTGGATTAGGTTAGCAATTTTAGGAGTAATTTATAGTGGAATCAACTTCCCACTCTTATCTTTCCCTCAAGTAGGATGTGTTTGGGGTACGAAAGACCCCGAATACATCCAACACTTGAGTTGGAAGGCTAGAATTGGGACAGTTAGTATTCTATTCGCGAAAGCGAATAGAAGATAACTAGAGAATCCCGTTTCTTTAACCCTGTGGGTTTGTCGATGGACTTTGGGGAAGTTAATCCGAAATATCCTTGAAATGGGAAAACCGGTTGGTTTATCTTAACGGGATTGTCATTTGATTCGACTATTTTGTTGCCTCCTAATTGCAAAACCTTCGTCCTAATTGTCGTTTGCATCCCGAAAACTCCCGACACCCATTGTTTCCCTTTTTGACCGAACCATAGTTGTGTTTGTGCTGTTTTTACCCTAAACCTCTCATTATCTCATGATCGTTAACCCTACCTTGAGTCGAGTAGTTATAGCTAAGGCCCCTAGCTCCCTGAGAAAGGACGATAAAAATCGAGGTCTACAACCACGTTACACCGCCTGTTTCCTTGGGCCAGAGAATCTAGGTTGGAAACAATAAAACCGGTGAGGGTTTTATTGATTCCTAGCCATTTCCTTTCGGTTTTAACCTTGAATTGGTTGAGAGGAAGGTGTTAAACCATTTTTTAATTATTTTAGTGTAAATTCCAATATTAAATAATTAACCGGATTATAAAAAATAAAAGAAAGAGTCGCCAGCCGATTTAAAGAAACCGACAAACCATAAAAATAATGAAAATAACTCCGGTCTACGAAACTCGATTCTATGTTCGGGGGTAAGGTTACGAATCCGTGAATTATAAGAACTCTCGAATTTGCCTGTTAGAAAACAAACTTTACTAAAATCGACATTAAAATGAAAAAGAGTGGGGAGAATTTTAATTAATTTCGCAAGTTTATATTCATCATCATGCAATATAAAATGAGGTTTTTTTCTTATTTACAAAATATGCACAAGTAACGGAAATGAAATATACATTACATGATTACATAAAAGTAACAACAAGTAAGTGAAAGCGAACCTTTTTGATTTAGAAGCCCGAATGTGCCGATCGAGATCTTGACTTTGCCTTGATTTTGTGGATGAAAAGGTGATATATGGAGAATTTGGTAGAGTGAAGGTAATGGTAATATGAGTATGGATATAATGGAGAAAGTTTAAGAGAGTGTAGGTACGATTATGATGATAGTTGGTGAGAATGGGAGTATAATGGTGGTGGTTTATGAGAGTTGTTCATGTTTTGTGAGGGTGAAATGAGGGGTATTTATAGGTCAGTGAGGTGGTGTTTAGGAGGGAAATGGATGGAAAATCATGGGGGACACATCCCCATGATGATGCCATGCAATCACGTAGCACCCAAGTCAAGGGCAAAGGTCAAAGCACATGGGGCTAATATCAAGGGAGGGTGATCAAGATGATTTTTGGCGCCAGATTCTGAAAATAAACTCCGCGCGGGTTTTATAGTTCCCGCACACGGATCGCTGGCGTGCAGCTGAACGACGCGTTTTGGCTAGCAGATAACCCGCGCGGGTTTTGAAGACTGGGCTGGGGCGCGCCTTGGGCCTGTCCTGGTTCAGGGTCGTCCTCTTCGATTTAAAACCCGTGCGGGTTTTATCGCTGGTAGTGGGCCGGCTTGATTTGATTTACTTGCATTGTTTGCTACATTGGCCCAATGATGTATCCGACCCTTGATGTTTTATTCACACTTTTGATATATCGGGATTATATTGGTCATATCCCAGTGTCTACACAAGTAAAAAAATTTAAAGGAAAAAGCTACATGATTGGAATAGAAAGTTATACAAACCTCACTTTAGATCTTGGCATGGTGGAAGGAAGATTGACTTAAGAATGCTCCAATATGGTATCGGTTTAGACCTTGGATGAGGTTATGAGTGTTTTTGTGGATGGAGGGAGGTCATGTTTGGATGATACAATGATGATAATGATGATGATTATGGGGAATGGAGCATAGTTTGAGAAAGCGCAAGATGGAGAGAGTAGAGAATGTAGGTATATGATGATGATTGTTGTTGGAATGAATGGAGAAGTGGAGGGATATTTATATGATGACGGATGAATATGGAAGGGTGAGAGACATGATCTAAAGATCATTCCTCAACTTACAACATCAAAATTCACACGACCTATGATGTATATTTCGTGGTCAGCAAGATCAATCACAAAGGCTATGATTATGAGATTGGAGAAGAAATTTCTGGCGTCAAAATCAAATTATACTACATAGGTCAGGAGACCTATGATGTGCAATCACACGGATTGCTGATCGGTAGCGAGGCAATAGGCTGAGATTCAACAATGTAGGTCAGGCGACCTATGCTTCACATTTCTGGGCCGGATTGCTAATTGGGTTAGCCTGGGAGGCATTGTAGGCTAGGTGGCCTACGCCTTTCAAACACGGGCTTGGCTTAACTGATGGGCTTGTCTTGATAGCATCGTAGGCCCAGTGTCTTATGCTTGTGCTTGGCCCATGTTCTGCTGGGTTTTGACGGGTCAGGTTTGTTTTCTGAATTTGTCGATGTAAATCCCGGTGTCTACATGTGTACTTTAGGCAAGTTGGAAATGGGTCTTTCATTTATTTATTATTGTACGTTGATGACATGTTGGTTGCCTCCAGGGACATGTCACTAATAAAGAAACTGAAATCTCAACTCAACTAGGACTTTGAGATGAAAGATTTGGGGAATGGAGATCCAAATAGTTGATTCTGTCTCAGAAAAGGTATCTAGAGAAGGTGTTGGACATATTCAACATAAGAAATTGTATGGCAATTTCAACATTCTTGGCTACACATTTCAAGTTATCTAGTGAGAATTGTCCTAAATCTGACTTGGAGGTTACGAGGATGTCCAATATTCCTATGCTAGTGCAGCTGGTAGTTTGACGTATGCTCTGGTATGCACTAGACCTGACCTGTCCCATGCACTTGGTGTGTAATAACCCAACCCTTACCCAACATAATTAAATTAATTAATGAGTAAAATTAACTAAATCACGCATTTCATTTCAAGTTAACCGTTTGTCTTTTTGCTAGAATCGAGCAGAGAAACGACCGTCGTACATCAACCTAGTATGCTATATATACAAATTATCTCTGTGTCAATTTCAGCTACTTAAATTACTCTCAGAATATTCGGGTTACTTATTTGGCTAAATTTAATTAAGATTGACTGATTCGTTTGTATTATTAATAATAATAATATCATTATTATTATTGTTATTATCATATCTTTTCATTCCTTAATTTATTTAAATTTTAATTTATTTCACCTTCCCATTTTATTTCAAGTCACCTTCTTTATTATTGTAAATTTTATTCTGAGACTATAAATTAGTAATATTGGGTTTAGTAGGAAAATAATATTAGTGGTGAGGGGGGAAGAATTGTTATTTGATAGAGTCTTAACATTTTAAGTTTAGCAAAGGAGTCCGAGACTTCTCCTTTTCATTTCTTTCAAACACCAAAATCACACTGCCGATTTTATTATGCTTCTCACTTTACTCCTTCTCTCTCTCTCTGGCATATGTGTCCCGGGTTCTTTATCTTGGCCCAAGCCAGCACTGACGACCACTACCGGCATTTTCGCTGACCGCCGTGAGAAGTGACCTCCCGCTAAATCGATCGGCCACCAACGCACAACCACACCATCTCTTTCCCGACCCTCTGATTCGGCCTCTCTGCCTCTGTTCTTGATTCTTTCTGTGTGACTAACCAATCATCGTTGACCAACCACCGACCGTCGCCAAGCGACCGCCGCCCGCTGCCCAGGAGGTCACCACTGCAACCTCTCCCCCTCCATTCCTTTTGTTCTTTGGCACCATTAAAGGTATAAACCCTAACTTTTCATTTTTCTTCTTTGGTCTTTGGAAGTCGAATTCTAATGCTTTATCCAACAAATTTTGATAGTTTACTTTGTTTAACTAGCAAGTGTAGGAATTCGTTTGATAATCAATTTAGTTGATTAGTTGTGTATGAATTTGTGATGAAATTGATAGATTATGGTATATAAGTGTGGGGTTGATGTTGGTTGTGCTTGGATGATAATTGCATGTTATCTTGGTGCCAAATTCTCTTAAATATGAAAGTGTTGTTGTTGAGTATGAATTGCACGTGATTAAAATGGTCTGAGTTGAATCAAGTGGTGAGAATCATGTATAAAAATGTTGAATCAAGTGAATTCATACTTGGTATTATGGTCATTATGAAGATTAGGGCTCGTATGTGCTCTAAATGGCTTAAGATGAGTAGAATTATAATAGTTGTTGCTGTGTTGGAGATGATTAGCAATGAAGAACACATTTATGATCTGGCCTAAAGTGTATAATTATTCTTTCAAAAGAAAAGAGAGGTTTGAGGTGGTCAGACTATATTAAGGGTTTTCTTTTAGTGTTTTTCGGGCAATTGAAACGTCCCGGGAGCAAAATTATAGTGTGGGTGAACATTCTTAACTAATAGATTCGTTGCTCTACAAGCTTTTCGGAATGGGGTCTTATGCATTCACACTACTAAAAATATTTGTAATACCAACCACTTTTTCCCAACCAATTTAAAATGGTTAGAAAAACAGACCATTTTAGCAACTATTTCATATTCCAACTATTTTTCAAGAACTTTAGTGGTAAAAAAGGGTTTGAAATTCCAACCAGATTGGAAATTCCAACCACTTGCTAAAATGGTTGGAAATTTTTCCTATGATCCTTTTTCCTACAATTTGAAATTGGTTGGAAAAATAGTTAGTAATCCGACCATTTTTCCAACCAAAACAAATAGTAGGAAAAAGAATGGTAGTAAAATTTTCCAACCATTTTAGCAAAAATGGTTGGAATTTGCGACTCTTTTCCCACATAAAATTTTTGAAAATTAGTTGGAATATGAAATGTTTGTTAAAATGGTTGGTTTTCCAACCATTTTAAATTTATTAGAAAAAGTGGTTGGTAATATACCTATTTTTAGTTGTGTTATCGGATGTCAAAATGAAATGTTATGACCCACCAAAGGTTCCCAAGCATGTCAAACCAGAATTTAAATTCACCGAGCCTTTTTCAAAGCCAATTTCCGATGGCTTCCAAACCTTTTTTGAATTTGTGGTCAACATAAAAGTTGTAGGTCGCCCTTCAAGCTTTCTAAATCTTAAGTTATGAGTCCTCGAAGTTTCACTTCTGAATTTAAAATTCTACAGGCCAACCCTAACATATCATAAATTTCAAGCCTTTACACTTATGATGAACCCAACTTAATTCACTTTGTTATTCCTATCTCAAGTGTGGTCCATGAGGTCGTCGTTGCTCTCTGTTCGAGTCCAGTCAAGCTTTCAAGTCGAATTGTTTGAGAGTTCAACTTTAAGGTAAACATATTTCCTATACTCTACCCAAGCTCACTTATTTGAGTTCAAGTATGCAAGTTTATTGACAGACCTAAAACATATAGGTGTCTGTTTACCGCAAGTGTACGGGTCTGTGTAGTAATAAAATATCGTTCTCTCTCAGGGATTTGTGTTCAATCACGCACTAAACTAGTTTGCTACAAAGAATGCTAGGTCGATCCAAAGGGTGTGGTAAAGTTTTCTAAATTAAACTAAGAAAGCAAGAATTTTTAGGGGTTTATCAAATATTTAAAAGCGTTCAGGGGAGTCCACTCTAGTCAACTAATCAAATTATCTAAAATTCCGGTGCAGGTAACAAGATAATTCGGGGTCTATAATCTTTCTAAGCCCTATCACTTCGATATTTCGATCCTAGGTGAGTTACAGTGATTACCTAAACATTATTTCTAACTATTTAGCCTAATCAGAGATAAGAACTGATTCTAAATTGACCCTAGGCAAGAATCATTATGTCTAACTATTTTCTAACCTATTCAATCTACGCAATCAGATTCAAGACTCAAACTGCCGTTCTATTATGAAGAATCTAAAACCAGGTACAGACTCAAACTGTCGTTCTATTGTCAAATTACCATGACATATAAAACACGCAGATTAAACGAATGAAAAGATAACCTAACACCGACATTGTATTCAAATTCAATCAATTGACATCGAGTTTATCCCCTAAACTAAGAAAATTAGCTACTCATAATTCTAAAGGAAAACATTGCAAAATCTAAATAACAAGAAAGCATTAAAGAAGAATAGAAATAAACCGTGTTCGAATTGGCGGAATCGATCTCTTCGTGTCACCCGAATCGATCTCTTTCGTGTTCTTCGATCACGAACATTAATCTAATCTAATAACAATCTTTTTGGAACACAACTGTAAAATAAATTGATCTAAATCTACTCTAAAAGCTACCTAAAGAATCTCTCTGAAAACTAGAGTAAACGGAAGAAATCTCTCGCTGCTAATCGATGCTTCAAACGTCGGGTGTCGAAGTCTCTTTTATAGCGGCTGGATTAGGGCACAAAACGCGTCCTGCGTTTTGGAAACGCTGGCTGCGTTTTGCACAAAATAGCGGACTTCTCCGTCAAAGGGCGCTGGCTGCGCATCCAAAACGTGGGTAGCGTTTTGTTTTTTCTCGGCTGCTAAAGTTTCTGGACAAGGCGCGCCCTGCGTTTCTAAAACGCTGCCTGCGCCGTGCCTCTCCGTTTCAATTGGATTTGGGCTGAGTCATTTGGGCCGTTCTTCCTTTCCTCTTCTTTCCTTCTTCAACTCTTTTTTTATTTTCTTTGATTTTTCTCACTTTTCCTTCAACTTTTCATGCTTTTTGATATAATTCCACTTATTTCTGCAAAACACACCAAACTCGCGAACAAGTGTATAAATCACAAAAGTTGACATAAAAATACGGAATTTCGGATATAAAAAGCATAAAACTTACATGATTTGAGCTCTAAAAACTCTATAAAAAATTGTCTTATCAAATCCCCCCATGCTTAGCTCTTGCTTGCGCTCAAGCAAGTCAGAATAAAAAGTAGGAGGGTTAGGGCTCAAACAGGATAAACCAAGCGTAAGAAGGGAAAGAGACAGAAAGGTCTTTCGAAAGGATTACAAAAACAAAATCTTAACACCCCCTCGGGCTAACCATTCTAACGCATCAATTCAATCAAGCAATCACAGAGATCAGTCTGGACAAGATCAAAACTCAGTTTAAAAGAGAAAGGAAGAAAATTTTGAAACCAAAAAGAAGAGATCAAGTACTTCTGAAGCATAAACCTGCCAACAGTCTTTAAGAATAATTCAAATGTGCGTAGTTAGTTATGGACGTAAGCTACTAAAAAGAGCAAAACTCACTTTAGGATAAAAAGTTGAACGCTCAAACACTCAAATTTGAATGTATGTGGGTTTTTCTCATACTCAAACCAATAGAAACAACTACGATAAGCTTGGTAAGAACCTCGCTCTCCACTACGTGTATGCAATGCACAAGTGAAAATCAAAAGGGCTTTATGGGGTTGTAACGGGGCTTAGGTTAGGGGTAAGGAGCGGTAAAATTTGGGATTGAGGAGTTAAGAGCCATGCTTGGATTGAATTTCAATGAATAAAGCACTCTAAATTCTCCTTCTTGCTTAGTGTATGCAAGGAACTTCACCTCTTACCCTCTATGATATGAAACGTCTCAACTGAATACAATAAGTCAAAGATTACAAATTTAAATTGAATCTCCCTAAACACCCTTTTCTTTTGGAACTCTTTTTCTCTTTTTTTTTATTTTTTTACTTCTTTTTCTTTTCTTTTTGGTGGGTGATCAGGGAGAAGAAAACTATGAAATTACAACTTCGACTTCGATATAATAAATGAACAACATAACCAAACACTAATTATTCAAAAGGTGGGACTTTAATTTCTCCCTAACTTCACGTTCTTGTCCAAACACACCTAACCAACGGTTTCTTCCGAAAAAATGACAACCCTCATTCAACCAAGCAAGGCAAAGGGATACTGGATATCAAAGGCCAAGGCTTGCATTGTCAGGGTTCAATCATGAAAGAAGGGTAAACAAAGGCTAGGCGGGGCAAAAAGAACGGTTAAATATAATGTAGGGTAGGCTATTTGGCTATGTAGTTTAGCAAAATAAAACGAATGCCTTAATCACTTTGTCACAGCGTGCAATGCAAGTATGTAGTCTCAAGCAAGATGCAAAGCAAGTTCTAGAGATGCAACTAATGGGTGAGTCACTCAGGGAATGTGGAATTGATAAAGTGATCAATTCAAAAATTTAGGCAATGTAGACTCACGGGATGGGGCTTAATCAACTAAACTTAGCCCAAAGATTTGCGGCACGCACATTTATACTTTCTAAGATAGTCAAAGCAGTAAGATACAACTTTCATAACTCGTCTCAAAATCAGAAGATTTGAAGGAAAAGGTTTCAAAAACTTTTGAGATCTAATCCAGACTTTTCTAGGTGAAGCAAGCTAAACTGAAAGTAAGAAAGGTTTACAAATCATCACTAAAGGTGTTTTCGGTTTTAATCCTAATCCTATTCTGTAATTTTTTGGTTTTTGGCTTTTCTAATTTTTTGGGCTTTTTCTAATTTTCTTATTTGTTTGGATTTTTTAATAGGTGGATGCAAAAAAAAAAAAGAAAAAGAAAAGGAAACGAACAAGGAAAAGAAAAAAAAACTACATGCTTCTATCTAATGCAAACTAGGTGGATGCAAATTAAAGAAAAATTTAGAAAGGAAACCTCAAGAAAACTAGAAAACAAAAGAAAAACATACTAGAAACTCAAATAACTATGAACAAGCAAATAAAAGAAACACACAAAAATAAGAGAAATCACACTAGAATTTCAAAAAGACTACCATAAAGCAAGAAAAAAAAAGACAAAAATAAAAGAAAAACAGAAAAAATAAACAAAAAACAGATAAATAAGAAAAATATACAGGAAGAAATATTTTTCAACCCCCCCCCCCATGCTTAGATGTTGCATTGTCCTCGACGCAGAAGACAACGGTGAAGGGTACGGGATTAGCCAAGGATCATGGATCCTCGGTCGGTGGGGAAGGGTCGGTATGGCTCGGTCCTGGTGGTTGTGAGGGTCGATCGAACATGGCCTGAATAAGGCCAGTGAGATTGGCGATTGACTCGTCGAGACGGTCAAATCGCAGGTCAGACTGCCCCCCATACTCAATAAAGCTATCCCTCAACTTGTTGACACGATGTTCGGTCCGGACAATGGAGGTTTGGAGGTCGAACACGGGGAAGGGAGGCATCCACATCAAATTCTCAACAACTTGTGGAAAAGTGTCGGGGTTAGGCACGGGAAACCTAGCATTGTTGGGATAGACCCAGAGACAACGCGACTCCTTGTCAAACTTACACAAGCCAAAGTAATTACACTGCCCCCCCCCCCATCCAAGAATAAGTTACCCGGGAAATTTTTACCCGATCTCCACTTTCCTAACCCTCGCAGCTCTGTTTAGTATTCCTAATTTCTTGTAAGTCCCCTGGACTAGGTCAGTGGGCTTTCTAGGCTCCTAAAGCCGAATTGGTGAGCAAAGTGAGTAATGTAGCCCCCTACGGCAATGCCCTTGTTGGTTGAGGTGGCGACACTAGAAAGATGGTGGGTTAGCATAGCTGTTGGGTCGGCACGAGGGTCGGTATCGAACATAGCATGCGACATGTAGCAATCAGCCCGGGTAGCTTTGTTTGAGTTACCGGGCCTCCCGAAAATACCGCAAGAGAGTATGCGCTGGACATACCTCAATACGGGGTTCCTAATCAAGGACGCGGGGGTATTGCTAGGGTCCCAACTATCAAAACGAGAAACTCTGAAAAAGAAACCCCTCCCATCCCACTCTATGGGTATAAGGGATGAATCCCTACATGTTCGTTCAGGAAAACCAAAGGTGCGGGCAAATTGGGACACGGTCATGTTCCTTTCTACCCCCAAAAGCTGGAAACGAATACACCCATCCCTCCCTTGGAGGTTTATAACTAGGGTCGACAAGAATTCAAGGGTAAGTCCCCTATAGGTCGGTTCTCCTAACCTAGCCACGTTCGTCATGTGGCAACGGCTCAACATCATCCAACATACCACAACTACGCAAGAAAGGTTCATGCGTATATTTGGTGGGGACGAGGGCTCTTTTGGAGAGGGAGTCATACCTTTTCTTGACGTCCCCATCAAAGTTGAAGGGGTTTGGGTTGCTCGAATCCTTTGAAGGCGCGACCTTCTGTTTTCCTTTCTCCGCCGCCGTGGCCTTTTGCTTTCGACTACCTCCGACGTCGTTATCATCTCCCGGTGGTCCGGAGAAGCTAGGATTCTTAGTTCTCACCATCTAAAAACACTCACAAAATCAGTAAATTCACCAAGACAAATCTTAGGTATCAAATAAGCATGTTTATGACATAATAACTTAGTATGATCAATCCCCCATGCTTATTTGATACTAGGGATTGAAATCAACTTTTATCTAACCTAAAACCTTACTAAAAACCGAGCACAACACCACAACATAATCACAACCAAATCCTAGACCTAAATTTCTCAATTTTATCATCACATTACTCTCTAAACACATCCAACAACATAATTTCTCAATTCTGGAACAAAAAAAGATTAGATATCATCCAAATCAACCTAAGCCCTAATCAAGAAATCAATCCAAGAATTCAAACCTAAATCAAGAAATTTGAATCTAGGACTTAATAATTGGTATAAATTGAACAAATTAATCAATAAACTCAAGTATTCAACCAAAATCATACCAAGAACGAAGTGCATAATCAAGGAACAAGAGGAAGAGTTGAGAATTCCATACCTTGAGGTTGAAGAGGAATGGAGTTCGAAGACTCAAAGTGTTAGAGTGCAAGTGAGAAGAGAAAAGAAAGAGAAAAGAGTGGTGTAAGGTTCGGCGGCGGCGCGGGTGAGAGTCGACGGCGACGCTGGCGGTGGTTGGAGGCGCGGGTGGCACGCTGGGTGTGTTGGGGGTGAGGAGCGTCGGGAGTTAGGAAAAGAAGGAGGAAGTTAGCGTTTTGAAATAAAAAGGGGAGGGTCGACTAAATTAAAAGTAGGGCGAAAATTTCGGGGCAAAAGGAGAAACGCGACCATCGTTTTGTAAAAATTGCGTACCTGAAGTTCCTGGACAGGGCGCAGCCAGCGCCTGGAAAATGCTGGCAGCTCTTGTTTTCGCCAGTTTTTTTCTTGTTTTTCTCCCTTTTCTTTGTTTCCTCCTTATTTTCCCTACAAATCGACCCATCAAAAATCCCTACAAACATCTACCAACATAGAATTCATTAGGTTAGAAATAAAAATTCAATATGATTCATGAATTTCTCGAATTTCTTTCTTTTTCTACACACTAAAAGAAAAATATTAGTAAACTTCAAAATAAATAAACTATAGAGTAAATCTGAAAGCTAAAATAATTGAACTTAAAATAAAATTAAAAAAAGTGGGGAGGAATAAATATGTAGATGATAGCATACCTCCCTGGGGTTGCTTTGTTTAACGTCGTTAGCTCGACGTTATGGACCCTACTCATCAAGGTCCTTGATCCGTTTTGGAACCGGATCTCCTTCATCATGAATTATTTTTTGAACGTGTCTCTGAATCAACTTGCCTTTCCGTACTTCGTATTCTGTCATCGACTTTCGTAGCTCGATGATCATTGTGCCTTTCCTCATATCCATCTTGCAATGGACGGTCGAAAGGAAGGCCCTCCCTAGAATAATCTCCGATTCTAGATCTTCTCCTGTATCTAGTACCAAGAATTCAATAGGAACAATATGTTCTCCTATTTGGAGGGGAGTGTCATGCAAGATCCCTAGAGGTTTTCTAAATGTTTTATCTGCTAGACGAAGAATCTTGTCAGTCACCCTTAATTCCTTATGTTCATATTTCCTTAGGTAAGACTTAGGCAAAACATTCACCTCAGATCCCGTATCACACAGTGCATACTTGATGGGTCTACCATCCAATTGGACAGGGATCCTAAAACTGCTTAGGTCTTCCTTATTAGGCATAATTGAGGGGTTCTTAGTTCCCTCTATCAGGTCTGGTTTAGGTTCAGTCTTGACTACCCTGTGTAAAATATGTTCTCCTAAGGGTTCACACTCAAGGTTCACTTCGTTGCAGGTTATAACGTTACATTGAGTACCTAGATTTGGGACAGGTTGAGGTGGTAAACTGGTAGAGGGAGTCACCGGATTAGCGTTCTGATTTTCCAAAATCTTATTGTGGGTTGCTAAAGCCTCTACCTTTTGCATTAGGTCTTTCATAACACCTTCCTGTTTCTGTTGTCCTGCGATAAGACTCTCTATCATGGTTTCTAAATTAGATTTCCGGGGAGGTCCTTGTTGAGGTGGCCTTGAGGTGGGGGAATTTATTTTTGCTATCCTTGTTCTTGAAGAGGACCAGTGGGATTGTCATTCCTATAGGAAAAATTAGGGTGGTTTCTAAGCCCAGGATGGTAAGTGTTAGAATTCATGTCATAATTTTTTCTAGGATTGCCAATATAGTTGGCATGTTGGACTTGTTCATTACTAACTGCACCCATAGGGCAAGTAAAAGTTTCATGTTCGGTTGACTGACAAACATTGCAGGTAGGAGGGTTAGATGGCAAACATAATCGGTCCATTTTTTGCGTTAAAGAATCAAGTATAGATGACAATAAAGAAATTGCATCAACATTAAACTTATCTCCCGCCTTTTGGCGGGGTTTAGACCATTGATAAGAGTTCTTCGCCAGATGTTCGATCAGACTCGTGATTTGTGGAACAGTTTTGTCCAAAGGTCGCCTCCGGCTGCAGAGAGAATGCTTCCTCTTGTTGATTCATTCGCTCCATTGAAGAAGGATTGGATAGAAACCCAAGGTTCAAATCCATGCTGAGGACATTGTCGGAGAATGTCCTTGAATCTTTCCCAAGCATCGTACATTGACTCATCCGGCTCTTATGTGAATGTAGAAATCTGATTCCTTAGGCTGGTGAGCTTGCTTGGAGGAAAGTATTTTGCCAAAAAGGTGCTGGCAAGTTCGTCAAATGTTGTGATTGAATTCGGTGGAAGTAAGTCGAGCCACTCCCACGCCTTGCCTTCCAATAAGAACGGGAACAGACGAAGTTTGACGGCGTCTTCTGATACGTTGTTGGCATTGTAAGTGTCACAAGCTTGATGGAAGAGTCGCAGATGTCTGTTCGGATCTTCGTTGGTCAACCCATGGAATGGTGATTTTGACACTAGGTTGATCAAAGACTGTCGCAGCTCGAAGTCGTTTGCTTGGATGGTGGGAACGTTGATTGCTGATTGCGGGTTGGTGACATTGGGAGTAAGATACTGTCCGAATGTCTTTGGTCGTTGTTCTCCCATCTCTTCTTCTTTTTTCCGATTCCGATTCAAGCTCCTCTTCGTCCGTTTCTTGATTTCTTGAAATTCTTTCTCCATTCTAGCTTTTTTCCTTCTCTCTCGAAGTGTTCATTCGATCTCAGGATCGTACTCGAAAGAGAAATCTTTTTACATAAACCTGAGAAAGAAAAAAACAAGAATACCAAGCGTAATAAAGAAAAATAACAGAAATTAAATAACCTAGGCACCCAGAGCGCGTTCGTACAATGGCAATTAGGGAAACAAATCCCCGGCAACGGCGTCAAAAACTTGACAGACCTAAAACATATAGGTGTCTGTGTACCGCAAGTGTACTGGTCTGTGTAGTAATAAAATATCGTTCTCTCTCAGAGATTTGTGTTCAATCACGCACTAAACTAGTTCGTTACAAAGAATGCTAGGTCGTCCAAATTAAAGGGTGTGGTAAAGTTTTTTAAATTAAACTAAGAAAGCAAGAATTTTTAGGGGTTCGATCAAATATTTAAAAGCGTTGAGGGGAGTCCACTCTAGTCAACTAATCAAATTATCTACAATTCCGGTGCAGGTAACAACATAATTCGGGGTCTATAATCTTTCTAAGCCCTATCACTTCGATCTTTCGATCCTAGGTGAGTTACAGTGATTAGCCTAAACATTATTTCTAACTATTTAGCCTAATCAGAGATAAGAACTGATTATAAATTGACTCTAGGCAAGAATCATTATGTCTAACTATTTTCTAACCTATTCAATCTACGCAATCCGATTCAAGACTCAAACTGTCGTTCTATTGTCAAGAATCTAAAACCAGGTACAGACTCCAACTGTTGTTCTATTGTCAAATTACCATGACATACAAAACACGCAGATTAAACAAATGAAAAGATAACCTAACACCGAAACTGTATTCAAATTCAAACAATTGACATCGAGTTTATCCCCTAAACTAAGAAAATTAGCTACTCATAATTCTAAAGGAAAACATTGCAAAATCTAAATAACAAGAAAGCATTAAAGAAGAATAGAAATAAACCGTGTTCGAATTGGAGGAATCGATCTCTTTGTGTCACCCGAATCGATCTCTTTCGTGTTCTTCGATCACGAACATTAATCTTATCTAATAACAATCTTTTTGGAAACAACTGTAAAATAAATTGATCTAAATCTACTCTAAAAGCTACCTAAAGAATCTCTCTGAAAACTAGAGTAAACGGAAGAAATCTCTCGCTGCTAATCGATGCTTTAAACATCGGCTGTCGAAGTCCCTTTTATAGCGGTTGGATTACGGCACAAAACGCGGCCTGCGTTTTGGAAACGCTGGGTGCAATTTGCACAAAATAGCGGACTTCTCCGTGAGAGGGCGCTGGCTGCGCCTCCAAAACTTAGGTAGCGTTTTGTTTGTTATCGGCTGCTAAAGTTTCTGGACAAGGCGCGGCCTGCGTTTCCAAAACGTTGCCAGCGCCGTGTCTCTCCGCTTCAAATGGATTTGTGCCGAGTCGTTTGGGCCGTTCTTCCTTTCCTCTTCTTTCCTTCTTCAACTCTGTTTTTATTTTCTTTGATTTTTCCCACTTTTTCTTAAACTTTTCATGCTTTTTCATATAATTCCACTTATTTTTGTAAAACACACCAAACTCGCGAACAAATGTATAAATCACAAAAGTTGACATAAAAATACAGAATTTCGGATATAAAAAGTATGAAACTGACATGATTTGAGCCATAAAAACTCTATATAAAATTGTCTTATCATTTATTAATTTTAATGTGTTATATTCATGTTTTACATGTTTACTCACGTAAATATGGCCCCGACCCAACTTGTGCCATAGTGCACTACCCAAGTCAATACTTGGCCAGTGTCAACTGAACCTCCCGATTGGTCCGGGTATCAGCATATATAGGCTTAGTCCGATGATCGCAAGCGGGGGACCATCTAGATAATGATAATTTGGCAAGCAAGTTTTAAGTGTTGTTATTTATGTTATTGTGTTTGTTTTAGAATAGGGTTTTTGGATGATAATATACCAACCTTTGAGAGTGTTGGATTGTAATATACCAACCTTTACTATTGGACAACAATATAGCTAACCTTTATACCTGGGTGATATTATTATATCAACACTAACTAAAGGGATGATGAACTGGTCTCCATGCGCGCTAACGTGGCTGACAAAGGAAAAAAAACTATCCCAAACAAATAACTTCATTAACCCATTAATTTTTCTCGCTAACCCACATTACAAGACATTGGTTGGTTATGTTTCACGTCAGTACGAAGAACGGTTCATCACCCGGTTAGTTGCTGTGTTAAGGACGATATTTTTTTAACATGGGTTAGTGAGAAAAACTGAGGGGTTAACGAGGTTATTGGGCAAGGGTCGGTTATTTTCCCTCCGCCTATCACGTCATAATCGAGACCAGTTAACCAGTCACCACCCCGTTAGTCATTGTTGGTATAATAATCTTACCTAAGTATAAAGGTAAGGGATATTGTTGTCTAATAGTAAAGGTCGGTATATTACAATCCAATACCCCCAAAGTTCACTATATTGTTATCCAATATCCCTTTAAAATAAATTGAAATGTGCGAAATAAAATGATTTATCTAAGTTTATTTAACTGTATAGGGGTACGTCTATTGAGTTTCGACTCATTTGCGAAATAATTTTATGTTTTGTTTTAGGTGTTACCTGTAGTGCTGATAAACCAAACATCGATCAGAAGTCAAGTTAAGTTGGCAAGTAGGAAATCTCCCTTGATTTCGATGAAGTTAAATTATATTTTTGGTGTACGTGTTTGATATAATTTGATGTATGTGAGTCCTAGATGTATATGAACCTCGAGTGTTGGTTGTAATAAATATTTTTGATGTGAAATATGTTGGTTCTAAGTCTAGTATGGTATACTTGTGCTTGTATAATCATTGGGGATGTTTTGTCGTTTTGGATGTCTTGTATAGAAATTTGGGTTGTTAGCCTTGTCAATAATCATGGATGGCGGTAATTCCTTCGCGTTATATTTCTGTTGTGCTAATCAGTGGGTTATGAGATGTTTAGTCTTGATCTGGTTATGAATCTGGGGTGTTACATGGTGTGGTGAGTAGATATATGTAGAATCTAGGGAAGGAGCATTAAGAAGGAGTGAAGTGGATATTTCGGTATGTGAAGGGCACCTTGGAGAAGGTCGGGCATCCTATATGATAGAGGTAGTGTTGCAACGTCTGATGTTGCAGGTTATGTGGATGCTAATTATAGTTGGTATCTGGACTGAAGACGCTCAATTTCAGGGTATGTGTTTACTATGTATGGAGGAGCAATGTCCTGGAAGACCTCACTTCAATCTATAGCAACCCTTTGTACTATTGAGGCTAAATACATTGCTGCTACAAAGGGGTGAAGGAGGCCATTTGGTTGAGGGGTTTCATTTTGGAGCTTGGAGTACCACAAGGCGAGACTGTGGTTTATTCAGACAATCAGAGTGTTATTCATCTAACCAACAATGCCACTTACCGTTCGAAGACTAAGCATATATGTGTCAGGTATCACTTCATTAGAGATACAGTTGTTGCAAGACAGATTGTGGTGAAGAAAGTGCATACTTCTGAGAACCCTACAGATATGTTAATCAAGCCTTTATCTATAGCTAAGTTTGAACATTGTTTGGACTTAGCTGGTGTTTTGAGCATGTGAGAGCCCTGTTGGACTACTCCCTACGAAGGGGCGTGTTGATGGTGATAGTCGAGACGTTTAGTTGGACTGATAACTCAGATCATGGGCCAAGGTGGAGATAATGGGTTTATGGTCCAATAGATCCACTAAGGTCCAAAACGGCAGAGGATACAATTTTATTCTAATTCTAATTCCCTCTTCAAGTCATATACTACTTGTTATTTGAATTTTAATCTAACTCTATTTGTTTCCTAGCCGCCTTATAAATAGGATTCAGTTTTCTCCTCTTTACTCATCGATTAGATCAGAGAGAAATATTGAGACAAAGACAATTTCACCAATATTTTCCCAGTGTATCCCGAGAGATATTGAATTGAGAGTTTGAGAGATTTTTACTGTAATCTTCTTCTGGTGATCGCATCACATCCTGTGGTAGTGATCGAGTTGTACTCCTGCCTTCTCATAGTGGATTATTGTTTGTCTCTCGCCGTACATGGGTTTTGCTTCGAGTTGTTCAGTTTCCCACGTATACCTGGTGTTCGTTTTATCATTTACTTTTTGTTATTGAATTTTGTCGTAATTTCCGTCATCTTGAATTATTTCGCTATTATTATAATAATAATAATAACAACAACAACAACAACAACAACAACAATAATAATAATAATAATAAACGGTGAAAATAATAAAGATTTGACACAAGAAACTAATGTGGAAAAATCCAAACCGAAAAAAACCACGAATGATGCACTATCAGAGGATTACAAGTTTTTATCAAAGATTGCCAGACCTCAACAATCTCTGACAACCTCTCTAGAGTTATAACCTGAGAACTGAACACGCACAGATGAGCGTCACACAACTCACTCAAGGACATAGAGATTACAGGCCAATATCTTACGGTATAAGATAAACACTCTCAATTGCAATACAAATAAACCCAACACCTAAGTCCTATTTATAGTCAAGACTACAACATAATACTGGG
The DNA here is from genome assembly GCA_029582165.1 of Portulaca oleracea. Taxonomy (NCBI): domain Eukaryota; kingdom Viridiplantae; phylum Streptophyta; class Magnoliopsida; order Caryophyllales; family Portulacaceae; genus Portulaca; species Portulaca oleracea. The sequence goes on from CM055875.1 coordinate 6,489,956, forward strand.
GTTATTAATAATATTTACCTTCCAAAAAACACGTGTTTCTTAATAATTTGGTACTATACTCCAAAATAATATTATATTACCAATGGTGATCAATCAACCTCTATGTGATTGCCTCGTTACAATTTGGTAACAATATAATATTTTCCACTTTATATTATATTTTTTCTTAATACTATACGGAACTTCCCCATCAAGTACAATTTTAGCTTTCCAAAATTCGTACCACCAAAATAATAATTTGGGCTTCATGCAATTAACCGAACAATAACTTGTTGCAACACTTCTTCTTTTTTTATAGGGATGCTTTTGTTGCAACACTTAATCACACTCATTGAGACATAATTTTTTTAATAGATGATATTTATTTTAGAAAGCCTAATAATAAGGAAATTGAACAATCATAGTTGAATTTTTAAATTATGGTAGAATTTTCATTAAAATAATACTACTTTGTTACTAAAAGATTGCTACCAAAATTTCTTTCACAAAACCAAGATTAATTAAAAATGGAGTTGAACAATATAGTTTTCTTTGGAAACAATGGTGAGAAATTTCCATTAACAAAGCAAATAGAGTTTACAACCAAAGAGGAAGATTCTTCCTCCATACAAAATGCTAAGCAGCACCTGAATTAGCTCAAAACCAAACAAAGGAGATTCAAGATAATCTAAATTTCACATTTTGAGTAATTACCGAAACTAGCAACTTGTAATCACGCTCCAAATTCTTGTACACCCGATTGTTTCGCTTATGCCAAGAATGGTAGACCACAGCTGCTATTATCAAAGCATGGAAATCTCTAGATCTTCTATTGAATTCAGAGATCTGAAATTCTCCATCAATCAAAGTTGGCTGATTATCACCCATAGATTTGTAAACTTCTGCACAAACCTGTACTGTGAAGTGACAGTTGAAAAACAAATGTTTATTCGTCTCCTCCGCTGACTTGCAAAGAAAACATATGTTCGCCAAATGAGTACCAAATTTCTGCACCCTATCTAAAGAAACCAATCGGGAACGTAGATTCATCCAAAGTGTAAAAGAAAACTTTGGGACTCTTTGCTTCTGCCAGACAAGATCATGCCAGCTAACTACATCATTGTGGGGCTTTAAAAATTTGTACCCATCTCTGATTCTATATTGTTTCCTGTTTGAAACACAATCAAGAAAAAACTCTTTCAATTCTACCCGACGTGCATATGTCAATTTCTTTACTGACCAACCTTGCAATCTCTTGGTCATCTTGGAGAGGACAAGTGCACAGTCATCTCTGTTGAGTTTTGCTGGTTTTACCAGGACTCCCATGTATTTTAAAGGAAGTCTAGCTTTGGTGAAGCCACTTAGATACAGAGCCTGCTGTATAAACTCCTCTTTCACACCCGCAAAAATAATTTTTGACTTCCCCAGATTAGGTAACAATCCTGAGCAGTCTAAAAAATGTTTCAAAGCATCTAGGAGAAGTTTTATATTCGGAATGTCACCACTGTAGAATAACAGCAAGTCGTCAGCAAAACACAAGTGATTGAGCTTCAGAGGTTTGCAGAATTAGTGGAACCTGAAAGAAGGATTCTCTTCAACTTCCTTTAATGCTCTACCCAGAAAATTCATAATAATAACAAAAAGAAGAGGGGAGATAGGGTCCCCTTGTTTGAGACCTCTCCCACTTCTAAAAAATCCATAGGTAGAGCCATTAAAGCTGATAGAAAAGGAAGCTGACCGTACAAAAGTCATCACCCATGATACAAACTTCAAAGGGAAGTGTAAAGCCAGTAGCAACTGTTCCAAAAAATCCCAATCTACAGTGTCATACGCCATTTGGATGTCTATTTTAAGCATACAGCTAGGCTTCTCACCAGATCTTCAGCTATCACAATGTTGTGCATAATAGATCTTCCCTCTATAAACGTTGCTTGCTCTTTATCAACCAAAAATGGAAGTACTTGTTTGAGTCTCAAGCATAAAAGTTTTGTAATCACCTTGCAAAGTATGTTGCAACATGATATAGGTCTCAAATCATCTACTGTTTCAGGATCAGATTACTTAGGAATAAGTGTAAGTAAGATAGAGTTGACCTCACTCAATAAAGAACCTGAACTGAAGAAAGATTTAATGGCCTTGCAGACATCTCTTCTAATAATAGACAACGATTTCTTGAACAATGTTGCATTAAATCCATCAGGGCCTAGACTCTTCTGTCCATCCATGCGGAATAGAATGTCTTTGATCTCCTTGTCAGTAATAAGACTCATTAAAGAATCAGCCATCTCCGAAGATAAAATATTCCCAGCCATAACTGTCAACCACATAACTTTTCCAATGTAACATTTCTTAGCAAAAAAATCTTCAAAGTGAGAAGACATGTAATTACCAATTAGTGCTTGATCTGTCAGCAACTTCTTTCTTTGTCGAAAATCCTAAGGATTCTTTGTTGATAGTGTTGAGTCTTGAGGGTAGAATAGAAGAAAACCGAAATTTGTGTCCCCCTTCTTTAACCAATCAACCTTTGTCTTTTTCCTCAGTAAAAGGTTAGCATTGGATAAATCTTGGTAGTATGTAGATTTAGCTTCCTCCATCTTACTCTTAATCTCAACATTCATGGGATGCTCTTGGAACTTTAATTGCATATCACATAAAGTCACATAACTTCTTTGAGATGTTTCAATAATGTTTCTATAAAAGGATCTATGTAAGGCAGAGAGAGGCTTCTTGAGATTCTTCAATTTATGAACCAAGGAAAACATTGGAGTCCCAGAGATGTCTTGTTTCCATATGTACTAAGTCACCTGCATAAATCTAGTATTTGACACCCACATATCACAAAATTTTAATCTCTTTTTAGCAAAGGTAATCTTCTTACCTAAGAAGATTAATAAAGGTGAGTGATCAAAAATCCCCAGAGCTAAAGCATGATAGAAAATATTCTCAAATTTTTTGAGACAATCCACATTCATTAGAACTCTATCTATGCAAGAAAAAATAGAACCATTAGGCCATGTATACTTACATCCCACCTTTCTTGTTTCAATTATCTGATGATCATTCATAAAATCTTGGAAATTAGAGACTTCTTCAACATTTACTGGGTTTTCGCCAATTCTGTCATCCAATTCAAGCACATGATTGAAGTCACAACAAATAATCCAAGGTTCCTGATAAAGCAAAGCCATAAAATATAATGGGTTCCACAATTCCTTGCGAACAACTATGTCATTGTCTCCATAAACGAATGAAAACAACATAGAATCCTCTCCCACTGAAACCATGCACAAAATCTTCTGATCATTATTCAAGAAACAGCCAACCTTGGCAATTCCTAGATCCCATATAATCCATATCCGGCTTCGTTTCTAAGGTAGACCACTGTGAATAAGAGCATATCCAGGACATAATGAATGATGAAACTCTTGACAATTCTCCAATTTTACCTTAGTTTCCACAAGACAGATAATACTGGTTTTATTCATCATCAGGAAATGCCTCACATCATCCCTCTTCTTAGGGCCATTCAGACCCCGAACATTCCACACTAGAATTCTATCCTCCATTTGGTTTTGAACCAGTGCAAGAACTAGAGTGACTAGACTCAACCATAGATTCTTCACTTGTGGGAGTTAAGTACACTTAGACCGATCCAGCCACCATTGAAGGGATGAGAGTATCAGGTCTGTTAGTCCTTCTTTTAGGCACTGAAGGAGGAGCTGCATTTGCCTTTGGAACAAAGATAGAAGTTGGTATTTCCTTCCGAATCAAATTCTAGTTCTCTTCTAGATGACCAAACATCTTACAAGAAGTGCACCTTACAAGGGTCCATTCATATTCAACTGCTTGGGTATAGACATACCCATCTTCATCGATTAGAGGAATCGATTCTGGAAAAGGTTTTGTAATATCAATGTACACCAGGATTCGAGCATATTTCATCATAGATTTGTCTTGAGTGTACAAGTCTGCTTCCAAAGGAACACTAAGAATGCTCCCAATTTTGCTCAACCCTGATGAGCTCCAGAACCTCCAATCCAGATTACGCAGCTTCACCCAGATAGGAACTCTCACCATCTCATCAGGCTTCGTTGATTGACCTAATGACCATGGCTTGATGATAACTGGTTTCTTGTCAAAGTGCACAATCTTCCTCTCTAAAACCTTCTCACGATCTAGAATAGAAATAAAACGAATAATAAAGGATCCTTCAGGGGGCCAGGGAACCTTACTCAAACCTTTGGACCCCCACATTCTATTCGCAAATTTCTCAAACACCATCAGAGGAGGGTGACCTCCCAAAACAAAGGCAAGAATCGACGATTGCCAGTATTCGATTTCCGATTGAGTATATTCCTTCGTCAACTGTTTGTGTTCTTACCCAATTCAAATCTAATGGCTCTACATAAGATAAAACCAAAGGAGGTCTGATACCTGATTTGGGGAATTCATCATCCTTTTCCACATCCGAAACCACATCGTTCTTCGAAATAGGACTTGACGCCGAAGTAGGTGCTAAATCGAACTTCTCATCATAGTTATTTCCGAAGGTGAGTAGCAACGGGGGAGAACTAACTTCAGGGATGGAATCCTCCTTATCAATATCAGAAGTATGATCAAGCCTGTCATCAACCTCCACCAGAATGGACAATTTTCCGGCGGATTTCCGGCCAGATTTCGCGGCTTTCTTGCGTCCCCGCGATCGCCCCATGAGAGCTTCTCTCTTTAAGGAATTTTCCCTATATATATATATATATATATATATATATATATATATATATATATATATATACATACATACATATATGTGTGTGTGTGTGTGTGTGTGTGTGTGAGTTGAACAATATAGAAGTTTTCAAATTTATCTATTGCAAAATGTCTAAATAAAAAATGAAAAATTATTGAAATTCAAAATAAATATGTTAGTTAGGAGTAAAACTGAAATGAGAATTATTTAAATTATTAAAATAACAAACAAACTAGAAAAAAAAATAATTACATTGACAAATCTATATATTATCAATGGCAATGAGACTCTCTCAAATCTCTTCCCTCCCCCATCACTTAAATCTCATTAATCAGACAATATCAGCCATTGATTTTATCTAATATAAAATCTGCACCATTCATTCAAATTGAAATAACTACCCAATTATTATTTTTACCTTTTAAAAATCAAATAAAAAGCAAAGAACAAAAATAATAAAACGAATAAATAAATAATTAAGTAAATGAATAATAGAATTTATTTTGACAGGCGATCAAATATTAAATTGTATGGCGTTAATTTATGATAGTATTGTTTCACTTTTTGTTAATCAAAACTATTGCACTTCATTATCTTTTAGTGTCGTAGTTTCCATTCATATCCTTTATATTTTTCACATTTATTCTTATATGTCATTGTATATGCATTTGCCTACCAATGAATCTTCTTAGAACCATTAATTTTTATTATTTATAAAGTCAGTCATACAGACTCCTATCTCAATTAAAATTGTTGCCAGTCTATCTCTAGATAAACTATTTTAATAACCATAGTCTCATTAACATTACTGCCTGTTCTATGCAGACTCCTATTTCAATTAAAATTGCTGTCAATTTATCTCCAGACAAATTATTTAAATAATCATAGTCTCATTAATATTACTGCCTATTCTATGCAGACTACTCATATTTCAGTTAAAGTTGCTGTCAATTTATCTCCAGACAAACTATTTAAATAATCATAGTTCCATTAACATCACTGCCTATTCTAAACCACTTTGTTTTCTCTATTCAAAATCTTCCATATTCATCCACTCCTATGTTAAAAATATTTCAAGAGTATAAGTTAATTATATAGCCAAAAGAATTATATGTAACAAGTATAAGGGTCATATATAAGTGAAGCGTCGAGAATATGATCAACACGGGTGAGTCTGGGACCAACACGAGTCGTGTTGGTCTCCAGAGAGCAAGGAAAACATTCATGGGCTCAACACGGGTCGTGTTGCACCCAACACGGACCGTGTTGATCCAACACAGACCGTGATGGAACCCAGAATTGTTTTTAATGCTAACAGCTATATGATTTTGTGTAATTAGTGTTTGATATTGTTATTAAGCATGATTATTATGATATTCCAACAGCTATATGAATTGACTTGGTCAAAGTCATATTAAGTATATGATTCTCCATTAAGGCCATTGATTATCCTTTGACTAAAGGATGTCATTAGGGTTGGAAGTCTCCTATAAATAGGAGACATTCCAAGCTATTTGAGACACATCAATTCTAAGTTAATCACAACCTCATTCTTGTCTAGACGGCAGCTATACTTGAGTGATTCAAGAGAGAAACTATTATTCTTGAGTGCTACAAGTGCTAAGTTTTATCCCTTTGAATAATTACGATATAGTAAATAGTTCTTATGGAAAGTGAGTACAAGGCCACCACTCTTAGCGTTATCCAAGCGAATTTCCATTGTTTTATATACCGTTTACTCCCTTTCCTCCAACAATCGAAAGTGAGTACAATGGCCTCGCTTCGTGATATGTCTAGCAATTTCCAAAAGCTAGAACGCTTGTAAGGGGTGGATTTCCGACGGTGGAAAAGCAAGATGCATTTCTTGCTAATGACTCTCAATGTGGCCTATGTGCTTAACATTGAGATTTCTCCCAAGGTGAATCAAGACCCTTCGACCGAGAAGGTGACGACCGAGGAGTCTCCTAAAGAGGACGCAACCAGCAAGATTTCCACGGGTGATGGAGGCAAGGAACAAGGAAAAGACAAGATACCCATGGAAGACGCAGAGGCTACTCGACAAAGGCTTAAGATGGAGAATGACGACAACATTTGTAGAGGATGCATTCTCAACGGGATGAGCGACACTCTCTTCAATGTCTATCAACATGTGGAGACGGCAAAGAAGCTTTGGGAAATGCTTGAAGCTAAGTACATGTCGGAAGATACGTCAAGTAAGAATTTTCTTGTTAGTCAATTCATGAAATTTAAGATGGATGATAATAGGAAAATTCTAAGTCTATTCCGCTAAATTCAACGTATTTTGAGTAACTTCAAACAACACAATTTGAACATGAATGAATCTATAATCATATCCTCTATTGTTGACAAGTTACCTTTTTCTTGGAATGAGACTAAAAGGACTCTCATGCACCGGAAAGAGGCTATGTTTCTTGAAGGTTTGAATAACCATCTTCGGATTGAAGAGGACTTACGCCTACAAGATGGTTCTAAAGAGCAATCTAAGGTCCATGTGGTGTAAGAGAATAAGGTAAACAAGAACAAGAACAAGAGCCACAACAAATCTCGTAAGGGAATTCAAAAGCCTAAGTAAGTTTATTGGGAATGTGGCAAACTAGGGCACACAAAGAGAGAGTGTTACCAATGGAAAAAGAAGCATGGTCTTTTGAACAAAGATACATCTAAGGGCAAAAGTAAGGAGAAGGAACCCAATTCTTTTATATCCATGATTAAGGATCATATTAACATGGTATCCATTGGTTGTAATGATTGGTATCCAGACTCGGGTGCGTCAAGGCATGTTTGCATTGGCAAGAGTTTATTCAAGACTCTCAAACCGGCGGATGATGGTGTGAAACTCTACATGGGCAACAACCATCCGATCAAAGTTGAAGGCATTGGGCAAGTGGAACTTCTTTTCACTTCTGGCAAATCTTTGCTTTTGAATGATGTATATTTAGCTCTAGAAGTTTATCAGAATCTTGTATCCGATTATTTTCTTAGCAAGTTTGGTTTTATGCAAGTTTATGATGGAGATAACTATGTACTTTCCAAGGGAGGGATTTTTGTAGGGAAGGGGTATGCTGATGGGGCGATGTTTAAATTGAATGCGAAAAGTAATAAAGATGGCATGATTTCCACTTATATGCATGTGTCTAGTTTGAATAAGTCTTTTCTATGGCATGCTAGATAAGGACATGTGAACTTTTCAAAGTTGAAGGAAATGTCTAATCTTGATTTGATTCCTAAGTTGAATGATGACATAGAAAAGTGTAAGACATGCATGCTTAATAAAATCACTAAAAGTTCATTCTCAAGTATAAAAAGAACTTCTAAATTGCTTGATTTGATTCATAGTGATTTAGGAGATTTTCATAGTGCACCTTCTATGGGTTGTAAAAAGTATTATGTGACAATCATTGATGATTATTCTAGATATTGTCATGTTTATCTTTTGAGTTCTAAAGATGAAACACTTGAAAAGTTTAGAGTTCATAAAACTAGAAGTGAACTTCAATGTGAGACCTTGATTAAGACTCTAAGAGGTATAAAGCCCGATTGGTTGTAAAGGGCTTTACTCAAAAGTATGGTATTGACTACTTTGTTACATATGCACCGGTGGCTAGGATAGCCTCAATATGTGTATTGTTGGCTTTAGCTACTATCCATAAGCTAGTTATCCATCAAATGGATGTCAAAATGACATTCTTAAATGGAGAACTAGAAGAGGAGGTGTGTATGGAACAACCCGAAGGGTTTGTTGTTCAAGGTCAAGAGAAGAAAGTTTGTGAACTTATAAGGTCCTTATATGGACTTAAGCAAGCACGTAAGCAAAGGCATCAAAAGTTTGATGAAGTAGTGCTTTCATGTGGATATAAGATCAATGAATCGGATAAGTGCATATACTATAAGTTTGAGAATGGAAAAAGGGGTGATATGCCTATACGTTGATGACATGTTGATCTTTCTATCCTCAAAGTTCTCTATGAAGAACATGGGTGAAGCGGATGTAATTCTTGGTATTAAGATCATTAGAAATAATGATCGAATAAGTTTATCTCAAGAGCATTGCATTGAGAAAGTATTGAACAAGTTTCGAGGTGATAAGATATATCCAACAGTGACTCCTTATGATTCAAATAAGAAACTAGAGAAAAATTTGGGTTCTTCGGTTAATCAACTTGAATATGCTAAGTTGATAGGAAGTCTCATGTATGTTATGACAAGTACAAGGCCAGATATTGCTTATGCAATAGGCATGTTAAGTAGGTTCACAAGTAATCCGAGTAACATGCATTAGTTTCCAATTCAGAGGGTATTAAGATATCTAGCTGGGACTAAAAGTTACCAACTCACTTATAAAGGAGAACTTTCGGTTTTGGAAGGATACTCGGATGCGAGTTGGATAAATAAAGGGGATTTCTCCTCTACTAGTGGATGGGTGTTCCTATTAGGAGGTGAAGCTGTTTCTTGAGGTTCTAAGAAACAAACTAATATAACAAATTCCACCATGTCTTCGTAATTAGTAGCATTATATGCTGTTTGTAAGCAAGCGGAATTGTTAAGGAACTTATTGTTGGAAATACCTATTTAGCATAAGCCTATGGCGCCAATCACAATTCATTGTGATAGCAAAACTACTCTTGATGTTTTGTATAGTCATGTTTACAATGTGAAGCGTATCGAGTTAGTGTTCGAGCTTCCAATGTCGGGCTTATGGATGATGATAAGAAAGAAGAAATTCCGAAACGACATTTCTACACTAATCGTACTCATTCAGGCATGTTCAAGAACCGATATACCTTTTCAAAAGGTGGATTGATGAGTATCGGGTTGAAATGATTAAGGCGAATCGTCCGACGTTAGAGCTTGGAAAGGCTAGAGTTTTTCCCCTCCAACCCCGTGGCCCTCGGGGTCCTGCCAACCTGTCTCGGTGCGAGAAGCATCGAAGAATCGGGGTTCGGGTGTAGTTCCGAGAACAACAAAATTCGAGGCAGGAGCAGCGCCGGCAAACAGTGGCAGGTCGCACCCGAGTCACCAAGCGTAGCCCCCGTGACATCCGGTTGTCTGGGTCGTCGCGCCCGTCGCTCATATCGTCGCGCCCGCGATGTGTCGATGTGGCCAACCAAGAAATGGAGCAGATCAGCGTCGCGCTCGGGACCAAGCCTGTCACACCCGTGGCAGATGGCCATCGCGCCCGCGACCCCAGTCGGACAGGGACAGATGGTGGTGGACAGCATTTGGTCGCGCCCGCGACCCTCCTGCGACATGCGTGTTATTTCGTCTTTTTTGCTTAGTTTTGGGTTTAATTTCTTGTTTAGTATAAATACCCCTTTAGCTCGTTTTTCAAGACAAATTTTGATGATGAATGTTTAGGAGCTAAACTCAAGAAAAATCCTCTCAATTGGATAGTGTTGTAATTGTGGGTTTTCAAACCCTAATCAATGAAGCTAATCCTTTGGGTTGAAGTTGCTTGGTGAATTCTCTTCTTTGTGAGTGGGTGGTTATCCTACACTCTTTGTGAGATTTCTTGGGTGATTCAATACTCTTTGCTTGTGGGAGATCATTGTGCAAGTGTTTGAACATCTAAGTTCAATTTGGTGAAATTTCTCTCTTTAGAAGGTCCACATCTTTTAATTTCATGTTTATCTCTATTAATCCAAAAACCCTAAAAATTGGTTCATAGTGTTTATGAGTTCTATGGGTGGATTTCTATCATCCACATGATTTTGCATAGATCCTAGGCTTCCGCGCGTCCCCTCTCCATTTGGTACCAGAGCTAGGCATTGAACTCATAGTTTGTTAGATATTTACGGCTTGTGCCCGAACTTCTTCTTGTTAATATTTGGTGGTGATTTTTTGTGTTCTTGGTGTTGTTGATATTGTTGAGCAATTTGGCCACCCCCATTCCCTGTGCTCATCCATTGTTGTTGGGTGTGATTGTTGTTCTTGATTGTTGTTGAATGGTTGAAAGTATTATTGGAGCTTTGTGGTGAAAGTCGGAAATTGTGCACGGAAGGTGTTCTATGAAATGATTGTGAGGATTTGTTATGTTGGTGGTTTTTTTTGTTGGTGGATATTATTGGTAATGGTTGTGTGGCCATCCGTGTTTGTTCTTCTTGTTGCATTGCCCTTACCGGTTTCACCCCATTTTCCTCCACAAAACTAGCCTTGCAAAAGCCCCCTCAAAATTTCAAAAAATTGCTCCGGAGTGCCATACATTCCCCAAAAATGACTATTTGGGGATTAGATTATTTTTTTTTTTTTACTCTCTGGGGACCGGATTGTTGTCAAAACATAGTGGTTGGGTATTTTCCAACCAAAACAGCCGAAAAAAAATGAAAAGACGTCAATATTTATTGAAATGTCCAGCTTGCCCATTTTATTCATCCCAACCCCAATTGCTTGTTATCGCCATTGCAGTGCTTCTATTTGCATTTGCCTAGCTTTGTTGATGTTGATGATCCCCCTATACTCATCGAGTTGCTGCTTTTATTCGTGTTAAGGTTGTTCATGATAGTCTCTTCCAACGAATTATCACCTTGATCCGCTGTGTAATTGTAAAGATTTGAGGATTGATTCGATGTAACCGAATATGGGTCGCTCTCAAAATTGGCACCCAAATTTGAATATGGGAAGTTTAGGGCTTGATCGTTGTGTGGGGGAAGAGAGAAGGTCGAACCTAGAAAACCCCCATTGTTGTTCTGATGAATGTCGCTGCTGAGGAAGGCAATAGAGGTTTCTGGCTTTGAACATGGCAGATGCCTACCAAGTGTTTGATAAATTGCCTGAGAGAAAAGGCCGAACCCAGAAAACCACCATCTTTGTTGCGTTGTTGCTTGTAATTTGTTGGTTGCTTTGTGCCTATATGGATACGAGAATTACTCGGTTGTATTCGTGTATTCACACAATAAATTACAAGAAGCAACGCAACAAAAATTACAAGCAAAAATCGAAGATTTGGACGCTATTTTTGTGGCAAGTCATGAGAAGATTGAGCAAGTTCTATGTTCCAAATCCAACTCGATCGCACAGAGATATACTTACATTGAAATGAAGGTGAGGGTGGTGGTGCGTCGGGTGGTGGTCGGCGGTCTCCGGCGAGGCGGTGAAGGTCTCGAAGGTGGAAAAGAAGAAGCGGAGGGTGGTGGTGCGTCGGGTGTTGATTCTGCCTGATGTTTCTGGAGGGTGTCGTGCGGTAGTGGCGTCAAGCAGCAACAAGGGTGGTGGGGTTTAAGGGTGTGGCAACAACGGGGAAGGAGATTAAAGAAGAGGAAGAAGAGGGGTGGAGGGTGGTGGTCAGCAGTCTCCGACGAGGCGGTGAAGGTCGCGAAAGTGGAGAAGAAGAAGGTGAGGGAGGGGATGGCGTCGGGTTGATTCTGGCCGAAGAAGAGGAAAGAAAAAGAAAGGGAGGAGAGAGAGAGGAGAAAATTTGGAGTCAAACAGGGGTATTCTTGTCAATCCATCTATCTAAATTCATTTTGTGTTGACTCCATTTGAAGACCCAACCAGCAAGTTTTGACAACAATCTGGTCCCCAATGAGTAAAAAAAATAATGAGGTCCCCAAGTAGTCAGTTTTAGAATATGTATGGCACCTTGGAGCAATTTTTTGTCAAATTTTCCTTGCTACAAAGAACCCAAGCCTCCATTCGTTCAAATTATACACCCCATAAGAAAGATCAAGCTCCATATATGGCCTCCATGTTCTATGCTTCGGGCAAATATGAAGTCCCTTTTTCCCCTAAACCTAAACCCAAACCCAAACCCAAACCAACCTTCGAGGAGACTGTTCAACGTATTGAAGAGAAGGTTCGAGAAGTTCAACGTCGAATGGGTGACTTACTCCGCACTACGACCCCTAAACAACTAGAGTCATTGAAAAGGGATCGTGACATTTCAACTCGGTCTCCTAGAACTCACCATAGTGGTTATTCGAGGTATTTTGATGATTATCGATATGGTGGTTCTCGAGAAAGAAGAATGGAAGAGAAGATTACTTTATGGTCTTCTAGGAAGGGAAGTGCTCACTCTTGGAGTAAGGCTTCATCCAAGGGCAGTCGAACTTCAAAGCTACCCAAACCATCTTCCCAAGTTCATAAGGAAAGTATTGAATATCTTCGGAAGCTTAAGGGTAGAAAATGCTTCACATGTCGGGTTGGGTATTTTCCAACCAAAACAGCCGAAAACAATGAAAAGACGTCAATATTTATTGAAATGTCCAGCTTGCCCATTTTATTCATCCCAACCCCAATTGCTTGTTATCGCCATTGCAGTGCTTCTATTTGCATTTGCCTAGCTTTGTTGATGTTGATGATCCCCCTATACTCATCGAGTTGCTGCTTTTATTCGTGTTAAGGTTGTACATGATAGTCTCTTCCAACGAATTATCACCTTGATCCGCTGTGTAATTGTAAAGATTTGAGGATTGATTCGATGTAACCGAATATGGGTCGCTCTCAAAATTGGAACCCAAATTTGAATATGGGAAGTTTAGGGCTTGATCGTTGTGTGGGGGAAGAGAGAAGGTCGAACCTAGAAAACCCCCATTGTTGTTCTGATGAATGTCGCTGCTGAGGAAGGCAATAGAGGTTTCTGGCTTTGAACATGGCAGATGCCTACCAAGTGTTTGATAAATTGCCTGAGAGAAAAGGCCGAACCCAGAAAACCACCATCTTTGTTGCGTTGTTGCTTGTAATTTGTTGGTTGCTTTGTGCCTATATGGATACGAGAATTACTCGGTTGTATTCGTGTATTCACACAATAAATTACAAGAAGCAACGCAACAAAAATTACAAGCAAAAATCGAAGATTTGGACGCTATTTTTGAGGCAAGTCATGAGAAGATTGAGCAAGTTCTATGTTCCAAATCCAACTCGATCGCACAGAGATATACGTACATTGAAATGAAGGTGAGGGTGGTGGTGCGTCGGGTGGTGGTCGGCGGTCTCCGGCGAGGCGGTGAAGGTCTCGAAGGTGGAAAAGAAGAAGCTGAGGGTGGTGGTGCGTCGGGTGTTGATTCTGCCTGATGTTTCTGGAGGGTGTCGTGCGGTAGTGGCGTCAAGCAGCAACAAGGGTGGTGGGGTTTAAGGGTGTGGCAACAACGGGGAAGGAGATTAAAGAAGAGGAAGAAGAGGGGTGGAGGGTGGTGGTCAGCAGTCTCCGACGAGGCGGTGAAGGTCGCGAAAGTGGAGAAGAAGAAGGTGAGGGTGGGGATGGCGTCGGGTTGATTCTGGCCGAAGAAGAGGAAAGAAAAAGAAAGGGAGGAGAGAGAGAGGAGAAAATTTGGAGTCAAACAGGGGTATTCTTGTCAATCCATCTATCTAAATTCATTTTGTGTTGACTCCATTTGAAGACCCAACCAGCAAGTTTTGACAACAATCTGGTCCCCAATGAGTAAAAAAAATAATGAGGTCCCCAAGTAGTCAGTTTTAGAATATGTATGGCACCTTGGAGCAATTTTTTGTCAAATTTTCCTTGCTACAAAGAACCCAAGCCTCCATTCGTTCAAATTATACACCCCATAAGAAAGATCAAGCTCCATATATGGCCTCCATGTTCTATGCTTCGGGATAATATGAAGTCCCTTTTTCCCCTAAACCTAAACCCAAACCCAAACCAACCTTCGAGGAGACTGTTCAACGTATTGAAGAGAAGGTTCGAGAAGTTCAACGTCGAATGGGTGACTTACTCCGCACTACGACCCCTATACAACTAGAGTCATTGAAAAGGGATCGTGACATTTCAACTCGGTCTCCTAGAACTCACCATAATGGTTATTCGAGGTATTTTGATGATTATCGATATGGTGGTTCTCGAGAAAGAAGAATGGAGGAGAAGATTACTTTATGGTCTTCTAGGAAGGGAAGTGCTCACTCTTGGAGTAAGGCTTCATCCAAGGGAAGTCGAACTTCAAAGCTACCCAAACCATCTTCCCAAGTTCATAAGGAAAGTGTTAAATATCTTCTGAAGCTTAAGGGTAGAAAATGCTTCACATGTCGGGTTTATGGCCACTACCAAGCCCAATGCCCCACGAAGATGGTTGAAAGTTCCAAAACAAGTGAGGTTGCCACACCGGAGGCTCCAAAGACTAGTGTTGAGGTTTGCACGCAAGAAAGGGAGAGTTCGACTCCTAGGCGATCCTTTATCATGACCAAGGATTCCTGGGATAACTCTCAACGAGAGAATATCTTCCAAACTCAGTTCACCATTGGCGAGAAGGCAGCCAACGTTGTCATCGACAATAGGAATTGCGCCAACTTGGCCTCTACATACATAGTTGAGAAACTCCAACTGCCGGTCTCGGCTCATTCTGAACCGTATAGCTTGCAAGGGCTAAAAGATGGCGGCGACTTCGAGTTAACCCAACAAGTCTTGGTCTCTTTCTCCGCTAGTTCTTATGAGGATAGTGTTCTTTTTGATGTTGTCCCCATGGATGCTTGCCATTTACTACTTGGAAGACCTTGGCAATTTGACCGGCGTGCTATCCACGGTTGTCGGAAGAACACTTACACTATCCGTATGGGAGAAAAGAAACTCAAACTCACCCCTTTACTTCCTTTCGAAATTGATACACCAAAAGCCGGGGTGGGAAGTGAGAAGAGAGACCTCCCAAAGAGTGAAACACGGGATGACAGTGCTTTGAGCAAAAGAAAGTCACATCGGGCTTTACTTTTTTGAAAAGGCGACCATAGTGAGAGTGTGAGTTCCCAAGCACCACATAATTTTCCTCTTCCACCCCTTGAACCCTTACCTCCACAAATCAAGCCCCCAACCTCTTTCTTTCATTTGAACGATGGGTATATTGTGGGGTTTAAAGCTAGTTGGGTGTATAGTGTGACTGCTCATGGCATTCGGGATGTTTATTGTTTCTCGGAGCCAATTGAAGAAGAGTGACTCGGGTTTAACTCCCAAGAGTTGAAGGCAACTCTTTTTAAAAAAGGGGAGTATGAAGCGTATCGGGTTCGGGTCTGAGCTTCCAAAGCCGGGCTTGTGGATGATGATAAGACGGAAGAAATCTCGACCCGACATTTCTACACTAAACGCGCTCATCCGGGCATGTTCAAGAGCCGATTTACCTTTTCAAAGGGTGGATTGATGAGTATCGGGTTGAAATGGTTAAGGTTAGTCGTCCGACGTTAGAGCTTAGAGAAGCTCGGGTTTTACCCCACCAACCCCGTGGGCCTCGGGGTCACGCCGAGCCGTCTCGGGACGAGAAACATCGAAGAATCAGGGTTCGGGTGTAGTCCCGAGAATAATAAAACTCAAGGCAGGAGCAGCGCCGGCAAACAGTGGCAGGTCGCGCCCATGTCACCTGGCGTAGCGCCCGTGAGATCCGGTAGTCTGAGTCGTTGCGCCCTTAACCCTTATCGTCGCGCTCGCGACGTGTCGATGTGGCCAACCAGGAAATGGAGCAGATCAGCGTCGTGCTCGGGACCAAGTCTGTCACGCCCGTGGCAGATGGGCGTCGCGCCCGCGACCCCAGTCGGCCAACTACAGATGGTGGTGGACAGCATTTGGTCGCGCCCGCGACCCTCCTGCGGCACGCGTGTAATTTCGTCTTTTTTGCTTAGTTTTGGGTTTAATTTCCTGTTTAGTATAAATACCCCTTTAGCTTGTTTTTCAAGACAAATTTTGATGATGAATGTTTAGGAGCTAGACTCAAGAAAAATCCTCTCAATTGGATAGTGTTGTAATTATGGGTTTTCAAACCCTAATCAATGAAGCTAATCCTTTGGGTTAAAGTTGCTTGGTGAATTCTCTTCTTTGTGAGTGGGTGGTTATCCTACACTCTTTGTGAGATTTCTTGGGTGATTCAATACTCTTTGCTTGTGGGAGATCATTGTGCAAGTGTTTGAACATCTAAGTTCAATTTGGTGAGATTTCTCTCTTTAGAATGTCGACATCTTTTAATTTCATGTTTATCTCTATTAATTCAAAAACCCTAAAAAATGGTTCATAGTGTTTATGAGTTCTATGGGTGGATTTCTATCATCCACATGATTTTGCATAGACCCTAGGCTTCCGCGCGTCCCCTCTCCATTTGGTATCGGAGCTAGGCATTGAACTCATAGTTTGTTGGATATTTACGGCTTGTGCCCGAACTTCTTCTTGTTAATATTTGGTGGTGATTTTTTGTGTTCTTGGTGTTGTTGATATTGCTGAGCAATTTGGCCACCTCCATTCCCTGTGTTCATCCATTGTTGTTGGGTGTGATTGTTGTTCTTGATTGTTGTTGAATGGTTGAAAGTATTATTGGAGCTTTGTGGTGAAAGTCGGAAATTGTGCACGGAAGGTGTTCTATGAAATGATTGTGAGGATTTGTTATGTTGGTGGTTGTTTTGTTGGTGGATATTATTGGTAATGGTTGTGTGGCCATCCGTGTTTGTTCTTCTTATTGTATTGCCCTTATCGGTTTCACCTCATTTTCCTCCACAAAACTAGCCTTCCAAAAGCCCCCTCAAAATTTCAAAAAATTGCTCTAGAGTGCCATACATTCCCCAAAAATGACTATTTGGGGATCAGATTTTTTTTTTTTTACTCTCTAGGGACCGGATTGTGGTCAAAACATACTGGTTGGGTATTTTCCAACCAAAACAGCCGAAAACAATGAAAAGGCGTAAATACCCCTTCAATATTGATTGAAATGTCCAGCTTGCCCATTTTATTCATCCCAACCCGAATTGCTTGTTATCGCCATTGCAGTGCTTGTATTTGCATTTGCCCAGCTTTGTTGATGTTGATGATCCCCCATACTCATCGAGTTGCTGCTTTGATTCGTGTTAAGGTTGTTCATGATAGTCTCTTCCAACGAATTATCACCTTGATCCGTTGTGTAATTGTAAAGATTTGAGGATTGAATCGATGTAACCGAATATGGGTCGCTCTCAAAACTGGCACCCAAATTGAATCGATGTAACCAAATCGTTGTGTGGGGGAAGAGAGAAGGTCGAACCTAGAAAACCCCCATTGTTGTTCTCATGAATGTCGTTCCTGAGGAAGGTAATAGAGGTTTCTGGCTTTGAACATGGTAGATGCCTACCAAGTGTTTGATAAATTGCCTGAGAGAAAAGGCCGAACCCAGAAAACCACCATCTTTGTTGCGTTGTTGCTTGTAATTTGTTGGTTGCTTTGTGCCTATATGGATACGAGAATTACTCGGTTGTATTCGTGTATTCACACGATAAATTACAAGAAGCAACGCAACAAAGATTACAAGCAGAACTCGAACATTTGGACGCTATTTTTGGGGCAAGTCATGAGAAGATTGAACAAGTTCTATGTTCCAAATCCAACTCGATCGCACAGAGATATACTTGCATTAAATGAAGGTGAGGGTTGTGGTGCGTCGGGTGGTGGTCGGCGGTCTCCGGCGAGGCGGTGAAGGTCGCGAAGGTGGAAAAGAAGAAGCTGAGGGTGGTGGTGCGTCGGGTGTTGATTCTGCCTGATGTTTCTGGAAGGTGTCGTGCGGTAGTGGCCTCAAGCAGCAACAAGGGTGGTGGGGTTTGAGGGTGTGGCAACAACGGGGAAGGAGATTAAAGAAGAGGAAGAAGAGGGGTGGAGGGTGGTGGTCAGCGGTCTCCGACGAGGCGGTGAAGGTCGCGAAGGTGGAGAAGAAAAAGGTGAGGGTGGTGATGGCGTCGGGTCTATTATGCCCGAAGAAGAGGAAAGAAAAAGAAAGGGAGGAGAAAGAGAGGAAAAAATTTGTAGTCAAACAGGGGTATTCTTGTCAATCCATCTATCTAAATTCATTTTGTGTTGACTCCATTTGAAGACCCAACCAGCAAGTTTTGACAACAATCTGGTCCCCAATGAGTAAAAAAAATAATGAGGTCCCCAAGTACTCAGTTTTAGAATATGTATGGCACCTTGGAGCAATTGTATGTCAAATTTTCCCAGCTACAAAGAACCCAAGCCTCCATTCGTTCAAATTATACACCCCATAAGAAAACCAAGCTCCATATATGGCCTCCATGTTCTATGCTTTGGGCAAATATGAAGTCCCTTTTTCCCCTAAACCTTAACCCAAACCCAAACCAACCTTCGAGGAGACTGTTCAACGTATTGAAGAGAAGGTTCGAGAAGTTCAACGTCGAATGGGTGACTTACTCCGCACTACGACCCCTATACAACTACAGTCATTGAAAAGGGATCGTGACATTTCAACTCGGTCTCCTAGAACTCACCATAGTGGTTATTCGAGGTATTTTGATGATTATCGATATGGTGGTTCTCGAGAAAGAAGAATGGAGTTGAAGATTACTTTATGGTCTTGTAGGAAGGGAAGTGCTCACTCTTCGAGTAAGGCTTCATCCAAGGGAAGTCGAACTTTAAAGCTACCCAAACCATCTTCCCAATTTCATAAGGAAAGTGTTGAATATCTTCGGAAGCTTAAGGGTAGAAAATGCTTCACATGTCGGGTTTATGGCCACTACCAAGCCCAATGCCCCACGAAGATGGTTGAAAGTTCCAAAACAAGTGAGGTAGCCACACCGGAGGCTCCAAAGACTAGTGTTGAGGTTTGCACGCAAGAAAGGGAGAGTTCGACTCCTAGGCGATCCTTTATCGTGGCCAAGGATTCCTGGGATAACTCTCAACGAGAGAATATCTTCCAAACTCGGTTCACCATTGGCGAGAAGGCAGCCAATGTCATCATCGACAATAGGAGTTGCGCCAACTTGGCCTCTACATACATAGTTGAGAAACTCCAACTGCCGGTCTCGGCTCATTCTGAATCGTATAGCTTGCAAGGGCTAAAAGATGGCGGCAACTTCGAGTTAACCCAACAAGTCTTGGTCTCTTTCTCCGCTAGTTCTTATGAGGATAGTGTTCTTTGTGATGTTGTCCCCATGGATGCTTGCCATTTACTACTTGGCAGACCTTGGCAATTTGACTGGCATGCTATCCACGATGGTCGGAAGAACACTTACACTATCCGTATGGGAGAAAAGAAACTCAAACTCTCTCATTTACTTCCTTTCGAAATTGATACAACAAAAGCCGGGGTGGGAAGTGAGAAGAGAGACCTCCCAAAGAGTGAAACACGGGATGACAGTGCTTTGAGCAAAGGAAAGTCACATCGGGCTTTACTTTTGTGATAAGGCGACCATAGTGAGAGTGTGAGTTCCCAAGCACCACATAATTTTCCTCTTCCATCCCTTGAACCCTTACCTCCACAAATCAAGCCCCCAACGTCTTTCTTTCATTTGAACGATGGGTATATTGTGGGGTTTAAAGCTAGTTGGGTGTATAGTGTGACTGCTCATGGCATTCGGGATGTTCATTGTTTCTCGGAGCCAATTGAAGAAGAGTGACTCGGTTTTAACTCCCTAGAGTTGAAGGCAACTCTTTTTCAAAAAGGGGAGTATGAAGCATATCGAGTTCGGGTCTGAGCTTCCAAAGCCGGGCTTTTGGATGATGATAAGAAGGAAGAAATCTCGACCTGACATTTCTACACTAAACGCGCTCATCCGGGCATGTTCAAGAACCGATTTACCTTTTCAAAGGGTGGATTTATGAGTATCGGGTTGAAATGGTTAAGGTCAGTCCTCTGACGTTGGAGCTTAGAGAAGCTCGGGTTTTGCCCCTCCAACCCCGTGGGCCTCGGGGTCATGCCGAGCCGTCTCGAGACGAGAAACATCGAAGAATCAGGGTTCGGGTGTAGTCCCGAGAATAATAAAACTCGAGGCAGGAGCAGCGCCGGCAAACAGTGTTTGGACATCTAAGTGAGATTTTTTGGGTGATTCAATACTCTTTGCTTGTGGGAGATCATTGTGCAAGTATTTGGACATCTAAGTTCAATTTGGTGAGATTTCTCTCTTTAGAATGTCAACATCTTTTAATTTCATGTTTATCTCTATTAATCCAAAAACCCTAAAAATTGGTTCATAGTGTTTATGAGTTCTATGGGTGGATTTCTATCATCCACATGATTTTGCATAGACCCTAGGCTTCCGCGCGTCCCTTCTCCATTTGGTATCAGAGCTAGGCATTGAACTCATAGTTTGTTGGATATTTACGGCTTGTGCCCGAAATTCTTCTTGTTAATATTTGGTGGTGATTTTTTGTGTTCTTGGTGTTGTTGATATTGTTGAGCAATTTGGCCACCCCCATTCCCTGTGTTCATCCATTGTTGTTGGGTGTGATTGTTGTTCTTGATTGTTGTTGAATGGTTGAAAGTATTATTGGAGCTTTGTGGTGAAAGTCGGAAATTGTGCACGGAAGGTGTTCTATGAAATGATTGTGAGGATTTGTTATGTTGGTGGTTGTTTTGTTGGTGGATATTATTGGTAATGGTTGTGTGGCCATCCGTGTTTGTTCTTCTTGTTGCATTGCCCTTACCGGTTTCACCCCATTTTCCTCCACAAAACTAGCCTTGCAAAAAGCCCCTCAAAATTTCAAAAAATTGCTCCGGAGTGCCATGCATTCCCCAAAAATGACTATTTGGGGATCAATTTTTTTTTTTTTTTACTCTCCGGGGACCGGATTGTGGTTAAAACATACTGGTTGGGTACTTTCCAACCAAAACAGCCGGAAACAATGAAAAGACGTAAATACCCCTTCAATATTGATTGAAAGTCCAGCTTACCCATTTTATTCATCCTAACCCCAATTGCTTGTTATCGCCATTGCAGTGCTTGTATTTGCATTTGCCCAGCATTGTTTTTGTTGATGTTGATGATCCCCCATACTCATCGAGTTGCTGCTTTAATTCATGTTAAGGTTGTTCATGATAGTCTCTTCCAACGAATTATCACCTTGATCCGCTGTGTAATTGTAAAGATTTGAGGATTGAATCGATGTAACCGAATATGGGTCGCTCTCAAAATTGGCACCCAAATTTGAATATGTGAAGTTTAGGGCTTGATCATTGTGTGGGGGAAGAGAGAAGGTCGAACCTAGAAAACCCCCATTGTTGTTCTCATGAATGTCGCTGCTGAGGAAGGCAATAGAGGTTTCTGGCTTTGAACATGGCAGATGCCTACCAAGTGTTTGATAAATTGCCTGAGAGAAAAGGCCGAACCTAGAAAACCACCATCTTTGTTGCGTTGTTGCTTGTAACTTGTTGGTTGCTTTGTGTCTATATGGATACGAGAATTACTCGCTTGCATTCGTGTATTCACACAATAAATTACAAGAAGCAACGCAACAAAAATTACTAGCAGATATCGAACATTTGGACGCTATTTTTGGGGCAAGTCATGAGAACATTGAGCAAGTTCTATGTTCCAAATCCAACTCGATCGCACAGAGATATACTTGCATTGAAATGAAGGTAAGGGTGGTGGTGCGTCGGGTGGTGGTCGGCGTTCTCCGGCGAGGCGGTGAAGGTCGCGAAGGTGGAAAAGAGGAAGCTGAGGGTGGTGGTGCGTCGGGTGTTGATTCTGCCTGATGTTTCTATGGGTGTCGTGCAGCAATGGCGTCAAGTAGCAACAAGGGTGGTGGGGTTTGAGGGTGTGGCAACAACAGGGAAGGAGATTAAAGAAGAGGAAGAAGAGGGGTGGAGGGTGGTGGTCAGCGGTCTCCGACGAGGCGATGATGGTCGCGAAGGTGGAGAAGAAGAAGGTGAGGGTGGTGATGGCGTCGGGTTGATTCTGCTCGAAGAAGAGGAAAGAAAAAGAAAGGGAGGAGAGAGAGGAAAAAATTTGGAGTCAAACAGGGGTATTCTTGTCAATCCATCTATCTAAATTCATTTTGTGTTGACTCCATTTGAAGACCCAACCAGCAAGTTTTGACAACAATCTGGTCCCCAAAGAGTAAAAAAAATAATGAGGTCGCCAAGTAGTCAGTTTTTGAATATGTATGGCACCTTGGAGCAATTTTTTGTCAAATTTTCCTAGCTACAAAGAACCCAAGCCTCCATTCGTTCAAATTATACACCCCATAAGAAAACCAAGCTCCATATATGGCCTCCATGTTCTATGCTTCGGGCAAATATGAAGTCCCTTTTTCCCCTTAACCTAAACCCAAACCCAAACCAACCTTCGAGGAGACTGTTCAACGTATTGAAGAGAAGGTTCGAGAAGTTCAACGTCGAATGGGTGACTTACTCCGCACTACGACCCCTATACAACTACAGTCATTGAAAAGGGATCGTGACATTTCAACTCGGTCTCCTAGAACTCACCATAGTGGTTATTCGAGGTATTTTGATGATTATCGATATGGTGGTTCTCGAGAAAGAAGAATGGAGGAGAAGATTACTTTATGGTCTTCTAGGAAGGGAAGTGCTCACTCTTGGAGTAAGGCTTCATCCAAGGGAAGTCGAACTTCAAAGCTACCCAAACCATCTTCCCAAGTTCATAAGGAAAGTATTGAATATCTTCGGAAGCTTAAAGGTAGAAAATGCTTCACATGTCGGGTTTATGGCCACTACCAAGCCCAATGCCCCATGAAGATGGTTGAAAGTTCCAAAACAAGTGAGGTAGCCACACCGGAGGCTCCAAAGCCTAGTGTTGAGGTTCGCACGCAAGAAAGGGAGAGTTCGACTCCTAGGCGATCCTTTATCGTGACCAAGGATTCTTGGGATAACTCTCAACGAGAGAATATCTTCCAAACTCGGTTCACCATTGGCGAGAAGGCAGCCAACGTCATCATCGACAATAGGAGTTGCGCCAACTTGGCCTCTACATACATAGTTGAGAAACTCCAACTGCCGGTCTCGGCTCAATCTGAACCGTATAGCTTGCAAGGGCTAAAAGATGGCGGCGACTTCGAGTTAACCCAACAAGTCTTGGTCTCTTTCTCCGCTAGTTCTTATGAGGATAGTGTTCTTTGTGATGTTGTCCCCATGGATGCTTGTCATTTACTACTTGGCAGACCTTGGCAATTTGACCGGCATGCTATCCACGATGGTCGGAAGAACACTTACACTATCCGTATGGGAGAAAAGAAACTCAAACTCACTCCTTTACTTCCTTTCGAAATTGATACACCAAAAGCCGGGGTGGGAAGTGAGAAGAGAGACCTCCCAAAGAGTGAAACACGGGATGACAGTGCTTTGAGCAAAGGAAAGTCACATCGGGCTTTACTTTTGTGAAAAGGCGACCATAGTGAGAGTGTGAATTCCCAAGCACCACATAATTTTCCTCTTCCATCCCTTGAACCCTTACCTCCACAAATCAAGCCCCCAACCTCTTTCTTTCATTTGAACGATGGGTATATTGTGGGGTTTAAAGTTAGTTGGGTGTATAGTGTGACTGCTCATGGCATTCGGGATGTTCATTGTTTCTCGGAGCCAATTGAAGAAGAGTGACTCGAGTTTAACTCCCAAGAGTTGAAGGCAACTCTTTTTCAAAAAGGGGAGTATGAAGCGTATCGGGTTCGGGTCTGAGCTTCCAAAGCCGGGCTTGTGGATGATGATAAGAAGGAAGAAATCTCGACACGACATTTCTACACTAAACGCGCTCATCCAGGCATGTTCAAGAACCGATTTACCTTTTCAAAGGGTGGATTGATGTGTATCGGGTTGAAGTTGTTAAGGTCAGTCGTCCGACGTTGGAGCTTGGAGAAGCTCGGGTTTTGCCCCTCCAACCCCGTGAGCCTCGGGGTCATGCCAAGCCGTCTCGGGACAAGAAACATCGAAGAATCAGGGTTCGAGTGTAGTCCCGAGAATAATAAAACTCGAGGCAGGAGCAGCGCCGGCAAACAGTGGCAGGTCGCGCCCGAATCACCTGGTGTAGCGCCCGTGAGATCCGGCTGTCTGAGTCGTTGCGCCCTTATCCCTTATCGTCGCGCCCGCGACGTGTCGATGGGGCCAGCCAGGAAATGGAGCAGATCAGCGTCGCGCTCCACACGAAGCTTGTCACGTCCGTGACAGATGGACGTCACGCCACCCGGGCCCGGCCGCGACGGATGGTGGCAAGCGGTGGTCGCGCCCGCGACTTGGGGTGGTAACGGTGCGGTGCGATTTCGGTGTCTCGAAGTGCTGCATCGGAAAAAACGGTGCGCTAAAATCTTAAACTGGAACTGGAACTGAATCACCCGGTTTTTAAAAATCGGTGCACTGGATTTAGCGGTGCCGTTTCACCGGTAAACCGGAACCACGTTAATTTTTGTTAACATCAAAAAATCTATATTCAATAAAAAATATATAAATTTGATATATATATATATTTATTTATATTAACAGTTCGGTATTAATTTCTGGGTAGAATTTACACTGTTTTTTTTTAACAAGTTAATTTACATTGTTTGTGTATTAATTTATTGGTAGATTTTTTTTAAACCAAAATTTATATTTATATATATATATATATATATATATATATATATATATATATTATATATATATATATATATTTATTTATTTATATTAACGGTTCGGTGCCGGTTCCCCGTCGGTTTGAATATCCCAAACGAGAACCACCTCGTTAAACATCCGGTTTTTCTGGTACGGTGCATCGGATTTTTAAGACGGTTCCGTGTTGCCCGTTTCCAGTTTTTTATCCGGTTTCCGGTTCGGTGCACCGGTTCCGGATTTTCTTTCCACCCCTACTCATGACCCGCTTGCGACACGCGTGCTGTTTCGTCTTTTTTGCTTAGTTTTGGGTTTAATTTCCTGTTTAGTATAAATACTCTTTTAGCTTGTTTTTCAAAACAAATTTTGAAGATGAGTGTTTAGGAGCTAGACTCAAGTAAAATCCTCTCATTTGGAAAGTGTTGTAATTGTGGGTTTTCAAACCCTAATCAATGAAGTTAATCCTTTGGGTGGAAGTTGCTTGGTGAATTCTCTTCTTTGTGAGTGGGTGGTTATCCTACACTCTGTGTGAGATTTCTTAGGTGATTCAATACTCTTATCATGTGGGAGATCATTGTGCAAGTGTTTAAACATCTAAGTTCAATTTGGTGAGATTTCTTTCTTTAGAATTGTCCATATCTTTTAATTTCATGTTTATCTCCATTAATCCAAAAAAAACCCTAAAAATTGGTTCATAGTGTTTATGAGTTCTATGGGTGGATTTCTATCATCCACATGATTTGCATAGACCCTAGGGGGCGTCCCCTCTCCACAATGGCAAGTCAAGGCACAATGGTTTGAGGCATGCTTATATACATCAACTTAGAAGGAATGGAGTAGTGACTTTAAGATAAATGAAATCAAAAGAAAACCTAGCCGATCCTTTAACCAAAGGGTTGTTTCGAGATTTAATAAAAGATACTTCAAAGGGGATGGGTTTCAGTGTAGCTCAAAATTACTACTAATCACAACAAATACTCAACTTTACGCATTGGAATACCACCAATTTCTAAAGTTCAAATGAGTGTGGAGTTGTCTTAATTAGTAGGAAGCATCAAATTTTTTATCCCAAGGTCAAGTGATGCTTAGAAATCTGCAATGACAAGAGGTTGAGTAGTAATACTCTTAGTAGACTTTGTGAAAAGCCTAATTACAGGGGTGGTATATTACAAAGGCTACCTATGTAAGTGTAATATGTGGCTGCATAAAGGAACTATGAGCTAAAGTTCTGAAACACTTATGAAAGATAAGGACATAAGGCCGGATAATAGTGTCAAGTTATTTATACTCAAGATTTAAAATGTATGTGTGTTATGAGTATAGTTGGTCAATATAAATCCAAAGTTCAAAGCTATGTCTAATTTGCAATTTGGATTCAATTTTGGCTGATATACACTAAATGAAAAGTTCAAAGAGAAATATACTTTTCATTAGGCATATGTTTTGTGAGTTTCTCTTGTGATTACAAGTTAAGGTATATTTCAAATAGCGGGGGTATAAGCTCTTTAAGTAAAGTTATTTCAAGGGTTTTACATACTCTTGAAATAGCGGGGGATTGTTGGAAATATTTCAATAGTATAAGTTGATTATATAGCCTAAAGAATTATATGTAACAAGTATAAGGATCATATACAAGTGAAACATCAAGAATATGATCAACATGGGTGAGTATGAGACCAACACTAGTCGCGTTGGTCTCTAGAGAGCAAGGAAAACATTCCTGGGCTCAACACGAGTCGTGTTGCACCCAACACGGACCGTGTTGGAACCCAGAATTGTTTTTAATGCTAACGGTTATACGATTTTGTGTAATTAGTGTTTCATATTGTTATTAAGCATGATTATTATGATATTTCAACAGCTATATGACTCGACTTGGTCAAGGTCATATTAAGTATATGATTCTCCATTAAGGCCATTGATTATCCTTTGACTAAAGGATGACATTAGGGTTGGAAGTCTCTTATAAATAGAAGACATTTCAACCTATTTGAGACACACCAATTCTAAGTTAATCACAACCTCATTCTTGTCTAGACTGCAGGTATACTTGAGTGATCCAAGAGAGAAAATATTATTCTTGAGTGTTACTTGTGCTAAGCTTTATCCCTTTGAACATTTACGGTATAGTAAATAGTTCTTAAGGAAAGTGAGTACAAGGCCACGTCTCTGGGTGGTTATCCTACACTCTTTGTGAGATTTTTTGGATGATTCAATACTCTTTGCTTGTGGGAGATCATTGTGCAAGTGTTTGGACATCAAAGTTCAATTTGGTGAGATTTCGCTCTTTAGAATGTCAACATCTTTTAATTTCATGTTTATCTCTATTAATTCAAAAACCCTAAAAAATGGTTCATAGTGTTTATGAGTTCTATGGGTGGATTTCTATCATCTACATGATTTTGCATAGACCCTAGGCTTCCGCGCGTCCCCTCTCCATTTGGTATCGGAGCTAGGCATTGAATTCATAGTTTGTTGGATATTTACGGCTTGTGCCTGAACTTCTTCTTGTTAATATTTGGTGGTGATTTTTTGTGTTCTTGGTGTTGTTGATATTGTTGAGCAATTTGGCCACCCCCATTCCCTGTGTTCATCCATTGTTGTTGGGTGTGATTGTTGTTCTTGATTGTTGTTGAATGGTTGAAAGTATTATTGGAGCTTTGTGGTGAAAGTCGGAAATTGTGCACGGAAGGTGTTCTATGAAATGATTGTGAGGATTTGTTATGTTGGTGGTTGTTTTGTTGGTGGATATTATTGGTAATGGTTGTGTGGCCATCCGTGTTTGTTCTTCTTGTTGCATTGCCCTTACCGGTTTCACCCCATTTTCCTCCACAAAACTAGCCTTGCAAAAGGCCCCTCAAAATTTCAAAAAATTGCTCCGGAGTGCCATGCATTCCCCAAAAATGACTATTTGGGGATCAGATTTTTTTTTTTTTACTCTCTGGGGACCGGATTGTGGT
Source organism: Portulaca oleracea (assembly GCA_029582165.1). NCBI lineage: Eukaryota > Viridiplantae > Streptophyta > Magnoliopsida > Caryophyllales > Portulacaceae > Portulaca > Portulaca oleracea. The sequence continues at coordinate 6,517,879 of CM055875.1, forward strand.
CAAAACATACTGGTTGGGTATTTTCCAACCAAAACAGCCGGAAACAATGAAAAGACGTAAATACCCCTTCAATATTGATTGAAAGTCCAGCTTACCTATTTTATTCATCCCAACCCCAATTGCTTGTTATCGCCATTGCAGTGCTTGTATTTGCATTTGCCCAGCATTGTTTTTGTTGATGTTGATGATCCCCCATACTCATCGAGTTGCTGCTTTAATTCGTGTTAAGGTTGTTCATGATAGTCTCTTCCAACGAATTATCACCTTGATCCGCTGTGTAATTGTAAAGATTTGAGGATTAAATCGATGTAACCGAATATGGGTCGCTCTCAAAATTGGCACCCAAATTTGAATATGTGAAGTTTAGGGCTTGATCGTTGTGTGGGGGAAGAGAGAAGGTCGAACCTAGAAAACCCCCATTGTTGTTCTCATGAATGTCGCTGCTGAGGAAGGCAATAGAGGTTTCTGGTTTTGAACATGGCAGATGCCTACCAAGTGTTTGATAATTGCCTGAGAGAAAAGGCCGAACCCAGAAAACCACCATCTTTGTTGCGTTGTTGCTTGTAACTTGTTGGTTGCTTTGTGTCTATATGGATACGAGAATTACTCGCTTGCATTCGTGTATTCACACAATAAATTACAAGAAGCAACGCAACAAAAATTACTAGCAGAAATCGAACATTTGGACGCTATTTTTGGGGCAAGTCATGAGAAGATTGAGCAAGTTCTATGTTCCAAATCCAACTCGATCGCACAGAGATATACTTGCATTGAAATGAAGGTGAGGGTGGTGGTGCGTCGGGTGGTGGTCGGCGGTCTCCGGCGAGGCGGTGAAGGTCGCGAAGGTGGAAAAGAAGAAGCTGAGGGTGGTGGTGCGTCGGGTGTTGATTCTGCCTGATGTTTCTATGGGTGTCGTGCAGCAATGGCGTCAAGCAGCAACAAGGGTGGTGGGGTTTGAGGGTGTGGCAACAACAGGGAAGGAGATTAAAGAAGAGGAAGAAGAGGGGTGGAGGGTGGTGGTCAGCGGTCTCCGACGAGGCGATGATGGTCGCGAAGGTGGAGAAGAAGAAGGTGAGGGTGGTGATGGCGTCGGGTTGATTCTGCCCGAAGAAGAGGAAAGAAAAAGAAAGGGAGGAGAGAGTGGAAAAAATTTGGAGTCAATCCATCTATCTAAATTCATTTTGTGTTGACTCCATTTGAAGACCCAACCAGCAAGCTTTGACAACAATCTGGTCCCCAAAGGGACGAGGCGGTGATGATTATTGATATGGTGGTTCTCGAGAAAGAAGAATGGAGGAGAAGATTACTTTATGGTCTTCTAGGAAGGGAAGTGCTCACTCTTGGAGTAAGGCTTCATCCAAGGGATGTCGAACTTCAAAGCTACCCAAACCATCTTCCCAAGTTCATAAGGAAAGTGTTGAATATCTTCGGAAGCTTAAGGGTAGAAAATGCTTCACATGTCGGGTTTATGGCGACTACCAAGCCCAATACCCCATGAAGATGGTTGAAAGTTCCAAAACAAGTGAGGTAGCCACACCGGACGCTCCAAAGACTAGTGTTGAGGTTCGCACGCAAGAAAGGGAGAGTTCGACTCCTAGGCGATCCTTTATCGTAACCAAGGATTCCTGGGATAACTCTCAACGAGAGAATATCTTCCAAACTCGGTTCACCATTGGCGAGAAGGCAGCCAATGTCATCATCAACAATAGGAGTTGCGCCAACTTGGCCTCTACATACATAGTTGAGAAACTCCAACTGCCGGTCTTGGCTCTTTCTCAACCGTATAGCTTGCAAGGGCTAAAAGATGGCGGCGACTTCGAGTTAACCCAACAAGTCTTGGTCTCTTTCTCCGCTAGTTCTTATGAGGATAGTGTTCTTTGTGATGTTGTCCCCATGGATGCTTGTCATTTACTACTTGGCAGACCTTGGCAATTTGACCGGCATGCTATCCACGATGGTCGGAAGAACACTTACACTATCAGTATGGGAGAAAAGAAACTCAAACTCACTCCTTTACTTCCTTTCGAAATTGATACACCAAAAGTCGGGGTGGGAAGTGAGAAGAGAGACCTCCCAAAGAGTGAAACACGGGATGACAGTGCTTTGAGCAAAGGAAAGTCACATCGGGCTTTACTTTTGTGAAAAGGCGACCATAGTGAGAGTGTGAGTTCCCAAGCACCACATAATTTTCCTCTTCCATCCCTTGAACCCTTACCTCCACAAATCAAGCCCCCAACCTCTTTCTTTCATTTGAACGATGGGTATATTGCGGGGTTTAAAGCTAGTTGGGTGTATAGTGTGACTGCTCATGGCATTCGGGATGTTCATTGTTTCTCGGAGCCAATTGAAGGAGAGTGACTCGGTTTTAACTCCCAAGAGTTGAAGGCAACTCTTTTTCAAAAAGGGGAGTATGAAGCGTATTGGGTTCGGTTCTGAGCTTCCAAAGCCGGGCTTGTGGATGATGATAAGAAGGAAGAAATCTCGACCCGACATTTTACACTAAACGCGCTCATCCGGGCATGTTCAAGAACCGATTTACCTTTTCAAAGGGTGGATTGATGAGTATCACGTTGAATTTGTTAAGGTCAGTCGTCCGACGTTGGAGCTTGGAGAAGCTCGGGTTTTGTCCCTCCAACCCCGTGAGCCTCGGGGTCATGCCGTGCCGTCTCGGGACGAGAAACATCGAAGAATCAGGGTTCGGGTCTAGTCCCGAGAATAATAAAACTCGAGGAAGGAGCAGCGCCGGCAAACAGTGGCAAGTCGCGCCCGAGTCACCTGGCGTAGCGCCCGTGAGATCCGGCTGTCTGAGTCGTTGCGCCCTTAACCCTTATCGTCGCGCCCGCGACGTGTCGATGGGGCCAGCCAGGAAATGGAGCAGATCAGTGTCGCGCTCCACACGAAGCTTGTCACGTCCGTGACAGATGGACGTCGCGCCCGCGACCCCAGTCGGCCAGCGACAGATGGTGGCAAACAGCAGCTGGTCGCGCCCGCGACTTGGGGTGGAAACGGAATGGTGCGATTTCGGTGTCTCGAAGTGCTACATCGGAAAAAACGGTGCGCTAAAATCTTAAACTGGAACTGGAACCGAATCACCCGGTTTTTAAAAATCGGTGCACTAGATTTAGCGGTGCCGTTTCACCGGTAAACCGGAACCACGTTAGTTTTTGTTAACATCAAAAAATCTATATTCAATAAAAAATATATAAATTTGATATATATATATTTATTTATATTAACGGTTCGGTATTAATTTCTGGGTAGAATTTACACTGTTTTTTTTTTAACAAGTTAATTTACATTGTTTGTGTATTAATTTATTGGTAGATTTTTTTTAAACCAAAATTTATATTTATATTTATATATATATATATATATATATATATATATATATATATATTTATATTTATATTAACGGTTCGGTGCCGGTTCCTCGTCGGTTTGAATATCCCAAACCAGAACCACCCCGTTAAACATCCGGTTTTTCCGGTGCGGTGCATCGGATTTTTAAGACGGTTCGGTGTTGCCCGTTTCCAGTTTTTTATCCGGTTTTCGGTTCGGTGCGCCGGTTCCGGATTTTCTTTCCACCCCTACCTGCGACACGCGTGCTGTTTCGTCTTTTTTGCTTAGTTTTGGGTTTAATTTCCTGTTTAGTATAAATACCCCTTTAGCTTGTTTTTCAAAACAAATTTTGATGATGAGTGTTTAGGAGCTAGACTCAAGTAAAATCCTCTCATTTGGAAAGTGTTGTAATTGTGGGTTTTCGAACCCTAATCAATGAAGTTAATCCTTTGGGTGGAAGTTGCTTGGTGAATTCTCTTCTTTGTGAGTGGGTGGTTATCCTACACTCTTTGTGAGATTTCTTTGGTGATTCAATACTCTTTGCTTGTGGGAGATCATTGTGCAAGTGTTTAAACATCTAAGTTCAATTTGGTGAGATTTCTTTCTTTAGAATTGTCCATATCTTTTAATTTCATGTTTATCTCCATTAATCCAAAAAAACCCTAAAAATTGGTTCATAGTGTTTATGAGTTCTATGGGTGGATTTCTATCATCCACATGATTTTGCATAGACCCTAGGCTTCCGGGCGTCCCCTCTCCACAATGGCAAGTCAAGGCACAATGGTTTGAGGCATGCTTATATACATCAACTTAGAAGGGATGGAGTAGTGACTTTAAGATATATGAAATCAAAAGAAAACCTAGCCGATCCTTTAACCAAAGGGTTGTCTCGGATTTAATAAAAGATACTTCAAAGGGGATGGGTTTAAGTGTAGCTCAAAATCACTACAAATACTCAACTTTACGCAATACCACCAATTTCTAAAGTTCAAATGAGTGTGGAGTTGTCTTAATTAGTAGGAAGCATCAAATTTTTTATCCCAAGGTCAAGTGATGCTTAGAAATCTGCAATGACAAGAGGTTGAGTAGTAATACTCTTAGTAGACTTTGTGAAAAGCCTAATTACAGGGGTGGTATATTACAAAGGCTACCTATGTAAGTGTAATATGTGGCTGCATAAAGGAACTATGAGCTAAAGTTCTGAAACACTTATGAAGGATAAGGACATAAGGCCGGATAATAGTGTCAAGTTATTTATACTCAAGATTTAAAATGTATGTGTGTTATGAGTATAGTTGGTCAATATAAATCCAAAGTTCAAAGCTATGTCTAATTTGCAATTTGGATTCAATTTTGGCTCATATACACTAAATGAAAAGTTCAAAGAGAAATATACTTTTCATTAGGCATATGTTTTGTGAGTTTCTCTTGTGATTACAAGTTAAGGTATATTTCAAATAGTGGGGGTATAAGCTCTTTAAGTAAAGTTATTTCAAGGGTTTTTCATACTCTTGAAATAGCGGGGGATTGTTGGAAATATTTCAATAGTATAAGTTGATTATATAGCCTAAAGAATTATATGTAACAAGTATAAGGATCATATACAAGTGAAACATCAAGAATATGATCAACATGGGTGAGTATGAGACCAACACTAGTCGCGTTGGTCTCTAGAGAGCAAGGAAAACATTCCTGGGCTCAACACGAGTCGTGTTGCACCCAACACGGACCGTGTTGGAACCCAGAATTGTTTTTAATGCTAACGGTTATACGATTTTGTGTAATTAGTGTTTGATATTGTTATTAAGCATGATTATTATGATATTCCAACAGCTATATGACTTGACTTGGTCAAGGTCATATTAAGTATATGATTCTCCATTAAGGCCATTGATTATCCATTTACTAAAGGATGTCATTAGGGTTGGAAGTCTCCTATAAATAGAAGACATTCCAACCTATTTGAGACACACCAATTCTAAGTTAATCACAACCTCATTCTTGTCTAGACTGCAGCTATACTTGAGTGATCCAAGAGAGAAAATATTATTCTTGAGTGTTACTTGTGCTAAGCTTTATCCCTTTGAACATTTACGGTATAGTAAATAGTTCTTAAGGAAAGTGAGTACAAGGCCACGACTCTTAGCGTTATCCAAGCGAGTTTCCATTGTTTTATATACGTTTACGCCCTTTCCTCCAACAGCCTACTCATCACTTTCTTCAATCATCCTGCATCCCCATGTTCGGTAGTATTCAAGGTAATGTCAATTTTGCTTTCCTCGACACTTTATAGGAGTAATATTGATTACATACTGTCATATATTTCACATCTATCATCATTTAATTCACTATTCCAGGTGATCCCTATTATCAACCAAGTGATCTTGGTTGCTCGACAACCCTCCAATCGACAAAGCCACCTCAGTCAACTTTTAATCCATCCGTCTCTCAGGATACAATTTTGTAGCGTATGTATTCCATTCTCTATACCTACGCTATTATTTAGGCAAGTAATCACTTAAATGTTATAATCAAGTAGGCACTTACATGTTATTAATTTGACTACTATTCAAGGATACACACTAGCCATACAAATATGTGACAACTATTAAAACCCAAACTGATTCGTATGCATTGCAATTTTTTTTGAAAACATAATCCTTACCTATTACATTATCCCAAATATACCATCTTTAAAATTTAGTTATTTCAATGATCACCCTTTGTATCCAGAAAATACACATTATCAATTCATCTGTATCTATATATCTATTTATGTTATAAATGGCAATAGGGTATGCTAAAATTTCTTCCCTCCTTCATTGTTGAATTCTCATGTAATATAAAGTAATCACCGTTGATCTTTAGTCCAGATTCAATCACAATCATTCATTCAATAAATGCATTTACTTTAAAAAAAATATAATATAATATCTTGCCAAAACTAATCCTGTAACTAATCTTAATTAACAATTGTAACATAATATCATCCCAAAATATCTCCGTAATATAATATAATATAATATAATATAATATAATATAATATAATATAATATAATATAGTATAGAAAATAAATTTTGTAACTAATTGTGTAACTAATCCGAATTAACAATTATAATATAATATCCTTTCAAACCTAATCCTATAACTAACTCTATACTAATTAAAATTTGAATTTTAAATATTAGATCCCTTATATCTCTAATATTATGATTTTTAGCAGTTCTTAGTTATTCAGTTACCTAAATTTTAGGAAATAACTTATCATAGCTTTTGATTGGTAAATATCTCTGTAATATAATATAATATCTTGCCAAAACTAATTATGTAACTAATCTTAATTAACAATTATAATATAATATCCTGCCAAAATATATAATATAATATAATATAATATAATATAATATAATATAATATAATATAAAATAATATAATATAATATAATATAATATAATATAATATAATATAATTTAATATAATATAATATAATATAATTGGATAATAATAATACCAACTTTGAGGGTATTGGCCGACAATAATACCAACAATTTTGTTAGACACTAGTAGTATCATCTATGGACCTATTTTCTACTAATAGTACACCATCGAGTTGGTAAGAGTTTGACTCGACGAAAAGATGAAGTCTCACCTAATTATGTGAGCTGGAGGCCGGAGCAAGGAGAAAAAAGTTGATTGTCACCCGTTTTTGTCAATTAAGTAGCATTGACCAATTTGACTAAAAACAATTATAGTTTTATTTTACATTATTATTTTGTTAAGTTGGTTAATGTTTCTTAGTGGCAAAAAAATGTGGTAGTTAACGTTTTTTTCAACTTGTTGCAGCCTCTGCCTCAGACAATTAAGTGACCTATCATCTTTCTCCTAAATCAAATACCCACTAACTCAGTGTTGTATCATTACTGGAAAATAGGTCACTAGTTGGTACTACTAGTATCCAACAAAATTGTTGGTATTATTATTGGCCAATATCACCAAAGTTGGTATTATTATTATCCAGTTATAATATAATATAATATAATATAATATAATATAATATAATATAACATAACATAATATAATATAATATAATATAATATAATATAATATAATATAATATAATATAATATAATATAACTAGTCTTAATCCCGTGCTAGCACCGACATCTTAAAACAAAGGATTTTAATGTTAAAAAGATAACTACATAATAAATATTTCGGCTCCCAATATTTAAATAAAGAGTTTAATACAGATAGAATGACATATAAATGGAGACACAAATAATAAAGAGAAATTGCGTACATAATATAATCCAATAAAAATGTTTGACATCATAAGTCATTTAATGGAAAATTTTCAAAAGTAAAGTAATAGTAATCATGGCGACCTTAACGTCCATCATATTTAATTGTCGAAACTGCAATTTAGACAATCAGTATAGTTAATTCTAGAGTCGCTGAAGTTGGTGTTCTGGTTAGCCTATATTATTTATCATCTCTACATCTTTATGGATAATAAAATGGGAAAGGCTTAATATTTTCTTAGTGAATTTGATTCATATTGTTTTTTATGTATAGTTTAAATCTAGAAATTTAATGCATGAATAACAAATGCAATTAAGACTTGATAGTTACCATAGTTATATATTGATATTCGTGAAAACTCTGATTCCGTCAATTAATTTGGAACGAAGGGTGTATAGTTTTAATATACTTAAAATGATGACACGGATATAAGTAATAACTTTTGGTTTGAGTAATGTAGACTGGGTTGATGCGATTCACATTGTAGATTTTACTATATTAATATGATTTGAGTATTAAAAAGTAAATATTTGTTGACTGTACACATTTATTATTACAAATTTTGGAAAGATGCTCTACTTTTTATTAGCATATTAATATACCCATGCATATCAATATATCTACTTTTTTTTTAAAAAAAAAACATTAGTGTATCTCATCAATTATATCACCTTTCAAAATTTCGAGGCAGTGAAATAGTAAATATAAGAATTGGAAGGGTCATCGCTATCAACATAATTTTTAAATAAGGGTAAGTTTATATATATGATAATAAATATAGGGAGGAAACTATGATAAAAATATTGATAACATAAGGATGGAGGTCGAATAAAAAAAAATTGGGTTAATGTGTGCAATAACATTGACAGTGATAATAGTGAAATAAGAAAAAGGAAGATATAGGAATACTTACTTGGTGATGCTTCGTCGATACTTTATGAATGATAAAATTGGGTCTGTGTCGAAGAAAAGGTTGCAATAAATGAATTGACGCAAAACATAAACTTAAACATCCAGAATTCAATGGTTGCTTCAAACATTAATAGTTGACAGATTCGGAGAGAATGAAAGATACCCGGATGTCTATATTAGGTTGCGATAAATATATAAATTGACGCATAGAATAAATTGATGCATAAATAAATTGAATAAAAGGTTGCGACGAATAAATTGACGCATAGAATTATAGTGTGGTACATACTAATATTACTTTTAGTAAAAAAAATTATGATACAGATGTATTGTGCTTTTGATACAGCTAAATTGACGCATAGAAAATTGACTCAGTTCTCCTAACCGTCATGTTTAATAATGGCTTGTGTTTCTGATACAGATGTATGAAAAGATAATGCTTAATAGTTTTTACGTACGTATTTCTCAAGCAATGATGACAGAGGGGCAACAGAACGTATGCTAAAGTAAAAAAGGGACCATTTGAATATCTTCACAGATATAGCGGAGATTATACACTTTCAATCTTTTTAAATTATCGAAAATGCTAAATTGTAATCTTCTGATATTTTTCAACATGTAAATCTAATGTATCACGCAAAATTTTATGAAAAAAATTGTAACATGCAAATACATGCTAAAATGTATTGATGTGGTATATATTGATAGCACTTTTCGAAAACTAACATGTTTGTATTTGCAAGTTTGTCGAAACTTCAATGGTTGCTTCAAATGTTAATAGTTGACAGATTGGAAGAGAATGAAAATGTTTCGATGTTTATATATTAGGTCGAGAGGTACAATCCTAATTAGATTTGGGTGGGAGTTAGAGTTCTAATTGCGTTGGGAAGTAGATTTCTAATTAGATAAGGTAAGCTCTTAATCTGATTAGATTTCTTGTTTATTATTTTTTTAAATCGATATTTTATTAAAATTTCAGGGCGAGAATTTTTTACTGTATTTTTAAATCGATTTTTTTTCTTTAATCTAAGTGGCCGATAATCCCTACAATTACTCTGGGTTAAGTATTTCAAATTTCGAATATATCACTTTTATATTATTATAGAATATCCTGCAAAAATTAATCTTGCAACTAATATTTTAACTAACCCTAATTAACAATTATAATATAATATCCTCCCAAAACTAATGTTGTAACTAATTCTGTACTAACTAAAATTTGAATTTTAAATATTAGATCCCCCTATACCCCAAATATTATGATTTTACCAGTTCCAAATCAATTATTCAGTTACTTAAATTTTAGTAAATGGTGTAAATCAAATGTCACCATAAATATAGTTGATTAGTTGGTTATCACCTCACACTCACACGTCCTCTGCATTTCCACTCATCTTCTACCATCTTTCCATTCTGTTTCATCTTCATCATCAATTTCAGTTTCCACCCCTTCAATTTGCTTCATCTCCGTGTCCAATCTCACGACCCCATCCTTAGTCTCTGTTGTAAGTTTTTTTTCGTCGTACCGTTGTAGACACCGGGATTTGCACCAATATAATCCCGACATATCAAAAGTATGAATAAAACATTTCGGCCGATACCAAAGTGGATCATTGGTTCAATGAGCAAAACAAGCAAAACAATAAAAAGCGGCCTAGTACCAAGAATAAAACTCGCACGGGTTTTATTCAAGAAAAGCGGCCCAAAACCAGGACAGGCCCAAGGCGCGCCCCGGCCCAGACTTCAAAACGCGCGTGGGTTATCTTCTGGCCAAAACACGTCGTTCTGCTCGTCCACGTCAGCAATCCGTGTGCAGGATTTATAAAACCCGCGCGGGGTTTATCTTTCAGAATCCGGCGCCAAAATACCATGCAAAGCCCTTGATTTTAGCCCACATGCTTTGACCTTTGCCCTTGACTTGGGTGCTACGTGATTGCATGGCATGATCATGGGGATGTGTCCCCCATGATTTTCCCTCCATTTCCCTCCTAAACACCACCTCACTCACCTATAAATACCCCCCATTTCACCCTCACTAATCATCAACAACTCTCATAAACCGCCACCATTATACTCCCATTCTCACCAACTATCATCGTAATCCTACCTACACTCTCTTAAACTCTCTCCATTATATCCATACTCATATTACCCCTACCTTCACTCTACCAAATTCTCCATATATCACCTTTCCATCATCTCCATACTCACCTTTCCATCCACCAAGTCAAGGCAAAGTCAAGATTTCGATCGGCGGATTCGGGCTTCTAAATCAAAAAGGTTCGCTTTCACTTGCCTGTTTTTACTTTTTAATCATGTAATTTATATTTCATTTCCCTTACTTGTGCATATTTTGTAAATAAAAAAATCTCATATTATATTGCATGATGATGAATATAAACTCTCGAAATTAATTAAACTTCTCCCCGCTTTATTTCATTTTAATATCGATTTTAGTAGAGTATGTTCTCTGACAGGTGAATTCGAGAGTTCTTATAACTCTCGAATTCGTAAACTTACCCCTGAACTTAGAATCGGGTTTCCTAGACTAGAGTTATTTTTATTATTTTTATGGTTTGTCGGTTTCCTTAAATAGGTTGGCGACTCTTTTTTTCTTTTTTTACGATCCGTTTAATTATTTAACATTAGAATTTGCACTAAAATAATTAAAAATGGCTTAACTTCTCCCATTCATCATATTCAAGGCCAAAACCGAGAGAAAGTGGGTCAGGAAACAATAAAACCCGCACGGGATATACTATTTCCAACCCCTTTTCTCTGGCCCAGTGAAACAGGCGGCCCAGCCCAAGACCGGTCAAAACCCGCGCGAGTTTTGACTGTTCTTGGCGGCCCGACTGCTTTCTCTTGGGCCTGAATTTATTGTTTGGGTCGATTTTAGGTTATTATTAATATATTTTGGGGTAATTTCAAATATTTGAATAATAAAACGGATTTGTAAAATAAATAAAATTTTACCACCCCGAAAATGAATTTCGAAAATAAAAATATCCTTATTTAAGGAGTAAGCAACCTTAGTCGGCTCCCGATCACGTAATTAGCGCATCACGGGAAAAAGTGATCACTTTTCCTGGGTTTCTACAGATTGGCAACTCCACTTGGGACTTAAACTTAAAAAGAGGGTAAAACTTGAAAAAATCGAATTAATTTGAAATAGGAAAAGGGAGAAGTTGATTATTTTCGCGATTTTATAATTCTTTTTAGGCATCCTTTGCATACCGGGCCACTAATCGCGTCTTTTGACACATTAGCACAAAGGCGACGGTTAGGCTATACCTAGGTGATTCCCTCGAGAGCAGGCGGGCCACTACTTGTGGGATGCACCCTACATCGCCAAGCATTTGGTCTCCTCTCTCCTCGCGTTACACTCAAAGGGCTTCCTTGAAGTTCTTTGAGCAATACCTCACACTCCTTACCTAAGGGTATGGAGCATGAAGATGAAAACGTGCGGTAGGCCATGTAATCCAAACATAGAACCTTGGTTTAGGGTATCCCTTCATGTTGTATGGTATGTGCTATGTGCTACCCCTTCCCTTTTCCTTTTGTTTTAGAGTCGACTCTAGTTTAGAAGTTTTGTTCTAGTCCATATAAAATTCATTGGGTTGAGAAAATGATTATTCATTAATTAGAATAATTGACTCAAAAGGCATCATGGTTAGCCCAAGTGGAAGGGCCCATTTATGCTTGAAGGATAATTATTTGAATTAATAAATAAAAATCGACTCACCTTTGATGATATTATATTGCCCTTTACAAAATTCTTCTAACGAGGGCCCAAAATTAATTAAAAAGTCCAACAAAGTTAGTGGATAGCGTTTTTTATTGTATAATAGTCACTAAGTTCGAGGAAATTAATTTGTCGATTTAATTAATAAATCCACCGCATTTATGGTCGGCTCGTTGTTAGGCCCAACCATATTGGATTTGTTGATTAGGCCCATAAAATAATTATGACTCGCTTATTGTTGACTTTATTCAATCCTTTACAATATCTATTTTCCTTGACTAAGAAATGTAATAAAATAAAAAGAGGTAAAAAAAAAGGGTCATCAGTCTTGTTGAACATTATTCTAGTCCGCATAAAAGTCATTATCGCTTGAGCTGTCTGAATTGTTGGACCAAGTTATGGATTCGCCTTAAAACGGTCGGCCGTGGTTATGGCCCATCCGAATTGAGAAACACTGACTTGAACCTATCAATTTATACCCCGCTCGCTGTGTTTGACTTTACTCGGCCCTTTATAATGTTCTGTCCATAGGTCCATATAGAGTTGGGTCATGCACTCCCAAAAGTGGGTGAGTCCTTTGTGTCGGCATATATGTGTCGAGTCAGTTAGGATCATATAGGTCTCTTAAGGCATACATGCACCGGGTAGTATGTGTCAGAGTATGTCATCGAGTGTTCTAACTTCGAATTTCCATGCAGGCATCTTTAATGATCGACTCCGAGCCCGCATTCGAGATCAATGAACTGGTCGTTTGATTCCAAACCCGCATTACGATCCATCTGCAACTAGTGACTGCATCATGTCTGGAGAGCAATTCCAAGAGATCCTGGTCCAAAGCACCGAAGCTAACATCATGAAGCATTTGTACAAGCTCTACCCCAAAATGTAGGGTCTTGTATTCGCTAATACCCTAGAGCAGGAGCAAAAGATGAACAAAAGCCTGAATGAACAACAACAGGTGATGGATGGCATGCTGCAGGCCATCTCTAAGATCAACACCTAGTTAGGGCTGGATGCTGAAGAGGATGACAAAGAAGTACAAGGATATGAATCTGAACCTGAAATCATCAAGACATCCTCGGACTCTGGAGGAATAGGGATATCTAAAGCTAAGGTTAACACGCTTGAAGTGTCAAAACCTACAAGGGACCCCGCTGTTAAGGCCCTTGAGCAGAAGTTAGAGAGCCTCACCAAGGCAATGAGCTCTGTGCCGGCCTTTGCTGACAAATACTTAGAGGTTCCATTGCCCGTTCAACCGACTTTGAAGATAGCTGACAAGGTTGAAGTGCCAAATATTAGGTTCAAACCTTCTGAGAACCCTGTTCATCATGTTGAGGAGTTCATGAGGCTGGCACCTTTAAACCGAATTGAAGTTGACTTATACTCTACCGTCTACCCATCCACCCTAGATGGAGAAGCAAAGTATGGTATCATGCGCTATCACCCCAAATCAAAGATAACTGGCTGAATTGTTCAAAGCTTTCATCCACTATTACACACGCATCCAGAAGAAACAAGCTACGGTGGACGACCTAACCGTCTTGAAACAGCGGGATGATGAGTCTTTTATGGATTACTTTGAGAGATGGCATACAAAATTGTCCCACATCAACGAGACAATCCCTCTCCGCCTACAGTTATCAACCTTTAAGCTAGGACTCAAGAGCAGCCTATCCAAGCACTTGGGGTATCTTGTCGTCAAAGACTTTGATTACTTGAAGGACATCTGCGTCCAATTAGAAGGTATGCACAATGATAAGACAACTTCGCTGGATGGAAGGGGTCCAGCTCCAACAGGAGGGCTACTAGTGCGGCAAGCCACCCTCGTAAAATCATGGAGACTAACTCTATCCAGCGCAAGGGGCCTTACGTACCAAAATATGAGACTTATACGCCATTGGATGTTCCTTACTCTCAGGTTCTCGACCGTCTGGTCAAGAAAGGTACCCTGGTTTTGCCCTTACCGAAAGAAGAGCCAGAAATCAAAGACATAAATTGGAGTGCCAACCAATTTTACCGTTATCACCGTTGCCGAGGGCATGACACTGAGAAATGTTGGACTTTAAGGAACAAGATAGAAGATATGATAAGAGCAGGGACGTTGCCAATGGCAAAAGCTGCCAAGAAACCAAACAATCAAAGTAATCCTATGCCGGAGCATTCAAATGTTATTCTCTGTGGGGATTTCAGCTTCGACCCCTCCACTTTGATTGTAGAAACGGGTCAACTTGTCCCCGAAGTAATTGGGTTCCCTGAAGGTCTATTCATCCATGGTATTTGGGACAGTGACGAGTGTGACGAGGATGACGAGTACGAGCACTCCGAGACAGAATGGATGGAGAAAGATGAACCAGATGATGTGGCATTTCTTACTCGGTCTGGCCGCCATAACTATAAGAACACCACCATCCCAGTGGCTATTCCTAACCCTACACCAACGACTGGCAGTGACAATCAGACCTCCTGTGAAGACCCTATTCTTTCTCAACTCAAAAAGACCAGGGCTGAGGTGACCATATGACAACTCATATGCACATCGCGTGCTCATAGACAGAAGATGTTGGACACCCTTACAGCATTCACGGTATCCTTACAGTGCAATGTTCCAATAAAACTATCCTTACAGTGCAATGTTACAACAACTCCTGAATCATTGGTTGCTCATGTGACCACCCAACAAGAGATGATAACTTTTGGGACTGAAGATCTACCTCAAGGAGGAGCGTCCAACAACAAAGCCATGTACCTTACATTGCAATGTTCCAACAAAACTATCCAACTGGTTCTGGTTAACAATGGTTCAGTTGTAAGTGTATGCCCTTGGAGGACGGCACAGAAGTTGGGAGTGCAACAACAACACTTGGCTCAAAACGGTGTACAACTTAGGGTTTATGACAATTCACCCCGAAAATCAGTCGGATCCATAGTGTTGCCCATTACTACTGGCAACATCACTCGGAATGTGGAATTCGTGGTGCTAGACGTTCCAGCCTCCTTCAATTTGCTACTAGGGAGGCCGTGGCTTCACGAGTGTAATGCTATAGCATCCACCCTACATCAGAAGGTAAAAATGTTGGTTCAAGGTTAAGTGATCACCATCTCGGGAGAGTCTATCAATGCTGTTTTCACTCCTAAACAGTTAACTCTCGAAGTGGAGCACAACTCAATGGACGAAGAACTCCACAACTTTGAGCTTGTGGCGATGATGAGCCAGGATGAAGCACCTTTTGATTTCGATCCCTACTCAAATCCCAAGGTACATGCTATGCTCAAGAGACAAGGATATTTCCCTGGGATGCCACTAGGAAGGAATCCGAAAAACAAAATTCCTCCTGTGTTCAAGACCTTTAAGCAGAAGGGAAGGTTTGTCTTAGGCTACAAACCAACTGAGAAGGAGGTCAGGCTCGCAAAGATGGCTATCGTTGAACAGAAGAGGATAGACAATCCTCCCAGTTTATTCCAAATGAAGCCCTATCTGCTCACTCTGAACGGGCAATTTGTTAGGGAAGGTGATGACTTCCCCTACTATGGGTTCCCTGAGCCATTCTATCTAAATAACAAAGGATTTCAAGTCGTTGGACTAGAAGTCGTCGATGATTGCTCCATTAATATGGCTACTGTCTTTGTTCCCTCTCGAGACAAACAACCTCCATTAGACGGACTCATCTTGCTGGGAGCAACATTTTTAGCATGCTGTTTGGACAAGAAGTTCTCCCCGAGAAGTTTGAAGCTGATGTTGTTATTGCTACTCTGTCCAATCCAAGCTTCGATCCAAGTCTCATGATCTCTGAAGTCTGAAGGAGAAGAAGCTAAGGCGGTCTCGTGGGTCGATGCTGAGGAGAATAATTTTGCTTTATCTGTAGGAGAGTCTGTTCCTAAGGACATAGAGTCAGGTTTTAAGGGTTTAGAGTCAGGTGGGTCAGGTCTTGAGTCTGCTGGCGATGTATTCCTTTCTGCATTCAATAAGATGAACCTTTCTGCTTACTCTAATTCTTCTTTCCCCTCTTCCCAGAACTGCTGCGCCAATAATAATCTGGAATTTAATGAACCCTTAAAAGAATTTTCTAATGAACATGAGCATAAAATGGCGGTATTGGAAGACACTATCACCATAAATGTGGGCACGGAAGAACAATCTCGGGAGTTGAAGTTAGGTAGCTCACTCACAGCTGAAGAACGGGTAGCATTCACAGAGCTTCTCAAGGAGTTTCGTATTCGCATGGTCCTACGAGGAAATGCCTGGGATTGACAGGGAGATTGCGGAACACACCATACCTTTGCTTCCTAATGCAAAGCCAGTTCGACAAAAGGCTAAGAGGATCAAGCCTGAATGGGCTAAGAAGATTGAGGAAGAAGTGATCAAGCAGCTTAACGATAAAATCATCAAAGCAGTCCAATACCCCGAATGGATTGCTAACATTGTCCCAATACCCAAGAAAGATGGGAAAGTACACATGTGTGTAGACTTTCGAGGCCTAAGCAAAGCTAGTCCCAAGGATAGTTTCCCCTTACCTCACATCGATGTATTAGTGGATAACACTTGCGGGCATGAGCTCCTATCCTTTATGGATGGATATGTTGGTTACAATCAAATCAAAATGGCGGAAGAAGACATGGAGAAAACCTCATTCACTACACCATGGGGAACATACTGCTATGTGGTTATGCCTTTTGGTCTCAAAAATGCTGGGGCAACATATCAGAGGACAGCCAACACCCTACTTCATGATATGATGCACATAGAGGTAGATGTTTATGTAGATGACATGATCGTTAAGTTCAAATCAAGGGAGGGTCACATTCCTAACCTCCGTAAGTTCTTCCTACCACTTCAAGATGCGGCTTAATCCAGCAAAGTGCACTTTTGGTGTTACCTCTGGGAAGTTGTTAGGTTATGTGGTTAGTCAACGGGACGTTGAAGTTGACCCTTCAAAGATAAAGGCTATCCAAGAGTTGCAACCACCCAGGACAGAAAAAGAGATAAGAGGCTTCCTAGGACGAGTCCAATACATCAGCAGGTTCATCTCAAAGCTCACCATGACATGTGAACCTTTGTTCAAGAAACTAAAGAAAGGGAGCAAAATAGAATGGGACGATCAATGTCAAGCGGCCTTTGATAAGATCAAGGAGTATTTGCAACATCCTCCAGTCCTCATGTCGCCAGTACCAGATGAGCCTCTACTCCTTTACCTTTCCGTGACTAGCTCATCAATGGGGGGCTATGCTAGCTCAGAAGGTTAAAGGTCAGGAGAGCACCATCTACTACTTGAGCTAGAATTTCTTGGACTGTGAAATTCGATATGCAGACATAGACAAAATGGCTCTTGCACTAGTGTGGGCCACCAAGAAGTTAAGACATTACATGCTTTCACGTACTGTATATGTCATAGCTGAGAAAAATCCCATCAAATTTCTCATGGAGCAACCTACCATCAACAACCGCATTGCTCGATGGGTGGTCATGCTTTTCGAGTTCAATCTTCTGTATTTACCCCAGAAATCCATCAAAGGACGGGTTGTTTCAGATTTCCTAGCTGCTTCACCATCACAGGAACCTCCAAGCACTCACTTGGAATTCCCGGATAAGGACATATTCTTCATTGACGAAATAACATGGGAATGTATTTCGACGGAGCTTCCAATAAAATGGGTTGCAGAGTAGGAATACTACTGATCTCTCCAGAAGGCGCACATGTCCATGTATTTGTAAAGTTGGACTTCGATGCTACCAACAACGCTGCCGAATACGAAGCATGCATCAAGGGATTACAAGCTGCATTGACCCTGGGTGTACGTCACATAAAAGTTTTTGGAGATTCTAGCCTCATCATTAATCAGGCTAAAAATACAAGGAAGTCCCGAATGAATGCCTTATAGCATATCGACAGAAGCTCTTGGGACTTGCTGACCAATTCGAGCAAATCAGCTTCCAATACCTCTCAAGGGATCACAATGAGTTAGTTGACGCCTTAGCCAAGTTGTCTTCAATGATATCAATACCATCAGGCACGCTCGAATTACCAGTAGTAGTGGAGCGACAGTCTGAACCTGCGTATGTTTGCAACCTAGAGGCACAAGAGGAACAAACTAAGGAATGGTTCCATGACATATACAATTTTCTTCGGAAAGGAGAATTTCCAGCTGAGTTGGATGCTCGAGGACAGCGAGCGGTCAGGTCTCTGGCAACACAATACTGCTTGATCCAGGATCGGCTTTACAAGAAATCACCTACGGGCATTAATTTGTTATGCGTTGATGCTAGGAGCGCCAAGAAGATCATGACTATTGTACATGGAGGCAAATGAGGTCCCCACATGAATGGATGTATGCTGATGAAAAAGATTCAAAGGGCCGGTTACTATTGGTCTACTATAGAGGCAGATTGGTTAAAGTTCGTTCGAAAGTGCCACAAATGCCAAGAATACGCCAACCGACAGCATCAACCCCCGTCATACCTAACTACTTTGACATATCCATGGCCATTCTCAGTGTGGGGTATTGACATCATTGGCAAGATACACGCAACCGGAACAGGAGGACATGAGTACATATTGGTCGCCATCGATTACTTCACTAAGTGGGTGGAGGCAACTTCTTTTGCCAAACTCACATCCAAGCAAGTGGCCAAATTCATCTTTCAAAACATCATATGTCGGTATGGAGTGCCCCATGAGATCATTAGTGACAATGGAAGCCATTTTCGGAAGGAAGTAGAAACTTTGCTCGCCACTTACAAAATCCAGCATCACCGATCTTCACCTTATCGACCTCAAGCTAACGGAGCTGTAGAAGCGGCCAATAAAACAGTGGCTGGAATCATCAAGAAAATGGTTGTCACTTACAATGATTGGCCTTATAAGTTGGCATTTTCTCTATGGGGATACCTAATCTCTATACGAACTGCTACAGGTGCGACACCATATTCCTTGGTATGTGGGATGGAGGCGGTTTTACCGATTGAAGTAGCAATCCCTTCGTTATGGATAGTGGCTGAAAGTGAATTCCCAGAAGCGGAATGGGCTAGGGCAAGGTTCGAGGAGTTGATGTTGATGGATGAAAGGCGATTGAGAGCATTACATAATGTGCAAGTATACCAAAGTAGGATCACTCGTGCTTTTAATAAAAAGGTGAAAAGTTGTTCGCTTCAAGTAGGTGATTTGGTGCTTAAGGAGATGAGGGCACCTATAGAAGATCCGAGGGGAAAGTTTGCACCTAATTGGAAGGGTCCTTACATGATTAAGGATATTTTGCCAGGAGGAGCAGCTCGACTTGCTACCATGGATGGAGAAGATATAATTCAGCCTACGTATTTAGATCAACTCAACCGATACTATGCTTAATAAAACCACGCAATTGGAAAAACCAATTTTCAAACACTTGGGATATATTTAATAAATGCTCGTGTACATAAAGAAAATAAAATTTGCAAGAACACAATAATTGTAAACAATATTTCCCCTTTATTAATTGATAATGCAAGTACACTGCTTGTAACATAAGAAAATTCAAAATGCATAATTAAATAAAAGACTATTATGGCAAAGCAGTTTCAGTTCCTTCATTCCCATCCATCTTCTAAACTTGCTTCACTTTCTCTACTTCGCCAGTGGTCTCATGGTCGGTCTCCATGTCTCTAGGTCCGTTAATAGCTTTCTCTTTGTCCTTGGGCTTATAGGCCCGCATGCCTGGTTTTCGTGCCTCCACTCTCGGACCAAATCTATCTTTCATCGAGTCTCTTGCGCCCAGACAGTCCTTGACCGAAGTACGGGGACCCAATCTTTCCTTTGCAGATGCTTGCCTTCGTCTCGCTTCCCTAGCACGGCGAGAGTCATTAGCCGCAATTAGCCATTCATGGTAATCAGCATCGGCAATATGAGACACATGTATCTTTGGAGGGGCTCTGAGAGTTGGCTTTCTTTCCCAGTATTTCAGCGATGACTCAATCATCGAACTTCGAAGCATTAACTGATCAGGAGTTTCACATAGAAGCTCAGGAATGTCCTGCTTGCGACCTATTTGGCGTTTCACTCGTGCCGGAAAATAAAAGGTCATGTGCGTCAAGCCGACGAGACACACATAGGCATTGTGGAAGTCATGGGACACATATTCGGAAATGTGCCACCATTTGATCCACCATGAGATCTCCCGAGGCTCCTTTAAGAATGTGATCCATTCCGTGACCGAGCGAAGGTCGGTATATTTCCTCTTTCTCTGACAGTAGTTCGCCATCGCCGACGAACTCCGAGGTTCTTCGATGAGGCCCAAGTGTTCCATTAACCAGATCTGTCGAACAGTTAGCCAGAGTTAGATTGCATGCCAATTATCTCACACTAACGAAAAAAATAATAATATAAAACCCGTGCGGGTTTTACAAGCAGTAGAGACAGAAACTGAGCAGAAGTGGGAAGAAGGAGTGACATACCTGGAGTAGCAGGGGTCTTCCTCGGAAATCATGTTCTGGAATCAGATCATCCAAGCCCATCATGGTTTCCGCTAACATTAGATGCATGGGATTGTAGCCCCAAGACATGTCTTCGACAATTTGGATCAAGTTCGCTGGTCCGGTTCTTTTGCCGCCATGGTAGAAGCAGAACTCACCGAGAAGGCATAATACGAGCGCTCGCACTCGTATCACGGGACTGTATTCCAAGGTATCGGGCGATTGAAAAAATTCAACAATGGTTTGAATGTGTACCTTTTCACCAAATATTGCGCTTCCGATAACCCGGGACGGAAGACATAAGAGCTCCTTGTATTGCTTGGGGATGTCCGTTGGCATTGGAGGCGACGTCGGCCGAGCAAAGTGATTTGTCCCTAGGATCGAGGACCATTCCTCTGGAAGTGAACATAACTCTTTCCAAGCAAAGCGGAAGACATGCATCTTCGGATCCCAAAAAGTCTCCGCCGCCCGGAGAAAGTCGTGATTGATTCTCACTTGTTGAAGACTCAGCAAACTTGTTAACTTATATCTTCCGAGCTCTTTCTTCTATTCCTTGGACAAGGTGCTCATCCAAGTTGCAAGTTTCTTCTCGAATGCCATGAGAATCGGGAGGATGTGCTTTGTGTTTTTTTTAGGAGAATATGTGAAGAAGACTTTGAAGTGATGATGAGGAGTGATGATTATATGAGGTATTTATACACCTTCATGCATGATCAAAAATGGAGAAGACAACCAGCAACGATCACATAGTCGTTGCCCTCCATATGCCATAATTTCAGCCCATCAGCAATGGCTGAAAAAAAAAAAAGAAAAATCAAAACCCGTGCAGGTTTTGATGTGCCCAGATCCACGTGCACGCCTGTCCAAGCCCAAGCCCAGGGCCTGCTGAAGAGAAAGCCCGCGTGCGTTTTCTAACGACATGGGCCGCCTCTCCGCAGCTCGGCCCACCCGCTTCTGATTGTAATTGGGCCCTGGAATTGAATTGGCCCGTTCGTGTATTTTTGATGTTTTGGATCTGGACCCAATGATGCTCGGTTCTGAAATTTTTGCTCGAGATTACTCTGACACTTAAGTTTTTGTTTTCTTTTTGGGGAAGCGGGATTAAGTTGGGATTAATCCTGTCATGTAGAGAGTCGTTCAAAAATGCATTAATAAAATAAAGGGTTTTTGGACATCAATAATACCAACTTTGGGGGTATTGGATATTAATAATACAAACTATTTTCTTGGACATTAGCAGTACGAACTATTGACCTATTTTCCTCTAATAGTATACCGTCAAATTATTATGGTTTTAACTCATCAAAAAGATGGTGTGACTCCATAATATCTGACATAGAAGGCATATTAATGTCCACGTCAACATTTTCTACCAAACCTCTGCCTTCCAAGTCACACATCATGGAGCCACATCATATTTCCGATGAGTTAAAACTATAACAACTTGGTCGTGTACTGTTGGAGGAAAATAGGTCGATAGTTGTTACTACTAGCGTCCAAGAAAATAGTTTGTATTATTAATATCCAATACCCCTAAAGTTGATATTATTGGCGTCCAATAATCCTAAAATAAAATCATGCATTCACCAAGTCTTGCATATAAAAAGAGAAACAAAATTCATAAGAGTCTTGCATTAAAATAAAAAAAAAAGTACAAATTAGTCTTGCATAACAAAAGTCTAAAAATGAATAGAGTCTTGCTTGTCAAAAGTTTGATCACCAGAGGGAGCCTGAATGGCCGCTGTCTTCGACCAGGCTGGCTCCAGCATGAGAAGTCCTAGCGTTGGAAGCACCAGTTGAGCAGAAATGGGTATCCCAAGAATAGTAGTTAGAACCAGGAGCCGTCTGCGGTGGCCCAGACAAGGGAACTTCAGAAAGATGCACGCTTGACGGTGATGATATGGAATGCTCCTGTGAACCGGCTAGCCATGAATGGTCAGGAACACGCCACTCAACAGAAGGGGCAGGCCATACAGGACCAGTTTCGTAATCGGAGGTTGGCCAACCAGAAGAGGTAGATCCTCCTAGCCAAGAATGTTGAGGTGCAGCACTGTTGCGTACTCGCAGGCCATGAAGGACCCATTCCAGGAGCTGGGACTGGCCATCCAGCAGAGTAAGACCCAGAGCCAAAGGAGGAGGCGTCGTATAGTGCAGGACGTGAGGTAGTGTCATCCGCTAGGGCCTGACCGCCAAGATACCCTACGGATGCACCTGAATCATGGTCCCTCACCACAATCTCACGACCACGGCGAGCCGAACGTACTGAAGCTGGAGTGCGGCGAGAATGAGAAGGCCAGTTGGTAGCACTCGACTCTGAAGCATCTTCCACCCAATATGAACGAGGCTGGGTATCGCCACCATACCCAACACTATGATATGACCTCTTCCATAGGACGACGACCTCTGCTGGGCCATGTCCTCTTCCATAGGACGACGACCTCTGCTGCCAGATCTGCTATGATGGGACCTCGTTGAGTGGTGACCCTCGACCATGATGCCTTTATCGCGACCCTCTGGCGCTACTGCTAGTGGAGGGCAAGAGGACCCACCAACCTCTTACCGAGGTCGGCTCCGAGAAGAATATTCCCCTATCGAAGAACGACGTGGGGGCTCGGTACGAGGAACTCCTGCAGTAGAACGTCGAGGTGGTTCCCGAGGAACGGACTCCGTATCGGCCTCCATATCAGCCCTTCCGGCAGTATGTTCGCGATACCTGCCTGAGCCAGTGAATGCCTGGTCAATGTGCTTCAACATAGTACTCCACTCTTTGGTCATTTGTCGGAAGAAGGCCCATCTTGGCTGAAAGATAATGAGAACAAGGTTATACATATATAAGCAGGCATATGGGATAAAAGGAAGCAACGAAAAATGAAGAATTACTGGTTTTCGATCGAATTCTTTGAGTGCAGAGCAGTGACTGCTGGTCTCAACGTCCAAGAAACCGCCAATCCTTCTCCTCGCTGGTGGAGCCTCCACCTCAGCAGCCTAGCATAGGTCCCCAGCTGCAGACTTTATGGTTAGGAATCAGCCAAAAGCACAACGGAGAAAAAGAGAAGAGACACTTACCACTCGGGGCGCTAAACGACTCAAGTAGCGCTGAAATTCCTCATCAAATTGCTCCTGTGGGACGTCATGCACAAAGTTGTCGAAGTCTTGGCCACGAATCCAATCTCCCAAGGCATCCGGAGTGACGCGCCATGGCTCGCACATGTGCTCTGGAGGATCCTGGGGTATAAGGCCAGGATATCCCCCCAGGATTTGTCTCGTAGCTGTCTCCCCAAGGTACCATATGAAACCCGAGGGTCCCTCCATAAGGATATGGAGGCGAGTGTCATGCTCCACCTGTTGCAAAAGGATGGGTAATCCACCCAAGTCAAAGTCCGCCCATGAACGCCAATTCACTTGATCCTGTGAAAGAAAGAGGGTCATTTCAAGAATGGAGGCAAAAAAAAATAAGATAAAAATGTCAGTCATAACGAAATACCGGGGTAAGGTCATCCAGCACACGACGAATGCGATCGAGACTGCTTGACTGGAATTTCTTCCCTCGAATGGCCTAGGTAGTCCAGCGTTCAGCAGCCGGAACTGTCTTATCTTTCTTGGAGCGAATACCCAAACGCAGCATGTACTCGTAGGCCTATGACTACATGAACATAAAGTCAAAGAAAAGAGTAAAAGAGTAGCAAAACTACAAAGAGAAAAGTCTCGGGTACATACCTCGAGCACCTTCCACAAAGAAGGACCATACTGGTAACGAGTGTAAGACTCGTGGAGGTAAACTGGATCATCATCTAGTGACAGTCTGACACCGTGGCGAAGCCAGAGGATGAAGTTGGCATACGCTACTTTGCCCTAGTTCAAGTTCCGGACATTGTTCAGGTCCAAGAGATTTCGAAACCAGGTCAGAGTAGTGTTATCTCCCTGGTTGACGAAAAGAGTGGCGGAGATAATGTACGCCAGGAAGATAAAGCAGCGTTGATCCCCTGGCAAATTCTGAAGGTTGGCGTCGCGGATGGGCTGCCGGCGCGCGTGGCGAGGTGGATAGGCCCCGCCCTGGTCTAAACGCTACCGACACCGACCCAGAAGATCCAAGACCATCGGCGGAATCTCGGCATCAAAGACTACGTCTCGCCCGCCCCAAGGAAGATCGGTGATCATAACAAAGTCCGTGGGCGTAACCGTCATCTCGCCCACAGGCAAATGAAAGGAATTGGTAGTGTCCCAAAACATTTCTGCTATAGCACAACCTATAACACGAAATGTACGGCCTTTCCAGGCCACCAAGCATTTCCATAACGGCATGAGACCTACCGTAGTCAAGGTGTTGTTAACGAAGTCCCTAGGAATTGAGTCGGCTACCTTAAGGAGATCCTTTAGGACGCCGGGAGTTTTCAAGTTATTCTCCTAGTGGCAAAACAGAAAGGGCTAGTTCAAGTCGGGGGCTCACCTAATACATAGGACCAATGCATATTCTTTCGGACCCCAGCTGGACTCAGCACCAACACTGGGCTCGCAGCCATGGCCCACGAGATAAATAAATTGGAAAAAACGAAGAAAACAACAAAAAACAAAAAGACATCTTATTACGGCCAAAATAAGCCGGCCCAGCAGAATTAAAACCCGCACGGGTTTTAATTCTCTGATGGGCCGACCATCCAGGCCCAGTGTCTTTTTGGCGGTCGATGGGCCAGAAAACCCGCGTGGGTTTTCTCTGTCCTAGTGGGCCATTTTCTCGTCGATTGGGCCGAGCATGCATAAAACCCACGCTAATTTCCTCTTGAGTCGGGTTTGGTCCATATTTCAAATTGGGTTATCACTGTAATACGTGAATAAATTAAAAGGAGGCATCGATCATGAAGACATGCATGCTTAAAATAATAAAAATCGACAAGACATGAAAAAAATAAATTCGTGCTTGCTCATTTATTAAACTAATCATCAAAAGAGAAGTTTCGAAAGTTACCTTGCCATGGGAACGGTAGAACCAAGCATGCTTCCAAGAATGAATAGTGAGGTCTGAAGGGTCGGCGTTCGCACCCGAAATAAAGTTGCGCCTTGAGGACATTTCATGGAGCCATGCCGCCGCATGAGAAAGAGGAGGATTTCTACGACCTCTAGGATGCATTTTCTAAAGAACCCAAATTATCTCCAAAAAGCAATTTTTTTCTAGAGAGAGAAGAAGGAGCTAGAGAGATGAGGAGGAGTTAAGATGTGAATGAGTAAGGAGAATGAGGCTTGGTATTTATAGAAATGTTGAGTGAATATCAACCGCTCGTTTCTAGAACCCGCCTCGAGATGCCAAATGCGTTTCAATGGCTGAAAAATCCAAAGGTCATCACTTTGCCACCCAAAGAGGAGATCGAGCTGCGTGGCACTCCCTCATCCACACAAGAATCGGGCCCCACCTTGATTCCCTTCACGAGGAAAAGAAAAGAAAAAAAAAGGGGGGCCAAAACCCGCGCGGGTTTTGAGCTCGCTACAGGCCCGTTCTCGCGGCTCAGAGCCTTTTAATGGCCCAGCAGAGGTTATAAAACCTGCACGGGTTTTATGCCAATATTTGCCAAAATTTCTACGGCCCATGGGTTCCCAAAATTCAGGTAAAAAAATCTGAACCCATTCGCATTTCAGAAAAACTTATACTTAATTTTCTTATGATTTTCAGGTTGCCGCATAAAAGAGCGCTATCAATCAGGTTGCCGCATAAAAGAGCACCATCATCCAGTTGCCGCATAAAAGAGCACCATCATCCAGTTGCCGCATAAAAGAGCACCATCATCCGGTTGCCACATAAAAGAGCACCACCTGCGACGGTCGTCAAACGGTCGCCACCTAAAGGCCTCCAACGATGTTGCCAACACAGTCGTTCAAACGGATTCAACTTAAAGGTCTCCAGCGACATTCTCAGCATCAGTCGTCCAACGGTTACCACCTAAAGGTTACCAACGACCTCTTCATCAGCCACAGTCGTTCAAACGGATTCCACTTAAAGGTCTCCAACGACACCTCCAGCACAGGTTGTCCAACGGTTGCCATCTAAAGGTTACCGACGAATCATCATTAGCAAAATCAGTCGGTCGCCAAATAAAAGAGCACCGCCAGCATCAAGACAAACATCAAGTCTACTTTGACCTTTGTCCTATTCAGACTCGATCAAAGTGGGGGCTCTTTGTAGACACCGGGATTTGCACCGATATAATCCCGACTTATCAAAAGTATGAATAAAACATTTGGGTCGATACCAAAGTGGATCATTGGTTCAATGAGCAAAGCAAGCAAAACAATAAAAAGCGGCCCAGTACCAAGAATAAAACCCGCACGGATTTTATTCAAGAAAAGCGGCCCAGAACCAGGACAGGCCCATGGCGCGCCCCGGCCCAGACTGCAAAACCCGCGCGGGTTATCTTCTTGCCAAAACGCGTCGTTCTGCTCGTCCACGTCAGCAATCCGTGGTCAGGATTTATAAAACCCACGCAGGGTTTATCTTTGAGAATCCGGCGCCAAAATCCCATGCAAAGCCCTTGATTTTAGCCCACATGCTTTGACCTTTGCCCTTGACTTGGGTGCTACGTGATTGCATGGCATGATCATAGGGATGTGTCCCCCATGATTTTCCCTCCATTTCCCTCCTAAACACCACCTCACTCACCTATAAATACCCCCCATTTCACCCTCACTAATTATCAACAACTCTCATAAACCACCACCATTATACTCCCATTCTCACCAACTATCATCATAATCCTACCTACACTCTCTTAAACTCTCTCCATTATATCCATACTTATATTACCCCTACCTTCACTCTACAAAATTCTCCATATATCACCTTTCCATCATCTCCATACTCACCTTTCCATCCACCAAGTCAAGGCAAAGTCAAGATTTCGATCGGCGTGTTTGGGCTTCTAAATAAAAAATGTTCGCTTTCACTTGCCTGTTTTTACTTTTTAATCATGTAATTTATATTTCATTTCCTTTACTTGTGCATATTTGTAAATAAAAAAACTAATTTTATATTGCATGATGATGAATATAAACTCTCGAAATTAATTAAACTTCTCCCCGCTTTATTTCATTTTAATGTCGATTTTAGTAGAGTCTGTTTTCTGACAGGTGAATTCGAGAGTTCTTATAACTCTCGAATTCGTAACCTTACCCCCGAACTTACAATCGGGTTACGTAGACCAGAGTTATTTTTATTATTTTTATGGTTTGTCGGTTTCCTTAAATCGGCTGGCGACTCTTTTGTTCTTTTTTTACAATCCGTTTAATTATTTAACATTAGAATTTGCACTAAAATAATTAAAAATTGCTTAACATCTCCCATTCATCATATTCAAGGCCAAAACCGAGAGAAAGTGGGCCAGGAAACAATAAAACCCGCACGAGATTTACTATTTCCAACCCCTTTTCTTCCGCCCAGAAAAGCAGTGTATTGACAGACTACAAAACCCGCGGGTTTGGTATCTTCGCGACATTGCTTTCTCTTGTGCCTGAATTTATTGTTTGGGTCGATTTTAGGTTATTATTAATATATTTTGGCGTAATTTCAAATATTTGAATAATAAAAACGGAATTGTAAAATAAATAAAATTTCACCACCCCTAAAATGAATTTCCAAAATTAAATTATCCTTATTTAAGGATTAAGCAACCTTTGTCGACTCCCGATCACGTAAGTAGCGCATCACGGGAAAAGTGGTCACTTTTCCCGGGGTCCTACAACCGTCACCAACACCAGCACCAGCACCAACACTAACACCAACCAAGGAGGTCCTTAGCGTCCATGACATCACCTTTGTCAACCATGACATTCATGCTGCCACAAGAAACGGCTCTGATGGCAACCATGACAACGTTTGGAACCCCAATGACCTCGAGTGGCACTTACTGTGAAAGGTGAAATACTCATTTGGTTCTTTTGTGTTTCTATAAATTTTTCATATAGTGTAGTGAGTTTGTTCTTCTTTCCATCCTTGATTTTGATTTTGGTTTTGGCGATTTAGGTTTATAGATTGAGTTAGATAGGTTATTTGATGCACTCATATCCATCAGGAAGGAAACTGTCAAGATAGAGATGGGAAAAGCTGATGCTAGCAAAAATGTCCTCGAAGTAAAAGTTTTTAATTAGTTTCTTCATCATTTGTACTTTTTTTTTTTCTTACTTTGGATGATGATACACTGTTTTTTACTTTTGTTATTGTTTAATAGTTTCCACTTTGCATCCAATTTTGATTGTAACTAACCAGAAAATAAAACCCAAATGCAATATCACATCTTCAAATTATATAGGTTTTGATGTAAATGAGAATGGAATGTGAGAAATTTATGAATGGGAGAAAAATGACAGAAGAAAATATTGTGTATTATGTTGTATATCTACTGGAGGAACAACAAGCCAAAGGCTATTTATACACGGAGATAGCCAAAGGCTCTAACCAAGATCAAGGTAACTGAATCTTGAATCTTGATAAGAAATAAAAAACACCTTTATATTTCCACACTCCCCCCTCAAGGTGAAAATACTGTAGTATCAACCAGACCTAGTCTAGCAGATAAATGGTTATGTTGTGACTCTCCCAAAGGCTTGGTCATTATATCAGCAAGTTGATCCTTTGAAGCAACATAAGCAGTCTACATAAAACCCACTAACAGCTTGTCTCTTGTGTAGTGGCAATCAATGTTCAGATGCTTTGTCCTCTCATGAAAAACAGGATTTTCTGTAATGTGCATAGCTGCTCGATTGTCACAATACAATGTAACAGGCAGCTCAACTGGTATCTTCAAATCCTGGAATAGATTTGCTATCTACACCAACTCTGTTGTAGTTGTAGACATTGATCTGTACTCAACTTCTGCTGAAGATTTGGCCACTGTGTTCTGCTTCTTAGTTTTCTAAGATACTAAGCACTGCCCCATGAAAACTGCATATCCAGTGAGTGATCTCGAAGACATCCGCACTCCCAACTGCATGATGAAGCGATAGATCAAGCCGCCAGTGCAGGAAAGGAAAGGCCTTTATTTATACTTCCTTTGAGATATCTTAAGACATGTAGTGCAGCCTTATAGTGTGGCTTTCTAGGACTATGAAGGAACTGGCTTAAATGTTGTGCACAGTAGGCAATATCAGATCTTATGGTAGCTAAATATAACAGTCTCCCAATGATTCTTCTGTATTGTTCTGGTTTTTTCAGAATTTCCCCTATTTCTGTGGACAACTTCAAGCCTTTTGGTAATGGAAAGCGAATAGGTTTGGCTGCAGATAAGCCTGCATCGTCCAAAATATCAACATGGTATTTCCTTTGATGTAAGAGAGTTCCCTTCTGAGATCTTGTAATCTCAATTCCAAGGAAATATCGAGCTAACCCCAAGTCTTTGATTGTAAAGGCCTTGTGTAGCTGTTCTTTTAGTAGCTTGATTCCTTGTTCATCATTTCCTGTTACTAACAAATCATCTACATAAACCAACACAAAGAGAAATAAGCCATCCTGCTCTTTGATAAACAGTGAGTAATCATGTTTGGATTGAATGAACCCCATTTTACAAAGAAAATTTCTCAATTCAATATTCCATTGTCTGGAGGCTTGCTTCAGACCATAAAGTGATTTGGTTAGCTTGCAAACCTGATTAGGAGAGGCTTTATTGTACCCTTCAGGAGGTACCATATACACTTCTTCATCAAGGCTCCCATGTAGAAAGGCGTTGTTTATATCTAATTGATGTAAGGGCCAGCCTTTGATGGTTGCCATAGCTATAAAGATTCTTACAGTGGTTAGTTTAGCTACTGGGGAAAATGTGTGTCTGTAGTCTTTGTCTTTTATTTGCTCAAATCCCCTTATTACTAGTCTAGCCTTGTATCTTTCCACATTTCCATCAGGTTTAAACTTAACCTTATAAACCCACTTTGAGCTCAAGGCCTTTTTTCCATTGGGCAAATCAGTTAGGACCCAGGTTCCATTTCTTTCTAGGGCCTCTATTTCTTCATTCATAACCCTTATCCACTCAGGGTGTCTTGCTGCTACAGCATAGCTACTAGGTTCAGAAACATGCATAGTAGTATTTAAAGAGGTAACAAAATCAGAAGAGTAGAGAGAAAAATCAGCTGACTTGAATAATGGAAAAAGAGTTTACTTATGTCCTGCAAGGCTGTGAGGTTGATCTTGTCTTTTGTGATCTTGAGGTGTTATGAAATCTTTGAGCCAGCTAGGTGTTTGTTTCTGTCTCTGGGTCCTCCTCAAATTTGGCTCATCATTATGATTTTCTCCTTCATCGTGGCTTTGACTATCAGTGCTTTGTTGGTGGATGATATTGTCCTGAGTAGAGGTGTCATTCACATCAATGTTGCCATCAACATGTGATGTGCTTTCTTGAGTGTTTGTACATGTATTAGGGTCCTACACATTGCTAAATTCCAACCTATCATTAGTTTCATCAAAGACAATGTCAGAACATGGACTTACTAGGTTGGAGTAACTTTCTGCATCTGTCCAGTGGTGCTTGTCATTGATAAAATGATCAGAAGGAACCAATGAAGTTTCTCTTTTCTTCTCATTCTGGATTCTTTGTCTTCCTTTTCTTGGTTCATGAAAGGTAAGACCTGTTCATCAAAAATCACATCTCGATTGTGTATAATCTTGTTTGACTCCAGAATGAGCAATTTGTACCCTTTCATGCCATATGTTTATCCTAATAGGACACACCTCACTGCTCCATCTGAGAACTTGTCCTTGTCCCCTACATTTACAGCAAAGCACTGACATCCAATAGTTCTTAGGTCATCCAAATTTGCCTTTTCTTTGTAAAGCATTTCATGAGGACTTTTCCACCCTAAAAATTTCAATGGCAGTTTGTTGATGATGGAGGTGGCTGCTAGTATGCATTCACCCCACAAATATTTAGGGAATCCAGCTTGTAACCTAATGGCCCTTGCTGTATCAAGAAGATGTCTATGCTTTCTTTCTACTACCCCATTTTGTTGAGGGGTTCTCACCATGGATCTTTGATGTATGATTCCCTTTGAATCAAAGAGAGATGTGCAAGATTGTTTGAGAAATTCAGTGCCATTGTCAGTTCTAATTGTTTTTACCTATACACTAAACTGATTATTCACCATATTAAGAAATTTTTCTATGCCATTATAGACTTGTGTTTTATCATACAGCAGTTGGGTCCAAGTACACCTTGTGTAGTCATCAACTATGGTTAAGAAGTACTTGGCACCATTTATATATATTTGGGGTTCTATAGGGACTCCAAAGGTCCATGTGGACTAATTGAAAA
The DNA here is from genome assembly GCA_029582165.1 of Portulaca oleracea. Lineage (NCBI taxonomy): Eukaryota > Viridiplantae > Streptophyta > Magnoliopsida > Caryophyllales > Portulacaceae > Portulaca > Portulaca oleracea. The sequence goes on from CM055875.1 coordinate 6,549,897, forward strand.
GGAGAAGAGGTTTTGATGGAGCTTCTATGAAATGGCGGTCTATGGGCTTTAGCAAATATGCGGGTATCACAAAAGGAATTTTTATTATCAAGATTACAACTCAAAATGTGTTCCAGCTTAGAAAGAGAGGCATGTCCTAGTCTGGAATGCAAAATATGTAAAGAAACATCATTGTCTTTAACAACATTACAATTTCTTTCATCAGTAAACAGCATAGGGGACTTAGCATTGGGATGAGCTTCCTTTCTACACCTTGATTTCAACCTATAGAGCCTATGGTTCTCATAAGTAGTGGCTATAATTTGTTTACTTAAAAGGTCCTGAAAAAGACATTTGTCAGCAAATGCAGTCATATATATAGTTTGATCAGTAAGAAGCCTACTGACTGATAGCAAATTGAAAGCAAAATCAGGAACATACAACACCTTCTTTAATTTTAGCCCACTGTCTAGGATTATATCTCCAGCCAGTTTTACCACCTTGATATTACAATCAGGCATTGTGATTGATACAGGTTTACTTAGTTTACTAAAGGAACTGAATAAGGATCTGTCATGGGCCATGTGATCACTAGCCCCAGTGTCCACGACCCAAGATCTCTCAATGGAATTTTTACATGTTGGAATGTAAAAACAAGTGCTATTTTGGAGGATATTACCTGAAAAATTCTCCTCTAGATTCTTTGAGCTTTGTGCAAATTGGGAGATAGCCTCAGATGAACTAGCTTGGGATGTTTGAGGTTGATCTTGCTTATTCTGGTTCATTTTGTAGACCTCATGAGCTACTTGTTGGAGAAACTTGGTACTCGTCACAATATTTTCTCCACCCAGGGGGCTGTCTGTTGTGTCTTCAAGAAAAACATTTGCAACTGTCCTTTTTCCTTTGTACCAGTCTGGATATCCAACCAATTGGAAGCAGTATTCTCTTTCGTGGCCATGCCTTTGATAATGTGTGCAGAATTTGTTTGCTTTGTCCTTCTTGGAATCTTTCTTGGATCCTTTGAAGGAACTTCTTGCATTCAGTCCACTTGAATCATTGTTAGTGTTGCTAAAATATTTTTGAGTGTTAGCTGCCATCTTAGAGGGGAACTGAAGTCCTCCTGAGGCAATTTTCTGGCATTCAGCTCTCTAAACCAGAGAGTATGCTTTATTGATCGTTGGTAGAGGATCCATTAGAAGCATTTGTGCTCTGACAACATCAAATTCATCATTTAGATGCATCAGGAACTGGACAAGCCTTCTTCTTTGTTCCATGTCAACAGAGGTTTTGATGTCATGTGATAGGACAATTGCATACTTGCACATCAGACATTTCATTCACTTCATCCCAAAGTCTCTTTAATCTACTGAAGTAAACTGCCACAGACTGCTTACCTTGGTGTACGTCAGAAATTTCTTTTTCTAACTGGAACAACAAGGGGCCATTACTTTGGCCAAATCTTTCACTCAGTTGATTCCATAGTTCTTGTGCAGTATTGACGTATAAAAAAGACTCAGCTAACTCAGTGATCATGCAGTTTAATAGCCAACTAATCACCATGTTGTCACATTTAATCCATTGATTAAGAGATGTAACCTGTTTTGGACGAGGACATTCCCCAGTGATGAATCCAATCTTAACTTTGGTCTTCAAGGCTATCTTGATGGCCCTTCCCCACTTTTGAAAATTAGAGCCATTAAGCTTGATGTTCACAATCTGCAATCTTGGATGGTCTGAGCTAGCGAGATATAAGGGATCATTGTTGTATAATTCTTCTTCATTCTTTGGTCGACCTTGATCAAGATCACCTCCCACCTCAGCTTCTTGTTCAGAAGTTGATTCAGTTTTCTTAATTTTTGCCATCTTGACAGCAAAAACATATCGTTCTGCCTTTCTTGGATCAGGAGATCAGCAAACTTCAGCAATTCTTCAATAATGTGGAAGACAGAAGAAGCTTTGTTTCTTAGAGGAAGGCAGAGGAAGAGCAACCAAACTCTGATACGATGAGAAATTTATGAATGGGAGAAAAATGACAGAAGAAAATATTGTGTATTATGTTGTATATCTATTGGAGGAACAACAAGCCAAAGGCTATTTATACACGAGATAGCCAAAGGCTCTAACCAAGATCAAGCTAACTGAATCTTGAATCTTGATAAGAAATAAAAAACACCTTGATATTTCCACAGAATGTCTAAAAGAAAATCCTCCAAGTTAAACCTAAAAAGCGACCTAGATTAAATATTAGGATAATTGGATTCTAATAATCCCTACTTTCACCAATTGGAAATGGTGGACCGTACTTTCACTTTGTATTCTGGCGGTCCAAAAAAAATAAAATTGGATTGTAGTGGGATATTTTCGAGGGAATCATAGATTTTGTGTTGCATTTGATTCAAAACTTAGTATAACACTTTACAATGATTTTTAATGAATTTACAACGTTTCTCCCAAATTTTTTTCATTTTTTTACTATTTTGTACGATTTTTTCACTTTTATTATTTTTAAAAAATCATAATAATTATTCGGAGTCTCAGAAAAATAATTTAAAATTTTTTTTAGAAACTACAATTCATTAACTTTCTAGGGATAGGAACGAAAAAAACAAAAACAATATAGTGTAGAAATGAAAAAAATAAGAAGAATGTGGAGGTGGATTTGGTACCACTACAATCCAATTTTATTTTTTTTTTGGACCACCAAAATACAAAGTGAAAGTACGGTCCACCATTGTCCAATTGGTGAAAGTAGGGATTATTAGAATCCAATTATCCTAAATAGTATATAGAAAATTATGAATTAGAGTTGCACCTACTAAAACGTAAGGGTATTCATGGATCGACTACCTGAATTAATTGAGTAATTTTTTCACGTAAAATTTTTTCGGGTACACGAAATTGCGGGTCGACCATACACTTGAACCGTAACCACAACCAAAAGTTCCAGGTACTCGAAGTTCATTAATTCGTTGAGTTTTTTTACTTTATTATTTTTAATTTTAATTTCCAAATTTGTTATTAAAACTACTAATTTTATTATTATTTGAAAGAAAGTTAGTCACAATATGTCAAATATAATGCCAAACTCATATCTGCCTGCTATTAATTGGATAAAAAATAAAGAATATGTTGATGAACCTGTTCAAATACAATACGCAAGTTCTAATTAGTCATGCTACTTTTCTTTTAGTTTTAGAATCTCACACGAATATATAAGTGAAGACAAAATTAAACAACAAAAAATTGGAAAGAAAAAAAAGAACTTTAATTTGCACCTCAATCAATTCTAATTTCTTGTAATTTGGATACCCAATTTTGGCCGGGGGCTGACTCATACCTGAAACAATTGCCTGAATTTTTTTTGTTATTGGGGTACCAACCCAATTAAAATTAATTTTCGGTTTGAGTACCCCAAATTTTTGACTAGGTAGTGGGGTTTTTTGAAATGTGAAAGTTGGATAAAAATAGAGTAAATATTAAATGTTTATTTGATTTTGTCTTTCTTTTATTTTTATTATTGATATTGGATATGAGAATTAAATTTATTGTGTATTTATATAACCGTATCAATTTTAATATTTCATATTACATCTATTAATTCTTTGAGATTGTGTATACAATTATTTCGTCAAAAATAGACTCATATTATTTTTATTTACTAATTATTTATTTGATTAATGTTATTTGTTTAGGATTTAGATCCAATACTAGTTTTTGAATGTAAAGAAAAAAAAACTTGTATTGGATTTATATTATATAAAGTATGATGGATTTATATTAAAAGAAATTTCGGAAGAACATGAAAAAAAGTAAAAAAAACTAGTATTTTAAAATGAAAATGGAGGCAGTACTGATTTTAAAACGGAGGTAATACCTTATCTTGCTGCCAATTGATTAGTGGCTGGCCATTGGTCCTTGCAAACGGGCATTTTGATTTGCTCACCGACAGCACTATTAGCCAAACATTACACAATGCACGCGAGCCGTAACCTTTTGAATTAAATTGTTTTATTTACTTTACTTGAGCAATTAGAAAGATTTTCAATTGTTACTGTAAAAGATTTGTCGGCGCCATGTAAAATCAATTGTCATGTTGAAAGCAAATTAGTGGCTACACTGGCAGTGGATCGGGACGCCATAAAGCAACAAAGAAAATATTAATTTGATTAATTTAAATAAACAAATGTTCGATATTTGTTTCCGCCATATATACGTATATAATTATTGTAAGCACAAAAACTGATTAAGAAGTTCCCATATTTTGGTGCAATTATTTTAGGAATCGTATATTTTAACAAACTAGGTAAGGTACTCGTGCGATGCACGGGTACAAAAGTTATGGATTATATTATTTATACAGAAAACTATATACAAAAAAACTACATAGGCTATGGCTAGTTTGTTTACATATTTGTTTTGGGAACGACAAAAAACTATATACAAAAGTTTGAAATTTTTAGAGTTGGTATGCAAAAGGAAGCTTTGCGCTTTGTATCTACGTGGCGAATCTTCAACTCTTTCGTTCCTGGGATAGTAAAGTTGAGATTATAGTTAATATCAAAGGTAAAGGAGTATATGCATTAATAAGAAAAGATAAATGACAAATTGCGGTGGTAGAAGGGAGCGGTATACTAACCCATAGTAAGTAGGATGACATAGCCACTATGTAGTCAAGAAATCCTTGGCAAGAAGCAAAATGGCACAAGGCAGCCAGTAGGAGGTAGATCTGAGGTTGTCAAAAGCAGGAGGGGAAAAAGCAACACCCTATAGAAGACTATTTAGTGAAGGAAAATGTCCTCCGTTACTTAATGTGCCGATAAGTGAAGTCTGGGATTTTACTGTTGGGTAAGAGACTTCACTGTTTCATCTGTTGGATCTGTTATAGACAGGACCACGAACCTGAGGGTCTCTTGTTGCTGATAAGCACGATAGTTAGCTTTGACGACAAACACGTGTTCTTTGTCACTGGAATCGAGATCGAGACATTCTGTATTCACAATTCCATCCTGTACGTACCACAAAACATGTATCATAAACAAACTAAGCCAAAAAACATTACTAAATTGGATTAGTTGTAGGCAGAATTGGAGCCCTCTTTAGGAGAGGGAGCGACAACATGTGCGACTTCTGAGTGTGTAATGAGTACTTTCTCAGTGTGTTGTGTTGGCTCTTTATGTTTTTTCTTCAATGAGCTTTGGGTCCACGTGTAAGCGAAGGTGCAATTCATAATCATCATATATCTATGTGTTTTATGGATAGTTGGATACTCTCTCCTTCTTCAATTTGTATGTCCATTACTACCCTTTCTTTTTAGCTCTTGCATCTTGTATTTTTACTTTACAAGTAGTAATAGTTGTCCAAAATTAACAAAAAATTACCAAGATAAATTGACAAAGTTTACCAAGATCTAACTTTCATCAAACTACGTTTTAGCCATGAATTTGATAATGAGGTATAGTCATGTTGTCATGAATGGTGAAAGAGGTCTGGTCTGTAACTATATTGTTATAATACTATCTAATCTAGAAGCCCCCTGTTCCCTTTAGTTTGAGGAGAATCATTTTCCAGGCCATCAAACAGAAGACTATATCATGTGCAAGATTTGCTTTCCTTCCCAAAAAAACAAATACCGATACAGATATAGATATAAATATAGATATACAATGTCAATATTTTTGTACTCAAAATTAATAAGATTTTGCTCTCTTATCCTCTGTCTGGTATATATTTGACAGTCATAAATAATCTTGGATTTTCTAAGATTCTGTCTTCCAAATTAGGCCCATATAATCCATTTCAATCTACAGTTAATTATCCAAGGAATGAAAGAAAATAGGTTTCTGTTTCACATATGGGGAATTTCTTAAAAGCTCACTTTCTGTCTAGGAATTTTTGAAGAAAAACATATAATTTTGATCTCCTGCAGAACAGATATGGATCAATAAAAGAAAGACGGAGTTTTTGGACTTAGCAAGTTCCTCCATTGTCAAATGTTTTAATATTCACCTGGGCTTATGAAGATTAAACACACCCCTGTGGAGGATAATTTTTTCGTTGGTGAAATTTTGTTGTAATTACTATTCAATTAATATCAAGCATTAACTGTTGTTCTATAATCTACCTACAAATGTGTTGTAGCAAAATATTTTCCATTGATGGATTCTAGGATTGATGATCAATGTTTGTCATGGATAATTTGATATCAATATTTTAAGTTCCTGGTTGGTCACTCTTGAGATAAAGGCTCAGTTAGGGCTGATAGTGGAGAGGAACCAAGTAGATGTACATCCTATTTGTGTTTTAATTGAACTCAAATCATTACCTATATTTTGTAAATTTTATTTGTTAGGATTCAAACCTAGATGCTGAGTCCAATAGATTCATAAGTCCTTAGAAGGTCCAAGTTGCTTGCATGTGTTAGAGCACCATCCAATAGATTCATAAGTCTACAACGGTAGTAGTGAATGCATTAATCTAGCCTCAATTGCACAACCAGGGGAGACCTTCAAAGTGTCGGAAAACGAAGGATTGGACTTTTGATATTACATAAGAGTTAGGAAAATGAAGGGAAAAAAAGCATCAATATCATATATATATATTATATATATATATATATATATATATATATATATATATATATATATATATATATATATATATATATATATATATATATATATATATATATATAGAAAGAGGGTAGAGGTCGTAGGATAATAGATACCTCTCGTGTGTTTTCATACAATTTAAGCGCAGTCACTAAGAACAATGTCTCCGCAATCTTTCCAAAAGTCGCCGCAGTTACTTTTCCAGATGCATCTTCTAGCTGGCATTTGATACAACATCTGTGCAGAATAAAATGTAAGATATAATAGGTTAGGAATATGTACGTACTGAATTAGTTATTTACGTTGAAAGAGATTGCAAATATTGGAGTAATACCTTAGGATTGCAGTAGATGGCGTGGCGACCTTTTCTAAGCAAGAATGACAAGAGTACTGCGATCCGTGGGGCATTAATTGTTTTCAGGCATTTATTACAACATGTGTATATAAACTTCTGTCTGTTGTTGGTATCAGATGCACAGCCTTGTATAGTAAATATCTGACCCTGCAGATTGATCACTGATTACAAAGCATATTTGGAAATGCTTGATTCATTAGTGCATTTAATTGGGGCCAAAAAAAACACCATGATTTGAATCAAAGTTGTTGCACATAAAATGGAAGTCCAGGTGACGATTGTCTAAGATGATATAGACATCAATCAGTTCAATTTATAAGTGAACAATTGTAGATGTTTGTAATTTTTGTAACTTACAAATATATTACGAATATAATCAAAATTAACACATGGTTGCATTCTGTAAAAGCCAAGTGCAACCACAATGAAAGTAATCTACTATAATTCAGTCCCACTATCCCAAAAAGAGAGTCTTCATGCTAATGTCATTCACTTGGTAAGGAGTTTCAATTCCCTCATAAACTATTTGTTTTCTTTTGATTGAATGCAGCTACTTTAACCCATATAGGCATATAGCACTTGGAAAGCCCATAAAGTAGCTATTTAGTTAACTATAGGCTTCATACCAAGCTTCTCATTGTAAAAGTAATAAAAGAAACAAAAATAAGGTGGAAATCTGTATAGTATGGCTGAAGTCTTTGTGAATCAATGGTGTACAGTGAACAGTACTCCGCCCTTTCGAATTAGTTAAGTTAAGATAGTAAAGTTAGCGGGGTGAAATGTACTTCGTAATTCGTACAGAAACAACATATTGAACCTAGACCCCATATGAATGCACAAGAATTCTATATTTTGCAAAAGTACGCAAAAAGGGGAAAGGTTAGAAATCAAATATGAAACAATCAAGGATTATGGCAGTAGATATGGATCTAATAATTAGATAAGAAAGTCGACTAAAAATCCAAAGCGTGAATAAATTTATAAAGAAAAAAGTTTATCCAAGTAGTTGTTTACTTTAATCAGTTGTGGGAATTTCCAGGCAAAAACAAAAATGAGAAAAAGATACACAACTCTTAAGTCTTGATCTGCTAAATCTTACAGTGTCAAAACCAATATCATAATTTTCAACCAGAATTATGAATCTAGAGTCAGACATTAAAAAGGGCAGCCTAAGTAGTAGATGAATCAAATACAGTGAAAGGTAGGATGGTACCTTGTTTGGAACAGATGGAATGTCTTTGATTGATATGATTTCGTGATGCACGGTAGGAGAAGCAGAGCTAGAAGCAGCTAGTGCAGTGGGTACAACTAAGTATTCTTCTCGATTGATCATCTCAGAAATCGTGTGCTGATTTTTTGATATCCTGTTATATGTGTGATTAATTTAATGCTATAATATTAGGCATTGGTATAATAAAATGGTAGAAGTGTTTACCATGTTCGCAACGCTGCAGCTTCAGGTAAGTCGGGACTTATTATAAATGTGCAAGTTGGAGTTGTTCCCAATGACAAACCTTTAATGTCATATGAAAAGATTAGTTAGGAATTAAATACAGGGTGACAAGTCTGTCAAATGTTTAAAAGGATAACCCTTACCATTAAAAGCTTTCACTTTTATGCGTGTTGCGATGATGACAGGTTTGCTTTCTATTTGTTCCATGATGCAAGCAGCTTCATTTGGGACGATCTGATCCCATGTTGTGAATAGTAGGGGCTTCAATTTATCAAAAGGTGTTGAGCAAATTAGCAAAATCTTCGATGCGCTATAAATTTAAATGAGAGAGATAGGAATCGTACTCTTCATTCATTATCACAAACTCTTATACAAGCTTTCCATTAATAGTCTTTGCTGGACGTGATGTTAATATAGCACCCAGTAAATCTGCAATATTAAATAGACGTGCAAGAGATGGTTCACAACTATGATAAGTTTATGGTTCTTTGTTGAGTAAATAAGTTGTTATGGTTCTGTGCTTACCGATTTCACGTCCAATGTGTCCTGACATATCTGAGAAACTCATGAAGTTGAAGGAGACAGGAATTTCATCTTCTTGATTCAGTGGCAGTTCAGTGACAGGACAACTTTCGTTGATTACCCATTGATAATCATGTGGTACAATGCGAAATTGTTTCGCAATGGGTGACACCTTCGCATTGCGTATTTCATACTTTCTTAGGGGTATCAACGTCTGTGCAAAGTGCCTTATAGCGGCCCCGAAAATTGTAGCTTGCACCTTAGTACCCTGTAAAAAGTGCAAAGGGTTTGAAATATATAGCAATATTATAGAGTTTAGCTAAATTAAACATCACATTAATAAATACCTTAATAAATGCCATAACAGGAGCTTTACTGAACTTAGTACCTGTTTGTCTATGAGAATCAACCTCTGACGTAGAGAGGTTTTTTCTGATGTACGGGGATATGATTTTTCCAGTACTCGTACCATAACAGCCCAATGCCTCTCGCTTGCAGGAGTAATGTCAGCCACAAACATGTTGCCTGTAGTTGCTGCCATAACCTATGAATTAAAGTAATTTAATTGGTTAATATATGTTCATGTAGAAGACTATAAAAGCTTACAGAAACCACATATATATTCAACAAAGTTGGAATACTTGTAAAACATTGAACACTTACATAATTAGATCTTTACAACAGTATCAAGATCGGTAATTAGGTCATTTTTAACAGCATATAAAGTTAGCAAATAGGCATTTCTGCAGCAGAGAGGATTTCTTCGTATACCACATTTTTTGTATAGTTATAGTTTGTTTTGTCATCTAATGGCTTTGAGAGGATCTTAATCGACTCAGCTGTTTTTGCTCTAGATAATGCGACGTAAAGTTGACCATGAGAAAATACAGGTTCTGGCAAATAAATGCCTACATTTTCTAAGGTTTGACCTTGTGCTTTATTTATTGTCATTGCAAAACACAGACGTACAGGAAATTGTGTGCGAGTAAAGATGATAGGGAATTAATTATCAGTGTTTGATGATTCCAATGGAATTCTAGGAAGGAAAACTCTGTCACCACGATTATGTCCAGTAGCAATTTCACAATCAAGAACGTTCTTATTGAATGATCGGCATATAAGGCGAGTGCCATTACATAGACCTTTGGATGGGTTAATATTTCGTAATAGTATAATAGGAAAATTTGGTTTTAGAACTAATTTATATGGGGGAAAGCCATTTGGTGTCAAACTGTTGATTAAATCTTCATGCTCACCTTGTTGGTCCGGATTCTTTGTAGTGTCAAAGCTATAATATATTATCTCTTTCCCAGGAAATTTATCTATGAGAAGTTGATTTATATTGTCAGCATAATCATTTTTAGGAGTTAATATTGCTTGTTTTACTATGGATAGTGGATCTGCCACCAAATTTTTTAGGTTTGGAAACACGTGATTGATTAGTGTATTTAATGATGTGTTGTCCTTAATATAGGGAATTACCATACTTGATGGAAGTGCAACTAAATTATCAAGGATTGTTTTTTCGGTTCCATTTCCAATGCGTAATAGATAATCACTAAAAGCAGGATCTGATAAAGTTCTCATATTTTGAGTGAGCTTAATTTTTTCGAAACTTTGCCATATATTTGATTTTACCAAACTTGTATCAATTTGTTCTAATCTTGTCTTTTTAGGAGCAACAGGTAGCACTTGTCTAAAATCTCCACCAAATATAATAACTTTTCCGCCAAAAGGTGCATTGCAGTTCATGATGTCTTGTAGCATTCGATTAACTGCTTCAATCGCTTGTCTTTTAGCCATTGATGCTTCGTCCCATATAATAAGTTTTGCTTTTTTTAATAGTTCAGCGGTACAACTCTCTTTTGTAACATTACAACTTGTGTAATCATCAATATTTATCAGCAGTTTAAACCTTGAGTGTGAAGTTCTGCCTAGAGGCAAATTAGATGCTGCTATACCAGAAGTTGCAACAGCTAGTGCAATAAATCCTTTAGAACGAACTGTTGCAAGTAAAGCACAATATAAGAATGTCTTTCCAGTTCAACCAGGACCGTCAATGAAGAAATGTCCATGATTGTTAGAGAATATTCTATCAGTTATTATATTGTATACCTGTCGTTGTTCTCGGTTTAGTTGTTGTATAGACAAAATATCTTTTTCGGAGACTTCAATATTTAATTCATCGTGTATGTCTTTAGAGACAATTTCATTTGTAATTAAGCTACGTTGATTATCAATAAGATCAAAAGAGTCTATGTTTTTTCCCATTGATTCTAACAACTGAGCTATTTTTTGCAATGCTGTTACTGTCATATCTTGTTCAGTACAATTCGTGATATTTTTGAAATCATCAGACATTGATGATTTAAAATCTTCCCATAGTTTTTTCGAATCGTTTGGACTACAATAAACTAATATAGTTGCGAATAATTGTCTAAATGTGGTTGGCATTTGATAAGTTGATGCTTCAGTTAAAGATTCTCGAATGTGCGAATCTGATTTTAACAAACCATGAAGCAACACAGCTTCACGAAAGGATGGTGTTGGTTGTCCGTTGTGTAATTTGAGATCATTGAAGAATGTGGCACCTTTTTTGTGATTTAGTAAAAGGCGTAAATTGTATCGCTCTCCTTCGTTCGGAAAAGCTGCCACTATTCTTCCAATAACATCTCCCCTTTTTCTTTTGTACCATAATTTATTTGTTTGATCCCATACATAATGCTCAGGAAAGTGTTTGTATAAATAACTTTTCGCTTCAGGATCAGTTTTGTTCATCTCGAAGTATTCAGTTAGTGTTGTTTTAGAATGATTTTCATTGGTTATAACTTTATTAAGATTATTGTAGTCTTTGAATGTTATATATTGTTGGTTTTCTAGATGAAGTTGTAGGCTTTTCACAGCAGGACGCATTTCATTAAGAGGGAATTTAAAGATTCTCCACATAGCTTCCGGTGGCGATATCCATCTAGCAGACTGAAAATCATTAATTTCATGTGCTTGTGTATTGGATAGTACTTGAAATGCTACTCGATCATGCCTTTTATATATGTACTTGTATAAATATTTTACAGCGTTAAGTGTGGAACATATTTCAACATTGATATGACAATCAAAAGTTGCCAATAGGTAGGCATTGTAAGGAATAACCCAACGATTATCCAGAAAAGAGCCTCGAACTTCTACACAGTCACCGTTGTCACGACGTCTATATTTGGGATAAGAGTTCTTTCCGTGTGTAGTTGTAGAACAAAAACTTTTTGGGTAATTGTTTTTACAACGCTGAGTTTTTTTGTTCATGCATACATTATCTTTCTTTGAGTCTCCACATGGTCCATGCATCATGTGCTTTATGACAGTTGTGTATAGGTGTTGATTCTTATTCTTATCGGGAAGTTCGGCACTTACTATAGCATCGTATTGTTCAGGAGACGTCAATTTGTGTCTCAATATAATTAGAAAATGAGCATGAGGTAGGCCTCGTTTTTGAAACTCTATAACATATACGTGAGCTGCGACAGGACCGAAGATTTCTTTTTTAAAGAGTTCAGTTTTTAGTTGTTCAAGCTTTGCATGGAAAATTCGAGCGATTAAGTCGGGCCTATCCTGAGGCTCTTCGCCGGGGAATAATTCAGCTTTAATCTCAGGCCAATTTGGATTACACGTAATTGTTAAAAATATATCAGGTTTTCCAAATCTTTGCACTAAAGTCATTGCGTCAAGGTATCTTTTTCTCATATCTCTAGGGCCTCCTATAAAAGATGCTGGCAGGATGATTCTTTTGCCCACATTATAGCCGTGTGTTTCTCCCATTGCAATACTATCAACAACACCTTGATAAAGATCAGCTCTTATAATGTCTTGATTATTTCTGAAGTAATCTAATCTAGAAGTTTCAACTTTGATGTACATATCAACTACATATTGTTGGAAAAGTCGCTTTGAGTGTAATATGATGGACATTTCATGAGATCTAATTTGTAGTTTGAAACAGTAATATTCTCGACAGGATACAGTCTTTTTTTCCTTTGCTTGTTGTCTTCCTTTGTGCAATACTACAAAACAAAGAAAGAGTTACTATTGTTAAGTGATCATTATATCATGTTATATTATAAATCTTAATCCTAGGGATACGTGTAATAGCAAATTCAAGTACCTTGTTGTTCTTTTTGGAAAAGAGTTTCAGCGGAATTTGTATATTCTTCAGTAATAATTTGGTCTCCCTCACAATGCGTATATGTAGAAGTATTTGATTGTTGTCGTAGTTTTATACCCTCATGCCATCCGGAGTCTCCAAAAGGAAACAACAACAGATATTGTAAAGGGTCATAACAACCGTAGTAATGTTTTACTTTGTAACTGTAACCACTATGGTTATACACTAAAATATCTCTATCATTTGTGTGGTTGTTTTCGTTGTTTTCAATCCAAATTGCACCAACTTGAGATGTTGTCGGGGTATTAAATACACGTTGATCTAAACCGGAGTCGTCTTTAAGTAAGATTTTGTAGTTGTCTATGTTAGGAACATGTTGAAGTGTTCGAAATAAAGAAGCATAGGGATTAACGTTTAGGATTGTAATAAGTTGTTCTAATATTTCTGGATTGAGTTTACCTGATTGACTTAAACGAATCATGGTCAGTGTCATAAAAATATAGTTGCAGGTACGACGGTTTGTTATTGTGTGGTACTAATTCATTGATGAAGTGATATACTTGTCCTTGTGCTCTAAAGGTGTATATTCCTTTATTTCTGTTGCATAGTGACTTGTCATATTTCACACCAAAAGACGTAAACGCAAAGTTATTATTGTAAGTTCGGATATATTTTTGAAATTGTTTCGCGATAGGAGATGTTGAAATGCACAAATTATATAGATTGGTAGATATATTGTTTGAAGCTAAAATGACTTGACCATCTGAACAACAAAAACCTTTAGATTCTGAATAAAACATTTAGGCTTTGCAATGCTTACAAGGTTCAGCAGTAGGTAATATAAAAGGTGTGTTTGGAGGAGTAAGTGTTGGATTTGAAAGGTTTGGTTTCTTTGTTGTAAGTATACTTTGATCTTTGGTTGCAGGTCTACGTTGGTGGTCTGTAAAGATGATAACAAAAAACAAGTCTTTTATATAAATAAGTGAAGGGATAATAATCTATTAGATTCACATATGATGTTGTCAAATGTATTACCTATTGCAATGGCCGCAGTATTGGAGGTTCCTGATTTATCTTTCTTTTTATAAGATGATGTGGAACCTATTTAAGAAGTAAACACTGTTAGTCATGTATTGATGGTATTGTATTTTGTGTTCCTAGATTAAGCATATATTGTACCTATTTCAAAAATACTGTATGACGTTATTGGTTGTTTGCCTTAGCCCGTTGCGGCGTCGGTCACGTTCATTTTAGTAGAACTTGCAGGTTCTTGATTTATGTCACTAATAAATATAGCTCTTTTTTTACGGTATTCACCCCGTTTCCTTTGAAGTATTTGGCTTTTCTCTTGCTCGGACAGAGCAGAGTACCAAGATCTCTTGCCAACAGCAAGAACCTTGTCCTTGGGGCCTTCCAATGGCTCTAACATAAGTGGTAAATTTGAAATCCTTTTGGGTGCTGCTAAAAAAGTTGATTTTTCGAGAGTTGATTTTGTCCCGTTAGATGTTGAATGTGGGGTGTGAAGCCTTTTGGGTGCTGCAAAAAAAGTCAATTCTAACATAGTTGGTAAATTTGAAATCCTTTTTGAAGCACTCTCCTCTGCCCCAAATCTCTCCAGTGAGTGTGTGTGCTGGGAACATGTTTATGCTATTATGTGCCCTATGACTCGAATTTCCAAATGGCTATTGCAGTTTTTGGTTGTTAGTTTGTGCAGTTCTGCTTAGTGGTTTCATTTTATAGTCATCTAAAAGCAATTCATCTTCCTGTAGACTATAAGGTAAATGAAAAAAAATCTATCAGATATATGCACATTGCATGAACAAACTCATTGATAGTTCTACAATATACTATGATGTGTTCTAGGATAAACTATGATGTTTTTGATTTTCTATGTGCATGGATGATATATACAATATACAATTATCTATGGATGGTATGTGTAATAATTCATGGATGTTATATATAGTTGATTATATTCAGTGGATGATATATCTAATTATTCATGGATATAAACATACCTAGCTAAGAACTACATAATCTCTCGTATAACTTTACGTTGCAGTTAGTCTTTTATACTAAAACTCTAAAATCAAAAACTTTGATTGAAATGGTGCTATGGGAACATTTACAATCCTATAACTTATATTGGAGATTTAAGATTTTGATATTACTATAACAAGTATTACACAACACCTCTCTGTCAGTTTATTAAATTTTTATAAAGTTACTATGTTCAAATAAATGTGACTAAAGATGTTATGTCACTCTTAACTGTCATTATATAACTCCCAATTTTTTCATTTTTCCATATTTTTGAATGTTCCATTATAATTACTCTTAGCTTTGATTCAGAATTTCACAGAGAACTTTCCAGAACACACAATCATGAACAATATGAAACTTCAGTACTAATTTCCTAATATTATACTCTTGTTAAAATTAAAATAAAACCACGTTTACCATAAAATGGTCAAAAAATTACTCGGAGGTTCCCCAAAATTTGGGGAAACTATTTTTCGGTACCCCAACTTTTCAAAAACTCATTTTGAGGTACCCTTACTTTTTGGGTTAGTAATTATTTGGTGGTTTTTCGGCCATTAATTTATTAAATGACCGAAATACCCTTATTCTTCTTTTTTAAGGGTATTTCTTAAAAAATGGAAGAATAAGGGTATTTCGGTCACTTAACCAAATTGATGACCGAAAAAGCACCTAATTATTTCTAACCCAAAAAGTAAGGGTAGCCTAAAATGAGTTTTGAAAAGTTGGGGTACCTAAAAAGCATTTCACCAAAAGTTAGGGCACCTCTGAGTAGTTTTTTGTAAAATGGTGATTAGTTTCTGTTAGGGTGGGATAAAACCCCCACTCACTATATACTTTTGTTAAACTTCAGTAACTTAGTTTTCTGCTATGCTGAAAAAACAAAGCAAAAAGAAAAAAAAAACTTGAGTCTTTTGTCAGGGTTAGGTCCAGGTATTTTCATTTATTACATTGTTTTACTTAATTAATTTAGGAGGGGGAGGCGAGAAGTATCCAGAATCATCAACTCCCTCTCCAAACTTGACACCTCACATGCATGCATTTTGTATTTTACAAACTGGATCATCAACTCCCTCTCCAAAATCGAAAGAGGGACTGTAGAAAGAAACCCTTTGTAGTTAGTCCAGTTTAATGATCTAGTGAGCGTACTGTCTGACCCATCTAAGCCCGAATATAAATATTTAGCCCAAAATGGTATCCACACATAAATTCGATAATGTCAACCAATATAGCACTTGATTTGCTATTTATACATATAATTTGCAACTTTTGGATCTTTCAACCTCAATTAGGTCACATGCAACACACTCCAAATAAATTCTCAAAGCCGTTTAAATACCCAAAAAGTCAAAATCATGTACTAACCCCCATTTTCATTCGTAAAACCCTAACACTGCTTCTGATACACCCAACACATAACATCAATGCCGTTAACATAAATCTCTGTAATTTACCATCATATTTCACTCAATTCTCCCTACTTCCTTCAATTAAACTTCATTCTAATAACATGAAATCACACTTGGCAATAAAATTTATATATCCAACCAAATTTATGCAGTAAAACATCATATAGATATCATCTACCTCAACCAAATTTATTTTCAGACTTAATACACCAAAGTCCATCATTATCATTTTCAAATCCCATGGAAAACAACCCAATTTGATTATCTATGGCAAAATTACTGTAACTGACTAAATTAGACAAGAAAAACAGAAGGATTTTGAGGAATTAAACTTAGCAAGACAATTGTTCAGTATCACTTATGAACATGCAGAATAGACTGTGAAGAAGACAACCAAAACATAACATACTAGTGAAAAGAGAAACACAAATATTACATTAACAACATAATTCTTGACTGTTGAAATGCTAACCTTGAACAGAGACTACATATTAGATGTCCTGGGAAGAACTCCAAACAACCCCTGTCACATTCCAGTTTGATGAATTAGCACACACAAATAAACAGTTCAACTTTTTTTAATAGAGTTCAACAATCAAGAGTTGCAAACCTTCACCGGAGACAACAGAGGATACAAGAAAAGTGAGATAATTTGAAAAAACATACACAGATAAAAGAGGTAGTGGTGGGAAGTAGATAAGAAAAGGTATTAATAAAAGGAAGCAGAAGTTGAGTTCTAGAAAAAAAAATAAATAAACAGCTGTCAAGAAGACAACCTATGTGTCTGTCCTCTCTAAGTTGTGACAGCTGTCATTTCCCCAAAAAGGTCTATATTAAAGTACGTTAATCAACCGGGTCTTTTGTGGCCAAAGAAGGAACTTGAGCGATGGAGTTAGACCGGGTCTTCAAGAAAGGGATTTGGGCCGGGTCTTTTGGGTTATTGCATTTACATATATATAATCCAAAAGTTAAATTAATCACAATACCAGCGTCTTTTCTTGGCAGCTTCTGCCCCAACTGAAAAGAAGTTCACTGCGCCGACTGAAACGAAGTGTCCCTCTTCCTTCCTTGATTTGTTGTTTCAGTTGGGTTGAACTGGGTTCGCTCTCAATCTAGAAAGACAAAAAAAGAAGAGAATCAACCAATCAAATGGGAACACAATCTAATCTGAGAAAAAATTACTAAATTTGAGGCTAAACAAAACTCGAGCAGTAATTGCACAAAATGTACTTATAGAGAAGAGGGCAATTGAGGGAATGTGGGTGCAGTCGACGAACGGCGGCAATGTCAACGACGGCAGCAACTAGGGGAAGAAGAAGAAGATAGAAATACAGAGAAGAGGGCATCCAGGTCCAATCATCCCACATCCCTCAACCCAATCCCACCTAACCCACTACCCGAATACCCTCACACCCAAACCCATTTCCTCACTCCCTCCTCAGCCGAGAAAGAAACAAAACCCCCAACCCTAATTCTTTCAATCCCATTTCATTTTCCCTTTCTTTCATTCCCTCTTTCGTCGTCCTTCTCCCCCTTCTCTCTGTGTTCTTTCTGCGCATCTCGCAGCACCACCGAAGCACACAACACCATCCCAATCTCCGACTCCATCTCTCTTCTCTCTTTCATGTCTTTCTTTTCTTCTTCTCATCTCTGTCCTTCTCATGTCTTATCTCATTTTTCTAGCGATAATGTCAATATCTCAACAGTGGTGGAGTTCGGTGGTGGTCGACGAAGGTGGAGAAGCAGAGGAATGAAAAAGTAGAAAGTAGAAATCAGGGGTGGTGTGGTGTGGTCTGCGTGGGGGGACATCCAGGCCAAAGACAAGAAAGAAAGAAAGAAAGGAAAGAAGAAGAGAGAGAGAGAGGGGAAGAAAGGAAAAGGAAAAGGAAAAGGGGAAAAAAAAGCACCCCTGAGCCCAATAATTACCCAACCCTAAGCCCAAAGTTTCAAACAAACTTTCGTCCTCCACCAAAAAACTAAGGCTCTTTTATTGTTCTAAGGATTGTATTGAATTTGTGTGTTTGACGGTTTGACCACCCCTAAATATTAAACGGCTAAAAAACAAAAAAACAAAAAGAAATTCAGTTAAAAGGGCTGAGGACAATTGCATGGATGGTCACTTTGGATCACACAACATAATCACAACAGCTTGGAGACAACACCACTAAGAAGGGTGAGCAACACCTATAATAGACAAGAGGTGAACAAGATTATCCTTCCCGACCCGTCCTCCTCCTTCTATCTTCTTCACCTTGCCCTCCGTAACTGTCATTTCTAGGAGAGAAGTTGGTAAGAGTCAAGGGGTGTTAGTTGATCCCAATATTTTTGGGAAAAAAAAATTCAGTTTAGAGCTAATTGATAGTTAACCCATAGATATATAATAATTAAAGTGCAAGTAGTACATCAATATTTGAAGTAGTTGGAAAGTTTGCTCCTTGACCCTCTTGAGTGTGTGTGTGTGTGTTTATACTTTAGGTTAGGGGTTCAATGCCTAGTTTTAACAATTCAACCAATTTTTTTGTTTTTAACCCTATGCTTTAACTGTTGCCGCCCAAGTTTATTCACTGCGTTTGCTACTGTCGAGACCTCTGACCTACCATCATGGCTCAACAATTAATTGTATTGATTCTCTACCACATGAGTCAGGAATTATTAAATTATCTAAATCCAAGCAATACTTGAATTAAAATATACTAGTCCTTCAACTCCTGCGTTACACGAGACATAAATAAATTGCATATTGAAAATATTATTTAAACTATATCTACAATAATCATAACTTTGTTAAACTAATCATTACACCTGTCTTCACCAACACTCAAATACTACAACATTGAATGTATATTGTAATTAATTATGTAATGACAACTTTTATGTCTTATATAAGGAAAAATAAACTAAGATACGACCATTTTTCTTTATCTGTGATGCTCTTCATAAGATGATATATTTTTAGTTCATATGATACACTTCGTCAAAGTTCAATTCAAGATATATTAACAATTTCTTTCTTTATCTATTTATGTTACCAACATTCCTAAAAGGCCTAAATAGATTTTTTGCTTATATTGGTTAACAATAAAAAAAAAAAGTGGTTGAATCATGATAGGAAAATGTTAAGACACATCATATAGTGACGATAATAATCTTAAATAGATAAATTATAGTATTATTAAATGGTTAATATATAAGCATCAAAGACGAGACATTGAGAAAGTTAATTAATAATAAGTAATAACCTATTTAACATTGCTTCATTCTTCTAATATTGTGTGTCACTTGTATTGAGTGACAATCACGTGATTAAAAAAAATTTGTGACAATACATAAATAGATAAAGTTTAAAGAAAATTAAATATTGTTATAAGACAAAAAATATGACGAAGCATGCAAAATGTTTCAAAATCTAGGGTTTTGTTGCAAATTAGTCATTTTATATCAAAATAATCTACACCTTTAAGTCACTAGAATTATAAAAAAAATTAAAATGTTAAAACAAAATTGAACCTGAAATTCAGAAGACAATATATCTCTACCATAAATATTGTTCAACGATTTATGTTTATTTAGCACAATTAATGAAAAAGAAATAACTTACAAAACCAAAATCATTTATGTATATCTCTAGAATTATCCATCAATGGGTTAGGAGAGCTTCCTTCAAACAGAGGCAGATCCACCAACAAATTGCACCATCTATACATTGCTAATCTGCCAGATTCTATCCACAAATTTGGATTGAAGGGGGTTTAACTGCCATTCGGAGAAGTAACTCAAGCTCACATTCCGAACAGATGGGGGAAATGCGGAAGATTTGGTTTCACCAGATACGCAAAGAGGGAGGATGCCGGGTTTACAATCCGCTCAATGAAGCACAAACTAATCAGGGGCTCAAGGATTTTTGTAAGTTGGGCTAGATCTACAACAAGGGACAGACGCAGGTTCAAACAAGTATGGGTTAGGAAGAGGCCTAAGGGTCGCAAAGCAGTGAAGCAAATATGGGTGAAGAAATGTTGGCAACCAAAGGGAAGAAATGGAAATGAGCCCCTTGACAACCCAGGTCGGAGAATCAAAGGAGAACTAAATCCTGATGCATTAGGGTGGCTTAAAGAAGCCTTGTCTGTAAAAGTGACAAGGTATTAAATATACAAAGCGTAGCCGATTTTATAAGCGGCATTTCAAGTCTCCCTGTAACAATAACATCACTGGGTGGCTCAAAAATAATTCTCACCCTTCCCACGACCAAGGACCTAGAAAGCTTCCCTACTGGACATTTGTTAAAGATCTTTAAGGAAGTCAAAACTTGGTCGAAATATGAGGCCAGTGAAGATAGGAAAGCATGGGTGGAAGTTGAAGGTATCCCTCCACATGGGTGGCTTATGGAGAACTTTAAGAGATGTATTGATCCTTGGGGTTCATTGATAGAGCATGAAATGGTGTCGCTAGAGCAGTCCCAATTTCAGGCAATCAAATTGCCCATCTTAATAAGTGTTCTCCATCCCATCCATGGAGAGGTCACCTTATCAATCCATGATTGTGCCTACAGAGTCTATATTTAAGAGGTCCGGTCCTTCCAAGAAACTCAACACCTTAAGTCCTTCGATCAAAACGTGCATTCTCAACTTGGAATCCGCAACTTAGAATTGGGCAATCAGGGGCCTAATTGTGTTAATCCGGATGAAAGTAGAGTAGAAGAGACTTCATTTGATCAGGAACAACAAGATGGACAACACATGGAGAATGATCATCAAAAGGTGGGCCACCAAGGAGATTTGTGCCCTCACAATCTGTTTCGCCCAGAGCAAATGGGCTCACAGCGAAATCCCTTTATCGAAACAAACCATCTGGCTGAACAAGTTACAGCTCTCAGAAAAGACACAATCTGAACTCTCAGAATTCTGGAGGGCACTGGGATTCAGGCAGTAATCGAAGAGGTCCAGCAAATGTTGGAAAATGCAACAGTAGTAAATTCACCTCCTGGCCTGGGTGAGCACTGTGCAATCATTCCCCAGCTCCTAGGTGAATTTGAAAAGACATCAGCTGATTATGAAGGTTTGGTGGATGTGCAAATCCATTCTACGGAGTCCCTTAGGAAGGCAAGAAGAGACATGGCTAGTTTCAATCAGACTGGCCTTAATGACTCTTCGAATTTGATGGCAATTCCAATTCAGCCAATCACTACTCAAGGAGAGAATATTCAAACAGACTTTGTGACATTAACAGCTAAAAAATAGAGGGCTATTAGGAGAAGAATTTCGAAGAAAGCAGTAACAGTTGGTGACGGGTGCGGACTGGCGTTGTTGGAAGACCAAGTTGAAGCAGAAAAATACTACAGGCTCAAATTAAAAAAGGGTGAAAAAAAGGATAGAAGAATCAGTGCCAAAGGCAACTGCCAAATATAAGCATGAGGATTGCTTGCTGGAATGTTAGGGATTTTGAACCAGCTGACAAAAAGGCTCAGGCCAAAAAAATTATCAGTAAGGAGCATGTAAGAATCTTGGGCCTAGTAGAAACAAAACATCATCTATTCAATCAGAATGAAGTCGCTCGTTGCTGGGGTAGAATAAATGCAGATTTCATAGACATTCAAGCTTAAGGAAATACTGGTGGCCTAATTCTTATGTGGGCCAAGGAATAGTTTCTGGGTGAAAGGGGATTCAAAGGTTGTAGATGGATTTGCATAGAAAGGGAACTTACTCAAGATCATTTGCGATGTGCGATCTGTTTGATTTACGCGCCAACCTCTGTAGAAGACCGGAAACATGAATGGGATCAGCTGCGAGACTTGAAAAACAATCTTCAATACCCTCTCATAATCATGGGCGATTTCAATGAGATCATCACACCATCGGAGAGGAGAGGTTGCAGCAAGCAGTCACAAGGAGTGAATGACTTGTCCAACCTAATGACAGAACTAAATCTCCATGATTTGCCTATCGATCAATAGTTCACATATATGAGGATTAATGCTGCAAGTAGGATTGATAGAATGATGGTGGAAGTTTGCATCCTAACAAGGTTTCAGTTAATCAAGGTTCATTGCCTTGACAGGGCAACCTCCGACCATTTCCTGCTCGTGCTGAAAACCTCTGAGGTGAAATGGGGGCCTTCTCCCTTCCGAATTTACAACCCTTCGCTGGATTGTCCCTCGTTCATCAAGGTGTTCCAACAGGAATGGATTTCTTTCTCGGACAAGCCTATTCATCTGAAGTTCAAGTCACTGAAGGAACCACTCAGGAGGTGGAATACAGAGGTATTCGGCAACATAGACGCAAACATAGAGAAAATTGAAGAGGGATTAAGGAAGATTGATGAAAAAGGATTGATGTTGGGACTAAACCAGTGTGATTCCTCTCGAAGAGAAGCACTAAGCGCACAACTTAGACTTTGGCATCTCAGGAAAGAAAGGTGGTGGAAACAGTAGTCTAGATGTCGATCAAATCTTAAAGGAAGGGGATAAAAATACAATGTTTTTTCACATTTTAGCTAGCATTCAGCAAAGGCGGAAGATCATCGAAGAAATTTGGGTAGACGATGTCAAGTACTCTAACCCCATGGAGATAAAAAAGGTTATTGTTGGTTACTTTCAAAACCTGTACCGAGACAAGGAGAGGAGGCTACATTTTGATATCTTAGGGTTGGGTCTTGCACAGCTTCAACGAGAAGACATTGCAATGCTGGAGCAGCCGGTATCGCGGGAAGAAATCAAATTAGCATTGAGTCAATGTAATCCTGACAAAGCCCCGGGTTATGATGGCTTCAACCTGAAGAGTATCAAGCACCTATGGCCAATCATTGGGCAAGAATTCACAGATTTCATCTTGAAGTTCTTTGAGGACAGCGAATTCCCCCTATAATCAACACCACTTGGGTCACAATTCTACCCAAAAAAAAATGCCACCGATATCAAGGATTACAGGCCCTTTAGTCTGGAGGGCAGTCTGTATAAGGTGATTTCTAAGATACTTTCCACCAGACTGAAAAAAGTCCTTCCCAGACTGATTGGAGAAGCTCAATCCGGGTTTGTGGAAGGACGGTAAATTCTTGACGGAGCTCTAATCGCGAACGAAGTAGTGCACTGGGCCAAGAGGAAAAAGAAGGAGGTCGCTCTATTCAAGCTTGATTTTCACAAAGCGTTCAATTCCGTCAATTGGGATGCCCTACACCAGATCATGGTTCAGATGGGTTTCGGTGCAAAATGGCTATCCTAGATAGAAGAATGCATCCGTACTCCAACCATTTCAGTAATAATCAATGGGAGACCAGCAAAACCCTTCAAAATGCACAGAGGACTACGACAGGGCGACCCTCTGTCCCACTTCTTATTTGCGATTCTCGCTGAAACTCTCAATCGGATGCTGCTAAATGGTACTGACAAAGGCTTTTGGGATGGTATTGAGGTGGGAAGGAGTAAGAAGAAACAGTGCCATTTGCAGTTCCCAGATGACACCTTAATATTTTCAAAGGCTGACAAGGGGCATTTACTGAATATAAAAGCTGCACTTTAGGCCTTCGAGACATTTTCTGGATTATCAATAAACTATGACAAATCAAGCTTGTAGTTTTTGGTAAGAGCTCAAGATGGTGTAAAAAGCGAGCTTTGGAGCTGAAATGCGAGCTTGCAGAGTTGCCAATCATGTACCTAGGCCTCCCTCTTGACTCTAACATGGGCAAGACATCTGCTTGGGAGCCAGACATCAAAAGACTCTAGGGGAAACTATAGAGCTGGAAAGCTAACTCTTTATCGAGGGCTGGTAGGTTGGTTGTCCTAAAAGCAGTTCTTAACAGTTTGCCTCTATACTACCTCTCTTTATTTAGAATACCGAAAACTATAGCCAATCAAATCAATCACATTCAAAGAAGGTTTCTATTGGGAGGGGGTCTGGAAACAGGATGAATGCCCTGGTGAGATGGGAAATCGTTCAAAGGCCCAAAATAAAGGCTGCTTGGGAGTGGGCTATTTGTTGATGAAAAATGCCAGCCCATTGATGAAATGGTGGTGGAGATATGGTTCGGAAGAGGGCGCACTATGGAGGGAAATAATCAAGGCAGTTCATTGCGAAGATGGCGCCCTATTGCCTTCACTTTTTAAGCCGAAAATCCCTGGGCCTTAGGGTAATATTCGAGCCCTACCAAAAAGTGAACGCTCTGTTCAAGATGCCTTTAATGATGACCTGCACATCATACTTGGAAATGGAATGAAGGTCAGATTCTGGGATGACCCTTGGCTGAATCACCGGGTCTTGCGTAAGGACTTTCCCACCCTTTATACCATCTCTAATCAAAAAAGAAGAATGGTAGGGGAGATGGGATGGTTTGATGGTAATATCTGGAGGTGGATGCTCTCATGGTCCAGAGAACTTAACTTGGAAGAAATCGCATAGGAATTGGAGCTCTCCTCTTTGCTACAGAGGATAGAACTCAGCAAGGATCGCCATTGACTGTATAGTGTGGGGTAAAGATGGAGCCTTCTCGGTGAAGGATTTATACTCAAAGGCAGAGGACTCAATTCTAGCGACCGTTGATGTGGACTCACTAGTCGGCTCTATTTGGAAGAATTTGGTTCCCCCCCCCCCCCCCCCCGAGTTGAGATGATGCTTTAAACGACTTTACTGGGCAAATTGAACACAAGAAGCCTTCTGAAAAGAAAAGGTATGCTGAGTAACGAGGATGAGTCTTGCCCATTTTGTTGTGTATTTGATGAAACAGACAATCATGTGCTCCTCAAGTGCGATTTCTCCTTGCCCATTTGGGAGGAGATAATGCGATGCTTGGGACAAGTACTCCCACAGGCTGAAAGTTTGAGGCTAATGTATGAAGGCTGGATGAATTGCTCTTTTAGAAACAAGATAAGATCAAGGTTATGGATCACCTCTTTTTTTGCCATTGCCTGGACGATTTGGTTGCACAGAAACAGGAAAGTTCATGACAATCAACAAATCGTCCTTTCTGATGTGATCAAAGCAATCAAGTTGAGGGTGGCTCACTGGTGTACCATTGGGAAGCATCGAAGTCCTTACACCCCGGACATGATAGCTGTGATTTTCGAGTCCATTTCAACCATCTTCAGCTAACATCTGAATAGGAAAGTTCATGACACCTGGACGATTTGGTTGCACAGAAATAGGAAAGTTCATGACAATCAACAAATCGAGATCTGATGAAGATTTGCTGGCAATGGCTGCCCTGGTGCTAATAGAAATTTCCAGTGGCTCTTTGGGAAGAATGGAGGCCTTGACATTTCTGAGTTCTTCCTTTTGAAAATGTTTGTGTTGTTTGGTTTCTACGTCTTTCTTTTGTCTTGTTGGAACTTTATGGCTTTTGGCCTTTATTTGATTCAATAAATTTTTTGGCTACTGCCCTAATTATCTAAAAAATAAATATTTCTAGAATTACTATCAAATCAAATTAGGTTAAATATACATAAATCATTTAACACAATTAACCATGAATGACATAGATGACAACGTATAACTGCATTAAATGATTTTATTCAACCATTTCTATGTACCATTGCATCCATGTTTATTTATAGGACTGCCTATATTAATAGAAAGATACTCCCTCCTTCCAATTATAACTGTCATGTAATAAATGTACACGATGAAGTTTTTCTTTGACTAATAATTTTCTATGTAATATTTTATTAAAAAACTATAATGTTATATTCTTGTGATAGCATTTTTTGTTATGAATATAATGATACTACTTTTGCATGATAAACATTTATATATATTGAGAGAGGAATGGTAAAAGTTTTTAAAGTTTGACTAAAGTATAAATTAAGGTATCAAATGAAAAGGGAAGGAGAGAATACATTGTAACTACAATTTCACATTCATTGCAGACAAATAACCTCATTTATATCAATGTCAATGAAAGTTTTTTAGTATTTCTATTAATTTTAGTATGGAGTTTTTTTCAAAATGTAAAAAAAATATATATCTTTCTAGAAGGCCAAGGAATATACATATTTAACTCATCACCCCTTGTACCCAAAAATCTGAAACTACGTGCAACCTTATAACAAAAGGACATAGAAAAAAGTACAACTTCACTTGTTTGTATATTAATTTTATTTTTGTTTAAAAAATAATCGTATAGAAGATTAGAATTGGATGGAAATATGCTAAAATTCTAGTAGAAGAAGAAAATACCTTCACCACTTGCACCATTTCTTTGTAAATTATTTATTTAAAATATGTTTAATATAGATTTTGTAACGCCCCGGAAATTCATTTATAGAAAAGTCAAAGTCAAACTAACGTTAACAGAAAAATTTAGTGGAAGACTCAAACCCTTATTGGGCGTCACTGCCGTATCCCCGAAGGAATACAAGGCGAGAAGAAAAACTACAACTATCTGTCAACGTCAAACCCACTAACAAACTCATACTTAGAAATAAACCTCAAAACTAACTTCAAGTTCTCAGAAAAGCAATGCAACATATTTAACGACTTCTAAACATGTCGTCTTCACTTCTAATTCCCGTCCCTAGCATATAGATCTTGACATGAAAACAAAACATTTCAAAAAATGAGGGGAAAATCTCAATAATGTCTACCCCTAACCGTTTAAAGCAATTCAAGTTCATTTCAACTCATTTAAGGAAAAGGGAAAATAGTTAAACCATTCTACAAAACCTTTAACCTTAACTATTTTCCTCAATCCAACCAATTCATTTTATTACGCGGGCGGGATGTCATATCCCTTAAAGTAACGAATATCAGACCGGATCCCAGATCCTCTGCCTACCACAGGCTATGACCAAAGTTTATCAAAAGTTCATATTTCTGCCTACCACAGGCTACGACCAGGGTCTCTGACCCTTTTGCCTACCATAGGCTACGACCAGGGTTCCAGACCCTTTGCCTACCACAAGCTACGACCAGAAAATCAAGAGTTCACATTTCCGCCTACCACAAGCTATGACCAGGGTCCTTGACCCTTTGCCTACCACAGGCTACGACCAGGGTCCCAGACCCTTTGCATACCACAGGCTACGACCAGAATATCAAGAGCTCACAATTTCGCCTACCACAGGCTACGACCAGGGTCCCAGACCCTTTGCCTACCCATAGGCTACGACCAAATAAACCCGCTTAATGTTTCATTTGAATTATTAGTATCTTATGCAAATCTCAGCTCACAGCTCTCAAGTCAAACCCAACCCAGGTTATCTAAACCAATAAGAAAACCACTAATAAAAGACCATCAATTTCTCAACTCATAAATCAAAGCGTAATAATTACAAATAGTTATCAAGAACAGATGATCACAATTTCCACATGAAGTCACCTTCGGGATACAAGTTCCAAAACATAATATAAATCAACAAAAACATATAAAGTGCATCCTAGTGGGGATTAGGGCATAGACATTACCTGGTTAGCTTCACTTCGCAGCAAACACGAACACACTTGAGCTCACTAAGGACGCGAATTAGCTTGGGCCTAGGGTTCACGCAAGGGAAAAAGGGTAGCTAGGGCAGTGTTCCGGTGGTCACTGGATAGGCGGCGGTCAGGGAGGAGTCCGTCGGGTTAGGCGGAAGGTGGCAAACGACGGTGGACGTTGGTGGCGCGGTTTGACTCACGGCAGTGGAGTTCGCACAACAACAATAGCAGCAGACCCTTGTTTCATTGCGTCTTACTGCTGGGCGGTGATTGCGCAGGACTACCGGTGTGGCGGTGTTCGGTCTCGTTCCGAGCCGAATTCTTTTCTTTTATAGGGTATTTTTGCTTGTCTTTAATAATTATTTTAGTAGTCTTATTGTGTTTTTACTCTTTTATTAGATTTTATAGCACTTTATTATTTTTGTTATTATTATTATTAATATGAATCAAAATGATAAATATTAGAAATAAATAATGAAAACCTATTTCTAATTCCTAATTTCTACCCAGCCCATAATCCCTTTCCTAGTTCCCTTTTCCTCTTCTTCTCGGCCCAGCCCAACTCACCAAACCCTAATACCCATTTAACCCTACCCGTAAACCCTAATACCCTAATCCATCTACCCGCCCCATTTTTCCCCTCCAGTTCTCTCAGCCGATTATCCATCCCCAAACCTTAAATTCTAATTCAATTCCCCTCATTCTCATCTTCCCGTCTCTTCGTCCCCTTTCTCCCTTCCTCTCTTTGCGCTCATTTCTGCCCAAACAACCTCGAAGCCCCACCATTTTCCATCTCAATCCAACTCCATCTCTCAATCCCTCTTCATCTCCTTCTCTCTTCTCTTTCTCTTTCTCGCATCTCCATCTCACTCTTCTTCTCAATTTCTCGTGATATTTCTCAAACACTCACTCTTTTTCTCTCATTTTGTCGTTTTTGCAGATTCGGTTGACAACTGCAAAGAGTTTCGACCACCATCAACGCATACCTACATCTCCAACCATCAAGGTCATCTCAGTCGTCCAAGTTTGACGAAGATCGAGGGCTGAGATTTGAAGGAGAGTCACGATTTCGACTATAAAAGGGGAAGAAGGGAGCCGATTGAAGGATGAATGGTAGATCCTGGGAGTGACGCCCCAAGAGCCTCCATCTAGGGTTAGAATTAGAGTTAGGTTTATGTTTTTATGCTTTGAATTCTGTTTTTAATCTCTATTTCGTTTTTCCCTTCAAATCGATTCTGGGATTTTGGTTTTGTTAATGATTTGTTCAGTTTTGATGTAATGTTCGAATGGTATTGGATTGTTCTTAATGTTTGATGAGTTTGTGTTTTGGTATTTGATTCGGGTTTTGGTTTGTTTTGGTTGAATGCTTTGTTTCTGCTCGTTATGCCCCTGTTTGGTTTTTGGCTTCGGTTCTCTCTCGTCTTTCTCCTCTGATTCTGTCTCTCTTTTCTTCCTCTGCTCGGTCAATGGGCAGTAGGGAGCTGGGTTGAGTTCTTTCCTTTCTTCCATATTCGGTCAGTAGTTATTTAGGTCAGTAGTAACTGTTTTCTTTGATTTCTCTATTTTCTTGATTTCTTTTATTTCCATATGTCTAAGTTAGTTTAGGGTTTCATTAGGATTATTAAGGTCTTTAGTAGGTTTAGTTTTAGGGTTTTCGCAGGGTTAATTAGAGTTGGTTTAGGTCAGTTTTAAGGTTAGTTATTGATTTCCTTGTGGTTCTGTTTTAGTCTCTTATTCAGATTAGGGTTAGAAATTAGGGTTTTATTGGTCTTTGTTAGTTTAGCCACAAACATCCAATCCAACTTTTAGTGAGGAGGAGGGCTAAGGGTCACAAATTCCACTCTCAAGTGGGGATTTGGGGATTCTTAGTAATCCAATTCACGATTTCTTGTTTGTGCGGGAGAAATCCAAGTAGATTGAAGATTAGTGAAGATTTAGTTCATCGAAGGTATAATCTCTTGTTCCTAATTTCATTATTAGTTGTAGTTTTATTGCTTTCCTATTTCATGCTTTTAATTGCTTTCATCTTTTATTGCTTTCTTAATTATTATCATGTCTAGGTTACTTTATTGCTTATTTACATAATTTACTGCTTTCTGCATTGAGAAAAACCCCTTCCACAAACTGATTACCTTAATCAAGCCTAACACCCATCCCTGAGACCGACAACCTTAACATAAAACCACAAAAATTACAACCGAACAATGGCGCCGTTGCCGGGGATGACGTTATTTGGTAGATTAGGCTATTGGTTTGTGTGTAAATAGTTTAATTGCTTTCTTGATTATGCTAGAAAAATGTAGCACAAAAACTTGAATATCGAAAAAAAACGAAAAAAAAAGAAAAAAAAGAGAGATGACATGTCTTAGCTTCCCTCAAAATGAGCAAGAATTATTTTGTGATTATCGTGATAGATTAAATGATTATCTTGCTTATTGGGCCCCTCATGGTTATATTTATTCTAATTGGGAAGTGTTAGTTGTTACTAATGAGGGATTGAACTTCGAGACCCGTTCTCTTCTGAATTACTTTGGTTTCAATGTTGAAAATGAGTATCGGGCTTGGGAATTATTTGATTGGTTGTACACGGATACTCGTCAATTTGAGGAGACTTTTTATTCATCGGGATCTTGTTTTGGTAATCCATGTGTTCTTCATGCTCAATCGCACTATGAGAAACGTTATGATCTTTCTCCATGTGATGATGTTGAGTCTCGTCATTTGTGTGTGCATTGTGAATCTCCATCTCATGCTTCCGAATCTTGTATGGACATTAGACTAGATAAAATTGGTGCTGAAATAGTTGGTTTACAAGATAGGATGAATAAATGCATGCAAGAATTTGAACACGTGCTTAAACCTAAGGTGGAAACTTATCTTGCACAATTGGTTGATTCGAATGTTGAAATAGGTCATTCATCGTCTTTGAGTCTTGAAATGCATGACGATTCTTCTGTGTATGATTATGATTATGATAATGACTACTGTAATGGACATAGTTTTGTAAGGAGGATTAGTGATTCCTTAGCTCTAGCCCCACCTAGTGAGCATGAGAAACATGATGATTCTGTGTGTGATGATGAAGAACTTGATGACTACATGCTCGATGATGAACCATTGTCCATGTCTTTGTGTGAAGAAAAAGTTGAGATTGATGAATGCCATGATGCTTTTGATATAATTGAGCATGATCTTGTTGAGAGTAAAATTGAATCTGTTGTGATTGAATGTGTGCTTGATACCGATTTGTTCACTTTCATTGAAGATCATTGCATTAGCGAGGCATTAGCTACCCTTTCTTGTAAATCCATTGATGTGAAATCTTGTGATGATGAACTGGAGTCTATGGGGATTGATCCTAAGTGTTTGAACTTGGTTTGTGACAATAATATTTTTTATGGTGATATGCTTTATGAGTCGTTGTTTGCATCCAAGTCTTCCCATGAGCATGTCCATGAAAGTGTTGTATTGCCTCCTTCCGTTGATTTGTATACTCAATCTCCATTTATGAGTCAATGGGAGGATCCATTTGTCATGTCTTCTTTAACTATGCCTAGGAAAGTCTTGTATATTCATGCATTTCATCAATTCTATGACTTATCTAAGGCATTTGATAAATTGTTAAGGGCACTAATGTTTGTTTATGTGCTATTGCGAGTGTGCTCTTACCGCCACCATTCTGAGATGCATGAGAGGATGCATGATTTGTTACTCCGGGCGTTGAATGGTTCTGACATGATGCCCGATATCTTGAGGTGAGAAGGAGTGAATTTCTTGATAAGATGCCTTTGAGGTAATATCCTTCCTCATCCTTCTTGTATAATTAGTGAGTTGGTCTTTCTTTTCTTCTTTTATTTTCTTTTTATGTGTGTCTTTTTCTTTTATTTTGGGGTGCTTGCTTACCTACTTCTGTTTCCATTTTGAGGAGACGACAACCTCTTTGTGTTGGAGTGGGAGGGTAGTATGCATTCCGGTATTCGAGTCTAAGAAAAGAAAAAAAAAGTTGTTTTGTAAATATTTTAGTTTGTTTTTTTAGTTCATTAGTCCTTAGTGTCTTGTATAGTTGGTTTTTTCCTTTTGCTCTTGCATGCGAACCATAACACATAGTATGCTTTTCTTGTTTATTTCTAACCTATGTGTGATGTTCTTTGGATCGTGGA
Organism: Portulaca oleracea; assembly: GCA_029582165.1. Lineage (NCBI taxonomy): Eukaryota > Viridiplantae > Streptophyta > Magnoliopsida > Caryophyllales > Portulacaceae > Portulaca > Portulaca oleracea. The sequence goes on from CM055875.1 coordinate 6,581,972, forward strand.
TCGAGTTGCTTTTATTGAAGATTCTGAGCTAACCCCTTTCCACCCTCTCTTTATATGAATATATCATTGATCCATGATGCATGCTTGCTTTTCTTTTTGGGTGGCGAACCCCTTGAGTGTGAATGTTGGATACATATTGTTGTTGGAGCCGTGTGGGCTCGGGTCGCCATCGCTTTTTATGTGATAAGTGTTTTGTATATATGTTTTTCTTGGTTTTCTACCTTACTTGTGACACCCTTCTTCTCACAATGGGGACATTGTGATGTCTTGTGTTGGAGTGGGGAGTGCTATTTTCCATTTGTCATGGGTAGACCACCTAGTTGTTGATCTTTTGTTTTCGTTTTTCTTAGTTTGTGTCTAAAAGTTTGAAAAATTTTGTGTGTGAAAGAAAAAAAGGAGAAATGTTGTGAAAAACCCAAAAGTTGTTTTTCTTTTTGAAGTTGTTTCCGTTCGCAGTTGTGTAGATAGTTGTCTAATCAGTTGATTCAATCAGTTAGAAGCGGCCGGTATGAATAATGATGGGCCTTAGGAAGGATTTTTGCCATGACTTATCTCTATTAGACCTCTACATGGAATGGGAAAGCGGATTCCTCAAATCTTACACGCTTTGACTGTGAATTCTTACCTAAGTTAGACGGTTTTAGTTGTTCAATTGCTTAAGCTCTTAATTAATGCATTAAATAATTACTGTCGGGCCTACCGTCATAGGTTGGTTTGGGTGGATGGGCACCCTATGCCCCTTAAGTGCAATGACTCACGTATGGAGAAACCCAGCAGGGAGGGTAACCCTTTGCGAAGGCCGGTGCTTAAATCCCGCAAAACCCGACACAAACGCTCTAAAAGACACAAAACGGATTGAGTGGAAATAAAAAAAAAGCGTAGGTTTTGAAAAAGAAAGGAAAGAGCGAAGCAAGAAAAAGAAAAAAAGAGTTGAGCAAAAGAATGGTAAGAAAGAGCAAGAAAAAGCAGAAAAAGAAAGAAAAGAGTGTAGTAAGAAAAAGAAAGAAAAGAGAGGTTGAAAGAAAAACCAAGAGTGAAGTAGGATAGATAATCCCGAGCTTGAGCATGAGAACAACTCTGATTGTCTGGTTTAGGATAGGAAGGACCGACTAGAGCCCACTTGCACATATGCACGAGGTGTTTTGCTCATCAGGAAGTGTTTTGGTTCAAAATCTCAAAGATTGGCAGTTTTCCAACCTTCGTGTCTTAATTTGTTTATACTTGCTTCTTCCAATTGATTGTTGAGGCGGGTTGGGGAACTAGGTGCATGATTGGGGATGGGAATATCTTCTTTGCTTTTGTTTTGTTTCGTTTTTCGGTTTTCACTTCTTTTTCTTTCCCCCTTTTCTTTTCTCGTGGCTTTTGTGGGTATAGTTGCTACAAACCCTAACGAGACCTACCTCGTCCACCCGGGCTACCGGGGGGGTTTAAAGGGCTTGATGCATGTGCTAAGTGCATCCGCGATTCCCGCGAAAGTGAGTTAGGGTTTTTAGTTTCTTTTTCTAGTCCTTTTCTTTGTTTTTAGTTTGCTCGGGGCGAGCAAACCCTTGTGTTGGAGTGGTATTCGGTCTCGTTCCGAGCCGAATTCTTCTCTTTTATAGGGTATTTTTGCTTGTCTTTAATAATTATTTTAGTAGTCTTATTGTGCTTTTACTCTTTTATTAGATTTTATAGCATTTTATTATTTTTGTTATTATTATTATTAATATGAATCAAAATGATAAATATTAGAAATAAATAATGAAAACCTATTTCTAATTCCTAATTTCTACCCAGCCCAGAATCCCTTTCCTAGTTCCCTTTTCCTCTTCTTCTCGGCCCAGCCCAACTCACCAAACCCTAATACCCATTTAACCCTACCCGTAAACCCTAATACCCTAATCCATCCACCCGCCCCATTTTTCCCCTCCAGTTCTCTCAGCCGATTATCCATCCCCAAACCTTAAATTCTAATTCAATTCCCCTCATTCTCATCTTCCCGTCTCTTCGTCCCCTTTCTCCCTTCCTCTCTTTGCGCTCATTTTTGCCTAAACAACCTCGAAGCCCCACCATTTTCCATCTCAATCCAACTCCATCTCTCAATCCATCTTCATCTCCTTCTCTCTTCTCTTTCTCGCATCTCCATCTCACTCTTCTTCTCAATTTCTCGTGATATTTCTCAAACACTCACTCTTTTTCTCTCATTTTGTCGTTTTTGCAGATTCGGTTGACAACTGCAAAGAGTTTCGACCACCATCAACGCATACCTCCATCTCCAACCATCAAGGTCATCTCAGTCGTCCAAGTTTGAAGAAGATCGAGGGCTGAGATTTGAAGGAGAGTCACGATTTCGACTATAAAAGGGGAAGAAGGGAGCCCATTGAAGGATGAATGGTAGATCCTGGGAGTGACGCCCCAAGAGCCTCCATCTAGGGTTAGAATTAGATTTAGGTTTATGTTTTTATGCTTTGAATTCTGTTTTTAATCTCTATTTCGTTTTTCCCTTCAAATCGATTCTGGGATTTTGGTTTTGTTAATGATTTGTTCAGTTTTGATGTAATGTTCGAATGGTATTTGATTATTCTTAATGTTTGATGAGTTTGTGTTTTGGTATTTGATTCGGGTTTTGGTTTGTTTTGGTTGAATGCTTTGTTTCTGCTCGTTATGCCCCTGTTTGGTTTTTGGCTTCAGTTCTCTCTCGTCTTTCTCCTCTAATTCTGTCTCTCTTTTCTTCCTCTGCTCGGTCAATGGGCAATAGGGAGCTGGGTTGAGTTCTTTCCTTTCTTCCATATTCGGTCAGTAGTTATTTAGGTCAGTAGTAGCTGTTTTCTTTGATTTCTCTGTTTTCTTGATTTCTTTTGTTTCCATATGTCTCAGTTAGTTTAGGATTTCATAAGGATTATTAAGGTCTTTAGTAGGTTTAGTTTTAGGGTTTTCCCAGGGTTAATTAGAGTTGGTTTAGGTCAGTTTTAAGGTTAGTTATTGATTTCCTTGTGGTTCTGTTTTAGTCTCTTATTCAGATTAGGGTTAGAAATTAGGGTTTTATTGGTCTTTGTTAGTTTAGCCACAAACATCTAATCCAACTTTTAGTGAGGAGGAGGGCTAAGGGTCACAAATTCCACTCTCAAGTGGGGATTTGGGGATTCTAAGTAATCCAATTCACGATTTCTTGTTTGTTTGGGAGAAATCCAAGTAGATTGAAGATTAGTGAAGATTTAGTTCATTGAAGGTATAATCTCTTATTCTTAATTTCATTATTAGTTGTAGTTTTATTGCTTTCTTATTTCATGCTTTTAATTGCTTTCATCTTTTATTGCTTTCTTAATTATTATCATGTCTAGGTTAATTTATTGCTTATTTACATAATTTACCGCTTTCCGCATTGAGAAAAACCCCTTCCACAAACCGATTACCTTAATCAAGCCTAACACCCATCCCTGAGACTGACAACCTTAACATAAAACCACAAAAACTACAACCGAACAGGCGGCTCCTAACGTTAACAATCGAGGCGGCGGGTGGTGCTCCGGCCGGTGGCGCGACAGCAGAACAGAGAGTGGGGGATATTGGAAGCGAAATAGAGAGAGGGAGAGAGGTTGTGTTCGTTTGTAGTTTTAGGGGGTTTTTAGGAATAAAAATATTCCTAAGGGTTGTCGTATCCGCAGGGATGAGTTTTTAGGTTATCGGGAAATTGGTTTGTGAAAGGGGTTTTCAAGTGCGGAAAGCGATAAATAATTTAAATAACTAAACTAATATCAATTAAGAACAATAAAAGCAAAAGAAAGTATTAAATAAAGAGATGAACTAAAATGACTTTGACAGAAAATAAAACTAAACTAAGAAAGCGATTAAAAAGCAAGAAATAAGAAAGCAATAAAACTAATTCTAACAATGAGATTGAGAAACAAGAAATTATACCTTTGAAGAACTAACCTCCACTTGAACTTTCTTTAAACAAACTAAAAAGCTGGTGATTTAGATTACTAAGAATTCCCAAATCCTCACTTAAAGGAGAATTTGTGAACCCTTAATCCTCCTCCTCACTAAAAGATTGTATTGTTTTGTGGCTAATCTAAAAAGAACTTTTTAGAGTAATTTCACTTAAACAAATGTTTAATCAAACTAATGAATCCCTAATCAACCCTTAACTTAAAACAGAATGAAAGAATACTACGAGTAATAAACCTAGACTTAATTAATTTGCCCTAATTACGCTTAATATTCAAACCAAACAAAAAGGGACAAGGAAAAGAAGAAGCGGAGGAATTAATTCCTCTGTTTCAAACTGAGAACAGAGAAGAACAAAGAGAAATGAAAAGAACTCAATCAATTCTTGCTACTCGCTGATCGAAACAAGGAAAAAAAGAAATAGAAAGGAAAGGGGATCAAAATCCCAACTTCCTACTGCTCATGGATTGAACAGAGGAAGAAGAAGAAACCAAAATCAAACACAACAGAACAATGTCCAAATGCAAAATTTCAATACCAATCAATTCAATTACAAACGCATCAAATGCCAATTTCAAAGCAAATCGAATTAAATACTCAAAACATAAACGCATCAACCATTAAGAACAAATCAACACTAATTCGTACATAACATCAAAAACTAAACAAATCATTCAAGAACCAAAAATCCCAAAAGCGATTAACAGCAACAATGAGCAACAGAATTCAAAAGAAAAACAATTAAAGACTTAAACCTAAAATCTAAGATTTCGATAATTCAAATAAAATCTGGAAATGGAATTTGCAAAACTAAAATAAACCTAATTCGAACCCTAGGATGTCGATTGGGTTGTCACCCCCCAAATCCGACCGCTGGATCGATGATGCTGATTGACGATCTTTGGGTTGTCACCCCCCAAAAACCGACGTTCGGGCCTTTTGTGCCTCTGCCTTCGCCTTCCTCTTCCTCTTTTATACTTGAACTAGATCTCACATCTTGGAATTCCCCCACCGAATCTACAATTTGGGTAAGAAAAAGTTAGTGAAAAATCAAGAGATTGAAAGATTAAATGAGAAAGTGAGATAAGATTAATGATTATAGATGCAACTGGGCGTCTGAATTCGGCGCAACTTGATGGCGAAAATCCGGAAGAATGAAGAGGAAAAGAAGAATGAATGATGATGATGATGGTGGAATTCGGCGCAACTTGGCCGAAAAGAGAAAGAAGAACAGAGAGATTGAGAGAGAAAGAAGATCGAGACGGGGAAGAAGAAAGGAGAAAGAAAGAAAGAGAAAGGGGATCCGAGAAAGGGAGAAAGGGACACGGGAAAAGAAGAAAGGAGAAAGGGGGAACTGAAGAGAATCCGAGGGGAAGAGAGAGAAGGAGTGAGGAAAAGGAAGAAAGGGAAGGCGAGAAATGAGATTGAATTAGGGTCAGGGAAGGGGGTTTTCGGCTGAGAGGAGAAAGAAGGGAAATGGGTATTAGGGTTAGGCGGGTATGGGCAGTTGGGTAGACGGGCGAGGGTTTAGGGTTTTGGGCTGGGTTGGGTTATTGGGCCGAAGAGGGAGAAATGTGGGCTGGGTATAATTAGGTTTAGATTTATTTTATTTAATTTCTAGTTTTATTATTTTGATTTATAATTAACAAAAATAATAACAAAAATAATAAAATACTGTAAAATCTAATAATAATGCAAAATACATAAAAACATAATAAAATTCCTAAATTAATTATTAAAGACCAGCAAAACTCCTTATAAAAGATATTTATTCGGCTCGAAACGAGACCGAACAGGTTGCGATTAAGAGAATGAGGGAGAGGGTGCGGCTGGGTGTGGCGGCTGCGATCGTGGGGTCGGGATGGCTGCCGGCGCCGGCGGTGGCCAGGGGGGAGGCGGTAGAGAGAGGGAGGGAGGGAGAGAGAGAGAATGAGGTAGGGTTAGGGTTTCAATTAGGGTTTTGAGAGGGAGATTATCTTTTATATTAACCTAATAGTTAAGGCCCAATTAAAACACTCTTAATCCTAACCCAACCCAACACTATCATAAATAAAAAAAAACTGATTTTCTGGAAAAAGAAAATACTAATAACAATAATAATAATAATAATAATTATTATTATTATTATTATTATTATTATTATCTTATTAATATTAATAATAGTAATGATAATATTAATATTAATGATAATAATAATCACATAACAAATAATATTCACATAACAAATAATTCATATAACAATTATAATCATCACATAATATTAATAGTAATACTAATAATAATGAGAGTAATACTAATAATACTAATACCCATGAAATTACCGATATACCCTTGTTAGTCCCTCAACGATCCTACGAGCTCAAGTGTTAGTAAAAAAAACACAAATGAACAAATAAACAATTAACGAAGTCAAACCTAATTTACTAACGACGTCACGGTCAACATCTTTGGATTTTTCGGGGTATTACAGATATATACAACCCTGTAAGAGAAATCAAGGAATCAATTATTTATGCAAATCAAACTCAAACAAAAGATTGAAGAATATAAAAGAATATTATCAAATATGTATAAACAAACACAATATTGAATCAATTAATTTTATTTTTCAATGGTTTGATTTATATTATTTAGTAAGTTAGGAATTGAAAGCGTTTGAGAGTTCAAAGTAAGCTGAGTTTGGAGATCTACATAAAGCAAATTTTTGGTAGCATATCGGCTCGAATACAGGGGTTGAAGAATAGAGTCTAATTGTCTGAAATTTTGCATAGTTTAAATGTATAGCTGTTTTGCTAAGGTTCTGGCTTTTACAGGTTATGTAATTAGGTGTTTGGATCAATTTCCCCAGGATGGGATATGGTAAAAAGAGCTCTTGCTTTTCTGCCAAAAAAAAAATGCATAAACAAAGGAATGACTAACAAATACTATAAATTTTACTATCTTCTGATATACTAAATAATTTAAAAAATGAAGCTTAGAATACATGTATGACAAAATTTTTACAAAACTGACAAAGCTCTTCTTTAAAAGTTACATAGAGAAAAATTTGCTATAATTGTGAAGGGATGACCATTAGTCAATTAAAATAATAATAATTAATGGAGTATAACATGCATTATACATTACAAATACTATTAAATCCCAAATTTCTCAAAATAAAATAAATTTCAAAAGAATACAAATCAGTTAATAAAAAATAATTACTCCATAATCAAGTTTAACATGGTGTACAACCGACCAATATTAATGCCCTCTTTTTTAATTGTGCTCATCTTTCTTCCCTTTTTTTATCCGTTGAGAACTTCAACAACAAAAACAACCTCCTAGGTGACATGTTTGAGCGCAGTCTAGGGGATCATAGTGTAGGCAGCCTTACCCCATGAACAAAATTGTCTGTTAAAAACTTCATTTATAAAATTTTAATCCTATTATCATTTTATCATTTTTTAATATATCTTTTGTTGTCATAGTGCTAATACACCCACGATTATAGCATTTATTGTCATTCTATTTATATTTTATTATTATTTTTTGTGATTAGTTAATTTTTTTATTAATTATTAGTAGTAAGTCACCATGTCGTAAATATTATATTTATAATATTTTCTTTAAAAATAAGAAAGGTTGTTTATATCTTTTTATAAATTCCCTCTTTAAAACACATTTACTCAATTCTATCTACAACTGTTTTTAAAAAAAGAAAAACAATAGTTATAGTTTTCCAATATTGCCCTCTTTAAAACATATATACTATGATCCTTGTCCTTTGTACCATTATATATATATATATATATATATATATATATATATATATATATATATATATATATATATATATATACTAGACCTTATACCCGTGCATTGCATGGGACACAATTAAACTATATATTTTATGAAAAAATTGATTTATTTTACAAAAATTAATAAGGATCAAACCTCGGAAAGAAGGAAGAACAAAGGGAAGGGAAGCCAGAGCGTAGCCCCCGCCACGAATGGCGTAGCACTCGCTACGCCCAGAGTGCAATGAAGTAGAGTGTGACCGTGGCCACGGTCATGGCCACCATAGCCACGGTGGGTGTATGCTGGAGGTCAAGTTGTCCGAGAAAGACCGTACCCACGGTCGGAGCCACCGTAGCCATGACGCCTCGAAGAGAAAAATTGCCCGAAGGTTTTCGCTGGTCGCACCCGCGACCCCCTGCTGGGCTGCGACATTCTCGGCTTTAAACTCTGTGTTTTGGCCAACTATTTTGGGGGTTTAAATAGCTCTTTTGCTGTGATTTTTGGGAGACTCGACCTATCTAGGGTTAGACTTAGACATTATTTCAGCTTGTAATTAGTGGATTTTAGAGAGAGATTAGTGAAAGATTAATCTAGGGTTTTGGAGATTTGTGTTTATTATTGAAGATTTGGGGATTCAATCAATTGAAAGATTGTTGGATCATCTTTTTATTGCTTTCCTTTGTTCATCCACAGCATTTTGATAAGTATTCTCTTCCCTTAACTCTCTTATTAATTACTTTGCTAATTACTTTGCTTGTTCTTAATTGCTTTGCTTGCTATTTCATTGTTCTTGCTTGTTTATGGTTGTTTGATGTTAGAAATCATGTTTAGGTTTGGTTTGGATGTTGTTAGCTTAGTTTTTATCATGATTAGTGGCTAGAAACCCTATGGGTTAGGGGGTAATTAAGGGTGTGAATGGGTGATTAGGTTTGGGTTAGCAATATTAGTGAGTAATTAGTTAGGGAATCGATTTCCCAACCCTATCCTTCCCTCAAGTGGGGTGTATTTGGGTGCGAAAGCATCCCGAATACATCCAACGCTTGTTGGAAGGTAGGAATTGGATACTTTGTATTCTAGTTCGCGAAAGCGAATAGAAACTAACTAGGAAATTCAGTTCCATTAACTTCCCCGGGTCTGTCTATGGACTTTGGGGAAGTTAATCCGAACTATCCTTGAAAGAGGAAGTCCGTTGGGTATTTTTTAACGGAGTTACCATTTGATTTCCCCTTCTTGTTACTCCCTTGTTGCAAAACCCATTTTCTTATCCCCGTTTGCGTCCCGAAAAACCTCCGAAGCCCATTTTCCATTCCTTGACCGACCTTAGATTTCTTTGTTGCGTTATGACCTTTTCAAACCGATATCCTTACCTTAGCAATCTCGACCCGACCATTGACCTAGTTCCTTTGACCAAGGCCGCCAGCTCTCTGAGAGAGAACGACAAAACCGAGGTCTTACAAACCACGTTACACAAAATGGCGCCGTTGCCGGGGAGCCAGCGCCCCTAGTTTTAGTTTCTTGGTTTTTGGTTATTTGAGATTGCTTTCACGCTAAAAATTAGTTTGTGCTAATCCCGATGAATTTGATGCTTCTATTGGTTCTTGTTGGTGCATGTAGGTACGCCCTAATGTTCTATCGAGCATTGTAGGAGGCCTCGAGTCCAATGGGTGAAGTCCAAGCTGATTCACCCCGTACTCTTCTATCATATGCCATTCCATCTTCGAGTACGGGAGGCAATCCTATCACGTTCCCATCATTACCACCTGATGCTGCGTTCGAGTTTAAACCGCACTTACTTGAAGTCCTCGAAAGAAACCCATTTCATGGGGACGATGTTGCTGGAAGTCCCATTGCTCATATTGATAAATTTGAAGACCGAATTAGCTTTATGCACATTCCAAAGATATCATCAGAATTTTTGAAGTTGAAATTCTTTCCTCTCACTCTTGGGGGGAAAGCAAAGATATGGCTACAAACATGTCCGCCTGGTTTTTATTCTTCATGGGAGGCACTCAAAGGAGATTTTCTTCACCGTTTCTTTCCGACGGAGGAGACACACCGACTTCGAGCAGAAATTTTAAGTTTCAAGCAAGGGCCGAGAGAAAGTCTTTTCGACGCTTGGGGGAGATTTAAGAGTCTTCAACGACAATGTCCTCATCATAATTTACCGGATTGGATGTTGCTTCAACATTTCTATCATGGGCTCCGTGGTCCTCTTAGAGAATCTATTGATATTGCGTCCGAAGAGATGTTCCTAAAGAAGACTGCGGAGGAAGCCAATATTTTTCTTCATGAGCTGTCTCAAGATATGCCTAGTTGGGGAGGTGGCCAAAATTCAGGAAATGGGGATGATTCTTTGGAGCACAACCCCACTATCAAGCTTCTAATGGCTACCGTCCTTGATTTACAAAAGAAGATGGTGAATGATGGAGTTTCCAACCAGTTGAACTTAGCTCGAGGTATGCAAGCCATTGCATCCATTTCCGCCCCACATCTCGAGCATCGATGTGTGGAGTATCGTCAAGTGGGACATGTGAATGTCGTTTATTCCAACAAACTTTATTCCCATTCTCATGAGGATTATGGTCCTGGTTATACTACATTTGCCAATCCTACATTTGATCATGTTTCTCGCGTCTATGACCATCATGCTTGCTTTCAAGAAGAGTTTTCGCCTCAACCCACCTCACAACCTCAATTTTCTCAACCATCCCAAGATTCTATGACTGAAAAGTTGTTGCAACAAATTGTGGCTAATCAAGAAAGTGAAGGTGCTCGCCTTAGAGACCTTGAAACCCAAATGACCCAAGTTGCTCAACAAGTATACTTTTCTCAACCCATTCAACCTCAACCTATCCAAGGGGAGCAAGTTGAAGCCATTACCCTAAGAAGTGGAAGAAAAATTGAAGAACCTATGGTAGTGAAGGAGAATGTGGAGGAGGAGAGACCTTTGGGAGAGAATGAGGGAGTTGTGGTGGATAGCAATGAAGAGGAGGACTTAAAAGTTGAGCAGGCTAGGATTGAAGAAAAGGAGAATGATGTTGTGATTAATGAAGCCGAGGATGAGGAAAAAGAGGAGTTGGAAGAGATGGTAGAGATTGAGAAAAGACGAGAGAAAGGAAAGGAAGTCTCGAGGGACGACATTCAAGTAAACCTATTGGAGAAACCTGTTTCATATAGACCTCCAGTTCCATTTCCCGGAAGATTCGTTCAACAAGAGAGTGATGATAAATTCTCCAAGTTTATTTTGATGATGAAGATGCTCCAAGTTAATATACCGTTTCTAGATGCCATGTCGGAGGTCCCTTAATTCAAGAAACATCTCAAGGACCTTTTGACAAACAAGAGAAGAATCAAGGAGTCATCGACCGTTCATCTTACGGTTAGTTGCAATGCCATTATGGGAAGCAAGTGTCCTGAGAAACTAGTCGATCCCGGTAGTTTCTCTATTCCATGCTTAATTGGTGACATGAAGATATATAATGCATTATGTGACTTGGGGGCAAGTGTGAGTGTCATGCCACACTCTATATGTAAGAAGTTGAACCTTGATGACTTGCCCCTACAACTATTAATTTGCAACTTGCGGACCGGAGTATTAGGAGGCCCTTGGGAATATTAGAAGACATCCCGGTTCAAGTGGGAAGTTTCCTTATCCCTTGTGACTTCGTTATTTTGGAGATGGATGAAGATTTGAGAAATCCTATTATTCTTGGTCGACCCTTCTTGGCTACCGCAGGAGCTATTATAGATGTGAAAAGAGGTCGTTTGTCTCTTCATGTGGGTAGAGATCGTATTGATTTTGACATTGACCCTTCAAGAATGAAATCCCGCAAAGAATCTCATTTTAAGGCCAATGCGGTGGTAGGCATCTTAGATGAACCCCAAAAGGAGTCTTATTTTCTCGAAGTTGAGCCCGATGATTGGGGAGAAATCAAATATCTAAGGGTTTCGCATCCAAATCTAAGTGAATTTGAGGACATTCACTATGATCATCCTCTGAAGATCATTCCATGGAGGAAGGAGATTTCTTTGAGTGAAACCTATGTTGAATGTAACAAAGTCAACGAGTTGATCTTTAAAGGTCCTAGGCTCGGTAAACCACCGAACACCAAATTGAAGTTACTTTCTACTTCTATATCCTCGTGGCCTACTAAGTTTTTGGGGAAGCGAGATTCATTTCTACGCAAGGGTAGGAGGTGTTGGAAGAGAAGAAGGAAACGTTGGTGGAGAAAGCCAAAGGAAATGCTACCCGGATATCCTAGGTGGATGATTAGGCTACCGGAAGAGTGTCCCGTGACACTCATGAACCTCCTTGAGAATCATGGGAAAAAGAGGAAGAGAAACTGGTGGAAAAGATTGATGATGTTTTTGGTTTGTGCCCCGAGCATTCCAAGAATCAAGTAAGTATTTAGGTCGAGCTAGGGACCTTAAACAAGCGCTCTATGGGAGGCACCCCATAATTCTTGAGTTCTTATTTCAATTTTTAGTTTTTTTTTTTTACATTTTTTCTAATTTTATTCCTTTTCTTTTCTTTAATTTTTCTTTTTAGCTTTCTTTAGGTTTTTCTATTTTTTCTAGTCTTTTTAGTTTTTCTTTATTTCTTTCTTTTGTAATCGAGGTATTAGTTCTAGGTTTAGAAAGAAAATAAAGTTTACAAAAAAAGAAAGAGAGAAAAATGATGTGAAAAATTGAAAGAAAAAAAAATAGAAAAAAGAGTTGGAGTTGATTGTTGAAAGAGTCGACAGCAGCAGTAGGTAGCAGGCGCTACGTTAGTCGTAGCACCCGCTACACAGCAGCGACAGCAATAGCAGCATGCGTCCAAGGAGAGACCGCAGTTGCGGTAGAAGGCACCGTGCACATGGTCGCGCGCTGTGACGCCCAGCACTCCCAGCGCTCCAATATGTCGCGCCCGCGACCTGGCTTTGCCAGCGAACATTTTCGGCTCAAATTCGCGATTCTATCTTAACTTTTCTCATTTCTTTTCTTCCTCCTCCGACACCCACCCTCTCTAACAGCTCTACACCTGCGAAAAACTCTCACTCACACTCACTTCAATCCCTCTCATTCATCAATTCGTCACTCTTCTTCCCATTTTCGATCCCCAAAACCCTAATCCTCTTCTCTGTTGTGAAGTTCTACTGCTAGGGTTCGATTGCTGCCCAGGTTCTACCCTAGTGTGCGGCATTGTTCAAGCAATTGGTATACACATCTAAGTGAGGTATTTCTAGTGTCATTGTGTGAATTTCTTTCCCCTCTCTTCTGCACTTTGTTCGTTTGTCATGCCTTCCTGAGTTGGGTTCGAATTTGTCAATGTTCACTCACGATTTTGCCCTACTGTTTGCTGAATTCGATTGGTGAAGTCTTGAGTGGTGTTTGTTGACAGGGCCGCAAGCGCACGGGTACTATTGTAGAAATGTCAAGGTCAATCCCACAGGGACTTGGTCTAGTAACTCAGTGAGCTATCCCTCTACTTGATTGCTAAGCTAATCGGGTTGATGAATTTTTTTTATGACTTCTAATGAACTAACTAGAACTAAAGTGGACTAGAAAGGATTAACTAGAGGTAATTCGATGGATGAAGACTTCTAGGGTTTTACTCACCTAACAACAGGTACGATTACTAAAACCTAGCCTGCACAATCATACATTCAAGAACGAATCAAGAATCGACAACCTCTGAATTCTATCGCCCTTTCGATGCTAAATAGAACTATTCTAAACAACTTAATCAACAACTTTCGTGTGCCTTTTAGGTTAAACAGAATTGACGGTCTCAAAAGGTCAGGTTATCTAATGATTCCCTAGTTCACTACTCCTTTTTCAACTTTCGCAATCCTAGGTAGACAGGTTGGTAGTCAGATTACCCTAATTCACCTTTCAGTACTTCTCAGGTTAATCTCAAACTTACAAATATCCAAGGCCTTAAGAATACTCAAAACATGGTAAACACAACCTTCTATTGATTTTAGTCAAGAATTCATGCACAAACTAATAACAATCAATCAAACCACATTGTTTCGAGTTGCAAAACCCTAGAATTCAAAGAAACTACTCATTCATATTCAATGAAAACACGACACAAGTTCCAAAAATCATAATCGAATCTCAAAACTAAGAAGAAAATCGGAAAGAAAGAATAGAATTGCGAAGAATACAACCCATCGAGCCTTTCGATCCCGGGGTGAAACCTTCTTCGCGAACGTCGCTCCTTTCCTTTGCGAATCTTGATCTTGGTTTCTCTTGAATCGATTCGGTCTTGAATCTTGATGGTGGGGGAGAGGAGTAGAATGGAAGTATTAGGGCTCTCTTTTCTCTCCTTGACGGCCAAAGAATGAAGGAAAACTGATAGAAAATGACTGAATATCGAAAAACTGCCGCTTTCCCCCTTTTCTACTCGCGAAAACAACCGATCTACATAGGCAGTCCGCCTCGGTCCGTACAAGTCCGTACAAGTTCGTACATCACGGACCGTGGTGATCACCACGGGCTGCCCGTGGTTGCCACTGTTTCGTTTCTTTCTTCTTTCCTTCGCAAAAAAAATGAGTTGGGCACAAGGAGCTGAACTGCCACGGACCGTGGCCACCACCTCGGTCTGCCCGAGGTTGCTGCTGCCTGGCCATTCCTTGCTCCTTTCCATCCCAAATTTGTACCACGGTTTGGATTTGACATGTAGAGGTCCGTGGTGTATTCACTCTTGCCTGAAGTTGAGAGAAAGTTGGTGTTTTGGCCTCAAAACCTACTAATTCACATAAAAAAAACAACAACACCAAGTGTAGTAGGGAAATTGGAATAAAAATCAAGGTTCACACTCAAAACTATCCCTAATTCACTATTGAAAATCCCCAAAAATATAGTCATGAAATGCAGTTATCATTTGTGAATAATTGCTGTTTTTCATCTGTTGAAACGCACTCGCACCAGCAGCACAGTGAGCTCTCGTTGATTAACACCCACACCCACGCAGTGAATTGCTTTTATGAACTGTTTTTGGTATTCTTTGTACATGCTGTGCTACTGCTTGGTGTTGGTGTTTGGTTGCTGTTTTTCACTTGCCAAAGCACACACACATTCTTGTTGCACTAAGAGTTTGGTGAATTTTCACACACACTTACATTATGAGCTGAGTTAGTAAGTTGTCTCTACGCTTTTTGTGCGTTCTTTTTGTGTATGCTGTGTGTTTTGTTCATTTTGACAAGCAAAAGTTGTCCTCCTTGGTGAATACACGTTCAAGTGCTCCGATCTGAGGTAATTCCTTGTGATTTTTGTGCATAAGCTTTTCAAACTCACGTGTTTGTTGCTTGTGTTGATTCTTTTTGGTTTACCTTTGAACTTAGGCACTGTTATTTGCAAAATTCTTGCCAAGTCCTGCTTTTGTTCATCATGAGTGAGAGAAACAAGCGTTTACGAGTCGACGAAGCTTCTTCTTCGCAACCGGGACCATCCTCATTCACAAAGGATCGTTACAAAGCGCAAACGCCCACACTATTTCGGTGTGAGCCAGATGCGGATGTGACTTTCCGGGATGAAGAGCATAAACGACGGTATGAAACGTTCCAAGCACGGAAAATATGTGCACCGGATATTTATGATGCGGCGACAATTGAAGCCACCCATTGCAAGCCGAGCTTCGATTACCTCATTGGTGTTCTGGGTTGGGAGGTATTCATTATGATTGACGAATCGGTTGTGGATCAACCTGTCCTCGAATTTTTAAGCTCTTTGAAGGTTCACAATGATGACACGAAAGATACGTATTTTGAATACCGGGTCGCCAACAAAGACAAGTCATGCAACTTGAAGCGTTTTTGCCGACGGTTGGGGTTGCCCGAGGATGGGAGACTCTATGAGCGATGCGCGAATTTTGATGAGCAACAGACAATGATGGACTTAACCTGTTGGAGGAGAATGAATCTTGGCATGAGGGGCGAATATCCCCGATATCATTGCCCCCGAAACTCTAAGGGGCGTGACTTCTGCAACCCAGTTGTTCGAATCTTCCACAGAGTTGTGACTAGTTCGGTGTTTGGGAGAGATGACAAACGCCCCAAGGTTCGAAAGGATGATCATTTTGTGATCTACAATGCCATAAGGGGTAAGCGGGTCAACGTCGGATCTTGCATTCTATACTGTCTTCGGGAGATTAGCACGAAACCCCGACCCACTACTATCGGGATGGGGCACATCATTTGCCACTTCCTAGTTCGGGAAGGTTTTGGGAATTATTTGAAGAAGTGGAAACCGCGCTATGATCCGGATCCTATCGACAAGGTACGGTTGCAGAAAATGAACATCCTCGCCAAGCATCCAACTGCCACAATCTATTGCCACGGACACGACAACAACACGAAGATTCTTTTAGATCCGGACCATGCCGAGGAGTGGTTGGATATCATGAAGAAACGCAACTGGTCTTGTGGTCAAGTTCCTAGTGACCGCAAGGTTGGTAGTCCGGATGAGTCCAGTGATGAGGAAGAAGAGGAGAACATTGGAGAAGAAGAGGAGGACATTGAGGAAGAAGGGGAAGAAGAAGAAAATGAGGAGGAAGAAGAGGAGTACGCCGGCCACGGTGAAGCTAGTGGAAGTCAGAGTCACCCATGGGAAGCTTCATTTGAGCATCTCAACTCTCAATTTGAACAATTGAGAGTTGACCTTCGAGAGCAACGAGCGATACTCCAGCGTCAAAACAACTGATTGGAGACCCAACAAGATCTGATACGTGTCCAGCAGTCTACACTTCAGAGGCACGAGGGGTATTTTCAACAGCATAACCAGTATTGGCGTGACTGGGGTATTATCACTATTCCATTGGGAACCATCCCCCAGCACCACCGGAGTACACCGACAGCTATTATCCCACCTATTTTCCATATCACCCATATCCTCCCCCGGGAGGATTCGAGCAATAATTTGTAAGTGTCCCCACTCCCACTTTACTCTATTGATTTTATTTACACTGTTAGTGTTAGATAAGTGTGGGGAGGGGGGCTTTATTGGGAAGTTGGAGGGAAAGTGTGCTAGTTAGTCGGTTTTGTCAAGTTCGTTGTCCCCATGGTTTGAGTTAATTCGCATTCATTGCTTAATCATTGGTTCGGCCAGTTACGAGAGTTGTTTCACCCTCAATTCCCGCCTCAAACTAGTGAGATTCGGGGTTGAGGTCAGTTAGTGTCAATGTACATGTTGTGAATAGTTTGTCCTTTCCTTAGTTTTTTTAGTCTCCCGTGTCTTGTTTATTTTCTTTTTTTCTGTTTTTGGCTCTTTTTCTTTTATACATGTGACATTCACACTTACCATACTTTTCTCGTTTATTCCTAACCCAAGTGTGATGTTTTCTCTGGATCACGGATTGGTTCGTTAATAAATTGAAGATCTCGAGGTAACCTCTTTCCGCATTCTTTGTTGTGTATATATATTGATCCATGCTGCATGCTTGATTTTTCTTTTGGGTGGCGAACCCCTTTGAGTGTTTGTGTTGGGATTTATTGCTGTTGGAGCCGTGTGGGCTCGGGTCGCCACCATTTTTACTTTCTAGTTGTTTTTGTTTGTTTTTTTTTTTTTTGTAGTTTCTCTACCCTTTTCATGTGACACCTTCCCACAATGAGGACATTGTGGAGTTTTAAGTGTGGGGGGGAGATATTCTGTTTCAAGGGTAGATCACCTAGTCGTTTTGTTTTTTTATTTTCTTAGTTTTTTGCTAAAATTTGAAATTTGTTGTGTGAAAATGGAGAAAAAAGGGAGTGAAAACCTTTTCGTTTTTCTTTTCGTTTTGTTTTTGTTTTGGTTGTGTTTCTTGGATCTCGTTATCGAAATTGAGAAGCCGTCCTTAAACTTCTTTAAAAGTAACCGGTTGGAGCATTTTCGACCCTAATTCGGGTTCTAGTCGAGACTTACTCTTAATAAACTCCTTTCATTAAGTGTCTGGCGAGACCCCCGTTCCTTTCTCTTTTTGCTGGAACCAGGAGGTTATAGGGGCTTGTGTCCGGGTTTGTTTTGTTTTCGTTTAGCAAAAGCAAAAAGTGCAAAAAGAAAAGAAAAGAAAGAACAAGCTTTCTTAAGATACAATAACCTGAATAAGTGGAGCGTGTCGCTGAAGACATTAACCACCTACACTTAGCCAACCTACACGGGTCCGGTATTCGTGGTACGGCATGGATACCCCTTAACCCTCCTCCCATATCCCTTTGCGACGGAGAGGCGAATGGAAAAGACCGTGTTGGGAGGGTATACCCCTTATATGGGCCGTCCAATTCCCGAAAGTATGGCTAATACCGACTTTTAAAAACCAAAAAGAAAAAAAAAGAGAAAAAGAAAAGCAATTTTCGTTGGTATTTCCAACTCAAAAAGAAAGAAAAGAAAAAGTTTTTGCTTCTTAAAAGAGTAGGGCCTCCCCTTGCATCACCTACGGCCCTCACCAAGCCAAGGGCGACCAAATGCGAGGAAGGGCAATGCTTCCCTTAGTTGTTTCATTGTTTTCAAATTCGGACGCAAGTTTTTAGAGTCTTTTGGTTCCCGTTAAAACCTTTTTGTGCTTTTGGCATGTGGGGTTTCGCTTGGTACAAAGTGTTGGGAGTTGAAAAATCTTCAAGATCGACCTTTATCCGAGTTTGGTGTTGTGAGGTGCTCCTAACGGTTACTTTGGGAGGTTTAATCGCGTTTTCTTAGTTTGGATTGCGAGATCTTATAAATCAAAGCCTTTGTTTTTCTTTCCTTTTGTTTTCTTCGGTGTTGGTTTCACGTTCCCTCTCTCCATTTTTCTTTGGCTTTTGTGGTTACAGCCGCTACAAACCCTCACGAGTCCATCTCGTCCACCCGGGCTGCCGGGGGGTTCAAAGGGCTTGGTGCATACGCTAAATGCACCCGTTTCTCTCCCACAACAGAGGAGTTAGTGTTAGTTAGTTAGTTTTTGTTTTGTTTTGATTTGTTTTGCTCGGGACGAGCAAAAGTTTAAGTGTGGGGGGGGGTGTTTAGACCCGATTTGGTGTCTAAATACCGCCTAAATCCTTAGGCTTTAAACTCGTTTCGTAGTTTAATTTCATAGCTTTTAATGTGTTTTTGGTTATTTTGTAGATTTTTGAGTTTTCACCAAAAACATAGCAAAACGGGCCTTTTTACAGCATTTTTGGCAATTTCCCGAGCCGAGCCGGACCGGAAACCGAGACGGAGTCGACCCGGGACCACACTTCCGACCTTTGGCGGCGATTAGTGAAGTAACACATGCTACGACCTTCAGATCGAGCGTTACATGCCTCGGAAAGAAGGAAGAGCAAAGGGAAGGGAAGCCGGAACGTAGCCCCCGCCACGAATGGCGTAGCACCTGCTACGCCCAGAGTGCAATGGAGCAGAGTGTGACCGTGGCCACGGTCATGACCACCGTAGCCACGGTGGGTGTATGTTGGAGGTCAGGTTATCCGAGAAAGACCGTACCCACGATCGGAGCCACCGTAGCCATGATGCCTCGAAGAGAAAAATCGCCCGGAGGTTTTCGCTGGTCGCGCCCGCGACCCCCTGCTGGGCTGCGACATTCTCGGCTTTAAACTCTGTGTTTTGGCCAACTGTTTTGGGGGGTTTAAATAGCTCTTTTGCTGCGATTTTTGGGAGACTGGACTTATCTAGGGTTAGACTTAGACATTATTTCAGCTTGTAATTAGTGGATTTTAGAGAGAGATTAGTGAAAGATTAATCTAGGGTTTTGGAGATTTGTGTTTATTATTGAAGATTTGGGGATTCAATCAATTGAAAGATTGTTGGATCATCTTTTTATTGCTTTCCTTTGTTCATCCACAACATTTTGATAAGTATTCTCTTCCCTTAACTCTTTTATTAATTACTTTACTAATTACTTTGCTTGTTCTTAATTGCTTTGCTTGCTATTTCATTGTTCTTGCTTGTTTATGGTTGTTTGATGTTAGAAATTAGGTTTAGGTTTGGTTTGGATGTTGTTAGCTTAGTTTTTATCATGACTAGTGGCTAGAAACCCTATGGGTTAGGGGGTAATTAAGGGTGTGAATGGGTGATTAGGTTTGGGTTAGCAATATTAGTGAGTAATTAGTTAGGAAATCGATTTCCCAACCCTATCCTTCCCTCAAGTGGGGTGTATTTGGGTGCGAAAGCATCCCGAATACATCCAACGCTTGTTGGAAAGTAGGAATTTGGATAGTTAGTATTCTAGTTCGCGAAAGCGAATGGAAACTAACTAGGAAATTCCGTTCCATTAACTCCCCCGGGTCTGTCTATGGACTTTGGGGAAGTTAATCCGGATTATCCTTGAAAGAGGAAGCCCGGTGGGTATTTTCTAACAGAGTTACCATTTGATTTCCCCTTCTTGTTTCCCCATTTGTTGCAAAACTCATTTTCTTATCCCCGTTTGCATCCCGAAAAGCCTCCGAAGCCCATTTTCCATTCCTTGACCGACCTTAGATTTCTTTGTTGCGTTGTGACCTTTTCAAACCGATATCCTTACCTTAGCAATCTCGACCCGACCATTGACCTAGTTCCTTTGACCAAGGGCGCCAGCTCCCTGAGAGAGAACGACAAAACCGAGGTCTTACAAACCACGTTACAGTGACCAATGAGAGACATAGTGAGAGAAGAGGGTGGTAATGCGGCGGAGGCAGCGTCGCTCGTTCGACAGCGGTGGAGGGCGCGACATAGCTTGGTCGTCGGTGACGGTAGTGCGACGGTAACTAAGACCCGGTGCTCTGTGGTCTGGTAGCATGTGAGGCAAGGACGAAACCCTAGTCTGTGTTGGATGAGTTCGGTCACACAATTTAAGCTCGAAATTCAGAGGTCAAGTCTGAGATTAATCGAATCATGTGGGTAATCTCTGTCCCCTCTTAATAACTGTTAAGTTTCAGGTTTAGTTAATAGATTTTGAATACTGAATATATGTCTGGAATTATTAATGGTATTGGAGTGGTTGGATTGAATTATATAATTGAGTTGGAAGTTGGTTTGTAGTTGGGTTGAACAGTGAGTGTCAAGGTTTGTCTGGGACAGTGTATGAGAGGAGTGGTTGGAGTGTCAGATTTTCCCTAGGAAATTTTGGATGTTAATTTCTAAGTTTTCTTTTTACCTTTCTTAACCTTAATTAGGTTGAGATTGACCTTAACAGCCCCTATTAGGGAGCGAGCTGTTACAGATGGTATCAGAGCAAGGATTCTGCGACCTTGGGTGGTGCATTCATTTATTGCATGCTTGCTTGCTTGGAAATATTTGATTTACGTGAACTTTATGTGCCTTATGTTCTCAATGTGATAAAGCTAGACAGAATTGCAAGTCTGCAATAGTATTTGTGTTGAAAGTACCTAAGTTTCGCCTCTTTTCTGTTACTAGCTCTTGTGTTAGTTGCTCGGTTATGCAAGTTAAACTTTAGAAATAGTAGCTTGATTTTCACTTAGGCGATGTAACTTTTACCTTATCCCGTAAGCAATGAGTATAAGTTTTAGTACGACGTTGCTTTTGAGGGTATTGGGTAGTCTTTCAATTAGGAAGATGAAATACGAGTTTGTCTTGTTTAATGTCCAGTATTGGTGGGAATTAGTTACATTGTCCTTGTTTTTACCTCGGTTGACGCATTTAGGAAGGGGATGAGCGCCTCTACTTATGTGTTGAGGAGGTTGGAGACAAGGACACTTTAAAGTAAAGTGTTATGAGAATTTACAATATTTGGAGATATTTGAGTTAGAGGGGCGCTATTTCATACAATATGTTTGTTTACAGCAGTAGTCTGGAATTCCCATGGCTTAAACTTAAACCTTGAGTGGTTAATTAGGCGCCTAAATCGAATGGACATGTATGGTATGATATGGTCCATATCACTTGAGTAAATTTAAGAAGTATTTAAGGAACTAGAATCAGAGGTGAATAGTACATGAGTTATAGGTTCTTAAAACCCTTAATTCAGGTGTAGCCTTGTAGAATCGCTAATGTTTTCGGCTAGAAAGTACTCGAGCTTCCCTATTTTCCCCTAGCTAGATCTTTGGTTGATTACTTGTTTAGTAAATTAGATTTCAGGAAGTATAGACCCTTCCACTTGGTTTTGGTGAATTGATCTTAGTCCTTAAGTTGTAAGCACAAGTTACTCCATTGTATTACTATTGAGATCTTGGGTCATTCTCCCAATTTGGATTTGATATGGGTCGCCCATGCTTAAGGTCTGGTGCGGAAGGTATGTGATTACATACATACCTATGTTTCTCCTAAGTTTATATACCCAAAAAGGAGATCATAAATCCCTCTACTCATGGGATTGAAGAGATTAAGGAGGACAAATACTTTAATATAGTGTATTGTTGCGTTGAGTTGGAGTATTTAAAGTTCATGTCTTGGGCAGATAAGTTGAAGGTTGAAATGAGTAGTAGTGTGAGGCATGCTATCGATCGTATCACTAGAATAAGCTGAGAAGTACTCTTAGAAACTAGGATCCGAGGTGGATATTATTAGAAGAAGCACTAAGCGACCATGGTAATGTAAATTGTGGTGTTGCAATACCTCTAAGTATATTACAGCAATGCATAATATAATAGTCGAATATTCTATTGGAGATGTCTACCCATCAATAATGAATCATACATGACAGATGGCGTCTTGATTAAATTGTATATAGGGATCTTGGCTTGGGTAGCAGTTGGAATAGTGATTAGGGTATAAGTTCGCGCCCTTCCCACACTGTGGTATTGATGGATTGAAATACCTTCATGGTTGAATAAACATCCTCTAGCTGCCAAGTTTAGAAGCCATAACATACGTGTATCTATCGTTTGACACTTGAAGCCTAAGTAAGTGACAAAGAGAAGATGACCAACAAGGTTTTCCTTGGATTATCCATAATTTCAAGGCCTTTCTTCAATTCCATGGTAATCCTTATCTTTATACTTCCACTTCAGTTTTTCCCTTCCTTATAATTACTCTAATTCGCCAAAGTTAGGATTTTTGTTGATGATTCCCAATTGTTCCTCAATTTTGGTCGCTAACGATGCAAGCTAGGATTTTCCAACATCAATATCCCGTTATCCCTCTTCCATCAATTGCTTTATTTTCGCCCTTTTCCTTCCGTTGCGGTCTCCGGTCAGCTACTTACTGATACGCTTTGAATGACTGGGTACCTAAATTTGGAGGTTAGCAAGTAGTCTGCATCCAATCTTTAGTGAAATAGGTTGAGAGGTCATTGCCAAGTTGGATGTGCATCTAGCTTTACTTGGATTTTTAGCCGACTTTGCACACGTGAATTGTGCGAGAATTATGTGAGACCGGCCATAGCGCATTGCTTTTACCAAATGAGCACCAAATGATTCTCCTACGCTTGAGAGTTTCCCAGTTTCAAACATTGGAATGGTTGTGTAATGTCGACTTAATTGCTCTTCTTTGAATTGTTTTCTCCTCGGCGCCTAAAATAGAGTGAGTACACTTTTAAAGGAAGTTGGCGAGATGGAGGCTACATGCCCTGTAAAGGATTTGAAACTCGAGCCGATACTCCAACCTCTACTAGTGCATGATGTATGTTATATGATTACCAATGTGAGCTAGACCTTACTGTGTTAGACCCTCTCACCTTGAAGTTTCGAGGATGAAACTTTTTAAGGGGGGAAGAGTGTAAGATTCGGGAGTTTTATTAAGGGTAATCACCCCGATTAAGGGTCTAATATGGGTTAGTTACTTATTTACAGGATAAATAATGAATTTTCTGTTTTAGTGATTATATTTATATTTATTTATTTATTTATTCGAATTAGAATTTTATTGGGGGAGTCGACTTATTAATTAGTGAACTTATTATTTTGTTATTTGGTAATTAGGGTATCGATTTAGTAAGAAAGGAAATAAGAGAGAGGGGGGAACCTTAGTATGTGTGTGGGGGATTACTATTTGTGTTAGTTAAGGGAAATGAAGAACAAAAAAAGGGGGGAAAAAGGAGGGGGGTGCTGGCTGTCAGCCCCTGACCCCGACGCACACACACAAGGAGGAGAGAGAGAGAGAGAGAGAGAAGAGAGAGAGAGGGGAAGCGGTGGTGGCCGCTGCCTAGTCACTGGCCTCGACCCACAGACAAAGAGGGAGTTGGGTTGCTCTTCTTCCTCCCTTTGCAGAACACACACACAAAGAGCAAAGAGAGAGATGACGGTGAGAGGGAGAACGAAGGCGGCGGCGACGGCGGTGGTTGTTCATTCGTTGGCGTTAGTCGCCGGTTCTGGTCCCTTCACATTCCTCCCTTGTTTTCCTAGTGACAAATGAGAGACATAGTGAGAGAAGAGGGCGGTAAGGCGGTGGAGGCAGCGTCGCTTGTTTGACAGCGGCGGAGGGCGCGACTGCGCTTGGTCGTCGGTGACGGCAGTGCGACGGTAACTAAGACCCGGTGCTCCGTGGTCTGGTAGCACGTGAGGCAAGGACGAAACCCTAGTCTGTGTTGGATAGGTTCGGTTACACAATTCATGCCCGAAATTAAGATGTCGAGTCTGAGATTAACCGAATCATGTGGGTAATCTCTGTCCCCTCTTAATAATTGTTAAGTTTCAGTTTTAGTTAATAGATTTTGAATACTGAATATATGCCTGGAATTATTAATGGTAATGGAGTAGTTGGATTGAATTATATAACTGAGTTGGAAAGTTGGTTGGTATTTGGGTTGAATAGTGAGTGTCGAGGTTTGTTTGGGACAGTGTATGTGAGGAGGGACCACATGGTGATTGTTGAAATTAGAATGTTTTGGGTTGAATAGGTATTTGTATAGAGGATTGTTTAATGGTTTTATTTATTACTTCCGTTGCAATATACATCGATATTATTTGATTTACGACCTAAGTGACCTTATATAAGTGAATATATGCATACCGTGTTGGAATGGATGGGTTATGTTTAAAATGAGATTGATTTGGCTAATTATGGGCAAAGTGTGCATAATTGGATCTTGGACGAGATATATACTTGAAGGATGAGATTTTATGCTTGTGGATAGGTTATTGGATATCTATAAGGTTGTATTGACCCCCTGGTCTAGCGTGAATGGAAAGTAAATTGTTTGTTAGCCATTACTTGTGAATTTAAGTCTCTACGTACATATTTATAGTCCCCTTATTATGGGCTTGCGTAATTGAAAGGTGTTTATATGATTTTTGATTCAAAAGAATGGATTTGAAGTGAATATTTTAGGGTGTGTTGAAAAGCATTTGCGTTTCCAAGTCGTTAATACTTATTAAATGGATTTAGCGTAATTAAAGAAGATTTCCTTAAGTTATTCAAGCTTTTGGATTTCTTAAATGGAAAAAGGTTGGAAAATTGGCCACTTGAGCTATTTTAATTTGAATGAAGGGTATATTTCTACTTTATATACACTTATGTATGATTTGGAAAGCTATTTGGATGAGAAGTGTATGGTATGGAATTGTTATGCGACTTACAAGTTTGAAATTGTTTTCGGGCTAGGTGTATTGCACTAGGTACTGTGGACAAATTGGAATGTCGGGGTTACACCTGTAAAGGGGAACCCAATCGGCTAAGTATATAAAGTCCATTGACATTAGAACTCCCGGGAAGTTAAACTAACTGTCTTAAGGGGGAACCGGGCCCGACTGGAGAGTGCTGAAAGTACCCTATGCCCATGGTATTAATATTTTCGTACAATGGAAAGAAGGAAAGATTATATGAAATCGTGGTTTATTGAAACGGTATATACTATGGTTATGGAAATTTGGAAAAGGAAATTTGAGTAATTTTTAATACCTGGTTAAAGTGAGTGACTTATTCTTTATATGTTGAAGGTGTTATGTTTTTATTTAGAAGGGTTTTGAAAAGTATTGAAGTATGAATTATATGTTACTCAAGGATTACTAAATTCATGAATTGTGCTTGAATATGTTCAAACTAAGTTTCAAAAGGTTTTGTGATTTACATAAATAACTTACTTTGTTATTGCGTGATATTTAAAGCTCTTTGTGTGTGTCTTTTAATTAGATTGATGCATTGTATGTGAATCCTGTCTTAGTTGTTTACTTTGGAGGCTAAATGGAATGTACGAGTCACTTGAGAGATCCCTCTGTTGGTAGAGGATATGTATTGAGTTGGTTGCAACCTACTAGAACACTAAAGTATTTAAGATGCTTCTTTGATGGCTTCCTGACTGTTTCCATGACAAAAAGGTTATACTATCTCCTTGTAGGTTATTTGAAAGACATGAGAGTGTTAGTTACCTCAAATGGGACATTTAGGTGCTTGAATGGAAACCTTATACCTAGTTTCCTACTTAATGGATTATAAAGTGACCAAGAGATGCGTTTATGTTTTAATTGTACTTTTGTGAATGCAGAACTAGGGTGACTCCTAGGGGTGGAAGAAAAATCCAGAACCGGCACACGAACCGGAACCGGATAAAAACAACCGGAAACGGGCAACACCGAACCGACTTAATATTCCGGTGCACCGCACCAAAAAAACCAGATGCTAAACGGGGCGGTTCCGGTTTGCGATATTCAAACCGACGGGGAGCTGGCACCGAACAGTTAATATAAATAAATATATATAAATATAAATTTTGGTTTAAAAAAAAATTGTATCCAGAAATTAATACAGAAATAGTGTAAATTAACTTGTTTAAAAAAAAACAGTATAAATTGTATTCAAAAATTAATACCGAACCGTTAATATAAATAAATATATATATATATATATAATTTTTTTTTATTGAATAGAGATTTTTAATGTTAACATAAATTAATGCGGTTCCGGTTCACCGGTGAAACCGCACCGTTAAATTCGGTGCACCGATTTTTAAAAACCGAGTGATTCGGTTCCATTTCTGGTTTAAGGTTTTAGCGCGCCATTTCGTCCGGTACACCGCTTCGAGATACCGAAACCGCACCGCATCGCACCGTTTCCACCCCTAGTGACTCTCATTCTTAGGTTGCTTGAATCTCAATGGTTATTCCAGGGTACAAGTTACCCAATGAGCTGTGGTTTGCTCATACCCCTTTTTCCTTCCCCATTACAGGTAAATATGAAGATCAGGAGTTGACTGCTTGTTTGTAGATCTAATATTCCCAATTGTTTATGTATAGGAAATAATTGTTTTGTAATTGAATTGTTTTGTAAATATATTTGGAATGCTTGGGTTGTTTGATGCATTTAGAATGTTCTCCGAGCGTGTGGCTCGTGAATTACTCTGGCGTGTGGCCGTCGAGGTTGTTTTTGGTTTATTTTGTTTATTTACAGGGATGTAAGGTTTTAATCCTGGGAAACGTCCATATTACAAAGGGAACTTTGTCAGATTTTCCCCAGGGAATTTTGGAAGTTAATTTAAGTTTTCTTTTTACCTTTCTTAACCTTAATTAGGTTGAGATTGACCTTAACAGCCCCTATTAGGGAGCGGGCTGTTACAGCAACTTATCAAAGTATTGTATTAAACCACTGATGTATGCTAGCTCACAATGATCAGAATGTTGAACTAGAAAGCATCATACAACCACACACACACAGCTGAATGCTTGAAACACAATAACTGATTGAAAGCAAATAGCTGGAATAGATGACAACCCAATACAAAATTTAAAAGATAGGCTTGCTTACAGTTGATACAGACACACCACAACTGCAGTCAAGGGCAATGGACTCTCACACACATGCCTCTACAGACACACCAAAGCATGAATGATCAAGCACAGCTGACACTTGCTGGATTCTTGCCAATATCCACTGAAAGGAGCTGATTTAACCAAGACTTGGAGTTATAGGACACTCACAAACTTTCAGAGGTTCTAAGACACTCGAGAATACTATTGAATGAACACTTAGATGCCTTTCATTGATGGAAAACCTCAGAATATAATGAAAACTAATAGTTTGTTTAGCAGTTTGGTTAAGCATAAGCTAACTGTCTAATCTCCCTGGACTAATCTAAGCTACAAAGCTTAAAACAGATACAACTGATTACAACCTAATGATCTCGAGTACAATTTAAAAAAATAAAAGAAAAATACTTAGCTAAGCTCTGACTGGACCAAAATGCCAAAAGAGTGGCAAAATGAATCGATGAGAGGCTTTCCCCTCTAGGGGGGTAAATAATGATTTACTGAGGTAATTCCCGCGCAAGTGTTAACCTGGAAATAATCTCAACAGGTTAATATTATGCTGGAAAGACCAAAACAACCCCTATGGACAGATAACAAAATACGTAGCCTCAGAATTGAGGTTCTGGAAAAACTGATAACAAATAACCCTGTTGGGATTGCTTGTTCTAGCATGTGAAACTTGTTGATGCCATGCTCGAACATGTTGGGACTTGGATTGGACTTGAAACTGGCATGACATATAACAAAAAGCTCCTAGGAAACCTTGGCTGAATCTTCCTCAATCAAGAGATATGATATTGAGAAAGGCTTTGCTTGATTTATTCTTTGTTGGGAGGCTGGACTTGAGTGCGTGACCAATGCAGATGGGTGGAGTGGCTGTGGTTGCGAAGACTTGCTTTGCAAGTGTATAACAAGCTTGGATGGATGCTGTGGATGGCTTGGTGACTGCTGAAGGTGCTGTGAACCTTCTTCTGAATGACTGAACTTCAGAATGACCTGTTGCTTCTGCTGAAGTTTCGAAACCTGCCATTTCTACTCGAATCGCTTCCCTTGCTGCTGAGTTGTGTAAATCAACATGATATTCTCCCTGTGCTACTGCTGCAAATGCTGGTGAAGTCCTTTTGGATGTCTCCTTTGTTGAGGAAGCTACTGCTGCTGGTTGTTCTTCAAGATGGTCTCCATCATCCTCCCCAAGTTGAGGAAAGTTTGTCCTCAAACTTGGAAGGTCTTCATCTGCTGGATAGTATGGTCGAAGATCTGCTACATTGAATGTTGTTGAACCTCCATACTCCTCAGATAGGTCCAATCTATAGGGATTGTCTCCAATCTTCTCAAGCACTTCAAATGGGCCATCTGCTCTTGGTAGCAGCTTTCCTTTTCTCTTGTTGGGGAACCTGTCCTTCCTCAAGTGGATCCGTACTAAGTCTCTTGGCTGGATAGTGACCTTCTTCTTGTGTTTGATGGCTGATGTAGGCACCTGCTCAGTATATTTGGCAATTTTCTCCTTCACTTGCTGGTGAAGCTCCTTGATTTGATCTGCTCTTTTACCTGCTTCAAAACTTAATTTGATAGAAATAGTTAGTGGAACTAAATCCAAAGGGGAAGTTGGATTTTTACCATAGATTACTTGAAATGGAGAGTAGCATGTGGCCTTGGATGGTGCTTTGTTGTAAGCAAACTCAGCATGGGGCAAAAGAGTGTCCCATCATGCTTTATGTGTTTGAATCAGTGCTCTAATAGGACTCCAAGTGTTCTATTAGTAACCTCTGTCTGTCCACCAGTCTGTGGATGGCAAGTGGTGTTGTATTTGAGCTGTGTGCCCAGTTTCTTCCACAATATATCCCAGAAGTGGCTCAAAAACTTGGTATCTCTGTCTTAGACCATAGTTTTTGGCACTCCATGCAATCTGACTATCTCCTGGAAGAATAACTCTGCAACTCTTGTGGCATTAAAGGTGGTGTGGCAGGGTATGAAATGGGCCATCTTTGAAAATCTATCAACCACCGCCATCACTGAATCTTTGCTTCTTTGAGTTCTTGGCAAACCCACAATGAAATCAAGGCTGACATCTTCCCAAGGGCCACTGGGAACTGGCAATGGTGTGTACAAGCCTTGAGGTAGGATGTGTGACTTAGCCAATTGACAAATATTGCACCTCTTCAGTAGATGCTCCACATCTTTCCTCATCTTTGGCCAACTGTAATGCTCTTTTAACATCAATAAGGTCTTCTCAACTTCCAAAGTGACCTGCTAGACTTCCTCCATGGATTTCTAAGATCAACAACTCCCTGAAGCTACTCTTGGGAACACACAGTCTGCTTCCCTTGAATAGATAACCCTGGTCTATGTGATACAGACCCTGGGGTTGTTGCTGGCACTTCTGGTACACCTGCTTAAAGTCTCCATCCTCCTGATACAAAGCTTTCAAATGCTCAAAACCAACAATTCTAGAATCAAGCATATGAAGCAACATGTACCTCCTACTCAATGCATCTGCTCCTTTGTTTAGCTCTCCTGATTTGTGGCGGATCATGAAGTGGAACGGCTGCATATACTCGACCCAAGCAGCATGCCTGGTGTTGAGCTTGTGCTGTCCCTGAATGAACTTCAAAGCTTCATGATCACTGTGAAGTATAAACTCTTCTCCAATAAGGTACTGCCTCCAGTGTTGAGAAGCTCTAATGATGGCGTAAAACTCTTTATCATAGGTGTTGTATTTCTTCCTTGCATCATTCAAGTTTTCACTGAAGTAGGCAACTGGCTTGCCTTCTTGTGTCAGTACTGCTCCTATGCCAACACCTGAAGCATCACATTGTACTTCAAATACTTTGCTGAAGCTGGGTAGTGCTAGAACTGGGGCTGAATTGAGCCTCTCCTTGACTTCTTCAAAGGCTTTCTAGGCTGTTGTTGTCCAAATAAAGGATTTCCCTTTCACCACTTCAGTCATTGGGGCCAAAATGGTGCTGAATATTTTGACAAATCTTCTGTAAAATGAAGCCAGGCCATGGAAGCTCCTGACTTGATGAATAGAAGTGGGCACAGGCCACTCCCTAATAGCTTGAATCTTCTCCTCATCAACCTGAACACCTGCTGCTGTGACAATGTACCCCAAGAAGTTCACTTGGGATGTAAAGAAGTCACACTTCTTGAAATTTCCAAACAACTGCTCCTTGCTCAAAATCTCTAAAACCTCCTGCAAATGTTTGACATGATCTTGCTCAGACCTGCTATAGACACGAATATCATCAAAGTACACAACAACACTCTTGCCTATGAGTGGTTTCAGGACCTGATTCATGAGTCTCAAGAATGTAGATGGGGCATTAGTCAAGCCAAAAGGCATGACCAACCTTTCAAACAAACCTCCCTTGGTCTTGAATGATGTTTTCCACTCATCTCCTTCATAGATCTTTATTTGGTAGTATCCACTCCTCAAATCTATCTTAGAAAAGACTACTGACCCATGTAACTCATCCAACATATCTTCAACCCTAGGTATAGGGTACCTATACTTGATAGAGATCTTGTTAATTTCCCTGCAATCTATGCGCATCCTCTAACTTCCATCTTTCTTAGGCACTAACAAGGCTGGCACTGCACATGGACTCAGACTCCCCCTAATCATTTCCTTTTCCAATAACTCATCCACCTGCCTCTGTATCTCATTAGTATCTGCTGGTGTCATCCTATAAGTTGGATTATTAGGCAACTCTGATCCAGAGACTAGGTCAATTTTGTGCTGGATATCCCTTTTTGGTGGCAAACCAGGTGGCATTTCATCAGGAAACACATGCTGAAAATGCTGTAGCAAGGGTAGGAATAAGGGGTGGTCATTTTATGGGGCTGGGGTTTCTTCAAGGTCTAAAAGGATCAAGTCTCTTTGTGTGCTAAACTCATGATGATCAGACAAAAGCAACACATCAAGACTAGGTTCAAGATACAAGTTCTTGGAGTTCTTGGCTAACTGTAAGGGTTTCATGGGGGTAAGAATGATCTTTTAGTGGTTCATGGTAAGGGTATATGTATTAGCTCTACCACAATGACTCACTGATCTATCATACAACCAAGGTCGACCCAAAAGCAAATGACATGCATCCATTGGTAAAACATCACACCAGACCTCATCTTTGTATGATTGACCAATTGAAAAACCAACAAGGCATCTAGTAGAGATTTGGATACCTTTCCCTGAGCTGAGCCACTGAATGGTGTATGGAGTCAGGGGCTTAGTTGCGGGCTTAGCTTCTTCACCATGGTCTTTGGAGGTCTGCATTAGTGACTCCACTATCTACAATCACATAGCACACCTTCCCTCCAATGGTACACCTTATGTGGAAGATATTCTCCCTTTGCTCTTCTGCTTCTTCCACTGCTGAACTGCTCAGAACTCTCCTGATCACAAGCATTTCTCCCTCATCTAGACCTTCTTCTATAACATCATTATCATAAACTGGATCACGCTCAGGCTCTTCATACTCCTGTTCTTCTCCCTGCACATGTTCAGGATCAATAAACAAAGTTGTTTGGTACTCAACAAGGGTAACCATCCTTTTGTTAGGACATTCTGAGGCAATGTGCCCTAGTCCTTGACACCTGAAACATCTCCTCTCTAAGTAGGCTCTGCTGATAGGGGCTGGGGTTCTTTGTGGAGAATTTTGTGGCTGATTTTGTGGGGGTTTTGGGGCTGGATATCTGGCTTGAGGTGGGGGTGGGGGTGGATAGGCTCTTTGTTGGGGGGGGGGGGTATAAGGCTTGTTGTAAGGATTTTGCTTGGCTTGGGTGTAAGGCTTGGCTGAGTATCTGCTGCTGTAGTCCTTCACTCTAGCTTTCTTGTGATGTTCCACTTTGTGAGCCAAAGAGCTTAGCTCATCAAATGAATCATAAACCTGCAGCTCAACAACATTCTTGATACTTTCATTTAAGCCTGCAAGATATCTGATATAAGTTTGCACTTCATTCTCTTGCATATTACACTTCCAAAGCAAATGCTCAAACTCCTTAGCATATTCTTCCACAGACTTATTTCCCTGCACAAAATGTTGTAGTTTGAAGTAGTTTTCTTTCATATAGCTATCTGGAAGGAACTTCTCTTTCAATTTCTGCCTCATTTCTACCTAGGTGCTCACCTTGTCTTCTCCAACCTCCACTCTCCTTTTCTGCAGATTAGTCCACCAAGTTGAAGCATATTTTTTCAATTTTAAGGCTACTAACTTCACCTTGTTTCCTTCTGAAACCTCTGTCAAGTAAAAAACTCTTTCTACTGTCTGTAACCAATCTAAGAAAACATCAGGATCTAATTCTCCTGCATATTCAGGTATATCAATCTTGAAATCTAGCTTCTCAACCCTCCTGTCTTCCCCCCTTTCTTCCATCTCACTATGTTCTTCAGGTTCACTAATCCTAGGTGATGTTATGATCCTTCTCCTTCTCCTATGTGTAGGCCTATGACCTCGACCTCCTCTCCCTGTCCTAGTGAAAGGATTCTCACCTTCTCCTTCCTCCATCTCATCATCAGTCTCCCTATTCAACTCATTTCTATGCAATCTCATGTAATACTGTAACTGCTAACTCAAGAACTTCATTTTCTGTTCTACCTCTTCCTTTTCTTTTAAGGTCTCTTCTAAAATATCCTGGGGTGTTTTAGTAGTTCCGGCCATCTTAAACAATAGCAACAACACACTCCAAGATAGAACACAATGCCCTGATACCAAGATGACGTATGCTAGCTCACAATGATGAGAGTGTTGAACTAGAATGCATCATACAACCACACACACACAGCTGAATGCTTGAAACACAATAACTGATTGAAAGCAAATAGCTGGAATAGATGACAACCCAATACAAAATTTAAAAGATAGGCTTGCTTACAGTTGATACAGACACACCACAACTGCAATCAAGGGCAATGGACTCTCACACACATGCCTCTACAGACACACCAAAGCATAGATGATCAAGCACAATTGACACTTGCTGGATTCTTGCCAATATCCAGTGACAGGAGCTGATTTAACCAAGACTGAGAGTTATAGGACACTAACAAACTTTCAGAGGTTCTAAGACACTCGAGAATACTATTGAATCAACACTGAGATGCCTTTCATTGATGGAAAACCTCAGAATATAAAGAAAACTAATAGTTTGATTAGCAGTTTGCTTAAGCATAAGCTAACTGTCTAATCTCCCTGGACTAATCTATGCTACAAAGCTTAAAACATATACAACTGATTACAACCTAATGATCTCGAGTACAATTTAAGAAAATAAAAGAAAATACTTAGCTAAGCTCTGATTGGACCAAAATGCTAACAAAGTGGCAAAATGGACCAATGAGAGGCTTTCCTCTCTAGGGGGTAAATAATGATTTACTGAGGTAATTCCCGCGTAAATGTTAATCTGGAAGTAATCTCAACAGGTTAATATTATGCTGGAAAGACCAAAATAACTCCTATGGACAGATAACAAAATACTTGGCTTTAGAACTGAGATTCTGGAAAAACTGATGACAAACAACCCTGCTGGGATTACTTGTTCTGGCATGTGAAACTTGCTGATGCCATGCTCGAACATGTTGGGACTTGGCTTAGACTTGAAAATGGCATGACATAGAACAAAAAACTCCTAGGAAACCTTAGCTGAATTTTCCTCAATCAAGAGATATGATATTGAGAAAGACTGCTGCTTGGACTGTTGCTGTTGGGAGCTGGACTTGGTCTGTGTGACCAATGCTGATGGGCTGAGTGGCTGTGGTTGCCAAGACTTGCTTTACAAGTGTATAACAAGCTTGGATGGATGCTGTGGATGGCTTGGTGACTAATGAAGGTGCTGTGAACCTTCTTCTGAATGATTGAACTTCAGAATGACCTGCTGCTTCTGCTGAAGTTTGGAAACCTGCCATTTCTGCTAGAATTGCTTCCCTTGCTGCTGAGTTGTGTAAATCAACATGATATCCTCCCTGTGCTGTTGCTGCAAATGCTGGTAAAGTCCTTTTGGATGCCTCCTTTACTGAGGAAGCTGCTGCTGCTGGTTGTTCTTCAAGATGGTCTCCATCAACCACACTTATTGTTAGTAAATATTGAACCACACTTATTGTTTGTAAAGTTATAAAAGAAGCTCGTAATTATAACATCATATTATATTTTTTTATATTTTCTCAATATTGAGATATACCAGTTAGGTATCTTAAATTGAACCATCTAATAAAAAATAAAATCTATAAATTACAAATTAATATATGAAGCTAATTATTCTTGACAAAATAACATCCCAAATTGAATATATGCTCTGCAAATATTACAACAGTAAATAGAATTAGTGAACCATAAAATTAGAAAATACTCTTACATGAATATTACAACTTAACAATCTTTATAAGAGAAAGACATAAATGAATATTATTACATGAAAGGCTTTGACACATATACATTTATGAAATTACCAACCTACTACAAAAAGACAGAAAAAAATACTACAGTTGTATATAGATTAGTTTTATGTTTATTTAAAGAATATTAAAATTGAATAGATATATGTAATAATTTTAGTAGAAAAAAAATATCTCCACTCAAAATAAAAATCATTTATCTCAACTCTCCATTTTGCGTACATCCTACTCCTATGGAAAGAAAAAAAATTCATATTTTTTTTAAAATAAATTCTTATTTTAGTACTAACTTATTTTTATTTGGTCTAATACCTAATATATATCTTTTAATTGAACTCTAAACTTAATTTTCTAATGCATATATAATATGATTGAGAATTTCATCTTTGAATACTCTCTATGAGATATATAACATATTCTAATATTGAACAACCTGCACTGCGATCACAAATTTTGATTAATAATAAACCACACATTACTCAAAATACAATAATAAATCAGGTGAAATTAAAATTAAACAGTAACATATTGAAGTGAAAAAAATAAAATTATAAATTATATAAACTTCGTGAAATATTATATGTTTGCACTTTCTCACTTCATTGAATGGTTGAGTTCATATTCAAGGTGCAAATTATAGGAAAGTTTAAGATATTTTCTTTTTCTTGAGCAAAGGAAAGTTTAAGATATTAGTTGAAAGATCTTTCAACTTTTTTTATTTTGAAATGAAATGAAAAATTAGTAGACATAATTGTACTTATACAATAGTTTTTATATCTATTAACATTTCTAATGACATTTTAAAAATAGGGTATGGGAAACCAAGCGAGCAAATAATATGTA
Source organism: Portulaca oleracea (assembly GCA_029582165.1). Classification (NCBI taxonomy): domain Eukaryota; kingdom Viridiplantae; phylum Streptophyta; class Magnoliopsida; order Caryophyllales; family Portulacaceae; genus Portulaca; species Portulaca oleracea. The sequence goes on from CM055875.1 coordinate 6,617,459, forward strand.
AATGCCTGTACAATAATGTAAGTAGTTTAAATGAAAACACAAATAAAAGTTTGGTAGAGTCACATATATGATCGCAAGCAAAAAACAACTTCATATCATAATATAGAACTAATCTATAGAATAATTACAGTTAAAAAAATTAATAAATCTTAAATGGAAATGAAAACACTAACCCACTCTTTAAAGCTAAGACATCCAAGTTGCAATAACAAGCTCATAAGACAACCACTTTTTAACCTTCAAAAATATAATTATCTTCTTCCTACATAGTAATCATCATTGTATAACAGTAAAATGGAATGTGTAATAATCAATAAAATTAATCTAACAAAAATAAAACTATTACCTTAATCTTAACAACCATTGGAAATGATAATTGCAGGGAGAGGAAAAAGATTATGTTTTAGAGCTTGATGAGTAGCTTTGACACAAACAACCAATCTAACCTTTTATAGACAAATAATTGGAGATAGCATCATGGAAACCTAGCATCCATAAGTTACTAAAATTTAATTGAATATAATAATTTAATTTGTAACTTAAACTAATATTAACTTATTTTGTAACTTACAACATTGATTGTCAATTATTAATTATCAATAATTATTTTATAAAATTTTAACCAAATATTAACATTGTCATCACCAAAAAAGGAGAGTTGCAGAGTTGGAAAAAATAATTTCATTGATATAAAGATTAATTATTTTATAAAATTTTAACCAAATATTAACATTGTCATTACCAAAAAAGGAGAATTGGAGAGTTGGAAAAAATAATTTCATTCATATAAAGATTAAAATGGATTTTATAAAATTAAAAAAAATCAAATGGCTACATATTATAAAATGAAACGTAAAAAAGGAAGACATTTTATCAACTGAACGTCGTGAACTATATTAAAATTAAAACAAAATGACTATTCATTACAAATTTGAGTTAAATCACACTCACGTCTCAATTACAAATTATAAAATTAATACTTGCCTCTAGTTTACTTGATTCATTACCAATACTCCATGGCAAGTTCAAGTATGAATACAAGGAGTGTTGATCAAGCAAGAGACACAAGACACAAGAATACTTCTCTCTTGAGTATCATTATTTCCTACTATTGTTTGTGAGATCACAAAAATTGTATTACATTTCTGGAGCATTACCGTCATGGTGGGATGATGAGATTAGCTTGAGTAGTTGAATGGATTCGATAATCACCAAGAACAATGAACAAACTCAAGCTAAATGAGAAACCGAAGCTCTGATACCAAATGGACCGTTACCGTCGCGTGAGTGGGTGAAGATTAGCTTGAGTGTAGATGGATGATTGATATTCAACAATAACAATAGCCTTTAGCACCCAAAGGTTGAATATGACCCGGAGCAAGAGAAGCAGAACTCTAGGCCCAACACACCACCATGATTATCTAGGATAAACCACCAATAATCACTAAAGGAATGACTTGAAACACCACCAAACTTGATTGGATAAAGTAAAAAAGGTTTTTCGAGACAAGGGAGAAACCCTAACAATGCTTAAGCATTACATTCAAAACTCAAAAAAACTTCCAACAATGCCAAGGGAGGGGGTATATATAGGAAGGGGGGGAAACAACACGCAGCAGCAACAGCAGGTCTGGGCAGAAGGAGGACGCAGGCGCGACAGACAGCTGACTCGGGCGAGTCACAGGATGACTCGGGCGAGTCAGTCTTCTAGGCAGCTTTTCCCTGCCGACTTCAAATGCGCATAACTTCTTCATCTGAACTCTGTTTTAGGCCCGTAAGATATTGATGGAAATCTCTCAGTGTGTACTTTAAGCTCCCAAAATTTCAGACCAATCAGGATCTCAATGAATACAATCAGATTTATGGCTACACAAACCGTTGAGGGTAGTTCTAGATCTCGTCCAAAACCTAGATGGAGGCTAATAAGGGTGTTAGTAGAATGATAAGAGAGATGATTTTAGAGTATAAGAAGTAGAGAGAGTTTATGAGATTTGAGAGATGAGAGATGAGAGAGAATTAGTAGGAGGAAGAAAGGGTGAGTGAATTGGTGAGTTGATGAGTGAAAATGACTTGGAGAGGAGTAGTATTTATAGGAGGATGGAGGATAGGAGATACATGCATACATACACATACACATAGTAATCTCCGTAGCTCTACACTTCACTAGGCAGTAGGGGGAGATGCATGAGGATGGACGGTAGTACGTGGTCAATTTACCACGTGTGGTCGGTGCTTGTAGGCCGGTCGGCCACTACGCCAAGGGGGAGGAACCCATCTCGTCCATGCATGCATGGACGGTGGTGTGTGGAGTCAACTTGCCTAGGGAATAGGAGGTTCACTCTGGACGGAGATGGAATGTGCTATTTATAGCTTTTGAGAGTTGTTTTGAGTGTTTTTGTGAGGATTCGATCTCAGGACTTCTTGGGATGTGACTTGCATGGCTTGGCTTCCCTAATTTCCTAATTCTAACTAAAAATACATAAAAAAAAAAGACATAATAAAAATTACATTAAAAGTGTATGAAAAACTATGCTAAAATCTAGTGTATCAACCGTCTTCTCCTTCTTTATTTTTGCTTCGTTATATATAGTTATCCTATATTTTTATGTGACAAAATCCGCTGTCTACAGGCCTCCAATCAAATGGATTGTGGGGTAGGAATTACGTTCTATTAATCTGTCTAGAAGGAGCACACGTCCCTGTATCTGTAAAATTGGATTTTGATGCTACTAACAATACTGCATCAAGGGTTTACAAGCTGCTTTAACCTTAGGTATAGGCCATATAAAGGTCATTGGAGATTCTAACCTCATCATCAATTAGGCTAAGAATACATGGAAGGTTTGAAACGAATGCCTCCTGGCATAGCAGTAGAAACTCTTGGGAATTGCTGATTAATTTGAGAAAGTTATTTTCCATTACCTTTCTAGGGACCATGACGAGTTGGCTGATGCACTAGCTAAATTATCCTCAATGATATCAATCTCGACAGGCACGCTCAAGTTACCAGTAATAGTAGAGCGGCAATCTGAACCAGCATATTTTTGTGCTACGGAGAGACAAGTAGAGGAAACTGAAGAATGGTTTCACGACGTATATAATTTTCTTCGGAAAGGAGAATATCCGGCTGAGTTACATGGTCGAGGACAACGAGCAGTCAGGTCTTTAGCAACACAATACTGTTTGATCCAGGATCGTTTGTACAAGAAGTCGGCTTTGGGCATCGATTTGTTGTGTATAGATGCTAAAAGCGCAAAGGAAATCATGGCCACAGTGCATGGAGGAGAGTGTGGACCTCACATGAATGGGCACATGCTAGTGAAAAAGATCCAAAGAGCTAGTTACTATTGGTCAACTATAGAGGCAGACTGCTTGGAGTTCGTTCGGAGGTGTCATAAATGTCAGGAGTATGCCAATCTACAGCACCAACCTCCTTCATATCTGACCACTTTGACATCTCCATGGCCATTTTCAGTATGGGGTATCGACATCATTGGCAAGAACACCCAACAGGAACGGGAGGACATGAGTACATCTTGGTCACTATTGATTATTTCACTAAGTGGATAGAGGCAGCCTCCTATGCTAAACTCACATCTAAGCAAGTGGCTAGATTCATCCTTTAGAACATCATATGCCAATATAGGGTGCCCCATGAAATCATTAGAGACAATAGGAGCTATTTTCGAAAGGAGGTAGAGTCATTACTCGCCACTTATCATATTCAGCATCACCGGTCTTCACCCTATCGACCTCAAGCTAATGGAGCTGTAGAAGCGGCCAATAAAACAGTGGCAGGAATCATCAAGAAAATGGTTTTTACTTATAAAGATTGGCCAGATAAATTTCTATTTGCTTTATGGGGATACCGCACCTCAATACGAACTGCTACAGGTCCAACACTATATTCGTTGGTATATGGGATGGAAGCAGTCCTACCAGTTGAATTAGCGATCCGTTCACTACGAATAGTGGCAGAAAGTCAATTTCCAGAAGCAGAATTGGCTCGAGCAAGATTCAAGGAGTTGATGTTGATGGATGAAAGGCAATTAAGGGCATTACACAACGTGCAAATATATCAGAGCAAGATTACTCGTGCTTTTAATAAGAAAGTGAAGAATCGTGCACTTCAAGTAGGTAATTTAGTGCTTAAGGAATTGAGGGCACCTATACAAGACCCTCAGGATGTTTTACCAGGGGGAGCAGTTAGACTTGCTACTGTGGATGGGGAAGATGTGATTCAACCAACAAATTTGGACCAACTCAAGCGATATTATGCTTAATATAAACAAGCAACTGGAAAAGTAACTTTCAAACACTTGGTTTATATTTAATAAGTGCTCATGAAAAGAGGAAGAAATAAAATTTGCAAGAACCTAAGAATTTGAATAATATTCCTTCTTTTATTATTGATGCAAGTACACTACTTGTAAAAAAAAATAGAAAATTCAAAAGACGAAATAAAATAAAATAATAGTTTGGCAAAGTAGCTTCATTTCCTTCCTTCTCATCCATCTACTAATCTTTCTTCACTTTTTCTACTTCGCCAGTAGTCTTGCGGTCAGCCTCCATGTCTCTAGGCTCGTTCGGGCCACCCTCTTTGTCTTTGGGTTTTTAGACCCGCCTGCTTGATTTTCGTGTCTCAATCCTAGGGCCGAGTCAGTCTTTTGCTGAAGCCCTAGTGCCTAATCGATCGATTGTTGATGTACGAGGACTAAGTCTCTCCTTCACAGACAATGTAGCTCCTTCCCTTCTTGCCTCTCCGGCGCGGCGGGATTCGACAGCTGCAATTAGCCATCCATGATAGCCAGCATCGGCAAAATCTCATCCAGGACGCTATTACCGACTGATAGAGTATCAAACACTCGGGAGCTTCAGACAGCAACTCCAGAATAACTTGCTTCCGACCCATCTGTCTTCGCACCCCCTTAGGGAAATAGTACATCATGTGCGTTAGACCGGCAATGCAAACATATGCCTTTTGTGAATCACAAGTAATGAATTCAGGGATATGCCACCACTCGATAAACCATTTGATGTCGCGAGGCTCCTTCTGGAATGCAATCCACTCTGTCACTGATTGAAGATCGGTATATCTCCTCTTCTGTTGACAGTAGTTCGCTAGTGCCGAAGATGTTTGAGGTTCCTTGACAAGACTCAAATGCTCCATCATCCATATCTATCAACGAAGTTAGCAAGGGTTATTATTGCATAACAATTATCCCCAAACCAACGAAAATAAAATATTGGCAAAACCTAGGCGGTTGTTACAGCCAGTAGAGGGAATTTTCCTCACAAAAAAAATAAGAGGGAAAAAGAAAGGAAGAATGGTGTACCTGAAGCAACAAGGGACTCCCACGAAATTCATGTTCTCCTGGTTAGGGTCGTTCAGGCCCATCATGGTCTCTACTAACATCAATGGCACCGGATTGTAGCCTCGAGCCATGTCTTCAACGATTTGAATTAAATTCGCTGGACCGGTTCTTTGTCTGCCGTGGTAAAAGCAAAATTCTCCAAGGAGGCATAATACGAGAACCTACACTCGTATTAGCGAACCATATTCTAAAGTATCAGGAGATTGAAAATATTCAACAATAGTTTGGAAATGTACCTTTTCGCCAATAAGTGCGCTTCCTATAACGCGGGAAGGAAGACACAAGAGTTCCTTATAGCGCTTGGCAACGTCTAGGGAAGTTGGAGATGACGTTGGCGGTGCGTAGCGGTTGGTTCCAAGAATGGAAGACCATTCCTCCAATAGTGGACATAGCTCCTTCATGCCAAAACGGAAGACATGCAGCATTGAGTCCCAGAAGGTCTCCGACGCTCGTAGAAAATCCGGGTTTAGCCTAACCTGTTGAAGGCTTAGCAAGCTGGTTATTTGATATCTTCCGAGTTCTTTCTTCTCCTCCTTGGACGGAATGCTCATCCAAGTGCTAAGTTTCTTCTCGAACGCCATGGAAACTTTAGAAGATTTTTGTGAATTTTGCTGAATTTTTGTGAAGGCTTTCAAATAGAAATGATGAGTGAGGTTCACCTACACAAAGGAGGGTATTTATACACCATCAACCAAGCTCAAAATGGATCGAAAAATCATAAAAAACATTCAAATGGCCGTTGATCATCAATCCCATGATTTAGCCATTTACCATCGGCTAACAAAAAAAGGGGGGGGATTCATAAAAGCCGAGGAGGTTTTGGCTGCCCCAAGTCTGCACGCGCGCTGGGCCAGGCCCAGTCTTCCCTCCTACAGCCACCAAAAGCCGCGAAGGTTTTGATGATGCCCAAGCCCACTTTCAGCAATTAAGCCCGCCTAGCTTTTGGAGATCAGATGGGCCATTCCCTTTGGCGGATTAAGCGGCCCAAATTGTGTATCTCTCGTATCTCGGGTTTTTTTGTTGGCCCAATGATGCTCGGTTCCGAAATTTTTTCTCGAGTTTACTCCAACACTTATGTTTTTATCTTTTCTTTTATTTCCTTTTCTTTTTGGGAAGCGAGATTAATAGGGATTAATCCCATCATGTAGAAAATCAAATTCAGTAATGCATTAATAAAGAGTTGTGCATACATTGAGTCTTGCATTAAAAGAAAAATAATAAAGAGACATTAAAATAAAAATAAAAGTACAAAGGGTTTTTGCATTGCATTGCATAAATGTTATCACCACAGGGAGCCCGAATCGCCGATGTCCTCAATCAGATCATTACCAACATTTGAAGTTTCGGCGCTGGAAGCACATGCAGTGCCAAAATAAGTGTCCCAAGAGTAATAGTCAGGGTCAGGCATGGGACCAAAGCTTGAGAATGCCGGAGGAGGAGTGTTTTGTGTTTGCATTGGAGAAGGCTCTCTCGAGAGTGAGGGTGCAGATAAAGGCACTCCTGGAGGGGTCAGATATGTTCTCGAAGGTGAAGATCTAGAAGATTTCTGTGAAACCGTCAACCAAGAATGCTCTAGGACATACCAGCAAAAAGAAGGGGTCGGCCAAGTAGATTCTGTCACATGACCGGGGGCTGGCTGATTATTCCATATTTTTACATGTTTTCCTCCCCTTTATTTATGAGTTTTTGCTTGTTTCTTAATAATTAAATTAGGTTTATTATTATGTTTTTATTGATTTTATATTTATATAAGATTTTATGTCATTTTATGAGTTTAGTTATTATTGTTATCAAAATGAAACAAAAATCCTAAAATTGAAAATAAAAATAAAAACATAGAAAACTAATCCTAAACCACTACCCAGCCGGCCCATTACCCTTTTCCAGCCCAATCTCCCTTCAAACCCAGCTCCCTCTTCTCTCGGCCACTCCCTAAACCTAGCTTACCTAATTCCCTCCTAAACCCAAATTCCTAATCTCTCAAAACCTGTTTACCCAGCCTACCTTTTCTAATCCTAAGCCTACCCTTTTCCCACATTTCAGCCCATCTCCCCCTTTTCTTTTCCTTCAATTCAGCCCACTAACCCACCTAATTCACTTTCCCCTCTTTCATTTGTTTCAGCCGAGACACCCCCCCCAATTCTAATTCCCCACTTTTAATTTCAATTCCCCCTTTTTCCTTTCTTTCTCTTTCCCGTCTCCCTCTAACTCTCTGATTCTCTTTCTCTTTCTCTTTCTTTCTATTCTGCCCAGAAAAGACCCAACTCCCAAACTCTCCATCTCTCTCTTTGTCTCTTTCTCTCTCACTCTTTTCTTTGTCTTTTCCAGATTTGGGAAGAAAGGGAGGCCGAAAGTACAAGCAGCAGCAAGCACTAGCAATGCATACCATCCTCGAAGTCAGTTGCAGAGCATCAAGCCTCCACCGTTGATCTGAAGCAAATCGAAGGGCCAAGATTGAAGCTTTGGTGATCGAAATTGTGTACAAAAGCAGTAGAATGAGCATTTGAAGTCTTTATGGTGGGTTTGGGGGAAAGTGACGCCCCTAACCTTCCATCCATTTTTAGGGTTGGTTTCTTAGTTTAGAGTAATTTAGGATTAGTTAGGTTTTAATTCATGTTGTTTTATTCATGCTTAGTTCCATTTTAGTGTAGATTTAGATTTATATCCATGCTTTTACTATAGTCGAATTCTGGGTTTTTAGTGTGTTTACTTTGTTCATGTTCATCCCTTTTATCTACTTTAATCTGAGATTGTTATTGATAGATATTTTTCTGAGTTTTTGTGTTGATTATTAGCTCTGTTTCTTCATCTCTTCTTTCCCCTGGTTTGATGCTAGTCCCCCTCCCCTGCTCCATATTTCTCTTCCTTCCTTTTCCTTTTTTTTCGTTACCAGGCAGTACCAGTAGCATTAGGTATAGAGTTTTTAGGCCAGTTTAGTATTTTAGGTAATTTAGGTTTAGTAATAGTTGGGTAGTCATTAGGTTTAGTTTTGCTAATTGGGTCAATCTTAGTGGTCTAGGTTAGGTAGTGGGTGATCGTCTAATTAGTTGGGCCTGGGTATTTCTTGGGCCAGATGTCTTAGGTTATTAGTCCAAATAATTCAATTTTAGTTCAAAGTAAGTTTAGTCTTAGTTAGTTTTTATTAATAAAGATGATTAGTGAGTAGTTAATCTTAGGTTAGGGGGTGATTAGGCTCTTATTAGAGGTTTAATTTGAGGTTTGATTAGCTTAGTTTAGGATTTTCCATCATTATTCTCTATCTTTTGTGGAAGTTTAGTTAATTGAGATGTTGCTAAATTTCCTTAAAGCATTAGTGTGAGGTTTTAGTGGGATAATTAGGCTTGTCTTTCATGAAATTGAGGATTAGTTCAATTAGGGTTTGTTACACTTTATACTCTTAGGTTTTAGTCTTCATGAGAACGAGGGGTAAGATTTGGGAAGTTAATCTAATGTTATCCTTCGAAGAGGGTGCTTAGAGTGATTTAATTTAGTAGCGACCCAATCCTAGCTTTGTTATAACCTTTCGATTTTCCTTCGATTAGATTTCCTTTAGGTGGCTAAAATCAACCCCCGAGCCTTTTTCTTCTTTTATTTGTGATTTTTTTATTGTGTCTTTTTTTAGTTTCAAAACTCCACAAGCGTGGAAATCTAAACCTAGTAGGTGAGATCTCGATAGCTTTTAGGTTCGGTACCCCAACTCGATGTGGATACGATATTAAACCCCCAGCAATACTATAGCTGGAACACTGGCCAACCAGAAGAAGTGGATCCTCCTAGCCAAGAATGTTGAGGCGCAGACCACTCTTGTGAGCCCATGGGCCATGAAGGACTCATCCCACGAGCCGGAACAGACCATCCGGTAGAGTGAGCACCAGAACCAAAAGAGGGAGCATTATAGGGTGCAGGATGCGAGGTAGCATCATCCGCTAGGGCCTGGGCACCAGGATACCCGACGGATGCACCTGAATCGTGATCTCTCACTACTATCTCTCGACCTCGATGAGCATAATGCGCTGAAGCAGGAGTACAACGAGAATGAGAAGGCCCGTAAGTGGCGCTAGACTCTCAAGCATCCTCCACCCAATGGGAATGAGGTTGGATGTCACAACCATACCCGGCGCTGTGATATAATTCCCCTTGCTCAAAAGGCTCCTCCAAAGACATCTGAGCTATGTCCTCTTCCATGCTTGGAGGACGACGACCTCTACTGCCGGCCCAAAGCTTGTGGCCCAAGGGTTTTCGAGGATCATAATCCTCTCAGGTAAAGATCTAAACCAATGATCCCTCTTATATTTCAGAAAAACCTAACACTTTGTTTTCTTGTGATTTTCAGGTTGCCACATAAAAGTGCACCAACACCTGACATCTTCAATCGTCCAACGGTTGCCACCTAAAGGCCTCCGATGACATCATCGACATCTTCAGTCGTCCAACGGTTACCACCTAAAGGCATCTGAGGACATCATCGACATCTTCAGTCGTCCAACGGTTGCCACCAAAAGGCCTCCGATGACATCACTGACATCTTCGGTCATCTAACGATTGCCACCTAAAGGCCTCCGACGACAGCGCCGACATCATCCATAATTCGGTTGCCACATAAAAGAGCACCAACAGCATCCATATCTAAATCAGACATCAAGCAGTCAGCATCTCAGGCTACTTTGACCTTCGTCCTATTCGGACTCAATCAAAGTGAAGGCTCTATGTAGACATTGGAATTTGCACCTACACAATTCCGAACCATCGAAACTCAGCAAGTCATTTGGGTCGTATATCAAAATGGGTCATCGGGCCCATGGAATCAGCGAAGTGGGCCCAACATAATAAAACAGCCCGCATTGAAAATAAAAGCCGCAAAGGTTATACCAGCCCACAAGCAGGCCCAAGACGCGGATCCGGCCCAGGAAAAAACAATAAAACCAACTGGGGTTATATATTCAAAAGCGGCCCGCCACTGCTCGCCAAATCATCGATCCGTGCGTTTTGATCTTATAAGCCGCTGGGCTTTTATTTAATTTTCTGATTTTGGCGCCAGAATCATACCCATGCAATCCCTTGATCATAGCCCCACGTGTTTGACTTCTTCTAACCATGATCAAAAGCCCCAGAGGTTTTATTTTTGCATGGTGATTAGTGGGATATGTCTCCCTCCATTTCCCTCCAAAACACCCATTCTCCACCTATAAAAACCCAACCATTTTCACTCATTCATAAGCAACTATCTGATGTATTACCGGATCAAGAAAGGTTCTTGATTCCAATAACACATGAAACACGTGTAACCAAACAAGGATATGGGGTGGTTCACGAGATTAAAGGGGTGAAAGAGGGGGATGGTTCTCGTGAAAAGGGGTTCTTTGTGGAGGTTATTTTGCCGTGAGGGCTTTTGTGGTTTCAAGATTCAAGAAAGGATGAATCTTGAACGGGAAAGGGATGAGATGGATGAATCTTGGATGGTGGCTTGGAAGGAGGGGTTGACGTGAGGTTAGGGAAGAGAGAGGGAGGTGTTTGACGTTGGATTTGAGAGAGAGAGAGGAACAGGACTAGTTGTTGGGAGGAGAGAGAGGGAGTTTGTTGGAAGGTTGTTATAGAGAGAGAAAAGAGAGGAGGTGATATTTTGTGAGAGAAGGGGAAGGGGTGACGTTTTGTGGGGAAGTAAGGAGGTGGAAGGTGGTGTGTGGTTGAGAGGATAAGGAGATAGGGTTGGGTTGCGACTTAACTGTATTGACAGAAAGTTCACAATGTAATTACCTTAACTATAATGATAGAAAGGTAAATACGGATAGAACTAGGTTTCTAACTTGAATCCACAAGATAGACAACTTAGGGCTAACTTGATCTAGACCGCAACCTAGGATCAAGCTCTTCCTAACCACTTGGGTGTCAGACCAAGATACAATAGAAGAAAGGGGTGAGGTTTATCCAAACACTCGAGGGAAAGCTAAAAGCTTAAAGGGTTTCATATTTCAAAATCGATTGTCATAACAATAGTCGAGATGGCCCTCAACATGTTGCAAAATAAAAACGTCCTGAAGAACTTTTGAGAGGAAGCAGTAAATACATCCGTCTATGTTCTCAACTGGTCTCCCACAAAGGCAGTTCCCAATAGAACACCATACGAAGCGTGGTTCAACAGGAAGCCAAAGTTGGATCATTTCAAGGTATTCGATTGCATACCATATTCACATATTCCGAAAGAGAATCGAGAAGAGTTGGATGGCAAAGGAGAGAAGTGCATCTTTATTGGCTATAGCGCAGAGTCGAAGGGATACCGCCTCTAAAATCCAGAAACAAAGAAGGTGAATATTTCAAGAGATGTCATATTTGACGAAGCATCCCAATGGAGATGGCTGAAAGACACAGACCAAGAGTCAGCACATGAAGACTATCACATTCAAGAAATCAGAGAAGGAAGACCCAGTGAGTGTTGTTTAGACCCAATTTTTTGTCTAAATACCGCCTAAATCCTCAGGCTTTTAACTCGTTTCGTGGTTTAATTTCATAACTTTTAATGTGTTTTTGGTTATTTTGTAGATTATGGAGTTTTCACCGAAAACGTAGCAAAACGGGCCTTTTTTATAGCATTCTTGGTGATTTCCCGAGCCGAGCAGGACCGGAAATCGAGGCGGAGTCGACTCGGGACCACACTCCCGACCTTTGGTGCCAATTAGTGAAGTAATGAATGCTACAACCTTCGGATCGAGCGTTACATGCTTCGGAAATAAGGAAGAACAAAGGGAAGGGAGCCGAGCTAGACCGTGGCCACGGTCAAGTTGACCGTAGCCACGGTGGATTCAAGACTTGTCTAAGGGAAGAAGTGGCCGAGCAAGACCGTGGCCACGGTCTTGGGAGACCGTAGCCACGACGGTGCGAAGGAGCGAAAACTTGTCTGCCCTAAATCGCCATACAGATTTATTTGGGTGAGCGAAACCGTGACGCGGTCTCCTTGACCGCCGTGGCCACGGTCTCCTATGTCTGCTTGAAGTCTTTGCGTTTTGGCCAACAGTTTTGCCTTGTATATATACTCCTTGTTGACGATTTCTTAGGGGGGCATCTAGGGTTAGATATAGACATTATTTCAGCTTGTAATTAGTGGATTTTAGAGGGAGATTAGTGAGAGATTAATCTAGGGTTTCGGAGATTTGTGTTTATTATTGAAGATTTGGGGATTCAATCAATTGAAGGATTGTTGGATCATCTTTTATTGCTTTCTATTGTTCATCTACAACACTTTGATAAGTATTCTCTTCCCTTAACTCTTTTATTAATTACCTTGCTAATTTCTTTGCTTGTTCTTAATTGCTTTGCTTGCTATTTCATTGTTCTTGCTTGTTTATGGTTGTTTGATGTTAGAAATCATGTTTAGGTTTGGTTTGGATGTTGTTAGCTTAGTTGGTATCATGATTAGTGGCTGGAAACCCTATGGGTTAGGAGGGAATTAAGGGTGTGAATGGGTGATTAGGTTTGGGTTAGCAATATTAGTGAGTAATTAGTTGGGAAATCAATTTCCCACTCCTATCGTTCCCTCAAGTGGGGTGTATTTGGGTGCGAAAGCATCCCGAATACGTCCAACACTTGTGTTGGAAGGTAGGAATTGGGATAGTTAGTATTCTAGTTCGCGAAAGCGAATAGAAACTAATTAGGAAATTCCGTTTCATTACCCCCCCCCGGGTCTGTCGATGGACTTTGGGGAAGTTAATCCGGACTATCCTTGAAAGAGGAAGCCCGGTGGGTATTTTCTAATGGAATTACCACTTGATTCTCCCTTCTTGTTACTCCCTTGTTGCAAAACCCATTTTCTTATCCCCGTTTGCATCCCGAAAAGCCTCCAAAGCCCATTTTCCATTCCTTAACCGACCTTAGATTTCTTTGTTGCGTTGTGCTCTTTTCAAACCGATATCCTTACCTTAGCAATCTTGACCCGACCATTGACCTAGTTCCTATGACCAAGGCCGCCAGCTCCCTAAGAGAGAACGAAAAAACCGAGGTCTTACGAACCACGTTACAGAAAATGGCGCCGTTGCCGGGGAGCCAGCGCCCCTAGTTTTAGTTTCTTGGTCTTTGGTTAATTGAGTTTACTTTCACACTAGAAATCAGTTTGTGCCAATCCAAATGAATTTGATGCTTCTATCGGTTCTTGTTGGTGCATGTAGGTAGGCCCTAATGTTCTACCGAGCATCGTAGGAGGCTTCAAGTCCTAATGGGTGAAGTCCAAGCTGATTCACCCCGTACCCTTCTATCATATGCCATTCCATCATCAGGTACGGGAGGCAATCTTATCATCCTACCGCCACTACCACCCACCGCAACATTCGAGTTCAAACCATGCCTGCTGGACGCTTTTGAGAGAAACCAATTCTATGGAGATGGCTTCGAGGATCCTATCGATCATATTAGAAGATTTGAAGGCCGGATTGGTTTTGTGCATATGTTAGAGGTATCTTCGGAGTTTTTGAAATTGAAGCTTTTCCCTCTCACCTTGGGAGGAAAAGCTAAGATGTGGCTCGACATTCGTACGCCCGGTACATATACTACTTGGGATGCATTGAGCTGGGATTTTCTTCACCATTTCTTTCCGGTTGATGAGACGCATAGGCTTCGACAAGCTATCTTGAATTTCAAGCAAGAGCCGGGAGAAACTCTTTTCGATTCATGGGCAAGGTTTAAACTTCTTCAAAGGCGATGTCCACATCACAATCTTCCGGATTGGTTATTGTTACATCAGTTTTACCATAGGCTTCAAGACGTTCTTAAAGACTCAATTGATATTGCATCGGCAGGAATGTTCCTTATGAAGACCGAGCATCAAGCAAATGTTTTCCTTCACGAGCTATTTCAACATTCTCCTTCTTGGGGAAGCCGTCGGAGTTTAGGAAGTAGAGGCTATTCCTTGGAGAGCGAACCTACTATCAAATTCCTTGTGGGCGTCGTCCAAGAGATGCAACAAAAGATGGTATCTAATGGAACAACCAACCAATTGGGAATCGTGCAGGAGACCCAACCCTCCACCCAAAACATCCAATATCTCTCACCCAACCACCAAAACCAAGAAGTTTGGCAACCCAGTTATCACCAACCTACCCCTCAACTTCAAGAACCCCAACCATCTCAAGAGTCCAACATAGAGAAGTTGCTGAAGCAAATTGTTGAAAATCAAGAGAATGATAGGGCTCGCCTCGAGAACATTGAAAATCAATGGGCCCAAACGGCTCAGATAGACTGCATCCCTCAAACCGTCCCCATCCAACCTCAACCTACTCCAATGGTGCCGGTGAATCTTATTACCCTCCGGAGTGAAGGGGAAGCGATAGTACCAAATTTTGCGGAGGAGGGATGTTTGAGAGAAGAAGAAAAAGCGAGTGAGTTGGAGATGAATGAAGAAAGGGAGGGGTTGCTTGAAGAAGCTAAAAGTGAGAATGAGGAGAAGTTGAGTGAGGAAGAAGAGTTCAATGAGGAAATAGGTGGGTGCTTGATAGAACCTTATACTTTTGAGCTTTCATGTGAGCGTCCTTTAGAGGAGATCCTTCTTGAGCCTATCCACGTTGAGCCCGATGGTAGTGAGGTTGTGTTCCTCACTAATCTTATTGATGGGGTATATAATCGAGAGGTGGAGGATGTTCCCTTGGAGGAACCTTTATTTGAGCGTATGGAAGTTCATGATTTTATTATCAATGATGAAGCATCTTTGGAGTTTCCTCTTCCTCAAGTAGAGTTTAAGTACTTCCCGATCACTTCGAATTATTTCATTGAAGAAGAATTCAAAGAAGGGGTTGAGAAGGAAGAAGAATTTTCTAAGGAAGATGACTGTCATCAACTCATGGTTGTTCCCAAGGCTCCAAAACTCCGGGAAACAAGTAAAGTGGAGTTTAAATTACCTCCTCATCTATTTCACTCTATTCGACCGCCGGAGGAGCAACTTGCTTGGTTCACTATGGTAGTTGGGAGATGTTGGAAGAAGAGGAGAAAAAGAAGGTGGAAGAAACATAAGAAGCCACTACCTCTCTTCGCCCCGAGGCCAACTACAAACTGGTTAGATCATCTTAACCTTTATGCTTGCAAAGTGGGGAATTGCTGGAAAGGGAGGAAGAGAAAATAGTGGAAGAGATGCAAAACGTTCCTATCTTGTTCACCCCGTCTTTCAAGAATCAAACGGGTATTTAGGTCAAGCTAGGGACCTAAAACAAGTACTACATGGGAGGTAACCCATACTTTCTTTTTGATTAATTTCTTTTCCTTTCTTTATTAGTTTCTTTTTCTTGTTTCTAATCTTACATGCGGATCTTACGAGCCTTGCTTGTTTTTACTTGAAAGTCCTAACCCCTTGCTCGATTATCACGGATCGCGGATTGAGTAATCATTTGTTTTGAAGAACTCGAGGTAATATCTCTCCGCTCTTCTCTTTTTGAGATGAATATCCTATGATCCTTTTTGCATGCTTGATTTTTCTTTTGGGCGGCGAACCCCTTTGAGTGTTTGTGTTGGGATTTATTACTGTTGGAGCCGTGTGGGCTCGGGTCGCCACCATTTCTTCTTGCTAGTTGTTTGTGTTTTGTAGGTTCTCTACCCTTTTCATGCGACACCTTCCCACAATGAGGACATTGTGGAGTTTTAAGTGTGGGGGGTGATATTCTGTTTCAAGGGTAGATCACCTAGTAGTTTTGTTCTTTGTTTTCTTAGTTTTTGCATAAAATTTGAAAAATTTTTGTGTGAAAAAGGAGAAAAAAGGGAGTGAAAACCTTTTCAGTTTTTCTTTTCGTTTTGTCTTGGTTTGGTTTTGTTTCCTGGATCTCGTTATCAAAGTTGAGAAGCCGTTCTTAAACTTCTTTAAAAGTAACCGGTTGGAGCATTTTCGACCCTAATTCGGGTTCTAGTCGAGACTTACCCTTAATAAACTCCTTTCATTAAGTGTCTAGCGAGACCCCCGTTCCTTTCTCTTTTTGCTGGAACCGGGAGGTTTTAGGAGCTTGTGTCCGGGTTTGTTTTGTTTCTCGTTTAGCAAAAGCAAAAAGTGCAAAAAGAAAAGAAAAGAAAGAACAAGCTTTCATAAGATACAATAATCTGAATAAGTGGAGCGTGTCGCTGAAGACATTAACCACCCACACTTAGCCAACCTACACGGGCCCGGTATTCATGGTACGACATGGATACCCCTTAACCCTCCTCCTATATCGCTTTGCGACGGAGTGGCGAATGGAAAAGACCGTGTTGGGAGGGTATACCCCTTATATGGGCCGTCCAATTCCCGAAAGTAAGGCTAATACCAACTTTTGAAAAGAAAAAAAAAGAGGAAAAGTAAAGCAAATTTCGTTGGTAAATCCAACTCAAAAAGAAAGAAAAGAAAAAGTTTTTGCTTCTAAAAAGAGTGGGGCCTCCCCTTGCATCACCTACGGCCCTCACCAAGCCAAGGGCGACCAAATGCGAGGGAGGGCAACGCTCCTCTTAGTTGTTTCGTTGTTTTCAAATTCGGACGCGAGTTTTTAGAGTCTTTTGGTTCCCGTTAAAACCTTTTCATGTGGGGTTTCGCTTGGTACAAGGTGAAGGGAGTTGAAAAATCTTCAAGATCGACCTTTATCTGAGTTTGGTGTTGTGAGGTGCTCCTAACGGTTACTTTGGGAGGTTTAATCACGTTTTCTTTGTTTGGATTGCGAGATCTTGTGAATCAAAGCCTCTGTTTTTTCCTTCTTTTTGTTTTCTTCGATTTTATTTTCACTTTCCCTCTCTCCTTTTTCTTTGGCTTTTGTGGGTACAGCCGCTACAAACCCTCACGAGTCCATCTCGTCCACCCGGGCTACCGGGGGGTTCAAAGGGCTTGGTGCATACGCTAAATGCACTCATTTCCTCCCACGACATAGGAGTTGGTGTTTAGTTTTCTTATTTGTTTTGTTTTGTTTTGCTCGGGACGAGCAAAAGTTTAAGTGTGGGGGGTGTTTAGACCCAATTTTGTGTCTAAATACCGCCTAAATACTTAGGCTTTTAACTCGTTTCGTGGTTTAATTTCATAGTTTTTAATGTAGTTTTGGTTATTTTATAGATTTTGGAACTTTTCACCGAAAACGTAGCAAAACGGGCCTTTTTTATAGCATTCTTGGTGATTTCCCGAGCCGAGCCGGACTGGAAACCGAGGCGGAGTCGACCCGGGACCACACTCCCGACCTTTGGTGCTAATTAGTGAAGTAACGAATGCTACAACCTTCAGATCGAGCGTTACATGCTTCGGAAATAAGGAAGAACAAAGGGAAGGGAGCCGAGCTAGACCGTGGCCACGGTCAAGTTGACCGTAGCCACGGTGGGTTTATAACTTGTCTAAGGGAAGAAGTGGCCGAGCAAGACCGTGGCCACGGTCTTGGGAGACCGTAGCCACGACGGTGCGAAGGAGCGAAAACTTGTCTGCCCTAAATCGCCATACAGATTTCGCTGGACAGAACGAGACCGTGACCACGGTCTCCTTGACCGTGGCCACGGTCTCCCTATGTCCTGCGCGTGTTTTCGGCTTGAAGTGCTGCGTTTTGGCCAACAGTTTTGCCTTGTATATATACTCCTTGTTGACGATTTCTTAGGGGGGCATCTAGGGTTAAACATAGACATTATTTCAGCTTGTAATTAGTAGATTTTAGAGGGAGATTAGTGAGAGATTAATCTAGGGTTTTGGAGATTTGTGCTTTTTATTGAAGATTTGGGGATTCAATCAATTGAAGGATTGTTGGATCATCTTTTATTGCTTTCTCTTGTTTATCTACAACACTTTGATAAGTATTCTCTTCCCTTAACTCTTTTATTAATTACCTTGCTAATTTCTTTGCTTGTTCTTAATTGCTTTGCTTGCTATTTCATTGTTCTTGCTCGTTTATGGTTGTTTGATGTTAGAAATCATGTTTAGGTTTGGTTTGGATGTTGTTAGCTTAGTTGGTATCATGATTAGTGGCTAGAAACCCTATGGGTTAGGGGGTAATTAAGGGTGTGAATGGGTGATTAGGTTTGGGTTAGCAATATTAGTGAGTAATTAGTTGAGAAATCAATTTCCCACTCCTATCGTTCCCTCAAGTGGGGTGTATTTGGGTGCGAAACCATCCCGAATACATCCAACACTTGTGTTGGAAGGTAGGAATTGGGATAGTTAGTATTCTAGTTCGCGAAAGCGAATAGAAACTAACTAGGAAATTTTGTTTCATTAACCCCCCGGGTCTGTCGATGAACTTTGGGGAAGTTAATCCGGACTATCCTTGAAAGAGGAAGCCCAGTGGGTATTTTCTAACGGAATTACCACTTGATTCTCCCTTCTTGTTACTCCCTTGTTGCAAAACCCATTTTCTTATCCCCGTTTGCTTCCCAAAAAGCCTCCGAAGCCCATTTTCCATTCCTTAACCGACCTTAGATTTCTTTGTTGCGTTGTGCTCTTTTCAAACCGATTTCCTTACCTTAGCAATCTCGACCCGACCATTGACCTAGTTCCTATGACCAAGGCCGCCAACTCCCTGAGAGAGAACGACAAAATCCAGGTCTTACAAACCACGTTACAAGTGTAGGACCTTGAAAAATTCTCGTTCGGGGAAATTGTTCTCGGATGCGCTACTTAATTGATCGGGAGCCGACTAAGGTTGCTTAATCCTTAAATAAGGATATTTTTATTTTTCGAAATTCGTTTTCGGGGTGATGAAACTTTATTTATTTACGAATCCATTTTTTATTATTTAAATTATCCGAAATTACACAAAATAGTTTAATAATAATTTAATCCCGGCCCAATCACCAAGTTCAAGCCCAAAGAGGAGCAAATGGGCCACCAGAGACTGCTAAAACCCGCCTAGGTTTTAGCAGACCCTGGACTGGGCCGTTTACTCCTTTGGCCAGAAGAAGATGGGTTGAAATTAATAAAACCCGCCTAGGTTTTATTAATTTCTGGCCCATTTTCCTTGGGTCCAATCTTGTATTAGCGAAGGAAATGAATTAAATTATTTATTTAAATTTTTTAGATTTTTGGGTGTTTGAAGGTAAAAGTATTTTGTGGAAATGGAGGAAGGATTGTATAAAGATGAAGTTTTTTCTTATTGATAGAGGGAGAATTGCTTACAACTCTTTGTTGATGATTGATTACAAATGAAAGCCCCACCATCTATATTTATACTTGTAGAAAGGAGGTGGTGGTAGGAAAAATCTAGAAAAGAAAAATCTAGAAGGAAAAATCTAGAGCATGCTCCTCAAATTATCTAGGATTTTCTAGGAACTTTTCTAGGGCATCTTTTCAAGAATTTTTAGATTAATCTTGATTTTTAACACTCCCCCTAATCTAGAAAAATCTCGAACTCCGATCTGCTCTCGAAAGTAATTGAACTTCTCACTTGGAAGTGCTTTTGTGAATATGTCCGCTAGTTGTTCTTCTGTTTTGCAAAACTCTAGCTTGATTTCACCTTTGTCCACGAGTTCACGAATGAAGTGATGTCTAATCTCAATGTGCTTCGTGCGATTGTGGAAAACTGGATTCTTCGTCATTGCTATTGTTGACATGTTGTCACATAGAAGTGGTGTTGGTTCTCCATCGCCTTGTAGTAGATCTTGTAGTATTCTTCTCAACCACACCGCTTCACATGCTGCACTTGTAGCTGCAATGTACTCTGCTTCTGCGGTTGATAATGCTATAGTTGGCTTCTTCTTTGATGTCCAGGAGATAGCCTTGGAGCCAAGTTGGAACAAGTATCCACTTGTGCTTTTTCCATTGTCGATGCATCCAGCCAAGTCACTATCTGTGTACCCAGTGAGTTTGGGGTCTTCCTCTGTTTTGTACAGAAGACCATAGCTCTTTGTTCCTTTAATATATCTCAAAATCCTTTTAACTGCTATGAAGTGAGCTTTACTTGGATCACTCATGAATCGGGAGACGATGCTCACCGCATGAACAATGTCTGGTCGAGTGTTTGTTAGATATATTAATGAGCCAACCAGACTTCTATAGAGTGATTTATCCACCCTTTCCTTGCCATCATTTTTGGAGAGTTTCTCATTTGTGGCCATAGGAGTTGATATTGGCTTGCAATCTAACATATTGAAGTTTTGAAGAAGATCTTCAATATATTTTTCATGAGAGATGAAGATCTCACCTGGGCTTTGCTTCACTTGCATCCCAAGAAAGTACTTCATGAGGCCCAAATCCGTCATCTCAAATTCAGCCATCATATCCTTCTTGAAATCTTGAATCATCCTTTGATTTGTGCCCGTGTATATAAGATCATCAACATAGAGGCACAAAATTAGAAGATCTTTACCTTGGGTCTTGACATATAGAGATGGATCACTTGGACTCTTTTTGAATCCGCTATGAAGGAGATACCCATCGATTTTACTAATCCAAGCTCGTGGTGCTTGTTTGAGACCGTAGAGTGCTTTCTTGAGTCGATATACTTTGTTTTCTTCTCCTTTAATCACGTAACCTTGGGGTTGCTCCACATATACCTCTTCTTCAAGCTCGCCATTTAGAAATGCTGACTTGACATCAAGCTGAAATACTTGTAGTTTTAGTTGTGCTGCAATGGCAAGCACAGTTCTTATTGTCTCCATGCGTACTACTGGAGCAAATGTTTCGTTGAAGTCGATTCTTGGTTGTTGTGAGTACCCTTTGGCAACTAATCGAGCCTTGTACTTATGGATTGAGCCATCCTCATTGTATTTGATCTTGTAGACCCACTTGAGCCCAATGACTTCTTTATCTTGAGGCTTTTCCACTAGCTGCCATGTGTCATTTTTCTCAATCATTTTGATTTCCTGGTCCATAGCCTCGATCCATTTCTCATCTTATGATGCTTCTTGAAATGTTGTTGGCTCGCTGGCGAAGAATGCTGTAATTACTTGGCCACACTCATAATCTTGTAGATAAGCGGGTGGACGTCTTTCTCGTTGAGACCTCTGAGTTGGCTGTGGATAGTCGCTTGACTCCAAAGTAGGAGGTGGTGCGCTAGCTCCATGAGGAGATGGAGTTGAAGATGAACTGTTGTCACTGGGTCTTCCTTCTCTGATTTCTTGAATGTGATGGTGTTCATGTGCTGACTCTTGGTATATATCTTCCGGCCATCTCCATTGGGATGCTTCATCAAATATGACATCTCTTGAAATAATCACCTTATTTGTTTCTGGATTATAGAGGCGGTATCCCTTCGACTCTGCGCTATAGCCAATGAAGATGCACTTCTCTCCTTTGCCATCCAACTTTTCTCGATTCTCCTTTGGAATATGTGAATATGCTATGCAACCGAATACTTTAAGATGATCCGCCTTTGGCTTCCTCCTGAACCATGCTTCATATGGTGTTCTGTTTGGAACTGCCTTTGTGGGAGACCGGTTGAGAATGTAAACGGCTGTGTTTACTACTTCTGCCCAAAAATTCTTTGGAACATTTTTGCTTTGCAATATGTTGCGGGCCATCTCAACTATTGTTCTGTTCTTCCTCTCTGCAACTCCATTTTGTTGTGGAGTGCGTCTTACTGTGAGCTCCCTTTTGATGCCATGTTTTCGACAGTAATCATCGAACTCATTCTAATGGAATTCTCTCTCACGGTCTGTCCTCATTGTTTTGATATTGTGCCCACTTTGTTTTTCCGTGAGGGCCTTGAATTGTTGGAAATATGAGAATGCTTCTGACTTTTGTTGGAGGAAGTACACCCACATCATGCGAGTGTAGTCATCCACGCACAATAAGAAGTACCTTTTGCCACCCATGCTAGGATTACGTGCTGGACCCCAAATATCGGCATGGACCAGCTGTAGGGGGGCTTTAGCTTTCCACGTGGTTTTAGTGAATGGTAATCTATGCATTTTTCCCATTATGCAGCCCTCACATATATTCCTTTTGTCTTCTATTGTGGGCAAACCAATAACCATGTTCTTTCGCTTCAAGAGTTTAAGACCGTCATGGTTTAGATAGCCATACCTTTGATGCCATACGGTTGTGGCATCCGTGATGGAGCTGAGGGCCACCTTTTCTTTCGTTGGCATTGATAAAGGGAAAATCCTGTTGGGCTCCATTGCGATAGATGCTATCATTTGGCGCATCTTCTTGTCAATTATGATGCATCTACCGTCATCAAAGTTCACCTGATAGTCTTTTTGAAGGAGTTGGCCCACACTTAGGAGATTATGAGCTAGCCCAGGTACGTATAGGACGTCTTGAATATACTTGGTCGAGCCATTTTTTGCCTTTACTGCGATTGTTCCCTTGCCGGCAGCTTCACATGTTCTCCCGTCACCAAGCGTGATGTTGGATTTTATGTCTTCATTCAGCTCCACGAAGGAATCTCGATTTCCCGTCATATGGTTGGAACAACCGCTATCCACGTACCATGAGTCTTGTGCTTCTTGCATGGCGTTCAGACATGAGTAGAATACGTTTTCATTTGAGTCGCCTTTCTCCGTGAAGTTGGCCTCATCCCGTTGTCGGTTCCTATAATCACGTACATGATGTATGTGCCATGTACATTTCTTGCATTTGAACCGACAATCCGTTGTATCGTGGTTAGACATCTTGCATATCTTGCAGTATGGCCCTGGTTTTCGATCTCCATGGCTTCCTTGATTCTTGTAATTTCCTCTACCCCAGCTACGGTTATTGGATAGTGTCTTCCTACCATGGCTATTTTCCTTTTTATTCTCATGGTTGGAGAATTTTAATTTGGCTTGAAAGGCCTGCTCTAGTGGCTGGTGTGTGAATCTACGCATTCTCTCCTCATGTGCTTGGAGAGACCATGCTAACTCGGTGAGGGTGAGCGTAGATAGATCTTTGGATTCTTCTATTGCAGCCACTATATGATCAAACTTTGGTGGAAGGCTCCTTAGTACCTTTTATATCACCTTCTTATCTTCGATCATGTCACCATATATTTTAATTTTATTTACTATGCTAGTGACACGATCGAAGTATGCTTGAATTGTTTCATCCTCCTTCATCAATAAGGTATCGAAATCCTTCCACAAAGTTTGAAGTTTAACGGATATTACCTTGTCAGTGCCATGGTATGCTTCCTTCAATATTGTCCAAGCCTCCTTGGCCGTTGTAGCAGCCATAATCCGGGGGAAGATTGTTGGAGTGATTGCTTGATAGATGTGATGAAGGGCCGTAATATCCCTCTTGTAATTCTCTTGATATTGTGCCTCCTTACTTTCATCCCATGATGATTTTTCCTCTTCATCTGGCTTTTCTTCTCCATCCTTCTTCTTTTCTTTTGCATCCTTCTCCTCCTTCTTGAGTGGTTTATCATATCCCTTTTCTACCACATCCCATAAACCTTGCGCCATGAAGAATGTTTTCATTTAAATACTCCACATTTGATAATTCTCCCCATCAAATATGGGTGGCCTCAAATTTGGGAGATAGTTGAAAGTTGTGGTTGGGGTTTGAAGAGAGGCCATGTTTAATTTTTGTGGAGTTGGATTTGATGGATGAGTTATTTGAGAGTTGGGATATGGCTTGAAGGTTGATGAATATTTTTTGAAAGATGTAGCTTTGATAGGAGGACTTGGGTTAATGTGGCTCTGATACCACTGTTAGATTTTTGGGTGTTTGAAGGTAAAAGTATTTTGTGGAAATGGAGGAAGGATTGTATAAAGGAGAAGCTTTTTCTTATTGATGGAGGGAGAATTGCTTACAACTCTTTGTTAATGGTTGATTACAAATGAAAGCCCCACCACCACCTATATTTATACTTGTAGAAAGGAGGTGGTGGTAGGAAAAATCTAGAAAATAAAAATCTAGAAGGAAAAATCTAGAGCATGCTCCTCAAATTATCTAGGATTTTCTAGGGACTTTTCTAAGGCATCTTTTCAAGATTTTTCTAGATTAATCTTTGATTTTTCACAAAATTATTTTATGCAAAAATGAATATTTTTAATAATTAAACGAGTTTATAAATTGTAAAAGAGTCGCCAACCGATTTAAGGGAATCGACAAACCATAAAGCAATAAAAATGACTCCGGTTTACGAACCCGATTTCTAGATTCGGGGGTAAGGTTACGAAT
This sequence comes from Portulaca oleracea, assembly GCA_029582165.1. Lineage (NCBI taxonomy): Eukaryota > Viridiplantae > Streptophyta > Magnoliopsida > Caryophyllales > Portulacaceae > Portulaca > Portulaca oleracea. The sequence goes on from CM055875.1 coordinate 6,641,834, forward strand.
TCGAGAGTTATAAGAACTCTCGAATCCGTCTGTTATAAAACAGACTCTACTAAAATCAACATTGAAAAGAAAGAGAGTGGGGAGAAGTTTGATTAATTTCGCGAAATTATTATTCAAATCATGCAATATAAAATGCGGTTTTTACTTTACAAAATATGTACAAGTAATGGAACTAAAGAATGAATTACATGATTAATCACAACAATATAAATCACGAAACCGAACCTTGTTTAATGGTGGCGGATGTGATGAATTTGATCCCTTGAGTAGCCCTTGACTTGAAGTTTGGATGAGATACCGTAAATTGTTTGAAAAAGTGGTATATTATGGGTCGTTATATGGTGGTGATGATGAATGTGATTATGGTGAGATTAGAAATGGATATGGATGATGAAATTTTGAGAGAATGGAAGAATAATATGGAGGTAGTTGATGAGAGTTATTGATGATGAAAGTTGATATGGAGGGGGTATTTTGATGATGGTAGTTGGTGAAATGAGGGTGAAATGGAGGGGGTATTTATAGGTGAAGGGTGTGAGAGATTGGAGGGAAATGGAGGGATTATATCCAACAAATCAAGTCATCCAAGGACCAAAACCTAGGCGGGTTTTGGATGGTCAAGGGGAAGTCAAGCACGTGGGACAAAGATCAATTGTATGCATGCAGATTTTGGCGCCAACTACCTCAAAACCTAGGTGGGTTTTTGATATTATTAGCATACGGATCAGTGACATGGAGCCAAACGACGTCGCTCCGCTCTTCTTCTCAAAACCTAGGCGGGTTTTGAGACTCCTGGGCCGGGGGGCACTTCTGGGCCAGATTTCTGGGCCTGGAAAATGTTAAACCCGCGTGGTTTTTAAAACTAGCAAAGTGCAAATTCGAACGACCATAACTCTTTCATCCGGACTTCGATTGAGGCAATTCAAAAGGCGTGGGAAAGCGTATGATGTGTAGTTTACTCTCATCAAAATAAATGGGGCCAACAAGGCTTGTGGAAAAAATGGGATTCGAAATGGTGGACATATTTTTGTGGAAAGGGTAGAAAATGAAGGCTTTTTGTGGTGGGTTGGCCCGGTAGCTTTTGATTGAGGAAGGCCCTTTGGGTTCTCTTTCATGCTAGCCTCTTTTCTTGTTATGCTTGATTTGTACACTTGTCCCGGTACAAAATCCGGTGTCTAGAGAGAGCCCCCATTTTGATCGAGTCCGAATAGGACGAAGGTCAAAGTAGTATGAGGATATAACTTTGGATTACAAAGCCTGTAATGATGCTTGGAAGCTGAGTCATGCATCGTAGTTGCGGGTGACATGCGCCTCTTTGAGGATGATCTCGAGCAAGAATGATGCTATACTTGACTGTTGATGAGCTGTTGTTGGTCTCAGGCGAGAATGACGCCCTACTTAAAGTGGTCTCAGGCGTCTGATGACTACCTTACTTGAAAAGGTGGGCTGAGACTTGGAAGCTTCGTCCTGTGTCGCAGTTGTGGGCGGCAGGCGCCTCATTAGGGATGATCTCGAACAAGAATGATGCTCTACCTGACTGTTGATGAATCGATGTTGATCTCGGGCGAGAATGACGCCTTACTTGAAGGTGTGGATTGACACTTGGAAGCTTCGTCCTGTATCGCAGTTGTGGGCGGGATGCGCGTCTTTGGGGATGATCTCAAGCAAGAATGATGCTCTATCTGACCGTTGATGAGTCGATGTTGATCTCGGGCGAGATTGACGCCTTACTTGAAGGTGTGGGTTGACACTTGGAAGCTTCGTCCTGTGTCGCAGTTGTGGGCGGCATGCGCCCCTTTGGGGATGATCTCGAGCAAGAATGATGCTCTACCTGACCGTTGATGAGTCGATGTTGATCTCGGGCGAGAATGACGCCTTACTTGAAGGTGTGGGTTAACACTTGGAAGCTTCGTCCTGTGTCGCAGTTGTGGGCGGCATGCGCCTCTTTGGGGATAATCTCGAGCAATAATGATGTTCTACCTGACCGTTGATGAGTCGATGTTGATCTCGGGCGAGAATGACGCCTTACTTGCTATTGGACATGATGCTAATGGTTCATGGAGTTTTCTAGTCTTTCCCAGTGTCGATTTCAGTCTTTCCCGGTGTCGATGTTGATGATGGTTTGCATTTTTGATGCCGAAGGACTTCATCAGGCGCGTTGCTGATGGCCTTGGGGGTCGAGACTTCATCAGGCACGATGCTGATGGCTCGGAGATTGAGACTTCGTCGGGCACGATGCCGGTGGCTCAGGATTGGGACTGCATCGAAACTTTACCGATGGCCCTGGGTGATGATGATGGTTGGCATTTTCGGTGCCGGAAGACTTCACCAGACGCCCTGCTGATGGCTTGGGGATCGAGATTTCATCGGACACGATGCTGATGGCTCGGAAATTGAGACTTCACCGGGTGCGATATCGATGGCTCAGGATTGGGACTGCATCGAAACTCTGCCGATGGCCCTGGGTGATGACAGCGACCTTTTGTGCGGTAGCTGGATGGTGGTGGTCCCTTTGTCGGCGACCTGTGAGCTGGCGACTTTCGATGCAGCAGCTGGATGAAGGTGGTCCCTTTTAGCGGCGACCCTGATATATGTGATGACTCCCTGCACAGAAACCAAAGCAGAATGTCATATCATTTTGAACAATGGTTGGAGATACAGAGAATTACCTGTCTGGCCGATGGATGACGATGCCCAACAGATTTTCCCCGAGGCAGTTGATGGTGCCCAACGGATTTTCCCGAGGCGGATCGGATTTTCCCGATGTTAGTGGTGATGCCTAATGGATTTTCTCGAGGAGGATCGGATTTCCCCGATGTTTGAAGATGGTGCCCAAAATTTCACTGTGGGGAATGGATTCTAGAATCTGCCCGGTCGTTGATCCGTATTAGTCAAGTGAAGATTATGTCCTTCGTGTCGGACATGTGCCATTCGTGTCTGGCTGATGATGCATGACTTGACTAAATCCTAATTTGTCCAACAAGAGTTGGATTAGAGATTTACTCTAATCTTTCTCTCAGTGATTGGAAACCATGTCGACCGGTCTGATAGTGTATGGGCTTAAACAAGCCCCAGCGTTGCGTTATGGAGCAAAGGTGTAGCACTTCCTTGCTTCTTCTTCTTTCTCATTTTTTTTTATTTTCAGATATGCGGGTATGCATGCAACTAGTACACTAAACTCTTGCACAAAGAATGCTATTTTTTTTTGACACAAGCATTCATGCACGACTATCGACTTTATGTATGACAAACTGACTCATACATGACAGACTGACTTGATTCATGACAAACTGACTTGATGCATGACAGACTGACTTGATGCATGACAAACTGCCTCGATACATGACAAATTGACTTGATGCATGACAAATTGACTCAATGCATGACAGATCGACTCAATGCACGATAGACTGACTGACTTAATGCACTACAGACTGACTCAATGCAAGACAAATTGACTCTATGTGACTCTGTCATGACATAGAGATGCAATGCGAACCTATTATGCTTAGACATGATACACACATGATACTTTTATGTTATTCTACACATGCAATTCTACATGCAGGCAACCCCCGACTCTATATTTAGACACAGATTTTCTTGAACAATGCTTTCATAAGTCAATGCTTCCCTAAGACAATGCTTTCTAAAGATCAAGGCCACTCGTGGGGAATTTCAGGAAAATTCAGGATGAGTAATATTTCGATCCACGGAACAGGGAACGATGATGGAGGCAACAGGCCTGAAGAATATGCACCGTAAATGATCATGTAGATGACCTTGATTGCCTGTAAATGTATGTTGACGTATGACAAACCCACGGTTTGGTGTAGACTCTTGATGACACTGTCCTGCTTTGGAGAGCACCTTGGAGATTTACAAGCCCCAGCTTCGATGTGGATTGACGAGATGATGCATGGGGACCATAGAATAGGAGGAGGCATAGTCCTTAGTAGTGAGTCTCAATCTCTCCTTTTGCCTAACTTACCCAAAGAGCATTCAAGTTAGCCCCTCTTTTCTTTTTCTTTTTCTTTTTTTTCTTTCTTTTTTTTCCTTCTTTTTTTCTTTTTTTTTTCTTCTCTCTTTTTCTTAATGAGACCACTATTAGGACGTCTGTGAGATTGAAGATGCGGGACCTTGTAGGATAGGGAGTAAGTGTCCCTCGTAGAAGTTGTCTCCGATAAATGTCTTGAATGATGTCACGAAGGAAGCGTAAGCCCCCAGTTTAGAGTAGCCTGTTTGTGAGTCTATTCATGATCAGGTGGTTGCCAATTAGCTGTTGATCTGATGTGAACGCCTTTCGCTTTTGCTGAGATGTAAGCCACACAAAGTCTCATACTTGCATTAATGATTGAGCTTAAAATTCCTCGGAGGGGGAGATGGGATGAAAGGGTTGGTTAAGAAGTGTTTGGGGAACGAGACGGTGGATGATGGTTTATTAATGAATGAGATGTGGAGACACTTAAGAATGATCGTGTCTTGAACGGGAGAAGAGATGGTCAAATAGGATAGACATCATCTCTTGAGAAAGGGTTGAAAGGGATGGTAGATGAGGCTTTATTGATGAATGGTATAGGGAGACACTCAAGAATGATCGTGTCTTGAATAGATTGTCAATGGGATAGACATCATCTCTTGAGAAAGGGTTGAAAGGGATGGTGGATGAGAGTTTATTGATGAATGATATAGGGAGACACTCAATAATGATCGTGTCTTGGAGAGATTGTCAAATGGGATCGACATCATCTCTTGGGAAAAGGTTGGAATATGGTTATGGAATGATGTCCAAGTCTGACGGAAGGAAGATGAAGGGTTGATGAAGATGATAGATAGAAACCAGGGTTTCCTCTCCTTTTGCCTAACCTGCCCTGGCGGGTTTTCAGGTTAGCCTCTCTTATTCTCTCACTCTCCTTTTGCCTAGCCTGGGATTCCAAGCTAGCCTCTCTTATTATTTTTTTCTTCTTTCAAAGATCAACATTTTGGGGACAAAGGATGCTCCTTGTAACGGTCGGGCCTCAAAGAGGTTTTCCTACGTATCCAAGGTGGAATCAGGTCAGTCATAGTTCTTTAAGTGCAACTTTGATGGATAGTGCCTCGAGGAAGGTTTAACCGATTATGAAGGTTTGAGGGTTCATATGCAGGTTATGGATGGATGAAAGGTTTATAGAAGGCTGAGGTGTATGGATGATGAGGTGAAGGTTTGAGGCGAGATTTTCTGAGGTGTGCATGACTCTTATTTTCGCGTTCTGACTTCTTATTCTCCTCTAACTCCTTTTTTCTTTCTTTCTTCCTCTTTTTTTTTTGTTTCATTTCCTTCTCAACCTCTTTTTTTTTTTACTCCATTTTTCTGGCTCTTATTTCTTCTTTCACTTTTTTCACTCTTTTTTTTCACTTTTTTTTTTGCTTTCACTTTTTTTTTTTACTTTTTTTTCACTTTTTCCTTTGCTTTCTTCTCTTTTTTCGACTTTCTTCTCCATGGGATTGACTCCTGTTCGCCTTTCTGATGACATTAGTCACAACACACCTTTTAGCTTTGGGGTAGATATGGATTGGTCATGAGGAGAATGACCGGGTTGGTCAAGGCTAATTTTTTTCAAACTCCTTCTTCATGGGTTCACTCCTATTCTCCTTTGGTCATAACACACCTTTTGGATTGGGTTAGGGGTTTGAAAAGGGTTAGGGGTTTGAAAAGGGTTGAGGTTTGATGGAGTGGTAGGTGGTAAGTCGAGATTGGATGAAAAGATGAGGGTAATATGGGTGGTGAAATGAAGGTTGGGTTCAAGCCCCCTGTCCTTGGCACATTTGGTTAAGCTACTGGTCTAGGAGCATAGAGATGTCCATTTTCAAGAGACTGATGATTTTGGTCTTATCTCCTTTTGCCCGGTTTGCCTCAATGAGGTTTTTCAAACCAGCCACTCTATAGTTTTTCACTCTTTATTTTTTTTATTATTTTATTTTTTTACTATCTCTCTTTATCTCTGTAACCCTGGATTCAAGAAAACTGAAGGATGAAAACGAGGTATATGACAAAGATGGAAGGATAAGAGAAGATGAATTTGTCAGACTTGGTTTCTACGGATGATGGATAGATGAGAGAACTTCTCAACTGAAGTAAAAAACACAAGCACGAAATTCTGTTTGATCACATAGCAACAAGAGTAAAGAAATGAATGAAGAACTTACTCTAACAGACTTTGAGCATGAAAATCTTGACAACTAAGACTGTAGCTACCTCTAAAGCTCCTTTGATGATGTGCCCTCCTTGTCCTCGTATGCGGAATCCAAAGTCTAAAAATTCTCCATGATGTTCCTTCGGGATCTATGGTAGTTGCAGAATTTCCCATCATCCCAAATATTCTTTTTATGGTTGGCTCAGGCCTTGACCTTGACACTAGACAAATGAAGAAAAACTCGTCCCAATGCATGCATGACCTAAATGACCTATATGGATTTCCTAAAATGAAAAACGCCTATATGCTGACTCGGGAGAGACTCACGCAGGACATGGGTTTGAAAGAGCTAATTGATCTATATGGGACTTCCTAGGATGCAAGACTTCTATATGGCGACTTAAGTAAAAGACTTACCCACGACATGGGTCTACATGTTCTATACGAGACCTCCTTAAGTGCAAATGCCTATATGCTGACCCGGAAATCCTAACTTATGACATGGGTTTACATTAGACTTCCTAAAAAGACAGACACTCACATGATATGCCAACACGAGAAAAGACTCACCCATGACATGGGTTTACGCTAGACTTCTTAAAAAAGACGGATATTTACATGATGACTCTAGACACAGAATTGTTCATGACATGGGTTTTCATGTTCTATGAACCTATATGAGACGATGAACGCTTACATGCTAACTCAAGAAAAAGACTTAATGACTCACCCATGACATGGGTTTGCATGATGTAGACCCTATAGGAGACTTCTATAATGCAAGACATTCATATGTTGACTCTAGAAAATGACTCACCCATGACATGGGTTAGCATGCCATACGAACCTGTATGAGACCTCCTAAAGAATGCAAGACACTTACATGCAGACACTAATACAAAGACCCATCTTGACCTAATATGATGCTTTCTAATGAATGCATACATTAACACAAAGATTTATCCTAGACCTCACATGATTCTTTCTAATGAATGCAAGACACTTACATGTAGATACTAACACAAAGATTCATTCTAGACCTTATATGATGCTTTCTAAAGAATGCAAGACACTTACAGGCAGACACTAACACAAAGATTCATCCTAGACATTATATGATACTATCTAAAGAAAAAGACACTCAAATCTTGACTCTAGAACAAAGACTCGCCCAAGACCAAGGTTCACACAGAACTTTCTAAAACACATTAACCAAGGAAAAGACTCACCTATGACCTAGACTAACGACTCACCCATGACCCGGGTTTAGACTTCCAAAAACAAAACACATATATTAACTTAAGAAAAGACTCACATATGGCACGACCTTGGAAGAGACTTTCTAAAGACTGAAAGACATTTACATGTAGACTCTGAAACTAAAACCCATCTAGGACTATTGTCAGACACCTATATATTGACTCAGAAAACAACAGGTTTGCGGGTCATAACCAACGACAACACTTTTTACAACAAGAGAACTATAAAGGGCCGGATAAAGTCAAATATAGCGAGACGACATAAGTTGAAAGATACAAGTCAGTGTTTCTCAATTAGGATGGGCCTAATCCACATGCCGACCGTTTTAAGGAGAATCCGTAACTTGGCCTAACAACTCAGACAGCTCAAGCTATGTTGGCTATTATGCGGACTAGAATAATGCTTAACAAGACTGACGACCCCTTTTTTTTCTTTTCATTTTTTTACGCTCTTCTTTTTTTTTTTTTTTTTTTACTCGGAGAAAAATGGATATTGTAAAGGACTGGATAAAGTCAATAATAAGCGAGTCATAATTAATTTATGGGCTTAATTGACAAATCCAATATGGTTGGGCCTAACAACGGGCTGGCCATAAATGTGATGGATTTATTAATTAAATCGATAAATTAATTTACTCAAGCCTAGTGACTATTATGCAGTCTAAGACGCTATCCATTAACTTTGTGGAACTTTTTGAATTAATTTTTTTGACCTTTGTTGAGAGAATTTCGTAAAAGGCCATATAATATCATCAAAGATGAGTCAATTTTTATTTATTAATCAAGATAATCAACTTTCAAACATAAATGGACCCTTCCACTTGGGCTAACCAAAATGCCTTTGAGTTAATTATATGAATTAATAAATAATCCTTTTTTCAACCCAATGAATTTTATATGGATTAAAACAAAACCTCAAAACTAGGGTCGACTCTTTACAAAAGGACAAGAAAAGGGGAAGGGATACACATAACACATAGCATACACATGAAGGGGGTACCCTAAACCAAGACTCTAAATTCATGGACTTTTATGGTTGGTTTATATAGCCTACCACATGCCTTCGCCCCGGTTCTTCATACCATAAGGTAAGCAGTTGGGGTATTTCTCAAAGAACTTCAAGGAAGCTCTTGGAGTGTGACACCGGGAGAGGAGCAACCAAATGCTTAGAGATGTAGAGTTCATCCCCATAGTAGTGGCCTCCCGCTCTCAAGGGAAATCCTAGTTATCTTAAACCGTCTCCTTTGTGCTAACGTGTCAAAAGACCCGATTAGTGGCCCGGTATGCGAGGGATGCCTAAAAGAATAATAAAGTCGCGAAATAAATTAACTTCTCCCTTTTACACTTTCAAATCAATTTGATTTTTTCAAGTCTTACCCTCTTTTTAAGTTTAAGTCCCAAGTTAAGTCGCCAATCTGAAGGACCCGAAAAAATTCTCGTTCGGGGAAATTGTTCTCGGATGCGCTACTTAATTGATCGGGAGCCGACTAAGGTTGCTTAATCCTTAAATAAGGATATTTTTATTTTTCGAAATTCGTTTTCGGGGTGATGAAACTTTATTTATTTACGAACCTGTTTTTTATTATTTAAATTATCCGTAATTACACAAAATAGTTTAATAATAATTTAATCCCGGCCCAATCACCAATTTCAAGCCCAAAGAGGAGCAAATGGGCCACCAGAGACTACTAAAACCCTCCTAGGTTTTAGCAGACCCTGGACTCGACCAGAAGAAGATGGATTGAAATTAATAAAACCCGCCTAGGTTTTATTAATTTCTAGCCCATTTTCCTCGGGTCCAATCTTGAATTAGCAAAGGAAATGAATTAAATTAATTATTTAAATTATTTTATGCGAAAACGAATATTTTAAATAATTAAACAAGTTTATAAATTGTAAAAGAGTCGCCAACCGATTTAAGTGAATCAACAAACCATAAAGCAATAAAAATGACTCCGGTCTACGAACCCGATTTCTAGATTCGGGGGTAAGGTTACGAATTCGAGAGTTATAAGAACTCTCGAATCCGTCTGTTATAAAACAAACTCTACTAAAATCAACATTGAAAAGAAAGAGAGCGGGGAGAAGTTTGATTAATTTCGCGGAATTATTATTCAAATCATGCAATATAAAATGCGGTTTTTACTTTACAAAATATGTATAAGTAATGGAACTAAAGAATGAATTACATGATTAATCACAACAATATAAATCACGAAACCGAACCTTGTTTAATGCTGGCGGATGTGATGAATTTGATCCCTTGAGTTGCCCTTGACTTGAAGCTTGGATGAGATACCGTAAATGGTTTGAAAAAGTGGTATATGGATGGTTATATGGTGGTCATGAATGTGATTATGGTGGGGTTAGAAATTGATATGGATGATGAAATTTTGAGAGAATGGAAGTATAATATGGAGGTAGTTGATGAGAGTTATTGATGATGAAAGTTGATATGGAGGGGGTATTTTGATGATGGTAGTTGGTGAAATGAGGGTGAAATGGAGGGGGCATTTATAGGTGAAGGGAGTAAGAGATTTGGAGGGAAAATGGAGGGATCATATCCCATAAATCAAGTCATCTAAGGACCAAAACCTAGGCGGGTTTTGGGTGGTCAAGGGGAAGTCAAACACGTAGGGCAAAGATCAAGGGATCAATTGCATGCATGCAGATTTTGGCGCCAACTACCTCAAAACCTAGGTGAGTTTTGATATTATTAGCACAAAGATCTGTGACGTGGAGCCAAACGACGTCGCTCCGCTCTTCTTCTCAAAACCTAGGCGGGTTTTGAGACTCCTGGGCTGGGGCGCACTTCTAGGCAAGATTTCTGGGCCTGGAAAATGTTAAAACTTACCTGGTTTTTAAAACTGGCTAAGTGCAACTTCGAACGGCCATAACTCTTTGATCCGGACTCCGATTCAGACAATTCAAAAGGCGTTGGAAACCGTATGATGTGTACTTTACTCTCATCAAAAGAAATGGGGGCAACAAGGCTTGTGGAAAAAATGGGATTCGAAATGGTGGGCATATGTAAGTGGAAAGTGTGGAAAATGAAGGCTTTTTGTGGTGGGTTGGCCTAGTAGCTTTTGATTGAGGAAGGCCCTTTGGATTCTCTTTCATGCTAGCCTCTTTTCTTGTTATGTTTGATTTGTACACTTGCCCCGGTACAAAATCCGGTGTCTACAGTGACAATAGTCCATCTTCAACTCCATCCCCTCATGGAGCTAGCGCACCACCTCCTATTATGGAGTCAAGCGACTCTCCACAGCCAACTCGGAGGTCTCAACGAGAAAGACGTCCACTTGCTTATCTACAAGATTACTAGTGTGGCCAAGTAATTACACCATTCTCCAACAGCGAGCCAACAACATTTCATGAAGCATGCCAAGATGAGAAATGGATCGATGCTATGGACTAGGAAATCAAAATGATCGAGAAAAAAGACACATGGCAGCTAGTGTAGGAGCCTCAAGATAAAGAAGTCATTGGGCACAAGTGGGTCTATAAGATCAAATACAATGAGGATGGCTCAATCTATATGTACAAAGCGCGATTGGTCGCCAAAGGATACTCGCAGCAACTAGGGATTGATTTCAACGAAACATTTGCTCCAATAGTTCGCATGGAGACAAAAAGAACAGTGCTTGCCATTGCAGCAAAACTAAAATTACGAGTATTTCAGCTAGATGTCAAGTCTGTATTTCTAAATGGCGAGCTTGAAGAAGAAGTATATGTGGAGCAACCCCAAGGGTACGTGATTAAAGGAGAAGAAAACAAAGTATATTGACTCAAGAAAGCACTCTACGGTCTCAAACAAGCACCACGAGCTTGGAATAATAAAATCGATGGATATCTCCTTCATAGTGGATTCAAAAAGAGTTCAAGTGATCCATCCCTATATGTCAAGACCCAAGGTAAAGATCTTCTAATTTTGTTGCTCTATGTTGATGATCTTTTATATATGGGTACAATCAAAGGATGATTCAAGATTTCAAGAAGGATATGATGGCTGAATTCAAGATGACAGATTTGGGCCTCATGAAGTACTTTCTCGGGATGCAAGTGAGGCAAAGCCCAGGTGAGATCTTCATCTCTCAAGAGAAATATATTGAAGATCTGCTTAAAAATTCAATACGCTGAATTGCAAGCCAATATCAACACTCATGGCTATAAATGAAAAACTCTCCAAAAATGATGGCAAGGAAAAGGTAGATGGATCACTCTACAGAAGTCTGGTTGGTTCATTAATATATCAAACACTCGGCCAGACATTGTTCATGCAGTTAGCATCATCTCCCGATTTATGAGCGAGCCAAGTAAAGCTCACTTCGTAGCAACTAAAAGAACTTTGAGATACATCAAAGGAACGAAGAGTTATGGTCTTCTATACAAAACAGAGGAAGACCCCAAACTCAAGGGGTACACAGATAGTGATTGGGCTGGATGCATTGACGATAGAAAAAGCAAAAGTGGATACTTGTTCCAACATGGCACCAAGGCTATCTCCTGGACATCAAAGAAGCAGCCAACTGTAGTATTATCAACTGCAGAAGCAGAGTACATTGCAGATACAAGTGCAGCATGTGAAGCAGTATGGTTGAGAAGAATACTACAAGATCTACAACAAGGCGATAAGGAACCAACACCACTTCTCTGTGACAACATGTCAACAATAGCAATGACGAAGAATCCGGTTTTCCACAGTCGCACAAAGAACATTGAGATTAGACATCACATCAAGCTAGACTTTTGCAGGACGGATGAACAACGGGCAGACATATTCACAAAAGCACTTCTAAGTGAGAAGTTCAGTTACTTCCGAGAATAGATCAAAGTTCGAGATTTTTCTAGATTAAGGGGGAGTGTTAAAATTCAAGAATAATTTTGAAAAATCTTGAATAGAAGTCTTCTAGAAAAATCTTGAATAGAAGCCATAGAAAAATCTCCTAGAAACTTGTAGATAATTTCTAGATTTTTGCTACCACCATCCTTTCTACAACTATAAATATGTGTGGTGAGGCTCTCATTTGCATCATCAACAATCAAGAGTTGTAATATATTCTCCTTTCATCATTAACAAAAGCTTTTCTTCATACAATTCTTCCTCCATTTCTACATAACACTTTTCCCTTCAAACACCCAAAAACCTAACAGTTCTTGTGTTCATAAGTGAAAGAACTTTGTAACAAACCTATTCATCCCCCCTCAAGGACCCCAACAAGTGGTATCAGAATAGGTACACTCAAGAAGAGACTAACCGCTCTGTGGAAAAGATCATGTGGGATAGTGAAAGCAACAAAGTGAGCCACGGACGTTGACATCATGCATTCAGCTGTAAGAGTTATTTCTATGACTTTCATCTGGCAAAATCCTTAATGTACGTCTTCGATAAACCATTATTGATCTTACTTACTTGTGGCATAAATTGAGGGGGAGGACCCTCTCTTAGTACTAACAAGTTTATCAAGCGCTACAGGTTTTTAAACGACCTCTAAAATACTCTAGATGATGTATCAAGGGGGAGATTGTGAAAACGCATGTCACCTCTGAGGCCCTCCAAGCCACTCATCGCAAGGACCTCACGAAGCGGACTGAGTAAAGCTATAACAAGTTTGGTTGAAACACAGAACTTAATAAAGTCGAACATGTATCAGAACTGATCTCAAATAACAACTCAATTTTTAGATCTGGAAAGAAATTTCCATAACTCATTCAATTCTTTAATTTATGCTTTGATTCAACTTGGATAATTTCACAAATGGAGTCTAGTTTATGCCTAAATTTTTAGATTATTTAAAACATGCACATTAATACAATATTTAACAAAGTCCAATGTACGTCAGAACTGATCTTAAATAACAACTCAGTTTTCACGTAAGAAAGAAATGTCCATAACTCCTTCATTTCTTAACATTTTGCTTTGATTTAAGTTGGAGAATTTCATTAATGGACTCTAGTTTATGACTAAATTTTTAGATTAATTAAAAGATGCACACATTAATACCGTATTTAACAAAATCAAACACACGTCAGAATTAATCTCAAATAACAACTCAGTTTTCAGGTATGGAAAAAATGTCTCCTCCTCCATTTCTAAAGATTTTGCTTTGATTCAAGTTGGAATATTTCACTAATAGAGTCTAGTTTATTGCTATAATTTAGATTAATTAAAACATGGACACATTATTACCATATATAATGAAGTCAATCACATGTTAGAACTAATCTCATACAACAACTCAATTTTTCAGGTCTGGAAAGAAATGTCCATATCTCCTTTATTTCTTAAGATTTTTCTTTGATTCGAGTTGGAGAATTTCACTAATGGCGTCTACATTATGGGTATAAATTTTGTTTAATTAAAATATACACTCATTAATACAGTACTGTAGGACCCAGAAAAATTCCCTTCCCCGTTCGGGGACGAAATGTTTTCCTAGAATGCGCTACATTTGTGATAGGGAGCCGACTAAGGTTTCTTAATCCTTAAATAAGGATATTTTTATTTTTGAAATTCATTTTTCGAGGTGATGAAACTTTATTTATTTACAAACTCGTTTTTTATTATTTAAATTAATCGGAAATTACGCAAAAATAATATCAAATAATTTAATTTTAATCCAATTGATGAATTACGGCCCAAAAAGCAAACGGACCACCAGAATCTGTCAAAGCCCGCCTAGGGTTTGACAAATTCTGGGCCGGTCCCTTTGATTCTAGGCCCAAGAATAAAATTGGTGGAAATAGCTAAACCCCTCCTGGGGTTTAACAATTTCTGACCATTTTCTCCTTGGACCCAGCCCTTTTTCGCATTGAACGAAAATGAAATCATTTAAATTAATTTTGTGTAGGACATCGAATACTTTAAATAATTAAACGAAGACATAAAAAAAATTAAAGAGTCGCCAGCCAATTTAAGAAAATCGACGAACAATAAAATAAAAGAAAGACACCGGTCTACGAACCCGATTTCTAAGTTCGGGGGTAAGGTTACGAATTTGAGAGTTATAAGAACTTTCGAATCTGCCTGTTTATAAAAACAGACTCTACTAAAATCAACATTGAAAAGAAAGAGAGCGGGGAGAAGTTTGATTAATTTCGCGAAATTATTATTCAAATCATGCAATATAAAACAAATGCGGGTTTATGTTACAAAAAAATGTGTACAAACACGGAATTAAATAAAAGATTACATGATTAAATACAATAATAAAAATAAGAAATCGAACCTTGCTCAAGATTTTAGCAGTGATGACTTTGATCCCTTGAGTTGCCCCTTGACTCGAAGCCCGGATGAGAAAATGTGGATGTTTTAGGAAAAGTGAGGTATGGATGGTTGTATGGTTGTGAAAAATATGATTATGGTGGTAATAGGAGAATAGAATTATGGGGAGATTTTAAGAGAGTGGAAGTATGATATGGTGATAATGAGAGTAGAGTAAGTGATAGTAGATTGTTGATGAAGAATATGATTATGGTGATGATAGAAGAAATGGAATTATGAAGAGAATTTGAGAGAGTGGGAGTATATGATGATTGTTGGTGGTGAGAGTTGATGAAATGAAGGTGGAATGGAGGAGATATTTATAGGTGGAGGAGTATGGGTTTTGGAGGGAAATGGTAGGGGACATACCCCACAAAATAATCCATTAAAGATCAAAACCTAGGCGGGGTATATGGGGTCAAGGGCAAAGTCAACCACATGGGGCAAAGATCAAGGGATCCAATTGCATGCATGTAGATTTTGGCGCCAACTGCTTCAAAACCTAGGCGGGGTTTAACTATTTCATCACACGGATCGCTGACCTGGCGTAAAACGACGTCGCGCATAAAAATAATCAAACCCCAGGTGGGTTTTAACAATTTCTAGGCCGAATCGAACCCTAGGCGGGTTTTAAGCATTCTGGGCCGAGGGGCGCGCCTGGGTTGCTTTTGCTGAGTGGGCCGTGAATAAAAACAAACCCCATTTTGGTTTTAACAATTATCCCGGATTTATTTTTTGGGCTTGCATATTTTTGGTGAGTCCGGTTTTATACCGGTACAAATTACGGTGTCTACAGAGAGCCCCCACTTTGATCGAGTTCGAATAGGATGAAGGTCAAAGTAGTATGAGGATATGACTTTGGTTTACAAAGCCTGATTTGATGCTTGGAAGCTGAGTCCTGCATCGCGGTTGCGGGCGGCATGCGCCTCTTTTGAGATGATCTCGAGCAAGAATGATGCTCTACTCGTTATCGGTCATGATGCCGATGGTTCATGGAATTTTCTAGTCTTTCCCAGTGTCGGTTCCAGTCTTTCCCGGTGTCGGTTCCAGTCTTTCCCGGTGTCAGTTCCAGTCTTTCCCGGTGTCGATTCATATTGGTTCCAGTCTTTCCCGGTGTCGATTCATATTGGTTCCAGTCTTTCCCGGTGTCGGTTCCAGTCTTTCCTGGTGTCGCTTCCAGTCTTTCCCGGTGTCGATTCCAGTCTTTCCCAGTGTCGCTTCTAGTCTTTCCCGGTCTCGATTCCAGTCTTTCCCGGTGTCGATTCCAGTCTTTTCCGGTGTCAATTCATATTGGTTGGCATTTTTGATGCCGAAGGACTTCATCAGGCGCGTTGCTGATGGCCTTGGGGGTCGAGACTTCATCGGGCACAATGCCGATGGCTCGGAGATTGGGACTGCATCGAAACTCTTCCGATTGCCCGGAGATTGGGCCTGCATCGAAACTCTGCCGATGGCCCAAAATGATGATGGCAGCGACCTCCTATATGGTTGCTGGGTGATGGTGGTTCCATTTTTGCAAACCTGAAAATTATGAGAGAAAAGATCGAACAATAGTTATATTGAAATAAAACGAAAGAGATTCGTCTTTACATGCGGGCCGCAAAGCCGGAGTATGGGTTCCGACTGTGGGCCAAAAGGAATAAGAAATCGGCCTGTAGACACCCCAAACCCTAGGCGGGGTTTGGCTTTTTTACAGGGCCGTATCCGCACCTTCTGGGCCGTGTCTTCTAGGATACACAAAACCTAGGCGGGGTTTGTGCCTTTTCCCTTTTTTTTTCTCTTGCCTCGTTGAAGGTATCAAAGTGGGTCCGACCCACTTGTTGTCATAAATGGGCCACGTCACCCTGCCTCTCTTTTGGGTGACAAAAGGATAACCTCTTAGATTTTCGACCAATGAAATGCGTTTGTCATCTCGAGGCTGTTACAAAAACGAGTGGCTCACACTCACCCACCCTTTCTATAAATTCAAGAGGTTTCTTTTATCTTCTTCACATCTTCAATCCACTCATCTCTCTAGCTCACTACTTCTCTCTCTAGAAAGAAATCTTGAAGCAAATTTTGGGTTTGAAAAGATGTAACCTCGTGGTCACCGCAATCCTCCTCTTCCGCATGCGGCGGCTTGGCCTCATGAGCGGTCCTCGCGCCGCAACTTTGTTCCCACCATGGAAGTAGCTCCTTCTGAACTTATTGTTGAATCTTGGAACCACGCTTGGTTTTACCGTTCCCATGGCAAGGTAATTCTTTTAACCTTTCTCTTGTGCTTAGTTTCGCGTAAAAAATGAGCAAGCATGAATTTATTTTTTCATACTTTGTCGATTTTTAGCTATTTTAAGCATGCAAGTTAGGATGCAGAGTAATCCATTTTTTGCATTTTGACCGAAAAGATATCTGAAAATTGCACCCTTGCCAACATGGACCAAATCGCATGCGTTCTGGGCCAGTCAAACGAGTGGTGGCTCATTAGGCGGAATTAAACCATAGGCGAGTTTTAATTCCAGGCCTACTGGGCCGTTGCTCGCTCCAAGCTGCCTAATTTGGCTGGGCGAAGTCAAACCCTAGGCGGGTTTTGACCCGCGCCTTTTTTTTTCTTTGTTGGGCCGCACCATAGGCCTATTTGAGTCAAACCCTAGGCGGGTTTTGGACTCAATTTTCCCCAATTTTATTGCTAAACCGGCTTGGGCCGTGTTATTTGGACTTGCTTGTTTGCTTCATGGGCCATGGCTGGGAGCCCAGTGTCTGTGTAGGGTCCAGCTTGGGTCCATGAATTTATGCTTAGAACCCCCATTTTAAAATGACGCCTCGAAATTCTACCCTTAGGAGGATAACCTGAAAACTCCTGGTGCCTTAAAAGATCCCCTTAAGGCAGCGAAAACTATCCCAGGGAACTTCGTTCAAGAGACTTTGACCGCGGCGGGATTCATACCTTTTTGGAAATGCTTGGAGGCCTGGAAGAAAAGGACATTTCGCGCTATTGGTCGGGCGATGGCGGAGAGGTTGTGGGATTCCACCAACACATTCCACTTCCCGGTGGGTGAGATGACAGTCACACCCAAAGACTTTGTCATGATCACCGGTCTTCCTTGGGGCGGGCAGGACGTAGTCTTCGACGCAGATGTTCCTCCTGTAGTTCTGGATTTGCTGGCTCCAGTGTTTGCACGTTTGGGGCGTCGTCAGGGTCTCTCTAACCTTGCTTATAACCACTTTGAGATGACCGTTCGCGATGCGAACTTCCAGAACCTACCTCTAGAGCAACGCCATTTCATTTTCATGGCGTATATCATCTCTGCTACTCTCTTTGCCAACCATGGGGATAATATTTCCCTGACTTGGTTTCGGAACCTCCTCAACTTTGATAATATCCGAAACCTGAACTGGGGCAAGGCGGCCTGCGCCAATTTCATGCATTGGCTCCGTCGTGGCGTCCGTCTTTCATTGGACGCGGATCCCGTTTACCTCCATGAAGCCCAGGCTCGCAACCAGTACGGTCCTTCCTTGTGGAAGGTACTTGAGGTATGTGCTCGATCCTTTTTTTCATTTAATATTCTTTATTCATCTTTCTTTCCTGGCTTGATATATCGTGCATGCAGTCGTGGACCTATGAGTACACCCTGGCCCTAGGAATTCGCTCGAGGAAGAACAAGACGGTGCCAGCTGCTGAACCCTTTCTTCTGATGCCTTTTTTTTATTTTCTTCCCCATGCCATGTCTAACTATATCCTTCTCCTTGCAGGTGGAGCATGACACCCGTCCTTGGACATCAGAGGGTTACCCCAACCTCTGGCTCAGGTGGAGCATGACACCCGTCTTCGCCTCCTAATTGAAGGGCCTTACGGCTATGTGTGGTATTTAGGGGAGAGGGCCTCGAGGCAGATTTTGGGAGGTTACCCTGGTCTCATTCCCCTAGATCCTCCAGTACAGAGATTTGAGCCCTAGCGGATTGACCCGGCCCTTTTGAGGGATCTGGTTCGAGGTCAGGCATTTGATGACTTTGTACACAACGTTCCCCAGGATCAATTCGACGAAGAGTTCCAGCGTTACCTTAGCCGTTTGGCTCCTCGAGTGGTAGTGTATCTTCCTTCTTCATCCTTGTCATGTCTTGGTTGTTTTCTAACTGGAAAGTCTACAGCTGGGACCTTATGCTGCAGCTGCCGAAGTGGAGGCTCCTGAGGAGAGGCGAAAAATCAATGGCTTCCTAGTGGTGGAGAATAGTAGTGAGTGCTCTGCGCTCCAATAATTCGACCACAAACCGGTAAAACTTTGCTTCATTTTGCCTCCTTTTTACCTTGTATGTCACTTGTGAATGACCCCTTGTTTGGTTATTTTCCAGCCGCGGTGGGGATTTCTCCGGCAACTGACTAAGGAATGGAGCACCATGAGGAAGTTCATGGATCGGGGTTTCACTGGTTCGGGGAGATATCAAGGTGGTGCTGCTAGACGGGCCGATATGGAGGCTGACGCAGAGTCCGCTCCCAGAGAACCACCTCGACGTTCCACTGCAAGTGCTCCTCGTACAGAGTCCCCACGTTGCTCTTCAGTTGGAGAATATTCAACTCGAGGTCGATCTCGGGAGGAAGTTGGAGGGTCTTCTCGTCCTCATCTAGCAGCTGTACCAGAGGGTCGGGGCAAAGGCATTCTGATCGAGGGTCAACACTCCACTGGATCCCATCGCAGCAGGTCCGGTAGCAGAGGTCGTCGTCCTCCGAGCATGGAAGAGGACATTGGTCAAATGTCCTTAGAGGAACCATTGGGTCATGGAGGGTCATATCACAGCGTTGGATATGGTGACGCTCAGCCTCATCCTTATTGGGTGGAGGATGCTTCTGAATCGAGTGCCACTCATCGGCCTCCTCCTTCTCGTCATACCCCGGCTTCAGTGTGCTCTGCTCATCGTGGTCGCGAAATGGTGGTGAGGGACCGCGACTCAGGTGCATCCGTAGGGTATCCTGTTGGTCAGGCACTAGCGGATGACGCTACTTCGCGTCCTGCACCTTATGATGCTTCATCTTTTGGTTCTGGTTCTGCAGGATGGCCTATCCCTGCTCCCGAGATGGGTTCATCATGGCCCTTGGGTTCCCAAGAGTGGATCGCTCGGACTTTACCGGGCGGATCCGCTTCTTCCGGTTGCACTGCCTCGACACGGAACCGTCCAGATGGCCTACTCCATCTGCTGAATGGCAAGTTCCTGATCATTCCTGGCTGGCTGCCTCATAGGAACACTCTGTGTCTTCGCCTTCAAGTGTGCATCCCTCAGAAATTCCCTTGACTGGGCCGTCACCTCCTGTGCAGGCTGCTCCTGGGTCTAATTATTATTCATGGGATACCTACTTTGGCATGGCCGGTGCTTCCAACGCAGGAACTTCAAATGCAGGGGGCAACTTGGCGGAGGATAGCGGCGATTCTGGTTCCCTGTGGTGATCATTTTTATGCAATGCAAGACTCTCTTTTTTTTTTATCAAGGAATCTTTGTAATGTATTTTTATTTTATGCAAGACTCGAACTTGGTGTATGCACAACTTGACACTTTTATTTAATGCAATTTTGAATTATTTTCTACATGATGGGATTAATTCCAATTAATCCCGCTTCCCCAAACTAAAAAAAATAAAATAAAAAAGAACAAAACTTAAGTGTCGGAGATTGCTTAAGCAACAAATTTCAGAACCGGACATCATTAGGTCGATAACAGAACCCGGAACATCAAAAAAAATACACGAATGGAACAGTTTAAACCCACACAGAGAGGCCCAATAGGAAATCCTTGCGCCAATGGGCCGCGGGAGCTGAAAATTGGGCCTGGATCGCGCAAACCCTAGGCGGGTTTTGAGCTCTGGAGGCCTGGGCTTGGGAGGACGCGCGCGCGCGTGTGCTGGTCTGCCAAGATTAAACCCTAGGCAGGTTTTAATCTTTTTTTTCTTTTTTTTTGCTAGCCGTTGGTGAGAGCTTGAATCATGGGACATGAAAAACAACGGCTATGTGATTGTTTCTGGCCGATTTGCTCCATTTTGATCCTTG
Organism: Portulaca oleracea; assembly: GCA_029582165.1. Taxonomy (NCBI): domain Eukaryota; kingdom Viridiplantae; phylum Streptophyta; class Magnoliopsida; order Caryophyllales; family Portulacaceae; genus Portulaca; species Portulaca oleracea. The sequence continues at coordinate 6,662,541 of CM055875.1, forward strand.
ATGTAGGTGTATAAATACCCCACTGTTGTGAATGTAACCCTCACTCATCTTCTTCTCTTGCATTCTCCATCTAAAAGTCTCCAAAAGTCACAAAAATCCTCTTGTCATGGCCTTCGAGAAGAAACTCGCCACTTGGATGAGTACTTTGTCCAGAGACGAGAAGAAAGAGCTCGGGAGATATAGCCTAACAAAATTGCTAAGTCTCCGTCAAGCGAGGGTCAATCATGACTTTATCCGAGCGGTGAGCACCTTTTGGGATCTGTTGATGCACGTTTTCCGATTTGCCTTGAAGGAGCTATGTCCAATTCCTGAAGAGTGGTCGTCCATTCTTGGGACGAATCATTTTGCGCGGTCGACATCACCTCCAACTGTTGCCGACAACACCAAACTATACAAGGAGCTGCTATGCCTTCCGAACCGAGTCATAGGAAGCGCATTATTCGGCGATAAGGTACATTTCCAGAACATTGTTGAATTCTTTCAATCGTCTGACACATTGGAATATGGTCCCGTGATACGAGTGCGAGCACTCGTATTATGCCTTCTTGGAGAATTTTTCTTTTATCATGGTGGGCGAAGAACCGGGCCGGCGGGCCTAATTCAGATCGTGGAAGACATGGCTCGAGGCTTTAATCCGGTGCCATTGATGCTAGAGAAACCATGATGGGCTTGGATGATCCGGATCCAGAATTCGAGCTTCATGGGAGCCCCCTACTTCTTCAGGTACCCTACTTCTCTTATTTTTCAAAGAAAATGCCTACTGCCTGCATACCCTAGGCGGGTTTTAAGAATTTTTTTTTCGTTAGTTTGGGAATAATTGGTGTGCAATTGTAACCCGTGCTAATTGTTTTGGGCATATTTGGCTGATGGAGCATTTGGGCCTTATCGAGGTCCCTCGTAACCCTTCGACGCTTGCGAATTACTGTCAAAGGAAGCGTCAATATACCGAGCTCCGATTGATAACTAAATGGGTTGCCTTTCTGAAAGAACCTCGTGACATCTCGTGGTGTATCGAGTGGTGGCACGTTCCTGAATATGTGACCTGTGATTATCGCAACGCTTACGTGTGTATTGTCGGTCTTGCACACATGACCTTCTACTTTCCGGAGCGGGTATTGCGTCAAATGGGTCGCAAACAAACCATCCCCGAACGACTATGTGAAGCCCCTGAGCGGCTGAAGCTTCGTAGCTCGGTGATAGAGTTCTGGTTGAAGTATTGGGCAAGAAGGTCGACCCTCAAGGCTCCATCCAAGGCTCATATATCAGAGATGGCTGTCGCTGAATATCACGGATGGTTAATTGCGGCTACTGAATCTCGCTGTGCTGGAGAGTCGCTAAGAAGTCGGGCATCCATGAAAGACAGACTGGGTCCTCGCTCTACAATAAAGGATCATCTTGGTGCGAGGATGACGACAAAGGACCGGCTTCGTCCGAGGGTAGAGACGCGAAAATCCCATAGGCGAGCCTATAAACCTAGAAACAAATAGACCGACCCAAACGAGTCTAAAGACATAGAGATTGACCATGAGATTACTGGCGACTTAGAGAAAGTGAAACAAGACTAGAAGATGGATGGAAGCGAAGGAACTGAACTGCTTTGCTAGAATAAACTTTTATTTAATTACGCCTTTTTTATTTTTCTTATGTACAAGCAGTGTACTTGTATTTTGATTATTAATAAAAGAAGTATTGTTTACAATTATTGTGTCCTTGCAACTTTATCTTTCCTTCTTTTACGAGCATAAATCGAAAATTAACCAAGTGTCTGAAAATTGACTTTCAGTTGCTTGGCTATATTAAGCATAATATCTCTTAAGCTGATCCAAATTTGTGGGTTGAATCACATCTTCTCCATCCATAGTGGCAAGCCGAGCTGCTCCTCCTGGCAGAATCTCCTTAACCATGTAAGGACCTTCCAATTAGGTGCAAACTTTCCCCTTGGGTCTTGTATTGGTGCCCTCATCTCCTTAAGCACTAGATCGCCTTCTTGAAGCGAACGACTTTTCACCTTTTTATTAAAGGCGCGAGTGATCCTATTCTGGTATGCTTGAACATTATGTAATGCTTTTGATCGCCTTTCATCCATCAACATTAACTCCTAAAACCTTGCCCTAGCCCATTCTTCTTCTGGCAATTGGCTTTCTGCCACTATACGTAATGACGGGATCGCTAACTCGATCGGCAAGACTGCTTCCATCCCATATACTAATGAATAGGGGGTTGCTCCTGTGGCAGTTCGAATTGAGGTTCGGTATCCCCATAAGGCAAATGCTAATTTGTCTGGCCAATCCTTGTAAGTCACGACCATCTTCTTGATGATTCCTGCCACTGTTTTATTGGCCGCCTCTACAGCCCCGTTGTTTTGCGGCCGGTAAGGTGAAGATCGATGATACTGAATTTTGTAATTGGTGAGCAAAACCTCTACCTCCTTTCGAAAATGACTCCCATTATCGCTGATGATCTCATGAGGTATACCATATCGGCATATAATGTTCTGAAGGATGAATTTGGCCACGTGCTTAGATGTGAGTTTGGCAAAAGAGGCTGCCTCTACCCACTTAGTGAAGTAGTCAATAGCGACCAGAATGTATTCATGCCCTCCTGTTCTAGTTGGGTGTATTTTGCCAATGATGTCAATACCCCATACCGAGAATGGCCATGGAGAGGTCAGGGTTGTCAGATATGAAGGAGGTTGATGCTGCAGATTGGCATACTCTTGACATTTGTGACATTTCCGAACAAAATCCAAGCAGTCCGCTTCCATAGTGGTCCAGTAGTAACCAGCTCTTTGAATCTTCTTCGCTAGCATAGGACCATTCATATGAGGTCCACACTCTCCTCCATGTATAGTAATCATGACTTCTTTTGCACTTTTGGCATCGATGCACAACAAATTGATGCCCGTAGGTGACTTCTTGTATAAACGATCATGGATCAAGCAGTATTGTGCTGTTAAAGCCCTGATCGCTCGTTGTCCTCGAGCATCTAACTCAACTGGATATTCTCCCTTTCGAAGGAAATTATATATGTCGAGAAACCATTCCTCAGTCTCTTCTTCTTGTGTTTCCAGGACACAGACATACGCGGGTTCAGACTGTCGCTCTACAATTACTGGTAGCTGGAGCGTACCTTATGGGATGGATACCATTGAGGATAATTTAGCCAGAGCATCGGCCAGTTCGTTGTGATCCCTAGAAAGGTATTGGAAATTGATCTTCTCAAATTGGTCAGCCAATCCTAAAAGCTTCTGCTGATAAGCTAAAAGGCATTCACTTCGAACTTTCCATGCGTTCTTAGCCTGGTTAATGATGAGGCTAGAGTCTCCAAAGACATTTATGTGGCGTATTCATAAAGCCAAGGCAGCTTGTAGACCTTTGATACATGCTTCATATTCCGCCGCATTGTTAGTGGCATCAAAATCCAATTTTACAGATACGGGGACATGTGCACCTTCTGGAGATATTAACAGTACTCCTATTCCATAACCCATTTGATTAGAAGCTCCACCAAAATACATTTCCCAAGTAACTTCATCAGTTAAGAACACGTCTTCGTCTGGGAATTCCAAGTGAGTGCTTGGAGGTTCCTGTGATGGTGAAGCAGCTAGAAAATCTGAAACAACCCGCCCTTTAATTGATTTCTGAGGTAAGTATTGAAGATTGAACTCAGAAAGCATGATTACCCATCGAGCAATGCGGTTGTTGATGGTTGGTTCCTCCATGATGAATTTTATGGGATTGTTCTCAGCTATTACATACACTGTATGCGAGAGCATGTAGTGCCTTAACTTCTTGGTGGCCCAAACTAATGCGAGGGCCATTTTCTCTATGTCTGCATATCGACTTTCATAGTCTAGGAACTTCTTGCTCAAGTAGTAGATGACGCTCTCTTGACCTTTTACCTTTTGAGCTAGCATAGCCCCCATCGCTGAGCTAGTCACTGTAAGGTAAAGGAGTAGAGGCTCATCTGGTACTGGCGGCATAAGAACCGAAGGATGCTGCAAATATTCCTTGATCTTCTCAAAAGCAACTTGACATTGGTCATCCCATTCTACTTTACTTCCTTTCTTTAGCTTCTTGAACAAAGGTTCACAAGTCATGGTGAGCTTGGAGATAAACCTGCTGATGTACTGGATTCGTCCCAAAAAGCCTCTTATCTCCTTTTCTGTCTTAGGTGGTAGTAACTGTTGGATAGCCTTGATCTTTGATGGATCAACTTCAATGCCCCGTTGGCTGACCACATAGCCTAGTAGCTTCCCAGAGGTAACACCGAAGGTGCACTTTGTTGGGTTGAGCCGCATCTTGTACTTACGAAGTCGCAAAAAGAACTTGCGGAGGTTAGGAATGTGACCCTCCCTTGTCTTGGATTTAACAATCATATCATCGACATAGACTTCTACTTCGACGTGCATCATGTCATGAAGTAGGGTATTGGAAATCCTCTAGTACGTGGCTCCGACATTTTTAAGACCGAAAGGCATGACGACATAACAGTACGTTCCCCACGGAGTGGTAAAGGAAGTCTTCTCCATATCTTCTTCTGCCATCTTTATTTGGTTGTAACCAGCATATCCATCCATGAAGGATAGGAGCTCATGTTCGCAAGTGTTATCCACTAATACATCGATGTGAGGTAGAGGGAAACTATCCTTGGGACTAGCCTTGTTAAGGTCTCGGAAGTCCACACACATGCGCACCTTCCAATCTTTCTTGGGTACCGGGACAATGTTAGCAATCCATTCAGGGTATTGGATTGCTTTGATAAACTTAGCGTTAAGCTGCTTGATCACTTCTTCTTCAATTTTCTTAGCCCATTCAGGTTTGATCCTCCGGGCCTTTTGTCGCACTGGTTTTGCATCGGGGAGTAAAGGTATGGTGTGCTCCGCGATTTCCCTGTCAATCCCCGGCATGTCCTCGTAAGACCATGCGAATACATCAACAAACTCTTGAAGAAGCTCTATAAATGCCACCTGTTCTTCTGCTGTGAGCGAACTACCTAACTTCAACTCCGGAGGTTGTTCTTCCGTGCCCACATTTATGGTGATGGTGTCTTCCAACACCGCCATTTTATGCTCATGTTCATTAGAAATTTTTTTTTAAGGGTTCATTAAATTCCAGATTATTATTAGCGCAGCAGTTCAGGGAAGAGGGGAAAGAAGAATCAGAGTAAGGAGAAAGGTTCATTTTATTGAATGCAGAAATGAGTACATCGCCAGCAGACTCAAGACCAGACTCACTTGACTCTAGACTCTTAGGACCAAACTCTATGTCTATAGGAACAGACTCTCCTACAGATAAAACAAAGCTATTCTTCTCAGCATCGACCCACGAAACCGCCTTGACTTCTTCTTCTTCAGTGATCATGAGACTTGGGTCAAAACTTGGGTTGGATATTTCAACATTAACAGCGTCAGCTTCAGGTTCTTCCTTAGCAGCTTCTTGTCCGAACACCATACCAAATATGTTGCTCCCAGCAAGATGAGTCCATTCCAATGGTGGTTGTTTGTCCCAAGCGGGGATAAAAACAGTAGCCATATTAATGGTGCAGTCATCGAAAACTTCTAACCCAACAACTTGAACTCCCTTGTTCTTCAGGTAGTAAGGTTCAGGGAATCCATAGTAAGGGAAGTCATCACCTTCTCTAACGAACTGTCCATTCAGAGTGAGTGGATAGGGCTTCATTTGGAACAAGGTAGGTGGGTTGTCCATCCTCTTCTGCTCAGCCGTGGCTGTCTTGGCGAGCCTAACTTCCTTCTCGGTTGGTTTGTATCCTAAGCCAAACCTTCCCTTCTGTTTAAATGTCTTGAACACGAGAGGAATCTTGTTTTTCGGGTTCCTTCCTAGCGGCATTCCAGGGAAGTGTCCTTGTTTCTTGAGTATTGCATGTACTTTGGGATTTGAGTAGGGATCGAAGTCAAATGAAGCTTCATCCTGGCTCAAAGTCGCCACAAGTTCAAAGTTGTGAAGTTCTTCGTCCATAGAACTATGTTCTACCTCAAGGGTTGCTTGCTTGGGAGTGAAGACAGCGTTGATGGATTCTCCCGAGATGATGATGACCTGTCCTTGAACCAACATCTTCACCTTCTAATATAAGGTGGATGCTATGGCATTGCACTCATGAAGCCAAGGCCTCCCTAGCAACAGATTGAAGGAAGCTGGAATGTCTAGCACAACGAACTCCACATTCCGGGTAATGCTACCTGTAGTGATGGGCAATATTATGGACCCAACCGACTTCCGAGGGTAATTTTCATAAGCCCTAAGCTGTACACCGGTTTGAGCCAAGTGTTGTTGTTGGACTCCCAATTACTGCGCCGTCCTCCAAGGGCATACATTCACAGCGGAACCATTGTCGACCAAAACTAGAGGGATAGTCTTGTTGGTACATTGCACTGTGAGGTATAATGCTTTGTTGTGGGATGGCCCTCCTTAAGGCAGATCTTCAATCCCAAAGGTGATAGCCTTTTGCTGAGTAGTCACATGGGCAACTAAAGATTCAGGAGTTGTCGCGGGAGATACTGTTAATGCAGTAAGAGCATCCATCATCTTCTGTCTGTGTGCCTGCGAGGTACAAATTAGCTGCCAGATGGTAACTTCACCTTTGGTCTTCTTGAGTTGTGTAAGGAGAGGATCTTCAGGCGGGACATGATTGTCAGTGGTAGCCATTGGTGTAGGACTAGAAACAGCCACTAGGGTGGTGGTGTTCCTGTTGTTATGGTGGCCTGATCGAGTGAGAAATGCTACATCATCCGATGTTGGCTCATCTAGCTCCATCCATTCTTTCTTGGAGTACTCATGTTGCTCATCATCATCACTATCCCAAATACCATGGATGGATAAGTCTTCTTGGAAGCCGAGCACCTTGGGGATGGGCTGACCCGTTTCAACAATCAAAGTAGAAGGATCAAAGCTACAGACTTCCTGAAAGATAGCGTTGGTATGCTCGGGCATAGGGTTGCTTTGATTGTTGGGCTTTTGAGCAGCTTTCGGCATGGGTAGTGTTCCATCCCTTATCATGTCTTCTATTTTTTTTCTTGAGAGACCAGCATTTCTCGGTATCATGTCCTCGACAACGATGGTAGCGACAGAATTGATCCAAGTTCTTTCCTCTTGTGGCTGATTCTTCCCTTGGCAAAGGTAGGACCAAAAAACCCTTCTTGACTAATCGATCAAGAGCTTGTGAGTAAGACACATCCAATGGCGTGTAAGTCTCGTACTTTGGTATGAAAGGCCCCTTGCGGTGGATAGAGTTAGTTTCCATGACCTTAGGAGGGTGTCTAGACGTACTAGTGGCCCTCTTGTTGGAACTAGACCCCTTCCATCCAGGCGAAGTAGTCTTATCATTATGCATCGCCTCTAATTGGACACAGATGTCTTTCAAGTAGTCAAAGTCTTTGATGCCGTGGTATCCCAAGTGCTTGGATAATCATCTTTTTAGCCCTTGCTTGAAAGTAGACAGCTGTAGGCGAAGAGGGATTGTCTCATTGATGTGAGACAGCTTGGTGTGCCATCGCTCAAAGTAATCCAAGAAGGATTCGTCCTCGCGTTGCTTCATGGTGGTTAAGTCATCCACCGTAACCTACTTCCTTTAGATTCAACTGTAGTGATTAATGAAGGCTTTGAACAGTTCATTCTAATCAGTCTTGGTTCGAGGCGGTAAAGCATGATACCACACCTTAGCTTCGCCATCTAGAGTGGATGGGAAAACAGTGGAGTATAATCTGGCATCAATCCAGTTTAGTGGTGCTAGCCTCATGAACTCTTTGATGTGATGAACTGGGTTCTCAGAGGGTTTGAACATAATGTTTGGTACTTCAACTTTATCGGCAACCTTCATAATTGGTTAAACAGGTAATGGCACTTCCAAATATTTGTCAGCAAAAGCCGGTACATCGCTCATTGCTTTAGTAAGGCTTTCTAGTTTCTGTTTGAGAGCCTTAACAGCAGGATCCTTCATGAGTTTAGATGCCTCGGGATTATCGACCTTAGTTTTGGATATCCCGATTCCTCCAGAAGCTGAAGATGTCTTGATGATTTCTGGCTCGGACTCATAACCCTACATTTCTTCATTGTCTTCCTCATTATTTAACCCCAGTTTGGTATTGATCTTAGTAATGGCTTGCAGTATACCATCCATCACTTGTTGTTGCTCATTCAGCCTTTTGCCCACCTTCTGCTCTTGCTCCAAAGTATTGGCAAATACCAGTCCTTACATTTTGGTGTAGAGTTCATCTAAATGCTTCGTGATGTTGGCTTTGGTGCTCTGGTCCTGGATCTCTTGGAACTGTTCTCCAGAGATGATGATGTCACTGGTTGCAGACGGATCGTAGCGAGGGTTTGGAACCAAACGGCCTGTTCGTGGATCTCTAATGCGGGCTCGGAGTCGATCACCAATGATGTCTGCATGGAAATTCAAAGTTAGGACACTCGATGACATTCTCTGACACGTTCTACCCGATGCATGCATGACCTAAATGACCTATATGATCCTTGACACATGTATGCTGACACAGCGGACTCACCCACTTTTTGGGAGTGCATGGCCTAACTCTATATGGACCTAAAAACAGAACATTATAAAGGGCCGAATAAAGTCAACATAGCGAGCGGGTCATAAGTCGGCAGATCATAGTCAGTGTTTCCCAATTCGGATGGGCCCAATCCACTGGCCGACCGTTTTAAGGAGAATCCGTAACTTGGCCCAACAACTCAGACAACTCAAACCTTATTGGCTATTATGCGGACTAGAATAATGTTCAACAAGACCAACAAACCATTTTTTTAACCTTTTTTTTTCTTTTTATACTCCCTTTTTTTTTTAACTCGAGGAAAATGGATATTGTAAAGGATTGAATAAAGCCAACAATAAGCGAGCATGATTAATTTATGGGCTTAATTGACAAATCCAATATGGTTGGGCCTAATCAACGGGCCGTCCATAAGTGTGACGGATTTACTAATTAAATCGATAAATTAATTTACTCAAGCCTAGTGACTATCATGCAATCTAAGACATTATCCATTAACTTTGTTAAACTTTTAATTAATTTTTTTGGACCTTAGTTGAGAGAATTTCATAAAGGGCCATATAATATCATCAAAGGTGAGACAATTTTTATTTATCAATTAAGATAATCAACTTTCAAACGTAAATGGGCCCTTCCACTTGGGCTAACCAAAATGCTTTTGAGTTAATTATATGAATTAATAAATAATCCTTTTTTCAACCCAATGAATTTTATATGGACTAGAAAAAAATCTCAAAACTAGGGTCGACTCTTTACAATAAGACAAGAAAAGGGGAGGGATACACATAGCACATAGCATACACATGGAAGGGTATCCTAAACCAAGGTTCTAAATTCATGGACTTTAAGGGTTGGGTATATGGCCTACCGCATGCTTTCGCCCCGGTCCTGCATACCATACGGTAAACAGTTAGGGTATTTCTCAAAGAACTTCAAGGAAGCTCTCGGAGTGTGACATCGGGAGAGGAGCGACCAAATGCTTAGAGATGTAGAGTTCATCCCCATAGTAGTGGCCTCCCGCTCTCAAGGGAAATCCTAGGTAACCTAAACCGTCGCCTTTGTGCTAACGTGTCACAAGACCCGATTAGTGGCCCGGTATGCAATGGATGCCTAAAAGAATAATAAAGTCGCGAAATAAATTAACTTCTCCCTTTTACACTTTCAAACCAATTTGATTTTTTCAAGTTTTACCCTCTTTTTAAAGTTTAAGTCCCCAGTGGAGTCGCCAATCTGTAGGACCCGGAAAAATTCCCTTCCCCGTTCGGGGACGAAATGTTTTTCTCGGATGAGCTACATTTGTGATCGGGAGCCAACTAAGGTTTCTTAATCCTTAAATAAGGATATTTTTATTTTCGAAATTCATTTTCGGGGTGATGAAACTTTATCTATTTACAAGCTCGTTTTTTATTATTTAAATTATCCGAAAATTACACGAAAATAATATCAAATAATTTAATTTTAATCCAATTGATGAATTAGGGCCCAAAAAGCAAACGGACCACCAGAATCTATCAAAGCCCGCCTAGGGTTTGACAAATTCTGGGCCGGTCCCTTTGATTCTAGGCCCAAGGATAAAATTGGTGGAAATAGCTAAACCCCTCCTGGGGTTTAACAATTTCTGGCCATTTTCTCCTTGGACCAAGCCCTTTTTCGCATTGAACGAAAATGAAATCATTTAAATTAATTTTGTGTAGGACATCGAATACTTTAAATAATTAAACGAAGACATAAAAAAATTAAAGAGTCGCCAGCCGATTTAAGGAAATCGACGAACCATAAAATAAAAGAAAGACTCTGGTCTACGAACCCGATTTCTAAGTTCGGGGGTAAGGTTACGAATTCGAGAGTTATAAGAACTCTCGAATCCTCCTGTTTATAAAAACAGTCTCTACTAAAATCAACATAGAAAAGAAAGAGAGCGGGGAGAAGTTTGATTAATTTCGCGGAATTATTATTCAAATCATGCAACATAAAACAAATGCGGGTTTATGTTACAAAAAAATGTGTACAAACACGGAATTAAATAAAAGATTACATGATTAAATACAATAATAAAAATAAGAAATCGAACCTTGCTCAAGATTTTAGCAGTGATGACTTTGATCCCTTGAGTTGCCCCTTGACTCGAAGCCCGGATGAGAAAATGTGGATGTTTTAGGAAAAGTGGGGTATAGATGGTTGTATGGTTGTGAAGAATATGATTATGGTGGTAATAGGAGAATAGAATTATGGGGAGATTTTAAGAGAGTGGAAGTATGATATGGTGATAATGAGAGTAGAGTAAGTGATAGTAGATTGTTGATGAAGAATATGATTATGGTGATGATAGAAGAAATGGAATTATGAAGAGAATTTGAGAGAGTGGGAGTATATGATGATTGTTGGTGGTGAGAGTTGATGAAATGAAGGTGGAATGGAGGAGGTATTTATAGGTGGAGGAGTATGGGTTTTGGAGGGAAATGGTAGGGGACATACCCCACAAAATCATCCATTAAAGATCAAAACCTAGGCGGGGTATATGGGGTCAAGGGTAAAGTCAACCACGTGGGGTAAAGATCAAGGGATCCAATTGCATGCATGCAGATTTTGGCGCCAACTGCTTCAAAACCTAGGCGGGGTTTAACTATTTCATCACACGGATCGCTGACCTGGCATAAAACGACGTCGCGCATAAAAATAATCAAACCCCGGGTAGGTTTTAACAATTTCTGGACCGAATCGAACCGTAGGCGGGTTTTAAGCATTCTGGGCCGAGGCGCGCGCCTGGCCTGCTTTTGCTGAGTAGGTCGTGAATAAAAACAAACCCCATTTGGGTTTTAACAATTATTCCGGATTCATTTTTTGGGCTTGCATATTTTTGGTGAGTCGGGTTTTATACCGATACAAATTCCGGTGTCTACAAGTACATAATAAAGTCGAGCACATGTCAGCACTAATCTCATACCATAACTCAGTTTTCACGTCTAGAAAGAAATGTCCATAACTCCTTCATTTCTTAAGATTTTGCTTTGATTTTAGTTGGAGAATTTCACTAATGGAGTCTAGTTTATGACTAAATTTTTAGATTAATTAAAACCACGCACACATTAATATTGCATTTAACAAAAATCAAACACACGTCAGAATTAATCTCAAACAACAACTTGGTTTTCAAGTATGAAAAAATGTCTATAACTCCTTCATTTCTTAAGAATTTGCTTTGATTCAACTTGGGGAATTTCACTAATGGAGCGTAGTTTATAACTATAATTTTAGATTAATTAAAACATGGACACATTATGAACGTATTTAACAAAGTCAAGCACGTGCATGTTATAACTAATCTCAGACAACAACTCAGTTTTCACGTCTGGATAGAAATGTCCATAACTTCTTCATTTCTTAAGATTTTTATTGATTCAAGTTGGAAAATTTCACAAATGGCGTCTATATTATGGCTATAATTTTAGATAAATTAAAAAAATATATTGATTAATACAATACTTAACAATGTCGAATACAATCCAACACTCATCTCAGACTGTAACTCAATTTTGAGATCTGGAGCTAAATCTTAATAACTCCTTCACTTCATGAGATTTTGCTTTGATTCAAATTGAAAATTTTCGTTAATGGAGTCTAGCGTATGACTATATTTTTTGATTAATTAGATCATGCACAAATTAATATAGTACTTAACAAAGTGGAACACATGTTAGAACTGATCTCAGATAATAACTAAGTTTTTAACTCAGGAAAGAAATGTCAATAACACTTTCATTTCTTAAAATTATGTTTTGATTCAAATTGAATAATTTCATTAATGGAGTCTAGTTTATGGATATATTTTTAGATTATTTAAAACATGCACACATTAATATAGTATATAACAAAGTCGAACACATGTCAGAACTAATCTCAGATAACAACTCTATTTTTAGCTCTTAAAAGAAATTTCCATAACTCATTCAATTCTTTAATTTATGCTTTGATTCAAATTGGATAGTTTCACTAATGGAGTCTAGTTTATGACTAGATTTTTAGATTATTTAAAACATGCACAGATTAATACAGTATTTAACAAAGTCGAACATATGTCAGATCTAATCTTAAATAACAACTCAGTTTTCACGTCTAGAAAGAAATGTTCATAACTCCTTCATTTCTTAAGGTTTTGCTTTTATCTTAGTTGGAGAATTTCACTAATGGAGTCTAGTTTATGGTTATATTTTTAGATTAATTAAACATGCACACATTAATGCCGTATTTAGCGCTGAACTTATCCATATTTGATTGCTAAACAGAAATTGCTTATATAAGCATGTTGCTTGCCAAATCTAATCGTTGGAATGCATTGCATTTATTCAAATGTATGGAGGGTGACAAGGGGCTCTTCATTATTAATGACCATTACACCTTAAAAAACACACCATATATGTCACGCAAGTCCAAAATTGCGGCACACTCAAAATGCAATTGTTTTTCTTTTTTGAGTCAAAAATGTAATTGTTTTTTTTCCTCTAAAAGTTATAAATTTATAATTATCGTCAACAAGATATTTTACCTGTTAGTTTTGGTCAGATTGTTGATTGTTCATATTCATACTGGACAATTCATTACATCTTTTACTTTGGTATTTTCTACGTTACTTATATTTTGCTTTCCCTAAGTTCAACTATGACTTTAGCATTGTTGTTTTCCTTTGTAGCATGATATAGTGATACCTTTTGGCACGTTAGGCTATTTTCTTTCCAAATTATATATTATTGTTTGGATTCATATTTGATAGTTATTTTGTCGTTTTTTTGATGCACTTGTCAATCATTTGGCTATATTATTATTTTCTTTTTTTACATTTCTTTATCTAAACTGAAATCCGTTCGTAAGAACTGATAAAAAATATTTTATTTAATATACCTAATATTTCACTAGATTTGTTTTGATTTTAAATCTCTACCTTTAATCCAAAAAATATTTTATTTAATAATATACGTAATATTTCACTTTGCTTTGTATTCTATTACCATTTAGGTTATTTTTTAATTATAAGTTATTACATAGTTGGAATTCGTATCTATTTGATCGTCATGCTTTAGTCATATTTTTTGTTATTTTGGTCATTTATTCTCTTTGCCTGCTTTGACATTTCTTTCCTTGCGCATCATATCTTTTCTGGCTATTTGAATTTTGGCTTTTATTCAAAATTGATCCAGCGCCAAGGTCCTTGTCAACGTCCTTCAGGGGTTCTAACCAAGATAAACAGATAATGTTTATGCCGTAATCCCCATTGGGATGCACTTTAAATGTGGTTTTGTTGATTTCTAATCTGTTGGAATTTGCATCCCGAAGGGGACTTTATGCGGAAAATGTGACCATCTATTTTGGTTAATGTTTTATGACTTTTGATTTAGTGAGTTGAGAAATTTGATGGTCTTTTATGAGTAGTTTTGTTACTGGTTTTAATAACTTGGTTTGGGTTTGACATTGAGAGCTGTCAGCCGAGCTTTGCATAAGATACTAATAATTCAAAGTGAAACAACAAGTGGGTTTGATGAATGCCTTTGGTGGGCGAATGTCTCAATGCCTTTGGTGGGCGAATGTCTCGATGCCTTTGGTGGGCGAATATGTTCATGCCTTTGGTGGGCGAATATGTTCATGCCTTTGGTTGGCGAATGTTATGATGCCTTTGGTGGGCGAATGTTTTGATATGCCTTCGGTGGGCGAATATTTTGATGCCTTTGGTGGGCGATTGATTGATGCGTTTGGTGGGCTAATGTTGTGATGCCTTTGGTGGGCAAATGTTATGATATGCCTTTGGTGAGCGAATATTTTGATGCCTTTGGTGGGCGATTGTTTGATGCTTTGGTGGGCGAAGGTTTTGATGTTTTTGGTGGGCGATTGTTTTGATGCCTTCGGTGGGCGAATGTTACTTTAAGGGATTTGGTATCCCATCTGCATAATAAAATGAATTGGTTGGGTTGAGGAAAACAGTTATAATGGTTATAGGTTTATGAAATGGTTTGACTTCTTCCCTCTCCCTTAAATGAGTTGAAATGAATTTGAATTGTTTTTAACGGTTAGGGGTAGACAATATTGAGTTTTCCCCCTCGTTTTTGTAATGTTTTGTTTTCAGGTGAAAATCTATATGCTGGGGATAGGAATCAGCAGTGAGGCTTGGCATGCTTAGCTTTATTAGTTTGTGTTATGTTTCAATTCAAAAAGACTTGAAGTTAGTCATGTTAAGTTTGATTTCTAACTTTGAGTTTGTTAGTTTGGGTTACCGTTGTCAAATAGTTGGAGTCTTTCCCTCTCGCCTTGTATTCCTTCGGGGATACGACAGTGACGCCCAGCTGAAGAGAAAAAAATGAGACTTCCGCTGAATTTTCCGTTAACGTTACCTAAAGCATCATAAGGACGTTTACTCACAGCACCGCAAGGACGTTCACCCCACGCGAGAAGCTTCGTCGTGAAAGATAAAAGGAGTAAAATATCAGGGAAGTTTTCTGGAAAACTTAAATATGTTTTCTTTATCCTTTTTCTAACCAGACTAATTCGATTGCAACTATGTGAATTGTAGGAAACAATCGATCAAGAGATTGGAAAGAAAATAAGATTACAAGTTCTGGGAATCTCACAAAAACGAAAGAAGTTTGGAGCAAAATTGGAAGAAGAAAGTGAAGCACGAAGAAGGAAGGAATCTGGCCAAAATCAAATCTCAACGGCTCTATTCGATTGAAGACAATGATCCTATAAATAGAAGATTTGGGATTCGAAGCAAACCAATGATTCCAAGGAAGTAATCGGGTGTTACAAAAACAGAGAGTGGTTCTCTGTTTTTCTGTTCTTTCTTCGAGTAGAAAGTTGTGTTCTTTCTGAGAGTTTGTGTGAATCAATTCCTTAACGGACTTAGGTTTTGATTTAAGTGATTGTAATCGAATCCTAGACGAGCTTAGGTTCGATTAGAGCTTACACCAAATCTATGCTTGGTGTGTGTGTTTGCCCAGAAATTTGGTTCAACATTTCTTTGTTCGACTGTAACCCTAAGGACGTTTACCTTAGGCAATTCAGTCTGCATTCTGTTCCAAAGAAATAAAGGAGGTTATTCAGTTACCTTTTCTATTGTCCTTTATTTCAAGTTTACTTTGATTTATCTCAAAGTTGAATCTTAATTTGAGAAGATTAAGACCCTAACGTCCTTTACCAGTGAGTATTTGTGCAGAAAGTTTCATAACCCTATTCACCCCCCTCTAAGGTTCTTTCAAGTGGTATCAAAGCAGGTCCACTCAAGAAGAGACTAACCGCTCTATGGAAAAGATCATGTCTTGGATAGAAGATGGTGATATAGGGCAAGGACGTTGCTTGAACAGTCCCCCATTATTCAGAGGATCAAACTTTTCCTAATGGGAGACTTTGTCCCCATGATCACAGAGGAAGGAATCAAGACTATGACGTTTGGGACAATAATTGAGAATGGAGACTTTGTCCCCATGATCACAGAGGAAGGAATCAAGAAACCCAAAATTAGATCCAAATATACTGCCAAAGAAGTAGAAAAGGGAGATAAAAATGTTAAAGCTTTACATATCCTTTATTGTGGACTTGATTCTAATGAATTTGAATTTGTCTCTGGCTGTGATACACCTAAACAAGTATGGGATACCTTAGTGATAACATACGAAAGAACGAGCCAAGTTCAAAAAATAAGGCTTGACAATTATGTCAAGCACTATGAATCCTTCAAAATGAAGAATGGAGAATCCATCAAGGACATGTACAAACGATTCAATGTCATAGTCAATAATCTCAAGTCCTTGGGGAAAACCTACTCTAATGAAGAAAAAGTTCACAAGGTCCTCATATGTCTTCCAAGAAAGAAATGGGAATCAAAGGTCATTGTAATAGAGGAAGTTCACGATGTTGAAACCCTCGAATTAGATGACCTCATTGGAAAGCGTCTTACTCACGAAATGCGCCTCCATGAAGAGCAAAATGAAAAGGAAGAAGTAGCCCGTAAGGACATCCATGGTCCTAACAACAATGATAAGGACCGGATCTTGGCCTTGATGGCAAAGGAAATCAAGAAATCATGTAAGAAAAGTCATACCTCTAGAGGACCTTCATTTAAACGAATTAACCGAAGAGGTAATGACTCATCAAATAATAGAACTAACTCACTCTCTTGTTTTTATTGTGGTGACCCAGATCACTTGATTAAGGACTGTCCCTACCACAGAAAGAACAAAGAAAAGAGAAATCACATGACCTTGATGGCCACATGGAGTGATGATGAGGAAACTACTAGTCATTGCAGCATGAGAAAAGACACCAACGACATAGAGGAAGTTGGTGCAGCCAATGATGACTATCCGCACAGTGACAAGGATGAATCAAGGGAGGTAACATTTGATGATCTCCTCACTTATCCGAAAAAGTACTTGGGAAAATGCCTTTTAAAGTTTGCAGGACGGGAAACCAAGCATTTAAATGAGATTCACTAAAAGAAACCAACAAAAGCCTGAAAGAGTCCAATATATGAGAAATTGGAGAAATTATGTGAAGGGCTTACCTCCAGGGTCGACAAAGATGAAATATTAGACCTCAAGGCCAACCTTGATGATTGTCACAAGTCTCTGGCTGAGACAACCAAGCAACAAGAAAACCTTGGAAAATGGCATGAAAGTTCATCCCTTATTAAGGAGCGAAACTATCGTCAAGGACACTATGTCTCGCAAGGACAAGTTATCAGAACCAGAGACCAAGGACAACAAAAGGACCTTAATGAGTAGTACCAAGGCCACATATTTCACTCATGGCACCAAGAACGACACAACTATCTTGGGTCAAGATATCAAGGTCATTCATCTCTTCCCAAAAGGAAATATGGTAAGTCTCACTACTTCAACCATTATCGTTCTAAAATTGTACAAATTTGGGTTCTAAAAGGAACAAGACCTCCTAACATGGTTGTTACTAGTAGTCAAGAACCTAAATTTAATGTCAATTATGGCTTGAGGAAGGGTGTCTAAAGTTTTTGCAGATATATTCAGCTTCTAGGAGAGTGGATGCTTAAGGGAGCTTGGAGCACTCAAGGACATTACTTGCATCAGCAATAAGAACCCCTCAAGGACCTTGTCAGACCTAGGATCAAAGACCTTGACAAATGGATCTAGTCAAATAGCAGTGTTATTTTTATGGCACATATTGAGGGGGAGAACTCTCACTTAGGACAAACAAGTTCATTGAGTCTCCTAGATTATTGGAAACGGTTACAATATTAAAGGGAAGTTTTCTGGACTTTTTGATAAAAGTCAAAAACGGGGAGAAGTGTTGTAAATGAATTTTGCCTTTCATAAAAAAGGGGGAGATTGTTAGAACTCGTCAAGGACGTTGACAAGGACATTGGCGCTGGATCAGTTTTGAATGAAAGCAAAAATTCGAATAGCCAGAAAAGATATGATGCGCAAGGAAAGAAATCTCAAAGCAGGCAAAAGGACATTCACCAAAGGCATCATAAGGACGTTTACTCACAGCACCACAAGGACGTTCACCCCAGGCGAGAAGCTTCGTCGTGAAAGATAAAAGGAGCAAAATATCAGGGAAGTTTTCTGGAAAACTTAAATATGTTTTCTTTATCCTCTTTCTAACCAAACTAATTCGATTGCAACTATGTGAATTGTAGGAAACAATTGATCAAGAGATTGGAAAGAAAATAAGATTACAAGTTCTGGGAATCTCACAAAAAGGAAAGAAGTTTGAAGCAAAATTGGAAGGAGAAAGTGAAGCACCAAGAAGGAAGGAATCCGACCAAAATCAAATCTCTATGGCTCTATTCGATTGAAGACAATGATCCTATAAATAGAAGACTTGGGATTCGAAGCAAACCAACGATTCCAAGGAAGTAATCGGGTGTTACAAAAACAGAGAGTGGTTCTCTGTTTTTGTGTTCTTTCTTCGAGTAGAAAGTTGTGTTCTTTGTGAGAGTTTGTGTGAATCAATTCCTTAACGGACTTAGGTTTTGATTTGAGTGATTGTAACCGAATCCTAGACGGACTTAGGTTCGATCAGAGCTTACACCAAATCTGTTCTTGGTGTGTGTGTTTACCCAAAAATTTGGTTCGAAATTTCTTTGTTCAACTGTAACCCTAAAGACGTGTACCTTAGGCAATGCAGCCTGCATTCTGTTCCAGAAAAATAAAGGAGGTTATTGAGTTACCTTTTCTATTGTACTTTATTTCAAGTTTACTTTGATTTATCTCAAAGTTGAATCTTAATCTGAGAAGATTAAGACCCTAACGTCCTTTACCAGTGAGTATTTGTGCAGAAAGTTTCATAACCCTATTCACCCCCTCTAGGATTCTTTCAAGCTTCACTTCACTGCAAATAACGAACACTTGAGCTCACTAACGCGTGAACTAGCTCGGGCCTTAAATAAAATAATTTCTCTAATCAAAATGCACCCTTCGAAGTTAGTATTAACTACCTTCTACCTAACCCTCCCCTAGGAATACCATAAGGTTCCCATCATTCATAAATTTACACCTTGAATTACTCAACATATTCTAAATAAACACATATTATAAACCGATCAACCTTTTCACGTAACAACACATTCATTAAATAAGTAATAACAACAAGACGGATTACAACACTCTTGCTGTCGTACTTTTGGAAGTACGGTTGTCGATCTCAGGGAGTTGTGTTCTAAGCATTCAGAGCGGACTCAAGTGTTTCGAGTTAGGTAGATTAATCAAAATGATGGTGGTGGCGAACAAAGCTACAAACTACGAAAGCAATAGAAGGATGTTCAGGCAACAAAATCGGTATTCAACAACTAATCAATTTGAACGACCTAATCTACCAATTCTAAACAAGCAATTAAGAGTGATCGGTTGCACCATTAAAGCTCACCAAAGCCCTCTCTCGAGGGTCAAGGGCTAGTCTAACTATTCCAACTACCTAGTCTCATGGAGTTAGTCTAATTAAACTACAAGAATAGCAACCCTAGACCTAGTTAGAATTCGACTATTCTCATGTCCAAAACCCTAACTATTTTCTCTACCACACTAGCAAATTAATCTCACCTCTCGGCATACATCAATTCCTAAGAAATATAGATGAACACTCTCTCAAGCATTTCATCGAACTCATGGTGGGCAAGAGAAAACCTCTATCTACAAGCATGAATTTTGATAGACTAGGCCTAAACGAGATTAATTCATCATCGAATACATCAATTACTACCCAAACAACAAAAAACTAACAACAAATTTAATGTAATTAAAGAGAAGCAAAAGCAATCTAACAAGCATATAAACATAGAAGAAAATAGAGAGAAGGGGATAGAAAAACTTAATCTTGAATTGAAAGACAAATTCAATCTCCTTCTTCAATTCATAAATTCTTCAATGGAAATCTAAAACTAGAACTAGAGAGGTTTAGGGAGAAACCTCCCTTCACCCTAGAGAGAAAACTGAGAATGAAAAACAACGTTGAATGAAACCTGTATGTTTTCTAATTAATAAAACTACTTAAAACTGAATACTGCAATCTGGCACGGGTTCCCGTGCCGATTGGCACACCCAGGTGTGCCAAACTGGAAATTCCAATTATGCTTTGGCTTCTTTTGCTCCTTATTTCCAATCTTTTGCCTCTATTGCCATCATCATTTGCACTCGAATTGCCTAAAATAAGACAATTAAATAAATGAGTCTCAATTAGCAAAGATGGGCGAAAATACTATCAAACTTAAACTAAATAACTTAGATAAGTTCAATAGGACAATAAAAATCAAGGTAAAAAGTGGTAAAACCGAGGTTTAACAACCCCCGATGCTTAAACCTTGCTTGTCCCCAAGCAAGACTAATCATGAAGTACCGAGGAGAAATAGAAAACCTCAAGAGGAGCCTCCCCCCTTTTGGACAAGGGACAAAACTCGGTAGTCAAGAGCAAATGCATACAATAGATCGCTTGGCAAGGCCCAAATTCAGATCAAAACAAAGTTGCAATTCATTCCAAAGATCACAAAGTCAGGTGGCAAAACATTGACTCAATCCTGACCCTATATGCAATTCAACTTTATTCAAGTGATTGGCGAACTAGATGGGATTGGTAGCACCTCACTTTGGGGTATGTGGAACACTCTCTCTCATGTGTTTGAAATGAATTTAGTGTTCACTCAATACCTTCAACCAATGCATGCAAACTACCATAGGCTTGACAAGACTCTCAATTCTCTACTACTATAGACAAAATGCACAAGTGTTTATCATGAGGACTTTCAAGGGTTGTAATGGGCCTTAGGTTTGAGGAAAGGAGGGAAATCATTTTAGGAATGTGGAGCTAAATAGCCAAGCACCTAAAGAGCAACAACACTTCCATAACATGAAACACAACACCTCTTACATCCCACTTCAATTAAGTACAAAACACTCCACAACAAAGAGAGATTAGGAAAGAGTTAAAATAAACAAAAAATTAGCATGCTAATCACCTCTTATTCAAAGCTCTTACTTTTTTTTTTTCTTTCTTTCTTTCTTTTCTTCTTTTTTTTTTCTTTGTTTTCTTTGTTTTCCCTTTTTTTTGAATTCTTTTTTTTTCATTTTTTTTAAGAAGAACTTAGGCGAATAACATGGATTTAAAAAGAACAACTCTAATCCCAACAATTATAAGTTACAACCTTAGAGGATAAAAGGGTAGAAAGAATATTCAACAATGCATTCCTCTTGTAGCACAAACCATCAAACAACTCTCAATAATCGACCACAAATTTGTCCCATACAACTGAATTGTTGCTCATTCTATCTTGGCTAAAGGTAGGGAATTAAGAATAGGCCAAGGTGTACACTGATAGGGTAAACAACAAGATAGGAAAAAGGGTTAGCAAGGGCTTCAAAAAGAGGTCAAAATTTTAGGTGGCTTTTTGGCTATGTAGCTACAAAAATGGGCCTCAATCATATCAACACAATGGACAAGTCAGATGCAGTTTTGAAGAGAGACAAGTCAAGTTCTAGAGATGCACACATGGTAAGGTCGCACTCAAAAAGAAATTAGACTATAAAAATGATAGTCTTTTAGGCTCAAGAGACCTCATGGGTTCAACCCTACCACAATCACTGCAACTAGTTCCTTTAATGAACCAAACACAAGAAATCACCATCATGCGCAAGGGACTTTCAAGAGTAAATGAATTACACACAAGAAAATGATTTCCTCAAAAGAAACATACAACAAGTTTCTCACATCATTCAAGTCAAACCAAGCTTTCCATCATACACAATTACGCTCAACCAACCAAGAATTACCCCTTGAACATTAGGAAGGGTTTTTCGAAACCAACAACCAAGCGAAGAAACTAAGGAATTTCCACTTTTTTTTATTGAAAGCAATAAAACTAAACTAACTAAGAAAACAATAAATTACCCAGAAGTGCGATAAAAATGAAAACTAAAGCGAAGAATTATTGGAAATATACCTTGAGTGCTTGAAAACATCCAACTTTACATTGTAATCACCTTGCACTATGCAAATGAATGCAAGTGAATGACCTAAGTACAACTAAGATAAGCATGTCACTGTGCTCAACACATGCCAAACAAATCACTATATGCATCAAGTAATTGACCAAATCAAGCACCATGTCAATTAATTACACCTCACAACAAGCTTCATCCTCCCCTTACCCATGCTTAAAGCTTTCATTGTCCCCAATGAAAAGATAAATGCAAACCTTGAATTTTGGCATCACAATAACAATTGAAGAATCGAGGAATGCAAAATCACTCCACACTCAAGCTGCATCCAAACATCAGCAAAATAGAACACAACACACTACCATAAAGTTTGCTTCAAAACAGTAGAGTACTCCAAGAAAATTCAGCAAAAGACTCCCTAAAAATGTAGCATGACACCACAACTCACATGTATCACCAACAATGACAAGCAAACCAGTGCTCACGTTTTGAACACAATATCGAATCAGGGGAGTACCAACAAAAATCAACAAAACATCATGAAAATCAAGCAATTTGTATCACCCAAGAACTCACAAATAAGCAAGGGAACCATAGTAGTATAGTACACAGAAGTCACAAACAATCTTCAGCTAAAACACGTTTAGCACAAGTACACTCAGCACACTGAAACATGTTATGCAAACTTGGAAGGCCTAACAATGGAAATGTTTGAATGAAATAGAAAACCTTCAAGCACTTTGAGCAATTTAGACCGAACTTGTGCAATTGAAAGTGAATTCAGGGTTTTTTGCTTTTTGGACCCTGTATTTTGGGGGTATTTACATTATGGACCCCCATGTTTCAAAGTTTGCAATTTGAACCCTGTACTTTGATTCCGGCAACACTTTGGACATAACTAGAGGGGTCCGGCCAAAAGAGGCCCTTATTGTAGTTTGAACGATTTTTCTTTCCAAAATTGCCCCTAGATTATTTTTGAACTACCCAAGTTACCCTTGAATTGCAGAGGACATTGGCAAAAACTGGAAGGAAGAAACCCAGCAAAAGAAACTTACTCTTCTTCGCCATCGTCGTTACATCTCTACCTTCTAACAATTCCCCCATCAACAAAAACAAACAACAATGGCGCCCTGCTTGCTCGATACCCAGATACCCACAACAGAAAACCCAAGAAAATCTAGATTGATGAACAATTGATCGATCCCCTGGTAAATTCGCAGAGAAAAAATAGCAAAACAACCAAATCCCCAACCCAGAAACGAGAATTGATACATTCGATATTCTTACATTGAGGATTGTCACAAATAACCCCACAAAAATTCAATACAATCACTGAATCAACTGCGTAAGCAGATTTTCCAATCAGCAACAAACCAAACTGAATCATATCAAACAATGCCATATTAAATAAGCAACAACCCCAAAGTTCATACTACTAGCAGAAATCAATTCACTTGCAATAAACCAAATCCCTAGATTATCAACAACCCCAAAGTTCATACTGCTCCCCAATTCGCTTATCCACAAAGACGGAAGCTTTCCCACTCTGTTCATATTCCTTGAGCAACGTCTTCTTCCTCTATCATCAACAACAGAAACCAAACCAAACTTCAGCAGAAATTTCAACCAACAATTAGAGTCAAACATAGAAAATAGAGAGATTGTGAGTTCCTTATCAATGGCGCGAATTCTGGCTTGACCAATTCGGATGTCTTCGCCTTTGCGCTTCTTGCCGAGGATGTCGAACTTGCGGCGGGACTAGATGGTCTCGAAAGGGTTCTCCTTTGGGGCGGATTTGACCTTCATTGCGACCGCGTTTGGTCCGGACTTCTTCTTGCTCTTCTTCTTGCAAATTCAGAACCCATCATCGCTACATACATAAAAATGGGAAATTGGATTATAATGAGCATAACTATAAGTGTGGAGAGAGAGAAGAGGAAGAAGAAGAAGAAAGAAGCAACAGTAACAGTAACAACAGCAGTAGAGTAGCAGAAGAAGAAGAAGAAGAAGAAGAAGAAGAAGAAGAAGAAGAAGAGGCCATGACGTAGAAGAAGAAGGAGAAAGAGAAAGAATCAGAGAGATAGAGAGAGAAAGAGGAGGGAGACGGGGAAGAAGAAGGAAAAGGAAAAGGAAACAAGAGAGAAAAATGAATAAATGGCATAAGGGCAAATCAGTCAGTTCATGGTCTTCACCGGAGCCCACCTTAAGTTTGGGCTAAATTTTTTTGGCCCATATTATACAGGGTTCAAATTGCAAACTTTGAAACATGGGGGTCCATAATGTAAATACCCCCAAAATACAGGGTCCAAAAAGCAAAAAACCCGTGAATTCAGCACTCAAGCATCAGAATACACACACCAAAACACCCCATTGGTGTAACATATTCATCAAAAAGCAACAAGAAGAGGGGTTAAAGAGGGGGGGGGGAGGACTCACAGAATCGGGTGCTGGCTAAGTGGTCTGCGCGTGGGTTGTCTGCGTGCGACGATTTTCGCGGTTGCCCGAGGGTCATTGTCGGCGGTTGTGTAGGTGGCGACGGTGCTTGGGTCCGGGTGTCGCGAGTCAGATGGAGGAGGTTTGGCTGGACGGACGTGCTGGGCAGCGATGGTGTGCGACTGAGGGTGATGCCACGCTCGCTAGGTGTGAGACAGGGGACGCGCGAGTCGGGGGTTCGCTGGTGGTGGACTGAGGCGGCGCCGGCGACTGGTGGTGCGGGGCGGTGAGAGTGGAGGCTGTGAGGGAGAAGCTGGAGGTTGGTGGGAGAGATTAGGGTTTGAGAGAGAAAGTGAAGGAAAGAACTGGCACTGAATTGTTTTGACTGTTTGGCACGATCGTGCCAATCGGCACGGGTGGGTGTGCACTCAACTCGAAATTTTTGCAACCTTGCTATTTTGGGTGTGCCGATTTGGCACGGGTGGGTGTGCCAAATTGTTGCTTCCAAATTTCAGCAATTTTCAACAACTTTGAGTTCAAAACACACATTTACCTTGCAATACTCATCATAAAAACATCAAAACACCTTCAATGAACCCACCAACACTTCTCAACCACACTTCCATCAATTCACATCAATTCCAACCCCAAAAAACATTTTATTTGCCCCAACAATAACACATGCAAACACTCAATTTACTCATTTTCAGTTTTTTAATAAAAACAAAATGAAACAAAACAAAACGAAGCAAAATATAAGAAAACTCTAAACTAAAAAGCATGAAAACTTGGGTTGCCTCCCAAGAAGCGCTAATTTAAGGTCCTTAGCTTGACCTAAGAAACTCGGACGCTGTCAAGGCTCGCAGGAGCTTATCAAACACCTGCGAGTACAGTTCAGATGAATGTAAGTAAGAAAACACTTGTAAAAATGAGAAAATAATAGCGAGTGTTCTCTTAACCTTGTCTAATGAGAGTGATGAACAAAAATAAGAACTTGGGATTGGTTTAGGGGAATCATGGAACACAAACTCATCTTGCACAAGATTAGATGTCACATCCACTACACATGACTCCCTTAAAGGAATTTCCTCAAAATTATGACACTCATCAAATGAATTCTCTCACTCATTGGAAGAATAATCATCATGAGCAACATTGGGTTCAGTAAAGGGATGGTCAATCTCTTCCTTTAGTCCGGACTTTAAAAGAATGAAAGACTCATCATCATCACACAAATAATCCTTAGCCCTATTAGCATATGAAATAAGGTTAATATCATGCGACGATTCAAGTTCCCTCGTATGACTTTCAAGCATAACTAGTTGCTCATTCATGGTCTCTATCAACTTTGCAATTCTAGCATAACCTTCCGCAGAAATATTGTATGGACATGAATTCACATTATGGTCAAAAAACTGCAAAGAGAACATGAATCACAAGCATATGAGGAATTGTACAAATGTGGATCATTGGGTTGATCTACAAATGGAGATTGAGTATGAAAATCAACACAAGGGGATGAGGGGCAAGCATTCACATATTTGTTCTCATAGTATGATTTAGCATGAAAAGCACAAGGGTCATCAAAAGAAGAACCCAAGGAACAACAAGCCTCCTCAAACTCATGAGTATCATAAATCAACCATTCAAGCAATTCCCAAGCCTCGCACTCAATTTTAGCTTGAAAACCGAAATAATCCAAAAGAGTACGAGTCTCAACATTCACACCCTCATCAACAATATTCAATACTTCCCACCTTGTATAAGTAAAACCACATTGAGCACAATAAGCAAGATAGTCATCTAATCGATTCTGGTAAGCACAAAACAACTCTTGCTCATATTGTGGGAAGTAGGGAAGATTCATTTTTTTCATTTGGATTTTTTTTTTTGGAAGTACGGTTGTCGATCTCAGGGAAGTATGGTTGTCGATCTCAGGGATTTTTTTTTTCATTCTGGTAAGCAAAGCATGCCATACCAACTTTTGGGAGTACGGTTGTCGATCTCAGGGAGTTGTGCTCTAAGCATTCAGAGCGGACTCAAGTGTTTCGAGTTAGGTACATTAATCAAAATGATGGTGGTGGTGAACAAAGCTACAAACTACGAAAGCAATAAAAGGATGTTCAAGCAACAAAATCGATATTCAACAACTAATCAATTTGAAGGACCTAATCTACCAATTCTAAACAAGCAATTTAGAGTGATCGGTTGCACCATTATAGCTCACCAAAGCCCTCTCTCGAGGGTCAAGGGCTAGTCTAACTATTCCAACTACCTATTCTCATGGAGTTAGTCTAATTAAACTACAAGAATAGCAACCCTAGAGCTAGTTAGAATTCGACTATTCTCATGTCCAAAACCCTAACTATTTTCTCTACCACACTAGCAAATTAATCTCACCTCTCGGCATACATCAATTCCTAAGAAATATAGATGAACACTCTCTCAAGAATTTCATCGAACACATGGTGGGCAAGAGAAAACCTCTAACTACAAGCATGAATTTTGATAGACCAGGCCTAAACGAGATTAATTCATCATCGAATACATCAATTACTACCCAAACAACACAAAGCTAACAACAAATTTAATGCAAGTAAAGAGAAGTAAAAGCAATCTAACAAGCATATAAACATAGAAGAAAATAGAGAGAAGGGGTTAGAAAAACTTAGTCTTGAATTGAAAGACAAATTCAATCTCCTTCTTCAATTCATAAATTCTTCAATGGAAATCTAAAACTAAAACTAGAGAGGTTTAGGGAGAAACCTCCCTTCAACCTAGAGAGAAAACTGAGAATGAAAAACAACGTTGAATGAAACCTGTCTGTTTTCTAATTAATAAAACTACTTAAAACTAAATACTGCAATCTGGCACGGGTGCCCGTGCCGATTGGCACACCCAGGTGTGCCAAACTGGAAATTCCAATTATGCTTTGGCTTCTTTTGCTCCTTATTTCCAATCTTTTGCCTCTATTGCCATCATCATTTGCACTCGATTGCCAAAAATAAGACAATTAAATAAATTAGTCTCAATTAGCAAAGATGGGCGAAAATACTATCAAACTTAAACTAAATAAATTAGATAAGTTCAATAGGACAATAAAAATCGAGGTAAAAAGTGGTAAAATCTAGGTTTAACACACTCACATAAAAAGGGTCATAACGTGACTTCCCGACATCCTATAGGTCTGGGTTTGGACTTTCCGGAAACCTCAGAATGTCTACTAAAACTCATATGTTGAACTCAAGACTAAAAACAAACTCTAAGGTCCTCAAAAATAGACATCAATCAAACATATACAGATCAGACTTAGGTTTGGTAATCTGGGTATAACTCGACTTATACAACCTCAAAATCCGATCCGCAAAATTCCTATGAAAGCTTACATTATAAAGAACCTCCAGTTCAAACGGTTCGGTCAAAGGACGACTATACCACTTATGGTGACCCGTTCTTTACACATCATCGAAATTGTCCCTTTCCCGGCTCCCATATAGTCGGTAATTTTGGCTCTAATTCTAACCAATCATTCCCGAGACTCTAACTTGGACCTCTAAACATATAACCATAGTCAAAACATACCTCTTACCTTCCTAACATATCCCAAGAATACAAACTCCCTAATTAACCACATTAACTGTAAACCAAGCAAACCCAAAAATTAATTTACGTAAAAACCAAACTAATAATATAAAGTTTAGAACATTAACAATCATAAAACCTTATAAACATATAAAAGTAGTAAAGGAATTGTAAAAGAAAAACTATTGGAAATACTTCTAACATAATTTTGAACATAGTTTTAATAAATACGCTAGTAACTCCTATTTAGTCATAGAATACACTCTAAAAATTCTACTTTTTGCATCGAAAAACTATTAACCACATACAATACTAGTCTAGGGTTTAAAACTTATTTTTATAAAGGGTTTTTGGCTGGGAAAAATCTGTACTGAGGGCCTTGTAATCGAGAATAATTCAAAATGACTTTTTGGCTGGTGGCAGTCTATACTTATTCATTATTTTCCCGTAGCATCCCAAATTGAAATTTTGACACCGGAATGTTGATGTGGCAACCGGAGCACGTGCCCTTTTAATTAAAAGCATGTCACGTCAATTTTTTTTTAATTCTATTTCATCATTAAACGATAAATTAGAATTAAAAAAATTGGCATGGCATGCTTTGCTTTTAATTCATTGCTAATGTTTTCCCCACATAATGTAAGTGCAAGGTGAACAATTTAAAAAAATTGACGTGACATTCTTTTACTTAAAAGGGCATGTGCTCTAGTTGCCACATCAGCATTCCGATGCCGTAATTTCAATCTGGGATGCTACGAGAAAATAATGAATAAGTATAGACTGTCACCAGCCAAAAAGTCACTTTGGATTATTCTCAATCACAAGGCCCTCAATACGGATTTTTCCCAGCGAAAAATCCTTTTATAAATTACCAACAAAACTATCCATATGATAATACATAATAATACTAAAAATAAAAGAGGCCTTATAACACAATTAGTCCACACAGGAACTCACATATACTCATATTAATTACTTCACAACATGCATCCATAACCTATCTAAATAAACACATGCCATTATGTAGTACTCTACCATGCATAATAACACCCTAACCACATGATAATACTTACTAGTACATAACCACGACAATGATAATAGTATGTATTATTAACACACAATCAAGTACGTATTACTATTAATAGTAAAAGAATGGATGGCTAATATATTAATCACATAAAAAGAACATAACAATGATATCATGCATTAACAATACACTACCCTATGATAATCACGTAAAACAAATATATAACAACAGTTAGTATCCATGCAAAGATATGAATCACATAAAAAGAACATAACAATGATATCATGCATTAACAATACACTACCCTATGATAATCACGTAAAACAAATATATAACAACAGTTAGTATCCATGCATACAACCAAACACATGTACGTAGCTAGAACCAAGGGTAAGGTTTATACCCAAAAACAAGAGGGGAGGAGGCCAAGCCGGCTAACTAGCGGCAGCGGTGGCTCCGAGATGGTGACAAGGTGGTGTGGTGGCCAATGGTGGTGCGACGAGCGTCCCAACAGTAACAAGAACTTGTCTTCGTTGCACGGCTCGGTGGTGGTGTCCGGGCTCGGTCGAACACAACAGCAGCGACAACTAATGGGCAGCAATGGCAGAACCGAGCAACAGCCCGATGTTCTTTGGTCGGTGTGTGCAGACGGCGATGGCGGCTGGAGCTCCGATGATGTTCCCGGCTGCTGGGGAACTCACAGAAGAGAGAAAGGAAGAGGAACGGGAGAGAGAAAAGAAAGGGAAAGAGGGATGTGTTGTGTTTTTGCGTTTAGGTTTAACTAGCCTTAAACCCGTGCAATGCACGGGATATAACAAAACATATATTTTTTTAAAAATAGAAACTAAATTGTAAATGCATATTTGTAAAAAATTTGAGAAAAATATAAATGAATTATCAAACAAAAAGATTTGTTGATACTATTGGATAATAAACAAAAAAGATTGCTATAAGTTTATCACCACCATAGTATAATTTTGTGTAGATTAGTTTTATATAGAGTGACTAATAATTTATATATTTAGCATCTGATATTTTTAATTAAAAATTATTTATTTTCCATTACGGCTTAATTGTGATAATTATCATTTATAATTTAATCAAACTTTAAAAATTTTCACCATTAAATTCTAAACATGTACTTTCCTTCTTTGTTTTGTATCTAAAATGTTCTAAGTTAGAGAAGGAAATTATAGACATTAAAGAATATAACATTTATGAAGTGATAATTAATATAAAATAGACTATATAAAAATAGTTCATGCACAGATACAATGATAGACAGATAATACACGTTTATGAAATTAAAGGGAGTTTGATCTCACAATTAAAAAAAGAAGATATTAAAGAGAGTGGGGGTGTATATATATTATGTTAACATAGTATTGGACTTCTTGAGCTCTTGAGTGCAAACCCCATCCAGATTACACCACCACAAATAGGCAATATATATTCTAGTTTTTTTTTTTTTGAATAGGAAATATATATTATAGTTAAGTTGTGAGCAACTTCCTTTCTCTTGTTGAATACAGCCTATAGGTCATATAAAAAAAAAGTGTTTTAAAACCAATGCTTAAAAGGAATTACTATACATAAAAATGTCTTTTAAAATGAGATCAAAATACTCAAGAAAACCTCATCCTCCCATCTTAGGATCACTCTCCAAAATCAGAATTTTTTGGCAGAATAAGCCCGTTTGCCACATGCCACAACCGTGGTATCTGCTTCCTCTGTCTCTCACGTTGCTCGATTGTTTTCTCTTTACTTGACATGATTTTATGTGATGCTCCCTACAATGTGTTGCCCTTCTTCTAAGCCCTTCACATGGTGCTATATTAATATGCTGCATAAACTCATTTTGATGAGTTCTTTCAATATTATGCATTTTCATACAGGTACCAAAAGTGTTGGCTTGGAGTATAATATAATATTTGTCATGGCTGCATAAGAGATAATTGGCTAATTGCTCCCATGGAAGTAAATTTAAGTGGAGTATAAAATTATATTAAAACTAATAGATCTCCAACACATACATACAGAACTTTAAATATAGTCGAAGTCATACCTTAACTATTAGCCTTTGTTTGTCATACTCACTCATCCCGATTGACTCAGCCTTCCTGCCATACCCATACCTAGTTCCTATTAAATCTTCTTAACCAAAGCGACATGAGATTTCAATTGATAGATAGCAAATTCAAAACTTAGTTTGGAGGAAGCAATTGATAAAACAAAAATATAACTCCACTTAAAACATCAAAAAATTGCTAGGAGGTGCCATACATTTCTAACAAGTGACTAGAAGGGGACCACATTTTTTTAATGTACTCGAAGGGGACCACATTTTTAAAGAACTGAATGCTGGGTGATTTTCCGACCATTTTGACTGAATTCCGGCGATCTACATATGAAAAGACAGAAATACCCCTATGTTTTATCAAACAATTGCTTGGAGGTGCCATACATTTCTAAAAACTGACTGGGCGGGGACAACTTTTTTCACATCTCTTCTCTGCACTTTCTCTCGCCTCCTCTAAATATTAATACAACTCAACCCATCAAAACCATAAACAAACTCATCTTCTTCTTCTTCTTCTTTGTTTCCCCACCACCCGACCACCACCACTACCACCAGTCCAACCACCACCACTTCAGCGCTCAGCCACCACCGAGAACAACAATGGTCATTTTAAATCAAATCTCAATCTAAGTTTGACACAACCAAACACTAATCCCTCTTCTCATTCCCTATTTTCAAACTGAATTCAACACCCATACCATAACCACAAATTAGACTCCATTTTTGCATCCCAAATATCACCAGAAAAAGCCACTCCAGCCACCCATAACCACCCGACCCGAACTCAATCATAAACCATCCCCGTTTCTCCTCTATTTCGTGGACCAGACCCGCAGCTGCCGCCGAGGCCGCTGCCAGCGACCTATGTTGACCGAAGCCCAAACCCACGACAACCAAACGCCGCACCTGATGCCCTTCCTCCTTCTCTCTCCTTGCTTGCTTGATATTAGGTACAGATGAGTTGAGTTAAGACCCAAAAACAAAGAACAGATTGAGAAATTGACATGCTGATGGAATGAAAAGAGGGATTGGTCGTGTCAAATTTAGATTGTAGTTTGATTTAAAACAGTCGTGGTGGTTCTCGGTGGTGGCTGAGTGCCAAACTGAGTGATGGTGGTGTTGTTGGCGGTTGGACTGGTGGTTGTGCTGATGGTCGGGTGGTGGACGAATGAAGAAGAAGGAGAAGAAATGAGTTTGTTTATGGTTTTGATGGGTTGAGTTGTATTGATATTTGGGGGAGGAGAGAGTGTAGAGAAGAGGTGTGAAAAAAGTGGTCCCCGTTCAATCAGTTTTTAGAAATGTATGGCACCTCCCAGCAGTTGCTTGATAAAAGATAGGGGTATTTTTGTTTTTTCATATATAGATCGCCGGAATTCAGTCAAAATGGTCGGAAAATCACCCAACAGCCAGTTTTTTAAAAATGTGATCCCCTTCGAGTGCATTAAAAAAATGTGATCCCCTTCTAGTCAATTGTTAGAAATGTGTGGCACCTCTCAGCAATTTTGTGCTTAAAACATGCATACAATGAACTTAATGGGGGAAAAAAATAGAAACACAATCTTACCGGTCTTCGTTTCTTCTACATCATCATACACCTTCCAACAACTAATCACAACCAGAAAGAAATTAGGTAGGTTTCCTTCCAATTTAAAGAAAAAAATTTATAAATAAATTAAGTTTAGAGCTTTGGTAATTAGAGAGTTGGCGGAGGAGATTATAGAGTTCTATATGAGATCAAAGGCAAAAATAGAATGCATGAGTGGTTAGAACTGCACATATACCTGAGAGTGATTTGGGGGATGACGGTGGGTGGGTGTGGCAGCACTAATTGATTGTATATTCATTGTATACCAACTTGCAATTTGATTACTGCAACACAATCTTTAATTCTCTGCAAATTGGAAAGGAAATATTATCATCATTAGTATAAGTATAATTGTTTGAATTTAATTAAGCGATATAAAAGAGGCCTTACCATATAACAAAATCAATGAATCATGATGGCAATCTAAATATATATAAGCCTTTATTGGGAGTTTATGGCCAGTTACAATTATACTGGTGTTGGGATACGTGACTTTCGTGGGGATTAATCTCATCAGATAGAATGGGAATTCTAATTGAGTTGGGAAGTAGATTTCTAATTAGATAAGTTTACTCTTAATCTAATTAGACTTCTTGTTTATTATTTTTTTAAATCAATTTTTTTATTATTATTTCATGGGCGGGAATTTTTTATTGTATTTTTTAATCGATTTTTTTTCTTTAATCTAATTGGCCGATAACCCCTACAATCACTCTGTGTTGAGTATTTCAAATTTCGATTATATTAATTTTATATTATTATAGATATAGATTCAGTCTTATTTGTCCCTAATCTCACATTAACTCTAATCTTTCTCCAATCTAACTCTGACTCCTCTAACAAGAAAGAGATCCTTACTCCAAATTAATTCTAATATTGATATGATTCTACTGCTAATCTATATACTTATAACGACAATCTATGTGGGAGTCAGCAAATTATGCAACGAGAGCGTTTCAAGCAGTCTCAACCAATCACAATTAAAAAAAAAGGACCCAATTTTTAATAATTTTTTATTTATTTTCAACCGGAGTTTATAATAAACCTAAGCTACTTGGGATTCTGAAACCAATTACAGCTGATCCATAACTGTTTTAAATTAAATTTTATTTTAGAATTAAAAAAAACTATTACAAATCCCATGCGGCTTTGGACTTTGATAACATTTCCAACTGTTCTGTATCTATATATATTATAATAGAAATCATTGTGGATCCCGTAAAATAGAGCCACGAGAGTGACTGTAGGGGAATTGGCCAATCATAACATATAAAAATATATTTTTTTTACTATTTTCAAATTTTTTTTAAATTTCAATCCAGATTATATTTCGAAATTAAAAAAAACAAGAAAGTATTATAATCCTTGACTACTTTGGACTCTGAATTAAATTATAATAATAATAATAATAATAATAATAATAATAATAATCTATATATTAATAGAAATCATTGTGGGTCCCACGAAGTAGAGCCACGGGAGTACTGTAGGGGAATTGGCCAATCACAACGTAGAAATTTTTTTTTTCTATTTTCAATTTTATTTTATTCTCAATCCTTATTTTATTTTAAAATTAGAAAAAAAAAACAGAAAGTATCACTAATCCTTGACTGCTTTAGACTCTGAATTAAATTGTTTTGGTGCAAATAACGGTAATTATAATAATAATAATAATAATAATAATAATAATAATATTCTATATTCTATATATTATAATAGAAATCATTGTGTGTACCATGAAATAGAGCCACGGGAGTGATTGTGGAGGAATTGGTCAATCTCAACGTAGAAAATTATATTTTTTTTCTATTTTAAATTTTTTTTATTCTCAATCCGGATTTTATTTTAAAATTTCAAAAACCTGAAAGTATCACTAATCCTTGGCTGCTTTGGACTCTGAATTAAATTATTTTGGTGCAAATAACAGTAATTATTTTGGTGTTGCCTATAATAATAATAATAATAATAATAATAATAATCTATATAATCAATATATTTTAATATAAATTATTGTGGGTCCCACGAAATAGTGCCACGAGAGTGACTGTAGGGGAATTTGCAAATCACAACGTAGAAAATTTTGTTTTTCTATTTTAATTTTTTATTTTCAATCCGTATAATTTTAAAATTAAAAAAACTAAAAAGTATCAGTAATTCTTGACTGCTTTGGACTCTGAATTATATCATTTTGGGTCAAATAACAGTAATTATTTTGGTGTTGCATATAATAATAATAATAATAATAATAATAATAATAATAATAATAATAATAATCTATATAATAATAATAATAATAATAATATATTATAATAAAAATCATTGGGGGTCCCACGAAATAGAGTCACAGGAGTGACTGTAGGGGAATTGGCCAATCACAACGCAGAAATTTTTTTTTTTCTATTTACTATCCGTATTTTATTTTAAAATTAAAAAAAAGTATTACTAATCCCTGATTGTTTTGCACTCCGACTAAGTTTATAATTCTTCCATAACCAACATAACTAACGATGACTGCTTTGGACTCCGACTAAGTTTACAACTCTTCCATTACTAACGTAATCAGCTAGGTCAATTACATTCATAACTTTTTGAAAACATATAAATCCAATACATCTGTTAGGGATTAAACACTTTTCATCTACTATTCCAAGCAATCAACATCATAATTGTCGCACTTCAACATATTCGCCTTAATTGAGTACCATTCGCAGTTCATACACTCAAGTTATCTTCGATTAGGCAAGTCACACTTCACTATTATATAGATTTTCAGACCTATTTAGGTATTCTTTGATTGCATTCACTGTTGTTGACGTATTCAAAAACTTTGGATTCCGCAGATTCAGTTTACATTATCATATTTGACAAAATTGATCACCATTCACACTTCATACTTTCAAGTTATCATCTTTAAGGTAAGTCACATGTCATTATTATATGGATTTAAAAATCAGTTTAAGTCTACTTTGATTGCATTCACTGTATTTACTATTCAATCATAGTTTGTTTCATAAAATTTTACTACTACTTATACGATAATTTAAAATTCCAGGTCAACGTAAGGAAGGATAATGTATCATGCAACTTGCCGTGGTCGACGTTCATTTACATTTTAGGAAACTTTCTATTGCTGAATTACATGTTTTGTTTGAACAATTTATCATGATGTTTTCCATGTAATAATTTCATTAATATTTCATTTGGTTTATCCATGACTTTTATAAAATTTCAAAAGTAGCTAATTAAGTTCGCTTTGTGCATCGCACGGGTTGAGGCCTAGTAACTAATAATAATAATTACTACTAATAATACTGTTTCTAACAAACTAACATTACTACTACTAGTCCAAAACTAATAGTGATAAAGAGATCACGTACCCATAAAAGTAATATAATAGTAGTAATAATAATCTAACAATAAAATGTATAATATATATATAAGAGAGAGAGAGAGGGGAGCTTCTCGCTCTAGGCGAAAAGCCCAGATCTGAAGTTCCATCGACCGACATCCGGCCACCATTGCCGGAAATCGCAGCCAAATGGCGATTACAAGGAAAGGGGCAACACCGAGCACCACCCGGCAACCAGAGCCGGAAACCGAAACTGGAAGTCGACCGGAATCTACTGGCCGGAAATCTAAACAAGGCAAGGCAAATTCGACAGATCAAACCGACCTAATAAAAACTGCCATGAAAGCTGAGAACAAGCGATTGAATTCGATTGCAAATGGAAATCAATTGAAATTCGATCCAGATGCAAACCAATCAGCAAGAGCACTGGATGAGCATAAATTTGTCGAGAACCCAGAAAAGAAGGAATCGACACCGGATCCACAAAGTAGCTCATACGCTGACCTCTTCAAATCAGATGAAGGCCTCTCATTAAGGTATGTTGCACCTGAGATTATTAATGGGACTGCTTGTGCGAAAATTGAAAGAACTGATATAGTGGAGACTATTGAGTACTGGCAAAATTCTGTTTTGTGTTGCATTCTCGGTGCTAATCCACCGGTGGAAGTAATGAATGGATTCATCAGGAGAATCTAGAAAAACCTAGATATCAATCATGTCTTGGATGTTAAAAGAGGGATATATATTGTTCGATTTCATACCAAACAAGGGAGAGATGCTGCACTTACACAGCCGTTCCATTGGTTTGACAATAAACCACTGATTGTCAAACCATGGAATGAAGACCTGGAGATGGATATTGAAAAGATAACTTCACTTCCTGTTTGGGTTACAATGAATGAACTCCCTTTCAAATATTGGAGTGCAGGTGGGCTTAGCAAAATTGCAAGTATTCTAGGTGTCTCAATACGTACAGATAAGCAAACGCAGGATCGGGTAAAGCTGGGATATGCCAAGATCTTAATTGATATGCCACTAAAGGGGTCTTTCCCTGATTATATTGATTATTTTAATCACAATGGCCAACTGCAGCGACAGAGAGTTCACTATCAATGGAAACCCATACAATGCAAACATTGTCTAATGTTCGGACATGAAGAAAATGCATGCCGAAAGAAACTCAACTGCACTTACTGTAAAAAACAAGGGCATGAAGCAATGAATTGCAGGCAGCAGCAGAAGGAGATCAACAAAGACGTAACCAAACGTCATGCAAAAAGAGAGGTGGATGAGCAAGGCTTTATTAAACCCAAGATCAAACAACTGTGGAAGCAAAAGGAACTAAAACCAGCAATACCAACCAGCAATGCTTTTGAAGCACTGGACAGTATAGAGCAAGAAGCAAGCAATGAGGAGCCCACTGATTTAGATGGCCATGTCAAGATTAACAATGATTGTGATCAAAACTCAAACTCATCAAATGGTGACCATGACCAATCTGCTCAGCTGGAATGTCCGAGGGCTTAACCGCCCAGAAAAGCAAGAAGACTTGAGAGTCTTCTTGCATCAGAAGGGAGTGGGAATAGCTGGCCTTTATGAAACAAAAATTCTCCCGAAAAATATTGATGATGTTCAACGTAGAATTTTCAATAATTGGCACTTCGCAACCAATATTGATCACTGTGTGAAAGTGCGTATTTGGGTGACTTGGAATCCAAGAGACTATGATGTTACTGTCTTGAATAGCTCCAACCAGTATATTCATACCCGTATATGTTTCAAGGTAACATCTACCTTCTTTTACATCACTTGGGTCTATGGCTCTAATTCTATGCAAGAGAGGGAAGAATTGTGGATTGCTCTCCGTCAAATTACTACTCAGCTGAATGATTCATGGGGAATTACAGGCGACTTTAATGCAATCACAGCAGCAAATGAAAGAGTTGGAGGAGCAGCAGTAGAATCGTTCACCATCCAGCCCTTCGAGCAATGTATAAGTGACTGTGGCCTTCATGAACCCCATTACTCTGGCCATTTTTACACCTGGACTAATCATCATGTTCACTCCAGATTGGACAAATTATTAGCTAATCTGCAATGGTACTTAATTGCAGACTATATCCACGTCAAGGTTACTGCCTCGGCACTCTCAGATCATGCAGCAATAGTTATCCAGCTAATACATAAGTCTCCTTTCCGATTTTGTGACATGTGGACTCAAGACCCCGAGTTTAATCATATTGTCCAACAAGCTCTCTCTCAGCTTCCAAATGGACACAAAATGTATCAATTGCATGTATTACATCAGCTGTTGGAACCTCGGTTCAGACAGTTCCATAAAGACAGGTTCAAAGACATTCATACCCAAGAACAACTTGCCAGGCAGCGTCTCTCTCAGATCCAGGATAAATTGCAGCATAGTCCTGACAATACCGATCTCCAAAATGAAGAAAAGGAGGAATGCCAAACATATATAAACATTCTCCGATCTGCCTTACTTCTGAAAAAGCAACAAAGCAAAATGGACTGGAGCCATTTGGGGGACACATGCTCTAAGATTTTCTTTGCAAAGATGAGACAAAGGAAGGCTCAAAACTATGTATACACAATTGAGAATGACGTGGGCATACTGTATAAGGTTTTAAAGAAGTTATGCACGTCATGGAGGTTTATTACAATGAGCTCTTGGGTAAACACACTGCAAACTGACAGCCAAGTAAAGGGGAAATCTTTGACATAGGCGCCCAACTTAATCATGAGCAACAAATACGCATGAGCAGACACATCACGGACAAGCAGCTATGTTCTCTATTCCCAATGATAAATCTCCAGGGCCAGATGGGTTCACTAGTGGCTTCTACAAATCCTGCTGGGACAAAGTCGGTCAGCTAGTATGTGAGGCGGCGCACGAATTTTTCTACACTGGGAAACTTCTCAAAAGCCTAAATGCCACCAATCTGGCGCTTATTCCTAAAGTTCCCAACCCCTCGAAACCAACAGAATTTCGCCCAATTGCTTGTTGCAACACTTTCTATAAGTGTGTTACCAAGATCCTAGCTAATAGGATTCGTGAAGTTCTTCCCACTCTCGTGAACCAATGCCAAGGGGCATTCATTCCGGGAGGAGAGCTCCTTCATAACGTCCTTCTCTGTTAAGAAATTACTCGGGGCTACTCTCGGACTACTATAACTCCAAGATGCATCATGAAGATCGATCTCAAGAAGGCTTTTGACTCAGTGCACTGGGATTTCATTCGTGAAGCACTACACTCTTACAGATTCCCCAGTTGGATTATTGAGTGCATTATGGCCTGTGTCACAACGCCTATCTTCACCATTTGTATGAATGGGGAGTAGTCTCGTCCTTTTCAAGGCGGTAGAGGTCTTCGACAGGGCGACCCAATGTCCCCGCTCCTGTTTGTGCTAACCATGGAGTACCTATCACGCACAATTGGTCATCATATCCAGAAGCAGCCAAATTTCAGATACCACCCGCAGTGCCGAAACTTAAGACTAACCCACCTCATGTTTGCAGATGACCTGATCCTGTTTGCCGCTGCCCATAAGCATTCGATCAGCACCCTTATGCAGGCTTTTAACCATTTCAGCACGGTCACAGGACTAACAGCAAATATGGACAAATCTGAAGCGGTGTTTGGGGGAGTGAGCAATGACCAAATCGCCCCTCTCCTTCAGGAAACTGGCTTTGTCCAAGGTATGTTACCGTTCTGGTATCTTGGCATTCCTATATCTTCGTGCAATATTACAAAGAATGATTGTAACATCCCGGTAGACAAAATTTTGAATCGCATCAAGATTTGGGGATCCAGAAACATCTCCTATGCAGGAAGGGTCGTCCTGATTAATACTGTACTCATGGGGATTTACAATTTTTGGGCAAGGATCATCATCCTTCCCAAATACTCCATCGACTTGATTAATAAATACTGTCGTAATTTTCTTTGAGGCGCAAACCATGAATACACCAGAGCCCCACTGGTAAACTGGGATAGAACTTGCTCCCCAAAAGACATGGAAGGAGGGGGGCTTAGGCATCTGGAGGCCTGGAACAAAGCGTCAATAGCGAAGTTGGTTTGGGACATTCAGAATAACAAGGAAAACCTTTAGGTCAAATGGGTTCACACCAAGCATATCAGAACGACAAACTGGTGGAACTATCAACCCCCGTATGACGTCTGCCCTTATTTCAAACATATTTGCGAAGTCAAAGATGAATTCAAGTGGGGCTCACAACCAAGGCGTAGATGGCACTGGAGTACAACAGGGGACGGGGAATATAAGGTATCCCATGGTTATAAATGGCAATTGACCCATCTTCACTCTCCCACATGGACCAAAATTCCTTGGTGCAAAATCACTATCCCCCGGCATGCTTTCATCTCATAGATCGCTCTACAAAACAAGCTCCCTGTTAAAGCAAGAACTAGCAGATCGAAAGGCGATGGAGACTCTAAATGTCTATGTTGTAATGGCGAAAGTGAAACGGTAAATCACCTTTTCGTTCAATGCCCCATGGGGGAGGGTGTTAGACGTCTCCTCCCTCGATGGGCTACTGCTGCTTTTCCCCCGGAAATCAAAACCATGGCTGAATGGACAAACAATCTTGTACATTTGGAGCTGCCAGCCAAAGAAAAATATCTCATGTATGCTGTGTTTAATGCTTATATGTACAACATATGGCAGGAGCGGAATCATAGAGTACACAAGCACAAGGAGAGAGCTCCATCAGTTATAGCACAAACAATCAGGATAGATATCCAATATCGTTGTTTTAGTTACGTAAAATCTCATCAAAAAGCCAAAAAGATTATAGAAATTGTTTTGAGCTCCTAATCAGGGAGCCGGAAAAACTCTGTTGTACCAATATTTGTTTGTATATATAGCCTGTGCTTTTATGCAAAAAAAAAAATAAAAAATCTAACAATAATCATCACGTAATACTCCCAATAATAATAATAATAATCCATAAATAATAATATTCACATAACAAAAATTATAATAATAATAAAGATAATAATAGAAATAATAATAATAATAATAATAATAATAATATCAATAATAATAATAATAATATCAATAATAATAATAATAACAATAATAATAATCACATAGTAATAATGACAATAATAATAACAACACATGAAATCACCAATTTACCCTTACTCCCAAGCACGTTCTCGTAACTTATAAAATTGCTAAAGTTTCCTTGTTAGTCCCTCAACGGTCCTACGAGCTCAAGTTTTAGCATAAATAATCACAAATGAAACCAAATAATTAACGGAGTCAAACTAAATTATTAACGATGTAACGTTCAACACCTTTGAATTTTTCAGGATTTTACAGATATAAACAAATTTAGATTCACGTCCAAAATCAACTATAAATTAAATTTAAATAATTTCTTATAAATCACCTCTAGGGCGACATTTAGCAAAACCATGATAATAAAAATAATAATAATAATAATAATAATAGTAATAATAATAATAATAATAATAATAATAATAACAACAACAACAACAACTAGCAGTGTATATCTCGTTCATGCACGGAAAAATTGACAATTATTAAAATATTAAAAATTATGTGTGTTATACTATTTTGTGATCGATTATATGAGTTAAAACTATTAATATTGAAATATTTAATTTTTATACACACACACACATAAAGATCATATATTAGAAAATATTAATTACATAATTTATTTTAATTTAATTAATTAAAACATAATTATGAATGTGAAAATAAAATCAACAATGATGTGTTATAATTTTTTCCATAGACACATACATTATAAAAACAACAGTAAATATTTCTATTTTAGATTTTTTTTATAAAATATGATGTTTTTATAAAATAATTAAAATATAATTGTTAGAGAAATTATAAAGCATTAACATTTAGTAGAATAACTAATAATCACAAACTTAAAAATAATTACTAATTCTAAAATTTAATTATATGTCAAACAATCACAATATCAATCAAAGTGTAGCTGCATTACTTTTTTCATAATAAAGAGAGATTAATTAAAATTTTACGAATAAAAAATAATGTTTGTGAAAAATTCAATAAGACCATTAAAAATATGATAAAAAAATGAACCAACTTCATTTTTTTGTGTGATCAAAGGTGAAAGAGAGTGAACTAAATTATATTGAAAATCAAAAATAATATGGAGTAAATTATTGATATTAATTCTTATTTAACAGTGAAAAAATTTTGCAGTATTTTTGTTCATATATTTTCATAATACAAATATTTTTCAAAACTAATTGAAATTATATATATCAAAAAACATACTAATTTAAAAAATTATATATATATATATATATATATATATATATATATATTAGGGAATAGATAGGGTGAGAAGAGAGGTTGGGTGAGAATGTGAGAATGAGGCATAGTAGCCATTGGATTATAGATGAAGGGCTATAATTAAACCAACATTATTTATTTATTTTTTGCCTAATTTCACGTGAGTTGGAGTGGAAAACCAAAGGAGAAAAAAAAAGAAATAAAAAACACATTCATTAACTTTGCCTAGGAAAGAGATCCCGCATGCATTAAAGGTGGTTGATGATTTCAGCAACCCCAATCCCTAAACACTCAGTTTGAACCTAAAAAACCATGTGTGAGCAACGGAGACTACATGTGAGCAATCAGACGGAATGAGGAGAAGTTGAGAGGGTTCGGTTTTCATCCGAGAGATTAGGTTTTGAGTTTGGCAAAATTTTGGTGTAAACAATGAGCGAGCAACGTGCATTCAGTCGTTGTCGTCGAGCAGTTCAGATCAATGTGTTTCGTCGGAACACGATGAATGTCGACGGGAAAGGGTTTCATGATTTGAGATCGAAAAGTACTTCAAGGTGAGTGGTTTTGCAGATTAAGAGTTTTGAATGTCATGTTCTTCATGCTCTTCAAGGGTTTTTAACATCATGTTCTTAATGGTACAACTAGTAGTATATTTGGTAGATGAGGGGTTTTGAGTTTTCCAGTGTATGCTTGATTGTGCTGTTCAATTTGTGGAAAGATATCATTTTTTTCCAGCGGTTTGGTACGTATTACCTACGAAGCCGACGTCCATGATAGTCATACATAATGTCAATGGTATGCACACGTGATGACCATTTGTAAGGAAGAACTTTAAAAGCCTTATTTATTTGTAAGGAAGAACTTACACTTAATTTCATGATGGGCTATACATTTTTGCACGGTGTACTAGTTTGTTGTAAAAAAATAAATTGATGTTGAGGAGAAGGTGAGTATAAGAGGAACATGACAGTGCAACGAGGTCAACTTCATCATGGTCGTGCTGTTTGAAGGAATTAACCAGCCTTATGAGGTTGGAATTAAGGCCAGGAATGGTGATATTATTGGCAAGCTTCAAATTTGCCCCTCCTCCCTAGAGGAAGTTCCCACATAGGCCCTCAACTCTGTTAGTACTCCAGTTAATAAATTATAAGTACCATTAATTATAATCCAAACAAGGAGCAAATTTTGTGAATCTCTCTGTTCGAAGGACAACTTTGTTGAATCTCTCTTCTTTTGGGCTAATGGGAAGACTAAAGACTTGCTCTTCTTTGGATGTGATAGACTTTATGGATAGTCTTTGTT
Organism: Portulaca oleracea; assembly: GCA_029582165.1. Classification (NCBI taxonomy): domain Eukaryota; kingdom Viridiplantae; phylum Streptophyta; class Magnoliopsida; order Caryophyllales; family Portulacaceae; genus Portulaca; species Portulaca oleracea. The sequence goes on from CM055875.1 coordinate 6,706,215, forward strand.
TTGGTTATACATAACTTTGTAGATGCTTGCTGAGCATCTATTCTTATGACGTTATGATTTTATATATTTATTTCTTTCCTATAAAAAAAAATAAAAAGTTGGAGCTTCCTTTTATGGAGTTTGCCTTTACCTCTTGGTTTCCTGGTCTTGCCTTCTTTTATTACTAATCGAATATAATAGTTGTTGTTTAGTCACTCCGGACAACTTTTTCTTCTCCAAAAGCATAGTTCTTGTAAAAAGAGTATGACATATGTTTTCCCATTGCTTCTTATTTAGCTGGTACTATTCTTTATTTGTGGAAAAAATGTTTTGAATGATCAGTTTTCTTTATGAATGTGCAGTTACTTCACTCCTGACACATATGCAAAAGTGGACCCATCATCCATCCTAAACTTGTTGGCCAACAAACCACTTCTCCAACACTATGATTTATAAATGATTTCCCCCACTCTGATTTGCATCTCTCTCTCGTTAGATCGTTTTTTTAGGGGGTGTTAATTTGTGATTGTTGTTAATAAGGAAAGTGTTGCTTTTTCATAGTGTCTAAGATGCCTGGACTTGTGTGAGGAGAGGTGAGGGGCAGCTTGATTTTGATCTTTTTTGTCCTGATTGTGGTGTTTTGTGGTATGGAGTTGGTACTTCATTATTGTATAAAGTCAGTTTGTATCTACGACTAAGACACTTATATATATGAGGGGGTGCTTGAAAGTTCATCTTGATAATTTGTAACTCAAAGGAAGAGCAGGGGAACATATATAGTGAGCTTTGACAAACTCTGAGCAGGATCAAACCTATTCTTGATGTGAGCAATCACCATTTTTTTATTCCCCATATTTTGGTTCTTAGATTAACTTTCCAGCACAAGTTACTAACAAGATACATAACTTTGTTTGGTGCAATATGGAATATTACTATATAAGTGTTGTGTAAAAAACAAGCTGCCTATGTCCTAGTCTCTACGAAGCATGGGCGTAAGCCAGGAGAGGGAGGGGCAAGCTTCATTTGGGCCTCTCTTTCCTTATTTTGGTGTTCCATTATATGAAGTTGGCCCTTTCATCTCTTTCAATCTTTATTATGGCCAAGTTTCCATACAAAATGTCACTAAGTTACCTTTTCATGTTTCATATTGTATGACATTAAGGAGATATGATGCCATGAAACGGAGTGTTATTAGTTACGGATGTCAAAGAGTTTAGCACAATTTGTCCCTGATGTTTGCCTCTTTTTTGGACGCAATCAAGTAGGTGATTGCCAGCTTGTAAAATCTTCCGGTGAGCATATTTTGTAGTCTACGACTGGTTTTTATTAGAGCTTCAATACAAAATTTAAATAGCTGAGGCGGTGTAATGTAGTTTGTTTGTTGCTGGTGATTGATCTTCAAATGAGCTAACTACTGTAGTGGATGCAGAAAAATCAAATGGAGAGTGTGCTTCACCCGGAGGTCGTTTTCACCCTTTTTCCTCACAGGGGAAGCCTCCTGGGAAGGTTAGAGATTTTGTTGGAGTATTTCAAGAGTTAAGAGGCATAAAATACAAGTTATAAGCATATGATCGACCGGATAGGTCGAAATCAAGCTTAACAAGAGAAATGGACCCAACACGGATCGTGCTAAGTATGACACGACCCATGTTGGTGTCCAGAGAGTAAGAAAAGCGTGCACTGGATCAACACGGGTCGTGTTGATCTAGCACGGGTCGTGTTGGCTTCAACACGGACCGTGTTGATCACAGTCGAGATTGAATTTCAAATCCCATGATTTATGCCTCGTGTTGAAATGAATTTGGTCATGTTCTTGGATGATATTTGCTAAGAAATCTGTCATGATTTCTCATTAATATCATTCAAACATAATCCCTTGGATTATGCCCCATGTAATTGGAAGGTTTGACCACCTTATGACTCCAAAGTTTTCCTATATAACGAGGATGAATTCACCATTCATCCACACCCTCATCATCCATCTTCTGCTTCCTTTCTAGAGAGCATTCAACACATTCTTAAGGTGTTGACTGTAGCAACTCTTTGAGTCCTTTGAGAAATCTTGTAACTTTGCTTACAAGAAGTTAGGTTTTACCCTTGAGTCGTTTCACGGTCTAGTGAATAAGTCTTAAGGGGATACGGGCTTGCCCTCGACTCCTAGCCACCCAAGTGATCCCCCATCTTCCGTGGTTACTCTATTCCATCTCATTGTTCTTTCCACAACAATCTTAAGACTTATCCACGATGTCTCACTCCTTGAGAGATATGACTAACAACTTTCAAAAGTTGGATAAGTTTGAGGGGATCGATTTCCGTAGATGGCAAAAGAAGATGCAATTCATGTTCATCACTCTCAAAGTGGTGTATATGCTCACCCAAGACGTTCCGGCGGAGGGTGACGACGAGACGGCGGAACAAACAAGGCGTCGGTTCAAGATGGAGAACGACAACTACATATGTGTAGGCCACATTCTCAACGGGATGACGGATGCTCTATTCAACGTTTATCAAATCGTCGTATCCGCCAAGGAGCATTGGGAGATGCTCGAAGAAAAATACATGTCGGACGATTCTACAAGTAAGAACTTTCTCGTTAGCCAATTTAACAATTTTAAGATGGTTGAAGGTAGAAAAGTTCTTGACCAATTGCATGAAATTCAACATATATTAAGCAATTTTGTTCAACATAAGATCCACATAGATGAGGCCTATATTGTATCTTCAATAATTGGCAAGCTCCCCCCTTCATGGAAAGAAACTAAGAGAACCTTAATGAATTCTAAGGAACCCATATCACCATCTTCGTATTGAGGAGGAATTGAGAATGCAGGATGTTACCAAGGAGAATCCCTCCAAGGTGCATGTGGTTCAAGAGAATACAAGAGGAACAAAGAACAAGAATAAGTTTGAGAACAAGAGCAATAAGAAACCAAAAATGGTTTGTTGGGAATGCGGCAAGTCGGGTCACCCCAAGAGGGAATGTCCGGTTTGGAGGAAAAAGCACGGGCTTTCGAACAACAACACTAAGAATCATAGTGGTAAGAAGGAGTCCAATGGACCCTTCGTAGCTATGATTAAGGACCAAATTAATGTTGTTTCGAGCGACGATATTTGGTGGGTTGATTCGGGTGCGGCTCGGCACGTTTGCATTGATCGTTCTCTCTTCAAGACTATCCAACCCGCCAAAGAGGGGAGAAAGCTCTTTATGGGCAACAACTCCCCGGTTAAGGTGGAAGGAATAGGACAAGTTGAACTTGTATTTACTTTCGGAAAGACATTGCTTTTAAATGATGTGTATCTAGTTCCGGATATATGTAAGAATCTTGTTTCGGGTTTTCTCTTGAGTAAGTTTGGGTTTAAACAAGTGTATGAAGGGGACAACTATGTTTTGTCTAAGGGAGGGGTCTTTGTAGGCAAAGGCTATGCATGTGGTGATATGTTTAAGCTTAACGCTACAAGTGGCAATAAGAATGATGTTTCCGTTTACTTACTTGGTTCTTGTTCTTCTTTATGGCATTCAAGACTTGGACATGTTAATTATAAGAAACATAAATTCATGTCTAATCTTGGTTTAATTCCTTCTTTGGATGATAAGATAGAGAAGTGTAGAACATGCATGTTGACTAAAATCACCAAAAGTTCCTTTCCAAGTATTATGAGAAATTCTAAATTGTTTGAATTGATTCATAGTGATTTAGGAGATTTCCATAGCACTCCTTCTATAGGAGGTAAGAGATACTATGTCACTTTCATTGATGATTATTCAAGATATTGCCAAGTTTTTCTTCTACATTCAAACGATGAAACTTTAGACAAGTTTAAAATATACAAGACTAAAAGTGAGTTACAATGTGAGGCCCAAATAAAAAGATTAAGATCCGATAGGGGTGGTGAATTTTATGATCCAATTTATTTTCAAAGTTGTGGTGTGGTGCATGAGGCTACAGCACCTTATACACCCCAACAAAATGGTGTGGCCGAAAGGAAAAATAGGACTCTAAAAGAAATGGTTAATTCCATGCTATCTTACTCCGGTTTAAGTGAAGGTTTTTGGGGTGAAGCCTTATTAACGGCTTGTTATTTTTTAAATAGAGTTCCTATCAAAGGGAACCTTAAGACCCCATATGAACTTTGGAATAAAAGAAAGCTAACTCTAAAACATTTTAGAGTATGGGGGTGTCGGGCCATCGTAAGGGTCCCGGAACCAAAGAAAAGAAAATTGGGTGAAAGGGGAATTGAATGCATCTTTATAGGCTATGCCTTTGAAAGCAAAGCCTATAGGTTTATGGTCATTGAACCAAATAACTACATAACGGTGAACACCGTAATAGAGTCAATAGATGCAATATTTGATGAGACTCGATTCTCTTCAATTCCTAGACCCAAGGATGTCACTTATGACATGTTTCCAAAGGATGTTATTCAAGAGACTCAACAAGATGTTGAGGAAATAAGGAGGAGTAAGAGGATAAGGAAATCCAAAAACTATGGATCGGATTTCGTTGTCTACCTAGTAGAGGGAGATAGGAGCTTTATCGAGCATAAGACTCCCTACATCTACAATGTAGATGAGGATCCTAAAACTTTCAAAGAGGCCAATGGAGTCATAAGATGCTTCCTTTTGAAAGGAAACGGTACAAGATGAGATAGACTCTATTAAGGAAAATAATGTTTGGATTTTAGTATACTTACCACCGGGATGTAAACCTATTACATCAAAATGGATCTTTAAGCGCAAAAAGAAAGTAGATGGTACCATAGAAAGGTTTAAAGCCCGGTTAGTAGTAAGGGGCTTTACCCAAAGATGGTATTGATTACTTTGATACTTATGCACCCGTGGCTAGGATTGCAACTATAAGAGTACTTATAACTTTAGCCACTATCCATAAGCTAGTAATCCACCAAATGGATGTCAAGACGGCATTCCCGAATGGAGAACTAGAAGAGGAGGTGTATATGGAACAACCTAAGGGATTTGTTGAAAGGGGTGATGAGAATAAAGTGTGTAAACTCATAAAATTTTTGTATGGTCTAAAGCAAGCACCTAAGCAATGGCATCATAAATTTGATGAAGTAGTGCTTGGATTTGGTTTTAAGATTGAGTCGGACAAGTGTGTTTATTCTAAGTTTAAGAATGGAAAGGGGGTGATTATATGCCTATATGTTGATGACATGTTGATATTTGGTACCGACATGGGACAAGTTGAGAAAACTAAGAGTTTTCTATCCGCTAAGTTCTCTATGAAGGACTTGGAGAAGCGGATGTGATACTTGGTATCAAAATCATTAGAAATAATGATGGAATAAGTCTAACACAATCACATTATGTGGAAAAAGTGTTAAGGAAGTTTCATAAGAGCTCCTATGTGGCTACTACCCCATTTGATCCAAGCATCAAACTAAGTAAAAACGATGGTAGGCCTATTGCCCAATTGGAGTATGCTAAAGTCATAGGTAGCTTAATGTATGCTATGACTTGTACAAGGCCGGATATAGCTGTTGCGGTAGGGAAGCTTAGTAGGTTTACTAGCAACCCAAGCAAAGAGCATTGGCGAGCCGTTAAGAGGATTTTGGGATACTTAAAACTTACCCAAAACTATAGCTTGCGGTTTAAGGGAGAACCTTCGGTCTTAGAAGGATACTCCGATGCAAGTTGGATAAGCGATAAGGATGATTACACCTCAACTTCCGGTTGGGTGTTTCTTTTTAGTGGATGTGCTGTTTCATGGGGTTCTAAGAAGCAAGCATGCCTTTCGAATTCCACCATGGCTTGTAAAGAGGTGGAATGGCTACGAAATCTGTTGTTGGAGATTCCTTTATGGAAAAAGCTCATGCCTCCAACAACTCTTTATTGTGACAACAATGCCACAATTGCAAGTGTGTATAATCGTGTCTACAATGGCAAGTCAAGGCACATTGGGTTACGACACGCTTATGTCCATCAACTCATTAAGGATGGAACTATAGTGGTAAGCTATGTTAAGACAAGTGAGAAATTGGCTGATCCTTTCACCAAAGGATTGAACAAGGAATTGGTGATAAACACATCACGAGGGATGGGAGTTAAACCAATCAAATAATTATCATCAACGAAGCTCCAACTCACGCTTGACACCTCTTGTGAAGCCTTGAGTTCAATGGTCGACAACGTTGGATGATAATGGGAGCATCAAAGGTTTTCAAGTTCAATTCATCCCAAGTATAAGTTGATGCTTAAGTACCGTAATGTTCAAGAGGTTTGAGTCTATGACTCATTAATAGACTTTGAATCGATGAGATGGGGAGCTCTATTATGGGGCGTAAAAGTCTGCCTATGCGAGGACATGAAGTGGGCCGCTTCGGATAGCCTAGAGCTGGGCTTGATGGTTCTCGCGGAGGGTATGGGGCACATGGTCGGTTGTAAAATAGTGTCTTTGTTTTAAGCAAGGTTTTGGGTTGTGTGTGTGATATGTATCCAATTAGTTAAATAAGAATGTAATAGTTCAAGGACTTGTCTACTTTTGCATTCAAACTAATTGAATTTACATACACTAAGTGAAGGTTCAAGTCGTGAGACACTTTCGCAACGCATAACAACTCCTCGATTTCTTGGGTGTTGAATCTTTCTAGAAGTCGCCATGTATGGCGGGGGTATTTGATGTATTTTGGCCCATGCCAAATACATTCCTAAAGGCCCAAATCAATTTCCAAGAAACAAGACAAGCTATGGAGGAAAGCATGAGCATAGAGGCCCATAGGCCCATACGTATTGTGTGCTCATTATGGCAAGAGGATGTCCAAACATCCTAGGGTCTACAAATCCACGCCAAACTAGCCCAAGAAAGGCCCCAAGGTCACGTCCAAGAAGCCCAATTTCATCACATTTGATCTTTTTGGATGTACTTTTATTTTATAGCTTTTATTATTTTTGGTGTGTTTTATTTAATTAGGAGTTAGATAAATCTAGAACATTCTAAATTGTTCTAGAATGTTCTAGTAGAGTAAGTTAGGCGTGTGATAGGAGTAGATTAGGCCTCAAGTTATGTAATCCTAGATTAGGATGGCTTATTTTGTAACTAATCCATCTTGGATTAGGAAAACCAAATCAAACTAGGATAAGGTGATTGTAACCATCTCCCCTTAGGATAAGGAATCCTAATCCAAGAGGAAGATGGAGTAGTAGTAGGCGTGTGGCAGGCTTGGCTTGCACGCCAAGCTAGGGCTTATTAGAAGCCCTGGGTTCAAGTCTAGTATAAATAGCCTAGGCTTGTAATCTTTTCAGAACAGCAGAAATATGAATCCCCTTAAGCTTTTAGCTTTCCCTCGAGTGTTTGGATAAACCCTTAACCCCACTTCTATTGTATCTTGGTTTGGTACCCAAGTGGTTTAGGAAGAACTTGATCCTAGGTTGCGGTCTAGATCAAGAAACCCTAGGTTGTCCTTCTTGTGGATTCAAGTAGGAAACCTAGCTCTATCCCCATTATCTTTCTATCTAATAGAAGATAATATCTACCCCCATCTCCCCACCTTTCCAATGCCACTCTCTCCCTCCATACTCCCTCAAATTCGTCCACCTCCTTTCCCTTCTCACAAAATAGCTCAACCAACTCCCTCTCCCCATAACAAACTCATAACAACTTTCTCTCTCCTCCAACAGCCTCCCAACTCTCATCCTCCCTTCAAACCTCACGCCACTCCCCTCTTTTCTCTCCCAAAGTTCACGTCAACCCTCCCCTTTTCACCATCCAAGAATCAACCTTTTCCCATTCAAGATTCAACCCTTCTTGAATCTTGAAACCGCAAAAGCCCTCACGGCAAAATTCCCTCCCACTTTTCCCTTACCTCACGTGAACCACCCTAACTCTAGCCTTAATTTCATGTGAAGCCTCCCACTCTTAGATCGTTTGCACGTCTCCCCTATGATGTGTAATTGATCAACCGTACTTTTGATCCCATTATACATCAGTATTTTTACCCAAGTGAGGGATCTCGGGCTATTTCAAGTGGTACTCTTGAAATGGCGGGGGATTGTTGGAGTATTTCAAGAGTTAAGAGGCATAAAATACAAGTTATAAGCATAGGATCGACTGGATAGGTCGAAATCAAGCTTAACAAGAGAAATGGACCCAACACGGATCGTGCTAAGTATGACACGACCCATGTTGGTGTCAAGAGAGTAAGAAAAGCGTGCACTGGATCAACACGGGTCGGTTGATCCAGCACGGGTCGTGTTGGCTTCAACACGGACCGTGTTGATCTGACACGATTCGTGTTGATCATAATCGGGATTGAATTTCAAATCCCATGATTTATGCCTCGTGTTGAAATGAATTTGGTCATGTTCTTGGATGATATTTGCTGAGAAATCTGTCATGATTTCTCATTAATATCATTCAAACATAATCCCTTAGATTATGCCCCATGCAATTGGAAGGTTTGACCACCTTATGACTCCAAAGTTTGCTTATATAAGGAGGATGAATTCACCATTCATCCACACCCTCATCATCCATCTTCTTCTTCCTTTCTAGAGAGCATTCAACACATTCTTAAGGTGTTGACTGCAGCAACTCTTTGAGTCCTTTGAGAAATCTTGTAACTTTGCTTACAAGAAGTTAGGTTTTACCCTTGAGTCCTTTCACGGTCTAGTGAATAAGTCTTAAGGGGAGACGGGCTTGCCCTCGACTCCTAGCCACCCAAGTGATCCCCCATCTTCCATGGTTACTCTGTTCCATCTCATTGTTCTTTCCACAACAGATTTGCCCTATGCCGGATGTTCCGAAGAAAGACTTGTTGTGATGTATCACACACACATTCTTCATTGTTGTCTATTAGGAGGCTGGCATCAACAGGGGAAGCTAATCAGGACTAGTGCTTGCACTTGTGGGAATTATTGGTGTGCTGGATTTCTGATTTTTGATGTTTGGTTTTTCAATTAAATGTTATGAGGGCTTATGTTTTTTTTCTTTAATTTACTTAGTCTAGTCAACCTAAGTAAATGTATGAATGATTTGTATTTGTACTTTTATTTTTTTATTTAACTGGCATTGTTTCCAATTAATATCTAATTTGTGTGTGTATATGTGTGTGTACGTATGTGTATATATATATATATATAATAAAATTTTTAAAATTAAAATCTACATTGCAGGAAAAAAAACTCAAGAAAACAAAGTAATCATTTTTTTTAAAAAAAAAATTCTTTGTGACGGAAATTTCCATTGCAAGAATTTTTTTATTTTTTTATTTTTTGTGAGTTATTGCGACGGAATCAAATTTCGTCGCATGGTCCGTCACAAGGTCTGTCGCAAAGGCCTTGCGACGAGGCTTTTTGCGAAGAAAACATTCCGTCGTGAGGTCCGTCACGAGGTCCCAAAATTCCGTCGCACCTTTGTATTTTTCCGTTGTAAATTCCGTCGCAATATGACAAGTTTTTAATAATTGAGAGGCAACTAAAAGAGAAAATGTTGTTTTTTTTTCTGGCCATTGGTATATGGTCCATGGGTTATTAGACACCCTTCTGACATTCTCACCTAAACTCCCTTCTCACCGTATCTATTCCCATATATATATATATATATATATATATATATATATTTGGACAAATCAATGAGATTTTTGCATAGACAAAATCGAGTACCAGATACTCGGGCATACCCGAGGGGCCATAACAATAGGACCGACCCAGGATCAAAACAACTAAAACACCAAAACCAACATCAGCAAGTAATCTGAACAAACAACAAGCTAGTATAGCCTCAAATTTATATCAGACTTAATAGCAAGACAAACAAAAGCGAGATCACGGGAGACATTTTGATGAAGCCTCCTATTTGTCTCCGCCCATATATGGTAAATAATGACTGTCAACACCAAACGCTCTTTCTTCCCTTTAAAGCCACCATTCTCCCAATCTGGACAATTCCATTTATCCCAAAGAGGAATACAATCAAACATAGCTTTCCAAACATCCACACCAACCTGAATAGCAAAGCTACATTCAAAAAAGAGATGAGCATTCGACTCAGATTGGCACTGACATAAGAAGCATCGGTTAGCCATTTGCAGGCCAAACTTTTGGAGTCTGTCAAGGGTAGACAGCCTACCACTAACTGCCATGCAGGTTATAAACCCACACTTAGGAATCCTGAGAGAATTCAAAATCATTTTGTGCCAATGCACAACTTGATGATGACTCTTTACAAAGTCATACCTCACCTTGATACTATACATCTTCTCCTTTGATAACAAATCCTCAAACAGGGGAAGAAGAATGTCTCTTGCCTTAAGAAGGCGCCTCCAATACCAACAACCATTTTGTTTGATTTCACAACAAAGGATCGAACTCTTCTTGATATATATATGATGGATCCACCGAATCCACAAGGCTTCCTTGTTACTAAAGATTTGCCATAGCAAACTCCCCAAAGCAGCCACATTCCAAGCTTGGGCATCACGAATGTTAAGACCCCCCTCTTTCTTGAATAAACAACATGTATCCCAAGAAATAAGAGGACTTCTAGAGTCCGAGCCCCACAGAAATCCACGACACAGTTTTTCAATTGAAACAATAACATTCTTCGGAATAATAAAAATTTGAGCCCAATATGTATGAATAGACATAAGAATGCTAATAATCAATTCGACTCTACCTGCATAGGTGAGTTTCCTAACCGCCCATCCTTGAATCCTTTTACTCATCTTCTCTATAAGAACAACACAATCATGCTTGTTCAAACGAAAAGGGAGATGGCCCTCTTTGAAGTTCAACACAGACAGTATCCTTTCCTTTTCCTCCATATCAACATGAGCAAAAATGATATCAAATTTTGAAGCATTTGGAGTAATCCCAGAAGCATTTGAGAAATGGCTCAAAGCGTCAGATAATGCCACCGCACTATCAGTGTTACCATGACAAAACATAAGAAGGTCATCCGCAAAGCATAAGTGTGTCAATTTCAAACCAGAACAAAACTGGTGAAGTTTAAAATTTGGCACATCAGTGTAACTTTTAATGGTCCTGTCCAAATAATCGATGACAATAACAAACAAAAGTGAGGATATAGGATCACCTTGACAGAGCCCACGACCACTCCCAAAATAACCATATGAAGAACCATTAAATCCCACTGAAAATGTAGCTGAGGACACACAGGTCATCACAAGCTCAACAAACTTCCATGGAAAGTTCAGAGCAAGTAATATATTCCGAAGAAAATCCCAATCAACAGTATCATATGCTTTTTGGATATCCACCTTAAAAAGACAGCTCGGCTGGGCACCCTTCCTGTTGTAAAACCTGATAATATCTTCAGCAATTAGTATGTTATGAAGGATAGATCTTCCTTCAACAAATACCGCCTGAGAAGAATCAATAATATCAGGAAGAACCTCCTGGAGTCTTGTGCAAAGGATCTTAGTAATAGCCTTGTATATAACATTGCAGCAAGCAATAGGCCTTAAGTCTCCAACTCTAATTGGATTGTTCACTTTAGGCACCATTGTAAGCAGCGTACAGTTGACCTCTTTCAAAAGCTTGTCAGATAAGAAGAAGCTTTTAATAGCAGCAATAACATCTACACCCAACGTAGACCAAGAAGACTTGAAGAAAGAGGCACTAAAACCATCAGGCCCAGGGCTTTTAGAACTATCCATATCAAAGAAAGCCTTCTTTACCTCAGCATCAGTAACAGGCTTCAGGAGAACACCATGTCGGTTACTGTCGAGTCTCTTCCCTCTAGAAACAATGTCAAATCTCACTTTCCCTAAACAGTCACGTTTAGAAAAGAAAGATGCAAAATGGTCAGCCAAAAAAGAACCAATATCCTCCTCAGTCTGCAATAGAATACATTCATTATTTTCCAGAGAAATGACTCTATATATATACATACATACATATATATATATATATATATATATATATATATATATATATATATATATATATATATATATATATATATGTATATATATATATATATATATATATATATATATATATATATGTATATATGTATATATATATATATGAATCTTTAATTGCTAAACAAAATTATATTAAAGTTCTATCATTTATCTATCATTAATCCTCGTATAATATATTAATCTCATAATAATGGCAATTTTAAAATAATTGATAGAATATTACTTTTGTACATAACAATAATAATACAAAAAAAGGAGTAGTGAAATGGTAATTACTCTTATCTTCTATGTTCATCACCAAGGTTCAAATCTTAGTGGAATTAAAATGTTTTCAATTAATTTATTTTTTGATTGACAACAATTATTCAGGTTCAGAAGAAGGTCAGGAGCAACCAAACCTCCCAAATTTCACTATCTGGGTATGGATTTCCCTTATGTTTGTTTTTGTTTCAATATATTTAATAGATAATAATAAAGATACTATATGTTGTTATTGAACTGGGGTTTTCTTAGTTATCGTTTACACTTGTTTTGTTTATTTTTATTTTTACAGGATGAACGGATGATATACTAAGGATTCAAAGAGTTACACATGTCCTGACAAACCAGATCAACTGCTGGGAATGTCCCGACAATGTTCGATATAAAAGGAGATTAAACCAAAGTAATATAGTAATTATATGTCTTGCTAGAGACCTCTATAATTAGTAATTGAATGTGTTTAATTATAACTATATTATTTGGTCCTACTGGGTCACAAGTCAGTGCCCTGGAACAATGTATGTAACCTAAATAATATTGTATTATGTTTAGAAATGTAACGCCCCGGAAATTCAATTATAGAAAAGTCAAAGTCAAAGTAACGTTAACGGAAAAATTTCAACGGAAGTCTCAACTCTTATTGGGGCGTCACTGCCGTATCCCCGAAGGAATACAAGGCAAAAAGGGAAACTAATAACCGTTCAACTATAACAAACTGAACAACTTCAAACTTAGAAAATAAACTCAATAATGACTAACTTCAAGTCTTTCTGTATAGAAACATAACACAACTAATAAGAACTAAGCATGTCAAGCCTCACTGCTAATTCCCGATCCTAGCATATTGGTCATCACCTGAAAACAAAATATTTCAAAAATGAGGGGGAAATCTCAATAATGTCTACCCCTAACGTTAAAAACATGTTAAGTTCATTTCAATTCATTTTCATATTTCTTAAACTTCGCATAAAGCTCGTTGCTCCGTAAGGTCGTCAGCACTTCTTTCAGGTGGTTCGCATGCTCCTCCCGTGTTCCTGAGTACACCAATAATGGCCAGATTTCCATGGGGTGCTCTTTAGGCACTATCTTTGTATTTTTCCCTGGTGTGCACTATGGCACGATTAAGCATGTGGTGCTCTAAAGCACGATAACACGTGGGCGGAACCTTTATTAAAATTTTTAGAAACTTGGAACCTTGACCTCGGGTTCTTAAAAAAACGGGATCTTTATCCACCTTCTAATCATAACTTAAACTCATCCTTTGAATAAGAATTGTACTTGTAAGGAAATTTATTCATGGAATACCGTTAACATCCAAAGAATGGAAAATATTGTAAACGTTTCTCACATAGAGGGTACGTAACATAAATACTTCGAATAACTGTAAAACTATCCTGATAAATCGACCTTAAATACTCAAAAATCCATGAGATCTTGTATACATTTTTGAACATAAATCATGACACTTTACATATAAACATGGATAATATAAAATAAATTAGCACTTAACATAGATAATTCATTCATGATATTATGCATAAAGTCAGGCAATATACGTACCTGAAGAATCAAGAACACGTACGGAACGAGCAGAGACTTGAACAGTGGTGCAACGATCTTCTTGAAGGGACTTAAAAGAAAAGAAATCATGAATTAGGTCCTAACTTAGGTGGTATCATGGATGAATAACATAATGAATTTTTCTAGGAATATTTATAATGAACTCGATTTCTAAGGCGTACTCGTAAGGTCATATCTTATCCCACAAATATTGGATCATGGCATAAAAGGACTTTTCGGAAAGCTTTGAATATACACTCCAACTTTGTAGTTGACCATGAAAGCTAGAAACGTGGCTAATAAGGGTAAAAACTAACATCTTTACAAGCTACCCATAATCATAACCATTTAAACTTCAATTATTCGGAAAATTGTAACTCGAGCTCTACTTATCGGTTCGGAACGGGTAAGCTGTCTATGGAAAGCTCGTAATGCATACTTCAAATTCTATTTATAACCACAAGTTGATTTGAGCATGAAAAAGGGTCGGATTGTGGCCCAGAATACAGGCAGTCACAATAATGTAGTTTCTGGAAAACTCATATTTTTGTCCTTCAATTAGAAGCCCATAACTTTCTCCCGATATCCTATGAACACATACCATAGCATTCTGGAAAGCTCAGAATGTCCTCTAAAACGTTTATGTTCAGCCCTCAAACCATAGCAACCTCTAGTTAATCGAAAAACACCCATCTTTATACTGACATCAGAAATTCCCAGTTTTGCGCGGCTTTACAAATTTGGTTATAAATCCTAATATACTCGTCGAAACGACGAACCGTAAAACCGGGTGTTAGCTAACACTTTTATCTACTTAATAATGACATAAGATAGCCCAGAATCACATTCCTCATTTTCTGGAAAATCCACTTTTCAACCAGATTGCAATAGCACTTCATAAATTCCCTTGCATGCATGTTTAACTCACTAATTCACCTTAATCACTTTCCAAGTCATGTCTTCCATCCAAGAACACAAATTTCCAGAATTACAATCATCAAGAAAACCCTCGTTTGAGTTCGAATTAGGTGCATGCAAGGCAAATTCCACATACTTTAAGTCTTCCATATAAAATTGAACATGCATCCGTACAAGAACTCACTCACTTCATCAATTTACTCACTTAAACCATATCTACTCACATGCATCTACCTTTTAACTATAACTTAATCTTTCATAAGAATTTAAACCTCCTAAATCACATGCATGTCATAATCTATCAAGACAATACCAATTAAAAACACAATAATCAATTTTTCTTCATAAACTTACCCAAGATTTCTCCCTTTGGTGCTTGAATTCCTTCCCTTTTTACTTGGTGAACTCCAAAACTAATTGATTTACCTCTGAAACAACATAAAAAAATCTCTTAAAAATCAGATTGTACCCATGATTCTCATAAAGAAAACAAGAGAAGAGAAGAGGAATTAGATTACTCTTGTTAAAGGAGGAAAGAATGAGGGAAGATGATGATGGAGGTGTGGCATGGTGGCCGGAAAATGGCCGGAAAAAGCTCCGTCGGCGGCTGGCTGGTGGCGGCAGTGGGTAGCAGCAGGGGCAGTGGTGGGGTGGCCTGGTGTGTTGGGCAGATGGAGAGACACAAGAGAAGGAGGGAGCAAGAGATGAGAGTTGTAGTTGTGTTTGAAAAATATACTAACTCCACCCAATATCATCTATATTTATATATACATGCATATACTCTTAAGGCCCAAAAGAGAGCACTCCCTCTTCCCTTCCTTGACCTAGCCGGCCATATGGCCCAAACACAAAATTTATCAATTTTAATTCTCCCCTCTTATATTCATATTTCCCTAATTCCTTAAATTACCAAAGTTCATTCAACCGTAAAAAGTTATCGAAACCCAAATAAATATATCTAACACCTCCATAAAATTCCTCATAGTTATAACCTTAAATTAATTCGGATAAATAAGGCCCCGGTACATCGGTCTCGGTAAAAGAATTCATGAATGATGAGAACCACCATAAAAATTATCGGTAGCGATTTGTTTTTCCAAGAAAGAAAATTAAATTGAATTGTTGATGATCGTTGCACTGTTCAAGTCACGCAAAACATACATTGGGTTAGAAAAATGGAACACGCGGTTTAAATAATCATGATTTAATTTTAACCTTGATTATTTAAACTAATTAATACGTATTAGGGGGTGATTTTCTTCGGGTTATTACAGAACATCAGGGAACACAAGGAAACCAATACCACCCATTATCATAGCCCACACGGCTTACTCGAGCCTTAGGAGCCTTGTCTGTTAGGGCTGGGGTTCTTCAAAAACCCAGTGCTGGAAACTGAGTATGTTCACTAAGGCCAAGTTTCTCCTTTATGCCTGACCTCGAGCCACCAAAACCCTTACATATAGACCTCTGAAGTTCCCCTAGAGCCTTTCTTACAAATATGCTTCTAAGTAGCTAAATGAGGGTTACAAAACCCCCTGATGTACTACTTATACATTCCATTAGGGCTGAGGATCTGCTTGGAATATCATGCATTGAGATCAAACCCAAGGAATCATCTTGAACCAAGGTTGAGGTACCACTACAAAAAAAAAATGGTTTTTACCAACAAGGCTTATCTGTTGGTAAAAGTACAACATCTGTTGGTATAAGGTTTTACCAACAGATAATTATCTGTCACTAGACTGTTGGAAATAAACCTGATTGTAAAATTATTACTTACAAAGATTGTGTTCTGTTGGTATTGTTAACTAATGCCAACAGCTTTGTTATGTTGTTATTGGAAATTCTATACCAACAGTTAATGTCTGTTGGAAATACATCACCTTTATCAACAAAAATTTTAAATGTTGGGGAATGCATTTTTAGGCGGTTAAAATATTTCCACACTTTATCTGTTGGCAATACATTTCTCAACCAATTAATAGGCATTATCCAACAAATACATCTGTTGGGTATACAATTGACACAAATATATGACTACAATATATGGTACCCCCTTTATACACAAGCAATTAATTTAGTCACAATATAAGAAAACTTTGAAATTTTATTCATTGGATCTTTTCAATTGTTAAATACATAATGTATAAATTGAATTTTCACTCAATCAAGTGAAAGTACCAAAATGAAATTCAACAGCTCATCAAATCAAATTTGACAATATAAAAGTAATATTTTAAACAAAAAGTAGAGCCTAAGTCTTATATTTTCCTTCTACATTTTCTTCAATGATGTCTTCGTAAAATTCATTGTCACCGACCTAAAGATCATCTTCAAACAAATTGTAAAGATCTTCTTGTATCTCCTGCAAATTTGCAAGAAGTCAAATTCATAAAACCGAGGGCCGAGTTCTACGTCAAACTTTACCCACTCATACCTACAACAGACAAGACACATTAATTGGGTTGAGTACAAGCCTAAAACTGCTCAAAAAAACAACAAAAACAACATTTGCCAATGTGCGTGTGTTAGTGAGATAGATATATAGAGAGAGAGCTTACTTTTTGTAGGAAGACAATGATAAGCATGGGCTCTGTCATAGCAACAACACTTGGGGTCTATAGTCTGAGCAACCCACACTATTTGTCATTCAGAACTTGAACCACAGGCTACACACATTAGGGGGATTTGATTCAGGTTTGTTCAAAGAGGCACAAGAATCAAGTCACTATCTAGAATTAAGAATTTATGCAGTTAAAAGGAGAGTGAGAGACTGAGAGGGAATCAAGTAGGCAATCACCCATATTGAACTCCATTTTGTCCACTAGATTGTCCTCAATCATCGTAAGGACCACCAATCAGTCAAAATTTCAAAAGAACACATCATAATAGTGAGACCTCATTAAGTAAAAGAACTCATCAGAAGCAAAATAAACAAAAGGGGGGAAGATGGTACCTTAAATAGTTTCTATATTTGTCGTGAAAAAATGCTACCAAATGCTTTACATCAAAAGTATATTAAGCAATCACATTAGAAGCAAGCAACGCAGGCACAAAAGAACACATAAAAATAACTTTACGTTTGATGTGAATAGTTGATACATTTACCAAAGAACACACCCAGAGCACAAGAACACTTCAAATGTACCTTGTTAAGCAATAACAAAAAAATTTACTACATTTCTCGTGAGGAAAATGTCACCTAAAGGCTTTATATGTTGTAGTGAGACCTCATTAAACAAAAGAACACATTAGAAGCACATCAATATACTAACAAGACAGCAATCCCTTTCAGAGAGAAAAAGTGGAGAGGAAAAAGGGGGAAGATGGTACCTTGAATAGTTGCTAAATTTCGTATCAAAAACACAATTCATTGCAGTAGATCGGCCTACTGCAGTGGTCGCCTTTGAAATTTGCTATCGAAATTCTGATTGAGAACATTCTCAACAAAAATATCATGAGTAATGTATAATTTTCCAAAATAATTGACAGTAACTTTACGTCCATGTGGGAGAGTAACAGACATAGACTCTTATTTTAAATTAGATTTATCGTTGCACATACGTATGGTAACTAGCCTTAGAGTCGAGGATTCAAATATTACGAGACAATAAGCAAGTATGTACAATAGCTATTAGCATGAATAACATTTGAAAAATATGAAAGTAAGGAACCTGGAATAAATAGACTACTGAGTATGACACTCAAGTATTTGAAGAATGTGTCGAGTCGATCTGATCTTGATTGAGTTAGAACAAGCAAAGGCTGAGGCTCATGAGCTTATTGCATGCTGGGATTCATTGCAAATTAGAATTAATGTACATCCTCTAATTATAGGCAAGAAAAGCTGGAATTCAACAACTTGCTTGGAAGAGCCAAACTAATCTACACCCTAGATATCATCAATTTCTATTTATTGTCCCTTACCTCATAATGTTTAACAAAAATGCGAACAAATGGACAATTCAAATCCAAATTGTTGAGCTCCCTAATTTGACCATTCCCATCCTTAAATTAGTTCTCAGTTTGTTGAAGTACACTTTTTCAATCCTATCCTTAGAATACCCACATTTCTCAACAAACTCAACCAAATCATCACACTTAGATAATCAGGGTCTATATCAAACTCACTCGCCTCATACTCATTGTAAATAAAGTGTGAATTTTTCACAAACTCTCCTTCTTGAAAGATATGTAACTTACCCATTCTATAAGGCCAAAAAAAAAACAACAAAAAGCACCAAAAGTTTGCAACTTCATGGACTTTTCAACAAGAAGTAGAGCTTCAATGGTTTATTTGGATAACCCTCTATTACAGAGCCCTAGACCTTGACAAAGAATTCAAAAATTGTGCCTTAGGCCAACAGTTGAGTTGTTGTCGTGTGATCGTGAGGTCACGGGTTAATTCCCCGGTTTCCCTTTTGGCAAACACGCACAACATTCGGGGGTTGGAGTTGTGAAATGGAGGTAACTAATTGGTGATCAACAAGAGGGTTAGTTCTTGGTGTATTTATTTTTATTAACTAAGGTAGTAATTAACCGGATTATGGGGTTATAATTTTTAATTTTATTTTTTTGTACGTTTTCAATGGCAAATTAAGAGGCTTTACCTTTAGTAGCCGGTTAAATAGGTGTCTCGCATGTCTTAATGGCAATAGATAAATTGGTAATACAATTCCCGTATTTGTTTTACGGGAATTGTAAAATATGAGGTATTCGAAACGAGAATAGAAAACTCTAAGCTTCCATTAAACTATTATATGGGAAAAGAGTGATAATTCATACCAAGAATTCATAGTTTATCTTAGATACCAATATTGTCCTCACATTTAAATAATATCATCGATACTACCTCAACCTATTTAAATTAATTAAAAGTATTTTAATATATATATTTTATTCCTAATTTTATTTCCATTTTGACTTACCATGTAACAAATAAGAAAATTACAAGTTGATAAACACATAGTCACATACCAATTTCTATTCCCACGGAGCCTTCTTATTCACATTCTAGTTTCTAACTAATAGTGAGATGCCCGTCCTACGGACGGGGTTATTTCTTGTACTCTGTCTGTTTGTGTATGTGTCTTCCAAATTTATTAATACTTATTTGTAATTAATAATTTTTATATAATATTTTTATATAAAAAGTAATATTATATTTTTTATTAAAAAATTAATGGTATTGATTTATATAATTAGAGTCTATTAAATTCATAGATAACTTCAGTTTATCAAAAGTTACCAGATTTATCTAAATTTACTAATATTTTTTTTTTTAAGGAAAATCGCCACACGAGTAAAATTATTCATTCAAATTCAGAAAATAAGAAATGTCATCACAAAGTCATAAAAATGGATAGAGTATTTGGTAGTACCTTTATTTTATTGTGTAACACACTAATTACATTAGGAAAATCAATTAATATTTGTAATGAGAAGAAAAATTTATAAATTATCAAAAATATCTTTAAAAACACTATTTAAGCGAGGTGAAAAAAGAAATTATTAGAAATAGAAAATGTAGTAGTTGTCGGAATTATAACAGTTTGACAATTTTACAAATGAAAGGCGTCAAAGAAAATTAGGGAATATAGAAAATAGAAATATTAAAATCCAATTTAATTTCCTTCTATTTCTACATAGATACAATTAACAAATACTATCCTCTTTCTCTATTAACTGTCGTTTCGTACATATTGCGTATTTAATATTTCTTTTACTGAGGATTTCTTATAATATATTTTTATTTTATCACATAATTACTATGTTGTACTATTATGAGTTATGACAATACTTTTCATTACGAACATAGACAGTACTTCGTATAATAAAATATTTTATATATTAATAAATTAATGATAAAATTTTTAAATTTGATCGTCGCATAAATTAGGTGACAGTTAATATGAGATGATAGAATAATTCTTTTTAAAAGAGCTTTCGTTGGACTTATTTAAACTTTAAAATTTCTACTTCGTAGCTAAGTATTGATCTAACATAATCAACCATGTTCTTTAGTTGAGTTAAATCTAACTAACTTAACTTAACTTATCTTTACCTAACTTATCCTAACCTAACTTCGTAAAAAACACTAAAACCAAAAACAATTTTTTTTAAAATAAAAAAAAAGTTCAAATAATATTATTTGAATCTGAAATCAATCCATTTTTTCTAATACCTATAACTTTTTCATTTATTTTCCTTAAAATAGTCAAATTTTATTAATAAAAATATTTCCACCCAACAACTAACTTAACTCAAACTTATCCTATCATTTTCAATCTTAACCTATCGTATCCTAACTTAACTAACCTAAACTGAACCTAGCCTGACAAAAGAACAGGGTCACAATTTCCTATATGAATTTTATTTAAGTGGTGAATGAAATTCACACTTGAACTAATAAAAACTAAAATACTTTTAGTTTTTCTTAGATCAATTAGAAATTAGAAAAGGAGAAAAATCAATTACTATGTCTATTTTTTAATTTGAATTTTTTATTAATTTATCTCGTTTCAAATTATTTATCATTTTACAATTTTGATAATATATTGCTTGTTAATTTTCTTATTTTATGCATAACCCTCCTGTTCTTTTATGCAGTACCGCAAGTTATCGTATCGTAATTTACGGCAACCTACCGCAACTCACCACAAATTACTATTTACCTTTTTATTTAATATATTTCCACAAAATCTACAAAATTATTTCCACAACAACTTACCGTAATCCACCGCAACTCATGTTGGAAATATTTCAAGAGTATAAGACAATTATATAGCCTAAGGAATAAAGTATATCAAGTATAAGGATCATATATAAGTAAAACACTAAGAATATGATCAACACGGGTGAAACAGGAAGCAACACGGGTCGTGTTGTCTTCTAGAGAGCAAGGAAAACTTTCATGGGTTCAACACGGGTCGTGTTGGAACAACACGGGTCGTGTTGCACCCAACACGGACCGTGTTGAATGCCAGGATTGTTTTAAATACTAACGGCTATATGATTTTGTGTAATTAGTGTTTGATATCGTTATTAAGCACGATTATTATGAGATTGCAACAGCTATATGACTTGACTTGGTCAAGGTCAGTTTAAGGGTATAATCTCATCATTAAGACTCTTGATTGTCCTTTGACTAGGGCATCCTAAGTGGGTTGGTATTCTCCTATAAATAGGAGACATCATAGGCTATTTGAGACACACCATTCTAAGCAATCACATCTTCATTCTTGTCTAGACTAGAGCTATACTTGAGTGATTCAAGAGAGAAACTATTATTCTTGAGTGTTACAAGTGCTAAGTTTTATCCCTTTGAACATTTACGGTATCGTAAATAGTTCTTAAGGAAAGTGAGTATTAAGCCACAACTCTTAACGTTATCCGAGCGAGTTTCCATTGTTTTATATGCCGTTACTCCCTTTCCTCCAACAATCTTAAGAACTATTTAGTAATGGCCTCGCTACGTGATATGTCTAGCAATTTCCAAAAGCTAGAGCGCTTTGAAGGAGTGGATTTGCGACGTTGGCAAAGCAAGATGCATTTCTTGCTAACGACACTCAATGTGGCATATGTGCTTAACATTGAGATCTCTCCCAAGGTGAATCAAGAACCTTCGGCCGAGAAGGTGACAACCGAGGAGTCTCCAAAAGAGGATGCAATCGTCAAGAGTTCCACGGGAGATGGAAGCAACGATCAAGTAAAGGTGTCCGTGGAAGATGCGGAGGCTACTCGGCAAAGGCTCAAGATGGAGAATGACGACTACATTTGTAGAGGATACATTCTCAATGGGATGAGCGACACTCTCTTCGATATCTATCAACATATGGAGATGGCAAAGAAGCTTTGGGAGATGCTTGAAGCTAAGTACATGTCGGAAAATGTGTCAAGTAAGAATATTCTTGTTAGTCAATTCATGAAATTTAAGATGGATGATAATAGGAAAATTCTAGACCAATTCCATGAGATTCAACGTATTTTAAGTAACTTCAAGCAACACAATTTGAACATGGATGAAACCATAATCGTATCCTTTATTGTTGACAAGCTACCTTCTTCTTGGAATGAAACTAAAAGGGCTATCATGCACTGGAAAGAGGCTATGTCTCTTGAAGGTTGGGCTAACTATCTTCAGATTGAAGAGGATTTACGCCTACAAGATGGTACCAAAGAGCAATCTAAGGTCCATATGGTGCAAGAGAATAAGGGAAACAAGAATAAGAGCAAGAGCCATAACAAAACTAGCAAGGGAATTCAAAAGCATAAGCAAGTTTGTTGGGAATGTGGCAAACCGGGGCACACAAAGAGAGAGTGTTACCAATGGAAAAAGAAGCATGGTCTTTTGAACAAAGATACATCTAAGGGCAAGAGTAAGGAGAAGGAACCCAATTCCTTTGTGGCCATGAATAAGGATCATATTAACATGGTATCCATTGGTTATAATGATTGGTACATAGACTCGGGTGCGTCAAGGCATGTTTGCGTTGACAAGAGTTTATTCAAGACTCTCAAACCGGCGGATGATGGTGTGAAACTCTACATGGGCAATAACCATCCGGTCAAAGTTGAAGGCATTGGGCAAGTGGAACTTGTTTTCACTTCCGGTAAATCTTTGTTTTTAGATGATGTGTATTTAGCTCCGGAAGTATGTAAGAATCTTGTATCCGGTTATCTCCTTAGCAAGTTTGGTTTTATGCAAGTTTATGATGGAGATAATTATGTACTTTCCAAGGGTGGGACTTTTGTAGGAAAGGGATATGCTTATGGAGAGATGTTTAAGTTGAATGCGAAAAGTAATAAAGATGGCATGATTTCCGCTTATATGCATGTGTCTACTTTGAATAAGTTTTTTCTATGACATGCTAGATTAGGACATCTGAACTTTTCAAAGTTGAAAGAAATGTCTAATCTTGATTTAATTCCTAAGTTGAATGATGACATAGAAAAGTGTAAGACATGCATGCTTAATAAAATCACCAAAAGTTCATTCTCAAGTATAAAAAGAACTTCTAAATTACTTGATTTAATTCATAGTGATTTAAGAGATTTTCATAGTACACCTTCAATAGGTGGTAAGAAGTATTATGTGACATTCATTGATGATTATTCTAGATATTGTCAAGTTTATCTTTTGAGTTCTAAAGATGAAACACTTGAAATGTTTAGAGTTTACAAAACTAGAAGTGAACTTCAATGTGAGACCTTGATTAAAACTTTAAGATCCGATAGGGGAGGGGAATATTATGATCCAAAGTTTTTCCAAGAAACAGGCATTGTTCATGAAACAACCGCTCCGTATACACCACAACAAAATGGGGTTGCGGAAAGGAAAAATAGAACTTTAAAAGAAATGGTGAATTCTATGTTGTCTAACTCCGGTTTAAGTAATAGATTTTGGGGTGAAGCCATGTTAACGGCTTGTTATATTTTGAATAGAGTTCCATTCAAAGGGAATTCTAGTACCCCATATGAGTTATGGAACAAAAAAAAGCCAAGTCTTAAGTATTTTAAGATTTGGGGTTGTAGGGCTATTGTAAGAGTCCCGGAACCTAAGAAAAGGAAATTAGGTGAAAGAGGAATTGAGTGCATCTTTATAGGCTATGCTCAAGATAGCAAAGCTTATGGGTTTTTGGTGGTTGAGCCAAATGAGTACATTTCGGTGACTGCCGTAATGGAATCAATAGATGCAATTTTTGATGAGACTAGGTTCTCTTCGATTCCTAGACCTAAAGAAATAACTCAAGATATTGTTCCTCTAATTGAGCCTCAAGATGAAAATCATGAGGGTATATCCATACAAGATGATCTTCCAAGTACTCATGAGGCTATTCATGATGAAGAAGATGAAAGTATTGAGTTAAGAAGGAGTAAAAGATCAAGGAAACCAAAAGACTTTGGTTCGGACTTCTATGTTTATTTAGTAGAAGGTTCAAGGGACTCAGTTGAAAGTGAGACCCTATGTATGTACAACATAGATAAGGATCCTAAAAGTTTTAAAGAAGCTATGCAATCTCATGATACTTCTTTGTGGAAAGAAGCGGTACAAGATGAGATTGATTCAATAATGGAAAACAATGTTTGGATATTGGTTGACCTTCCTCCGGGAAGTAAACCAATTACCTCTAAGTGGATCTTTAAAAGGAAAAGGGAAGAGATGGTACCGTTTAGAGGTATAAAGCTCGGTTGGCTGTAAGGGGATTTACTCAAAAGTATGGTATTGACTACTTTGATACATATGCACCGGTGGCTAGGATAGCTTCAATACGTGTATTGTTAGCGTTAGCTACTATCCATAAGCTAGTTATCCATCAAATGGATGTCAAAACGACATTCTTAAATGGAGAACTAGAAGAGGAGGTGTATATGGAACAACCCGAAGGGTTTGTTGTTGAAGGTCAAGAAAAGAAAGTTTGTAAACTTATAAGGTCCTTATATGGACTTAAGCAAGCACCTAAGCAATGGCATCAAAAGTTTGATGAAGTAGTGCTTTCAAGTGGATATAAGATCAATGAATCAGATAAGTGCATATACTCTAAGTTTGAGAATGGAAAAGGGGTGATTATATGTCTATACGTTGATGACATGTTGATCTTCGGGACCGACATGGAACAAGTTAATAAGACCAAAGAATTTCTATCCTCAAAGTTCTCTATGAAGGACATGGGTGAAGCAGATGTAATTCTTGGTATTAAGATCATTAGAAATAATGATAAGATAAGTTTATCTCAAGAGCATTACATTAAGAAAGTATTGAACAAGTTTGGAGGTGATAAGATATATCCGGCAATACATCTTATGATCCAAGTAAGAAACTAGAGAAAAATTTAGGTTCTCCGGTTAATCAACTTGGGTATGCTAAGTTGATTGGAAGTCTCATGTATGCTATGACAAGTACAAGGCCAGACATTGCTTATGCAATTGGCATGTTAAGTAGGTTTACAAGTAATCCGAGTAATATGCATTGGTTTGCAATTCGGAGAGTATTAAGATATTTAGCTGGTACTAAAAGTTATCAACTCACATATAAAGGAGAACCTTCGGTATTAGAAGGTTACTCGGACGCGAGTTGGATTAATAAAGGAGATTTCTCCTATACCAGTGGATGGGTGTTCCTTTTAGGAGGTGGAGCAGTTTCTTGGGTTTCTAAGAAACAAACTAATATAACGGATTCCACTATGTCTTCGGAATTAGTAGCATTGTATGCTGCTTGTAAGGAAGCGGAATGGTTAAGGAACTTATTGTTGGAAATACCGGTTTGGTATAAGCCAATGGCTCCAATCATAATTCATTGTGATAGCAAAACTACTCTCGATGTTGTGTATAGTCATGTTTACAATGGCAAGTCAAGGCACATTGGTTTGAGACATGCTTATATACATCAACTTATAAGGGATGGAGTAGTGACTTCAAGATATATCAAGTTAAAGGAAAACTTAGCCGATCCTTTAACCAAAGGATTGTCTAGAGATTTGATAAAAAGTACTTCAAAGGGGATGGGTTTAAGTGTAGCTCAAATATCTACTGATCACAACAAAGACTCAACTTTATGAATTGGAATACCACCAATTTCTAAAGTTCAAATGAGTACGGAGTTGCTTAAATTAGTAGGAAGCATCAATTTTATCCCAAGGACAAGTGATGCTTAAAAATCTGTAATGACAAGAGGATGAGTATTAGTACTCTTAATAGACTTTGTGGAAAGCCTAATTACAGGGGTGGTATAATTACAAAGTCTACCTATGTAAGTGTAATGTGTGGCCGCATAAAGGAACTATGAGCTAAAGTTCCGAAACACTTATGAAGGATAAGGACACAAGGCCGGATAATTGTGTCGAGGTATTTACACTCAAGATTTAAAATATATGTGTGTTATGAGTATAGTTGGTTAATATAAATCCAAAGTTCAAAGCTATGTCTACTTTGTGATTTGGATTCAATTTTGGCTCATATACATTAAATGAGAAGTTCAAAGAGTAATCTACTTTTCATTAGGCATATGTTTTGTGAGTTTCTCTGGTGATTACAAGTTAAGGTATATCTCAAATAGCAGGGGTATAAGCTCCTTAAGTAAAGTTATTTCAAGGGTTTTACATACTCTTGAAATAGCGGGGCATTGTTGGAAATATTTCAAGAGTATAAGACAATTATATAGCCTAAGGAATAAAGTATATCAAGTATAAGGATCATATATAAGTAAAACACTAAGAATATGATCAACACGGATGAAACAGGAAGCAACACGTGTCGTGTTGTCTTCCAGAGAGCAAGGAAAACTTTCATGGGTTCAACACGGGTCGTGTTGCACCCAACACGGACCGTGTTGATCCAACACGGGTCGTGTTGAATGCCAGGATTGTTTTAAATACTAACGGCTATATGATTTTGTGTAATTAGTGTTTGATATCGTTATTAAGCACGATTATTATGAGATTGCAACAGCTATATGACTTGACTTGGTCAAGGTCAGTTTAAGGGTATAATCTCATCATTAAGACTCTTGATTGTCCTTTGACTAGGGCATCCTAAGTGGGTTGGTATTCTCCTATAAATAGGAGACATCATAGGCTATTTGAGACACACCATTCTAAGCAATCACATCTTCATTCTTGTCTAGACTAGAGCTATACTTGAGTGATTCAAGAGAGAAACTATTATTCTTGAGTGTTACAAGTGCTATGTTTTATCCCTTTGAACATTTACGGTATCGTAAATAGTTCTTAAGGAAAGTGAGTATTAAGCCACAACTCTTAACGTTATCCGAGCGAGTTTCTATTGTTTTATATACCGTTACTCCCTTTCCTCCAACAACTCATTTATTATTTAATATATTTCTAATAAAAATATTTCAACATCCATTTATTGTTTCCACCGCAACTTACCACGCCCCAGGTTACCGTACCGTAAATTCACCGCATAAAAGAACGGGTTGAATAAAATCCTTAAAAAATTAACTTAATAAGGATATTTATATAATATTTTTACGCATAATCTTAGGTGATATTGAATTTCGAAAATGATAAATGTCTTGGACAAGACATATATTAAGTGTCTTATCATTGAATAAAGCCTATGAAGTTGTAAATTAAATTGAAAAAACATATATAATTGACTTCTATAACTATAATAATATATATAAATGGTATAAAATCATACTTTTATCTATAATTTTTTTAAATTTGCGAAAAGACGTCTAAAATATGTCCAACGGATGAAATTCATTCATTCAATTTTAATTGTTGGCGTATCCAACACATTCCAAACTTCTTATAATTGATAACTAATAGTATCTGTAAAAAAAATTAGGATTAAGAATACAACGCAAAATATACCCTAATTAATTGAACTTAACTAAACCTAATCAATTCCCAACAAAGCTTATAAAAAATCCAAGTCTGCCTTCATTCTAATTTCTACCCATTCCCAAGCCCCTATCTATTTCTGATTTTTACGATTGCCTCTTTTCTGTCAATTTGACAGCAATAATTTCACAGCAATAGTTTGCAGGAAAGTGAAGATATTGAGAGTTTGAGGCCATGAGAAGCTGATTTGAGACCAAAAAAGGGGGATTAAAGGAGGTAAACTTGAAAGGAGCAAATTGAGTGGCATGAATTCGAGGAAGAGTAGAGGAGGGAGCAACAGCTCTGCAACACCCTCATCCTGTCAAACATGAAAGGAGCCAATATTCAGGTTTGTTCACTCTTTTTTTTCCTACTGCGGTCGAGGAAGAGCAGAGGAGGAACAAAGATAAAAAATGGAGGCACTTCAGTTTCTAGCGGACAATATAAGAAGAAAAAGAAACGAAATGAAAGGAAATAAAGAAGCACATACGTAAGTAGCAGAAGAAGACGCATGGATTAATACTCTGACTCATAAACAAGCAGGCTGCCTTCTTTCACAATAACAACAACTGACCTCAACAACAAAAATGAGAGGCAAACACCCCTAGGGGTGGAAACGGTGCGGTTTCGGTGTGTGGTGCGCTAAAGTCTTAAACCGGAACCGGAACCGAATCACCCGGTTTTAAAAACCGGTGCACCGGCTTTAACGGTGTGGTTTCATCGGTGAACCGGAACCGCATTAATTTCTATGAAACTTCAAAAAATCTCTATTAAATAAAAAAAAGTCCAGATTGCCCAACGCCCGCCCGACACCCACTGACCAATGCCCACTGACTGTGAGCCAGAGAACTTTTTTTACTACCCCATAAGTCCAATAAGTCCTAATGTTCTTTATTTTTTTAACTAGTTAATTTACATTATTTTTGTATTAATTTTTGGATATAATTTTATTTTAAATCAAAATTTATATATATATATATATATGTATATATATTTAATTATATTAACGGTTCCCCGCCGGTTCCCCGTCGGTGTGAATATCCCAAACCGGAACCGTCCCGTTTAGTATCCGATTTTTTTTTTCGTGCAAGACCAAATTTTAAGCCTGCTCCTGCTCTTTTTATCCGATTCGATTCAACATGATTCCGGATTTTTCTTCCACCCCTAAACACCCCCTTTTGGCTGAGGTTAGCATAGTAATTTCAACCTAGCAAACCTAGCAACACAACAACAACAAAATGGGGAGAACTGTCTTTTTTTATATAGAGTATGATATGATATGATATGAGAGTATGATATGATATGATAAATTATCATCATTGTGAATCCATGTGGCATTTTTATGCAAGCAGGTAAGTGCAGCTACTGATTATCTACGCCTGCCTAGTGCCTACCAGTATGGCACGAACGCTGCCGCTGTTTCCATGGCGTTCTTTTTTGGGGGTTACTTCCACTGGAACTGGAAGGGATATCCTCTGTTGCCGATCGCAATGCGCGCTTCGCTTTCACTCCAATTCCTCGTTTGTAGTAACCACCCAATGTTCACCTGCGTCGCAACACCTTTCTACTCATTTCATTTCTCCTCTTTCAGGTCTAATAATACTCACCCCTTTTATTGAAATTTACTTGGGCTATGCTAGAGTATTTATCATCTGAAAGCTCACTTACATTTCACCAAAAGTTATGGTACTCCGACTAATTTTGTGGGACTGGGGGTTCAGAATACTTTAGTTTATTCTCAGTCTTTAGCGGGACGAGCAGATATAGTTTGCATATTGTATAATCATTTCCATTTCTTATTTCTTAACATGGTTTATTACCCACGATATCCAATGCTATTATCTCAACCCAAATTTTCCCATTCTTCACATACTTTGTAACTGCAGTGATCCTTTTTTTTCTTTTTGAAATCTCCATTTGTTCTTATGTTACTTGTTTAGTTGTGCTGAATGACTTGGAGTCTGAACTCTTGGCAGGACTTAATGATGTTTTTAAGAGTTACCTGTTTGGTGAGAAGAAGGCAACTGAAGTTGCTCATTTGTAGGTATTTGGTTTCTGATTTCCTGTCTTTGCTTGTGTTATGTATTGCTTTCAATGCTCCGCCCCTTATAGAAGCGTTGTTGGTTAAAATATATGTTCTTAGTTAGCTTTATTCAAAGCTCAATTCCTCAAACCTTGCTTATTCATTGTGTCATGGGTAGTTTCACACTCGATCACTTGCTGATTCCTCTTTCCACCTCTTGTTGGGAGAGGGGCAGTGACAGATCTATTAGGGGAAGATATCCCAGTGCTTTCCTATGGGACTAGTGCCTTCACTTACCCATTATTACTAATAAAAGAAGTCGAATCACCTGTTTATTTCGTATCTTTTAATTTTATTTTTGGTTCGAAAAAGTTGAGTCACCTGAAAGCTTTAGGCAACGTTTACCTCTTTACTCACTCATCCCTCTTGTATATGATAACAATTAGTACTTCCAACACCTGCATTCTTAAGAGATAAGAATATTAAAGCACAAATTATCTTCCATAACCAAATATTATACATACATTGTTGATATCGAAAATCATGCTAGAGTAGTTTGAGTAACCATCTTTCTTTGGCTTTTCGAATGAGTCTTGATTAGCTCAATTTGGATTAGTGACAGGTTAAGAAGGAAATATTATGTCTACATGTAGATTCTTGTCAATATCAAAGAAAAAGTAAGAAGGAAATATTATGTCTACATGTGTGGATTTAATGGTTTGAGGCTGATTCATTCTCATATCCGAAATCATAAAAACATTTTACTTCAGACTGTCACTTGATCTCTTTTGTAGCCTGTGAGCTATGTTTTTCTGCCTGCTAGATATTGTTCATGGTACTCTTCTCTTGGACATTTCTTGTCCATAGAGTGTGTTATTTTTGCTCCTCTCATTTTGGATCATTCCAATCACACAGTGGATCTGATCAGATTTTAATATATGATCTCAAGAAGTACAAATTGCCATAACTAGAAGTAACAAGGTCAAGGTCAGAAACTCTGAAAGTCCAGCAGGCAACATGCATCCAAAATCAAAACCAAACAAGAAGTTGAACTGCCTTTTACTAGCTTCCTAGATAGGATATCAGCCCTTGTTTTAAAAGGCATGCCTCAAGAGGGTGAGGCGAGCCTCATACAAAAATCCCACAAAAAGTGTGCCTTTGTTTGCCTTTGGTGCACCTTTTGGATCCAAGTGAAAGAAAATATAAATAAAAAAGGTTCTTTTTGCTGCGTTTCCTTCTAATTCAACCCATCAATTATAAAGCGCTTCCAAAAACACTCACAAATTCTACTCTTCTCCATGTGGGAATGATTTCCATGCAAAGAAAAAAAAAATATAATGTCTCCTATGGCAAAGGCACATGCCTTGGACTTGAAGCCCCGGCTTAGTCTCTAGGATCCCTTCGTGCCTTTGGCTTTTTAATTCTAGGAAGCCTTCATCTGCTATTAATTCGCATGTCGAATCTCGAACCCTATCAGAGTAGTAGAGATGAAGTACTACATTTTTTTTGAGGAAAGAGATGAAGTATTACAATTGAAAGCACATCACTAGCTCTAGTAGTCCAGACTCCAGTGGCGTGCGCTGGTGCTCCATTGGTAGTAATGTAACCAAGCTCTATTCTGGGTTAGCAAACACTGGCGGGTTTCTGGTACTACTATGGATGTTATTGCTTTTACATGTGAGCACCATTTAGCATGTCCAGGATCTTACCTAGATTGAGGTCAACTTTTGAGTATGATGTAGGAAGGTTCCACAGGGATATGATTTTTGTGGTATTGATCTCGATAACATCGCTTAATATGCTTTCCAATTTTTCAATATTTTATCTAGGGACCATTTGACTTTGTAGGTCAGTTAACTGTACCATATCAATGTAGGTTGTGGAAAGATGTGATTCGAAAAGGGGATATCGTCGTTGATGATACTTGTGGTAACGGTAACGATACTTTAGCAATGGCAAATATGGTCAAGGATGAATCAGGCAACGGTTGTGTGTATGGGATGGACATTCAGGAAGATGCCATCAACAACACCTCATCCTTGCTGGACATGTCACTTACTCCAACTGAGGTTAAACTATCTTATAGTGCTCCCCCTCTTCCCCCCTCTCCTACTACAAGATATGAACAGATGGCAAGGAGATAATTTGTGTTGTTCTTTGGAGTTTCCTTGCATCTTGACCTCATTTCTGTCATTTCCTCCTAATTTCCTTTCTCTGTATGGATCATAAATGATTAAGGTTGCCTGAGGGAATATATGATCCTTGTATCACGGACTGCTGTAGAAGGTTCTGGAATGCCTTGGATTCCAAATTGGATAAGTTCTTGTGGTACTGTTGTCATCTAAGCGAGGCTTCAACTTTCTATGCACTCCAACTAGCATGATGGCATGACATGTGTCACATGACCTCTAAATTCTTGCTTCAATTCAAACTGAAATTCTCAATTCACCGTTAGGATGTTGTTATCTGTTAGCTTTTTACACAATTTTCTTGTATAGTACTTCTAAATGCAGATGTCTCTCTGCTGCAGAGAAAGTGTGTCAAGCTGTTTTCCATCTGTCATAGTCGAATGGCAGAAGTCATTCCCGAGAATAATTCTGTGAGGTATTTGTTTCGCATCGTAGCTTTCTAATTTTATGGCCATGTTATATGAGGTGGTTTTCTGTAGAATGTACTCAGATAGCTTATTTGAATGGCTGCTACAGTGAAATTGCATTCTCTCGCTTTGGCACATAGTATCGAAGTCATGATTATGTTCTTTGATAAACTTAGAGCTAAGTTTTATGAACAATATGATGGTCACTGTTTTCATTTTATGGTTTTACTTTTGTGTTGTCCTATGTTACCTGGACTCGGGACACAGGTGTCTGACATGGCATCCCGAAAAATTATGGACACAGGGGCACGGTATCCAAGGGTCCGACACGGCAGAAGAAACACAACCCCTAAGTTGCATGACATATTAAGTGAAATATATATTTTTTTAAAAGGCATTCTTAAAAATTATAAACCCAGGGGTACTTTAATTTAGATTGCTTTGGCCCATGTATAGAATATATTCAACCCAACTTTTAAAAACCCTAAAAAATTACTACCACTTTAATTTTAATTGTGACTGTTCATGCCTCCCTCTCCCCACCCCCTTCTCTCTCCTCTTTTTCTGGAGTTTAATTAAAGAAGCGAAAGATGCCAAAATATTACTGAGAGGTACCCCATTTTTTGGGGAAAGTATTTTTGGGTACTCCAAGTTCTCAAAACTTATTTTGGGGTACCCTTAATTTTTTGTATTGTAATTACTATGTACTTTTCCGGTCAAACAATTGGAGTTTCCAATAAGTTTTAGGCGGAAAGTGGATTGTGCACTTGAATTGACTGAACTATCCTTTTCCGGCCGAAGAGTTGAACTTTCTATGTCCCACATTCACTCCCTCCCTCATCTTCGTCCTCAATTTCATACTCAAGTCGTGATCCGTATACTCGAAAAAAAAAAACACACTTCCCAACTCCTGATTTTGATCACTTCTAGACAATAATAAATCTAAAATCTCAATCAATCCTTAATTCTACTGATACCCACATCCAAATTTCACTCGGAAAACATATACATGCCTGCAACAGATTACCAGGGTTCGTTCTCCTCGACGCCATTAACGACCTTCGGGCGCTCGACCTTCACCTTCAAAACAATGGATGGCTGCGGCAACGGCGCACGTGACTCGACGCACGAGGTTGAGCTCGAACCATTCCAGAGGTATGTGGCCGAGCAATTCACATCCTTATCATCATCCTCCGCCGCCGAATTCTTGTCCCTTGCATGGATCCGTCGTCTCTTGGACGCTTTCATTTCTTGCCATGAGGAGTCGTGTTCTGCTAAGCACGATTATTGCCTTCATAAACAGCCAATGTCCGCTTAATCGCCGAATATTGCGAATGGAGTGTCAAAGTGCTTGATGTATGCAACATGATTAGGGATGAGATGGAGTAGATCAGACAGTTGGAAAGGCTATTGGAAATCGTGTTATCTGCTCTTAATCCCAATCCAAATATGCATTAGGGGAGGCGCAAGTTAGGAGGGCGAAGAAGGCCCTGATTGATCTGACGATCGGGATGTTGGATGATCAGAAACTGTCTCACAAAAACAGATCATTCGACAAAAACAAGGACAAGAATCATTGAAATCATCAGAATCTGGGTGGTCATTTGAGGTCGCTGATGTATAATGGGATCAAAGATTGGATCTTGATCGATTACACATCAATGACACGTGCAACCAATCTGAGAACTACGGGTGCTTCACGTGAATATGGGAGAAAGGGTGGTGGATCACGTGAAATACAGGATTTTTGGGAGGTTGTTTTGACGTGAGGTCTTTTGTGGGGGAAAGGAATGAGAAAGGTTGATTCTTGGAAAGATTAGGGGAGGGTTGACGTGAGAGATGGAGAGAGTATTCTTGGCGTGACGCCTTTGAGAGGGAAAAGGATGATTGCTTGAAAGTAGGGAATTAGTTAGAGGAGAGAGAGAGTTTGTTGGAGATATTTTGTGAGAGGTGAGAGAGGGAGACGTTTGAGGGGGAGGGAGTGAACAAGAAAGAATCTTGAAATAGCCTTAGGGTTTATCTAACTAAGATAGAAAGATAAAAAGTAACAGGATAGTTTAAGGGATCTATCTTGATACAGAAACACCACAAGAAGAAACCCTAGGGCTAACTTGACCTTTAACCTAGTTACAGAAACACCTTCTAGGTTCAGGGTTCAAGCTCTTCCTCACCACTTGGTTGCCAAACCAAGATACAATAGAAGAGATCAACGAGGTTCTCACGAAACACTCAATGGGTAAGCTAAAAGCTTGATTATATTCATATTTCAAAACGGGGTGCCTTTGAAAGGCTACAAGCCTAGCTATTAATACTACTAAAGTCCTATATGGACTATGACTCCTTGACTTGGTGTACAAGCCAGTCAAATACTACTAGGACTCTCCTACTTGGCGTGCAAGCCAAGGATTCCTAATACTGGACGCCTAAGATAACCTTCTCCTCCTTGGATTAGGACTCCTTATCCCGAGAGGAGTTAGTTACAACAACCTTATCCTAATAGGAATTGGCTTTCCTAATCCAAGATGGATTAGTTATAAAATAAGCCAACCTTATCTAGGATATAACAACTTGGCGCCAAAGACAACTATCCACACGCCTATCACTCACTTCTAGAACATTCTAAAGCATTCTAAAACCTTCTAGTCTAATTTAGACTCCTATTACTTGATGCTCAAGTTTATAGATATTAATTGACATCTTACATGACTCAAAATAATAAGACTATAATATAAATCACACTAATAATAACTAAATGCTAGAGATGTGAAGTTTACATCCAAAAGGCCAAAACTGTGAAATTCAAACTGAAATGGTCAAAACTATTAAATTCACTTTGGGTTTTGGAACTGGGCCTTGGACGTGACTAGGGCCTTTCTTGGACTAGATTGGCGCGAACTTGGTGTCTCTAGGATGTTTGGACATCCTCCTGCCATAAGTAGTAGCACACCATGTGAATGGGCCTTCAGGCCTCTATCTTGATTCCTTCTTCCCGGGCCCTTTCTATCTCCATGTGATTGAACTGAATCTGTTGGGCCTGGATTGGATGGAGTCTTTTCATGGAGGACCCTGTCTGTAACCTGGAGTTTCCATTGGGCCTTCTTGATTGGGCTTGGGGGAGTTGGCGTGGGCTGATTTACATCAGTCGCTTTCATGGAGCATTTCCTAGTCCTGGTCCGTTGTAAAATAGCTCCAGGTCATCTCGCGCAACCTCCACCGGCCACGTGAAAGGGGGAAGGGCAACTTCATCTTTCACTTTGACTAAGGGTATTTCGGTCGCTTAACAAAACCGTTCACACTTAGGAGTTTGGCCAGAAAAGCACCTTATAAGTACAAGTCCAGAAATTAAGGGTACCCCAAAGTGAGATTTGAAAACTTGGGGTACCTCCGAGTAATATTTTGGACAGATGCACTTCAGTGAGAGAAATCTGTCAAGGAAAACCAAGAAGATGCACTTCCGGCGACCGGAACCGACGATTAATGGCCAGAGAAAACCCGCCGGTAGGGTCACACAGTCCAGTCGACCAAAAGCCCCCGAATACCCACCAATTGGTTGTCCAATTATTCGATCTAGGGTTTGCCGTGATTAGGGTTTCGTTCTTTGGTTGTGTCCTGCGATTCCGCCCAGGGTCCGACACAGGTCCTGTGTCCGGATCCGTCTAACCCTGATTGCTGTGTCTATTCACTATTTTTGGTTGTAGGATTATAGCTTACTAGAAAATATTTAGATTCCCTTATTGTTTTGGAGAAGAAACAAATAACTGCAAGACATTCTCTTGTGGACAGAGGACAAGGATTGCTCCTGTAGCCTGTGGGAGCAGTCTCCTTAATACAGTAGCTTGGTACTGAGGTTCATAGACTATAGAGAAATTAGTTTGCTTAGCTGTTGAATTCTGTAGGTGTGACTGGAAAAGCTGCTTTTTATATTTCTTTAATTTCTTATTTCTTATTTCTTCATCCTTCAATCTATTTTCTGAATTGTGCTTGCAAGTATTGTTGCCATTCTGTCATACAAGTTGTAGCTTTCCTTTTGAAGATGTAGTTCTCGAGGGAGACTCTACTTGAAGGCTTCTATATGTCTAGTAATCTGTTCATCTAGTCATAGGCAATGACCTTTATACTTTGGCATAGGTCTGGTAACATCTGCACTAATATGGAAAGTATGTAACATTGTGCAACCTTAAATTGACGGGGTGGATGGGTTGTGGAAGCGTCAAAGACACTGAAATTGTGGAAATGATTAGCTAACCTTTTGTGTTTATGCTTGATTTTCTAGGCTTGTGGCATTCAACTTAGGTTACCTTCCAGGAGGTAACAAGGCAATCATTACAAAGTCAGATACAACCAAGCTGGCATTGCAATCTGCAAAGGAACTACTGCTTCCTGGAGGACTTATCAGTATTGTTGCTTATGTGGGACACCCTGGTGGAAGGTATTATAATGCTATGGTGATCCTTCATGAGTGTGATTCATAAACTTTGGTCTCTTATTGCTTTTAATTTATTATTTCTGCTTAGAAAGAAGGGAAAAAAATGGAAATTAACTGATGACTGTCCATCTTATTTGATATTTGCTTGCCAGACACTTTCTATATTTCTCTGACTGAATGCCACTATTCTAAGGAACTATGTTTCCGTCTGCAAGCTCATTGATTTCTATTGAAATTTATAAAGTAGGTAGAAGTAATCTGATGGTCCTACAATCAGAATTTGTTTTAAAGGCGGCAAAGGGTCCCAAGGTACAGGGGAAGAGGCAAAAGCGCACACACCATGGGCATAAAGCGCACTTGTGTGCAAGATGTATGTAAATAAATCCTAAACCAAATTCTAGGCAAATAGGGTGGATAATGATATCAAAAAGTGATTAAACATCCCCATGGTGTCTCCTAATACAACTTTCGATTATTTATTGAAAAAAAGAAGGAAATTGGATTCTAATAATAGAAATTATTGGCCTTGGGATAATAACAAGGATTATTGGATTTTGGTGGTCCCTACTTTCAGCTTTTGTATACCAGTAGTCCATACTTTTTTTTTGTATGCTGATGGTCCTAAAAAAATCAAAATTGTACTCTAGTGGTATCAAATCTACCTCCCTATTTTTCTATTTTTTGCCATTTGTACTCCCATTTTTCTAGTCTTTTTCATATAGTTTTCCTGTTTCCTAGAAGTTATGACTATACATAATTGCTCTTAACTGTATGTGAATGGCTGGTTGGTTAATGTGGTGTTTGGTTTTTACCTTTTTTTGCAGCTCTTTTTTATTACTTTATCAACTAGTAATTTGTACACCTCTTGCATAATTAATCCAATGGGTTTTTGGCTCAAAATAATCCGAAGTCAGAGGTGAGTGGATGAAAATAATCAAAACTAACTTTTTGGCTGAAAATAATCCAAACTTTTCACCTATTTACTCTGACTAAACCTGAATTGAATTCTGTCGTCGCGAAACTGACTTGACACCCTTAAAAATTTCAAAGATGCAGTGAGTTAATCTTATTTTCAATCGAGTCTGAACTTTTCAAGGGCGCCAAGTCAGTTTTACGACATCGGAATTCAATTCTGGTTTAGTCAGAGTAAATAGGTGAAGAGTTTGGATTATTTTCAGCCAAAAAGTTAGTTTGGATTATTTTTAGCCCCTCACCTCTGACTTTG
This sequence comes from Portulaca oleracea, assembly GCA_029582165.1. Lineage (NCBI taxonomy): Eukaryota > Viridiplantae > Streptophyta > Magnoliopsida > Caryophyllales > Portulacaceae > Portulaca > Portulaca oleracea. Next base: position 6,744,453 of record CM055875.1, read on the forward strand.
GATTATTTTGAGCCAAAAACCCTAATGTAATTGTATTCTTCAGTAATTTTCAGGCTAGGATAGGGTCATGCTTCAATGATAATAGATGTATATGAAATTGCTTCATTTGTCCATGCCAAGATTGTAGTGTTCTCCTTTCTTTATGCATGGGAGATGATTCTAGAGTTGGGCTTTCCATTGCTCTTGCGTTCCATGTAATAATTGGACTTTTGGAATCTAATAATCTGACCTTCATGAGTCATGATCCTTTGGTTTTAACGAACCCAGATTAGGAAATGTTACTCAATGAGATGTACTTTGGACCATGTACTTTCAAGTGGTAGCTGAAGTCTGGCATAGTGCCAGAAACTGTGTGGGATCTTCTTTTTTTTTTTTTTTTCCTTTGAAAAAATTAAAAAAGAGTCTTGTTGACACATCAGAGCTCTCTCTGTTGATTTCTGCCTCCTTTCTAAACTAAATAGATCAAAATTTGTTTTAAAAACCCTCTCATGGCTTGTTGACAGCTATCTCTTCAAAGATGCTGCAAGTTTCATACAGCGGCCCTAAAAGTTTGGCCGTGTTATGCAGAGTAGAAGAGCCCAATTGTAATGGTAACAAAATTAGCATGCTCCCAAGTGTTTCAGAATCAGAAAACAGAACAAGGGACAATTTGAAAATAGGGTTTTGTTCAAAAAGAATAAAGAATTCATTGAGAGTGCAACACCCATAACATTTTATGTTGCACACGACTTTAGATACCATTGTGCACACCGAATCCTTTCCAGAAGAGATTTCATTATTTCCACATGGTTGCCGGGAAATTATAGTCTTTATTGGCTTGTTGCTCCATTTATTTTCAGGGAAGAATACGAAACTGCTGAAGCTTTTGCCTCAGAGTTACAAGTTGAAGGATGGGCATGTAGCCAGATTCAGATGTTGAACAAGCCTTTGGCACCAGTTCTTGTCTTTATGTTCAAGAGGTGAAAGCTCCATAATTTTGGGGCACCTCTAAGCTGTTTTGGGAACTTGAATTTGTACAAAACTTTCATGGTCAATGTAAAAGCTTTTCACTTTCATCTCTCTTAGTTAATTTGTGTTTCCTGCTAACAGTAAAATGCATTTGTTAGGACATAGGAGTAGCTTTGCAATGGAGATGTATTGATCTTAAGACTTTTGAATATTGAGAAAATCAGATTAGATTTAGCAGACATTCTAGAACTGTCCAATTTGTAACATTGATCTTGAAAAGTGTGATTGTGATCTAGTGTAGCGCATTATGGTGTTTACTTTTGCTGCTGGTGAAGCTTTCTAGTCTCAGATTCTAAGTTTAGTTACTTGCTCCACTAATGGGCAATGGCTGCTTGATGGGGCAAATTTAATTCGACCATGGAAAGGATATTAGTAGCAGACTCATCCTTTGACCGAGTGATGGAGTCAAGGCTAAAGCATGTAAGTTGGGCTGGATAGAAATGGTATGATTAACAGTGCATGTTTTCTGCGAGTGAAGTAGGATCCTCCCAATGCAATGCATGTCCTTTTTTGTACCCACATCTCCAATTCCTGATATAGCAATTGGATTCAAAGGTATTGATTTTGGTGTAAGTTTGGAATAATGAACAAAGCATACCCAGGGGCTTTTGATGTAAATCAGTCCACTTAGCCCCCCAAGCCCAATCAAGAAGGCCCAGTGGAGACTCCAACCTACTGATAGGGTCCTTCATCTAAAGACTCCATCTAATACAGGCTCAATGAAGAAGATTCAGTTCAACTACAAGTGGGCCAAGAAAGGAGGATACAAAGTAGGGGCCCGGCGCCATTCACACTGCGCTTATACTACAAGAGGATGTCCAAACACCCTAGAAGAGTACAAGTCCACGCTTATCAAGCCCAAAAAGGCTAAAGTACACGTCCAAGGCCCAGTTTCAAGATTCAAAGTGAATTTCACATGGGGGTCTTTTGGATGTAATTTTATAGCTTATAATTATTTGGTGTGATTTATTTTATTAGGAGTCTAGATTAGTCTATAGAATATTCAAATGTGTTCTAGAATATTCTAGAAGGTGTGTGTATGTGTGTGTGTCACGTGTGGTAGGAGTAGTTAGGCGTGTGATTGGTTGTTTTGGCGCCAAGATTAGTTATTCTAGATTAAGATGGCTTATTTTGTAACTAATTCATCTTGGATTAGGAAAGCCAATTCTAATTAGGATAAGGTTGTTGTAACCAACTCCCTTTGGATAAGGAGTCCTAATCCAATAGGAGGTTGGAGTAGTTAGGCGTTTAGTATTAGGATTCCTTGGCTTGCACGCCAAGTAGGAGAATCCTAGTCTAATAAGTATGGCTTGCACGCCAAGTAGAGAGTTCTAGTCCATATAGGACTCTAGTAGTATAAATAGCTAGGCGTGTAGCCTTTCAAGGACTAACCGTTGAATTATGAATACAATTAAGCCTTTAGCTTACCCCCCCTGAGTGTTTCGATAAACCTCGTTGATCTCTTCTATTGTATCTTGGTATGGAACCCAAGTGGTTAGGAAGAGCTTGATCCTAGGTTGCGGTCGAAGGTCAAGTTAGCCCTAGGGTTTCTTTCTTGTGGATTCAAGTTAGATTCCTAGAACTATCTGTCTTTATCTTTCTGTCAATACAGTTAAGATAATCACACCCTTTTGTCTTTCTATCAATATAGTTAAGATAAATCACTAACCTCCTATTTTCACCCTCCCCAACGTCAACCCTACTCCCTCTCTCTCAATTTCGTCCTCTCCCCTTTCTCTCACAAAAGAACCTTAACCACCTTCTCTTCTCTCTCCATAACAAACTCCCTCTCTCTCCCCCTCTCTCAAACTACACGCCAACATCGCCCCTCTCCCCTCCAACCTCACGTCACCCTTCCCCTCTTTCCCATTCAAGAATTAATCTTTCTTGATTCTTGAAATCACAAAAGTCCTCACGACAAAAAAAAGAGCCTTCCATTAAACCTAATTCACGAGTTTTGCCTCCTTCTTTCTCCACAATCTCGTGAACTCTCCCATCCTTTTGTCTTGGTTACACGTGTTATTGATTATTACTGGATCAAGAATCTTTCTTTGTCCCATAATACATCAGCTTTGGATTACTTGAGCGAGATGATGTTTATAAATAGGCTCCTCACAAGCTTCACAAATGGGTTAGTTCAATCCTAAACTGAATTCAAGATCATTAAGAACGAAAATTGAAGCTTCAAGTATAGCTTGCAACTTCAACAGTATAGTATCAACAAAGCAATAGCATGGTGGCTTGGGTTCACTAAAAAATCTTGCCTCAGTTGAGATGTGCAGTCCAATGAATTAATCAATCTCATGGGCCAGAAATAAGTGATAAAATTAAGAGGTGTGAATAAAGTTGAATTTTGAGGCAAGAAAACATCCAACGTGTGTAGATTGTGTTAGATGTCGTAGCAACCTAAAAATATGAGGCAGTAATGAACACAGTCGGAGAATGTTGCCAGCGCAAAGAATATTTCCTGGTATTTCTCCACGTGTTTCTCATGTGGCCTAATTATGAAGGTTTTGGGAATGTTTTAGTTTCTTTGCTTGCTTAAGCAGTTGTATAAATTATAGCCAACATAGTGATATGGTATAGATGTGTTGGGATTAAAATCCCCCTTCACACATGAGTCTCTCCCCCTTGATCGGAAGCCTCTTTTTGCTTTAGGTTTCAAGTCACCATCAGGAGCCCATCATAGCCGCACCTTACTCTACAGAGCTGCACCCTACTTCATCTGAGTCTCATGCCACCATTCTGCCTCAAGAGTCCCAGTCGCACTTACTCCACAGAGTCGCACCCTACTCCACCCGAGTCTCATGCCACCACTCAAGCAGTAGTCTTTCTCATTGTCATATCTCTGGATTGAGAAGTTCCACCCAAGGTTCCCTATGAATTTTTTGTTCCTTGTCATGCCATTTTAAAGTCCAAATCAAGTCCCAGCATGATCGAGCATGACAACAACAAGTTTCAAGTGCTAGAACAAGAAATCCTAACAGGGTTGTTTGTTATCAGTTTTTCCAGAACCTCAGTTCTGAGGCTAAGTCTTTTGTTATCTGTCCATAGGGGTTATTTTGGTCTTTCCAGCCTATTCTTAACCTGTCGAGATTACATCTAGGTTAACTTTGGCGCAGGAATTACCTCAGTAACTTAAGTTTTACCCCCTTAGGCAGGAAAGCCTCTTATTGGTCCAGTTTGCCACTCTTTGGGCATTTAGTCCAATCAGAGCTTAGCTTGTGTTTTCCTTTTATTTTCTAAACAAGTTGTAATCCGAATGATATTAGTTAGATTAGGATGTAATCAGGTGTATTTATTTTAAGCTTTGTAAGTTAGATTAAGTCAGGGAGATTAGGCAGATTAGCTTATGTAAGCAACTGCTAATCAAACTGCTAGCTAGCCTTTATATTTTGAGTTTTCAGCAATGAAATGGATCATCAGTGTTTATGCAATAGTATTCTCGAGTGTCTTAAAACCTCTGTATGTTTGTGAGTACCAGATAACTCTCAATCCTTGGTTAAATCAGCTCCTGTCACTGGGTTTTGGCAAGAATCTAGCAAGTGTTAGCTGTGCTTGATCGTCCATGCTCTGGTGTGCCTGTAGGAGTATGAATGTAAGAGCCCATTGCCCTTGATTGCAGTTGTGGTGTGTCTGTATCAGTTGTAAGCAAGCCTATCTTTTAATTTCCTTGTTGGGTTGTCTTCTATTCTAGCTAATTGCTTCGAATTAGCTATTGTTATTACAAGCATTCTGGTGTGTGTGACTGTATGATGCATTCTAGTTCAATACTCTGATCCTTGTGAGCTAGCATACATCAGATCATATACATTTTCTGTACAGATATAAAGGGGCATGCGATGCATGTATCAAAAGAGGGATTCAAAGACACAAAAAGAGAGCAGAAAAAGAGGTGAAGTTTTGGGCTTTTCATTAAATTTTTAGATGGCCTAACTTGACTACTAAGTTGTAGGCTGTACCTTATTCTTTTCAAATAATAATTGTCTCTTGGGGATTATGGTGATTAGCAAAATTAGTTGGACATATTTGCTATCTGTTATGGTAATTGGTATGAATAGTTATACATCAAACTCACAAGTAACAATTATTTTGAAATGGATTACTCTATACCCCAAATGGACCCCACATTCGAACTTTGCTCAAACTTTCAAAATACTAATATTTTAATGTATGTCGTTAGCAGAACTATATTGGAAATTGTTGTTGTATTGATATACTAAAATATGTTAAGATTAAATACCAATTATCGAATGATTCAAATAACAAGGTTGCTAAGGAAGACCTTGTTAGTATGGTAGGTAGTCAAACAGTTTTAGGAGGTTCGCGAAACGACCTCTTTGTATTATTGTGTTGAAATTTGTACGTATTTGCTCTAGAATTACTTGTGACTAATTTAACCTTTGAAAAGCCCTTCATTTTTCATAATGTATGCAGTCCAATGTGTTCATGTATCTCTCATCCAGCTAAGTTTGGCTTTGCAAGGAAATTTTTATTGAAAGTGCTTGAGGTTGTAAATATTGGAAGAGGCCACTTTATTTGTTAAACCTCTGTTCTTTAGTGGGGTAACTAGCCCATTTATCCAACAAATTATCTTTAGATTCACAAAGGTCATACTCTTATTACTCAAATAAATATGATCAAATTTAATTTAATAAATTGAAATTAAATTTATGTGAAAAAAGTAATTTGAGAATTTGGCATAAATAATGTCATTGAGTTCAATTTTTTTTCCTTCTTTAGAATATTTAGGGTGCGTTTGGTTGGTCAATAACCTCGGGGAAATGGTCAATTTTCCCGGGTTGACTTATTTTTCCTATGTTTGGATGCGAGTTGACTTCGGGAAAGTTTTCACGATGGGCCCACCATTTTCTCAATTTTCCTAGGGAAAATTTCCCTTGGGGGGGCTAAGGGAGATTTTTCCCAGGGGAATCTTTCCCATTGGGAAAAATTTCCCTGGGGTTCCTACCAAACATTCCCTTAGTCAATTCAGCATGAGTGTTTGGTAGGAAGTTAGGAACCCCAGGGAAATTTTTCCTGAGGAAAATTTCCCATGGGAAGGAATTCCCTGGAAAAAATTTCTCTTAGCCCCCCCAAGGGAAATTTTCCCTAAGAACATGGAGAAAATGGTGGGCCCATTGTGAAAACTTTTCCCGACGTCAACCTGCACCCAAACATGGGGAAAATAAGTCAACCCGGGTGATGTATTTTAGCCCACACCAAGCCCAACAAAGGAGGTCCAATTCATCTATTAGGAGGTAGAACGGGCTATAGGGGAAGAATATAGTGTGGAGGCCCAAAGGCCAACCCATATGGTGTGCAGTCTATTCCAAGAGGACGTTCAAGTGTCCTAGAAAGTCCAAAGATTGACGCCAAGACCCAAGTACAAAGCCCAAAGTGAATTTCAAATTTCTGATCATTTCAAGACGAAGTTCACAGTTTTGGCCTTTTGATGTATAACTTCACATTTCTAGTGTTTTCTTTACATTTAGCAAGTTATTAGGAGTGTTTTTATTATTTCTAGTTGTGTGAGATGCCAAGTGATATATATAAACTTGGACATTAAGTCATAAGAGTTTAGAAGAGTCTAGAATATTCTAGAATAGCCTAAAACACGTGTGGGAGGCGTGTGATAGTTAGCTTTGGCGGCAAGTTTGTGCAATCCTAGATAGGGATGACTTATTTTGTAACTAATCCATCTTTTATTAGGAAAACCAATTCCTAAAAGGATTAATATTGTTATAACTAACTCCCCTTAGGATTAAAATCCAAGTCCAAGGAGGAGATAGTTGTTTTAGGCATCTAGTAGTAGGAGTAGATGATTTGCACGTTAAGTTAGGAGTCCTAGGAGGTTTAGGACTTTAGTCTATTATAAATAGCTAGGCTTGTAATCGATCAAACGCATCCAACTTTGAATTATGAATACAATCAAACTTTTAGCTTACCCCTTGAGTGTTTCTTGAAACCTCGTTTGATCTCTTCTATTGTATCTTGATTTGGTCAAGTGGTGAGGAAGAGTTTGTTCCCTTCTCTTAGAAGGTGTTTCCATAACTAAGAGGAAGGACAAGTAGCCATAGGGTTTCATCTTGTGGTGTTTCAGTATCAAGTTTGATCCCTTGAACTATCCCTTTTATCTTTCTATCCTTTAGTTAGATAATTACAAACCCTAAGGCTATCAAATCTCACAAAATCTCCCTACTCTCTCTCTCTCCTTGCGTCAAATCTCCCTCCCAAATTCCTCTCACGTTAATCATACCTCTCTCTCTCTCTCAAATCTCTCAAAGATCCTACCTTTCATAAACCCTAATCCATACTCTCTCACAAATCTCCCAAACTCCACAAAATCTCCCTCTCTTTCACGTGAATATCCCCTACCCTCACCCTTTTCACGTGAACTGCCCTATACTTAGATTGGTTGCACGTCTTCCCTATGATATGTAATTGATAAATCCTATTCTTTGATCCCATTATACATCATAATTTTGGTATCAGAGGTTAGGTTTCTATAGTGCAACCCTAAACCTCACAAAACGGTCAAACACATCCCAACCTTCTCAAACACTTCCCAAAGCCCTCCATGGCTCACGAGATGTTTATTATGAGGTGAGTTCTCAGTAGCTCGATTGTTCCTGAAGATCAACAACAACGAGAAACCATCTTTCAATCTTGTTGCACAATCAAGGGAAAGGTTTGTTCTTTGATCGTTGATGGAGAAAGTTGCACCAACGTGGCTTCAACTACTATGGTGAACAAACTTCAACTGGAAACGAGTCCACATCCAAAGCCATACACCATACAGTGGCTCAATCAGGGTGAAGGTTTACAAGTGACTCAACGATGTTTGGTAAGCTTTTCCATTGGCAAATCCTATCAAGATTCTTTATGGTGTGACGTATTGCCTATGGATGCTTGTCATGTTCTGCTTGGAAGACCTTTGTTATTTGACAGGAGCGTGATGCATAACGGAAAAGCCAATATATATCTACACTCTTGTGATGAAAAATAAGAAGATAACCCAAACTCCACTAAAAATAATCAATCCGTCCCCACCCAAGGAGAATGATCCACACCTCATCACCTTTATGATTACTGAACATCATGAGTTTAGTGAACATAAGGAGATCATTCTTTTAGACCAAAACACAAACCCTAGTCACGAGAAGCATATCAACGACGACCAACATTAGCCACAACATTCATCCTCTTGTCACTCCTCTTTTGGAGAAGTATTCTCATGTGTTTCCAGAAGAGATGCCCCCAGGCTTGCCCCCCCAAACGAGATGTTCAGCATAAGATTGATCTCATTCCCGGATCGGTCTTACCAAACAAGCCTGCATACCGAATGAACCCTAGCGACACACAGGAGGTTCAAAGGCAAGTTGATGAGCTCCTAGCCAAGGGTATGATCAGAGAAAGTCTCAGTCCATGTGTCGTCCCTACATTGTTGGTCCTTAAGAAGGATGTAAGTCAACGCATGTGTATTGATTGCAGAGCTATCAACAAAATTACTATCAAGTACATGTTTCCTATTCCTAGACGTGAAGATCTATTGGATAAGCTCTTTGGTGCCCGAGTCTTTTCAAAGATTGATATACGAAGCAGGTATTATCAAATCCGAATCCTAGAAGAGGACGAATGGAAGACTGCATTAAAAACCAAGGGAGGTTTATATGAATGGTTAGTCACGCCTTTTGGTCTAACTAATGCTCCCTCTACTTTTATGAGATTGATGAACCAGGTTTTGAAGCCCATTATTGGCAAGTGTGTTGTTGTCTATGTTGAGCAAAAAAATCTAATAACATAAGATACAATTAAATAAATTGCCCACACAATCTCCCGACATATTTTTGTACATATCGGTTTATTATTTTCTTTGAGTACGACCCTATTCAAGAGGATAGACCTCCTTAATTACGTCCCCGTTTAAGAGACCACCTTTTGATTCCGACTCGCTTTGTTTAACTGTTCTTTCCTTCTTTTGTTTTATTTTTAGCCGAGGTAACTTTACATCAACTTTTATTTTCCACCCACAACTTGATTGCATCAGATAGTGGCCGAATAGGCACCTTCTAGGAAGGGTACCACCCGTACACATTCTTCATGTGTCTTTAGACCCGATTTCGTGTCTAAATACCGCCTAAATCCTTAGGCTTTTGACTTGTTTCGTAGCTTGTTTTAATAACTTTTAATGCGTTTTGGTAATTTTTGTAGATTCCAAAGTTTTTACTCAAAACGATGCTAAATGGGCCAATTTTTCACAAATCTTGGGAATCCCGAGATTCCCCGAGCCCTGGTCGTGTCGAAGGCAGCGGGAACGGAAGGGCCGATCATGTCGAAAAGCGCGGAAACGGAAGCAACTTGTTGAAGAGCACCGAAGGGTAGCCCCCGCCACACTTGCCGTAGCGGGCGCTACGCCTCCCATCTCCCTTGGATGATCGTTGCACTCTCCCATGCGTAGAAGGGTAGCCCCCGCCACCAATTTCGTAGCGGGCGCTACGCCCAGAAGAAATATGTGACCGAGATAGACCGTGGCCACGGTCATATTGACCTTAGCCACGGTGTGATTGAAGCCATTGCCTAAGGAGAGAGGAAGTGCAAGCCGAGATGGACCGTGGTCACGGTCAATCTGACTGTAGCCACGGTGGGATCATGTCCTGCCCAACGAAGAAGTTCGCCGAGCAACACCGTGGCCACGGTCTCCCATGACCGTAGCCACGACGGTGCGAAGGAGCGAAATATTGTCAGCCCTAATCGCTAAGACCGTGCCCACGGTACATGAGCACCGTGCCTACGATACTGCGAAGCAAAGAGAAGAATCGCCCGCCTTACACAGGACCGTGCCCACGGTCACCTTGACCGTGCCCACGGTCCCCTACGGGACACGTTTTGTCTGTTGTGTAAAATGATGAGTTTTGAGTAACAAACTTAGTTCCTATTTAATGTATTTAGGTCATTTTAGCAGGGGGGGACTTTTAATCAGCTTTTATCTATCTTTTATCATACTTTAGCATATACTCTATCACGTTTTAAGCTTTGGATTAGAGTGATTACTGAAGATCTTTGCTGAGATTATTGGTTCTTGTATTGGATTCTCTTGAGTGTTATTTGAAGTTTGAAGATTATTCTCATCTTTGGAGCATTGGAGCTTTATTATTCTGGAGTTTTCCTCTTTGTCATCACAATCAATGAGCATTTCTTAACCTTTCTCTCTTTAATTTACTGTTTATTTATTAATCTCTGTTTTTGTTATTATTGGTATTGTTGGTTTTGTTGATTGTTTATTGTTGTCTGGTTTATTCTTTTAAGCATGAATGAAGTTGTTGATGTTATTATCATGATAGTTAGGATGTTTAGTGGCTAGAACCCTAATGGGTTAGGGAGATATTAAGGGTGTGAATGGGTGATTAGGTTTGGGTTAGCAATATTAGTGAGTAACTAGTTAGGAAATCAATTTCCCAATCTTATCCTTCCCTCAAGTGGGATGTATTTGGGTGCGAAAGCATCCCGAATACATCCAACGCTTGTTGGAAGGTAGGAATTGGGATAGTTAGTATTCTAGTTCGCGAAAGCGAATAGAAACTAACTAGGAAATTCCGTTCCATTAACTCCCCCAGGTCTGTCAATGGACTTTGGGGAAGTTAATCCGGGCTATCCTTGAAAGAGGAAGCCCGGTGGGTTTTTTTTTCTAACGGAGTTACCATTTGATTTCCCCTTCTCGTTACTCTCTTGTAGCGAAACCCATTTCCTTATCCCCGTTTGCATCCCAAAAGTCTCCCGACACCCATTGTCTAACATTTTTGACCGAACCTAGTGTGTTTGTGTTGTTTTTATCTTAAAACCTATCATCTTTTCTTGATCGTAAACCCTACCTCGAGTCGAGTAGTTGTAGCTACGGCCCCTCGCTCCCTGGGGAAGAACGATATAACCGAGGTCTTACAAACCACGTTACAATGCGCAGGTCAGGGGGAAAATATGGTTTAATTTGGAATTCGGGTTGCACTCACTATTTATTGTGAGTTGCCTACGTACCCCTTTGAAGGGGATCAAACCGATCGTAGTTCGTTTGAGAATTTTAATATTTATTTGGGTTGTTTAGGTTAAACTAATAACCATTATTTTTTTTGACCTATTTTAGTTATTTGTTCGGCTAAATAAATAGCCGAAATAGGGACTCGAATTTGTTACGGAATGTTGGCCGAGTTGATATTACAGCCTATCGTAAATTTTATTATTTTCCGACTTAGTCCTTCATGGGGTCGGATAATTTAATTTGACTTGTCGATTGTACCCATAACCATATTTATTTTTATGGGCTTCCTACGTACTCTTTTTGAGATCAAATCGACGTAGTTCTAGACCCGTTTTGAGTCTACAGCTCGAATAAAAATCCAAAAGGAATTTTATGAGCTTAGAACTTTGTATTTGGATGAAGTTTAGTCCATTTGATGGGCTTTTGAGATTTGGAAGGTATAATTTTGTGGAGTTTGGGTTTCGCCTGTTTTGGTTACAAAATGATACGATATGTAACCGTACGCTATATAAATTTCAGACTTGACTTTTTTAGGAAAGATGGGGAAAATTTTGTGCGCTAGGACTTGTGTTTGGCTCGGGGTTTGGTCCATTTGACGGACTTGAAACTTAAGACGGATCATTTTGTGGGGCTTGCATTAGGCCAGTTTCAGGTTACGAGAAAAATGTATTTTGTAACCAAGAGTCCTTAGATTTTGAATTTAGCCCTTTTAGGACGGTGGGACAAAATTGAGAGCTTCGACTTTGTGTTTGGCTCGAGTTTGGTCCATTTAAGGGACTTAAAATACAACAGGAAGAAGAATCTGTGTCGGATTTGACTCGTTTTGGTTACAGGTAAACATTTCGTAACTATAAGTTGCAAGAAGCTTGAAACTTGGCCATTTCAACAAATGGGGGAAAATATTTGCAAGGTTAGACTTTTTGTCCGACTTGTGTTTAGTTCGTTTAGCGGACTTGAGATTTGACAGGAAACCCGTAACGGGGTTGTCGTGTCTTAGTTATAGGAAGACATTGTGTTATTAATTATATACTCCCTAAATATGACCCGTTTAAGAGTGGGGGGAATTTGTGAACTCCAAAATTTGTAACGGGTTTGGTTTTTGGTCCATTTGGTGGACTTGGCCATTTGACAGGTCAACTTGTATCTTTGAACGGATGACATGTTTATCTGTTTATGTCACATATAATACGTAACATAGGGTCGAAAAAAAACATTTTGGATTTTTTTGTGAGAGCGGGGTTTTTTGGAGCTTGGGTATTTTTATTTGGCTCGAATTCAGTCCGCTCGGAGGACTTAAAAATTTGACAAGGGTCGGTTGACGTTTTTGTGGAGCTTGGGTAATTTGGCTCGAATTCGTAACCTAACCATGTTTTATTCGTCCTTCACAAAAATAAAAATGACTCCAGTATCAACCCAAAAATATATTCGGACAATTTTTGGATTCGTGACCGAACCCGAAAAATCTAAATGGTTTCCTACGTATCCTTAATCAATTAAGGGACAAAGTCTACGTAGTTATCGGTCAAATTTGATTCAAAATATAATTTAACGGGGATTTTGAGTTTGTGACTGAACCCGAAAAATTTAATATCGGGTTTCCTACGTACCCTTGATGGGATCAAGTCAACTAGTTCTAAAACCCAAACTTATACCAACTATATGTATATATCTATACATATGTGTTATTGGTCGGCTTATTTGTCCAAATGAAGTAAAGCAATTAGCATAATCCAATCCAACACCGTGTCATGAGTCGAAATGAGACAATGCTATGCTAGGTGGCAGCTTCTCCAATGTCTCAATTCACTGTCAGCCATTTCATATTTTACCATCACTAATTTCATGCTTCACTGTCACGCACGTTTGGCAAGGCAACCCAAGTTCCCAACCCATTAAGTAATTAATCTTGCAGGCAATAAAGGCATAGCCCAAGTATTTGCAGTACTCTTCACTCGGACACCCCAAATTTACCAGACCCACAAATTGTCATTTGCAATCCATTTTTTCTTTGGTGGCTTACGTTGGATTTTTTATGTGTGTCGAGTGTTTAGACATGTGAGGCTATGACTGTGAACCAATATAAACATTCCCCCGTTTTTTATGTTTGACTTCAGTTCAAGCCTTGTTAATGCCATACATTCTGAATATTTGACAAAACGTAGTATCCTACTTGTCATTCGCCACCATCATGTACCCCTTTTATTTTGGATTAAATAGAAGGGTCTTACACCAATTTGTTACTCTCACGCTTTACTCCACCCTATCTACTGATTTTCCATGTCATGTTGCAAGTCTTCCATGGCCACCTAGGTTCATTTAGTCACCCAAGAAGACTACAATGAAACTCAAGATCTGTCATTCTCCATCTACAGGCCAAGACCCACAAGTTTCAGGACTCGGGTTTTGATACTTCGGCCAGGGAACGGTTTTGCAAATTCGGGATCCTCACGAATCCGATATTTATGTGGTCCTTAGGGACCGGGATCCTCACGAATCCGATATTTATGTGGTCCTAAGGGACCGGATCCTCACGAATCCGATATTTATGTGGTCCTTAGGGACCGGGATCCCCACAAATCCGATATTTATGTGGTCTTTAGGGACCGGGATCCTCACGAATCCAATATTTATGTGGTCCTTAGGGACTGGGATCCTCACGAATCCAATTTTCATGGGTCCTTAAAGACTGGGATCCTCACGAATCCAATTCATTTGCGATCTGACAAGATCGAGATTTTGGTTCATGGTGTATGGCTTGAACTTGGGTGTTCCGGTTTGTAATCAAGACGCTTTGTCGATATTTTGAACACAGGGATGGTGCATGCCAAACAGGAACTGGGACGTTGGACTTCACAGTAGATAATTCAGCCAGGCTTGAGTTATTGCGGCTGTCATGAGGAGATTAATCTCCGCCACACACCAGAGAACTCGATTTGGGAGTAGGAGGGGGCTGGAGAAGAAGAATAAATTCAACAAAAGATCAACCCAATTTGATACCTTTGATTTGTTGTATCTTCTTGATTCCGAAATTTGCAATTGATGAACTCTTCCTTGTTCTTGCCTTCTCGATTCTCCTTCGGTAGTATCTACCAGTGTTTTTTTTTAACCTTCCCCTCCTGAACTCCAAAAAAGACCCTTATGATTCATCTTCTTTTATAGGGAACAAGGGAGGTTACTTTTCATTTGCAGTTAAAAGACTTTTATACGGGAAACATGGAAATAGGGAGGAGTGGGTGACCCACCCATTAACTGCTCTTGTTCCCTTTTAGGCTAATTAACCGAAAACCATGTAAAATAATCAATCAAATATTAACATTTTTTTTATTATTATTGGATAGTCATGTTGAGCATTTGACCCGATTTCCTCCCTTTTTTTGTTTAGCCCATTTTAATTGTGTATGTCATTTTAAATCAACATACATGGGATACTAATTTATTGGACTGCAAATTGCATAAAGATTTAACCCCATTTTTAGTAAATATTTTGTACGACATGAATGATTAAACTTTGACATTTTTAAATTCGTCAAAATTTCACATTCAACAGTCTACTTTGATGACATACTTGTATATAGCAAAAGTGAGGAGGATCACGTTGTCCATCTACAATCAGTTTTGGAGATCTTGGTTCACGAGCAACTGCACGACAATCTAGCTAAGTGTCACTTCTTCACCAACCATTTAGTCTTTCTTGGCTATGTACTCTCGGCTGATGGGATACAGGTTGATGAAGAAAAGATCAAAGCAATCAAGGAGTGGCCTACTCCTACCAGTATTCACGACATCAAGAGCTTCCACAGTTTGACATCTTTCTATAGGAGATTTGTGAAGAATTTCAGTACTATTTTATCTCCTATGACCGAGCTATTGAAGTCCAAGGAGTTCACATGGACGCCAGCAGCACAACAGGCGTTTGAAAATGTGAAGAAGCAACTCTGCACCGCACCTATTCTCGCCCTACCAAGCTTTGATAAGAAGTTTGAAGTTGAGTGTGATGCTTCTAGAGTTGGAATTGGAGCTGTATTATCTCAAGAGGGCCTCCCTTTGGCCTACTACAGTGAGAAACTCAGTGATACAAGGAAGAAGTACAACACCTATGATAAAGATTTCTATGCTATTATTCGTGCCCTAGAGCATTGGAGACATTATCTTATTGACCACAAGTTTATCTTGCACAATGATCATGAAGCATTGAAGTATATTCAAGGGCAGCACAAGCTAAACCCACGCCATGCTAAGTGGGTGGAATTCATGCAAGCTTATCTCTTTGTTATTCAGCACAAGGCCGGCCACTTGAACAAAGGACCATACGCCTTACCTCGCATGTACTTATTATTACATGTTCTTGACTCACGTGTAATAGGGCTTGAACACATCAAAGACCTCTATGAGGAAGATGAAGATTTCAAAGAGATCTATGAAACCTGCAAAAAGCACCCCAACGACCAATATCACGTGGAGAATGGCTTCCTATTCCATGGGAATCAACTGTGTATTCCCAAGAGCAGTCTTAGAGAGCTTCTTATCTTAGATGTTCATGGAGGAAGTCTAGCAGAGCACTTCGGTATTGAGAAGACTTATCTCATGATGAGAGAACACTACTTTTCGCCTCACATGATCAAGGACGTCGAGCATATGGTGAAAAGGTGTTCTATTTGCAACTTATCAAAGAGTCACGTGCTACCCCAAGGGTTATACACGCCCTTGCCTATTCCAGAAGGTCCTTGGGAAGATTTTAGTCTCGATTTCATCGTGGGACTACCGAGGACACAACGTGGGAAAGACTCTATCATGGTGGTTGTTGATCGATTCTCAAAGATGACTCACTTTATTCTATGTCACACCACTTATGATGTTGTTAGAGTTGCGGATCTATATTTCCAAGAGGTTGTTAAGCTTCATGGTATACCGAGGACTATGGTCTCTGATAGGGATGCAAAGTTCCTTAGTCACTTTTGGGTTACTCTATGGAAGAAGTTGGGAACCAAGCTCAAATACAGTACGGTGTGTCATCCCCAAACTGATGGGCAAACTGAGGTCACCAACTGGACCCTTGTTTCACTACTAAGGTCCTTAGTGAATAAACATAAGAAGGGGTTGGATACTCTACTCCCACACGTTGAATTTGCCTTCAATCGTGCTCCTAGCAAGGCAACGGGACGATCACCCTTCCAAGTAGTGTATGGGAGAAACCCTAATACTCCCATGGACCTCACGCCAATCAACACTACTATGAGCTACAGTCATGAAGCAAGCAAACAAGCCCAAGAGATCGAAAAGCTTCATGAAGAAGTAAGGGGAAGAATAGCTAAGTATACTCAACAAGTCTCAGACTTAGCTAATAAGAAGAGAAAGAAGGTTATATTTTAGCCAGGAGATCTAGTATGGGTTCATTTTAAGAAGGAGAGGTTCCCCTCCAAGAGGAAAGGAAAGCTCGTTCCTAGGGCTGATGGTCCGTTTGAAGTGCTAGAAAGGGTTGAAGATAATGCTTACAAGCTTTCATTGAATGAAGACTATGGTGGAAGTGCAACATTAAATGTAGCTGACTTGAAACCCTACCATGATAAAGAAGAAGACCTTCCAAGTTTGAAGACAAACTCTTCTCAACAAAGGGGGAATGATGTATTTCAACCCCCACCAAGCCCGACAAAGGAGGTCCAATTCATCTATAAGGAGGTAGAACGGGCTATAGGGGAAGAATATAGTGTAGAGGCCCAAAGGCTAACCCATATGACGTGCAGTCTGTTCCAAGAGGACATTCAAACGTCCTAGAAAGTCCAAAGATTGATGCCAAGATCCAAGTACAAAGCCCAAAGTGAATTTCAAATTTCTGACCATTTCAAGACGAAGTTCACAGTTTTGGCCTTTTGATGTATAACATCACATTTCTAGTGTTTTCTTTACATTTAGCAAGTTATTAGGAGTATTTTTATTATTTCTAGTTGTGTGAGATGCCAAGTGATATATATAGACTAGAACATCAAGTCATAAGAGTTTAGAAGAGTCTAGAATGTTCTAGAATAGCCTAGAACACGTGTGGTAGGTGTGTGATAGTTAGTTTTGGCACCAAGTTTGTGCAATCCTAGATAGGGATGACTTATTTTGCAACTAATCCATCTTGGATTAGGAAAGCCAATTCCTAAAAGGATTAATGTTGTTATAATTAACTCCCTTAGGATTAGGAATTCAAATCCAAGGAGGAGATAGTTGTTTCAGGCGTTTAGTAGTAGGAGTAGATGGCTTGCACGCCAAGTTAGGAGTCCTAGGATGTTTAGGACTTTGTCTATTATAAATAGCTACGCATTGGAAAATGTGAATTTGGTAAGGCTTAATTGTTCGTTATTATCTCTATTAAAGAATCATGAAATATTATCTTCTACACAGTTATATATATTCAATTACTAATTTAGCTTCCTCAATAATTTCAAAGGAATGTCCTAATTGATACCCCTCCCATTCAAGAAGCATAACATTTGCACAAAACCCATAAGGGAAAGTGGGGAATCATCAACATGACAATTACACAGACTGGAAGTGTTAGACAACAATACTCGCACAGAGTCATCAAAGTTGACAAGAGTAAATCAAGCTCTTAGAACAACTTAAATGAGCATCCAAAAGGTCATTACTGGCCGGGTGGCAGTTGCTTGGGCAGCATGGGAGCATCCAAAAGATATTGGGGAGTAGTGTGGGTGCAATTGTCTGGGCGGCGGAGGGATAGGCTGTCGGTGGCGGTCGTCTGGTCGGGAGTTTGTGTGTTAGAAACTATAATTGCTAAAACAAGAATAATGGCAAAATTTCAAAGCACTAACACGACATGCACACAAAGCATAATAATAGCATATTCAGTCATACCCATAACAGAATATCAGCTTTCTACACATTCATAAGGCATAAACATCCAGGGACTATATAATGCAATTAAGAAGTATTAGTGCATCACACTCACGCAGAACCTGTAAACATTCATGTACTAAATAATGCAATTAAGAAATATTACAATCGGAAAGGAAAATGAAAGAAATTGAATATCACACTGTAGAAAAGTTCAGAAAACGGGTCATTCATTTCAGTTTGGGATGATATATTACAACTGCCTGAAAGTCACTCACATGTAAACAAAGCGTCGATTAATCTGAACCAGTTTTTAGAGATAGGCGATTAACACCAGATGGTCGGGGGCAGAGCAGTGGTAGAGATGGGAGTTAGGGTTTTGAATGTGGGGTTGAAGGATGAGAGAAGTGGAGCAAGAGAGAGAGGGAAGGGGGCGTGCCTGATGGACGGAGTTCGCCCTAGTCGCCGGCGAGGGCGAGGGCGAGGGCGAGGGCGAGGGCTGCGGCTGGGGTTGAGGGGCTGGGGCTGGGGCTGGATGTTTGAGAGAAGGGTGGAGACTCATCGAGAGTTGTCTAGGTCGAAGGCCAAATGTATATTTAATTAGTTTGGTGATTTTGTTTTTTAAAAAAAAAAAAAGTTTGGACCGTGCGACAGACCGTTCCGTCGCAAGGTCCAATTTTTTTGTCAAATCAACGATAATTTTAATATGGACCATGTGATGGAATGTTCCGTCGCAATTTTCGTCACAATTTGGCAAGTTTTTAGTAGTGACCCCTCACTAACCACGGGAGGTTTAAATGAGTTTTGTTGTCCTTTGTAAAGGAGCAAGTCTTCATCTTTTTATTGCTCTCATGGTACCCATATACACCAGTGAACCGTCATTCCTCATTTCCCTTTATCCACGCTAGAGACACATCAATGAATTGAGGAGCTAAGAACATGAACCTCCAAGTTCTTTTTCCACAATAAACCGAGGCCCCCACTTCTGCCCAAACTGTCAACAATAATAAAATCAAAATCACTCATCTGACTCATCACCTCTAAACTCCACACACGATAGTTTAGTTTAAGATAAAAATCCTAAACTAAGCTTGTTGACCCCAAACACACGTGAAAGGTCTTTAACTGCCTCAGGGTTGCCAATCTCTTAGCAATTTAATTAAAGAAGACCCATGATTATTTGTTGGGTTGCTATCTAGCAATTTAAGTAACCTCCACCATTGAATTGAAAGTGTTTGTCTCATTAGTAAGAGCTCTAACTTTCCCACCCTCCCCTCATCCTTCTCTTTGGATAAGCTTCTACTTAAAAGCCTCCTTTCCAACGGTCACGACATTACTCCCATTAATTTGCATGTTCTCTAAGTTGCTATAATTCGATTGACTCTTTTTTTGTGCACCACCTTGTTGGTTTCCCCAGAGAACTCTAGCCTTTGTCGTGCTCTAAATCTAGTCTACTTGCCTTTAAAAGTCAGGAATAAGTTCCTCTCTTCCGTAATCTTTGCTTCCGTTCCCTTTCTCCTAGACTTCAAAGGTGATGCCATCAACCAATTCCCATTTAGTAGGGTCTTTGGGCTGACTTCCTCACAATCACATAGAAAGCGATCAAGCTCCCCGCACTCATAGTAGAACTCCAAAAGCCTAACTTATTTAAAATGGACCCATATCGATGTCCTATCGACTTTCACCATTAAACATCTCCTCAAGGGCTTCATAATATCCACATCTGCACGGAAACATAAAGACTTGTCTACCCCATAGGCCCGTACATTGTAGCTTCATCATAACCCACAAAGACCCCTACTTTGTCACCCGATGTTTTGGCAAAGAGAGGGTTTGTCCAATAATTTGAACTAGGGATGGCAGTGGGTCCTGGACTGGCCCGGATCCGGTCGGACCCGGTCTATTAAGACGAGTCTGGGTCCAAAAATTTTGGACCTAGCGGGTCTGGGGCGGGTCCGGGTCTCAAAAAAATTGACGGGTCCAGGTCCGGGTCCAAACACGAACCCGTGGACCCTCTACCCATGGACCCGTTACAATATAAACATTTATAATTTCCCTAAAAAAATAAAAACCCAATTAAGTTAATTACAAGTCTACTCTACTTAGAGCTGGGAAAAACTGGCCCGACACGATTATCGACCTAAACCTAACACGATATTAAGCGAGTTTAGGTAGAAATTTTCAACCCGTTTGATTAAATCGGTTGACATGGTAAACCCGTTTAATTAAATGGGTTAGACTTAGGTCATGATTTTTGACATGAAAAACACCTACTTAACCCGTTTAATTAGGTATGTTAAATGGGTCAAGTTATTTGCTCGATAATTGTTACCCAATTATATTGTTTACTCATTTAACAATGGGAGGTGCCTTCCTTTCTGAACCCCATAAGAAACCCTACAAATCTTCACAATAGAATCAATTAGGGATGACAATGGAGCGGGGAATCCTCGAACCCGCTGGGGTCCCGCCCCGCTCTAGGAAAAATTAGGGATGACAATGGGACGAGGACGAGTTTTGGGGATGGGGAATCCGCGGGGATGGGGATGGGGCAAGAATCATTCCCCGAAGCGGGGATGGGGACGAGTTTTGGGAGCGGGGATGGGGATGGGGATATACTCCCCCGTCCTCGATCCACCCCGTTGTCATCCCTAGAATCAATCACACTCTTCGGTAATATGAAAATTTGGGCCCAATAAGTGTGAATCGGCGTAAGAATACTATTGATCAGTTCAACTCTAACAGCATATGTTAATTTCCTCACTACCCAACCATTGATTCTCGTTGTCATTTTTTCCAAAAGTAATGCACAATCATGTCTGTTAAGGGAGAAAGGTTTAATAGGAACCCCCAAATATTTAAAGGGAAGAAATCCCTCCTTAAAACCAACATCATCCAATATCTTCTGTTTTTCCTCAGTTGTCACATTAGCAAAAATCACATTAGATTTTGCTTTGTTGGGGGTCAAACCGAAAGAAGAAGCAAACATATTAATAGGATCATTAAGGGTTCGACTTGGGAAAACAGCATGGAAAAAAATATTTTGGAAAATGAAAATCTTTCCTTTGTTTGGATTTAAGAAAAATGAATGGAAAAAAGCAGTTGGAAAATAGCATGGAAAATTTGGGGTCACAAAGCATAAAAAGTTTTCCCTTCAAAAATGAAAGGAAAGTTGGAAGAAAATTTTTGGATCAAAGCCAACCTTTCTCTCCGTCATCTCTCGTGGCTCCCTTTATTCTCTCTCTCTCTCTCTCTCTCTCTCTCTCTCTCTCTCTCTCTCCCTCCCTCCCTCTCTCGTTCTATCTAACGCTCTTCTCTCTCTCTCTCTCTCTCTAACTCCCCTCTCCAAATCAGATCATATGATCTAGAAAAAATGAAGCTTGACATTTAAAAGTTTCATGCAAATTTTTTTTCCATATATTTTTCTTCAAACCAAACAAGGAAAAGAAAGTTGAATAGAAAATCAATTTTTTTCCTTCAAAATTTTACTTGAACCAAACAAGAGAAAGACCTCAAAAAAAATTTTCCTCCTAACTTTTTTTCCATGAGATTTTTTTCCCATCATGTTTTCCTAGGTCCAAACGGACCCTAAGAGTTTTCACACTTTCCACATCCCCATTGCAAAATAGAAGGAGATCATCAGCAAAACAAAGATGAGTAATTTTCAGAGGAGCACTGAACTTATGATACCTGAAATTTGGAGCTTGAATATTCTTAATCGTTCGATTCAGGTAATCCATTACTAGAACAAATAGAAGAGGTGACATTGGATCACCCTGCCGTAGGCCACGACCACTTCTAAAAGAACCATATGATGATCCATTGAATGCAACTGTAAAACTTGCAGAAGAGACACAAGTCATAATCCTCTCTACAAAGGTCCATGGAAAATTTAAGGCCAATAGTGAGTTTCTTAAAAACTCCCAGTCCACTGTATCATAAGCTTTCTGAATATCAACTTTCAATTAGCAACTAGGCTTTGCACCTTTTCTACTATAGAAACGAACAAGATCCTCTGCAATCAATATATTGTGGAGGATAGAACGACCATCTACAAAAGCAGCTTGTGACAAATCTAGAATTTCCACCATAACCTCTTGAAGCCGAACACAAATAAGCTTTGTAATTATTTTGTAGATTAATTGCAACAGGATATTGGCCTCAAATCTCCAATTCCAGCGGGGTTTGGAATTTTAGAAATCATAGTGAGAGTAGTAGCATTCACCTCTCCTAATAATTTTCGAGAAGAGAAAAAACTACCAACAACTCTTGTAACATCAGACCCATTAATGGACCATGCAACCTTAAAGAAAGATGAATTATAGCCATCCGAACTTTGACTTTTCGACCCATCCATCTCAAAAATAATTTTCTTGATTTTAGCTTTAGATACTGGCCGCATCAGTGTCTTATGGGCATCAAAGTCTAGTCTCTTCCCTTGTGCAATAATCTCAAAATTCACCTTGCCTAAGCAAGGTTTCTTTTCGAAAAAATGCTTAAAATGATCAGCAATGCAACTACCAATTTTCTCAGGATTTTGCATCAGTACACCATCCTTGTTAAGCAAAGACATAATCCGATTTTGATACTGTCTTGTTTTAAGCATAGAGTACAAGAAAGCATAATTTTAATCACCTTTTTTCAACCAATCTGCTTTAGTCTTTTGCCTCAAAATTTTCATGGCAGAATTTAAAGTGCTTTGGTATTTCAATTTTGCAGCATCAGCCTGATTCAACAATTCAGAATCACTAGGATTCTTTAAGAAAGCTTCTTGGGATCATAGATTCATACTCCACTTGAGATTGTTTACACCCATCACCAAAGAAAGATGATGTATAATGGGATCAAAGATTGTATCTTGATCAATTACACATCAAGGGAGACGTGCAACCAATCTGAAAGTGGGATGCTTCACGTGAAATTAGGGCAGAAAGGGGGAAGGTTCACGTGAATAGGGAGGGAAATTGAGAGGTTTTGTCGTGAGAACTTTTGAGGACTCAAGAAACAATAAAGATCGATTCTTGAATTGGGAAGAGGGAATCTTGATGGGTGATTGTGGAGAGAGGTGGACGAAAATATGAGGGAGTATTTGGGAGGGGTGGCGTGAGGCCTTGGTGGAGATAGGGTGAATATTTATTGAGAGACTTTGTTGGATGAGAGAGAAAAGGTTGTTGGGAGTTTGTTATGGAGAGAGAGGGAGTTTGTTGAGGCTTTTGTAAGAGAGGGGAGAGGTGGACGATTGAAGGGTAAAAGAGAGGGGGAGAGTGACGTTGGTTGGGGAGGTATGAGAGTAGTGTTGTATCTTCTATATTGATAGAAAGATAGGGATGTAGTTATCTTAACTGTATTGACAGAAAGATAAGAACGAAAAGATCTAGGTTTCTAACTTGAATCCACAAGAAAGACAACCTAGGGCTAACTTGATCTAGACTGCAACGTAGGATCAAGCTCTTCCTAACCACTTGGGCGCCAAACCAAGATACAATAGAAGAAAGGGGTGAGGTTTATCCAAACACTTGAGAGGGTAAGCTCAAAGCTTGATTTATATTTCTAAACTGGAATGTGTAAAACGATTACAAGCCTAAGCTATTTATACTAATAGACACCTACTTAATCCAACTTCCTCTTGGATTAGGACTCCTTATCCAAAGGGGAGTTGGTTACAACAACCTTATCCTAGTTTGATTTGGCTTTCCTAATCCAAGATGGATTAATTACAAAATAAGCTAACTTAATCTAGGATTACATAGCTTGGCGCCTACTCTACTCCTACCACACGTCTAACACATGCCTCTAGAACATTATAGAACAATTTAGAACATTCTAAATTTATCTAAACTCCTAATTAAATAAATCACACCAAAATAATAAAACTACTAAATAAAAAGTACATCCAATAGATCAAATGTGATGGATCTTGGGCCTTTTGGACGTGAACTAGGAGACTTTCTTAGGCTTGTTTGGTGTGGTCTTGTAGAACTTAGGATATTTGGACATCCTCTTGCCATAAGGAGCGCACAATATGGATGGGCCTATGGACCTCTATGCTCATGTTTTCCTTCATAGTTCGTGCTATCTCCTTGCAAAAGTAATGGGTCTTCTTAGATGTTTTTGGCGTGGGCCAAAATACATTATTCCCCCCTTATTGGAAGAAGTTTGTCCTCAAACTTGGAGATTCAAGTTCAAAGACCTTGATTAGCCCAGCTGCAACCTCAACGTGGATCAGGACCTCCACGTTAGCCATGGTTACTCCAATACTTTTCACGTGAACCAGTGTCTTCACGTGAACTATGATGGTGTGAAAGATTTGATCTTTCTCACTCTAGCTATGCATGAATGTGTCCATGACACGCTTGCTGATGTAGGACTTGAGAACCTGATTCATAAGTCTCATAATAACAGAAAGAACATAGATTAGGTCACGAGGTGTGACTAACCATACAAGGAGACTTCTTGGGATTTGAGCAGCAGTAATCCCTAACTGAATCTAAACCAAGTTGCTTTCCTACTTCCTTGAGATTACTAGGGCACTTGAATGAACAATTTTCTTCTCAATTGCACCCTTGGCGTGACAGACAACTGAATTTCGAACCATTTGAGCAGTATTAGGGTTCACGTGATCTCCTGTAGGCCGGATCTCACGTTGACTGGAATCCGTTGAAGCCTTTACCACTGAGCTCCCATGATGGACGGTGAGTTGGAGCTCCGTTGTAGTATTTTCATGGCTAGGGCTTGATGGAATGACCCCCTTGTGTTCACTAAACTCAGGGCGTTCAGTGACCATGAAAGTGATGAGTTTTGGGTCACCTTCCTTGAGCTTGGATGCTTTCAGGGGAGCTAAGGTCACCTTCTTGTTTTTCACCATAAGAGAATAGGTGTTTGCTCTTCCATCGTGCGTGACGCTCCTGTCAAATAGCAATGGTCTTCCAAGTAGAATATGACAAGCATCCATAGGTAGTACATCGCACCATATCGAATCTTGATAAGACTTTCCAATAGAAAAGCTTACCAAACAGCGTTGATCCACTTTCAATCCTTTACCCTGGTTGAGCCATTGAAAAGTGTATGGCGAAGGGTGAGGACTTGTAGGGAGTTTTAGTTTGTTCACCATAGTTGTTGAAACTGCATTAGTATAGCTTCCACCATCGATGATCAAAGAACAAACTTTCCCTTGCACAGTACAGCGGGAATGGAAGATCGCTTCCCATTGCTGCAGATCTTCAGGAACTGGAGAGCTATTCAGGACTCTCCTCATAACCAACATCTCACCCTGATCTGGTTCTTCCACGACCTCTTCTTCGGATTCTTCGTGAGTGACGTGGGGTTCCTCTTCTACATCCGTTGGTTCAGGTTCAAAGAGACCGTTTTGGAATTCCACAAGAGTGATGGCTCTCTTGTTTGGGCATTCAGAAGCAATGTGTCTGAGCCCTTGACACCTGAAGTACCTCTTCTTATCCATTGGCGTGACCTGTGGTGGTTTTGTCACGGTTTGGGGCGTAGGGTGGGCCGTTTTTGTGGTGGACGGATGGGAGGGTGTTTGGCTCTTTTGTGGAGTGTAAGTGTGAGGCATGTAGGTGGCTCTTTGAGAATTAGGGTTTCTATTGTACGCCTTTTTGCCTCTTCTTTTCTTTTGCTGTTCCACTTTGTTAGCCAAAGTACTCAATTCATCAAGAGTTTCATAAGGTTGAAGTTCCACCACATACCTTATGTTGTCGTTTAAACCAGCTAGATACCTCACAAGAGTTTGAGGTTCATCTTCTATCAAGTCACACCTCCAGAGTAGGTGTTCGAACTCTTTGGTGTACTCTTCAACAGATTTAGATCCTTGGGATAGTTGTTGCAGTTTGAAATAATTGTCCTTGAAATAACTCACAAGAAGAAACTTGGAGTGGAGTTTCTTCTTCATCTTTTCCCAAGTACGGATCTTTCCTTTCCCGGCATGCTGTCGCTTCTTCTATAGGTTAGTCCGCCAAATACTAGCATGCTTCCGCAGTTAAGAGCAATGTATTTTACTTTCTTATCATCAGCAATATCTTTCAAATCAAAGACTAGTTCGACAGTTTGAATCCAATCAAGAAAGATTTCAGGATCAAGATTACCGTCGAATTCAGGAATGTCGACCTTAAAGTCGAGCCTTTCTTCTCTTGGTGCACGCATAGATTGACGTGACCTCCGGGTTGAGCTAGCAGAGTGCTCAGTTTCGCTAGGACAGCTGGGGACGACCTCTTCTTATTCAGGTCCCCGTGGTGTTCTGAATTGCAGATTCATGTATCGCTTCAGTTGATCAAAAAGATAAGCGATTCTTCCTTCCAGTTCAACGTTTTCTTGCTTCCATTGCTCAGTAGGATCTTCACCTTCATGACTGTTGCTTCCAGACACCATGGGAGGGGTTTCGAAGATTTTGGGAATGGAGGGGAATGTGTTTGGCTGCTTGAGGAGTTTAGGGTTCTAGGTTGGTACTAAAGATTTGAAGGTTAAGTGTTTGAACTTGCAGGTTAAGCTTTTGGATTTGCAGGTTTGAGGATTGGATTTGAAAGATCATGTGTTTGGTTTGCACTTAATACAACCTAGAGCTCTGATACCAAAATTATGATGTATAATGGGATCAAAGATTGTATCTTGATCAATTACACATCAAGGGAGACGTGCAACCAATCTGAAAGTGGGATGCTTCACATGAAATTAGGGCAGAAAGGGGGAAGGTTCACGTGAATAGGAAGGGAAATTGAGAGGTTTTGTCGTGAGGACTTTTGTGGATTCAAGAAACAATAAAGATCGATTCTTGAATTGGGAAGAGGGAATCTTAATGGGTGATTGTGGAGAGAGGTGACGAAAATATGAGGGAGTATTTGGGAGGGGTGGCGTGAGGCCTTGGTGGAGATAGGGTGAATATTGATTGAGGGAGTTTGTTGGATGAGAGAGAAAAGGTTGTTGGGAGTTTGTTATAGAGAGAGAGGGAGTTTGTTGAGACTTTTGTGAGAGAGGGGAGAGGTGGACGATTGAAGGGTGAAAGAGAGGGGGAGAGTGACGTTGGTTGGGGAGGTTTGAGAGTAGTGTTGTGTCTTCTATATTGATAGAAAGATAGGGAGGTAGTTATCTTAACTGTATTGACAGAAAGATAAGAACGGATAGATCTAGGTTTCTAACTTGAATCCACAAGAAAGACAACCTAGGGCTAACTTGATCTAGACCGCAACCTAGGATCAAGCTCTTCCTAACCACTTGGGTGCCAGACCAAGATACAATAGAAGAAAGGGGTGAGGTTTATCCAAACACTCGGGGGGGTAAGCTCAAAGCATGATTCATATTTCTAAACTGGAATGTGTAAAACGATTACAAGCCTAAGCTATTTATACTAATAGACTTAGACCTAAGGCTCCTAGGAAACCCTAGCTTGGCGTGCAAGCCAAGAAGACTAGTGCTAGACGCCTACTTAATCCAACTTCCTCTTGGATTAAGACTCCTTATCCAAAAGGGAGTTAGTTACAACAACCTTATCCTAGTTTGATTTGGCTTTCCTAATCCAAGATGGATTAGTTACAAAATAAGCCAACTTAATCTAGGATTACATAGCTTGGCGCCTACGCTAATCCTACCACACATCTAACACACGCCTCTAGAACATTCTAGAACAATTTAGAACGTTCTAGATTTATCTAAACTCCTAATTAAATAAATCACACCAAAATAATAAAACTATTAAATAAAAAGTACATCCAAAAGATCAAATGTGATGGATCTTAGGACATTTGGACATGAACTAGGAGACTTTCTTGGGTTTATTGGCGTGGTCTTGTAGAACCTAGGATGTTTGGACATCCTCTTGCCATAAGGAGCACACAATATGGATGGGCCTATGGACCTCTATGCTCATGTTTTCCTTCATAGTTCGTGCTATCTCCTTGCAAAAGTAATGGGCCTTCTTTGATGTTTTTGGCGTGGGCCAAAATACATCAAAAGATCTATGTAAAGTCGCGAGAGGATCTTTAAGCATCTTCAGTTTTGTAACCAGGATATACATATGATAACCCTCAATCTGTTTATTCCAAACCTCTGCAACAGTCTGCAAAAATCTTGGAGCATCTATCCACATGTTACAGAACATAAATCTTCTTCTTTGTTTTGAAACTTTTGAGTCCAAACAAATAATAAGGGGTGAATGATCATAAATGCCATGAGGAAGAACAGAGTAATATATAGATTCAAATAGAACCAATCCTTCAGAATTCACCAATGCTCTATCAGTACATAAAAATATTTTCTTATTATTTCATGTGATGTATAATGGGATCAAAGATTGGATCTTGATCAATTACACATCAATGAAAGACGTGCAATCAATCAGAAAGAGAGATGCTTCACGTGAAAGACAGGATCTTGGAAGGCTTTATGATGTGAGGTCTTTTGTGGAGAAAGTATGGGAGGGGAGAATTGGGGGAGATTGACGTGAGAGAGAGGGAGAGAGGGTTCTTTTGGCGTGAGGCCTTTGTGAGAGAGAGAAAGATGGTTGCTTGAAAGTAGGGAATTAGTTGATGGAGAAAGAGAGAAGGACGTTGGAGTTTGGTATGGGGGAGAGAGAGAGAGAGAGAGAGAGAGACGTTTGATGGGTGAGAGAGTGAGAGTTGATTGCCTTAGGGTTTGATTTATCTAACTAAGATGATAAAAAGATAAGAACTAACCAGGATAATTCAAGGGATCTATCTTGATAAAGAAACACCACAAGAAGAAACCCTAGGGCTAACTTGACCTTTAACCTAGTTACAGAAACACCTTCTAGGTTCAGGCTGGCTTCAAGCTCTTCCTCACCACTTGGATGCCTAACCAAGATACAATAGAAGAGATCAACGAGGATCTCACAAAACACTCAAGGGGTAAGCTAAAAGCTAAATTGTATTCATAATTCAAAACGAGGTGCCTTTGAAAGGCTACAAGCCTAGCTATTTATGCTAGAGTAGTCCGATCCTAAACTGACTGGCAATCTTAACTTGGCGTGCAAGCCAAGGATTCCTTGTCCTAGACGCCTATAACAACATTCTCCACCTTGGATTAGGACTCCTTATCCTAAGGGGAGTTAGTTATAACAATATTATCCTAATAGGAATTGGCTTTTCTGATCGAAGATGGATTAGTTACAAAATAAGCCAACCTTATCTAGGAAACAATAACTTGGCGCCAAAGCTAGGACACCACACGCCTATCACACGCCACACACACAATTCTAGAACATTCTAGAACCTTCTAGCCTAATCTAGACTCCTATGACTTGATGCTCAAGTTTATATATATTACTTAGCATCTTACTTGACTAGAAATAATAAAATTACAATATAAAACTCACAAATACTAACTAAATGCTAAGAATGTGAAGTTTACATCCAAAAGGCCAAAACTATGAAATTCAAACTGAAATGGTCAAAACTGTGAAATTCACTTTGGGCTTTGGGACTAGGCCTTGGACATGACTTGGACTCTTCTTTAGGATGTTTGGATATCCTCTTGCCATAAGGAGCACACCATATGAGTTGGTCTTTGGGCCTCCACACTAGATCCTTCTTCAATGGCCCGTTCTACCTCCTTGTAGATGTATTGGATTTCCTTTGTTGGGCTTGGTGTGGGCTGATTTCCATCATCATGTGTATCTCATACCAGAATTGTAAAACCCCGAAAAATTCTACTATGTATACCCGTAAATTCTCCTGATGTGCGTTTTCTTTCCGTTATATATATATATATAACGGAAGAAAACATACATCGAGAATTTATTATATATATATATATATATATATATATATATATATATATATATATATATATATATATATATATATATATATATATGTATATGTTTCACATGGAGCTTTTAGGACCGCGAGTGGGTTACTTGGAAATTATAGTGGCTGAAAAATATAAGTTAGGAGATCTTTGGTTATCGACTGATTTTATTGGGATCAGTTGTAGGATCCATTTTAGGAGAAAAAAATGTTGTTTTTGGGAGAAAATTTTTATGAGATGTGTTGGGAATTTTTAGTGATTGAAAAATATCAGTTAGGAAATTTTCGGTTATCAAGAAATTTTTATTAGGATCAGTTTGTAAGTTTTCCCCCCTAATTTAACCCTAATCCTTTTCCCTCCCTTTTTACTAATTCAAATCAGTAATTTCCCCCTTAACCCACATTTCCCTCCCACTGTAGTTAATTCAAACAGATAAATTTTCCCCCCAAAACTCTATTGTCACGGTTCTCTCTTGTTCCCCCTCCCTCTTTTACTCATCAGTTAATAAGGCTATCTTTATTGGGAAGTACCCCATCCTAGGTGTAATGACATGTGGAGGAGTGAGAGAAGAAAGAAAAAAAAGGAAAAATGAAAAGGAGAGAGGGAGTATTGGGTTGCTCCTTAGAGTACCCCTAATTTTCTGACAAAAATTGACAACTTGATGTTTGTTTTTTATTTTTTCCATTCAATAATTATTACTTTTGCTTTTTAAAAAAAGGAAAAGTCAATTTATCTCATTTTTAATTATAAAAAAAATTAAGAAAACCTCAAGTGAAGTTACTCCCATTAACAATGTGGAGAGAGAAATTTCAATATTTTGCATACGTGGCAAGAGGAGTACCTCATTTGAGATACTCCCCAATAAAGTTAGCCTAAGATACCCCTCATGCAACCCCATGCAGCTTAAATTTTGTACGAAACCCTCCCCCATTCCACTTCTATATTACCCCCTCCTCTTTTTCTTCTTCTCTTCGCTCAACTCTCCTCCAATCTCTCTTTCTTTCTTCTGCTCTTCTTTGTTTTCCCAGCCAACTGCACCTTTATCTCTTCCTTCTGCTCCTGCTGCTTGTGCCTACCTAGCCAACACAACTCTTTTTTCTTTCTTTTTCTCTTCGTTATCAGAGAATACAAACACTCCCTCCACTCAGCTCCTCCTTGCTCTTTTTCTTCTTCGAGCTACACCCACAGACAACATCCCTTCTCCTTCCTACCTCCTTTGCGCCGTACCACCACCGTTGCTGCACCGACACGCCACCACCGACGGTTCTCGACCACCGTAGTCCGACACCGCAGCCTAGAACGCCCAGAGCACCCCCGCTTGCTGACCCGAGCCTCTTCCTCCTTCCGTTTCTGACCCTGTAAAGGTTCAGCTATGGGGCTTGAAAACAGGAGGTAGAAGAAAGAGTTATGAATATTTCATTGAGAGGGAAAGAGAGCATACAAGACTCTGACTAAAACAAGGCCCCTGGGCCGAGAATATAAAGAGGACCAAAAACAAGAAAACGGCCCAAAAAAGGAAAAGAAAAACAAGAAAGAAAAAACAAACCAAAAACAAAACATTACAAATTAACTCTAACTTTTATCTGTAATCCTAACACCCCTCCCCCCCTCAAATTGGAGGGTGGTAAGAAACCCAATTTGCCAAGATTCTGATGATGTTTGGTTCCAGGAAGTGCCTTTGTCATAATATCAGCTAGCTGGGAACTTGTAGGAACATGATGCAATGTGATTAATCCCTCTGCGAGCTTTTCTCTCACGAAATGGCAATCAATTTCAATGTGTTTTGTTCTCTCACGATATACCGGATTATGAACAATATATATGGCCTGGCTGTCACACCTTACAGGAATTGGTGTGATGGTATCAACTTGAAATTCAGATAGCAACCTACTTAGCCAAGCCAATTCTGCAACCAGTCGCCTTAAGCTTCTATATTCAGCTTCAGCCGAGGATAATGACACAACCTGTTGCTTCTTTGATTTCCAAGAAATCAAAGTATTACCAAGAAAAATCACAAAACCACTAATGAATCACAGTCTGAATCGCTAAAACCTTGAAGAGTGAAATCATTATCTCTATGAATCACAATTCCAAAGTCTGGGTTCCCTTTCAAGTATTTCAGAACATGAACTGCAACTTTCCAGTGCAAGTCTGTGGGAGCTTTTAAGTACTGGCTGAGATGTTGCACAGAGAAGGCTATATCAGGCAGTGTGGTGCCAGTATCTGGTGACAATTTGCTGTTTGTATCCATTGGTGAAACAACAACTTTCATATCCTCTGTACCAAACTCTTGCAAGAGCTCTCGTGTGAACTTCTTTTGTGTTAGGACCAATCCATCAGGAATATTATCAATCTCCATTCCAAGGAAGAACTTAGCAATTCCAAGATCTTTTATTTTAAATACTTCATGCAGATGAGACTTTAAGGAGTCTATTTCCTAAGCATCATCACCAGTAATGACTAAATCATCTACATAAACAGCCAAATAAACTGATTTTCCCTCCAATCTTCTATAGAACAATGAATAGTCATTTTCAGAATGTTTATAGCCCCTTTTATAGAGAACTTCAGTGAGTTTTGCATACTATTGTCTCGAGGCCTGCTTCAAACCATATAAGGACTTGTTAAGCTTGCAAACTAAATTTGAATCTGTATTGTGGACACCATCAGGCACCTTCATATAGATTTCTTCATGGAGATCCCCATGGAGAAAAGCATTGTTGATGTCCAATTGTAAAAGAGACCAACTCCTTTTAACTGCCACAGACATTATAGTCCTAATGGTAGTCATTCTCACAACAGGTGAGAATGTCTCATTGTAATCGATCCCAGCTCTTTGTATGAACCCCCTTACAACGAGCCTAGCCTTCAATCTCTCAATTCTTCCATCTGGTTTGTGCTTTACTTTGTAGACCCATTTGCTGTCAATAGCTTTTCTTCCTTTTGGCAGGGTCACTATATCCCAAGTGTTGTTATCCTCTAAAGCTCTTAATTCCTGCTTCATTGCTTGTATCCACCCTTGGTGTCTGCTTGCTTCAGCATAGCAGCTTGGCTCGTGTGTATCCAAATAAGTGTTGAGATCTGCATTGTTATTAGCAGTACCAGAGAAAATAGTTTTGGGAGTATAGTGTAGGTTAGTGATACTAGAGAGACTGGTTTCATAATCATCCAAATACCTTGGAGTTTTGTAGGCTCTTTCTGACCTCCTAAGAGGTTGAGGGTCATCTGTTTGTGGTTCTGTCTCCTCAACAATTTCTTGTTGAGGTTTTGCCCTTGTCTCATTTTCAGTGTTGACAATTGTGTCAAAACTATCAGATATATCATGATCTGTTACCAGATTCTGCCTCAAAGGATCTTGTTTCTTAAAAGGAAAAACAGATTCATGAAAAACCACATCTCTGGAGATGACAAATTTGTTTGATTCTAAAGAATACAATTTATAAGCCTTTTTGCCTTGGGGATACCCAACAAACACACATTTTTCAGCTCTTTGTTGAAATTTGTCTCTTCCATGCTTGAGAGTATTTACAAAACATTGACAACCAAATACTTTTAGATGATCATAAGAGGGTTTCTTATCAAAGAGCCTTTCAAAAGGTGTTTTATTTCCTAATAAAGGGGTAGGCATTCTGTTTATAAGATATGTGGCAACTAATATGCTTTCCCCCCAAAATATTAGAGGTAAGTCAGATTGGAACATGAGGGCTCTGGCTACTTCAAGTAGGTGCCTATGCTTTCTTTCAACAACCCCATTTTGTTGGGGCCTTTGTGTGCAGCTGGTTTCATGAAGGATCCCTTTCTTGGCAAAGAACTTTATGGCCTGACTACTTTTACCTATTTCAAGAGCATTGTCAGACCTAATCCTTCTTACATTTGTGTCAAATTGTTTTTTCACCATGGCCACAAAGGATTGAAGGAGACCAAAAGCCTCATGTTTTGTAACCATAAGGTAAGTCCATGTGCATCTTGTGAAATCATCCACTATTGTGAGAAAGTATATGTGACCAAATTGAGTTGTTGTGTGAAAGGGACCCCAAGTATCAACATGAATCAATTCAAAACTTTTATTAGTTGATATACTGCTAGTCTGAAAAGGTAAACACCTTTGTTTTGCTCTATGACAAATATCACACACATCATTACAAGTGTTTTGGTTTTGTTCTAAGGTACGTGGCAACAATTTCATCCTACTTTTTGATATGTGACCTAGGCGTTCATGCCATAGGTTACTTTTAACAGTCGTAGCTAAATCATCGCATCTCACTATTTCACAAAAGGAGTCTTGAAGGTTTCTTCTTTCCAAGAAATACAAGCCTTGAGCTTCACTACCAAGGGTCACTGGCCTCTTCACGGAAGGGGCCTGCATTGTACATTTACTTTCACTAAAAATGACAGAACATTGTAATTGTTTGCACAAACTTTTGATAGATATTAGATTGAATTTGAAGCAGGGCACATATAAAACATTAGTCAGCACAATGTCTCTTGAGAGAGCTACTTTCCCATACTGTTTGACTAAAACTATATTACCATCAGGTAGGGTCACATGTATAGGTTGAATCAAGTTCTTTATGCAACACATATCATCTTTATTTCCACACATGTGATCAGTAGCACCAGAATCCAATATCCAGTTATTCTCAGTCAAGTTGCAAAGGCAAGAAACTGTATTTAACATGTGCTTAAATGAAAGAGGTTGGATGTTACCTGAGGATGTGTCAATTTCTCCTCCTCGACTGGAGGGTGTTGTCTCACTATCAAGATTCCTCAGCAGGTAATGAAGCAATTGGATTGCCTGGTCTTTGTTGAAAGGGATAGATGAGCTGGACTCCTTTTGTCCATTCTTGTCTGTATCTTAGAGGGCAACATTGGCTTGCTTCCTTCCATTTCCTTGATTGGGAGTCCTGTTCTGGGATATATTCTGATTCTTGGGAGGGTACCCATGAATCTTGTAACACTTATCGATTGTATGGTCAGGCCTCTTACAATGGTCACAAAACATATTTGACTTCCTAGGGTCTTGATTTCTTTCAGAATTGGTTTGATTTCTCTGTGCGCCTTTGTTGGCGTAAAAGGAGGCTGAATCACTTTGGTTATTGACATGGTCCCTTACTTGTCTCTGTCTTTCTTCCTGAGATAGAATAGCATAAACTTGGCTCAAAGAGGGCAAGGGACTCATCATTAAAATGTTTCCCCTTATATGTGTGTAGCTATCATTGAGACCCATCAAGAATTGTAACAAATTTTGTTCTTCAAAATGAATCTCAAATTGTCTGTTAATTTGAGGTATGCAAGTGCATTTCCCACATTGGCAAGATGGAAAATTCGTGACTGCTCCCATTTCTTCCCATAGCTTTTTCGCAGTTGTGTAGTATGTTGAAATATCCATGGAATCTTGAGACACCCTGGATACTTTCTGTTGAATTGAATATAACTTTGCTTTGTTCGTCTGCCCAAATCTCTTTATTAGCTCCTTCCATAAGTCCTGCGCAATTGTGGAGTATAAAACACTGTCGCGGATGTTCTTCTGCAGGGAGTTCAAAATCCAGGAGAGTACCATGTCATTGCCCCTGTTCCAATATGAAAGACGGGGATCATCTACGCTTGGCTTCGATAAACTTCCGTCAACAAATGCAATCTTGTTTTTCGCAGAAAGGGCGACTGTTGCAGATCTTTTCCAAGTGTCGAAATCTTCACCTGAAAAGGGTTCCGCAACCAAGGACATTCCTGGTTGATCTGATGGGTGTATGAAGAGGGGATCACAAGGATCCGGAACGAAGCTTTTTGAGTTTTCTCCCGTGGCGTACGCATGGAATGAGGGAGAAAGACGGATCTTGCCCTAAGGGCTCTGATACCATGTAAAGGTTCAGCTATGGGGCTTGAAAATAGGAGGTAGAAGAAAGAGTTTTGAATGTTTCATTGAGAGGGAAAGAGAGCATACAAGACTCTGACTAAAACAAGGCCCCTGGGCCGAGAATATAAAGAGGACCAAAAACAAGAAAATGGCCCAAAAAAGGAAAAGAAAAACAAGAAAAAAAAAACAACCCAAAAACAAAACATTACAAATTAACTCTAACTTTTATCTATAATCCTAATAGACCCGAGCTGTTGCCGATCTCCGTGCTGCTGTCCAACGACCACCCTGCTGCTGCCAACGCCGACCGCCGACCACCGGACCTCCCGTAGCCCACCGTCGACCGCCCTAACTGATTCCTCTTCCCTTTTGTCTCTCTCTCTCTCTCTCTCCCCCCCCCCCCTCATGCCCTAATTTTTTTGTGTGTATGTAAGTTGTGTGTATGTATGCATGGGGACAGTAGGGAAAGAAAGGGGGATGGGTCTCTATGTTTAGTTGGGTTAGGATACTGATTTTACAATGCCTGTTGATGTGTGTGTATGTGTGCTGGGTTGGACGTATGCATGGAGTGGGTTTAATGTATGCATGGGTGTGGGTTGGTTAGGTTAGGGGTTCGAAGGGTGGGTTGTGGTGGATTAGAGTCTGGGTGTGTGTGTAGTGGTAAATGGGGGGAGAAATGGTGGGATATTATTTGAGTTTTTTTTTTTTGTGTAAATAAGGTCCAATGTACATAATTTTATGATATTTTATGTTATTAATACTCATAGGTTCATATTATAAGTAAATATTATGTTTCGTAATTTTATTATTAAGTTTCGTAATTTTAAGTTCCTATTATTATTTTGAAGTCCGTGTTATTTTAAGTTTGTATTATTAGTTTTAAGTTGTTACTAAAAGTTTCACATTATTATTATTATTGAGTACTAAGTTACTATGAAGTTTATATTATTATTATTAGCCTCATATTATAAAGTTACATATTATTATTTGAAGTTTTCGTAAGTTATTATTAAGTTTCCATTTATTATTTTTATGTTATTATTAAAGTTTCATATTATTATTATCATTGAATTCTAAGTTATTATTAAAGTTCATGTTATTATTATCAGTATTAAGTTTCAAGTATTATTAAGTTTTCATTACATTATTAAGTCTTATATTATTTTAAGATACATGTTAGTATTATTATAGAGTTTCATGATTTTGTTATAAAATTCCATATCATTATTATTATTATTATTATTATTATTATTATTATTATTATTATTATTATTATTATTATTATTATTATTAGTTTCATAAGTTTATATTAAAGTTTCATATTTTGTTAATAAAGTTTCATACTTTAAGTTCATGTTTCCTTAGTATGGAAGTTCATATATTTTGGTCTCAAAGTTTGATAAATTAGTTTATAAAAGTCCAATGTTATTAGTTTATAAGTCTCATGATTTTTTTGTATTATAAGGTTCATGTATAAATGTTGAGTTCTCCTTATTAATTCTAAATTCATGTTATTAGATTAGCTTGAATAAGTCTTGACCTAGGAACATGTTAGGAACCCTAAAAATGTGGTTTTTAATAAGATTATGTGATTATGTGACCTAACATGTTCTTTAAATGTTATAATGGTATACTTGTAATTTTTGTGAATAGTACCATGCAAGTTTACATGTTAGGGGTCACGCTAGTTAGTTTGACATGATTTTATGTATGTATGTATTCCTATGGTACTTTGGAGTATATTATGTTTAAACTAGTTAGGTTGTGATACCGCTACTTTAATGCGCTCTTTAAATTACTAACTCTTTGGGAAAGGTTGCGATAAGTTGAGAAGCGATTAGCTTTTAGTGGTAGAAATATTAATTTTAGGCCGTTTTTAATCTAGGATCGAGCGAGTTACCCGATTAGAAGCTCCTGTGAATTTTTCTACGTGAAGATTATCACATATTCAGGTAATGTCTATGCCCTAATCCCCATTGAATGCTCTTTAATTGTTTTAATGATTTTTACCGTATTTTGGAACTTGCATCCCGAAGGGGACCTTATATATTAATTTGACTGTCTATTTGTTGAGAAGATTATGTTCTTGTTTTATAAAGTATGGACAGCTCTTTGGCTTTTATGTTAAAAGTGTTGGTTTTGGAAATGGTTGGTTGATATTGGATTGAACTGGAATTGTAAACCTGACTAAATTAAAGGATATGAGTATAATGCGGGTTCGGGCAGTCTCCTTAGGATCAGGTTGTTACCTGTGAGGGAGACTGTCAAGAGACCAGGTTATGCCTGGTAGTGTTGGATTGAGATTGCGATGGCCATCCGGATTTTTGAATAGTGATTGTGGATTGTTGAGAATGGGAATGAGAATGATATGGAAAGTTGTTGGAAAGAAATATGTATGATTGGCGAGTCTTTGACTCCGAGGGGCAATACGGAAGCCCCGCCCGCACTAAAATGGTACAGTTGGCTAGTGAAAATTATTTTGAAATGTTTGAACTGTTACCCCTCCCCTTGAAATTTGGTTAAATGAATTATATAATTGTTTTGACTGTTAGGGGTAGACATTATTGAGGTTTCCCCCCTCATGTTTGTAAATGTTTTGTTTTCAGGTGCTGATCAATAATTTGGAAGGGTTGGGATCTAGATGTGAGGTCACCAATCTTGAAGTTGGAAGTTTGCATTAGTTAGTTGTGTTGGAACTAGTTAATGTTGTTCTTGAACCTTAAAGTCGTTTAGTTGTTTTCCTTTTTCGTTGTCAAGCAGTTGTAGTTTTCCTTCTTGCCTTGTATTCCTTCGGGGATACGACAGTGACGCCCGTTTGAAAAGTGAAGTCTTTCGCAAATTTACAGTTACCGTTACTTTTGACTTTGACCTTTTTATAATAGAACTTTCGGGGCGTTACAAGAATGCTTTACCTCACACAGTTGAAAATCATTCAAGCATCGATGAAAATCAACAATGTCCTCAAAAGTGACTGTAGTCCCACCAATCCTATCATCAAATTCCAAAATGTGACTAAAATCACCTACAATGATCAAAGGCTCAGAGCAAGATTCAGCAATACTCGAAAGTCCTTCCTATAAAAGCTTACGAATCCCCAAATCATTGTCACCATACACAAAAGTAACCAACAAAGATGAAAATCAACAATGTCCTCAACAGTCACTGTAGTCCCACCAATCCTATCATCAAATTCCAAAATGTGACTAAAATCACCTAAAATGATCCAAAGACTCAGAGCAAGATTCAACAATACTCGAAAGTCCTTCCTATAAAAGCTTACGAATCCCCAAATCATTGTCACCATACACAAAAGTTACCAACAAAGAATGGGAACTCCATTTAACTTT
Source organism: Portulaca oleracea (assembly GCA_029582165.1). NCBI lineage: Eukaryota > Viridiplantae > Streptophyta > Magnoliopsida > Caryophyllales > Portulacaceae > Portulaca > Portulaca oleracea. The sequence goes on from CM055875.1 coordinate 6,783,298, forward strand.
GCAATGAATATATTGAGTATGAGTAAATAGTAATAAGAGAAACCACAGATAAACCTCCACGCCAAAGCACCCAAATCCTGCTTATATCTTCAACTGATATTTAGGGATGGCAATGGATATTGGATTCATGTAACGTGGTTTGTAGACCGCGGTTTTTATCGTTCTTTCTCAGGGAGCGAGGGGCCTTAGCTATGACTACTTGACTCTAGGTAGGGTTTACGATCATGAAATAATGATAAGTTTAGGGTAAAAACAGCACAAACAATTAAGGTTCGGTCAAAAAGGGGAAACAATGGGTGTCGGGAGACTTCGGGATGCAAACGGGGATGAGGAAATGGGTTTTGCAACAAGGGAGTAACAAGAAGGGAGAATCAAGTGCTGTTAGAAAATACCAACCGGGCTTCCTCTTCCGAGGATAGTCCGGATTAACTTCCCCAAAGTCCATCGACAGACCAGAGGGTTAATGAAACGGAATTTCCTAGTTAGTTTCTATTCGCTTTCGTGAATAGAATACTAACTATCTCAATTCCCACCTTCCAACACAAGTGTTGGATGTATTCGGGAGCTTTCGAACCCAAATACATCCTACTTGAGGGAAGGATAGGAAAGGAAAATTGATTTTCCAACTAATTACTCACTAATATTGCTAACCCAGACCTAATCACCCATTCACATCCTTAAAATCTCCCTAACCCATTGGGGTTCTAGCCTCTAAACATCCTAACTAACATGATAATAACATTAACAACTTCATTCATGCTTAAAAGGATAATCAAATTAACAATAATCAATAATCAACAAACACCAACAATTATAATAACAAAACAGAGATTAACAAGTAAATAATGAACTAAAGAGAGAAAGGTTAAGAAATGCTCATTGATTTCGATGCCAAAGGAAATACTCCAGAATAATAAAGCTCCAATGCTCCAATGATAAGAATAATCTTCAAACTTCAAATAGGAATCCAATAGAATCCAGTACAAGAACAATAATCTAAGTAAAAATTCTCACTGATCACTCTAATTGAAAGCTTAAAATGTGATAAAAGTATGATAAAGTATGTGCTAAGATATGATAATGGATGATATTCAGCTAAAAGACCTAAAACCAATATATAAAAGCAAAGTTTGTTACTCAAAACTCGTCACTTTGCTAAATAGAAAAAAATGCATCTGCAGGGGACCGTGGCCACAGTCCTGCGTAGTGCAGGTGATTTCTCTCTTCTCTTCGCAGCACTGTTGGCACGGTGCCCCTGGACCGTGGGTACGGTCTGGTGATTAGGGCAGATAACTTTTCGCTCCTTTGCACCGTCGTGGCTACGGTCTCCCAAGACCGTGGCCACGGTCTTGCTCGGCCACTTCTTCCTTTAGACAGGTCATGATCTTACCGTGGCTACGGTCATCTTGACCGTGGCCACGGTTTTGCTCGGCTTCCACTCCTTCCCTTGGGCGTAGCTTGAACCTATCGTGGCTACGGTCAACATGACCGTGGCCACGGTCTAGCTCAGCATGAAAGTTCCTTCTGGGCGTAGCGCCTGCTACGAAAATGGTGATGAGGGCTACGCCTTGGAGTGTTCAATCAGCCAAGGGACGTTTGGATGGGTAGCGCCCGCTACCAAAGGCGTGACGGGGGCTACGCTTTGATGATCTTCAGCAAGTCTACTCCCTTCTGAGCTCTTTGACATGTCCGGCCTTTCTGTTTCCTTTGCCTTCGACTCGATCAAGACTCGGGGAATTTCGGGATTCCCAAATTAGGTGCAAAATGGCCCTTTTTACCACGTTTTGAGTAAAAACTCCGAAATCTACAAAATTACCAAAAACGCATTAAAAGTTATTAAATTAAGCTACGAAACAAGTCAAAAGCTTAAGGATTTAGGCGGTATTTAAACACAAAATTGGGTCTAAACAATTCGATCCATATTAAAGGATCCAGATTCGTTGATTCAGGATTCAATGAATCTAAAATTGAATCTGGATCCTAAATGATTATTTATTGGATCTTGAGATCCATATTCATTTAGGATCCATAAGATTCATTTAACTCCCCAAAACCCACAGATTCACTTGAATTCCACCAATAAACCTTAGGGTGTGTTTGATTATAAGGAAAATGACTTTTAAGGAATTAGTTTTCCAAGGAAAACAACTTTCCATGTCAAATTTTTCTTGTTTTGTAGGAGACAAATTGTTTTTCGGAAAATAACGACATTTGTTAACATAAGTAATGATATATGTTACAAATGAAAATATTTGCAGCTTGAAATTAATATTTGATCTTTTTTCATTCCATCGTATCAACATCATACAGTTTTAATTCAAAAAGCTAAATTTGAATTTTACATTAAAGCTTCAGTTAATTTTAGCGACAAAAGATGTTGGTATATGCGGCGATAAATGTTATAAGAAAGAAATATTTTGTGCTCAAAATTCATATTTGAGGTTTTCCTAATCAATTATATCATTATTGTAAAATTTCAAGCATAATAAAATTGAATTTTATTCTTAAGTTCCAGTCAGATATAATAGAAAAATATATCGATATAAATGACGATATATGTTATAAATGAAAATATCTGGATCTTAAACTCATATTTGAGTTTTTTTAATCAATTATATCATATTCTAAAGTTTCGAGAAAAACTATTGAAATTGAATTTTGCTCTTAAATTTTAGTCAAATTTAACAGCAAAAAATGATGACAAAAGTGGCAATATATGTTAAAAATAAACATTTTTGGAGCTCGAGTGTCATATTTGAGCTTTTTATTTACTTCATGCTATCATATCATTAATTTTCGATTTAAACAGTTAAATTTGAATCTTTTTAAGTTTAAGTTAATTTTAGCGAAAAAAATTGTTGGTATATGTCGTCATAGATGTTATCAGATAAAATTATTTTGAGTTTTTTTTAAAATCAATTCTATCGCATTATAAAATTTCAAGCCAAATAATTGAAGTTGAATTTCACCTTAAATTTCAGTTAGATTTAGCAGTGAAAATGTTAACTTCGTGAATATTGTTATTTCTTTTTCCTCTTTTTCACCCAAATAAAGTCTGTAAATATTTTCCCATTATTCATCCAACTGATCGTCCCACATCAACCCTTGATCAAAGTTCATCACTTCATTTATTTTGCAAGAGATGGATCTAATTGAGATTCATTAAGGATTCCAAGGATTCATGGATCTAATTGAATCTAAACAATGTGAATCCAATGAATATGGATCGAATCTGGATATGGATTCATATAATTCAAATTGAATATGAATCTTAACGAATCTGATCCAGATTCGACCCATCGTCATCCCTACTGATATTGTTTAGAGGCTAGGACCTATTTTGGGCCAAGCACTACTATCCAGATATTGTTTGTTACATGTTTAGACCACTATTAGTCTTCCCATTGCTTTGGTAGTAACTTATGTCATTGGACACAGAAATCTATGGTTATTAACTTTGGCTGTAGATCACAAACATCGGCTGTGGAGAATAAATTATTGTGAATGATCCTCCAACAGCAATGATATTTTATGACTGCCTCATTTTATCATGAATATACACTTTTTCTGTATTTATGCAAGGTTGTAGTTAGTGTGTTAGTATGCTGACTTAGCGTTCCATAGTTTGATCAATGAAGAAGTCTTTTGGATCGTTGTGTCCTTGATTAATATTTATGTTCGAAGTTTGATAGCCGCTTTGAAATAATTGAAGGTTTGATGGAACTGTACCCGAACCACGAAAAGGGATAAGGAGTGGTCATGTACCCGGAAGCAAGTGTGTTCCTTTTGCGCAGGTAAAGAATGTTATGCTGTTGATCTCAAACACTAGTCTTTTTTTTTGTTTTTGTTTTTGTTTTTTTTTTTTTGTTTTTTTTTTTTTTTTTTTTTGTGTATTGTCATGGCTAGAGCTAACTGGAGAGGAGAGATCCATCTTACCAGATCGACATCAATTACTGTCTTTATGATGTTTCTGTTTAAAGAAGGGTCTGTTCATTTTGAAAGTTAACTTTTCTTGGTTTTCTTGAAGATGTTGGATTCATCAGGCACTCTCTTACCTGCGGATCAGCTGAAGGAAAAATTTGAACAGGAAGGTAATGAGCATTTTACTCTTCGTTACTCTTTTTCTTGGAAATGTGGCTTTATTGAAGAGTATACTACTATGTCAATATCATTTAATTGCTCTGCTGGTATCTGGGTGCTGAGAGCAGCTCATGCTGCACTTTTCAAAAAGTTACTCGGAGGTACCCCAACATTTGGAGAACTATTTTTGATGCACTGCTTTTCAAAACTCATTTTGAAGTCTGCTTAATTTTTGGGTTAGTAATTATTTGGTGTTTTCCGCCATCAATTTTATTAAGTGGCCAGAAATACCCTTATTCTTTTTCTTCTTCAAGGATATTTCATCAAAATGGAAGAACAATGGTATTTTTCGGTCACTGACTAAATTAATGGCTGGAAAAGCACTTTATAATTTCTAACCCAAAAATTAAGGGTCTAAAATGAGTTTTGAAAAATGAGATTGAAAAATATTTCACCAAAAGTTAGGGTGCCTCCCAGTAATTTTTTGTGCACTTTTCGAAGCTTAATTCAGATGGACCTCTCTTTGATAATGAAATCTTCCATGTTTACTTGACATTTGCAATGCGCAGCTTAATTTCTTCATAGCTTGTTTTTGTTTGATGGATTCACGTGAGTGCTGTCAAAAGACTAGGGGTACTGATATTAGTATTATGCAGATGTATTTCTGTCAAAGGTAGAGAGGGCAACTCAACTGTCCTATTTAAATAATTTAATGGTTGCTGAACCATTTCAAGTGGAAGGGAAAGCTGACTGTAATATTTGAAGATAGTCGATGACAATGTTAATTTATTGTTCTCGTCATATAGTTTAGGGGTTGACAGCTCTCGGACCCACTGAGTACATTCCTGAGTTCAGTTAAAATTTCAGAGCTCAAAGATTTCAAGGCTTTTGTACGAATTGCAGGGCCCCTCTATATATTTGCCACTATTGAAAGCGTGTCAGCTTTACACTAAGGGTCCGTTTGGGCTGAAAACGATATGGAAAAAATAATTTGGAAAATGAGAATTTTTTCTTTGTTTGGATTGAAAAAAAATGAAAGGAAAAAAAATAGTTGGAAAACTATATGGAAAATTTGAGGAAACAAATAACAAAAAAGTTTCCCTTCAAAAATGAAATGAAAGTTGAGAGAACAATTTTGGATCTAAAAGTCAACATTTCTCTCCTTCATCTCTCACGGCTCTCTCTCTCTCTCTCTAACTATCTTCTCTCTTGTTCTCTCTCTAGGTCTCTTCTTTCTCTCTCTAAATCTTATCTCTCTCTCTCTCTCTCTCTCTCTCTCTTCTCTCTTCTCTCTCTCTCTCTCTCGTTAACTCTCTTCTCTCTCTCTAACTCTCTCTGTCTCTTTCTCTCTCCTCCCCCTCCACCTCCAAATCACATCATGTAATCTAGAAAAATGAAGCTTGACATTTACAAGTTTTCATGCAAATTTTATTTACATGTATTTTTCCTCAAACCAAACAAGGAAAAGAAAGTTGAATACAAAATCATTTTTTTTTCTTCAAAATTTTTCTTAAACCAAACAAGAGAAAGAAAATTACTTTATCTCAAACAAATTTTCCTCCTAATTTTTTTTCCATCCTGTTTTTCTAGATCCAAACGGACCCTAAAACTGAGGTCAAAGAAAACTTTAGGTCTCCTACAAGTTTTGAAAGCAAATTTGACATAAAGGGCATGGTAAACAACTCTTGTTTTTTAGGGGGGCGGGGAATTAAAAAATATACTTATAATACTTATAAGTTATTTGATGCTTTATTTTTGGAGAGAGACAAGAGTTTCATATTTAACATATTTAATATCATCATTTTATAGTAGATTTATTTAATAGGGAGATTGGATTCTAATAATCCCTACTTTCACAAATTGGACAACAATAATCCCTACTATTAATTTGTATTCTGGAGGTCCAAAAAAAAATAAAATTGTATTTGAGTGGGACGCCGGCGAGTTGAGTGGCTGTGACTCAGTGGTTTTCTGACATGGCACCTTGACTATGTGTTTGACTGGGTTGACTTCTGATTTTAGTGCCACGTCACCTTTAAAACACATGTCAAATGTTTTTCCTTTTCTTTGTGTGTCCAACTTGGAATTAAATTTACCCCCCTTTTCCCCTTCTTTCTCTCTCTTCCTTATACCCTTCCCTTTTTAGTTTTCTTTTTCGGTTAAAAATCACATCCCAACCCAGATAATTTTTTCCTCTGTACCCGACTGTCTTCTCCTCCCTTTTTCTCCCATCTTCTCCTCTGTAATGCAAGAACCGAGAAAATTTTTTCCATCAAATCCAGAAGCAGCATCGATCTGTTTTTCTCTCCCCTTTGTAACCGAAGAATCCAGAAAATTTTTTTCCACATATGGGAGCTTCTGTATGTTATGTTCAGAAGCTCCACGTTTTCACAATTTGTAGTTATGAATCTTCAAAAATTCCACCGGGGAGATGGCGAATGTATGACTGCGGTTGGCCTAGGGCGACTGATCTGTTGTTCCATCATGTTGTTCCTCTTTTTTCATTATGGAAGACATGATCAGGCTGAAGTAATCCATAGTTTTATGTGCAGGGGCTCTTCCTCCTTGCTGCGCCCATCACCAACTGAACCTGTCGTCGACCCAGCTTGTCCACTGCCGACTTCTTTGTTTTTGGCTCTCTTGTGTTCTGAGAATAGAGTTTGCCCTTGTTGTCCCTCTTTCAGTGAACTCTTAGAATGGGATTCATTCACACAATTCTCACGCAGTTTGGACCCTTTTGGAGGGAAATTGATATCTAAAAGTGGGATTTGTGCGGATTCCTTCTTCTTGACTGGACTTGCAGTCACATTTTAGGATTCATATATCTCTGGTGTCGAGATTCCATTGGAATGGAGAAATACCCTTGTCATCCTCGCTCGTGTCTGCAGCAGCAACTTTGGAGGACCCTTAACTTAGGTGCTCTCTAGGTTCGACACCGTGTTTGGTGACGATTTTTCTCCAATTTTTGTTGAAAAGAATTTCTGGGTTGTTGGGTTCTTAGATTACAGAGGAGAAGATGTGAGAAAAAGGGAGAAGGAGGCAGCTGGGTTACAGAAGATAAAAATTCCTGGATTGGGATGCGATTTTTAACTGAAAAAGAAAACTGAAAAAGGAAGGATAAAAAGAAGAGAAAGAAAGAAGGGCAAAAAGGGGGTAAATTTAATTCCAAGTTGGACTAAAAAAAAGGAAAAGCATTTGACATGTGTTTTAAAGGTGACGTGGCACTAAAATCAGAAGTCAACACGGTCAAACTCATGGTCAAGGTGCCATGTCAGAAAACCACCGAGTCACAGCTACTCAACACGCCGACATCCCACTCAAATACAATTTTTTTTTTTGGACCACCAGAATACAAATTGATAATAGAGATTATTGTTGTCCAATTTATGAAAGTAGGGATTATTAGAATCCAATTTCCATATATACATATATATATATATATATATATATATATATATATATATGCACAAAACATTCCATTGAAAATAATAGTGTTCACTTTGTGAGCCAGAAAATCAGCTAATTCATTGCGAGTTGCTGAGATCCCTAAATCATTTCACTGTCCAAGTTTCCAATCCAAAGCATCTGCAATTCCTGCCCCCTTGCTTGGTAGATAAGGGAGCACGGTTTGATTGATATGGCAAAAACATATTTATATCCAGCATTTAACACAAGTGATGATTGTTGAGTGAAGCAGCATATTAAAAAAATTAATAAATAACTAAATAATCAAGAGACTGGTTAAGAGGACCCAAGCGTTGGGAAATACAAGCATCCCTTTATTATGTTATGAAACTTGATTGCAGAAAGCACAGGTAAAAGATGATTGTCGAAAAGCAAGGGAAGGGAAGGGGATGGAATGGGGGGTAGAAAAGATGCTTAACAATCCAACACGATTGGTTAATGTATGGGGGTAGAAAATAAACAGTAGACATTGTTATGTTATGTTATGCTATGTTATCAGGAAGAAGCGTCAACAGGGGTATCTGGTTTTCCTCCCCATTCTGTCCAGGAGCCGTCATAAACAGCAACATCCATCTTCCCCACCCTATGTAAACCCTACAAAACACACAACATTAGTCATTCAACGACTTCAATGTACAAATGCTAAAAGGGGCAGCAAGAATATTACATACCAGTGCCAAAACACAAGCAGTCACGCCTGTACCACAAGATGTAACAATGGGTTGGTTCAAGTTGATGCCTGGTAGGTGACACACAAATGAAAAGTTAAACCCTGACAACACAAAGGAGATAAGGAATGGGCACCCATTCATAGATCTTTGCATCCGCCTCCCCTTGAAGAAAAACTTGGACAGTGTCGAGAAAGAAATAGATACTCGAGGACCCTTTCATGAACATTAGCAAATAATGCATAGATCTTATCCATTTGTTGGCCCTCAAATTCTTTTACTTTACATTTTGTTCAGTTAATTTACATTAGCTTTTGTTCAATTCATTTGATTTGTACTATTTGCATTAGTTGTGAGTTGTGACCTATTTGGATTAGTTGATTACATCAGCTGTTCAAATTAATTGTTTCAAAAAAACTTTTCAGTACAATTAGTTGTTCACAAAGATGTATTTGGCCTTTTTTTTTTTTACATTGTTGTCGAGCCACCCACTGAGCCCCCAATCTCAGGAAGAGCCCAATGGGTCCATCAGCTCATGAGGGATAGGGGAAACCAAACCATGCACACCTGTTGTTGCTCCCAGGAATCAATCCTGAGATATGTGCGATACCACAGTGCAGCAGATACTAATTGAGCTAAGAGCTCATTAGTTGATAAAATTCCATATATGCCCTTGCCGTAAATTAATTTCTACTGAACATGCTTCTATACTTTGTACACATTTAATATTCTTTAAAATAATTTGACTTTGGTCAAGCATGCAAATTGATTTCTTTCATAATACTACCTCTGTCCCTAATTCAATGTCAAAAAAAACTACTTTTATAAGTCCCAAGTGTTTAGGAACTTGTGTAAAAAATTTATAGTTTGACACATATACCCTTTTAGGAACTACTTTTATAAAAGGGTTTTTAGGTGACAATATACCAACTTTTAGAGGTGTTGGATTATAATATACCAACCTTTACTATTGGACAACAATATCCCTAACATTTATACTTAGGTGACATTATTATACCAACAGTAACTAAGGAGGTGGTAAACCAGTCTCCATGCGCGCTAACATGGCTAGCGAAGGGAAAAAAATGGTCTCAAGCCATTGACATCATTAACCCCTTAGTTTGTCTCACTAACCCGCATTACAAGATATTGGTTGGTTGTGTGTCACATCAGTACGAAGACCAGTTCACTACCCCATTAGTCACTGTACTAGGGCCGATTTTTTTTTAACGTGGGTTAGTGAGAAAAACGGAGTGGTTAACGGGGTTATTGGGGAAGGGCCGATCATTTTCCCTCCGCCTATCATGTCAGAATCGAGACCAGTTAACCAGCCACCACCCCCTTAGTCATTGTTGGTATAATAATCTCACCTAAGTATAAAGGTCAGGGATATTGTTGTCCAATAATAAAGGTCGATATATTACAATCCAATACCCCTAAAGGTCAGTATATTGTCATCCAATATCCCTTTATAAAATATATTGTATATTAATTAAGGGTAATATGGATATTTTAATTAGGGTTTTTGGATGATAATATACCGACCTTTGGGGGTGTTGGATTGTAATATACCAACCTTTATTATTGGACAATAATATCCCCAACTTTTATGCCTAGGTGACATTATTATACCAACAGTAACTAAGGGGATGGTGAACCGATCTCCATGAGCGCTAGCGTGGCTGGTGAAGGGAAAAAAATTGTCCCAAGCCCCTTAGTTTTTCTCACTAACCCACATTAAAAGACATTGGTTGGTTGTGTGTCACGTCAGTATGAAAACTGGTTCACCACCGGGTTAGTCACTGTGTTAGGGGCGATTTCTTTTAATGTGGGTTAGTGAGAAAAGCGGAGGGGTTAATGGAGTTACTGGGCAAGGGTCAGTTAATTTCCCTCCGCCTGTCACGTCAGAATAGAGATCAGTTAACCAGTCACCACCTCCTTAGCCACTGTTGGTATAATAATATCACCTAAGTATAAAGGTCAGGGATATTGTTGTCCAATAACAAAGTCAGTACATTACAATCCAATACCCCCAAAGGTTGGTATATTGTGATCCAATATCCCTTTTAATTATTGGAATTGTAAAATTGACAAATAAAATGTGATAAGGTAGTTAGGACATTTGACACTCATTTAGGGACGGAGGTAGTACCTCTTTTAATAATTCTATGTAATATTGATATATCTTTTATCTAATTTCTTTTCAATACATATAAATGCGTTTGGTGCATACATTATGTTACATTTTTTTTTATAAACAACTTTTTAATATATCAATTTTAAATTTAAATTTTCCAGGGGTTTATAAATTAAAATTTAAATGAACCGCAAATGAAAATTTATACCCAATTTGAATAAAACTCAACATCAAATGTCAATACTAACTTGCATGTATGAAAATTTATACTGCAAGAGTAAACAACAAAAATAAGAGCATATTAATCTAAAGCTCTGTTAGTTAAACCGCGTATAATAAGCGTATAAAACACATATCAACGTATAAAACACATAGCAACGAACAGTAAGAATTATTGACACAAAATCGATATAATAATAGGAATTTATTAGTGTTCCCGAATAAAAAGTTACCGTATAAAACACGAATTTTTCATGTATCACCATTTAATAAAAGTCAACATTTATATCAACGAATAATTGACCGTACTTTTACACAATGTTGCCGAATAAAACACATACCGTATTTTATGCGTTTAATTCCCGCACCGTATTTTACTACCATGGATCTAAAGGATAAGTTTCAGCACATGCCTGAAGCTAACTACAAAGGAGCTCTAAACCTAGTGACTTAGAAATAGCATTTCACTGGCGTCCAGTATTAGGCAAAGATTAATTTAGAATTTCACGTTATTTGTTTTTAAATAAATCTACTATAAAATGATGATATTAATATGTTAAATATGAAACTCCAGTCTCTCTCCAAAAATAAAGCATCAAATAACCTATAAGTATTATAAGTTTATAATTTTTAATTTCCCGCCCCCCTAAAAAATAAGAGTTGTTTACCATGCCTTTTATATCAAATTTGCTTTCAAAACTTGTAGGAGACCTAAAGTTTTGGGCATTGCTTAACATCGTCCCCCTTTTTGCTAATGTCGCCCCCCCAAATGACTATTTTATCCTTATCCTTTTTCACTCCTCTCCCCTCTCTAATTTCTCTCTCTAATAATAATAATAATAATAATAATAATAATAATAATAATAATAATAATAACAATAACAATATTTACAAAAAAAATTTTCAAAAAAAATCCGAAAATACGGTTGCGGCACGAAACGTGCGGCGACGCCGCGGCGGTGCCGCACTTAAATCGCGGCAACACCACGGCCGTGCCGAGATCTAAGTGCGGCACCGCCGCACGTTTCGTGCGTAACCGTATTTTCGGATTTTTTTTAAAAAAATTGTAAATATTATTATTAATATTATTATTATTAATATTTATAATAATAATAATATTAATAATAATATTTTAAAAAAATATTTTTTTAAAAAATAATCCGAAAATATGGTTGCGGCACGCAGCGTGCGGCGCGCTTGGCGCGCACTTAGATCTCGACGCGGCCGTGGTGTTGCGCGATCTAAGTGCGTGCGGCATCGCCCGCGCCGCGTGCCGCAACCGTATTTTCGGATTTTTTTTAAAATTTTTTTTTTGTAAATATTATTATTAATATTATTATTATTATTATCATTATTAATATTAAATTACAATGTTATTATTAATAAATTAACGGTTTTGAAATTCAACCTAAATTTAATAATAATATTGCAATTTAGGTTGAATTTCAAAAACCGTTAATTTATTAATAATAACATTGCAATTTAATATTAATAATGATAATAATAATAATAATAAGAATAATAATAATAATATTAACAAAAAAATTAATAATAATAATAATATTTACAATTTATTTTTTTAAAAAAATTGTAATTATTTTTAAATTTTCGGATTTTTTTTAAAAAAAATTTTGTAAACATTATTATTAATATTATTATTATTATTATTATCTTTATTAATATTAAATTACAATGTTATTATTAATAAATTAACGGTTTTTGAAATTCAACCTAAATTTAATAATAATATTGCAATTTAGGTTGAATTTCAAAAACCGTTAATTTATTAATAATAACATTGTAATTTAATATTAATAATGATAATAATAATAATAAGAATAATAATAATATTAACAATAATAATAATAAAAATAAAAATAATTACAATTTTTTTAAAAAAATAAATTGTAAATATTATTATTATTATTATTAATTTTTTTGTTAATATTATTATTATTATTATTATTATTATAAGAGAGAGAAACTAGAGATAAGTTAGAGAGTGAAGGGTCAAGGGCGATATTGGAAATTATTATGAAAAAGTGGGCGACATTAGTAAAAAGGGGGGCAACGAAAAACGAACGGGAAAGTTTTCTTTGACCTCAGTTTTAGGGTCCGTTTGGATCTAGGAAAACAGAATGGAAAAAAAATTAGGAGGAAAATTTGTTTGGGATAAAGTAATTTTCTTTCTCTTGTTTGGTTTAAGAAAAATTTTGAAGAAAAAAAAAATGATTTTGTATTCAACTTTCTTTTCCTTGTTTGGTTTGAGGAAAAATGCATGTAAATAAAATTTGCATGAAAACTTGTAAATGTCAAGCTTCATTTTTCTAGATTACATGATGTGATTTGGAGGTGGAGGGGGAGGAGAGAGAAAGAGACAGAGAGAGAGAGAAGAGAGTTAACGAGAGAGAGAGAGAGAGAAGAGAGAGAGAGAGAGAGAGAGAGAGAGATAAGATTTAGAGAGAGAAAGAAGAGACCTAGAGAGAGAACAAGAGAGAAGATAGTTAGAGAGAGAGAGAGAGAGCCGTGAGAGATGAAGGAGAGAAATGTTGACTTTTAGATCCAAAATTGTTCTCTCAACTTTCATTTCATTTTTGAAGGGAAACTTTTTTGTTATTTGTTTCCTCAAATTTTCCATATAGTTTTCCAACTATTTTTTTTCCTTTCATTTTTTTTCAATCCAAACAAAGAAAAAATTCTCATTTTCCAAATTATTTTTTTTTCCATACTGTTTTCCTAGGTCCAAACGGACCCTTAGTGTAAAGCTGACACGCTTTCAATAGTGGCAAATATATAGAGGGGCCCTGCAATTCGTACAAAAGCCTTGAAATCTTTGAGCTCTGAAATTTTAACTGAACTCAGGAATGTACTCAGTGGGTCCGAGAGCTGTCAACCCCTAAACTATATGACGAGAACAATAAATTAACATTGTCATCGACTATCTTCAAATATTACAGTCAGCTTTCCCTTCCACTTGAAATGGTTCAGCAACCATTAAATTATTTAAATAGGACAGTTGAGTTGCCCTCTCTACCTTTGACAGAAATACATCTGCATAATACTAATATCAGTACCCCTAGTCTTTTGACAGCACTCACGTGAATCCATCAAACAAAAACAAGCTATGAAGAAATTAAGCTGCGCATTGCAAATGTCAAGTAAACATGGAAGATTTCATTATCAAAGAGAGGTCCATCTGAATTAAGCTTCGAAAAGTGCACAAAAAATTACTGGGAGGCACCCTAACTTTTGGTGAAATATTTTTCAAGTACCCCAACTTTTCAAAACTCATTTTAGAGTACCCTTAATTTTTGGGTTAGAAATTATAAAGTGCTTTTCCAGCCATTAATTTAGTCAAGTGACCGAAATACCATTGTTCTTCCATTTTTGATGAAATATCCTTGAAGAAGAAAAAGAATAAGGGTATTTCGGTCACTTAATAAAATTGATGGCCGGAAAAACACCAAATAATTACTAACCCAAAAATTAAGGGTACCTCAAAATGAGTTTTGAAAAGTTAGGGTACCGAAAAATAGTTCTCCAAATGTTGGGGTACCTCCGAGTAACTTTTTGAAAAGTGCAGCATGAGCTGCTCTCAGCACCCAGATACCAGCAGAGCAATTAAATGATATTGACATAGTAGTATACTCTTCAATAAAGCCACATTTCCAAGAAAAAGAGTAACGAAGAGTAAAATGCTCATTACCTTCCTGTTCAAATTTTTCCTTCAGCTGATCCGCAGGTAAGAGAGTGCCTGATGAATCCAACATCTTCAAGAAAACCAAGAAAAGTTAACTTTCAAAATGAACAGACCCTTCTTTAAACAGAAACATCATAAAGACAGTAATTGATGTCGATCTGGTAAGATGGATCTCTCCTCTCCAGTTAGCTCTAGCCATGACAATACACAAAAAAAACTAAAAAAAAACAAAAAAAAAAAAACAAAAACAAAAACAAAAAAAAAGACTAGTGTTTGAGATCAACAGCATAACATTCTTTACCTGCGCAAAAGGAACACACTTGCTTCCGGGTACATGACCACTCCTTATCCCTTTTCGTGGTTCGGGTACAGTTCCATCAAACCTTCAATTATTTCAAAGCGGCTATCAAACTTCGAACATAAATATTAATCAAGGACACAACGATCCAAAAGACTTCTTCATTGATCAAACTATGGAACGCTAAGTCAGCATACTAACACACTAACTACAACCTTGCATAAATACAGAAAAAGTGTATATTCATGATAAAATGAGGCAGTCATAAAATATCATTGCTGTTGGAGCTTATCCTCCACAGCCGATGTATGTGATCTACAGCCAAAGTTAATAACCATAGATTTATGTGTCCAATGACATGAGTTACTGCCAAAGCAATGGGAAGACTAATAGTGATCTAAACATGTAACAAACAATATCTGGATAGCAGTGCTTGGCCCAAAATAGGTTCTAGCCTCTATCCATGACTACCCAAGAAATTAAATATACAATATTGACCGGAAAGAAATGAGAACAAAAATCAAAATTCTTATGGAATATTAACATTGTCCATAATTATAGTGTTCAAAATTATATCCCATCCAAATACCCGAGTTTTTCCTACCTGAAAAACCAGGTAAGATCATAAATTCTTCATCCGAATTTTGACTGAAATTCAGATACAATTTCTCTTTATTTTTGTTGTCAGAATCTGATCTTGACCCAACTTTAGATATGTCTGAATTGTTCGACCCAAAAAAAGGTTAACAGACAACATATTCTTGTCGACTTGGCCTGACCTAAATTTGACTTAGACCTGATTTTTTTGGCCAACGTTAATCCACAATCAACCTACAACACAAGTCAGCTACATAATCATACTTTTACATTTCATGCACTTCTAGTTCAGATACACAAAATTAGGCTGCATACATTGGCTATGGTAGGATCAACACTATGAAATATATTGTTAACTACACATATGGGTAGGTTATATGAAGATAATTAGATGAAAAACATAAAACATTAGCCATTTTGAATAAAGAAAGCCTTTATTAAGGATCCAAAAAATGTCTTGCAGTACCGGATCTTGTGAAGGGAAAAAGATGTCAATTACAAACATTTCGATTCCTCCAAAAAAAAAAAAAAAAAAAAAAACCTAGTGTGTCCTAAATGTTACAGGTTAGTTAAATCACCTAATCCACTGCATAACCAGACTGATCTTTCTTTTTCCCTTTTTAATCTAGTGATGTTGTGTCATTATTTTCAACAAGCACATTACATATAAAAAAAAATGCATTAGTCTCAATAAAAGTTGACAATCCATCTTTTACTCCTCTAAAACAACTTTCACACTTTGGCCACAAGGAAACAAGATCACCATGCAACAACTACGCATGCCTCTCAAGACCTCAATCATAAATCGTGCCGCTCACTTGGCAGAACAATCAAACTTTTAGGGATCAAAATAACAAATGTCGTACGTGTTCTTGCCACAAATGCCTCTAAGGTTCTAAAACACAATCAACAAAACAAGAATTCAAAACGCGGTTTCAGTTATGATATCACAGTTGCTCCAATGTGGCGATCATAGTATATAATGATTGTCATAGGTGTGAAGCTCATTCAAGATTATAAAGTAGTTTTCACACATTGCTCTCATTTGAATCCATGCCAACTAATCATCTTAAACATACATCATCCAAATGGCTCTCAAATACATCATCCAAATGGCTCTCATTTGAATCCACGCTAACTAATCATCTTAAACATACATCAACCAAACGAGCTTCACCCTCAAATTTAACGTACTTTAAAACTACTATGAAATTCAAAAAAAAAAACATATCACACCAAATATTCAATTAAATACCCCTAGAACCCTCAAGCATGAACTCCCATTTTCACCATCATTCAATAAATCATAATAACTATCATTACTTTCAAAGAAACAACAATTTATACTGTTTCATGGCCTCTTCCCAATTTTTAAGCATGAACTCCCATTTTCACCATCATTCAATAAATCATAATAACTATCTTACTTTCAAAGAAACAACAATTTATACTGTTTCATGGCCTCTTCCCAATTTTTAAGTTATGACAAAAAAAATTTTAAAAAAAATCACTTACTCTAACCCCCCCCCCCCCCCTCTCTCCTCCCCTAAAAAAATGTAACTCAAAGCTCCAACATTCATAAGCAACACAAGAAAAAGGCCTTCTTAAATTGTTTGGAGCTTCTGATTTGGAAATTAAACTACTATCAACCTAAGTAATAGTGACAGACAACGAAGGTACATAGAATTTCTTGATGTAACCTTTTGTGTAGTTGGTGTCTAGATTTTCATCATCGTAAAGAGATGACTACTTTGGATTTTATGGATAAGAATCTTGTAAGCTTTATGTTTCTCTTTTATTTAAGCCCCCTAGTTTATATGGTTGACATCCCTTGGGTGTCCCTTAATACATACTTTGATTATTCATTAAAGAAAAGAGCAGGGCTAGGCATGCAAGTCGATTTTATTGGATTTATTTACATTCATGACATAAGTAATTAGGCTTATAACATATCTTTGATGCTATAGGGAGCAGTAAGGTCATGTGATAATTACCAATGGAATATTATTACCTAACAACACGTTTTTAACCAGGCCTGAACAGCTTATCCTAAAATGTCTGTGATGTTCACCTAAATAAACTTTCCCCAACAGTAAATGAAACTCAGAGTTCAGACAGTAGAAATATGATCCACACCCCATAGAACAAGAATACCTCTATACAAACTATTTTAGTCTTATCCTTTGACAACAGTTCTAGCTACACTCCTGGAGCGCATAAGAGAAGGATGTAATGCGTAACAATGTGACGACTACACCAAAAAGAGAAAGGGGAGCAGAGCTACTATACACCAAAAGTTCATAGAATATAAGGTAAAACAATGATACAAACAATAATCAACAAATATACATCACCTGGCTTTTGACCGGGCATCAACCAGTTGGTACGTCTTGTCCTCAATATTCCTCCTAACCTGAGAATAGTATTGTAACCTTTCAGTGCTAGCTTATCAATGTAAAATCAAAAGCATCATACCATTGGACATGAGCTTTCTAATTCAAAGAAAATAGAATACTCAAGAACCAGCTTTCAACTGTCTGAGGGGCAGTTCTTTGCTCACAAATATGATCAGCCTACTAAACAGGGAAGACAATTATGGAAAGAAATAATTGTTTTTCTTCCATTGTTTTTATTTGTTTTACAAGCTAAAGAGGTTAAGTATTCACAGAATGAAAAATTAGCTATAACTTGTTACATTGGGTAGCGCCCCTTTCCAAAAATCCTTCTACCAAGTGAAAGCGAAGGTAAATACACAACATTACCACAACCATAGTCACCACGAACGCTTACTGGGTCGTTCATCTTGGAATGTTGATCGCTAACTCTTGCAAAATTTACTTTAGTTTTGGCTTTGGAACGCTTGTTCTCGGAGCGTGGATCATAGGGTAAGCAGCAATCCTCATAATTCGTTCACAACTTCACGAACGTCCTAACACAATATATACTGTAAAGTCTAGAATTTTAGAGATCGCACAGATCCAGGTCATATCCTTTTCCACTGTGAGTATATATATTTATAGTATACCCCTAACTTGCTTCTTTCATTCATTGGAGCCCTTATCTTTTCGTTTGAGACCAACACAAGCAGCAATATTCCAAAAGAAGGAAATGGACCAGAAAAGGAACAAGAAGAGGGACCACATAATGGGTAAGAAAACATGCAAGACTTATAGATAGGAATGTTCTTAGGTTATAACGGTCAAAACAAATCTCCTTATACAACGTCTAAAGCTTCCCTTTGGCCAAGTTGCCTTTGCATGCTAATGTATAATAGCCTGAAATGTTTAGAACTCAGCAAGCTATAAACCCCATGTGAATGAACTTCTCTCGGATTCAGCAAGAACACAACTAAATGGATGCAATAAGCATCAAGGAACGAAAGACAAATGAAATAAAATATAGAATCAAGTGATTATCAATCAATACAGATACACCATGATCGAATATCACAAGGGCTACCTTGATCTTCTCCTTAGTTACAGATTCACCTTCTAAGAAGTATGATCAAGTCCTACCTATCACCACTTGATTGTCATATCAAGATACTGAAGTACAATTTTGAGTGTTTAAGGACACTCACAGCCTTTGAGAGCAAAGCTTCACGTTTGTATTGGTATTGAACTGAATGAGCTAATGCTATTACATAGAGCTACTAATACTCGGCTGGAAAATACAAGCAAGCAGCCAAGCAAGTAGGCTGCTGAAAAGTAATCTAATTAGAGATTTCCTAACAACGAAGTAACCTCTAATCCAGCTTAATTAGGCTAATTACATAAGGATTAAGCTAATACATATCTTCATGGTGAAGCACTCGACTAGCATTGGTACAACGAAAAGCAATCACAGCCCTACACATGGTACTTCCTCATTGGCTGATCTCTCTTCACTTAAGACTCCAATCCGTTGCTGCCATATGATATTATGAGGTTGGTGTGTTTCTCCCTTCGGTAGGAAATGCCCTTAGAATCACCAAGGATGAAGGAATATAAACATATAGAAAAAGAACAAAATTAACCTCGTCATCACACTTCAAAACATGTAGACATAGTTGTTATAGGTGTTAGAGTCTGTTTATTGGTTGTTAGTGGTCGTTAGCAAGTTGTTATAGGTTGTTGCTTAGCTGGCAGCTCCCTTCTTGTGTATACTCTGTATATAAGACTCCCCTGTACAGATGCAATTAATGACACACACAAAAAATTCTACAAACTCTTATTTCTCTCTCTAGTTTTCATGGTATCAGAGCTAGGGTTTCACCTACGCTTCATCTTGATCGATTAATTGGTCTTTTGCTTCTCTTGATCGAAAATTGGTCATTCCAATCAATAATCGATCAGATTTTTCAAGTCAATTTGTTCTGGTTGACTTCCTTTTCTTACCTCTGCTTTTCCTCTCCTTCCAAATCATGTTGAAAACGGTGGACAATTACAACGCAGATCCGCTTTATCTGCAACCATCAGATCATCCAGGAATGAAGCTCACTAACATCAAGATGGACGGTGTGAATTTTCATCAATGGAGTCAAGCAGCACAAATTTCCCTTAGAACTAAAGTGAAGCTTGGTTTTATCAATGGAAAATGTGCTAAACCAGCCGCGAATGATGATACTTATGAGCAGTGGATGAGATGCGATAGTATGGTGGTGAGTTAGATCCTAAACTCCATTGATAAGAAGTTGTCTGAGGCCTTTCTTTATGTAAGTTCTTTACAAGAACTGTGGAATGAACTTGTGGAAAGGTTATGTCAATGTAATGGACCATTATTGTTCAAAGTGCAAGGTGAAATTTCAGAGTTATATCAAGGCAATGATCGAGTGGCAGTGTATTATACGAAGCTTCGGAAATTGTGGGACGAGCTTACAGATATGAGTAGCATTCCTCTTAGTGAATGCAAGCTTACGCATCCAGATTGTGTGGCTATCAAGAAGACTATAGAGTTGGACCAGCGACAAAAGTTGATGCAATTTCTTCTTCACTTGGATGAGAGCTATGACTCTATTCAAGGTCAAATATTGCTTATGGATCCTCTTCCTACAGTTAGCAAGGCCTCCCAAATGATTGAGAGAATAGAGCAGCAAAGGAAAGTTACCGGAGGAATTGCTACGGGGAAAGAAATCGCTGTTGCTGCTAAGAGTTCGAATAATCAAGAGAATGAAGCTGCCAATGCCTTGATAGCCAGAAGTTCTGGACAGAACTACAATCCACGAAATAAGAAAGATGCCATAACAAAGGAAAAGTCACAAAAATTCTGTTCTCACTGCAAAAGAACCGGTCATACGATTGATCAATGTTTCCTCATTCATGGCTTTCCGGATTGGTATAAGGATAGGGGGAGGAATCAGAACAAGGTAGCAGCCAGTGTCTATATTCAGGAGGCTCCTACTGTCCAAGAAACACCTCTGGAACTCTGATGGTCGCAATGGGAATGTTATGGGGACTGGTCATATCGATCTGCAAGTCCTTGCTCAGGAGGTGGCAAAATTAATGAGGACATCGCAAGCTGAGAGTTCATCTTCACCTTATCATGGTTTTGCTCACTTTGCAGGTAACTCTTCATCTGTTTATGCTTATTTTGGTGAGGAAATCGCAAGCTGAGAGTTCATCTTCACCTTATCATAGTTTTGCTCACTTTGTAGGTAACTCTTCATCTGTTTATGCTTATGTTGGTGCTTGTTGCGCAATGATTGATGAGTTTCGAGGTTCCTGGATAGTAGACACAGGCGCATCAGACCATATGACCTCTGACCTAACTCTTGTCACCAAAACTTACAACCTTTCCAAGCCCATTTCTGTCACTCTTCCTGATGGTTCAACTAAACGTGTCAGCACAGCTAGAAAAATCATCATTAATAATCATGTTACTTTGTCTAATGTTCTCTATGTGCCGGATTTCAAATTCAATATCCTTTCTGTTAACTTCTCACAGAACTAAAATCCTTTGTTGTTTTTCTTCCTGAAAAATGGTTTATACAGACCCATCACATTGGTTCTCAAGAACAACTTGCTGACTTGTTTACCAAGCCACTTGGGGAGGCTCAACACACCTATCTTGCTTCAAGGTTGGGGTTGGTCTCTTCTCCTCCAATCCCACCTTGAGGGGGCATGTAGACATAGTTGTTATAGGTGTTAGAGTTTGTTTATTGGTTGTTAGTGGTTGTCAGCAAGTTGTTATAGGTTGTACTTAGCTGGCAGCTTCTTGTGTATACTCTATATATAAGACTCCCTTGTACAGATGCAATTAATGACATATACACACAAAATTCTACAAACTCTTATTTCTCTCTCTAGTTTTCAAAACAAGCTAAAACACTCTAGATTTCCATAGGCGAGGACCCATCTTGCATGATTTGTGTAGGATGCAATTGAGCTCCAAATGACTTGTTCTTGGGCAATTTGGAAAGCTTGAACATTACACTACAAAAGTCTCCTAGGGACAAAATGGAGGAGAGGTCTCAATTTTGAGATATTGAGACAAGAACAGAAGGTGCCCATCCAGATGAATGACTAACTCCCTTCTTGATCTCTCCCACGGCTAAATAACATGCCTGTACCACCTGAGCTTCCTTGGACTGATTCCCATCATCCCCCCCCCCCCCCCCCCCCCCCAAGTTGAGAAGAGTTTGTCCTCAAACTTGGAAGGTCTTCTTCCTCAACATAATAAGGCTTTAAATCAGATACATTGAGCGTTGCACTTCCACCATAATCATTAGAAAGATCTAATTTGTAGGCATTATCTCCTATCTTCTCAAGCACTTCAAAAGGACCATCAGCCCTTGGAACCAACTTTCCTTTCCTCCTTGCTGGAAATCTATCCTTCCTTAAGTGATTTCACACAAAATGTCCAGGTTGAAACACCACTCTTCTTCTCTTTTTTGTTAGCCAAATTTGAAGCTTGTTCATTGAACTTGGCTATTTTCTCCCTCACTTCTTGATGTAGCTCCTGAACTTCCTTAGCCCTTTTGCTGGCTTCATGGCTAAAACGTGTGGCAGTATTAATGGGGGCCAAATCCATAGGAGTGTTTGGATTTCTCCCATACACTACTTGAAATGGAGATAGATCAGTAGCTTTACTAGGAGCCCTGTTGAAGGCAAACTCAACATGGGGAAGTAGGGTATCCCAACCTTTCTTGTCTTTGTTCACCAAGGACCTTAGTAGAGTACCAAGGGTCCTATTAGTCACCTCTGTTTGGCCATCTGTTTGGGGATGACATGTTGTACTGAACTTAAGTGTTGCCCCAAGTTTCTTCCACAATGTCACCCAAAAATGACTTAGAAACTTGGCATCCCTGTCTGAAACCATGGACTTAGGAATCCCATGAAGTTTAACAACTTCTTGAAAGTATAACTCAACAACTCTCACAGCATCATAAGTAGTGTGGCAAGGAATGAAATGTGCCATCTTTGAAAAACTATCAACAACTACCATGATAAAGTCTACCTCTTTGGGTTCTAGGCAACCCAACAATGAAGTCTAGGCTAATATCCTCCCATGGACCTTCGGGAATAGGCAATGGAGTATATAAGCCTTGGGGAAGGCTGTGCCTCTTGGAGAGTTGACAAACAGAACACCTCCTTATCAAATGCTCAACATCTTTAGACATCTTTGGCCAGTAGTGGTGCTCCTTCAACATCAAATAAGTCTTCTCTATCCCAAAGTGACCTACCAAACTACCTCCATGAACTTCCAAGATGAGAAGCTCATGTAGGCTGCTCTTGGGATGCATAGCCCGTTTCCCTTAAAGAGAAACCCATGCTCCATGTGAAACATATCTTGAGGGTGTTGCTGGCATGCTTCATATATCTCCTTGAAATCCTCATCAGTTGGATAGATGGCCTTGATTTGCTTAAAACCAATCACTCTAGAATCCAGAATATGCAGCAACAAATACTTCCTTGAAAGGGCATCAGCTCCCTTGTTTAACTGACCTACCTTGTGATGGATCATGAAAATGGAAGGCTTGCATATACTCTACCCATTTAGCATGGCGTGGATTTAGTTTATGCTGGCCTTGAATGAACTTCAAAGCCTCATGATCACTATGCAATATGAACTCACTACCAATTAGATAGTGTGTCCAATGCTCCAATGCTCCAATGCTCCAATGATTGCATAAAACTCATTGTCATACACACTATACTTCTTCTTGGCATCACTTATCTTCTCACTGAAATAAGCAATAGGCCTGCCTTCTTGGGATAAGACAGCTCCTATGCGCAAACCAGATGCATCACACTCAACTTCAAAAACCTTTGAGAAGCTAGGCAAAGCTAACACAGGGGTTGTGGTTAACTTTTCCTTGATGATTTCAAAGGCCTTCTGTGTTGATGGAGTCCAAGAGAACCCTTTAGCCTTCACTAGCTCGATCATGTTTGCTAGGATGGTACTAAAGTTTCTCACAAACCTCCTATAAAAGGAAGCAAGGCCATGAAAACTTCTCATTTGTTGGATGGTGGTGGGACTGGCCAATTTCTGATTGCTTGGATTTTCTCCTCATCTACTTGAATACCCTCGGCTGTAATGACATAGACAAGGAACATAACTTTGTTGGTGAAGAATTGACACTTCCCAAGGTTCCCATATAGTTTCTCCTGGGCCAAGATCTCCGTAACAGCTTGCAAATGCTCCACATGATCTTCCTCACTTTGGCTATAAACAAGTATGTCATCAAAGTAGACAACAACACACTTGCCTATAAGGGACTTCAAAACCTGGTTCATCTATCTCATAAAAGTAGATGGAGCATTAGTTAAACCAAAAGGCATAACCAACCATTCATACAAACCTCCCTTGGTTTTGAAAGCTGTTTTCCATTCATCTCCCTCAAAGATTCTAATTTGGTAATAGCCACTTCTCAAATCAATTTTGGAGAAAACTTGGGCACCATGAAGCTCATCCAGTAGGTCTTCAAGTCTAGGTATAGGATACCTATACTTGATGGTGATCTTGTTAATAGCACAACAATCAATGCACATTCTTTGGCTCCCATCTTTCTTAGGTACCAAAACAGCTGGTATTGCACAAGGACTCAAGCTTTCCCTGACCATTCCCTTTGCAAGGTCATCAACCTGCCTTTGAATTTCTTGAGTATCACTTGGATTCATTTTATAAGCTGGTTTATTAGGGAGTATTGATCCAGGTGCGAGATCAATCTTGTGTTGTATGTCCCTTTTTGGAGGCAAGCCAGGGGGCATCTCTTCAAGAAACACAAAAGAATAGTGTTCCAAAAGAGGGGTAAGGAGGGGATGGCTATTTGAGGGGCTTGCCTGTGTGTTTTGGTCTAGGAGAATGAGGTCCTTATGGTTTCTGAACTCATGATGTTCAGCCACTAAAAAGGTGATCAAGCTAGGCTCACAAATCAGATTCTCCTTAGGTTTGATAAACTGGTTTGGCTTGAGGGGTGCAAGAGTGATTTTTTGTGGTTGGATAGGAGAGTATAGGTATTTGCATGACCATCATGGCTTACTAACCTGTCAAAGAGCGAAGGTCTACCAAGCAAAACTTGACAAGCATCCATAGGTAAAATATCACACCAAAGAGAGTCATGATATGTTTTACCAATTGAAAACTTCACCAGACACCTTCGATTCACTTGGATGCCTTTGCCTTGGTTAAGCCATTGTGTGGTGTACGGGGCTGGATGGGGAGTTGTTTGCAGCTTCAGTTTATCCACCATAGATTGGGAGGCAGCATTGGTGTAGCTCCCACCACCTATAATCAAGGAACAGACCTTGCCATGAATGGTGCATCTAGAATGGAAAACATTCTCCCTTTGTTCCTAGCCTTCCTGCATTGAAGAGCTACTAAGAAATCTTCTCACCACCAACATTTCCCCTTCATCGGGTCCTTCAATCACTTCATCATAGATAGGATCCTCCAATGGCTCATCATTAAACTCATCTTCCTCCTCTAGCTGTGGAGCATTAAACAAAGCAGCTTGATACTCCATGAGAGTCACCACTCTTTTATTGGGACATTCTGATGCAATGTGTCCCAATCCTGGGGCATCTAGAAGCTGGTTTCAAGGGCTACTTGGAGAAGGAAAAAAATAAATAAATGAATTTTTGAAGGGAAGAAATTATCTTATCCAGAACTCAACCTTATACTAGTGATGATTTTGTAAACTTAAAGTGATTCAATTGTGGTCGGCAATTGAACATTTTGCATTTTGAATGTAAAATCAGTCAACCTTAAGTGCTTCAATTTCGAGTGGCCTCATATTCTGGACACTTGAAGTCCTATTCATGTAGTTTTTATCACTCATCAAAGGAAACGCATTCCTCATCACTTCTATCATTTCACTAATGCGAAAGTTCTAATGCCTGTGACCTCTTAAATTCGAGATAGGAGTAACTTTCCAAGCCAAAACTTATATTTTGTTTTATTGGAACTTCTAGAACCAACACATTAGTGTAAAGAAAGTTAGTATCGAACCCTTCCGACCAAATATATCCTTTTGTCTAAGCTCATCGCTGAAGTTGAATATTTTATGCGAAGATTGGCCTTTCATGATCAACATTGAGAGTATTTCAAGAGAAGATGACTCGGTAAAGCATCATCCCAAATTGCTAATTCTTTTTCAGAAGTAATTGAAAGATATATTGGAAGGACATTGAGGGGATGTCATCCATTTACAATAGGGGTAAGTAATAAACGACCATGCCCTCAAGCTCTAAGCGATAACATTATCAAAAAAATTAAAGTTTTTACCACCTTTAAACACCAAAATCCAACCATACAACATCCTCAAAAAGTAGAGCTTGAAATCAAGGTACAAAGTTTTGTCCTCAAAATCCTTCAAATCTCTTTCCTTCAAAATGACCCACCAAATGGTCAAAGGAACAAAAATCCACACACCACGAACCCAACCTTTCTCCATCCTTATCCTACGAGCCACCAACACATCATTCACACTACTCACTCGAACTCAGGAACCTCCATCAAGGAAAAAAGCAAGGTTCCAAAACAAAGAAGTTCATGAACAATAGACAAGTAAATTATCCACAAACTATTCCTTACAACACAAGAAACACCCACAAGACTGCCAAAACTTCAACATTTAACCATGTCCTCCGTAGGAACCTTACCTTTGGTGATTACTTGAGGAAAGAAACAAGCTTTAGGTGGAGCATTAGAACTCCAACAAGACTTTGAAAAGAACTCCACTCCATTTTGCTCCTAAACAAGAGTACCACAAAAGCTCCTAATAATAGAAGATCCTTTAGAGTTATGAGCCCAACCAATCTCATCACTGCCTCATGCACAACCACCCTCTCAACCAATAAAGCCAACAAACTACAAATGTTATCTTCTTCCCAATCGTTAGAGATCCCACTAACATTCATTTCCAATGGACAAAGTCTCTGTTTCATCACAAGATTTGTTGATTCGTCTCCTCCTTCACCAGAGCCATCATATAAAGAATTGGAGATTGTTCTGAAAGGACAAATTCCACGCTAGGCATCATGGCAAGAGTCGATATTTACCTCAAAATGCACTTGGGAATTAAACCGCTCAAGAGTAACTTTATATTTAGCCTAAATCACTTTCTATATCGTCCTCCTCAGCAAGCCTCTAAAGCCACTTGGACCTTAAAACTTCGCTCATCACACACAGGGGTTTAATGCCAAGACTTCTCTCCATCTTAGGATGACAAATGCCATCCTAATTGACCCAACAGAAACAATTGCTAGAATCGTTGTTCCCAAGGAAGTCTCTCATAATCTTCTAGAAACAACTTGTGACACCGGTAGGAATAGTGAAAAGAGAAATGAAATACATAGGTAGATTCCACAAAGTGCCTCTTTTAATAAAGATGAGAAGACCCCCACTAGACAAAAACCTAGATTTGCCTCCTGTCAATCTCTTTTTAAACCTCTCTATTATAGGATCCTAAACCGCCAAACTTTTATAAAATGCCCTCAGAGGAAGACCAATAGTATAAAGGTTATGATCAACTTCACACCCAAAAACTAAGCCATGTGATGAATCCAACGAACCCTACTGGCAGGAATGAGCACATCTGATAAGTTTACACTTCAAAAAGAAGAATGCGTTGGAAATAACCCAAAATGTTTAAGTTATGTTTGAAACCCAATTTCTCAACATTGAAAATAAAAACACCCAGTTTATCCGGTTCGGAGAAAGACCGTCTTTTCAAGAATGACCAAGAGAAACTCCAAGTGGTATGATCACATGCAGCATGCCTTTCCAATATCAAGCTTACATAATTCAAGTGTTAACCAATCATTCTTGCCTACTGAGAGACTAATTCCAAGAAATCGGCTAAAAAAAATTTTATGGAAACTCTTACAAATGAAAATCTCACAGAAAGGTCGTATGTAAACCATTTGTAATGAAAAAGGGGAACGGGCCTTACAGCACAGATACCAGCAACAATAAAAACACTACTTTGCTGAATTTATAGAAGCCATATTTTTCTTTTTCTTCTTTTTAAATCCTAATGTAGGGGGGAAAAAACAAGATAAGGAAAAGAAATAAACGTTATCATTGCATCGACATTCTTCTTCAAGTAATTTATGGATACCGTAAAATGTTTTCAAGCCATGAGAAACGCTGAAAAAAAGATGTTTACGAAGTCCGCATAAGAATGATATTCTATATGCAAGATTACAAGTACAAACATTATCACTTTATAGACTGCATAATTCTGGAAAATCATCACTGAAAAGCCAAGCACTCCCGATTTAGCCAAGCAAGGAGTTCCAACAGATTTAATCGAAATAATAAATATGACCTGGTCAAGCGTCCAAACAAGATGCGGTTGAAACTTGGTCTGGAATGTGATCGGTCCAACCTGCCAAAGTGCATAAAATTTTATAAACAAACATCTAAATCTAGAGGAACACAACACAAAAGAAAGTCTGATGTCCATGTCACAGACTTACGAACCAAATACTAGATTTGACAATCACTGCAGCAATGCTATAGCACCCTAACAACTGTTACCCAAAGTTATAAAATAAAAATAATAAAAAGTTGAGCTGATACAAGGCGATTACACGAGAGGGTGTATTCTAAGAGGAATAGGAAGTTTACCAATCAAGAGATTTTATTATGGGAAAGTAATATCTTTTAGCTGCATTTGTTCTATTTTAGTTGATGAAAAATATTAATATCTTTTGATTATAATATTGTCAACATCCATGTTGCATGAGGTCATAATGCTCTATTTAAACCCCAAATCTTTGTGAAGGGAGGTTGACTTGAATATTGAATCAAACAGGACTTTCAGAAATTGTAAGTTTTCGTGAATGACTTCTCTGATGTCTGAATTCTCCTACATTAGATTTGGTAGCAAAGTTGAATCGATCTTGAGTTCCCTATTTTTTCCTTTACATTTTTTCCAAATTCTTTTCTGTCCAGTATTCAATCAGAAAAAAAAGAAATAATAAACCAGTAAGTCAACCTGACCTAGCCACGCAAAGCCATCCCACTGATCACCTCGAACGGTCACCCATCATTGTCTGACCAGGAGAACACTACCACTACTATCAGAATCCCAAAAGCTCAAATTCACATCTCCTAAGTTGCAGTTTTCCCAACTTTTCTGGCCCTAAACCCCTAAGGGTGTGTTTGGAGAGATAAAAAGGAATGGAATTAGGGTGGAATGGGTTGTTATTCCTTTTTTGGCTGTTTGGAGGACATAATATGGAATGGAATTATTATTCCAGGGGATTTCTAATCCCTCTCAAATGGGGGGGAATAAGATACCTCCCATAATTGGGAGGAATGAATTTCTATCTCTGAGGGATAGCTGTGTATATTAAAAAAAATAAAATAAAATGAATTCTCTTGTTTATGTGTTTAGTATCTATCGCTATTTTTCATCCAACCCCAACCCTAGATACACAGAGGGGAAGACAGAGAAGAGAAACACCATTGCTGCTGCTTCCATCATTGCACCACCACGAAACTGTTATCGCCGACACAGCCGAAGCCACTGCTGCCGACACTCCGACAGGTTCAGGAAATATTGTTCTTGAAAACTATATATTCTGAACTTTTTCATATTCTTGAGTCCGTCAAGATGTTTCAATCTGAATTTCTTCATATTTTTCAGTCTGAATTTTTCTTCATATTCTTGAACATGGTAATGATATCTTTCCGCCTCCGTTTGCTGTCTATTTTGTTTAAACATGCCTGTGTTTGGTTCTATGTTTGCCATCTCTGTTGAACATAGTAATGATATCTTTCCACTGCCTTTTTATTTTTATAACAATTTTGGTGTCTGACATTTTAGTTTTGTATGGTAATGTATATATTATGTATTTAATATGTGTTGATTATGATGGTGATGCATATGATGACCATGATGGTGATAGGGTCTAAGGGGACAATGGGTGTGGATTTAAAAATCAGATTTGAAAAATGAGAAGGTGGGATCAATTTGTGGTCAACATAGATATTTTTTTATCAAAGTTTATGATATGTAATTTGTTGTTAGATACGATTACGATATTAATTTAATATGATTTAAAACAGAATATGGCCCCATCCCGTCGTTTAATGGAAGTGAGAAGGAAGAAGAGAATGCAAATGCAAGTACTCATCCTGGTTATAGTTATTATGAGTGCGGTTAATTTAATGGCTTGGATGTGGTTGATGATGATGATTGCTATCAATGATAAATGCCAAAGTGCATACTATTTGGTAGATGTTGGATACACTAATTGTGAGGGATTCTTAGCACCATATAGAGGTCATCGATATCACTTGAAAGAGTGGGGAGATCACCAACCCGAAAGTGCTACAGAGTTTTTCAACATGAAACATTCAAAAGCTAGGAATGCAATAGAGTGATGCTTTGGACTATTAAAGGGACGATGGCGTACCCTTAGATGTCCCTCCTTTTTTCCTATACGGACCCAAGGTCGCATAGTTCTAACATGTGTTCTATTGCATAACTTACTTCGCAAGTATATGCCAACGGATCAGGAGGTGGTGTTTGAAGATGAAGAAGATGAAAGTGATGATGATGATGATGACGACGATGATGATGATGGCTATGATAGTGATGAGGAAGTTACCAAACAGTAGGAACGGAATTTGATTCCATTCCAATTTTTCTCCAAACAACTCCAGTTATGGGTTCTAATTCCATACCCAAACCCCCAGGTTTCAAGTTCCATACCCATTCCATTCCTGAAATCTCTCCAAACAGGCCCTAAATTCACCATTAATTCATCCATTTCAATCAAACTGTCTTCACGTCTTCACCCTTTGATCGCGTACCCAATTTTGTGCAAACCCTCATTCAATTGGATGACACCATTCCGAGATTTCTTGTAATTGCCTGATCAATTTTTCACAAACCCTAATTTGCAAAAGTATCAAGATTGCAATTGTTGGGTGTGTACCCTACATCTGTCACAGAAACTGTCAACCCTTCCGTCTGGTGTTTGTCACCCCGCCCCGTGTTGAGCGAAGCTACCACACTAGTAAATTGTAGCATTGGTGCTCTTACTCTTAGCTGCCAATATTCGTCATGCTTCAACTCTTGTGTTAGAAAGGTTAGAGATTTTGATAGTGTATTTGTGAACCACTTTAAGGTATAAGGATTTGTATTTACTTTGGTGCTGGACTTCTACAAAATTAGCTTAATACCAGAGTAAGTTATCCTGATATGTTTGCCCGCACTTTGTTGGTACACACATATCACTATCGCTAATTCTTCTTAAAATTGAGAGTGCGCTTTGCACATACTGATCATTTATCATTGTTATTATTCTTGCAATTTACAGTTTTCTCAGCATTTGCATTGTCATTTGCATTAAGCATGCCATCATCATCAATGACACCACCCGAGCAGTCCCACGTTGATAAATTGTCTAAAAAAGTGGGACTTCAGGATGAACGTTTTGACAAAATTGAGTCTAAACTAGACCAACTCATCCGTGCATTTGAGAAATCTCCCATGCTTGACCAACCTAATCATTCCCCGACATTAGTGCAAACTTTATGGTAGGCGATGGTGATCGCAGAAAGCATGTCATCTATAAGTTGGACTAGACAAAGGAGATAAAAGATGACGAAGTAGGTCATTTGTCCCTCCTCCTAATCATGGTCTTGTCCAAGGAAGTGGGGTTGGATCTACCCACATGGTTATACTCCTCATCTTCACCCCATTTCCTAACAATTTGATCGTTATCAGTTTGACACCCCTCGTAGCACTAGCAACAACATGGTAGGCAACTATAGGACTATACACCGCGATGGTGGTCCTCCTCATGACTTTGGAGGGTCTAGCTGGTAGGAATCCACAAGATAACTCCTCAAAAATATAACTATAGGAAACTAGTCCAATATTCAAGGAGATATTTTCATGTGGAATATAATTTATTTCATATAATTATTTCATTTATTTCAAATTATAGGGGAGTGGGTGGCTACAGTATAATTATATGAAACCGGTGATGAATCATGCTTTACTTCTTGCACGTGCAATTTAAATTTATAATTTAGTCAATATATGAAACATATGGGTTGAATTTTATGTATGAAGGTTGTATACATGTACCTGCATGTATTACGGATGTGAAACAACTCTTTCTCTCAATCTTGAGAACATAGAGCGGTAAGTTTAAATAGATTTTTCATGCCAATTGGAACCTTGAGTTGTCACTTGAAGCTCAAAGATAAACCATCATGGATTGGTGTCACGACAAAGACTCGTCATAGTTAGATCACCGTATGTTTATAATATATTATGGGGATTAAGAAATATGTAGACACTAAACCGTGAAGCATGGAAAAAGAAAAATACACAAATTCAAGTGTTAACCTGTGTTGCAAGTGACTTCAGTAAAATACAACATAACAATAACTCAAAGGCTTTTTATTAAAGCTTAATTTATTAATGGTAATATCTTATAGTGTATTATGGCTTTTATATTTTATTTATTGATAATTTAATGAAGAAAGTAAGAGTGTTGTGTTTTAGGTATAATAAAAAAGAGTAAGACATTAAAACCTAAGTAATAATGGCATAACAGTCAGTGTCACAAATAATTGAACAATCATTAATGCTACAATTGAAGCGTGAAGCAATTACTATACTAACGAAACAAAGGTTAACTGTTTCTTGGAAGCGTCAAACATTTGTATGAATTAATAAGTACATTAAAAGATGACTATCAATAAACATACTTTACTTTTCCTGGGAGAAAAAGAAAAATGAGTGGGAATTTGAGCATACGTTATAGTAAAAAGGAGAATAAAAAATAGGATTGGCATATGATTATGTGGTAATTTTATAATTACTAGTGGACAAGGCCCATGCAGTGCACGGGCGGTAAATAACGATAACTAAAAGTTGAAATTTGTGATTGATAGAATATCGGTAAGTTCTATTTACCTCCTAAGAGAACATCGTTTAAGTAAGGGTCCATTTGGACCTAGGAAAACAGCATGGAAAAAAAATAATTTGGAAAATGAGAATGTTTCCTTTGTTTGGATTGAAGAAAAAGGAATGGAAAAAATATAGTTGGAAAATTACTTGGAAAATTTGGGAAAACAAAGAATAAAAAATTTTCCTTTCAAAAAATGAGAGGAAAGTTCATAGAAAAATTTTGGATCTAATGCCAACCTTTCTCTCCATCTCTCGCGGCTCTCTTGGTTCTTTCTCTCTCTCTCTCTCTAACGTTGTTCTCTCTCTCTTCTCTCTCTCTCTCTCTCTCTCTCTCTCTCTCTAAGTATCTTCTCTTTCTCTCTCTATAACTTCTCGTTTCTCTCTTTCGCTCTCTATCTAAATCTCTCTCTCTCTCTCTCTCTCTCTCTCTCTCTCTCTCTCTCCCTCCCAAATCAAATCATATGATCTAAAAAAAATGAAGCTTGACATTTACAAGTTTCCAAGCAAATTTTATTTTTCCATGCATTTTTCCTCAAACCAAACAAGGAAAGGAAAGTTGGAACGGAAAATTAATTTTTTTTCCTTCAAAATTTTACTTAAACCAAACAATAGAAAGAAATCTACTTTACCTCAAAACAATCTTCATCCTAATTATTTTTCCACGAGATTTTTTTTCCACTTTGTTTTCCTAGGTCCAAAAGGACCCTAAGAAAAATCTTCAAGCACAATTACAAATGAATCTATTTATTAGAAATATATATAATGCATCCATTCTTTTAAAGTGTCTTTTGGGATGATAGGACAAAACCAATATCACAGAAAATTATGCAGTAGTTAATAATACTCCATCGGTCCCATCTTCTTTGTCACCATAACTACTTTTTAGAGTTCAATGCATATTGAAAAGATTGGGGTACAAGTAATAAAAGGTGATAAAAAGAGAATGACAATTGTTGGAATTGTAAACGTGACAAACAAATTTAAAAGTACTTGTAATTAAGCCTTGATTAAAAATAGTTTATCATAATAATTTCACACCATTAATATATATCATCTTATAAAACAAAGAGCATAATAATTTAAAAGTACTTGTAATTAAGCCTTGATTAAAAAGCATAAAAAAATAGTTTATAAGTACTTTTGGGAAAAGAAAATAGTTAAAAGAGAGAAATATGACCCCCCATGACATGACCCCATTCCCTATCCCCTTAAGTGAAAGGGTCAGTAGGTGGTGTTTATGGGAGCATTATGGTGGGTTCCAGTGAATTGGTGGCCATGGTCCTAAGTTAATCAAAGCTTAAAAGTTCAAATGATCCAAAATAAGGAGATGGGGAAACGGATTATGAATTTCAACTATAAGGGGCCAAAGGGTAAAAGATAATTTGAACATAAACTGAAAGAGAAGCACCTGGAACAAGGAGACAAGCATGCACACAAGCAGCAAAACAAAGCCTCTCAACCATCACAACATAGTTGTTTACCTCTTTTATAATAGAAGAGTATGATATGATATGACTAGGGTTGATTTTTCTTTTCTACGAAGTGGCAGTTTATGTATTAGGTAGTGACTAAACAATCTTGTTCGTCACAACCAACAATGTGAATTGTCACATTTACAAGAAGAGCTAACGAACTAAGAATGCTTTCATCTTCCCAATTTGTGGGTTTGCTAGTAAAAGTAAAATCCCAATGAAGTAGTTGTTCCAATTCCCTATCCCAGGTTCCCTTTTCTTCTTCCCAATCATTAAGACTTCCAAATTCCATCAACGGAAAATCGCTTTAAGACCCAAGATGGCTTATTTGAGTGGATGGTAATGCCTTTCTCCAACACTTTTTATGAGACTCGTGACCCATATTCTACCATTGCTTTCGAGCAAATTCTTGATTGTATATTTTGATGATATTTTGGTGTATGGCAAATCCTCAAAAGTGCACACTGAGAATCTAAGGAAACT
This sequence comes from Portulaca oleracea, assembly GCA_029582165.1. Classification (NCBI taxonomy): domain Eukaryota; kingdom Viridiplantae; phylum Streptophyta; class Magnoliopsida; order Caryophyllales; family Portulacaceae; genus Portulaca; species Portulaca oleracea. Next base: position 6,817,782 of record CM055875.1, read on the forward strand.
ATTCACCATCCTTGGGGATGCCAAGTGTTTTGCTAACCCTAAAAAGTGCATATTCTTACTGACCTAAGCCCTTTTCCTAGGGTTCATGGTGTCACCCCAAGGGATATCGACAAGTCGCCAAGGATTAGCCTGAACCTAAATCCCATACAGAACACAAGAATTTTAATGATTTTGTCTCCTATATGCAATTCATCTAGCACTTCACCTCTATCATTGCTCCTATCACTCATTACTTTGAGAAAGGACCATTCAAGTAGACTTCTAAATAGTCATAGCCTTTAGGGTGATCTAAGAGAAGTTGCCCTCTCCATGAGTGATGGAAATCCGTCCACCCCAAGCCCAACAAAGGAGATCCAATTCATCTATAAGGAGGTAGAAAGGGCCATAGAGGAAGGATATATTGTGGAGGCCCAAAGACCAACCCATATGGTGTGACCATTGTTCCAGGAGGACGTCCAAACGTCCTAAGGGCCCAAGTCCACGTCCAAGAAGGCCCAAGTACAAGTACAAGTCCAAGATTAATTTCACAGTTTTGGCATTTCCAAGATGAAGTTCACATTTTTGGCCTTTTCAAATAGAAGTTCAAATTTTTAGTGTTTTCCTTATTAGTAGCAAGTTTGTTAATGTAACTTTAATATTTTTAGTTGTGTGAGATGTCAAGTAATATCTAATAGCTTGGACATCAAGTTAGAAGAGTCTAGAATAATCTAGAAGGGTCTAGAAGTCGTCTAGTGTGTTGCTTGGACGCCAAGCTTAGGAGTCCGAGTCTTGGATGGCTAATTTTGTAACTAATCCATCTTGAATTAGGAAAGCCAAGTCCTAGAAGGATTCATACTATTGTAACTAATCCCCTTAGGATTAGGAAACCAATTCCTAGGAGGATTTGGTTGCTTAGGCATCAAGTTAGATAATCCTAGAAGGAGAAGGACTTAGTCTAGTATAAATAAGCATAGGCTTGTAACATTTTTCCACAACCAACTTTGATTATGAATACAAACAAGCTTTTGCTTATCCTTAAGTATTTCCTAACATCTCGTTTGATCTCTTCTATTGTATCTTGAATGTGGCAATTCAAGTGGTGAGGAAGAGCTTGTTTCCTACTCTTAGAAGGTGTTTCTGTAGCTAAGAGGAAGAGCAAGTAGCCCTAGGGTTTCAGCTTGTGGCGTTTCTGTATCAAGTTTAATTCTCTTGAACTATCCAGTTCTCATATCTATCCTTTTGATTTCCTAAGGCTATTTTCAAATCTCTTAAATCTCTCAACCTTCACGTCATACTCTCTCAAAGCTCCCACTTTCACGTGATTCTCTCTCAAACCCTAACCTTCACGTGAATAACCCTAGTCCTAAGATTGGTTGCACGTCCCCCCTTGATGTGTAATTGATCAAAACCCTAGTCGTTGATCCGGTTATACATCAATGAGTTCAGATAATCAAGTCTTCGATGCTACTCGTGATGCCTCGGGCATTGAGATTGGTGGTGTGTGCTTAGTCATGATGGCCATCTATCACTTTCTTCACTGAAAAGCTTAACAAATCCAAGCAAATTATGTACACCAATTTTGAGAAAGAGCTTTATCCGTTGCTTTAGCCCCACTGAAGGTATAACCTTCTTGTGAATTTGTCTTTATTTTGGTCATGAAGCCCTTGAAGTATGGCAAGCCTTAAACTCATGTTAAACCTATGCATGCTAGGTAAGTTGAATACATTAGTGAGTACTATTTTCTACTCAAGTCATGTTAAACCTATGCATGTTAGGTAAGTTAAATACATTAGTGAGTACTCTTCTCTACTCAAGCATAATCAAGTGTTGAAAACATGGTACAAACACTCTTAGTCAGATCGGTTATTTGTTGCATACAATGTGAGTAGAAGTTCCCACATCATTAAGTTAATTATCCTCGAGATTGTTTAGTTGCATGGCCTTCCCACACCAATTGCGTATGATGTGGATGTTAAGTCTATGAGTTGTTTTCAGGAGATGCGGAAATTGTATGGTACTACATTCAAGTTCCCCGTAGCCTTCCACCCTCAAGCCCAAGGATAAATCGAGGTTGTGAACTGTAGTGTAAGATCCTTCTTAGATGTGTTGCAAGGAAGAGAGCACTTGAGATTAGACATAACCTCTTGTTATGTTTACATATAACTTTTAATCGCATCAATGGTAAAAGCCCTTTTGTGATTGCCAATGAGTATTCCCATTACACTCGTACTAACCTAGTTCTCCTCCCACCTCATACCCGAGTCTCATAGTCTATATACACAAACATAGAGCATATTCATGAATAGCATTACAAGATGCATCGTAAAATCACATTTAGTAATATGGTTATAACCCCTGAGCTCCAGTGCATTGCACAACTGTTATTTTTGAAGTGGGTGACTCTGTCATGGTTCACTTTGAGCTGAAGATCTCCCAAAAAATGCCTACAAAAACTACATACACAAGTTATCTGCCTTTCCCAATTACCCATAAATTGGCATCTAATTCCTATGTACTCGACATGCCTACAAACTTAGGTATGAACTCTTGCCTCCTTGGGTATTAATCCTATTTTCAAATGTGAAAGGTCTAACTCTTCATCAAGTTATCTTTGAGCCTCCTCGTCTTCTTTTTAATGGCTTAGGTGTAAAACGCTCTCCCTTTCTTGTAGTCATCTCCTTACGTTAAAGTTGTACAAGATGACGAGCTTACTCCACTGTCTTGTGGTAGGTTTTGTCGTTTTCTAGTACAATGGTTTGGCCACCCACAATCTAATGCTACTTGGATTACTGAAGATGAGTTTGTGACCTAGATCTTGCACCTCCTAGAATGGTATCTCGAAGACAACTCACCAAACTCAAGCTCTTTTCCGGTGGGGCAGTATGATGCAAGCCAATTCGATGGAAGGGTAAATTCTAGGGGGAATAGGAACTTAACCAACTCAAGGATTTTGTTATAGTAAAGAAGTATGTTTTAATCATTGTTCTATTTAGTCGATAACATCTTCTGATTACACTGTTTGTTTCCCTTTTGCAATAGGTTGTAATGTTCTATGTAACCCTCGATTTTAAGGAAGGCAGGCACACTTGAATATTGAATCAATTTGAATTTTCAGAAACCGAGTTTTGAACATGAATTCTCTAATGCAGAAATTGTCCTACATCATAAATCACCCCCATACCTCACAATTTCGACAAAAAATCTAAATTGACAGGTCTAATTAGTATAATTGCAAGAGCCTCAGCTTTATATCCTTTTTGGTTAATTTCTTTTTAGGTACTAAGAAAAAGAATCTAGAAGATGACAATGGGGGAAGGGGAGGAGGCAAGCACATACCTGTTGACCTTGATAAACTTTTTCAATGGCCTCACTAGCAGCACTAGCTTTCAAAATAGAATCACTGGAAGCACTGGATTCCACATCATATCCTGAAGCACGCCATCTAGGAAGACCTCCATCCAACACCCAAACTTTGTCATGCCCAAATACTCGGAACATCCTTGACATTTTAACAAAGAATAAATCATCATATGTTACATAACGTACACTGTACTGTAATTACGATAAAAAGAACTGCCCACACAAACTCCTCCACTCACCACCAAACACGTGCAGCGCTAAATATTCCCTTCCCATCATAAACAACCACTCCATCTTTATTCTCAATCCCAAGGGCTGAAACAGCAGCAGCAAATGCTTCTTCAGAAGGCAACATATGGGGCAGCTGAAACAATTGATAATAACATTAGCTCCCCTACAGTTTGTGAGACAACAAATCCAGCTGTTTATTCAAATGGTATTGTGTTAGAGCACATGAACGAAAAATGCTCTCTCCTATCAGGAGAGTAAATTCACTATTCAAATTTTCATTCTTTCTTTATTTATATATATATAAAAAAAAAGGTTTTACATCAAGTGTTTCAATCTAACTGGCAGTTCTCATATTACACATTAAACTATTACTAATGACAACTTGAGAGCATGATCATTCTAATTTTGCCCCTCCCTTTGATAACATAATGCTGCCCTGGTGACTTGGAAGAAAAAGATACAGCCTCATCACTTAACAGGCCAATACCAGCATGATCACCAACTTTAGAAGGCCCTATCATGACCCAATGAACAAGTAATTGTCAGTTAGGTGTGCAATGTGTCCTCCAAGTCTTCTGCATCATGCTTCATAAAGTACATGCAATGTTGGCGCAAGAAAAGGACAAGGGTACATAGTTAAGAATCAAAGTATAGACTGAGTTGTTTTCATGGAACTTCTTTGAGTCAAATGTTAAGAATGCATATACCATATGGTATCCTGTACCGAAAAGTCCACAGTCCAAACTCAAGTTAAATTGCCAGCATGAATAGTCCACGCAAAACTTAAAACTTGTTTTTAGAATTGAGAATCACTCTGTTAACATTTGGAGGCCTGCCACAACCCCTAACATTTTCCTAACAGACTCAGGGAACTTAGCAATTCCAAGAATAATTCAAGTATGAAATCATAAGCCAAAACTCATCGGACCTCTCCAAAGGTAGAGAAAATAGTTACCTATCCAAGACTATGCAATGAAATCTTTATGAATATGCTTTTTTTCCAGGAGCAAGAAAAGAGAGATAATCTTCAAACCAGAAACAAGGTTTATGATTCACAAATGTGTCCAAATTGAAACAGCAGTTCAAAATTTAAAAAAAAAAAAATCTTAGGTTTAAATGTTTAGCACTCATGAAATCATCATGAAACTCAAAGTTCTTTTTTGATCTTTTGAAGCTCTAACTCTACACTCATTTCATTAGCTTATTAACTACTCCAAATACCCCCCCCCCAACACACACATACACACCTATATGCAGAAATACATCAAGACACATAAAAATATGAATTTTTTCTTCAAAATATGAGAATATTTTTCTTTCTTTTCCATTAAGGTTTCTCACATTCCCATGAAAATGGACACCGCTAGGAGTAAGCATGGATCCAGCCAACATAGAGTCCAAGGAACTAAACCATTTTGAGTCCGGACAAGCAGAGAGGCCTCTTCTTATTCATAGGGAGATAAATAACTACTGCAATAAATTTCATCCACAAAACAAGACATAAGAAAAAATCTATAAGATGCAGAAACAGCTCCTCTCCTTCGTAAATCCATTTAGTGTTTGTCTTTGCAACCATGAGATTCTGAGTCCTGCTTTAAACAATTAGAAATTAGAATATAGTCTTACATTTGTGGTTCTATCTGCTATCCCGTCCACGTCAAAGAAAAGAGCACCTGGAATATGAGCAACCTGAATGATAAATAGACTAACGTGCATCAGAAAACACTGATTTGAAGCCCATCAATAACCACTTTCTTCTAAATCAAATAAACATGGCGGTGGACCTGCAGGTATATATTCAATTTACCATGGTTGATTATTAAAGCAATACTCAGATGGTGCAATAAGGTTGAAAAACAGTAAGATAAAAAAGAACAAGACACTCATTGCAGATTTAATCAATGGATTCACAATGAAACATTGTTAACCTGGTACTCTTGAAGTGGGTTCCTCTGTTCATCAGGCATATACCACGACGCATCCAAAACCTGAAATTGATGAAACAGATAGATTAGCTTCTGCTAAGTATGATAGATCATATAGTCGTACCCCCCCCCCCCCCCCCCCCAAAAAAAAAAAAAAAAAACAACAACAACAACAAAAGGAGGGGGTTGTTAAAAAAGGGAGACAGCATAAGATTATGAAATCATGCGTCATGCCCATGGATAGGGGGAGAATACAACACTTAGTATACAGGTGCTTAGTACTCAGTCATGAATAACATTAGTGTATAACCATTATTACTAAACACAAAAACATCAAGCTTGTAGTGTTTCATCATAATGAAACACAACTCAGAGTAACTGTTTCTCCCTCCCCTGGCATCTCCTCTTGGGTACTCCTCTATCTCTTCCCTTTTGGCTCATTTTTACTTATCTTCTGATCTCACCTTGAATTCCTCTGTGCCTCATTTCTTCCCCTGTTCCTTCAAATTCTTTTAAAACCCCCATATTAATGAGTAGAGCCAAACCCATATCATGACTAGAAGAGGATATCTCCATCATTGAATCATGAACCATGTTGGCAAAATGAATCAGGCAGATTTACAGAATTAGTTTATTCATTTCCTCAGTGCCCAAATTTCAGGGAATCTAAACAGAAGGGTTGAAAATCCAATTTGCACATTTAATGAAATCAAGTGCCCATAAGAAGAAGAGTTTCATGTTGGTTTATTAACAGAACTGGAACTAGTATTCTCGGAAGCTTACCCAACTCACCAAAGAATTCATAATCCTGTTCCTATTGAAAAACAAGAAATAATGTAAAGGGAGGATGAAGATGAAGCAAGTACCTTTATGTGTGAGTGGCGGAGGTTAGCATGGAGCCAGTCAACGGAAACAACGGGTTGATTAGTAGACATAACCTGAGTAGAAAAGGAGTTGGTGGATAAGATTACGCAACAAAGGAAGCGACATGCGTGTTTGAATGGAGTTAAACCCAGATAGCGTGAATGGAAAGATGGTGAATGGAGGAATTGAGAGGAGAAATGGGGTTTGTGAAAGAGAGAGCGGGGGAAGTGAAGCAAGCGGTTGGTGAATAGCATTCTGGAGAAAAGGGATGACGCCATAACTTCCTCTCCAAGTATCAAAGCAAAGGGAGCATACACAACCGCACAATTGCCGCTCTCTTCTGTTGTGTTGTTTGTGCGCGCGCGAGAGAGAGAGAGAGAGAGAGAGAGAGATTGTCGCAGAAGTAGCAACTCTGGTGGTGGAGTTCACCACTGGTCCGCACCGGGGATCCAGCTCACTTGAGTTGAGTTGAGTTGAGTTGAGTTAAGTATAAGGATTAAGGACGTAAGGCAAGGGCATGTTTAGTTGCAAAGAAAATGATTTTGGAGGTAATCATTTTACTGGAGAAATGATTTTCTAAGGAAAATGGTATTCCTTGTTAAATTTTCTCTTGTTTAGTAAGAGACAAATCGTTTTTCAGAAAATGATCATATATGTCAACATAAGTAGCGATATATGTTACAAATGAAAACATTTGGAGCTCAACCTTCATATTTGAGTTTTTTTAATCATTTCTATCGTAGTTAAAAGTTTCGAGACAAACCGATGAAATTAAATTTTGTTCTTAAATTTCAGTCTTATTTAACTACAAAAAAATGTCGATCGTTTTCCATGAGAAATGAATTTCCAAGGGAAATGGTATTCTTTGTTAAATTTTCCCTTGTTTGGTAGGAGACAAATCATTTTCCGAAAATAATGACCATATATGTCGACATAAATAGCGATATATGTTACAAATGAAAACATTTGGAGCTCAAACTTCATATTTGAGCTTTTTTTAATCATTTATATCGTATTGTAAAGTTTTGAGACAAACCGATGAAATTGAATTTTACCCTTAAATTCCAGTCATATTTAACTACAAAAAAATGTTGACAAAAGGCGATATATGTTACAAATGAAAATGTTTGGAACTCAAAATTCATATTTGAGCTTTTTTAGTCCATACTATCAAATCATAAAGTTTCGATTCAAATAGATAAGTTTGAATTTTTTAAAGCTTTAGTTAGTTTTAGCGACAACATTTTGGCATATGTCACGATAAATGTGATGGAGACCATCCAGTAGCAGCAACAACTATAGCAACAGCAAAGGAGGGTTCAGCACCAGCAGGAGCAGTTTCACCAACAACAGCAGCAACAGCAACAACTAAGGCAGAAGGCTTCCAAGCATCTACAACAAGGCTTCTAAGCATCTACATCATCTTCATCACCCACTGTTCGGTTGTGGTATTTGGGGTAAAAAGTAAGGGTTGTCGTACCTCAGGGATGGTGTATTAGGTTATCAGGAAATTGGTTTGGTTTGGGTTTCAAATTGCAGGAACCAGTAAATAATTTAACTGAACTAATTATGAATTGAAAACTAAAGAAAACATGAATTTGGAAACAAAACCTAACTTACAAGAACAAGAACAAGGAATTAAACTAGATATCAAGAGCATATTAAAGAAAGCAATAAATAACAATAAAGCAGGAAAGCAAGAATTTAAAGATGAATTAAACCTAATTTAACAAGAAAGTAAATTTCTAACTAAGAAATCAATAAAAAACAATTAATAACGATGAATGTAAAAACTAAATCTAATACTGAATTTAAAGAATGAAAACATGAACATGGAATGCATTGTACTGAATTCTAATCTTGAATCTTGAATCACCGGTCTTTCTCCCAAACAAACAAGAAAGGGCGTAATTTGGATTACTAAGACTGCTCGAATCCTCACCTGAAGGGAGAATTCGAGGAACCTTAATCCTCCGCTTCACTAAAAAGTGGAATTTGGTTGTGAACTAATGCTAATAACTCAAAGTAACAAGACTAGAAACAAAAAGCGAGAAGAACAAGAATTGATAATTTGAATTGGATTAAAAATAGAAAGAGTGAATTACAATCGAAGAATAATGGTAGCAAAAGGAAGAAAAACGATGAACTAAACCCTAGAACAATAATGCTATTAACGAGAGAACATAAAAAAACTAAAACTAAAACTCATAAAAAAAAAAAGGTTCTCCCAAACGGCGCTGTCAAGGCCCCTTTTATACGGCTGGATTAGAGCCTAAAATGCGGCTTGCGTTTTAAAAAAGCTGACTGCGTTTTGCCAAAGGAGTGAGGCGTCCGTGAGAGAGCGCTGGCTGCACCCCAAAAATGCAGGCTGCGTTTTGCTCTTTCTCGTTTTTTGAAGTCTCTGGACGAGACGCGGGTTGCGTTTTAAAAACGCTACCTGCGTCTTGTCCCTCCGCCTTACTTGGATTGGGCCGCGACATTTTTGGGTCGTTTCCTCTTCTGCTTCTCTTCTTCTTTTTTTAATTCTCTAATTCTCTCTTTAAATCTCTTCATCTTTTCTCCACTTTTTTCACTTCTCTATGAATTTGGATTAAGATCTGCAAATCACACTAATTTTCCAATCAAGTGAAGAAATCGCAATAAAAAATACTCAATCTACGGTCTTAATTCGGCTCAAAATGAGACCGAACAACACTTCCACACAAAGGTTTGCTCGCCCCGAGCAAACTAAAACAAAGAAAGAAAATAAACTAAACTATCCTAACTCACTTTCGTAGGAATCACGGTTGCATTTAGCGTATGCAACAAGCCCTTTAAACCCCTTGGCAGCCCAAGTGGACGAGGAAGGTCTCGTGAGGGTTTATAGCAACTATACCCACAAAAGCCGAAGAAAAAGAAAAGAAAAAGTAGACTTAAATTAAAAAGAAAGGAAAATACTCAAGAAAGAAACAGGGAAAAGAAATAAAAGAAATAAAAAGGGTTACAAATACAACGGAACACTCCCTCAGGCTAACCAATCAAGCACATCAATCCATCAAGCAAATACCCATATCAATCTGGAAGAGAATAAAATCAGTGTAAAATAGATAGAATGAAGTTTTCGAAATTAAGTAGAGAGAACAAGTACTTTAGATGCGAAAAACCGCCAACAGACTTAAGATGAATGCAAAATGCGCGGTTGGTTATGGACGTAGGCCAGTCAAAAGAGCAAACCTCACTTTAGGATAAAAATTGAACGCTCAAACACTCAAATTTGAATGTGTATGTGGGTTTTTCTTATACTCAGACCAAAAGAAACAACCTACCATAGGCTTGGTAAGAATGTCGCTCTCCACTGCTAGTATGCAAATACATAAGTGACAATCAAGAGGACTTTTAGGGTTGTAACGAGGCTTAGGTTAGGGAAAAGGAGTGGTAATATTTGGGTACGAGGAGTTAAAGAGCCATGCTTGGATTGATTTTCAAAATAAATTACTCTCAACTCACCTTCTTGCTTAATTTAAGCAAGGAACTCAATTCTCCCTCATTAAGAATAAAACACCTTATCAAACTTTACAACCGGGTCAAAAGCTTTAAGAACTTTTAATTGAGTCTCCTTTAATCACCCTTTTCTTTTGAATTCTTTTTTTTCGTTTTTTTTTCTTTTTCTACTTCTATTTTTGGTGGGTGATCAAGGGAGAAGAAACACGAATACATAAACTTAGCTTCGACCTCAATATATCAAAAGAACAACATAACCATTTGTCTAACTCATAATAATTGGGATATGTAATGTGTCCCAATTCAATTAAAATCAAAACTACACTCCTAGTATCTCAATTCCATTCACAGCAACACCGAACCAATTTTCCCTCACGAAATAATGAATTCTCACATATCCAAGCAAGACAAAGGGTAGGAGTTAATAAAGACCATGGCTTGTATTGTCAGGGTTTCATCACAAAAAGAAAGGTAATCAAAGGCTAGGCGGGGCTAAAGGACGGTAATAATATTATTAGGGAGACTGTTTGGCTATGTAGTTCAATTAATATAGAAAAAGAATGTCTCAATCATATTGTCACAATATGTAATGCAAAGATGCAATTTCAAACAAGATGCAAAACAAGTTCTAGAGGTGCAACTAGTGGTGGAGTCACTCAAGGAAATAAGAGAATTGATAAAAGTGATCAATTCATACTTTTTAGGTTATGTGGACTCACGGGATAAAGCTTATTCAACTAAACCTAGCCCAAAGATTTGTGGCACGCATATTTACACTTACTAAGTTAGTCAAAGCAGTTAAACACACTATTCATTACTTGACTCAAAATCAGAAGATTTGAAGAAAACAGTTTCAAAAACTTTTAGGTTCTCAACCAAACTTTTCAAGGTGAAGCAAGACAAATTGAAAGTCTAATCGGTTTACAAATCATCATTAAAAGTGTTCCGGACAGACTAAACCTAAAAAATTTTAAAAATTTTGCCAAAAACTAATAAGGCACTTGCGCCACCCCATTACAAAAACTCTACAATGTCCTCATTGTAAATAAGGTGACACCACACAAAAGAAAAAGCACACAAAAGAAAAAGAAAAATTCAAGCCGGCATGCATGCCTCCCCCACTCTCACACAAAAAGGCTAACAATGTCCTCATTGTAATCAGAAATAGAGATAAGCAAGCACCCAAAAGAAAAGAAAAAGAAAAATACTAAAAGAAAAATAAAATAAAATAGGGAAAAGAAAAAAAACAACAACTCACTAACTGTAATAAGTAGATAAGGAAAGATATTACTTGGTTGGGTACTGAATATACCCAAACAATGAAGTCTCAAAATAAAACCATCTATGGAGCCTCAGCCACTCCATCTCACCTCAAGACGTCAAACACCATGTCAGAACCATTCAATGCCCGTAGTAACAAGTCATGCATCCGTGAATGCATCTCATAAAGGTGTACATAAGAACACAATCTCAAAAGTATATCAGCAAACGTTAGTGCTCTCAACAGTTTATCAAAGGTCTTAGAAAAGTCATAGAATTGACGGACTAGGGAATGTACACAACTTTCCTAGGCACCTTAAAAGGAGACATGACAAATGATTCCTCCCATTGACTTGTAAATGGAGATTGGGTATGCAAATCAATGAGAGGGGGCAATACAATACACTCCTTAACCTTCTCATGAAGAGACTTGGATGCAAACAATGACTCATAAAGTATATCACCATCAAAAACATCATTGTCACAAATCAAGTTCAAACACTTAGGATCAATCCCCAAAGACTCAAGTTCATCATCATAAGATTTCACATTATTTCCAATGGATTCACAGGAAAGGGTAGTCAAATGCCTGATTAATGCAATGATCCTTAATGAAAGTGAATAATTCATTATCAAGCACACATTCAATCACCAAGGATTCAATTTCACTCTCAACAAGATCATGTTCAATTACATCACAAGTATCATGGCATTCATTAGACTCAACCTTTTCTTCACACAAAAGCATGGACAATGGTGTGGACAATGGTTCATCATCTAACATGTTTTCATCAAGTTCAACATCATCACACACAGAATCAACAATTTTCTCATGCTCTCTAGATGTGGCTAAGGATTTCCTAAGCTCAATACATGCAAAACTAGGTCTGTTAAAGTAGGCATCATCCTCATCAGAATCATACAAAAAATTATTATCATGCAATTCAGGACTCAATGATGATGAATATTCTACTTCAACTGTCGAATCAACCACTGGTGAAGAAGGAATGTCTACCCTAGGTTTAGTCTCATGTAAAAATTCTCGCGTGTACTCAGTCATTTTCGCACATATTTCATTCATTTTCGCACTCATGTTAGCTCGAAAATCATCCATTTCAGCTTTCAAACAAGAATCAGAACTATGACACGACGAATCACAATATGAGCACAAAGGATGAGACTCAACAACGTCACATGGGGGAAGATCATAAGTGCAAAACCCCGAAAAAATCCAAAGATGTTGAGCGTGACGTCGTTAGTAAATTAGGTTTGACTTCGTTATTTATTATTATTCGTTTGTGTTTTTTTTGCTAACACTTGAGCTCGTAGGATCGTGAAAGACTAACAAGGGTATATCGGTAATTTCGTGGGTTTAGTATTATTAGTTTTACTCTATTTTAGTATTATTATTAATATTATTGTGTTATATGAATAATTACGTGAATATAATAATTACGTGAATATTATTTGCTATGTGATTACTATTAATAATATTATTATTAGTGTTATTATTATTAATATTATTACTATTATTATTAGTTTGTTTTTAGAAAAATCAGATTTTTTTAGTGTTGGGTTGGGTTAGGATTAAGAGTGTTTAGTTGGGCCTTAATTGTTAGATAATATAAAAACCCCTCTCCCTCTCTCAAACCCTAATCTCCTCTTAAACTAAACCCTAACCCTAGCCTCTCCCCCCCTCTCTCTCCCTCCCTGCTCTCCCTCTCTGTCGCGCCACCCCACCACCGCCGCACAGTCGCGCCGCCGCCGCCTGCACCACCGCAACCACTCCTCTTCTCTCTCTCTCTCTCTCTCTCTCTCTCTCTCTCTCTCTCTCTCTCTCTCCTCTTTTCTCTATTTCACTTTCTCCCTCTCGATCTCTCATTATTTGGTGCTCCGCTCTTCGCGCCGCCGCAATAGCCACCAAGTGACCACACTGTGCCACTGCGCGCCATCGCCTGCACGCCGCCCCACTCGGCCAGCATCGGAGATGCTTAGTACTGCTGCCGGCCGTGATTGTTGTCGCCTCGCCATCGACGCCGCGCAATCGGACCTCAGGCGCGCCGACCGACTCCATCACCGCCGCCTGCATCGCCGGAAACCGCCGCCCTAAACCCTAACGTAAACCCTAATTCAGTGTTCAAACCCTTTTCTTTTATTCTTGTTTTTCTATTTTGATTTATTATTATTTCTTGTTTTAAATCTTGTAATTGGGTAAATAAGGGTGTAATTTTATTAAGTGTTGTTTGTAATTATTTGTTCTTGTGTTGTATTATTTATGTGTAATTTGTTTAATTTATTTTATGTAATCTTTATGTTCTAAATTGGTGTATTAGGGTTGTAATAGTTGTAGTAAGATTATCAATGTTCAATTATTTGATATATTTGTTTTCTTGTGAAGCATGTTTAGGGTTTTAGAAAATTATTATTATTGTATGGACGAATCTTTAAAGTATAATTACCTAGATTAATTCTTGAAATGTTAGTTAAATATTCATATGTTCTTTAATTCTCTTAGGGTTCATTCATGTTTAGTTTCTGTTTAAATCTTGTATAAAGCAGTTGGTTGTTGGGATTCTTGATTAGTAGTTTAAATGTTTATATGTTCTTTATAGTTATTCACATGTTCTTTAAGTTCCTTCTTGTTTATTGGTTAAGAACTTCATGTTTAGGTTAGTGTTAATATTTCATGCATGCTTTTAGCTAGGGTTAGTAGAAATATTAAAGTTGATTTCATGTTTTACATTTTGGTTTTGATGATAGGAGGTTTGATGTTTGGACCTTAGTTGGGTTAGGTTAACTACTTTGGACCTAAGTTACTGTTTTAAACCCAAATTAGGACCCCGGGATCGGATTGGTGGAAGTTAGAACCGAATTTGCAACTAAATCGGAACCGGTAACGGGACAGTTTTGATGGGGTCTAAAGATCGGGTCACCACGATTAGTATAGTTGTCTTTTGATCGAACCCTTTGGACTGGAGTTTCCCTTAGATGTTAGCTTTCATAGGAATTTTACGGACCGGACTTTGGATTTTTATAAGTTGAGTTATACCCCGATTACCAGACCTAGTTCAGGTCTGGACAGTTTGGAAAGATGACGGTTTTTGAAGACCTTAAAGCGTGTGTTGGGTCTCGAGTTCAACTTAAGAGTTTTAGTAGACATCTCGAGGTTTCCGAAAAGTCCAAAACCAGACCCATAGAATGTCGGGAAGTCAAGTTACGACCTTTTTTATCTCGCCCGTATAATAAAATATGGATTGGTTGGGTTGAGGAAAACAGTTAAGGGATTAAAGGTTTGTGAAATGGTTTGACTTGTTCCCTCTCCCTCAAATGAATTGAAATGAACTTAACTTGTTTTTAACATTAGGGGTAGACATTATTGAGATTTCCCCCTCATTTTTGAAATGTTTTGTTTTCAGGTGATGATCAATATGCTGGGGACGGGAATTAGAAGTGAGGACGGCATGTCTAGAAGTCGTTAAATATGTTATGCTTCTTTTTGAGAGACTTGAAGTTAGTTTTGAGGTTTATTTCTAAGTATGAGTTTGTTAGTTGGTTTGCCGTTGACAGACAGTTGTAGTTTTCCTTCTCGCCTTGTATTCCTTCGGGGATATGGCAGTGACGCCCAATAAGAGTTTGAGTCTTCCGCTAAATTTTGTCTGTTAACGTTAGTTTGACTTTGACTTTTCTATAATTGAATTTCTGGGGCGTTACAATAAGAGTCTTCTACAATATCCCTACCACAAGATTGATCATCAAAATATAAGGGATAATCACATGATTGTTCAGTTAAGGTCCCCGAAAAATACTCCCCACCACTAGATTGATCATTCAGATTTTGGGGGTATTCATGATATGGTATGGCTAAAGTCTCAGAGGATGGTGCATAATAAGAAGGTTGGACACTAGGAATTACATTTTTTTGTTCAAGCTCATAAGTATCCCTAGACAACCATTCAAGAAATTCCCAAGCAACATCTTCACCTAAATTAGAAAACCCATAAAATTTGAAGAGATTACGAGTTTCATAATTTATACCCTCATGCACAATTCCCAACATATCCAATGTATCATAAAAGATACCATACAATTCACATTGAGTACGGTAATCATGTAATCTAGCAAAATATTTCCAAAATGCTTCATGCTGAAATTGGGGAAATTGGGGACTAGCCATAATCTATCTCTTTTTTTTCTTTTTTCTTTTTTTTTTTGTTTTTTTTGTTCGATTTTTTTTACTACATTTTTTTTGAACTAATATAATAAAGCAGTTAAACTATTCACGAACAAACCAATAACCTAATCTACCAAATAACGCCATCCCCGGCAACAGCGCTATTGTTCGGTTGAGGTATTTGGGGTAAAAAGTAAGGGTTGTCGTACCTCAGGGATGGTGTGTTAGGTTATCAGGAAATTGGTTTGGTTTGGGTTTCAAATTGCAAGAAGCAGTAAGTAATTTAACTGAACTAATTATGAATTGAAAACTAAAGAAAACATGAATTTGGAAACAAAACTTAACTTACAAGAACAAGAACAAGGAATTAAACTAGATATCAAGAGCATATTAAAGAAAGCAATAAATAACAATAAAGCAGGAAAGCAAGAATTTAAAGATGAATTAAACCTAACTGAACAAGAAAGTAAATTTCTAACTAAGAAAGCAATAAAAAGCAATTAATAACGATGAATGTAAAAACTAAATCTAATACTGAATTTAAAGAATGAAAACATGAACCTGGAATGCATTGTACTGAATTCTAATCTTGAATCTTGAATCACCGGTCTTTCTCCCGAACAAACAAGAAAGGGCGTGATTTGGATTACTAAGACTGCGCGAATCCTCACCTGAAGGGAGAATTCGAGGAACCTTAATCCTCTGCTTCACTAAAAAGTGGAATTTGGTTGTGAACTAATGCTAATAACTCAAAGTAACAAGACTAGAAACAAAAAGCGAGAAGAACAAGAATTGATAATTTGAATTGGATTAAAGATTGAAAGACTGAATTACAATCGAAGAATAACGGTAGCAAAAGGAAGAAAAACGATGAACTAAACCCTAGAACAATAATGCTATTAACGAGAGAACATAAAAAAACTAAAACTAAAACTAAAACTCATAAAAAAAATGTCGCTGTCAAGGCCCCTTTTATACGGCTGGATTAGAGCCTAAAACGCGGCTTGCGTTTTAAAAAAGCTGGCTGCGTTTTGCCAAAGGAGTGAGGCGTCTGTGAGAGAGCGCTGGCTGCGCCCCAAAAATGCGGGCTGCGTTTTGCTCTTTCTCGTTTTTTGAAGTCTCTAGACGAGATGCGGGTTGCGTTTTAAAAACGCTACCTGCGTCTTGTCCCTCCGCCTTGATTGGATTGGGCCGCGACATTTTTGGGCCGTTTCCTCTTCTTCTTCTCTTCTTCTTTTTTTAATTCTCTAATTCTCTCTTTAAATCTTCATCTTTTCTCCACTTTTTTTCACTTCTCTATGAATTTGGATTAAGATCTGCAAATCACACTAATTTTCATAGGCCCATTCATATGGTGTGCAGTTTGTTCCAAGATGATGTCCAAACATCCTAGATTGGGCCCAATATCACGCCAAGATCTTTACAAAGCCCAAGTGAAGTTCACGTTTTTTATCTTTTGGATGTAACTTAGTTCTATTAGCTTTTAATTGTTTTAGTATGATTTTTATTATTATTTTGAGTCATGTAAGATGCCAAGTAAGTTTTAAACTTGAGCATCCAATCAATAGGAGTCTAGATTAGTCTAGAATATTCTAAGGTGTTCTAGAATATTCTAGAAGGAGTGTGTGTGTGATATAGGTGTGTGGTAGAGTAGCTTAGGCGCCAATTCTTGCAAATCCTAGATAGGGTTGGCTTATTTTGCAACTAATCCATCTTGGATTAGGAAAGCCAAGTTCTAAAAGGATAACTCTCTTTTTTAATTATCTCCCGTTAAGAGAAGGAGTCCTAATCCAAGTGGGAGATAAGGTAGATGGTGTCTAGGAGAAGGAGTCTAGATGGCTTGCACGCCAATCTAGTCCACCTCCTTAGTCTTTTAGCCGTCATAAGAGTCTCCATTAAGGAGGTTAGGAGTAGTATAAATAGCTAGGCTTGTAGCCTCTCAAAGGCAACCAACTTTGAATTATGAATACAATCAAGCTTTTAGCTTACCCCTTGAGTGTTTCGTGAGAACCTCATTGATCTCTTCTATTGTATCTTGGTATGGCAACCAAGTGGTGAGGAAGAGCTTATTTCTGAAACCTAGAAGGTGTTTCTGTAACTAGGTGGAAGAACAAGTAGCCCTAGGGTTTCTTTCTTGTGGTGTTTCTGTATCAAGATAGATCCCTTGAACTATCTTGTTATTTCCTTTTCTATCTATCTTAGTTAGAAAACCCTAAAGCTATCAACACTCCCAAATCTCTCTCTCTCAAACTGTAAGATCCGGGAGTTTTATTAAGGGTAACTACCCCAATTAAGGATCTAATTTGGGTTAGTTATTTATTTATAGGATTAGTGATTAATTGTTCGTTTTATGTATATTTGTTATTTATTTAAATTGGAAGTAATTGGAGGAGTCGACTTATTAATTAGTGAACTTATTATTTTATTATTTGGTAATTAGGGTATAGATTTTGGAAAGGAAGGCAATAAGTGGAACAAAGGAACTTTATTAATTGTGTGGGGGTTTATTATTTGTGAGTTGTGATAAACTAAAAGGATTAACTCCCTCTCTCTTGTGGGGTGTTACGCCAACAACAAAAGAAAAGGGGGACAAGCTCTATCTGTCTATTTGCAAATACAGCAACACACAAGAGAAAGAGAGAAAGAGAGAGAGAGAGAGAGAGAGAGAGAGAGAGAGAGAGAAAGAGAAGAGGCGGTCGCCGGTCGTCGGTCGCCGGTCGTCGGCGCGCAGAGAGAGAGAAGGCAGCAGCGGCGATCGGTGGGAAGTTACGCAAGAGAGAGAAAGAGAGCGACGACGGTGACCGCGCGGTGGTGGTAGGGCGGCGGCGACGGGCCGGGAGAAAGGGAGACAAGGTGCTGGCTCGGTTTTCTGCTGTCTTTTCTTGTGTTGACGGACAAAGAGAGGTCTAGGAGGGGTTTAGGGGTGGCTTTTTGGGCGGTTCAGGTCAACGCCTGATGCCGAGGCTAGTTGGCGTGCGACGGTAGACACGAGTGTGGGGACTCCTTTGGTTACTCAATTCAAGTTCGATTATGGAATCTAAGGCTTCTATTGATTGGAATCAAAGTGGGTAATCTCTGTCCCCTCTTAATAACTATTAAGTTTCAGGTTTAGTTTACAGATTTTGAATATTGAATTTATGCCTGAATTGTTTATCGTATTGGAATGGTTGGGTTGATATATGTAACTGAGTTGGAAGTTGGATGGTGTTTGGGTTGAACATTGAGCATCGAGGTTTGTTGAGGATGGCATATGTGAGGAGGGAGTTCGGGTTGAATTGCAAATTGGATTATTGGGTCGAACGTCGAAATTCATGGGCTATCGATTGATTATGGTGAATATTGTCTTAGTTGTGTTATACATATAGAGATTGAGTTGTTTTATGATTAAAAGGAGCCTTATATGCGTGAATATGTGTTTAGTAGTCACAAAGGTTTGAATAGGTTTAGGTGCTTGAACGGAAGATATGAAAGTGTTAGTTACCTCAAATGGGGCATTTAGGTGCTTGAACAGAAACCTTATACCTAGTTTCCTACTTAATGGATTAAAAAGTGACCAAGAGATGCGTTTATGTTTTAATTGTACTTTTGTGAATGCAGAACTAGGGTGACTCCCATTCTTAGGTTGCTTGAATCTCAATGGTTATTCCAGGGTACAAGTTACCCACTGAGTTGTGGTGCTCATACCCCCTTTCCCCTCCCCCTTACAGGTAAATATGAAGATCAGGAGCTGACTACTTGTTTGAAGATTTAGTATATCCAGTTGTTTATGTATAGGAAGTAAGTGCCTTGTAATGTGAATACTATTGTAAATGTTTTTAGAATGCTTGAGTTGTTTGATGTATTTAGATTGTTCTCCGAGCGTGTGGCTCGTGATATACTCCAGCGTGTGGCCGTTGAGTTTGTTTTTGGTTTATTTTGTTTGTTTACAGGAATGTAAGGCTTTAAGCCGGGGAAATGTCCATATTACAAAGGGAACTCTGCCGGATTTTTCTCAGGAAATTTTGGAAGTTAATTTCTAAGTTCTCCTTTTTCCTTTCTCAACCTTAATTAGGCTGAGATTGACCTTAACAGCCCCTATTAGGGAGCGAGCTGTTACAGATGGTATCAGACAAGGATTCTGCGACCTTAGGTGGTTCATTCGTTCATTGCATGCTTGTTTGCTTGGAAATATGTGATTTACATGAACTTTATGTGCCTTAGGTTTCCAATGTAGTAAAGCTAGATAGAATTGCAAGTCTACAACAGTATTTGTGTTGGAAGTATCTAAGTTTCTCTTCTTTTCTTTCACTAGATCTTGTGTTAGTTGCTCGGTTAAGCAAGTCAGATTTTAGAAACTGTATTTTGGTTTTCCCTTAAGCGACGTAAGTTTACCTTATCTCGTAAGCAATGAGCGTAGATTATAGTATGACGTTGCTCTTGAGGTTGTTGGGCTAACCTTTCAATTAGAAAGGTGAAATAAGAGTTTGTCTTGTTTAATGTCCAATATTGGTGGGAAATAGTTACATTGCCCTTGTTTTTTTCCTTGGTTGATTAATTGATTTAGTAAATTAGACTTCTGGAAGTATAGGCCCTTCCACTTGGTTTTGGTGAATTAATCTTAGTCTTTAAGGTAGAAGCACAAGTTACTCCATTGTATTACTATTGGGATCTTAGGTAATTCTCTCAATTTGGATTTGATATGAATCATCCATGCTTAAGGTCTAGTGTGGACGGTATGCGATTGCATACTGATGTATATTTGATAGCCATATACATCAAGGTCATCAAGGAAGACATCAAATACACATCATGGGAGCCAAATACAAGCTTATATGGAAGAAGAGCTTCAATCACTCTCATCACTCTCGATAATGAATGACTTCATCAAGTACAATGCTATACTTTGTTCTATATCTCAAGATCCATGAAGCTATTGGAATAGACGTCTTGGAGCAAAATCTAGATCATTCAAAGAGCTTTCTAATGGCTTTTGAATCTTGGAAATTGAAGAAGAATTGAGCAAGATATCAATGTTTCTTTGTAGCTGTGTACATTTTGATTCTTTATGATGTAATATTCGTAATAGATGATGTAAGCTAGAAATCCTTGTATTCTTGATGTAATGCACGCCTAAGGGGTCCTAGATTACTATAAATAGACTCTTTGGGAGGCCTTTGTATTCATTCAAATCATTCACAAAAATAATACAAAGTAAACATCTAAAGGCATCATGCTTTTGTGTTCTCTCTAGCATTTGCTAGAATCGTTTCTTCTTGAGGGAAGAATCATTCCAAAACTCTTCTTCTATTCCTTGCTTGGCTAGCTTGGTTGGTGATAGGAAGAGTTGAGGATCTTCTCGAAGTGGTGTGTCTATATCTTCAAGAGTTTCTCAAGCCATGTAAAATCTATCATTCGTTCATCAATTGGTACATTCCATTGAATCCTATTGATTTCTATCTTGTTTCATTCATTCGTTTGATCCTTAAGAACTTAGAGAGGAAGATTCTTATCTTTGTTCATAAAGATCCTGATTTTCGTGTGTAATGAGATCTCTTTGATCCCATTATACATCACATACCCATGTTTCTCCTAAGTTCATGTGCCCAAAAGTGGGATAAATCCCTCTACCTATGGGTTGGAGAGATAAAGAGGAAGGATACTTTTATATAGTGTAGAGTTGCGTTGAGTTGGACTATCTAAGGTTCATATCTCGGGTGGTTAAGTTGAAGGTTGAAATAAGCAGTAGTGAGATACATACTATGGATCATGTCATTTGAATAAGTTGAGAAGTATTCTTGAGAACTGGATCTGAGGTTTGTAATAGTGAAAGAAGCACTAAGCCATCATGACAATGTTATTTTGGTGGTGCAGTACATCTAAGTTTACTATAGCAATGCATAAGATAGCAATCGAATACTCTATTGGAGATGCCTACCTTCAATGACTAATCATATATAGCAAATAACATTTTGAAGTAATCGTTACACGCACTTAAGCCCGAACAGTGCATAGGGATCTTGCTTATTTGGGTAGTAGCTGGAATCGTGATTAGAATGCACGGGTTAGTTCTTCCCAAATTGATGTGCTAATTGATATCGAGATGCCCTATCGCTAGGTATACATATTGATTATATAAGCATCTTCTAGTTGCCAAGTTTAGAAGCTGAAACATTCGGGGTTTTCTCATTTCAACAGTTGAGGTTCGAGGAAATGACAAAGAGAAGATGAGCGCTAAGGTTTCTTTTGGATTCCATAGTTTCAAGAGCTTCTTTTTAATTCTATGGTCATCTTTATACTTCTATCTCAGTTATTACCTTCCTCATAAATACTCTAATTCTCCAAAATCTAGGGTTTCTATTGATGATTCCCAATTGTTCCTCAATTTTGGTTGCCAATGATGCAAGCTAGGATTTTCGACATCAATCTTCTGAAATCCCTCTTCCATCAATTGCTTTCTTTCCGCCACCTTCCTTCCATTGTTGTCTCTAGTCAGCTACTTACCGCTAAGCTTTGAATGGTTGGGTACATAAATTGGAGACGAATAGTAATCCAACATTGGTGGAAAGAGAATCGAATTTAGCAAGAAGTCTGTATCCAATCCTTGATAAAGTAGATTGAGGAGGTCATTGTCAAGTTGGATGTGCATTTAGCTTTGTATTCGTGAATTATGTGAGAATCATATAAGGCCAGCTAGACTACTTTGCTTTTGTCAGGTGAGCACCAAGTGATTCTCCTATGCTTGAGAGTTTCCCAGTTTCAAACATTGGAATGGTTGTGTAATGCCGACTTAATTGCCCTTCTTTGAATTGTTTGCTCCTCAGAGCCTGAAATTGAGTGAGTAGACATTTAAAGGAAGTTGGCGAGATGGAGGCTACATGCCATGAAAAGGATTTGAACTCGAGTCGATACCCCTTTCTCTAGTTTTGCATGATGTATGCTATATGATTACCAATGTGAGCTGGACCTTACTGTGTTAGACCCTCTGACCTTGAAGTTTCGAGGACGAAACTTTTTTAAGGGGGGAGGAGTGTAAGATCTGGGAGTTTTATTAAGGGTAATTACCCCAATTAAGGATCTAATTTGGGTTAATTATTTATTTATAGGATTACTGATTAATTGTTCGTTTTATGTATATTTGTTATTTATTTGAATTGGGAGTTATTGGAGGAGTCGACTTATTAATTAATGAACTTATTATTTTATTATTTGGTAATTAGGGTATAGATTTTGGAAAGGAAGGAAATAAGTGGAAGAAATGAACTTTATTAATTGTGTGGGGGTTTATTATTTCTGAGTTGTGATAAACTAAAGGGATTCACTCCCTCTCTCTTGTGGGGTGTTATGCCAAAAACAAAAGAAAAGAAGGACAAGCCCCATCTGCCTATTTGCAAAAACAGCCATGCACAAGAGAGAGAAAGAGAGAGAGAGAGAGAGAGAGAGAGAGAGAGAGAGAGAGAAGAGGCGATGGCGGCGCCACCTGGCCGTCGGTCGCCAGTCGTCGGCGCGCAGAGGGAGAGAAGGCAGCAGCGGCGGTCGGTGGGACGTTGCGCAAGAGAGAGAGAGAGAGAGCGATGACGGTGACCGCGTGGTGGTGGTAGGGCAGCGATGACGGGCCAGGAGAAAGGGGAACGAGGTGATGACTCGGTTTTCTGCTGTCTTTTCTTATGTCGACGGACAAAGAGAGGTCCAGGAGGGGTTTAGGGGTGGCTTTTTGGGCTGTTCAGGTCAACGCTTGATGCCGGGGCTAGTTGGCGTGCGACGGTAGACACGGGTGTGGTGACTCCTTTGGTTACTCAATTCAAGTTCGATTATGAAATTTAAGGCTTCTATTGATTGGAATCAAAGTGGGTAATCTCTGTCCCCTCTTAATAACTATTAAGTTTCAGGTTTAGTTTACAGATTTTGGATATTGAATTTATGCCTTAATTGTTTATCGTATTGGAATGGTTGGGTTAATATATGTAACTGAGTTGGAAGTTGGATGGTATTTGGGTTGAACATTGAGCGCCGAGGTTTGTTGAGGATGGCGTATGTGAGGAGGGAATTCGGGTTGAATTGCAAATTGGATTATTGGGTTGAACGTCGAAATTCATGGGCTATCGATTGATTATGGTGAATATTGTCTTAGTTGTGTTATACATATAGAGATTGAGTTGTTTTATGATTAAAAAGAGCCTTATATGTGTGAATATGTGTTTAGTAGTCACAAAGGTTTGAATAGGTTTAGCATTGATATTGATTTGGCCAATTATAAGTATAGTGTGCATAACTAAGTGTCCTACGGGTTATACGTGCGTAGTTTCATTATTTATAAGTATAGTATGCATACATAAATCATGGATGACTCGTATATACTTAAAGAATGAGATTTTGAGCTTGATTCGATGGTTTGGTGTCTAGTACATTGTAATTATGCTCTAATCTTGGTGTGGATAGAAACTAGATTGCTTGTTAGTTGTCATATGTGAATTTAAGTCTCTATGTACATTCTTATATCCCTTTTCTTATGGGTTTGTGTGATTTTCGGTTCGAAAGGAAGGATTTCAAGCGAATATTTTAGGGTGTGTTGAAAAGCATTTGCGTTTCATAGTTGTTAATACTTATTAAATGGATTTAGTGTAATTAAAGAAAACTTATTTGAGTTATTCGAGCTTTTGGATTTCCTAAAAGGGAAAGAGGTTGGAAAATTGGCCAGTTGAGCTATTTAAATTTGAATGAAAGGTATGTTCTACTTTATATACGATTTGGAAAGCTATTTGGATGAGAAGTGTATGGTATGGAATTGTTATGCGATTTACGAGTTTGAAATGTTTTCGGGCTAGGTGTATTGCACTAGGTACTGTGGACTAATTGGAAAGCTGGAGTTACACCTGTAAAGGGGAACTGAATCGGCTAGGTATATAAAGTCCATTGACGTTAGAACTATCGGGAAGTTAAACTAACGGTCTTAAGGGGGAACCGGCCCCGACTGGAAAGTGTTGAAAGTACCCTACGCCCATGGTATCGATATTTTCGTACAATGGAAAGAAGGAAAGATTATTTGAAACCGTTGGTTTATTGAAACGGTATATACTATGGTTATGGAAATTTGGAAAAAGGGAATTTGAGTAATTTTTAATACCTGGTTTAAAGTGCGTGAGTTATTCTTTATATGATAAAGGTGTTATGTTTTTTTTTATTTAGAATGGTTTTGAAAAGTATTGAAGTATGAATTATATATTACTTAAGGATTACTAAGTTTATGAATTGTGTTTAATTATGTTCAAACTAAGTTTCAAAAGGTTTTGCGATTTACATAAATAACTTACCTTGCTATTATTTATTTGTATGCGTGATATTTAAAGCTCTTCGTGTGCGTCTTTGATGTATAATGGGATCAAGAGTATGGTTGATCAATTACACATCATAGGGGAGACGTGCAACAATCTAAGAGTGGGATGCTACACGTGAATTTAGGTCTAGGGTTAGGGTGGTTCACATGAGATAAGGGAAAAGTGGGAGGGAATTTTGCCGTGAGGGCTTTTGTGGTTTCAAGATTCAAGAAGGGTTGAATCTTGAACGAGAAAGGGATGAATTCTTGGGTGATGGTTAGGGAAGGGTTGACGTGAGAATTGAAGAGAGGAAGAGGGTTTGGCGTGAGGTTTGTTGGAAGGGAGAGAGTTTGAGAGGTTGTTGGAGGAGAGAGAAAGGTTGTTGGGAGTTTGTTATGGAGAGAGGGAGTTGGTTAAGCTAATTTATGAGAGGGGGAAGAGGGTGGATGAATTAGGGGAGGTGAGAGAGAGGGTGTGGTGTTGGATTGAGGGAGATAGGAGGGTAGAGATTATCTTCTATAAATATAGAAAGATAATAGGGATAGATCTAGGTTTCCTACTTGAATCCCCAAGAAGGACAACCTAGGGTTTCTTGATCTAGACCGCAACCTAGGATCAAGCTCTTCCTAACCACTTGGGTACCAAACCAAGATACAATAGAAGAAGGGGTTGAAAGTTTATCCAAACACTCGAGGGGGTAAGCTCAAAGCTTGATTCATAATTCTAAACTGGAATGATTGAAACGATTACAAGCTTAGGCTATTTATACTAGGAGAGTTCTAACTCCCTTAGGAATCCTAGCTTGGCGTGCAAGCCAAGGATTACTACTCCTAGACGCCTAACTACTCCATTCTCCTCTTGGATTAGGATTCCTTATCCTAAGGGGAGATGGTTACAACTTATCTTATCCTAATTAGAATAGGTTTTCCTAATCCGAGATGGATTAGTTATAAAATAAGCCATCCTAATCTAGAATTAGCTAAGCTTGGCGCCTACTCTACTCCTACCACACGCCTAACACACTTCTAGAACATTCTAGAACAATTTAGAATGTTCTAGATTTATCTAACTCCCAATTAAAAACTAAAACACACCAAAATAAAAACTAAAGATAAAGTTACATCCAAAAGAATTAAAACTAAGATTGAAGCTCCCCTTGGACGTGACTTGGGCCTAGTCTTGGGCTGGTTGGCGTGACTTCGCAGGTATTAGGATGTTTGGACATCCTCTTGCCATAAGGAGCATACCATATGAATGGGCCTTTGGGCCTTTATGCTTATCTTTTCCTTCAAAGCTTGTTCTACCTCCTTGGAAATGTATTGAGCTTCTAGGGATGTATTTGGCGTGGGCCAAAATACATCATTCCCCCCTTGTTGGAAGTAGTTTGTCCTCAAACTTAGAGGTTCAAGTTCAAAGACTTCAGTTGGCCCAACTGTAAACTCCATGTGAATCAGGACCTTCACGTGAACCATGGTTACTCCAGTAAACTCTACGTGAATCAATGCTTTCACGTGAGCTGTGATCTCCTCAGTAGATGGTTCAGGCTGCCCTCCGTTATTCTCCATGAACCTTGGGTCCCCAAAGGTGAGACCATGTTTTGGCAGGTCTCCAGCATTCTTCCCAAGTGACCAAGAATTTGGTATTGAACTTGATGGACTGAAAGAGATCTTCTTACTGTACAAGCGGAGTTGGCTTCCATTCTCTTCCATGAATCTAGGGTCACCAAACTTCTCATAGTAATAAGTTAAAGGACGACCCTCTTGAGATAGAACTGATTAAATAGCCCCAATACTAACTCTAGAAGCATCACACTCAGTCTTAGACTTCTTATCAAAGCTGTGTAGGGTTAGGACAGGTGTGATGTAGAGTTTTCTTTTGCTGGTGTCGAATACTTGTTGGATTGTTGGAGCCCATGAAAACTCCTTAGACTTTAGTAGCTCGGCCATAGGTGATAGAATAGAGCTGAAATTCTTCACAAACCTCTTATAGAAAGAAGTCAAGCCGTGGAAGATTCGATCACCAAGAATATTAGTTGGAGTAAACCACTCCTTGCTAGCTTTGACCTTTTCTTCATCAAGCTGGATCACTTCAGCTGAGAGTACATAGCCAAGAAGGACTATGTTGTTGATGAAGAAGTAACACTTGGATAGATTCACATGCATCTTTTCGTAAGCCAAGATCTCCATAATAGATTGGAGGTGAAAAGTATGATCTTTCTCACTCTTGCTATTCACAAGCATGTCATCAAAGTAGACAACATCACACTTGCTAATAAGGGCTTCAAAACATGATTCATCAATCTCATTAAAGCATAAAGAACATTAGTTAGTCGAATAAACATGACTAACCATTCATAGAGATCTCCTTTGGTTTCATGTATGTCCCTTCTTGAATTCGAATCGATCAAGATACCCACTTGACCCGCACTTTGAAACGATCCGTACCATCTAGCTCGTTGATTAGATCTTCGCCTAGGAAACTCAGACTTGATAGGACTCTTGTTGATGCACAGACGTTGGTTTCCAACTTCCTTTGTCACCACAAGGGTAGGGGCGTCACATGGACTGCAACTTTCCCTAATCACACCCTTGGTTTGAAGATCTTCACCCTGCCTTTGAACCCCTTGAACGTCACTAGGGTTTACGTGACCTGCTGCCTCGTCATGCTGAATAGATCCAGGAATAGGATCATGCTGGAGGGGTAATCCTGGTAATATCTCTTCTTGGAACACAGGAGAAGGTTGTCCCAACTGAAGGGTGACGAGAGGATGGGCGATTTCGTGGCTTTAGTTTTCGTGGCTAGGGTTTGTGTTTAGGTCTGAAGGAATGATCTACTTATGCTCAGTAAACTCAGGGCATTCAGTGGTCATAGAGTTGACGAGATTTTGATCATCCTTCTTGGGTGGGAATGGTTGGGAGACTTTGAGTGAAGCTAGGGTTATCTTTTTGTTGTTGAGCCTGAAAGTGTAAGTATTGGCTCTTCCATCGTGCGTCACGCTCCTGTCAAATAACCAAGGTCGTCCAAGCAGAATATGGCAAGCATCCATAGGTAATACATCACACTATAAAGAATCTTGATAGGATTTACCAATAGAAAAGCTTACCAAATACCGTTGACTAACTCGTAATCCTTCACCCTGATTGAGCCATCGAATGGTGTAGGGTTTGGGATGTGGACTAGTCTCTAGTTAAAGTTTGTCCACCATAGTTGTAGAAGCTACGTTGGTGCAACTTCCTCCGTCAACGATCAAGGAACAAACTTTCCCCTTGATTGTGCAACGAGACTGAAAGATAGCTTCTCGTTGTTGCTGATCTTCTAGAACAATCGAACTGTTGAGGATTCGCCTCATGATGAACAATTCGTGAGCCATGGAGGAGTTTTGGAACGTCCAGTTGACGTTGGGTAAGGAAGGGAATGTGTTTGAGCTGTTTGTGGAGTTTAGGGTTGCAGGTTGGTATTGAAGGTTTGAAGGTTATGTGTTTGGATTGCAGGGTAAGCTATTGGATTAGCAGGTTAAGCTATTGGATTAGCAGGTTTGAGGATTGGATTTGAAAGGTCATGTGTTTGATTTGCACTCAATTCAACCTAGAGCTCTGATAGCAAAATTATGATGTATAATGGGATCAAGAGTATGGTTGATCAATTACACATCATAAGGGAGACGTGCAACCAATCTAATAGTGGGATGCTACACGTGAATTTAGGTCCAGCGTTAGGGTGGTTCATGTGAGATAAGGGAAAAGTGGGAGGGAATTTTTCCGTGAGGGCTTTTGTGGTTTCAAGATTCAAGAAGGGTTGAATCTTGAACGGGAAAGGGATGAATTCTTGGGTGATGGTTAGGGAAGGGTTGACGTGAGAATTGAAGAGAGGGAGAGGGTTTGGCGTGAGGTTTGTTGGAAGGGAGAGAGTTTGAGAGGTTGTTGGAGGAGACAGAAAGGTTGTTGGGAGTTTGTTATGGAGAGAGGGAGTTGGTTGAGCTAATTTATGAGAGGGGGAAGAGGGTGGACGAATTAGGGGAGGTGAGAGAGAGGGTGTGGTGTTGGACTGAGGGAGATGGGAGGGTAGAGATTATCTTCTATAAAGATAGAAAGATAATAACGATATATCTAGGTTTCCTACTTGAATCCACAAGAAGGACAATCTAGGGTTTCTTGATCTAGACCACAACCTAGGATCAAGCTCTTCCTAACCACTTGGGTACCAAACCAAGATACAATAGAAGAAGGGGTTGAAAGTTTAGCCAAACACTCGAGGGGGTAAGCTCAAAGCTTGATTCCTATTTCTAAACTGGAATGATTGAAACGATTACAAGCCTAGGCTATTTATACTAGGAGAGTTCTAACTCCCTTAGGAATCCTAGCTTGGCGTGCAAGCCAAGGATTACTACTCATAGACGCCTAACTACTCCATTCTCCTCTTGGATTAGGATTCCTTATCCTAAGGGGAGATGGTTACAACTTATCTTATCCTAATTAGAATTGGCTTTCCTAATCCGAGATGAATTATTTACAAAATAAGCCATCCTAATCTAGAATTAGCTAAGCTTGGCACCTACTCTACTCCTACCACACGCCTAACACACTTCTAGAACATTCTAGAACAATTTAGAATGTTCTAGATTTATCTAACTCCTAATTAAAAATTAAAACACATCAAAATAAAAGCTAAAGATAAAGTTACATCCAAAAGAATTAAAACTAAGATTGAAGCTCCTCTTGGACGTGACTTGGGCCTAGTCTTGGGCTGGTTGGCGTGACTTTGTAGGTATTAGGATGTTTGGACATCCTCTTGCCATAAGGAGCATACCATATGAATGGGCCTTTGGGCCTCTATGCTTATCTTTTCCTTCAAAGCTTGTTCTACCTCCTTGGAAATGTATTGAGCTTTTAGGGATGTATTTGGCGTGGGCCTTAATACATCAGTCTTTTAATTAGATGGATGCATTGCATGTGAATCTTATCTTAATGGTTTACCTTGGGAGGGTAAATGAAATGTACGAGTCACTTGAAAGATCCCTATGTTGGCAGAGGATGTGCATTGAGTTGGTTGCGACCTACTGGAACACTAGAGTACTTGAGATTCTTCTTTGATGGCTTCCTAACTGTTTTCTTGACCAAAAGGGTATCCCATTCCCCTGTAGTTAATTTGGAAGATATGGGAGTGTTAGTTACCTCAAATGGGACATTTAGGTTCTTGAACGGAAACCTTATACCTAGTTTCCTACTTGATGGATTATAAAGTGACCAAGAGATGCGTTTATGTTTTAATTGTACTTTTGTGAATGCAGAACTAGGGTGACTCCCATTCTTAGGTTCCTTGAATCTCAATGGTTATTCCAAGGTACAAGTTACCCACTGAGCTGTTGATGTATATTTGATAGCCATATACATCAAGGTCATCAAGGAAGACATCAAATAAAATCATAGGAACCAAATACAAGCTTATACGAAAGAAGAGCTTTAATCACTCTCATCACTCTCAATAATGAATGACTTCATCAAGTGCAATTCGATACTTTGCTCTATAACTAAAGATCTATGAAGCTATTGGGAAAGTCATCTTGGAACCGAATATGGATCATTCAAAGAGCTTTCAAATGGTTTTTGAATCTTGAAGATTGGAGGAGAATTGAGCAAGATATCAATGTTTCTTTCTAGCCATGTACATTTTGATTCTTTATGATGTCATATTTCTAATAGATGATGTAACCTAGAAATCCTTGTATTCTTGATATAGTGCACGCCTAAGGGGTCCTAGAGTGCTATAAATAGACCCTTTAGGAGGCCTTTGTATTCATTCAAATCATTCACAAAAATAATTCAAAGTAAAGGCATCATGCTTTTGTGTTCTCTCTAGCTTTGCTAGAATCGTTCTCCTTGAGGGAAGAATCGCCAAATCTTTTCTTCTATTTTTTGCTTGGCTAGCTTGGTTGGTGATAGGAAGAGTTGAAGATCTTCTTGAAGTGGTGTGTCTATATCTTCAAGAGTTCTCAAGCCATACCAAATTCTATCGTTTGTTCATCTCAATCATCATTGGTACATTCCATTGAATCTTTTCGATTCTTATCTTGCTTTTACCCTTTCGTTTGATCCTTAAGAACTTAGAGAGAAAGATTCTTATCTTTGTTCATAAAGATCCTGATTTTCGTGTGTAATGAGATCTCTTTGATCCCATTATACATCAAAATTGGTATCAGAGCTTAGGAGATTGTTTCTCTAGTTCTTGCACCATCTTTTTACAATCTTTCCATCACAAATCAATCCCCCACAATCCACCATTACACGTCCACCACAAAACTCCTCAAAGAACCCCTAAACCCAAACACAATCTAGCCTAAACACATACCATCTCTCGCCCTTACACCCTAGCCCCAAACCGTGAGTTTCTTTTTGATCTTTTTGTATCAAGATTGATGGCTAGTACAAGCTCTCCAACGAAGTCACCTACAACATCCCAAGAGGATGTAGAATTGATGAAGCAAAAGATCACCTATCTCACCGACCAATTGAAGAGATATATGCATCTCCAACATAGGGTGATCCGTGAAGATGTTGAATCTCATAATGAAGAAGAGGACATACAAAGTAGACATCCAAGAAGGGAGGAAAGAATTGATTTCAAGGTGGAGATTCCGGAGTTTGATGGTAATCTTGATCCTGAAAACTTTTTAAATTGGATGCAAACTATTGAAAGAGTTTTTGATCTTAAAGAAGTACATGTTGAAATGAAAGTGAAGTATGTGGCCCGAAAGTTGCGCAAGCATGCATCCATTTGGTGGACAAATCTACAAAAGAAGAGGCAAGCTAAGGGCAAGGACAAGATTCGGACATGGAGCAAGATGAAAAGCAAGTTGCAAGGAACGTTTCTGCCACCAAGTTATCTCCAAGATAACTACTACAAGTTGCAACGATTGGTTCAAGGAAGTAGAACCGTGGAGGAGTATACAAAAGAGTTTGAGCACCTACTTTGGCGTTGTGATCGCCAAGAGAATGAACCTCAAACTTTGGTACGTTACTTGTTTGGTCTTAATGATTGGATTCGTAATATTGTTGAATTACATTCCTATCAATCTTTGGATGAATTGAGTTCTTTGGCCTTGAAAGTTGAAAGGCAAAGGAAAGAAAGAGGAAAAGAGACCATGACAAAGTACCAAACATCCTACAAGCAATCCCAACCTACACGTCCATACACTCCACAACAAAGACCCCCATTACCTACAAAACAACCATACAACAAAGCTCCACAAAATCAGCCCCCATCCACCCCTAAACCCCACGTCAAAGAAACCAAACCATTAGCTCCAAGAAGATGTTTTCATTGCCAAAGTTTAGGTCACATTGATTTGGAGTGTCCTAACAAGAAAGAAGTGTCTTTGTTGAGTACCAAACGTATGATAATGAATTATTTGAGGAGGAAAATGTAGTAGAAGAGGAGTATGTAGAAGAGTGGCTTGTGGCAAGGAGAGCCTTGAAAGAAGTATGTGTGCCGAATGAACATCAACAAAGAGAGTGCAAGATCTCTCATTGTACCAACAAAGGAGAAGTATGTTCATTGATAAAAAAAGGAGAAAGTTGTGCCTTCTATGGTTACATTGACGCCCCTACAACAATGATCCACACGTTAAACTTGGAGAGCTATTCACGCCCTACACAATGGCTAAGCCATGACAAAGACATTCATGAGGATCCAAGAAGTTTAGTAAGTCTTTCTATTGGCAAGAGTTATAAAGATTCATTATGGTGTGATATTATTCCTATGGATGCTTGTCATATTTTGTTGGGAAGACCATGGTTGTTTGATAGGAGTGTCATACATGATGGGAGAGCCAACACTTATACTCTCACCCTCAATCGAAGGAAGATCACTTTGACACCTCTAGCACCATCTTCTATCTCTCGGCCTAAGGAGAATGAAAGCAACATTGTGACGTTTATGAAGGCGGAATATCATGAGTATGAAGAGCATAAGAGTCTTATTCTTGCAAACTTGGAAGAAACCAAAACGCCCCCAAGCAACCATCCATTCTTGAATTCTCTTTTGGAGCGATTCTCTCATATATTCCCTAAGGAGATGCCTCATGGGTTACCACCAAAACAAGAGATTCAACATAAAATAGATCATAAAGGAGCCGATGCTTTATCAAGGAGGTATATGTTGGTTCATATACTTGAATCTAGAGTGCTTGGACTTGAGCATATCAAAGCATTATATGAGGAGGATGAAGATTTCAAAGAAGTTTATGAAGTATGTAAGAAGCATCCCCACCAACTCTTTCATATTGAGCATGGATTTCTTTTTAAGGGAAATCAACTATGTATTCCAAAAGGTAGAACTCGTGAAGTCTTGATCTTGGAAGTACATAAAGAATCTCTATTTGATCATTTGGGTATTAAGAAGACGTATTTCAAGATGAAAGAGTATTATTTTTGGCCTAGTATGATCAAGGATATTGAGTATGTAATCAAACGTTGCAATGCTTGTGATCTTTCTAAAGCTCATGAAGATATCAACTTGAATCTCATGGTTGAAGTGCCAAGGATTCAAAGAAGTCAAGAGGCTATAGTCGTTGATGATCATTCAAAGATGGATCGTTTCATACTATGTCATATTACTTATGATGAAGGCAAAGTTGTGAAACTATACTTTGAAGTTGTGAAGTTACATGGGATTTCTACATCCATGGTGAATAATCGAGAATCAAAGTCCTATAATGTCACTGGGTTATTTTGGAAGAAGTTGATGAAGTTTAGTAAAGGAGTCTATGATGACTTCAAAGCCTTTAAGAAGAGAGCATGTAATCTCTTGCGAAGAAGCAAGGTGAACAAGAGAGTTGATGCTCACAACACTTATGGAAAGGTCTCTTACAAGAAGAAAGTGAAGCTTAGAAGAGAAGGACCATTGATCACTTACAAGTAATTTGAAGTCATATTCATGGACAAGAAATGCTCAAAGTTTGAGGACAAACTTTTTCAACCGGGGGAGTATGATGTATATTTGATAGCCATATACATCAAGGTCATCAAGGAAGACATCAAATACACATCATGGGAACCAAATACAAGCTTATATGGAAGAAGAGCTTCAATCACTCTCATCACTCTCAATAATGAATGACTTCATCAAGTGCAATTCGATACTTTGCTCTATAACTCAAGATCTATGAAGCTATTGGGAAAGTCATATTGGAGCCGAATACAGATCATTCAAAGAGCTTTCAAATGGTTTTTGAATATTGAAGATTGGAGGAGAATTGAGCAAGATATCAATGTTTCTTTCTAGCTATGTACATGTTGATTCTTTATGATGTCATATTTATAATAGATGATGTAAGCTAGAAATCCTTGTATTCTTGATATAGTGCACGCCAAAGGGGTCCTAGAGTGCTATAAATAGACCCTTTGGGAGGCCTTTGTATTCATTCAAATCATTCACAAAAATAATACAAAGTAAAGGCATCATGCTTTTGTGTTCTCTCTAGCTTTGCTAGAATCGTTCTTCTTGAGGGAAGAATAGCCAAATCTCTTCTTCTATTCCTTGCTTGGCTAGCTTGGTTGGTGATAGGAAGAGTTGAAGATCTTCTTGAAGTGGTGTGTCTATATCTTCAAGAGTTCTCAAGCCATACCAAATTCTATCATTCGTTAATCTCAATCATCGTTGGTACATTCCATTGAATCTTTTCGATTCCTATCTTGTTTTTACCCTTTCGTTTGATCCTTAAGAACTTAGAGAGGAAGATTCTTATCTTTGTTCATAAAGATCCTTATTTTCGTGTGTAATGAGATCTCTCTGATCCCATTATACATCAGCTGTGGTGCTCATACCCCCTTTCTCCTTCCCCTTACAGGTAAATATGAAGATCAGGAGCTGACTGCTTGTTTGGAGATTTTGTATATCTAGTTGTTTATGCGTAGGAAGTAAGTGCCTTGTAATTTGAATCCTATTGTAAAATGCTTGGGTTGTTTGATGCATTTAGATTGTTCTCCGAGCGTGTGGCTCGTGATATACTCCGGTGTGTGGCCGTTGAGTTTGTTTTTTGTTTATTTTGTTTGTTTACAGGGATGTAAGGCTTTAAGCCGGGGAAATGTCCATATTACTAAGGGAACTCTACCGGATTTTTCTCAGGAAATTTTGGAAGTTAATTTCTAAGTTCTTTTTTTTACCTTTTTCAACCTTAATTAGGTTGAGAATGACCTTAACAGCCCCTATTAGGGAGTGGGCTGCTACACAAACGTCCCCACCCTCTCTCTCAAACCCTAATCATGTCAACTCTCTCCTCTCCCCCACAATCAACGTCCCTCCATCCTTTTCTCTCAAATCTCTCTCAAACTAACCCTCCTCCGCCTCAAAGGCCTCACGCCACCTCCCAAACAGCCTCCTTATTTCCTTTATCCCTCTCTCACAATCTCCCCAAAGATTCCATCTTTCACAAACCCTAATCCATAATCCCACATCATTCATCCAACCACACAAAATCTCCTTACTTTCTCATGTGAATCACCCTCTTTTGCCCTAGTTCTCGTGAAGCACCCTATACTTAGATTGGTTGCACGTCACCCCTTTGATGTGTAATTGATCAAGCCCTAGTTTTGATCCCATTATAAATCATAATTTTGGTATCAGAGCTTAGGTTTCTTGTGTGCAACCCTAAACCCTACAAACAGCCCAAACACAATCCACCTCCATGGCTCACGAGATGTTCCTTATAAGGAGAGTTCTTAGTAACTCAATTTTTTCTGAAGATCAACAACGAGAGCATCTTTCACTCTCGATGTACCATCAAGGGAAAGGTCTGTTCTTTAATTGTAGATGGAGGAAGCAACACCAATATAGCGTCAACTACTATTGTGGACAAACTCCAACTGGAAACGAGTCTTCATCCAAAGCCATACACCGTCCAGTGGCTCAATCAGGGCGAAGATTTACAACTGACTCAATGGTGTTTGGTAAGCTTTTCCATTGGAAAATTTTATAAAGATTCTCTATGGTGTGACGTTTTGCCTATGGATGCTTGTCATATTCTGCTTGGAAGATCGTGGTTATTTAACAGGAGTGTCATGCATGATGGAAAGGCTAATACATACACCTTCAAGTTCCAAAACAAGAAGCTAACCCTAGCTCCACTGAAAACAGCCCCACCATCCCAACCCAAGGAGAGCGATCCAAATCTCACCACTATGACCACTAAATGCCCTGAGTTCAACGAGCATAAGGAGATCATTCCCTCGAGCCTAAACACAAACCCTAGCCACGAAAATCCCACAAAAGAACCCCCTCTTGTCACCTCTCACGAGATCCCAGACGAGAAAACATCAACAATGCCCTCTCAACGTGAGATCCAGCATAAGAGTGATCACGTGAGCCCTAATGATGTTCCAGAGGTTCAAAGGCAAGATGAAGATCTTCAAACAAAGGGTATGATCAAGGAAATTGTCAGTCTATGCGCCAACCCTACCCTTGTGGTTACAAAGAAAGAAGGAAACCAATGTCTGTACATCAGCAAGAGTCCTATCAAGTACAGGTGTCCTCAAATCAAAGATCTAATGGGCGAGCTAGATGGTACCCAAACCGTTTCAAAGACTGGTCCAAGAAGTCGGTACCTTGATCCAGTTCGAATTCAAGGGGACACTGCTATCAAAACTAAAGGAGATCTCTATGAATGGTTATTCAAGCTTTTTGGTCTAACTAATGCTCCCTCAATTTTTATGAGATTGACGACTCAGGTTTTGAAGTCCCTTATTAGCAAGTGTGCTATCTACTTTGGTGACATAGTTGTGAATAGCAAGAGTGAGAAAGAGCAAATTTTTCACCTCCCATTTGTTTTGGAGATCTTAGCTCACGAGAAGATATGTGGGAATTTGTCCAAGTGTCACTTCTTCGATCAACAACATAGTCTCTCTTGGCTATACTCTTTCGTCTGAAGTAATCAAGGTTGATGAAGGAAAGATCAAAGAAATCCTCTATCTCAAATCCCTCTCCAAACGTCAACTCTCTCATCCATCTCTCTCAATCCTCTCAACCATACGTTCTCATCCTCTCACAAAAGACCTCACGTCACTCTCTCTAAACCTCCCTCATACATTCGTCCATCCCTCTCAAACTCCACAAAGAATCCATCTTTTTCAAAACCCTAATCCATACTCTCTCACAATTCATGTATATTTGATAGCCATATACATCAAGGTCATCAAGGAAGACATCAAATACACATCATGGGAACCAAATACAAGCTTATATGGAAGAAGAGCTTCAATCACTCTCATCACT
Organism: Portulaca oleracea; assembly: GCA_029582165.1. Lineage (NCBI taxonomy): Eukaryota > Viridiplantae > Streptophyta > Magnoliopsida > Caryophyllales > Portulacaceae > Portulaca > Portulaca oleracea. The sequence goes on from CM055875.1 coordinate 6,854,606, forward strand.
CTCAATAATGAATGACTTCATCAAGTGCAACTCGATACTTTGCTCTATAACTAAAGATCCATGAAGCTATTGGGAAAGTCATCTTGGAGCCAAAGATAGACCATTCAAAGAGCTTTCAAATGGTTTTTGAATCTTGAAGATTGGAGAAGAATTGAGCAAGATATCAATGTTTCTTTCTAGCTAAGTACATTTTGATTCTTTATGATGTAATATTTGTAATAGGTGACATAAGCTAGAAAACCATTGTATTCTTGATATAGTGCATGTCCAAAGGGCCTAGGAGTACTATAAATAGACCCTTTGGGAGGCCTATGTATTCATTCAATCATTCACAAATAAATACAAAGTAAACATCTAAAGGCATCATGCTTTTGTGTTCTCTTTAGCATTTGCTAGAATTGGTTCTTCTTGAGTGAAGAATCATCCCAAATCTCTTCTTCTATTCCTTGCTTGGCTAGCTTGGTTGGTGATAGGAAGAGTTGAAGATCTTCTTGAAGTGGTGTGTCTATATCTTCAAGAGTTTCTCAAGCCATATCCAATTCTATCGTTCGTTCATCTCAATCACCATTGGTACATTCCATTGAATCCTTTTGATTTCTATCTTGTTTCATTCATTCGTTTGATCCTTAAGAACTTAGAGAGGAAGATTCTTATCTTTGTTCATAAAGATCCTGATTTTAGTGTGTAACGAGATCTCTTTGATCCCATTATACATCAACAATTCATCCAAACTCCACAAAATTCCCTCCCAATTCACGTGAAGCATCCACACCTTTGCCCTTGTTCACATGAAGCCTCCCATATTCAGATTGGCTGCACGTCACCCCTATGATGTGTAATTGATCAATCTATTCTTTGATCCCATTATACATCAAACATCCATCCAGACTTGATACACCATGGTTAAGCAAGTTTTGGCATCTACAACCATTCATTCCATCTACATTGATAAGGGAGATCAATATCAGTTCCCACCGAAGACAGTCCAAGAAACACCCTTTCTCAATATGATATCTTTGTATTGAGGAAGAATTAGAAGATGTTCCCTAGGAGTTTTTTGTTCCTTGCCATGCCATCTTTAAGTCCAAACCAAGTCCAGGCATGATCAAGTCCAAGAGCATCAAGTTTAGGCATCAAGAACAGGAGCAGTTCACAGGGTCTATTTTGCAGGAAGTCCAGTTACTATATTTCTGTGCAATCAGCAATGAGAGATATGTTGGCCTTTTACTGCCTTGGTCGAGTTGTTGAGGTTAGTTCCAGCTTGGCTAAGTGATCTGTAACGTATCGGGATGAGGCCCGAGAATCACTTTTCATGGGCACCAAGTCCTCCCGCACTCTTTCCATGAAAAACAAGCAAACAAGCAAACAAGTTCAGACTTAGCTAACAAGAAGAGGAAAAGAGTCATCTTTCAACCAGGAGATTTAGTATGGGTTCACTTAAACAAGGAGAGGTTCCCCTCCAAAAGGAAAGGAAAGTTAGTCCCTAGGGCTGATGGTCCTTTTGAGGTTCTAGAAAGAGTTGGAGATAATGCATACAAGCTAGCACTGAATGAAGACTATGGAGGAAGTGCTACTTTCAACGTTACTGATTTAAAACCCTACTATGATGAAAACGAAGACCTCCCTAGTTTGAGGACAAACTCTTCTCAACAAGGGGGGAATGATGGAAATCAGCCAACTTCCAATCAAGAAGTCCAACTTATTTACAAAAAAGTGGAACGGGCCATAGAAGAAGGGTACAACGTGAAAGTCCAAAGGTCTACTCATATGGTGTGTAGCTTATTTCAAGAGGATGTCCAAACATCCTAGAGTTGGGCCAAGTCACACGCCAAGCCCAACGAAAACATCCAAGTCGAGAAGTCAAGCTAGATTTTATGATCTTGATTTTGGATGTAATTTAATTAATTATAGTTTAATTAAGTTTTTAGTGTGTTTCTTTTATTAGGCTAGATTAGGCGCTAAGTTAGCTAATTCTAGATTAGGATGGCTTATTTTGTAACTAATCCATCTCGGATTAGGAAAGCCAATTCTAATTAGGATAAGGTAGTTGTAACCATCTCCCCTTAGGATAAGGAATCCTAATCCAAGAGGAGATTGGAATAGTTAAGCATCTAGGATTAGTAATCCTTGACTTGCACGCCAAGTAAGGATTCCTAGGGGAGTTAGGAATCTCCTAGTATAAATAGCCTAGGCTTGTAATCGTTTCAAACAATCAATTCAGAAATATGAAACCCTTTCTTTAAGCTTCTAGCTTTCCCTCGAGTGTTTGGATAAACCCTCATCCTTTTCTTCTATTGTATCTTGGTCTGGCACCCAAGTGGTTAGGAAGAGCTTGATCCTAAGTTGCGGTCTAGATCAAGTTAGCCCTAGGTTGTCTATCTTGTGGATTCAAGTTAGAAACCTAGTTCTATCCATTCTTACCTTTCTATCAATATAGTTAAGGTAATTACATTGTAAGCTTTCTGTCAATACAGTTAAGTCACAACCCAACCCTATCTCCTTATCCCCTCCACAAAACGCCACCACCATCTCCTCTCACTCCTCACAAACGTCCCCCTCTCCCTCCTCTCACAAAATATCACCTCCTTTCTTTTCTCTCTCTATAACAACCCTCCAACAAACCCTCTCTCTCCTCCAACAACCCAACAATCTTTCCCTTAGCATCAAAACCAACGTCCCCCTCTCTCTCCCATCCCTTCTACCTCACGTCGCCCTCCTCTATACTCCTCTTCCAAGAGTCAATCATCCCTCTCTCTTCCCATTCAAGATTCAAGACAAAATCCCTCACGACAAATAACCTCCGCAAAGAACCCTTTTCACGAGAACCACCCCTCTCTTCCCTCCTTAATCTCGTGAACCACCCCCTCCTTATTGTTTGGTTACACGTGTTTCGTGTATTATTGGAATCAAGAACCTTTCTTCATCCGGTAATACATCAAGGACCTCCGATACTATTAGGGAAAACCGGACCTCATGAGAAAAGACCAAAATGCCCTTGAAAGAACTTCAAAAATATCAAGGTTGTCCAAATAAAGGACCTTATCGTTGTCCAGATAAAGGGCCTTATCGCACGTCAAAAGTAGAACAGCTGTGTAGGATCCTGAACGACCTTCATTGTTGAGATATGGAGACAAACAGTGAGGACATTGCATGGGGTGAATGTCCTTGACTTCCTTCTACACTAATGCCCTTCTTAATTACGCCCACCAAATGATAACGCTCTTGGATCAACTGGATTTGTGGAGGCTAATTCCCATCAGGAGGTCTCTATGAATGGTTAGTCACAGCTTGTTGTCTAACCGATGCTCTCATTACTGTTATGAGACCAATGAATTAGGTTTTGAAGCCCCTTATTAGCAAGTGTATTGTTATCTACTTTGATGATATACTTGTGAATAGCAAGAGTGAGAAAGGTCACAACTTTCACCTCCAATCTTCTGTGGAGACCTTAGCTCACATAAAGCTGCATAGTAATCTGTCCAAGTGTTACTTCTTCATCAACAACATAGTCTCTCTTGGCTATGCTCTTTCGACTGAGGTGATTAAGGTTGGTGAAGAAAAGATTAAAGCTATCAAGGAGTGGTCTACTCCAACTAGTACTCAAACTGTTCGAAGCTTCCACGGTTTACCCTCTTTCTATAGGAGGTTTGTGAAGAATTTCAATACTACTTTATCTCCTATGACCGAGCTATGGAAATCCAAGGAGTTCTCATGGAGCCCCGCTACCCATCAAGCGTTCAAAGTCATCAAGGATAAACTCTGCACCACACCGGTCCTAACCTTACCAAACTTTGATAAGAGGGTTGAGTGTGATGCTTCTGGAGTTGATGTTGGAGCAGTTCAACTTGTTCTATCTCAAGAGGGCCGCCTCAAAATTCATTACATGAAGAAGTTTGGTGATCCTAGATCCATGGAAGATAATGAAGGCCAGCCCCGCTCAACCAACAAAGAGGTCTCACTCCTCCCATCAAGTTTGAGGACAAACTTTTTCCAATAAGGGGGGGAATGATGTATTTTGGCCAACGCCAAATACATCAAAGGAGGCTCATCTTCCTTCAAGTCACACCTCCAGAGTAGGTGTTCGAACTCCTTAGTATACTCTTCAACAGATTTAGATCCTTGGGACAGTTGTTGCAGTTTGAATAATTGTCCTTGAAATAACTCACGGGAAGAAACTTGGAGTGGAGTTTCTTTTTCATCTTTTCCCAAATATGAATCTTTCCTTTCCCGGCATGCTATCGCTTATTCTGTAGGTTAGTCCACCAAATACTAGCATGCTTCCGCAGTTTAAGAGCAATGTATTTCACTTTCTTATCATCAGCAATATCTTTCAAATCAAAGACTCGTTCGACAGTTTGAAACCAATCAAGAAAGATTTCAGGATCAAGATTACCATCGAATTCAGGAATGTCGACCTTAAATGATGTATAATGGGATCAAAGAGATCTCATTACACACGAAAATCGGGATCTTTATGAACAAAGATAAGAATATTTTCTGGTCTATTACCGGATCAAGAAAGGTTCTTGATTCCAATAACACATGAAACACGTGTAACCAAACAACAAGGAAGGGGTGGTTCACGAGATTAAGGAGGGAAGAAAGGGTGGTTCTCGTGAAAAGGGGATCTTTGTGGAGGTTGTTTTGCCGTCAGGGCTTTTGTGGTTTCAAGATTCAAGAAGGGGTTGAATCTTGAATGGGAAGAGAGAAGAATGAATGATTCTTGAAAAGGGGAGTGTGGAGAAGGGTGGCGTGAGGTAATACGGGTGAGAGAGGGAGAGGGAGACGTTGGATGATGAAGGGGGAGAGATTGTTAGGTTGTTGGAGGAGAGAGAGGGAGTTTGTTGGGAGGTTGTTATGGAGAGAGAAGAGAGAGAGAGATAGCGTTTGTAGAGGAGGTGGGAGACGTTTTGTTAGGGTGAAGGAGGTGGAAGTGGCGTAAGGTTGAGGGGGTTAAGAGATAGGGTTGGGTTGTGACTTAACTATATTGACAGAAAGCTCACATTAATGTAGTTGCCTTAACTATATTGACAGAAAGGTAAGAACTGATAGAACTAGGTTTCTATCTTGAATCTACAAGAGAGACAACCTAGGGCTAACTTGACCTAGACCGCAACCTAGGGTCAAGCTCTTCCAAACCACTTGGGTGCCAGACCAAGATACAATAGAAGAAAAGGGTGAGGGTTTATCCAAACACTCGAGGGAAAGCTAAAAGCTTAAGGGGTTTCATATTTCTGAATTTAATGTTTGAAACGATTACAAGCCTAGGCTATTTATACTAGGAGAATCCTAACTCTCCTAGGAGTCCTACTTGGCGTGCAAGCCAAGGATTACTAATCCTAGATGATTAACTATTCCAATCTCCTCTTGGATTAGGATTCCTTATCCTAAGGGGAGATTGTTACAACTACCTTATCCTTATTAGAATTGGCTTTCCTAATCCAAGATGGATTAGTTACAAAATAAGCCATCCTAATCTAGAATTAGCTAACTTGGCGCCTAATCTAGCGTATCACACGTGAATTGCGCACACACACTCCTATGATGCTCAAGTTTATAATTTACTTGGCATCTTACATTATTCTTGAAAAACTAATTAAAGCTATAAATAATAAAATTACATCCAAAAGATCAAAATGTAAAATTCAAGGCTTTGAATCTTGAATTGATCTTGGACGTGTGGCTTGGGCTCCTTGGCGTGAGTTCTTGGCCCATCTAGGATGTTTAAACATCCTCTTGGAATAATAAGCACACCATATGAATGGGCCTTTGAAGTTCAACCTTGTATCCTTCTTCTTGGGCCCACTTGGCGTAAATGATCCTAATCTTCCTTATTGATCCTTTATGAGATGAAGTCCTTAGATGTAGGACCCTATCTGTAGCTTGAATATCTAATTGGACCTTCTTGGTTGAACCTAGGGGAATAAGCGTGGGCTGATTTCCATCATTCCTCCCTATTTGAAAGAAGTTTTTCCTCAAACTTGGAGATTCGAGTTCAAAGACTTCAACTAACCCAACTGTAATCTTCACATAGATCAGGACCTCCACATGAATCATGATTGTGCCAATGACCTCTACGTGAATCAGGACCTTCACGTGTACCTCCATGCCGTGGAAGATTCGATCTTTCACACTCTTGTTATGTCAGAATGTGTCATGGATACACTTGCTGATGAAGGACTTCAGAACCTGATTCATTAGTCTCATAATAATAGAAAGAACATAGATTAGGTCACAAGTTGTGACTAACCATACAAGGAGAATTTTTAGGATTTCAGCAGCAGTAATCCCTGATTGAATCTGAACCAAGTTGTTTTCCTTCTTCTTTGCAATCACTAGGGCACTTGAATGAATAACTTTCTTCTCAATTGTACCCTTGGCGTGACCAGCAGTAGAATTTACTAATGATGATTGAGATGAACGAACGATATGATTTGATATGGCTTGAGGACTCTTGAAGATATAGACACACCACTTCAAGAAGATCTTCAACTCTTCCTATCACCAACCAAGCTAGCCAAGCAAGGAATAGAAGAAGAGATTTGGACGATTCTTCCCTTAAGAAGAACGATTCTAGCAAAGCTAGAGAGAACACAAAAGCATGATGCCTTTACTTTGTATTATTTTGTGAATGATTGAATGAATACAAAGGCCTCCCAAAGGGTCTATTTATAGTACTCCTAGGCCCTTTGGACGTGCGCTATATCAAGATAACAAGGATTTCTAGCTTACATCATCTATTACAAATATTACATCATAAAGAATCAAAATGTACATAGCTAGAAAGAAACATTGATATCTTGCTCAATTCTTCTCCAATCTTCAAGATTCAAAAACCATTTGAAAGCGCTTTGAATGATCTATCTTTGGCTCCAAGATGACTTTCCCAATAGCTTCATAGATCTTGAGTTATAGAGAAAAGTATCGAATTGCACTTGATGAAGTCATTCATATTTGAGAGTTATGAGAGTGATTGAAGCTCTTCTTCCATATAAGCTTGTATTTGGTTCCCATGATGTGTATTTGATGTCTTCCTTGATGACCTTGATGTATATGTCTATCAAATATACGTCAATTGGGCCCTCTTGATTGGGCCAAGGAGAGTATGCGTGGGCTGATTTCCATCACAAAGTATCGAATTGCACTTGATGAAGTCATTCATTATTGAGAGTGATGAGAGTGATTGAAGCTCTTCTTCCATATAAGCTTGTATTTGGTTCCCATGATGTGTATTTGGGACCAAATATGCATCATTAAAGTCGAGCCTTTCTTCTCTTGGTGCACGCTTAGATTGACGTGATCTCCAGGTTGAGCTAGCAGAGTGCTCAGTTTCGCAAGGACTGTTGGGGACGACCTCTTCTTCTTCATGTCCCTGTAGTGTTCTGAATTGCAGATTCATGTATGGCTTCAGTTGATCAGAAAGATAAGCGATTCTTCCGTCCAGTTCAGCCTTTTCTTGCTTCCATTGCTTAGTAGGATCTTCACCTTCATGACTGTTGCTTCCAGACGCCATGAGAGGAGTTTTGGAACGTCTAGAGTGATGTTGGGTAAGAAGGGATAATCTGTTTGGGCTGTTTGTGGAGTTTAGCGTTGCAGGTTGGTACTAAAGATTTGTAGGTTACGTGTTTGGTACTGCAGGTTAAGCTTGTTGACTTGCAGGTTAAGCTTTTGGGTTTGCAGGTTAAGCTTTGGACTTGTAGGTTAAGCTTTTGGATTTAAAGATTACGTGTTTGGTTTGCACTCAACACTAACCTAGAGCTCTGATACCACTTTTGATGTATTACGGGACCAAGAAAGATTCTTAATTCCGATAATACATGAAACACGTGCAACCAAACAGAAAGATGGGAGGGTTCACGAGATTAAGGTGGAAAGAAGAGGGAGAATTCTCGTGATAGGGTTCTTTGTGGAGGCTATTTTTTCGTGAGGACTTTTGTGGTTTCAAGATTCAAGAAAGATTGAATCTTGAACGGGAAAGTGAGAAAGATGATTGAATCTTGGACGGTGGTTATGGAGGAGGGTTGACGTGAGGTTGCAGGGAAGAGAGAGGGAGATTGACGTTGGGATTGGAAGAAAGGGAGAGGGTAGTAGTTTGTTGGGAGGAGAGAAAGGGAGTTTGTTATGGAGAGGGAAAAGAGAGGAGGTGGCGTTTGAGAGGGGAAGGAGAGGGTGACGTTTGTGAGGGGAAGAAAGGGAGAGAAGGTGTTGTATGGTTGGGAAGTTAAGGGATGTAGGGTTTGACTTGTCTTAACTGTATTGATAGAAAGACAATGATGTAATTACCTTAACTGTATTGACAGAAAGGTAAGAACGGATAGAACTAGGTTTCTAACTTGAATCCACAAGATAGACAACCTAGGGCTAACTTGATCTAGACTGCAACCTAGGATCAAGCTCTTCCTGACCACTTGGGTTGCATGCCAAGATACAATAAAAGAAAAGGGGTGAGGTTTATCCAAACACTTGAGAGAAAGCTAGAAGCTTAACTGATTTCTTAATTCAAGGTTGATTGATTGCCCTTGAGAGGCTAAAATCCTATTTACACTAGGAGAGTCCTTAAGGGACTAGAACTCCTCTGCTTGGCGTGCAAGCCAAGTTAACTAACCTAGGAGACTCTAACTTGGCGTGTAATCCAAGAAGAGTTCCATATCTAGACGCCTAAACACTCCTACTCTCCCTTGGATTAGGAATCCTTATCCTAGGGGGAGTTTGTTACAACTAACCTTATCCTAGTTGGTTTGGCTTTCCTAATCCCATATGGATTAGTTACAAAATAGCCAATTCTATCTAGGAAATCAAAGCTAGGCGTCTACTACTCCTACTCCTATTAAAATACACCAAAACTATTAAAGCTATAATTAACTAAATTGCATCCAAAATCAAGATTGTAGAATTGAACTTGACGTTCTTGACTTGGACGTGTAACCCTTGGGCTTGGTGTGACTTTGGGCCCAACTCTAGGATGTTTGAACATCCTATTAAAATAAGATACACACCATATGAGTGGGCCTTTGTAATTCAACTTTGTCTCTTCCTTCTTTGGCCCACTTGATGTAATTGAGCCAAATATGCTCTATTGGTCCTGTATGGGTTGAAGTCCTTTGATGAAGGACCCTGTCTGTAGCTTGGACCTTCATTTGGGCCTTCTTGATTGGGCCTAGGGGAATAAGCATGGGCTGATTTCCATCAAGGAGTCTAGATTAATCTAGAATAGTCAAGAATGTTCTAGAATGATCTAGAAGGTGTGTGTGTGTGTGTGTGTGTGTATGTGATAGGTGTGCGGTGTGCTAGATTAGGCGCTAAGCTATGTAGTCCTAGATAAGGTTGGCTTATTTTGTAATAATCCATCTTGGATTAGGAAAGCCAAGTTCTAAAAGGATTATTATCTCTTGTAACCAACTCCCCTTAGGATAAGGAGTCCTAATCTAAGGAGGATATGGAGTATATGGCGTCTAGTATTAGGATTCCTTGGCTTGCATGCCAAGTAATAGAGTCCTAGTAGGAGAATATAGCTTGCACGCCATTCTTCAGAGTCCTAGGAGGTTTAGGACTTTAGTAGTATAAATATCTAAGCTTGTAGCCTCTCAAAGGAATCCAACTTTGAATTATGAAAATATCCAAGCTTTTAGCTTACCCCTTGAGTGTTCCGTGAGAGCCTCGTAGATCTCTTCTATTGTATCTTGGTTTGGCAACCAAGTGGTGAGGAAGATGATGTATAATGGGATCAAAGATTTCATCTTGATCAATTACACATCAAGGGAGACGTGCAACCAATCGCAACATGGGAGGCTTTAAGTTGATGTATTACCGGATCAAGAAAGGTTCTTGATTCCAATAACACATGAAACACGTGTAACCAAACAAGAATGTGGGGGTGGTTCAAGAGATTAAGGGGGAAAGATGGATATGGTTCTCATGAAAAGGGGGTTCTTTGTGGAGGTTATTTCGCCGTGAGGGCTTTTGTGATTTCAAGATTAAAGAAAGGATGAATCTTGAACGGGAAAGGGATGAGATGGATGAATCTTGGATGGTGGTTTGGAGGAGGGGTTGACATGAGGATTGGGAAGAGAGAGGGAGGTGTTTGGCGTTGGATTTGAGTGAGAGAGGAAGAGGACTAGGTTGTTGGGAGGAGAGAGAGGGAGTTTGTTGGCAGGTTGTTATGGAGAGAGAAAAGGGGAGAAGGAGGTGATTTGTGAGAGGATGAGAGAGAGGGAGGAGGCGTTTTGTTGAGGAGGTGGGTGACGTTTTGTGGAGAGTGAAAGGAGGTGGAAGTTGGCGTGTGGTTGAGGGGATAAGGAGATAGGGTTGGGTTGTGACTTAACTGTATTGGCAGAAAGCTCACAATGTAATTACCTTAACTATATTGATAGAAAGGTAAGAACGGATAGAACTAGGTTTCTAACTTGAATCCACAAGATAGACAACCTAGGGCTAACTTGATCTAGACCGCAACCTAGGATCAAGCTCTTCCTAACCACTTGGGTGCCAGACCAAGATCCAATAGAAGAAATGGGTGAGGTTTATATAAAACACTCGAGGGAAAGCTAAAAGCTTAAAGGGTTTCATATTTCAAAATCGATTCCCTTTGCCTTGAGAGGCTACAACCTATTTATACTAGGAGAGTCCTTAAGGGACTAGTACTCCTACTTAGCGTGAAAACCAAGTTATCCTACACTAGGAAACTCAACCTTGGCGTGCAATCCAAGTTGAACTCCCTATCCTATAAGCCAACTACTCCTACTCTCCCTTGGATTAGGAATCCTTATCCTAGGGAGATTGTTATAACTAACCTTATCCTAGTTGGTTTGGCTTTCCTAATCCAAGATGGATTAGTTACAAAATAGTCAATCTCTATCTAGGAGACCAATAAGATGACGCCTAATCTACTAATACCACACGTGATACTAATGCTAGGATGATCAAGTTTATAATTCACTTGTCATCTCACATTATTCTAAAAAATGAAAACACACCAAAACTATTTAAAACTATAATTAAATAAATTACATCCAAAATCAAGATTATAAAATTGAGCTTGAATTTCTTGACTTGGACGCGAGCTTGCTCTTCTTGAGCTTGACGTGATATTGGCCCAACTCTAGGATGTTTGGACATCCTCTTGAAATAAAGAACACACCATGTGAATGGGTCATTGCAATTCAACTTTGTATATTCCGTCTTGGGCCCATTTGGTGTAAATGAACCAAATCTTCCTTATTGGTCCAGTTTGGAATGAAGTCCTTTGATGAAGGACCCTGTCTGTAGCTTGGACTATCTCTTAGGGTTTCTTGATTGGGACTAGGGGAGTAAGCGTGGGCTGATTTCTATCATTCCCCCTTGTTGGAAGAAGTTTGTCCTCAAACTTGGTGAGTCATCTTCTCCAACTTCCTTCAACAATTCAGTTGGCCCATCTACCTTCTTCACGTGAACCATGGACTCCTCAGTAGATTGTGGTTGACCTTCATTATTCTCCATGAACCTTGGGTCCCCAAAGGTGAGACGAAGGTTAGGCAGATCTCCAACATTCTTCCTTGGTTGCCTAGAATTTGTCCTTGATCTCGATGGCCTGAAAGAGATCTTCCTACTGTATGAGCGGAGTTGGCTTCCATTATATTCCATGAATCTAGGGTCACCAAACTTCTCGTTGTAATAAACTGAGGGACGACCCACACGAGACAAAACAGCTCCAATACCAACTCCAGAAGCATCACACTCAACCTCAGACTTCTTATCAAAGCTTGGTAGGGTTAGGACAGGTGTGGCGCATAGTTTTCTTTTGCTAATGTCGAACACTTGCTGGATTGTTGGAGTCCATGAAAACTCCTTAGACTTTAGTAGCTCGGCCATAGGTGATAGAATAGCGCTGACATTCTTCACAAACCTCTTATAGAAAGCGGTCAAGCCGTGGATGATTCGTTCATCATGAGTACTAGTTGGAGTTGGCCACTCCTTGCTAGCTTTGATCTTTTCTTCATCAATCTTGGTAACTTCAGTCGAAAGTACATAGCCAAGAGAGACTATGTTGCTGATGAAGATGAAGCTCTTTGACGGATTACCATGTAGCTTCACGTGAGCCAAGTATATCCCCGAGGTAGATAACGATACACTTGCTAATAAGGGGATTCAAAACCTGATTCATCAATCTCATAAAAACTGAGGGAGCATTAGTTAGACCAAGAAGCTTGACTAACCATTCATAGAGATCTCCTTTAGTTTTGATAGCAGTGTCCCCTTCTTGAATCTGAATCTGATTGTACCCACTTTGTAGATTAATCTTTGGAAAAACGTTGGTACTATAAGACTCATCCACTAGATCTTCAATTCTAGGAAACATGTACTTGATAGGACTCTTGTTGATGCACATACGTTGGTTTCCTTCTTCTGTTTGGATCAAAAGGGAAAGAACATCACATGCATTGCAGTTTTCTCTAATCATACCCTTTGTTAGAAGATCATCAACTTGCTTTTGAACCTTTGGAGGTTCACTAGGGTTTTCGTGAATTGTCTTCTCATGAATCATGATAGGTCTAGGGACGAAATCTGCTTGAACATCACGTTGGGGTGGTGGGGTGTCGAGATGTGGATGGTTGTTGTGGCTTGGACTATCGTGGGTTGGCTCTTTGTAGCTGGGGTTTGTGTTTGGGATTGAAGGAGTGATCTCCTTATGCTCGCTAAACTCAGGGCGTTAAGTGGTCATAGAAGTTATGGGATTTGGATCACTCTCTTTGGGTGGGAATGGATTGGTTTTATTTAGTGGAGCTAGGGTGATTTTTTGTGGTTGAACCTGCATCTGTAGGTGTTCGCTCTTCCATCGTGCATCACACTCCTGTCAAATAACCATGGTCTTCCCAACAAAAGATGACAAGCATCCATAGGCAATATGTCACACCAAATAGAATCTTGATAGTTCTTGACAATGGAAAAGCTTACCAAGCATCGTTGAGTAACTTGCAATCCTTCACCCTGATTGAGCCATTGGATGGTGTAGGGCTTGGGATGTGGACTAGTTTCTGTTGGGAATGTCCCGACAATGTTCGATATACACGGAGATTAAACCAAAGTAATATAGTAATTATATGTCTTGCTAGAGACCTCTATAATTAGTAATTAAATATGTTTAATTACAACTATATTATTTGGCCCTACTGGGTCACACAAGTCAGTGCCCTGGAACAATGTATGTAACCTAAGTGATATTGTATCACGTTTAGAAAAGTTGGAAATTGATTTCTGTGAGAAATCAGCCCAACACGGACCGAATTGGGTTCAACATGGGTCGTGTTGTCTCAACACGGTTCGTGTTGAGACACCACGGTCCGTGGTGTCTATGGGCCGAATAATTGGACTTTCTGGAGTCCAACACGGACCGTGTTGTTTCAACACGGGCCGTGTTGTTTCAACACGGACCGTGTTGGGCCCAGAAAGGCGCCGTTGTTTTAATTCGGCCCTTTAGGGTTTTTGAACCCTTTCCCTAGGTTTTCTAAACACTATATAAAGGGGTCTCTGGGAGAGATTATTCAACACCAACTTCCTAAGACTCTTAGAGAGATACCAGGGTGTTTCCTGAGTTCCTCTCTCTTTTAGTTTGCAGTTCTAGTTTCAGGAAACATTCTCTGTTTCCCGAAACAATCTTACATACATCTTAGATTGAGATTCGTCTCGATCGGGTCGATCTAGCAATCGGGTTTCCGGAGTGCTGCGTGGACTTTTCAGTAGAGGATTTCAACATTGGAATCAGGAAGGTCAACCTCTTCTTCAGCAGGAATTAGCGATCAGATATAATTACTAAAGCCTCTGCAATTGTGTTGATTAATTGTTTATAACTGTTATAATATTCCGCCAATTAATCTGTATCTGTTTAGGAAATAGATAACCTAAAACCTAACAGTGGTATCAGAGCCACCAATTGCATGCTAAAGTATTGTACTTGTATTCATAATTAATTTTGTCAATAGTTGAATTATGTTATGTGTAAAACCCCGAAAAATCCAAAGGTGTTGACCGTGACGTCATTAGTAAATTATGTTTGATTCCGTTAATTGTTAAAGGTTCGTTTGTGTTTACTTATGCTGACACTTGAGCTCGTAGGATCGTTGAGGGACTAACAAAGGTATTTAGGTAATGTCACGTGTTGTTATCATTATTATTTATATTATTAGTATTAGTAGTAATATCCTTATTAGTATTATTATAATTGTTGTGACGTGAATATTGTTATTTACGTGCTACTATGATTATTAGCTGTGGTTATTATCAGTATTATTATTACGTGGGTATTATTATATGACTGTTATTATTACTATGTTATTATTATTATTATTATTATTATTATGATTTTTCAATATTAGTTTTACTACGTGATTACTATTGTTATATGATTAGTATTACTATTACGTGACTTTTAATATTATTATCATTAGTATTCCAATTATTTGTTAGTAGTGTTGGTATTATTAGAAGTAGTAATGTCATTAGTGGGATCTATCATTGTTGGTTGTTAGTAAATTATAGTAGAGATCTTAGCAGGGTTAGAGTTGGGTAAGAGTTAGGATTTTCGTTTCTGTTAGATTAGAGTTAGATTAGGGTTATTGTTAGTGTTAGTGTGAGACTAAGTAGATAATTAAGCGGCTAACCTAAACCCCCCTCTGAACATAACTCACGCACCCCCTACTCCTCCCTCTTTCTCTCTCTCGTTTTCCTTCGTCCTCGCTGCCGTGAGTTCCCAACGATCGGAAAGTCGCCGAGTTCCGCCAGATCACCAATCGCCACCGCCACCGCACGCATACACCGGTTGCTGCTGCCGCTCGGTGACGTCGTTGCTGCCCGTTCGTTGCTGTCGGTGCCGTCGCTGCTTCCAACTCGCGACACTGACCACCACCTCCGTCCCCGCCGTCGACTGTCGATCCCACTGTCGGAAACCGCTAGCCATTGGCCCTAACGTAAACCTCTTGCCCAAATTTCAGCCCTTGCTTTATTTCATGCTCTGTTTCTTGACTTATATCATGTTCTTGTTCATTCCCTGTTCATATCCGCACCCCGTTCTTGGTAGTTTTAGGTCGGAAAATCGTTCGTTTTCTTACCCGATGGAATGTTTTGGACTGATTCCATGTGTACATTAGCAAGAGTCGTTATTGATGTTGTTTATTTATTTTATGGCTCCTCTAATTCATTTACATGTCCCTCGTTCATGTTTTATTTTTTTCAAATCTAAATTTTTGGTCTTTGTCATGCTCTGTCATGTTTTTGCTGGAACTAATGTCTCTAATACATTCTTGCTTGGGTCTGATCAATCGGTTAATTAGTGTCGTAGTTGTACTTAATTTTTATATCACATGCTGATTGACTTAGCTGTAGTTACATGCTCAAACGTAGTGGGTATTTATTTGGGTTATGCATGAAACCATGAAAGGGAGTAGGTTGACTTAATGGTGAAACTTAGGTTATAATCGTGGAATTAGCAAGTTAATCATGCCTTAGCTTTTCATTGGAGTTGTAAGTTTATTTATTAGTGTTGAGTTATGGAATGAGTAGTTATACTGTGACAGGATATGTAGGGTATTTCATTAGCAAAAGTTATTCTTGATTAAGTGAGAGCATGTTCCAATAATTGAAAGAGTTTTTATTTTATTTTTAAAAAAAAATTTATAAAGTATAGACCATGGTTGGATTATGGTAAAGGAGTTGATCTCAGCCACTATTTTAGACCCAAGTTAGGACCCCGGGATCGAATGGTGAAAGTTAGAACCGAACTTACAAATTTATTAAGAACCGGTAGCAGGACAGTTTTGTTAGTGTCTAAAGATCGGGTTGCCACGATTAGTATAGTTACTCTTTGACAGAACCCTTTTAACTGGAGGTTCCCTTAGATGTTAGGAACCATAGGAATTTTACGGATCGAACGTTTGATTTGTATAACCCGAGTTATAATCTTTTTACCAGAACCTGTCAGATCTGGACGAATTGGGAAGATGGGTGTTTTTAGAGTCCTTCAGGACTGATATGGGCTTGGTCATCAACATAAAAGTTTTAGTAGACATTCTGAGGTTTCCGAAAAGTCAAAAACCAGACCCATAGGATGTCAGGAAGTCGAGTTGTGACTCGTTTTATGTGAACGTTACAATCTGTCCTCTGCTTGCTTTTATTTATGAAAATTGTTGAGTAAATTTTATGTGTGAACTTGTTATATAATTCCTTGAGTGTGTTAAGTGTAAATCATAAATGATAGGAACCTAAGTGTTCCTAGGGGATGGGTTAGGTAGTTGATAGTTAATTCTAACTTCGTTAGAACGCGTTTTGATTAGATAATTATTCTTATTCTAGGCCCGAGTTAGTGCGTGACGATAGTGAGCTCAAGTGTGTTCTCCTTATTGCTGTACTGTGACATTATTCAGGTAATTGTCTACGCTCTAATCCCCATCGGGATGCTCTTTAAATGTATTTTGATGTTTTATAATCTATTTTGAGAATTGCATCCCGAAAGGGGACTTTTGTGGAAATACGACCATCTGTTTTGATAATCTTTTGATTCGATTGTGATCTTGGTTTATTTGAGTTGAGAAAATTGGATGGTCTTTTATTCGAAGTTTTGTTTATGGTTTTAATAACTTGGGATGGTTTGACTTGAGAGTCGTGAGTTGAGTTTGAATATTGTATAAATAATTCAAGTGGAAACGTTAAGCGGGTTTCGGGGGATAACCTGTTGTGCAGGTGTAACAATCTGCAGGGTTATGGACCAGGAGATCAGGGCTTCCTTCCCTGATATAGGATAGTTTTTTTTCGATGCCTTTGGTAGGCGATATTATTTATGCCTTGGTGGGCGATGTTCTTGATGCCTTTGGTAGGCGATGTTTTGATGTCTTTAGTGGGCGATATTATTTATGCCTTTGGTAGGAATTGTTCTTGATGCCTTTGGTAGGTGATGTTACTTTAAGGGATTTGGTATCCCGCCCGCAAATTAAAATATGGATTGGATGGGTTGAGAAAACAGTATGGGATTAAAGGTTTGTAAAACGTTTGATTCGATCCCTCTCCCCAAAATGAATTGAAATGAACTTAAACTGTTTTAAACGTTAGGGGTAGACATTATTGAGATTTCCCCCTCATTTTTGAAATGTTTTGTTTTCAGGTGAAGATCTAAATGCTGGGGACGGGAATTAGAAGTGAGGACGACGAGTCTAGAAGTCCTTGAATCTTTTTATATTGTTTTCGTTATGAAATCTTAAAGTTTTGTTTTGAGTTGTTAGTAGTTACCGTTAGCAGACAGTTGTGTTTTCCTTTCTCGCCTTGTATTCCTTCGGGGATACGGCAGTGACGCCCAAACTAAATTTGAAGTCTTCCGCTAAGTTTTGTCTGTTAACGTTAGTTTGACTTTGACTTTTCTATAATTAAATTTCCGGGGCGTTACATTATGAATATGCTAGAATAGATTTATGCCTAAAATTTTGAATCTTTATGAAAGTTTTTAATGTTCTTGATTGTAAATCTGAAATTTTATTGTAAAATTTCATGCTTTGTTATTGCTTATTTCTTATTGCCTTTAATTAATCGATTTTATGTTTGTTTAATTGTTAAATATAGCATGAACTCGATTTAATTTTGAATGTTTTAGAAACAATCATGTTTAATATTGTTAAACAGTAGGCAATACATGAAATAGGTCTAAATTCGCAAAATAGGGTTTTGTAGAATTAATTTTCTGATTTAGTTTATTTACGGTAAAGATGATAAATCGAAATAAAATATCAAGCGAACTTGAAACTTTTTGAAATTTTTACTGGAGGCGTCTGGAAGTGTTTTGGACTTACCATAATTTTTGTAGATTTTTGCCAATTAAAATGGATTTTTAATTGAGTTTTCAGATCTGAAGTGAATTAAAATTCGTTTAATTCTCTGAATTTTATAAATTTGTAAAAGTTTGTAAAACTTCTAAAATTTTTACAGTAGGTTACTGGGTAACCATACTTTTAGGGAAAAAAATGTTCCATTAATTTATCCGATCAAATTATATTTTTTAATTTAGATTTTCAGATCTCAGAGAAATAAATTTGTTGCTTCTCTGAATTTTGTATATTTATAGAAATTTGCAAATTTTCTGAAAATTTTACAATAGGTTACTGGGTAACCATTCTGTTCTGGATAAAAATTTCGTGAATTTCAAAATCGTTTACTAATTTTCCTTTAATTTTCAGATTAACAGAAAAGTATAATTGTTTAATTTTCTGAATTTTATTCTAATTTTCAAAATTTGATAAAAATCTGAATTTTTTACAGTAGCATATTGGATGAACCTACTGTATGGGAAAATTATAAAATTTGATTGTTAAACTTATCGGACTATTATTATTTATTTTCCTCTTAAACGGAGAATTAAAAAGTTTAATTCCCTAAATTTTAACAATCTTTTAGAAATTGTTAAAATTCTGGAAAATATTCATATTTGGGTTATTAGATAACACTATGATATGAAATCTTTTAATTCGATAAGTTATGATATTTTATTTAAGTTTTTTTTTTCATTTACGAAATTAATCGAAACTGGGAAACAACACGGACCATGTTGATCCACCGCGGACCGTGTTGCCAGCAGTTTTTGTGAAATTGTATATTTTAGGGTTTGTAATTAATTTTAGAAATTAATTATTAAATCCTATTACTACTAAATCAGATAATGGGCATAAAATCTATTATTTTGTAAAGTTTAGAAAACTTACAATATCTTTGAAAGATATAGTATCTTTTAGACTCCTTGATTTTAGGAAAGTCAACTATTTTGTATGTATAGGTATAAAATCCTAAATCTGTTTAGGTAACTAAGATAAAATTTGGATTTTGTTTATTATTTTAATCATGCAAACTTTTTTTAGGAAACCTTATTTAGTATTTGTTTCCTTATATATGTTGTGTTGCAATTATATATGCCTTTATAATTTGTTATTTAAAGCATGTGTTATATTTGATATAATTATTGCAATATTACATGTTTGCATGTGCTTCTAGTATGGCCATAGATAGTCAGTTTTATCGGTCTGCGTACCAGGTTGGGTGAAATACGGTCTGCGTACCGTCTTTGAATTAAATTTTAAATTTAAATTCCAGTTTAGTTTATTTTAATTCATGTAAGGATTCAATTGTGAGGTCCAAATTGTAAATTGGTTGTAATTGGAGACATCAAGTTGAGTGGAAGCCCAACAGCAATGGAGGTGATGATTCGAGTGGGAGCCCATCCAATGAAGTTGCAAGACCCAAGAAGGTTTTCTTGAAGACTGTCAAGGCTTAGTTAAATTAGTTGATTAAGTCTAGGTGGCCATACTAGGGGTTTTATTTATGCTTTAATTTTGTTATCGCATGTTTTATTATGCCTTTTATGTTTTTCGAAAGAGTTCACCTAGAATTGCATGCTTAGGATAATAAAACCTACTCTCAAAATGAATTATTGCTCAACCTATCGAAACACCACTTAGATGGATAAATAAAGAAAGCCAAAGCGAATTATTCGTCCGTCATTAATAAGTAAGGTGGGAGCTAGGTCAATTCAAATTGGCTATCAAAATAGATTTGGGCAAGAGCAGAGGAAGAGAAATATTGTATTCGATACAAATTTCTTGCCAAGAGTCATTTTGAATGATCGATCATACGATGATCCACCAAAGATAACATGGGATCGAGTTTTGTTGGGCCAAAGTCCACTTGAGCCCATGAGTCTTATGGGTCTTGGTAAATTAAAACACTAAATGAGAGTTGATAAAGTGTTTTGATTTGAAATTAAAATTAGTTTAATTTCTTTTGATGAATAATAACTAAAATGAACCAACTTGTCTCGTAGAATTATTTATGTCTTTTCACTCAAACATCCACCACTAATAAAATATTGTTTTCTCCTTGAGAAAGAGAAAAACAATTAACACCAATTCCTTAATTGGCATTGTCATCGCAAGATTGTCTTGAAGGCGATTAAAAGAAACATGTCTTTGACATAACATTGAGCTAGGCATCAATATTAAGAGGTCAATCAAGCCAAATGAATACATGTAATGTCATAGTATTCATACAATTTTAACTTCAAAATGTTTGAAGATTAGAGGAAGGATTTCAATATTACCAACTCAAAACCAAGTTCATCGAACTAGTTAGAGTTGATAAATATGAAACCAATAACCAGATAGTCTCAGTTGAGCTAGATAAGAGCAAATTGTTGGTGCTCATGTTCTGAAATAATTTGACTATTTTAAAACATGAGAAACCTCAGATCCCTTTTAGCCAAAAGATTGGCGACCAAAGATAGTCTTTTAGTGAAAGGGAAAATAAGATTTAAGAAATCCATCAAAGACAAGAAGTCAAAGGAAAGGTAAGGACAAACAGTTGTACATAACCCAACCAATGACAGCAACCGGTTAACAACCAGATCATGTATATGACTCTGGGAGCGTGAATAACTATAAGAAAGACTTGAGATATGATTTCAATTCTCGGCAAATGCGTATATGATACACACTACCCTTATTAAACCCACTTTGAGTATAAGATATCGGCTGTGAAACTCGCATTTATGCAAATGTGCAGTATCTACAGCAAAGTAGATGTGCTTTGAAGGATGAGAGTCAGCCTACAAATAGGAACATGCAATTAGTTCTAGTTTCTTATGAAGAGTTGGTTGTTTATCCATTCACTCAAGACTTATAAGAGAAATTTATAGGTGATTCTATGTTCTCATTATAAGTAGAAATTTGATTTCTTGCTCTCAATTAGAGAGAGAGAGGATCTCGAATAAACAACCCTAACACATCGAAACCAAGAGGTTTAAAAGGAATAACACATGTTCAAACTTAAACCTTGTAACTATTTATTAAGTCATGCAAATCATAGCTCATTCGGAAGCGTCACAGTGATAGACTTTTGAATGATAAGACTTTGAAACATGTGATGTTTGCAAAGCATGACTGTACCTTTTACAAGAAAGGGTGAACGTGCCAACAAACACTCATGCATATGGATGTATTTAGTCCAATTGAGCTCAAGTACAGGGGATAGATTACTTCAAAGATGAATAAAATAACACATGGTGACTCATGTCTATGAGATTCGTATGAAGCTGGAATGTTAAAATAGTTTGAAGATTTCCAAAATGAAGTAGTCTTGGCGCAACAATGAGAGCACCTGGATACGATCGAAGAGATGCTAATAGTTGAGCCAAGAGTTTGAACAAATGACTCAAATGAAACACAATTCTGGCACTATAAGCTTAAGTCATATTAATCAGAAATGCATTTAGAAAACTGCATTGTGCAGGATTTTGGAAAACATAAACTTTGAAAAGTTCAATGTTTGTAAAGCATGTCTGATGGGTAAGATGACTAAAATCACCTCTTATTGGAATTGGTGAACAAGCTAATGACTTATTAGGATGCAAACATATTGATGTATGTGGGCCTATGAGCACTAGTGCTAGAAGAAGGTTTATTGTACTATTTCATCACTTTCAGTGACGTTTTTTAGTAGATATGGGTATATCTACTTAATACGCTACAAGTCCAAATCATTTGAAATGTTCAAAGATTTTCAAAGTGAAGTACATAACCAACTTGGCAAGAAAATCAAAACCCTTCAATTAGATTGAGGAGGTGAGTATTTGAGCCAAAGATTTCATTGACCATTCCAGAGAATGTGGAATTGTTTCATAACTCTCTCCTCTAGGAATACGACAATTCAATGACGTATCTAATAGGAGGAATCACACCTTATAAGATATGGTGCGGTCAATGATGGTTGAGTCAACATTGCCTATTACCTTATGGGGATATACGCAGTTAACCATAACTCTAATTACTGAATTATTTGAAGCACTAGAGAAAAGAGGTTCTTGAACCATTTTCTGAAAGAAAGGAGTATCCTTTCTACAAACTGTTGTAGAGGAAAGTCTTTTGTGTCTCAAAATGCTTTCTTCTTAGAGAATATGTTATTCTCTAAAAGAAAGAGTGGGAGAGTTTTGATCTTACCGAAGTTCAAGAGACACAAAATACTATAATCATCACCTAAAACTCCGCTACTTGATCCTAGTTCAAAATTTTCCTACTGGTCGGGATATTGAGAACAAGGTTGAGGCAGTTGAAGCTCCTCAAAATGTTGAGGAGAAGGTGTCATGAACATTACTCCAAGCAAGGTCAGGTAAACAACTCCGTCAGCCATAAAGATATAGATCTTCTATGGATGAACGTGAGATGTTACTTTTAGAAAGTAATGACTCTACCTACATCAAAGAAGCTTTAAGTAAATCAAGATTCCATGCAACCAAGTCTAAAATGGACTCCATGTATGCAACCAAGTTTAGAACTCGGTTGATTTGTCTGAAGGTGTGAGCCATTAGGCATATGAGGGTTTTAAGGCAAAACATGGGTTCATTAAGATAGACATCAAGACTGACTTCAAAATTAGATTTTAAAGAAAGGTGTGTACTTGACACAATTGAGTGGTCTTTTGTTGGAATACTTGTAAACTTCAAGAGACCATCTGTGGTCTTAAGGAAGCTTCTAGGAGTTGGAATCATTGACCTTCTTAACCAGGATATCAAAAAGGTTTGACATACTAGGAAGTGCCAAAGATAATATTGTGTTTACAAGAAGTTCAGTGGGAGCAATGCGTTTTCTGATATTGTATGTGATTGACATATTGCCTACTGAGAATAATATTCCAATGTTGCTTCTATTGAGGTTGACTTGGAAATAATTTTCAAAGTGAAGGATTCGGGGGCTAAGAATTTTATTGGAAACAAGATCTATAATAATAGATTAAAGATTTTGATTGTATGAATCGAAGTTAACTAGGTGTTGAATAGTTCAACTCACTTCGAGAATGGATTAATTTCCAAAATCATGGCATATCCTTACAGAATTTGATTGTCTCAAAACAATCAGAATTTCTAAGAAGGATGAGACATATAACTCATGCTTCAAGCGTGAGATTAATGTATGCCATGAAATGTTCAAAGTCCAATATAACATATACATTGTATATGTATAAGCAAAACTAAGGATGTGTCCTAAGTCTAAAGTGGTTGATAAAAGCTAAGTGTGAAGAGTTGCATTAATGCTATACTCATGTAGAGAAATATGATTATCTGAAAGGTTAGAGAAAATCATACGATCTGTATTGAGTGGTATTGAGGTGAACTGGAAGAAGTTCCTAACATGACATGCGGTTAATTCTACAAATAAGACAAGTATGACACGACTTTAGAAGTTGTGGCAGAAACTGTTAGGATTGCGAAGTTCGTTTTTAGAACTAGGTGATGTTTCTAGCCTTGCGAGAGAAATGAAGCCTTACTGATAGGAGTCATCACTCAAGCAAAGGAATTGAAGCTCACTATGTATCCAAACATGTGTTCCGGAAATATCTTCATGTATGAAATGTCATTAGTAAGATGGTATATGTACGAGGTTCATTGCAAGTATTATGTACTAAACCCTTGTTGTAGTTATAGTATGATAGTCATGTATGGGTAATAGGTATTAAACACATTCCGGAATATTAACAAGTCAAATTTACAGGAATTGTTCATGAATTATGACCTTGTTGATTCATCATTAAGAATAAGATTCCAAAATTTACATCAATTGTGGTTTAGAATTATGTAAATGTCCAAAAAGGTTAGCGAATTCAAAATGGGAAGTTGGATGAGGTTCGATTTATGAAACCCCATTAGTGAACTTGATAACGCTAGTCTTGGTCGACAGTCGACCTAGTTCCTAATTGTATTATCACGTAGGAACAGTGATAATATCAACACAATTAGCATGTAGGATTGAGGTGATGATCAAGTTTCGTGATCATAGTGATGTGATGACATCATAAATCAATCACATGGGTATTGTTGAAAACAACTACCTAACTGACCCGCAGTAGGAGCACTTTAAGTTGGGAATTGTCATAGGAGCTCTCACTACTCAAAATTCCTAAATCCTGAGTTCAGTACATAGACTACATGGTCTGTTGTGTCTGAACAAGATGGCATTGTCCTCCCTATCAGGGACAATTGTCTTTTGGCCACTCGGTGAGATTGGACTGAAAATGCTTGGCCGAGCTCAGTTGAATCAATAGTTGATCATCTGTTTTTCAAAGTCTAAACTCGGAGATCGAGGAACGTTTCGGACCTTACATAAGGATGACATCAGCTTACCTTATCCGAACATGAGACAGTAAGTGACAAGGGAATTCAAGGAATCGAACACTTGTGGGACAAGTGGGAGATTGTTGGGAATGTCCCGACAATGTTCGATATACACGGAGATTAAACCAAAGTAATATAGTAATTATATGTCTTACTAGAGACCCCTATAATTAGTAATTAAATATGTTTAATTACAACTATATTATTTGGTCCTACTGGGTCACACAAGTCAGCGCCCTGGAACAATGTATGTAACCTAAGTGATATTGTATCACGTTTAGAAAAGTTGGAAATTGATTTCTGTGAGAAATCAGCCCAACACGGACCGAATTGGGTTCAACACGGGTCGTGTTGTCCCAACACGGTCCGTGTTGAGACACCACGGTCCGTGGTGTCTATGATCTGAATAATTGGACTTTCTGGAGTCCAACACGGACCGTGTTATTTCAACACGGACCGTGTTGGGCCCAGAAAGGCGCCGTTGTTTTAATTCGGCCCTTTAGGGTTTTTGAACCCTTTCCCTAGGTTTTCTAAACACTATATAAAGGGGTCTCTGGGAGAGATTATTCAACACTAATTGCCTAAGACTCTTAGAGAGATACCAGGGTGATTTCCTGAGTTCCTCCCTCTTTTAGTTTGCAGTTCTAGTTTCAGGAAACATTCTCTGTTTCCCGAAACAATCTTACATACATCATAAATTGAGATTCGTCTCGACCGGTCGATCTAGCAATCGAGTTCCCGGAGTGCTGCGTGGACTTTTCAGTAGAGGATTTCAACATTGGAATCAAGAAGGTCAACCTCTTCTTCAGCAGGAATTAGCGATCAGGTATAATTACTAAAGCCTCTGCAATTGTGTTGATTAATTGTTTATAACTGTTATAATATTTCGCCAATTAATCTGTATCTGTTTAGGAAATAGATAACCTAAAACCTAACAGTTTCCAGCTGAAGTTTGTCCACCATAGTTGTTGAAGCCACGTTGGTGCAGCTTCCTCCATCAACGATTAGAGAACAAATTTTCCCTTTGATGGTGCAGCGAGACTGAAAGATAGCCTCTCGTTGTTGTTAGTCTTCTGGGACAATCGAACTGCTGTGGATCCTCCTCATGAAGAGCAATTCGTGTGCCATGGTAGGGGTTTGGAACGTCCAGTTGACGTTGGGTAAGGAAGGGAATGTGTTTGGGCTGTTTGTGGAGTTTAGGGTTGCAGGTTGGTACTGAAGGTTTGAAGGTTATGTGTTTGGATTGGAGGTTAAACCTGTGGATTAGCAGGTTAAGCTTTTGATTTAGAAGATTACGTGTTTGGTTTACACTCAACCTCAACCTAGAGCTCTGATACCACTTTTGATATATTACCGGATAAAGAAAGGTTCTTGATTCCAATAACACATGAAACAAGTGTAACCAAACAAGAATGTGGGGATGGTTCACGAGATTAAGGGGGAAAGAGGGATATGGTTCTCGTGAAAAGGGGGTTCTTTGTGGAGGTTATTTTGCCATGATGGCTTTTGTGGTTTCAAAATTTAAGACAGGATGAATCTTGAACGGGAAAGGGACGAGATGGATGAATCTTGGATGGTGGTTTAGAGGAGGGGTTGACGTGAGGATGGGGAAGAGAGAGGGAGGTGTTTGGCGTTAGATTTGAGTGAGAGAGGAAGAGGACTAGGTTGTTGGGAGGAGAGAGAGGGATTTTGTTGGAAGGTTGTTATGGAGAGAGAAAAGGGGAGAAGGAGGTGATTTGTGAGAGGATGAGAGAGAGGGAGGTGGCGTTTTGTTGAGGAGGTGGGTGACGTTTTGTGGAGAGTGAAAGGAGGTGGAAGGTGGCATGTGGTTGAGGGGATAAGGAGATAGGGTTGGGTTGTGACTTAACTGTATTGACAGAAAGCTCACAATGTAATTACCTTAACTATATTGATAGAAAGGTAAGAACGGATAGAACTAGGTTTCTAACTTGAATCCATAAGATAGACAACCTAGGACTAACTTGATCTAGACCACAACCTAGGATCAAGCTCTTCCTAACCACTTGGGTGCCAGACCAAGATACAATAGAAGAAAGGGGTGAGGTTTACCCAAACACTCGAGGGAAAGCTAAAAGCTTAAAGAGTTTCATATTTCAAAATCGATTCCCTTTGCCTTGAGAGGCTACAACCTATTTATACTAGGAGAGTCCTTAAGGGACTAGTACTTCTACTTGGCGTGAAAACCAAGTTATCCTACACTAGGAGACTCAACCTTGGCATGCAATCCAAGTTGAACTCCCTATCCTAGACGCCAACTACTCCTACTCTCCCTTGGATTAGGAATCCTTATCCTAGGGGGAGATTGTTATAACTAACCTTATCCTAGTTGGTTTGGCTTTCCTAATCCAAGACGGATTAGTTACAAAATAGCCAATCTCTATCTAGGAGACCAATAAGATGACGCCTAATCTACTAATACCACACGTGATACTAATGCTAAGATGATCAAGTTTATAATTCACTTGTCATCTCACATTATTCTAAAAAATAAAGACACACCAAAACTATTTAAAACTATAACTAAATAAATTACATCCAAAATCATGATTATAAAATTGAGCTTGAATTTCTTGACTTGGAGGTGAGCTTGCTCTTTTTGGGCTTGACGTGATATTGGCCCAACTCTAGGATGTTTGGACATCCTCTTGAAATAAAGAACACACCATGTGAATGGGTCTTTGCAATTCAACTTTGTATATTCCGTCTTGGGCCCATTTGGTGTAAATGAACCAAATCTTCCTTATTAGTCCTATATGGAATGAATTCCTTTGATGAAGAACCCTGTCTGTTGCTTGGACCATCTCTTAGGGTTTCTTGATTGGGCCTAGGGGAGTAAGCGTGGGTTGATTTCCATTACTCAACATGGGAGGCTTCAAGTGAACTAGGGCAAAAGGTAGGGTGCTTTGTGAGAGAAAGATGGAGTCTTTGAGAGAGTGGGGAGACTTGAGATGGAATATGAATTAGGGATAGAGGAAGATGAGATCTTTGTGGAGTTTGAGAGAAGAGAGAAGGACGAAAACAGGGAGGCTTTTGAAAGTGATGTGAGGTCTTTGTAGAGGGAGGGATTGCTTGAGAGAGATTTGAGAGAAGAGAAAGGATGGACGTTGATTTGAGGAAGAGATGAGGGTGGCGTGAGCTAGGGATGAGGGAGAGAATGATTGAATGAATGCATGAGAGTATGAGAGATTATGGAAGAGATTTGGCGTGAGGCCTTTAGGAGAGTGAGAGAGAAATTGATGATTTGAGAGAGAGACGTTTGGAAGATAGGGGGAGAGAGTGAGTTTGATGTGAGCTAGGGTTTGAGAGAGAGGTATGGGAGGGACGTTTGAGAGAAGGGGAAGAGAGTGAACTAGGGTTTGGAATTTATCTCAACTATATTGATAGAGAGATAAAAAGAAGTAATTATCTTAACTGTATTGACAGAAAGATAAGAACGGATAGTTCTAGGTTTCTAACTTGAATCCACAAGAAAGACAACCTAGGGCTAACTTGATCTAGACCGCAACCTAGGATCAAGCTCTTCCTAACCACTTGGGTGCCATACCAAGATAGAATAGAAGAAAGGGGTGAGGTTTATCCAAACTGTCGAGAGAAAGCTAAAAGCTTAACTTATTTCAAAATTCAAAGTTGGGTGCCTTTTAGAGGCTACAGGCCTAGCTATTTATACTACTAAAGTCCTAAACCTCCTAGAACTCTCAAGATTGGCATGCAAGCCATCTTCTCCTACTAGGACTCTATTACTTGGCTTGCAATCCAAGGACTCCTAATACTAGATGCCATCTACTCCATCTCCTCCTTGGATTAGAACTCCTTATCCTAAGGGGGGGGTTGGTTACAAGAGATAATAATCCTTTTAGGACTTGGCTTTCCTAATCCAAGATGGATTAGTTACAAAATAAGCCAACCTTATCTAGGACTACATAGCTTGGCGCCTAATCTAGCACACCACACGCCTATCACACACACACACACACACACACACACACACCTTCTAGATCATTCTAGAACATTCTAGACTATTCTTAGATTAATCTAGACTCCTACGACTTGGTGTCCAAGTTTATATATATTACTTGGCACCTCACACAACTGGAAAATGTAAATAAAACCCTAGAAATGTAAAGAAATACATCAAAAGGCCAAAACTGTGAACTTCTTCTTGAAATGGTCAGAAATGTGAAATTCATCTCAAAATGATCCAAAAATGTGAACTTCATCTTGAAATGGTCCAAACGGTGAAGTTCAACTTGGGCTTTGTACTTGGGCCTTTAGTTGTGGACTTGGACTTGCCATGGATAGGTTTCCATCATCTTCCATGAATCTTGGGTCTCCAAAAGCAAGCCCATGGCTATGTGAGCCTTCATCTCCTTCTATGAACCTATGGTCCCCAAAGTTGAGACCTAGGTTAAGCAGTTCTCCATCATGGGCCGCCTTTGATGTATTTGGCGTTGGCCAAAATACATCATTCCCCCCTTGTTGGAAAAAGTTTGTCCTCAAACTTGATGGGAGGAGTGAGACCTATTTGTTAGTTGAGCGGGGCTGGCCTCCATTATCTTCCATGAATCTAGGATCACCAAAATTTTTCATGTAATGAATTTTAAGGCGGCCCTCTTGAGATAGAACAAGTTGAACTGCTCCAACATCAACTCCAACAGCATCACACTCAACCCTCTTATCAAAGTTTGATAGGGTTAGGACCGGTGTTGTGCAGAGTTTATCCTTGATGAACGCTTGGTGGGTAGTGGGGCTCTATGAAAACTCCTGGGATTTTCATAGCTCGGTCATAGGAGATAAAGTAGTATTGAAATTCTTCACAAACCTCCTATTGAAAGAGGCCAAGCCGGGGAAGGTTTGATCATCATGAGTTCTAGTTGGAGTAGACCACTCCTTGATAGCTTTGACTCTTTCTTCATCAAACTTGAACACTTCAGGCGAAAGAGCATAGCTAAGAGAGACTATGTTGTTGATGAAGACGCCACACTTGGGTAGATTTTGATGCAGATCCACGTGAGCTAAGGTCCCCAAATCAGATTGGAGATGAAAGATGTGATCTTTCTCACTCTTGCTGTTCACAAGTATACCACCCAAGTAGATAACAATACACTTGCTAATAAGGGGCTTCAAAACCTGATTCAACAATCTCATAACAGTAAAGAGAGTGTTAGTTAGACCACGAGGTGTGACGAACCATTCATAGAGTTCTTCTTTGGTTTTGATCGCAGTGTCCCCTTCTTGAATTCGAGTCTGGTTGTACCCACTTCTTAGATTAACCTTGGAGTTGACTTGGGTACCAAATAGCTCGTTCATTTGATCTTCACTTCTAGGAAACCTGTACTTGGTAATAACCTTGTTGGTGCACAGACTTTGGCTTCCTTCCTTTGGGACTAAAAGGGTAGGGATGGCGCATGGACTGAGACTTTCCCTAATCATACTGATGTAAAGCAACCCACGCTAAGTCCCCCAAGCCTAATCAAGAAGGCCCAATGGAGACTCCATGCTACAGATAGGGTCCTTCATCAAAGGATTTCATCCAGTACAGGCCCAATAAGGAAGATTTGGTTCATTTACATCAAGTGGGCCAAAGAAGGAAAATATAAAGTAGAAGTCCAAAGGCCCATTCACATGGTGTGCTTCTTATTTCAAGAGGATGTCCAAACATCCTAGGTGAACCCAACTACATGTCCAAAGCCCACGTCCAAGATCAAGGGTCCAAGCAAATTTAA
Source organism: Portulaca oleracea (assembly GCA_029582165.1). Lineage (NCBI taxonomy): Eukaryota > Viridiplantae > Streptophyta > Magnoliopsida > Caryophyllales > Portulacaceae > Portulaca > Portulaca oleracea. The sequence continues at coordinate 6,884,510 of CM055875.1, forward strand.
CATTTGATCTTTGGATGTAATTTCATTTTTACAGCTTTTAATTATTTTGGTGTGACATATTTTATTAGGAGTCTAGATTAGTCTAGAACGTTCTAAGGCGTTCTAGAATGTTCTAGAAGGTATGAGTGTGTGTGTGTGTGGCGTGTGGAAGAATCTTTTGGCGCCAAGATTAGCTATCCTAGATAAGGTTTGCTTATTTTGTAACTAATCCATCTTAGATTAGGAAAGCCTAAGCCTATTAGGATAAGATTCATGTAACAAACTCCCCTTAGGATAAGGAATCCTAATCCGAGCGAGAGTAGTATAGATTAGGCGTCTAGAGTTAGGATTCCTTGGCTTGCACGCCAAGTAGGAGAATCCTAGTCTAATTAGTATGGCTTGCACGCCAAGCAGAGGAGTTCTAGTCCCTTAAGGACTCTCCTAGTATAAAAAAGGATGTAGCCTCTCAAAGCCAACAATCAACTTTGAATTATGAAACTCTTTAAGCTTTTAGCTTTCCCTCGAGTGTTTGGATAAACCCTCAACCCTTTCTTCTAATGTATCTTGGTATGGCACCCAAGTGGTTAGGAAGAGCTTGATCCTAGGTTGCGGTCTAGATCAAGTTAGCCCTAGGTTGTCTTTCTTGTGGATTCAAGTTAGAAACCTAGTTCTATCTGTTCTTACCTTTCTATCAATATAGTTAAGGTAATTACATTGTGAGATTTCTGTCAATACAGTTAAGTCACAACCCAACCCTATCTCCTTATCCCCTCAACCACACGCCACCTTCCACCTCCTTTCACTCTCCACAAAACGCCACCCCTCTCCCTTCTCTCACAAAATACAACCTCCTTTCTTTTCTCTCTCCACAACAACCTCCCAACAAACTCCCTCTCTCTCCTCTAATAACCTAGTCCTCTTCCTCTCTCCCACAAATCCAACGCTAACACCTCCCTCTCTCTTCCCCCATCTTCACGTCAACCCCCTCCAAGCCTTCATCCAAGATTCGTCCATCTCACCCTCTTCCCGTTCAAGATTCAACCCTTCTTAAATCTTGAAACCACAAAAGCCCTCACGGCAAATAACCTCCACAAAGAACTGATGGAAATCAGCCCACGCTTATTCCCCTAGGCTCAACCAAGAAGGTCCAATTAGATATTCAAGATACAGATAGGGTCCTACATCAAAGGACTTCATCTCATAAAGGATCAATAAGGAAGATTAGGATCATTTACGCCAAGTGGGCCTAAGAAGAAGGATACAAGGTTGAACTACAAAGGCCCATTCATATGGTGTGCTTATTATTCCAAGAGGATGTTCAAACATCCTAGATGGGCAAAGAACTCACGCCAAGGAGCCCAAGCCACACGTCCAAGATCAATTTAAGATTCCAAGCCTTGAATTTAACATTTGATCTTTTGGATGTAATTTTATTATTTATAGCTTTATTAGTTTTTCTAGAATAATGTAAGATGCCAAGTAAATTATAAACTTGAGCATCATAGGAGTATGTGTGTGCAGTTCACGTGTGATAGGCTAGATTAGGCGTCAAGTATAACTATTCTAGATTAGGATGGCTTATTTTGTAACTAATCCATCTCGGATTAGGAAAGCCAATTCTAATTAGGATAAGGTAGTTGTAACCATCTCCCCTTAGGATAAGGAATCCTAATCCAAGAGGAGATTGGAATAGTTAATCATCTAGGATTAGTAATCCTTGGCTTGCACGCCAAGTAGGACTCCTAGGAGAGTTGGGATTCTTCTAGTATAAATAGCCTAGGCTTGTAATCGTTTCAAACATTAAATTTAGAAATATGAAACCCCTTAAGCTTTTAGCTTTCCCTCGAGTGTTTGGATAAACCCTCACCCTTTTCTTCTATTGTATCTTGGTCTGGCACCCAAGTGATTAGGAAGAGCTTGACCCTAGGTTGCTGTCTAGGTCAAGTTAGCCCTAGGATGTGGAGCGTGGCGTGGTGGGAAAGATTGATGGACTAGCTTGAGAAACTTGAATCAACCATCAACAAAAGCTTGAAACCCCAAAAGGATTGGATATGACCTTGGATAAAGGAGATTCCACCACCAAAGGCCTAACACCCCACCATGACCATCATAAAGGAAGAATCCACCAAATGATCAATAAAGGAATGACTAGAAACACCACCATTTAATCAATGGATAAAGTAATCTAGATTTTGAGAGAAGTTTAGGGAAACCCTAACCAATGCATAAGCATATTCATATTCATCAAAAGTCACTGAAAAATGAGATAACAAGCTATTTATAATAAACTAGGAATTAGGCTAAAACAAGGCAAAATGACGAAAATACGCGCTGTCCGTAAGAGCGGCTTGGCGAAGGATGGGTGGCTCGCGAGCCGCCCTCTCGACGCTTCGCCCGCTGGCCGGCCTGGATGGGTCGCGCCGTATGAATGTTGGCTCGAGCGAGCAGAAGGGTGGCTCGGGCGAGCCGCCCTTCGACGCTTGGCCTGTCGCTGGCCTGGATGGGTCACGGCCGTGACAGAATGTTGGCTCGGGCGAGCCAACATTTTGCTCGGGCGAGCTAGGCTTCTGGACAGTTTTCTCTGCCGACTTCAAATGCGCATAACTTCTTCATCCGAACTCTGTTTTAGGCCCGTAAGATATCGTTGGAAAGCTCTCAGTGTGTAATATAAGCTCCCAAAATTTGAGCCTCATCGGAGTTGTATTGAAGGAGTTATGACCCGAAACGTGAAGGCGCGCGCATTTCCAACCTCTAATCGCCTTCCCCCTTGCAAGTTATTAACTTGGTTACTTCCGAGACTTGATACCAACACGCCCTTCATTCTCGGGATGACCCAATCCGGTCCCGAGGCCTCCGAGGTCGTTGACAAGTCCCGAGCCTCTCCTTACTCCAACAAGGAGGGCTCGCCGAGGCCACGATAGTGTGATGCTCACCACCCCACCTTTTGTAAAGGTGTAACGATTCCTAAAAACGAGTGGGTGAGCGGTTTTAGTCCGGTGATGATGGGTCGGGATTTCATCGACCTTATCCTTAACCGCAATCCCGGCTATGAAAGCTTGGCACCGAACCCGACACTGAACCCGATACGGTTCATACTCGCCTTCTTGAAAAAGAGTTGCCCTCAACTCTTGGGAGTTAAAATGAAGGCTCGCTCCAAGGCTCGACCAACCGTTGCATGAACTCTCCAATAAACCAATCATGGTCACGCTATGAACTCCAACCTTCTTGAAAAAATAGGAATTAGCGAAGAGGTTTGGGGGTGAAGGACAAAGGACAAAAGTAGGTTCATTTTGTGGAGTTAGGGAACGCTCAACCTTACTAAGCTTGCATCCCGGTAAAGACAAAGCCATGGATCGCTTGCCCTCACCAAGAGCACACTCACCCCGTGTTTCGCTCGATAGGAGGTTCCTCAACTCACTTCCCACCCAGGTTTTGCTTTTGTGGGCTAATGGTGGTTTCAAAGGCATGGGAAAGACACGGTGTAGGAAACACCAAACGAGGGCCATAAAAGCATCAACATGGCCTCGGGGTAGTGAAAGCATCAAGAGTGTAAGGAACAAAGACGGATTCGACATCCCAATAGACTTCTCGAACAACCAATGTCGACTAAATAACATATATGACCCATTCAAAGAGTTCATGTCACTACGACCAACATCCAAACAATATCCATTGAGGGATGACACAAATAACGAGCCCATACACATTGGTGGAACTAGAATCATAGCTCCATCAAACCCAAATTTGTCACTAGACACCAAAGGATCACCAACATTCTTAACAATCCACTTCCAGTGTAGAGAATTATCCAACTTCGACACCACATAATCATCATATAACTTATCACGCCAACAAGCATCATCAAACAACCAATGTCTCCCAAAGATCATGCACGATTCAATAAAATTCATATGAGAGCCTGTGGTTACCTTGTTCTTCTCTTGATGAAGAATTTGAGTGCCCACGGGCGGAGGGAAATGAGAGTCATCACCATGGTTGCTTAAGTCCTCGATTAGTGGCAATGATAAAACTAAAGGAGTCTCTTCTTGAGCCCTTTCAACAATGCTGGGAGGGACTCTAAAAGTAGTCATACCATGAGAGATGATGGAGTTAACTCTATTGTTGCTAGGCTCAACAATTGATGGATGTGAGACGAATGAAGGTGCTTCTTCTTGGGGTTCTTCAACAAGGGTGAGAGGAAGGGCAAGATCGACGTTCGCATCCTTCTCTTGGCTTGGAACTTTATCAAGATCACTATGTACTTCAAGTAGCTCAAGAGGTTTTCCTTCAACGGCCTCAATGACAATAACCCCGTTCATTGAACTTTTCTCTTTCTCAACGTTTTTCTCATCAACACCTTCTACCATGTCACCTGTATGCTCTTCCACACCAAAGGATTCTTCAATCCAAGTTTCAACCATAGCCATTGTCGGGCATTGCAAAGCATCATGTCCCACACGTCTACATTTGACACATTTTTGGGACGTAAAAGCCGTTAGTGGGGAACAGTGGAATGGCTTTTCTCGGGAGGAATCCTCTCTTCTTCTTTGCCCATCAAGTGATGAAATGAGTTCATGGTCTCGCTTGTAAGTACTAGGCAAGAATCGTCGATTCATTAATCGCTTTAGCTTTGTCCATGAGGTGACTTTTGCTCGACCCTCCTTAGCTCTTTGTGCCTTGACATTCTTAAACCAAAAGGATGCACCCTTGGTGAGTTTCAACCTCGCAATCTTGAAGGCTTGTTCATCACTATAATCCCCGGCTTCAAAATACCTATCCAAGATTTGGACCCATTCAAGATAATCTTCGGGGTCGGTGTTGCCATTGAATTCCGGAATTTCGATCTTGGTATCATAGAATTCATCCCATGGGGGTTTCTCAACCGCTTCTCGTCGATGATGGCGTCGTAGTGAGCCTCTATAATCGTCACTCGACTCGTAAGAGGGAGGAGGACGGTTAGGGCTTTGTGCGCGCCTCGAACGTTCAACTCGAGGTGGAACCGGACACTCTTGGACGAGGTTGTCCAACCGTACCATGATGGCATTAAGAGTGCGATCGATGGAGGTGAACCGTTCGCCATGGGTGGCAAGTCGGTTCTCGAGAGCCCGATCTCGAGGGCTACCCCGGTGGCTTGATTCCTCTCGATCGGAATCATCGTGACCATCCATATCGAGGGAAAGGTATGGGACGGATTGTGTTTGGGATATTTTGTGGATTTTGGGGGTTTTCTTGTAGTTGGCTTGTGTTTGGATAAGGGTTCTTTGTGTTTTTCTCACTTGGGCATTTTATCGAACACCTTGTGGGCACAAATTTCCAACTCTTCCTCAAAGCTCCAATATGCACCAAAAACACCAAATACAAACACAATACAAAGTATTCCAATACTCTTGGATTGCAAAGGGAATGGGGATCACCAATACTTGCATACAATCCACAAAATCAACACTAGAGAACACACTAACAAGAACAATGATAAAACTCAAGCTAGATGAAAAACCTTGGGCTCTGATACCAAATGGAGCGTGGCGTGGTGGGAAAGATTGATCGACTAGCTTGAGAAACTTGAATCAACCATCAACAAAAGCTTGAAACCCCAAAAGGATTGGATATGACCTTGGATAAAGGAGATTCCACCACCAAAGGCCTAACACCCCACCATGACCATCATAAAGGAAGAATCCACCAAATGATCAATAAAGGAATGACTAGAAACACCACCATTTAATCAATGGATAAAGTAATCTAGATTTTGAGAGAAGTTTAGGGAAACCCTAACCAATGCATAAGCATATTCATATTCATCAAAAGCTGCCTGGAAAAATGAGATAACAAGCTATTTATAATAAACTAGGAATTAGGCTAAAACAAGGCAAAATGACGAAAATACGCGTCCGACTGTAAGAGCGGCTCGGCGGCGGATGGGTGTCTCGCGAGCGGATGGGTGGCTCGCGGCGGTAGCTTTTGATCGCTTGGCCTGTCGGCTGGATGGGTCGCCGCGATGCGAATGTTGGCCCGGCGGCGGATGGGTGGCTCGGGCAAGCTAGCCCTCGACGCCTTGGCCTGTCATGGCCTGGATGGGTCGCGTGTGGAAATGTTGGCTCGGGCGAGCCAACATTTTGCTCGGGCGAGCTAGGCTTCTGGACAGTTTTCCCTTCCGACTTCAAATGCGCATAACTTCTTCATCCGAACTCCGTTTTAGGCCCGTAAGATATTGTTGGAAAGCTCTCAGTGTGTAATATAAGCTCCCAAAATTTGAGCCTCATCGGAGTTGTATTGAAGGAGTTATGACCCGAAACGTGAAGGCGCGCGCATTTCCAACCTCTGATCGCCTTCCCCCTTGCAAGTTATTAACTTGGTTACTTCCGAGACTTGATACCAACACGCCCTTCATTCTCGGGATGACCCAATCCAGTCCCGAGGCCTCCGAGGTCGTTGACAAGTCCCGAGCCTCTCCTTACTCCAACAAGGAGGGCTCGCCGAGGCCACGATAGTGTGATGCTCACCACCCCGCCTTTTGTAAAGGTGTAACGATTCCTGAAAACGAGTGGGTGAGCGGTTTTAGTCCGGTGATGATGGGTCGGGATTTCATCGACCTTATCCTTAACTGCAATCCCGGCTATGAAAGCTTGGCACCGAACCCGACACTGAACCCGATACGGTTCAGGTTGTCTCTCTTGTGGATTCAAGATAGAAACCTAGTTCTATCCGTTCTTACCTTTCTGTCAATATAGTTAAGGTAATAACATTGTGAGCTTTCTGTCAATACAGTTAAGTCACAGCCCAACCCTATCTCTTACCCTCCTTAACCTCACGCCACTTCCACCTCCTTCACCCCCACAAAATGTCTCCCACCTCCTAGACAAACGCCATCCCTTTCTCTCTTCTCTTTCTATACAACCTCCCAACAAACTCTCTCTCTCTCCTCCAACAACCTAAAAATCTCTCCCCCTTCGTCATCCAACGTCTCCCTATCCCTCTCTCACCCCTCTTACCTCACGCCAGCCTCCTCCATACTCCCCTTTTCAAGAATCATTCATCCTTCTCTCTTCCAATTCAAGATTCAACCCCTTCTTGAATCTTGAAACTACAAAAGCCCTCACGACAAAACAACCTCCACAAAGATCCCCTTTTCACGAGAACCACCCTTTCTTCCCTCCTTAATCTCATGAACCACCCGTTCCTTGTTGTTTGGTTACACGTGTTTCATGTGTTATTGGAATCAAGAACCTTTCTTGATCCGGTAATACATCAAGAACCCTTTTCACGAGAACCACCCCTCTCTTTTCCACCCTAATCTTGTGAACCACCCCCACTTCCCTGTTTGGTTACAAGTGTTTCATGTATCATCAGAATTAAGAACCTTTCTTGATCCGATAATACATAAAAAGTGGTATCAGAGCTCTAGGTTGTATTGAGTGCAAACCAAACATATGACCTTTCGAATCCAATCCTCAAACGTGCTAATCCAAAAGCTTAACCTGCAGTACCAAACACATAACCTTCAAATCTTTAGTACCAACCTGCAACCCTAAACTCCACAAACAGCCCAAACACATTACCTTCCTTACCCAATGTCACTCTAGACATTCCTAACCCCTACCATGGCACACTAAGTGCTCTTCATGAGAAGGATCCTCAGCAGTTCGATCATTCCTGAAGATCAACAATAACGAGAGGCTATCTTTCAGTCTCGTTGTACCATCCGAGGAAAAGTCTGCTCTTTGATCGTTGATGGAGGAAGCTGCACCAACGTGGCTTCAACAACTTTGGTGGACAAACTTCAGCTGGAAACCAGTCCACATCCAAAACCCTATACCATCCAATGGCTCAATCAGGGTGAAGGATTGCAAGTTACTCAACGGTACTTGGTAAGCTTTTCCATTGGCAAAACTATCAAGATTCCATTTGGTGTGATGTATTGCCTATGGATGCTTGTCATATTCTGCTGGGAAGACCGTGGTTATTTGACAAGAGCATGATGCATGATGGAAGAGCCAACACTTACACTTTCAGGCTCAACAACAAAAAGATAACCCTAGCTCCACTCAAAGTTTCCCAACCGTCCCTACCCAAAGAGAGTGATCCAAATCCCACCACTTCTATGACCACTGAACGCCCTGAGTTTAGTGAGCATAAGGAGTTCACTCCCTTAGGCTCAAACATCAACCCTAGCCACGCCAAACACGAAAACTCTACCCCTCCCGTCACCCCTCTGTTGGAACAAGACCCTCAGGTGTTCCCCAAAGAGAAAATACCAATGTTACCCCTCCAACGTGATAGCCAACGCCAATATGATCTTGTCTCTAGATCTAATCTGCAAGACGAACAAAGACATCACGTGAACCCTAATGAAGCTCCAGAGGTTCAAAAGCAAGATGATGATCTTCTAACAAAGGGTATGATTAAGGAAAACTGCAATTCATGCGACGTTCCTGCCCTTTTAATCCCAAAGGAAGAAGGAAGCCAAAGTCTGTGCATCAGCAAGAGTCCTATCAAGTACAAGTTTCCTATAACTGAACATCTAGTGGATGAGTCTTATGGTACCAACGTTCTTTCAAAGATTAATCTACAAAGCGGATACAATCAAATTCAGGTTCAAGAAGGGGACACTGCTATCAAAACTAAAGGAGATCTCTATGAATGGTTAGTCAAGCTTCTTGGTCAAACTAATGCTCCCTCAATTATTATGAGATAGATGAATCAGGTTTTGAAGCCCCTTATTAGCAAGTGTATCGTTATCTACTTCGGAGATATACTTGTGAATAACAAAAGTGAGAAAGGTCACATGTTTCTCCTCCAATATGTTTTGGAGGCCTTGGCTCACGTGAAGCTACATTATAATCCGCCAAAGAGCTTCTTCTTCATCCGCAACAAAGTCTTTCTTGGCTATGTACTTTCGACTGAAGTGACCAAGATTGATGAAGAAAAAGTCAAAGCTAGCAAGGAGTGGTCTACTCCAACTAGTAAGGAAGATGTTCGAAGCTTCCCTGGCTTGGTTTCTTTCTATGGAAGAATTATGAGGAATTTCAGCCCTATACAACGACCTATGGCCGAGTTATGGAAGTATAGAAACTTATCATGGACGCCAGCAACTCAACAAGGGTTCAACATCATCAAGGATAGACTCTGCACCGCACCAATCCCAGCCCTATCAAACATAGATAAGAAGTTTGATGTTGAGTGTGATATTTCTAGAGTTGGTATTGGAACTGTTCTACCTGTTCTGTCTCAGGAAGGCCATTCCTTAGCTTATTACAGGGCGAAGTTCGGTGACCCTAGATTCATGGAAGATAATGGAAGCCAACTTCGCTTATACAGTAAGAAGATCTTTCTCAGTCCATCGAGTTCAAAGCCAAATTCTTGGCAACTAGGAAAGAATGATGGAGATCTGCCTAGCTTTGGTCTCACTTTTGGGGACCCAAGGTTCATGGAGGATAATGGAGGTTAATCTATCGAAGGGGTCACAGTTCACGTGAAGGCACTGATTCACGTGGAGATTATTGAAGCAACCATGGTTCACGTGAAGGACCTGATGCACGTGAAGGTCACTATTGGGTCCATTGAAGTCTTTCGATTTAAACCTCCAAGTTTGAGGACAAACTTCTTTCAACGAGGGGGGGATGATGGAAATCAGCCCACGCTAAGTTCCCCAAGCCCAATCCAGGAAGCCCAATTAAAACACCAAGTTAAAGATGAGATCCTTTATGAAAAGACTCCATTCGACATAGGCCCAACAAAGAAGATTCGGTCTTTTTACATAGAGATAAGATGGGCTAAGAAGGAAGGATACAAGGTGGAGATTCAAAGGCCCAATCACTTGATGTGCCTCATATGAGAAAAGGATGTCCCAACATCCTACAGGGATCAAGGTCCATGCCAATTAAGCCCAACAGAGGCTATAGTTCACGTCCAAAGGCCCAATCACGTCAAAGTTAAAGAATCCAAGCTGAATTTTACAATCTTGATCTTTGGATGTAACTTTTATTTTATAGCTTTTTGTTTTGGTGTGATTTATTTAATTAGGAGCCTAGATTAGTCTAGAATATTCTAAGTTATATTCTAGAAGTGAGTGTGTGTGTGTTTAGGCATGTGAATTCATTAGATTAGGCGCCAAGTATTATTCTCCTAGATAAGGTTGACTTATTTTGTAACTAATCCATCTTGGATTAGTAAAGCCTAAACCTAATAGGATAGGATTGATGTAACAAACTCCCCCTAGGATAAGGAATCCTAATCCAAGGAGGAGTAGAATAGATTAGGCGTCTAGTAGTAGAATTCCTTAGCTTGCACGCCAAGTTGGAGAGTTCTAGTCCCTTTAGGACTCTAGTAGTATAAATAGATAGGTATGTAGCCTCTCAAAGGCAATCAACCTTGAATTATGAAATCAATTAAGCTTTTAGCTTTCTCTCGAGTGTTTGGATAAACCCTCACCCTTTTCTTCTATTGTATCTTGGCATGGCACCTAAGTGGTTAGGAAGAGCTTGATCCTAGGTTGCGGTCTAGATCAAGTTAGCCCTAGGTTGTCTATCTTGTGGATTCAAGTTAGAAACCTAGTTCTATCTGTTCTTACCTTTCTGTCAATACAGTTAAGGTAATTACATTGTTGTCTTTCTATCAATATAGTTAAGACAGAACAAACCCTACCCCCTTACTTTCCCCAACCAAACGTCACCTCTCCCTTTCTCATGCTCTCACAAACGGCACCTCCTCTCCTCTTTCTCTCACCATAACATCCTCCCAACAATCTCCCTCTCTCTTCTCCAACCAACTAATATTCGTCCCCTCCTCATCAAACCCTAAGCCATCCCTCTCTCTCTCTCCCCTCCTTCCAACGTAGACCCTCCTCCTCAAATCTCCATCCAAGATTCATCCTTTTCCCATTCAAGATTCAACCTTTCTTGAATCTTGAAACCACAAAAGCCCTCACGGCAAAATAGCTTCCACAAAGAACCCTTTTCACGAGAACCACCCTTCTCTTTTCCACCCTAATCTCGTGAACCACCCCCACATCCCCGTTTGGTTACACGTATTTCATGTATCATCGGAATTAAGAACCTTTCTTTATCAGGTAATATATCAAAAGTGGTATCAGAGCTCTAGGTTGTATTGAGTGCAAAACAAACATATGACCTTTCAAATCCAATCCTCAAACATTTTAATCCAAAAGCTTAACCTGCAGTACCAAACACATAACCTTCAAATCTTTAGTACCAACCTGCAACCCTAAACTCCACAAACAGCCCAAACACATTACCTTCCTTACCCAACGTCACTCTGGACGTTCCTAACCCCTACCATGGCACACGAATTGCTCTTCATGAGAAGGGTCCTCAGCAGTTCGATCATTCCTGAAGATCAACAACAACGAGAGGCTATCTTTCAGTCTCGTTGTACCATCCGAGGAAAAGTCTGCTCTTTGATCATTAATGGAGGAAGCTGCACCAACGTGGCTTCAATAACTTTGGTGGATAAACTTCAGTAGGAAACCAGTCCACATCCAAAACTCTATACCATCCAATGGATCAATCAGGGTGAAGGATTGCAAGTTACTCAACGGTGCTTGGTAAGCTTTTCCATTGGCAAAAACTATCAAGATTCTATTTGGTGTGATGTATTGCCTATGGATGATTGTCATATTCTGCTGGGAAGACCGTGGTTATTTGACAGGAGCGTGATGCATGATGGAAGAGCCAACACTTACACTTTCAGGCTCAACAACAAAAAGATAACCTTAGCTCCACTCAAAGTCTCCCAACCGTCCCTACCCAAAGAGAGTGATCCAAATCCCATCACTTCTACGACCAATGAACGCTCTGAGTTTAGTGAGCATAAGGAGATCACTCCCTTAGGCCCAAACATCAACCCTAGCCACGCCAAACATGGCAACTCTATCCCACTCGTCACCCCTCTGTTGGAACAAGACTTTCAGGTGTTCCCCGAAGAGAAAATACCAATGTTGCCCCTCTAACGTGATATCCAACGCCAATATGATCTTATCTCTAGATCTAATCTGCAAGGCGAACAAAGACATCACGTGAACCCTAGTGAAGCTCCAGAGGTTCAAAAGCAAGATGATGATCTTCTAACAAAGGGTATGATTAGGGAAAACTGCAATTCATCCGACGTTCCTGCCCTTAAGTACAAGTTTCCTAGAATTGAAGATCTAGTGGATGAGTCTTATGGTACCAACGTTCTTCCTAAGATTAATCCACAAAGTGGGTACAATCAGATTCAGATTCAAGAAGGGGACACTGCTATCAAAACTAAAGGAGATCTCTATGAATGGTTAGTCAAGCTTCTTGGTCAAACTAATGCTCCCTCAATTTTTATGAGATTGATGAATCAGGTTTTGAAGCCCCTTATTAGCAAGTGTATCGTTATCTACTTCGGAGATATTCTTGTGAATAAAAAAAGTGACAAAGGTCACATCTTTCCCCTCCAATCTGTTTTGGAGACCTTGGCTCGCGTGAAGCTACATTGTAATCTGTCAAAGAGCTTCTTCTTCATCAGCAACAAAGTCTCTCTTGGATGTGTACTTTCGACTGAAGTGACCAAGATTGATGAAGAAAAAGTCAAAGCTAGCAAGGAGTGGTCTACTCCAACTAGTAAGGAAGATATTCGAAGCTTCCCTGGCTTGGTTTCTTTCTATGGAAGAAATATGAGGAATTTCAGCCCTATACAACGACCTATGGCCGAGTTATGGAAGTATAGAAACTTATCATGGACGCCAGCAACTCAACAAGGGTTCAACATCATCAAGGATAGACTCTGCACCGCACCAATCCCAGCCCTATCAAACATAGATAAGAAGTTTGATGTTGAGTGTGATGCTTCTAGAGTTGGTATTGGAACTGTTCTACCTGTTCTGTCTCAGGAAGGCCATTCCTTAGCTTATTACAGGGCGAAGTTCGGTGACCCTAGATTCATGGAAGATAATGGAAGCCAACTCCGCTTATACAGTAAGAAGATCTCTCTCAGTCCATCGAGTTCAAAGCCAAATTCTTGGCAACTAGGAAAGAATGATGGAGATCTGCCTAGCTTTGGTCTCACTTTTGGGGACCCAAGGTTCATGGAGGTAACGGAGGTCAATCTACCGAAAGGGTCACAGTTCACGTGAAAGCACTGATTCACGTGGAGATTATTGAAGCAACCATGGTTCACGTGAAGGTCCTGATTCACGTGAAGGTCACTATTGGGTCCATTGAAGTCTTTAGACTTCAACCTCCAAGTTTGGGGACAAACTTCTTTCAACAAGGGGGGAATGATGGAAATCATCCCACGTAAGTTCCCCAAGCCCAATCCAGGAAGCCCAATTGAAACACCAAGTTAAAGATGGGATCCTTTATGAAAAGACTCCATTCTACACAAGCCAAACAAAGAAGATTCAGTCTTTTTTACATGCAGATAAGATGGGCTAAGAAGGAAGGATACAAGGTGGAGATTCAAAGGCCCATTCACATGGTGTGCCTCATATGGCAAAAGGATGTCCAAACATCCTAGAGGGATCAAGGTCCACGCCAATCAAGCCCAACAAAGGCTATAGTTCACGTCCAAAGACCCAATCACGTCCAAGTTAAAGAATCCAAGCTGAATTTTACAATCTTGATCTTTGGATGTAACTTTTATTTTATAGCTTTTTGTTTTGGTGTGATTTATTTAATTAAAAGTCTAGATTAGTCTAGAATATTCTAAGTTATATTCTAGAAGTGAGTGTGTGTGTGTTTAGGCGTGTGAATTCATTAGATTAGGCGCCAAGTATTATTCTCTTAGATAAGGTTGGCTTATTTTGTAACTAATCCATCTTGGATTAATAAAGCCTAAACCTAATAGGATAGGATTGATGTAACAAACTCCCCCTAGGATAAGGAATCCTAATCCAAGGAGGAGTAGAATAGATTAGGCGTCTAGTAGTAGAACTCCTTGGCTTGCACGCCAAGTTGGAGAGTTCTAGTCCCTTTAGGACTCTAGTAGTATAAATAGATAGGTATGTAGCCTCTCAAAGGCAATCAACCTTGAATTATGAAATCAATTAAGCTTTTAGCTTTCTCTCGAGTGTTTGTATAAACCCTCACCCCTTTTCTTCTATTGTATCTTGGCATGGCACCCAAGTGGTTAAGAAGAGCTTGATCCTAGGTTGCGGTCTAGATCAAGTTAACCCTAGGTTGTCTATCTTGTGGATTCAAGTTAGAAACCTAGTTCTATCTGTTCTTACCTTTCTGTCAATACAGTTAAGGTAATTATATTGTTTTCTTTCTATCAATATAGTTAAGACACAACAAACCCTACCCCCTTACTTTCTCCAACCAAACGTCACCTCTCCCTTTCTCATCCTCTCAAAACGCCACCTCCTCTCCTCTTTCTCTCTCCATAACAACCTCCCAAGAAACTCCCTCTCTCTTCTCCAACCAACAAATACTCTTTCCCTCCTCATCAAACCCAAAGCCAACGCTCTCTCTCTCTCCCCTCCTTCCAACGTCAACCCTCCTCCTCAAATCACCATCCAAGATTCATCATTTTCCCATTAAATATTCAACCTTTCTCGAATCTTGAAACCACAAAAGCCCTCACGGAAAAATAGCTTCCACAAAGAACCCTTTTCACGAGAACGACCTTGATCTCGTGAACCACCCCCACTTCCCTGTTTGGTTACACGTGTTTCATGTATCATCGGAATTAAGAACCTTTCTTGATCCGGTAATACATCAATGTGAGCCTCCATCTCCTTCTATGAACCTATGGTCTCCAAAGGTGAGACCTAGGTTGAGCAGTTCTCCAACATGGGCCTCCTTTGATGTATTTTGCGTCGGCCAAAATACATCACTTACACCCATTTCTACATCAACAATGTTTAGCATTGAAGCTAACAAAAGGGTAGAAGAAATTAAGAAGCTACATCAAGAAGTTCGTGAGAAAATATTGAAGTATACACAAGATGTAGCAAGTAAAGTGAATAGAACAAGGAAGAAGGTTGTATTTAAACCAGGAGATCTTGTTTGGATTCACTTGAAGAAAGAGAGATTTTCTTTAAAAAGGAAAGAGAAATTAGCACCAAGATAGTGCATACAAACTCCAACTTGGAGAAGATTATGAAGGTAGTTGTACCTTTAATGTGAGTGATCTTAAGCCATACTTTGAAGGAGGAGAAGAACTTCCTAGTTTGAGGACAAACTTTTCTCAACTAGGGGGGAATGATGTATATTTGGTCCCAAATACACATCATGGGAACCAAATACAAGCTTATATGGAAGAAGAGCTTCAATCACTCTCATCACTCTCAAATATGAATGACCTCATCAAGTACAATTTAATACTTTGCTCTATAACTCAAGATCTATAAAGCTATTGGGAAAGTCATCTTGGAGCCAAAGATAGATCATTCATCTTGAAGATTGGAGAAGAATTGAGCAAGATATCAATGTTCCTTTCTAGCTATGTACATTTTGATTCTTTATGATGTAATATTTGTAATAGGTGATGTAAGCTAGAAAACCATTGTATTCTTGATATAGTGCACGTCCAAAGGGCCTAGGAACACTATAAATAGACCCTTTGGGAGGCCTTTGTATTCATTTAATCATTCACAAAAATAATACAAAGTAAAGGCATCATGCTTTTGTGTTCTCTCTAGCTTTGCTAGAATCGTTCTTCTTGAGGGAAGAATCACCAAATCTCTTCTTCTATTCCTTGCTTGGTTAGCTTGGTTGGTGATAGGAAGAGTTGAAGATCTTCTTGAAGTGGTGTGTCTATATCTTCAAGAGTTTCTCAAGCCATATCAAATCTATCATTCGTTCATCAATTGGTACATTCCATTGAATCCTTTTGATTTCTATCTTGTTTCATTCATTCGTTTGATCCTTAAGAACTTAGAGAGGAAGATTTTTATCTTTGTTCATAAAGATCTTGATTTTCGTGTGTAATGAGATCTCTTTGATCCCATTATACATCAAAAGTTGTATGCCTTGGGTATGACTTATCAAGAGAAGGAATCTAAGTGGATAAAGAGAAGGTGAAAGCAAACCGAGAATCGCTTACGTGCATCTATTCATGAGAGTCACTTGAATGAAGCAAGGCATTTGCTTAAAGAAGATGCTTTAATAAGAAGGAATATGCTAGTTAACATGTTTGAATCAAGAGTACTTGGGTTTGAGTATATCCAAGCGTTGTATGAAGAAGATGATGATTTTAAAGAAATATATGAGGTATGTAAGAAGCATCATCAACAACTCTTTCATATTAGTCATGGATTTATTTTCAAAGGAAATCACCTATGTACTCCAAAAGGTAGTACTCGTGAAGTCTTGATCTTGAAAGTACATGGAGGATCTCTATTTGATCATTTGGGTATTAAGAAGACGTATTTCAAGATGAAAGAGTATTTTTTTTGGCCTAGTATGATCAAGGATATTGAGTATGTAATCAAACGTTGCGATGCTTGTGATCTTTCTAAAGCTCATGAAGATATCAACTTGAATCTCATGGTTGAAATGCCAAGGATTCAAAGAAGTCAAGAGGCTATAGTCGTTGATGATCATTCAAAGATGGATCGTTTCATACTATGTCATATTACTTATGATGAAGGAAAAGTACTGAAACTATACTTTGAAGTTGTGAAGTTACATGGGATTTCTACATCCATGGTGCATAATCGAGAATCAAAGTCCTATATTGTCAATGGGTTATTTTGGAAGAAGTTGATGAACTTTAGTAAAGGAGTCTATGATGACTTCAAAGCCTTTAAGAAGAGAGCTTGTAATCTCTTACGAAGAAGCAAGGCGAACAAGAGAGTTGATGCTCACAACACTTATGGAAAGGTCTCTTACAAGAAGAAAGTGAAGCTTAGAAGAGAGGGGCCATATGATCACTTACAAGTGATTTGAAGTCATATTCATGGAGAAGAAATGCCCAAAGTTTGAGGACAAACTTTTTTTCAACCGGGGGAGTATGATGTATATTTGATAGCCATATACATCAAGGTCATCAAGGAAACATCAAAAGCCTAATCATGGGAAGTTACTTGTTGCTTACTTAAGCTTACTTAAGCTTACATGGAGAAATAGTAAGTCATTCTTACATATGAAGGACATCACGTACACGGTGGAATACTTTGTCCCGTATTTCAGGTTTCATAAGTCAATTGGAGATGACATCTAAAGACCGAATGAAGAGTAAGGAATAAGCTTTCTAATGGTTCAAGAATCTTGAAGATTGGATCGCAATTGAAGGAATTATCATTGTTTATTTCTAGCCATGTACATATGAGTCTTTTATGATGTCATATTTGTATTGAATGATGTAAGCTAGGAATCATTGTATTCTTGATAGGAGTCACGCCTAAGGATCCTAGACTACTATAAATAGACCCCTTTGGGTGCCTCTTGTAATTAATTCATATCATAAATCAATATCAAATACAAGTCTAAACACATTGTTGTTTTCTCTCTAGTTTTCATGCTAGAATTGTGTCTTCTTGAGTGATGTATAATGAGACCAAGATAGATCACATTACACAACAATATAAGGATCTTTTAACTAAGTTCTTGTGGATTGATTCTTAGATGAATGAATGGCCGTTTTGAACGTGTATGTTGACGAATGTTTGATGAATATGGACGAATGGAATAAGGGTGGAAGCATAAGATTGTTATTGATCTTAAGCTTGAAACGAATATGGATGAATTTACAACAAAAAGAATCAAACGATTACAATTGGAAACTCACCAAATTGAATGATAAACGAACGAATGATAATGGTGATGGCTTCTCCCTTGAAGATACAGCCACACCACTTTAAAAAATCTTCCAACTCTTCCTATCACCAACTAAGATAGCCAATCGTAGTATAGAAGAAGAGATTCCACTTTCCTCAAGAAGACACAATTCTAGCATGAAAACTAGAGAGAAAACAACAATATGTTTAGACTTATATTTGATATTGATTATGAGATGAATTGATTACAAGAGGCACCCAAAGGGGTCTATTTATAGTAGTGTAGGACCCTTAGGCGTGACTCCTATCAAGAATACAATGATTCCTAGCTTACATCATTCAATACAAATATGACATCATAAAAGACTCATATGTACATGACTAGAAAGAAACAATGATAATTCCTTCAATTGTGATCCAATCTTCAAGATTCTTGAACCGTTAGAAAGCTTATTCCTTGCTCTTCATTCGGTCTTTAGATGTCATCTCCAATTGACTTATGAAACCTGAAATACGGGACAAAGTATTCCATCATGTACGTGATGTCCTTCATATGTAAGAATGACTTACTCTTTCTCCATGTAAGCTTAAGTAAGCTTAAGTAAGCAACAAGTAACTTCCCATGATTAGGCATTTGATGTCTTCCTTGATGACCTTGATGTATATGGCTATCAAATATACATCATTGAGGGAAGTCACGTAGAATCTCTTCTTCTATACTAAGATTGGCTATCTTAGTTGGTGATAGGAAGAGTTGGAAGATTCTTTGAAGTGGTGTGACTGTATCTTCAAGGGAGAAGCCATCGCCATTATCATTTGTTCGTTTATCATTCAATTTGTTCCAATTGTAATCGTTTGATTCTTTTTGTTGTAAATTCATCCATATTCGTTTCAAGCTTAAGATCAACCACAATCTTATGCTTCCACCCTTATTCCATTCGTCAATATTCATCAAACATTCATCCATATACACGTTCAAAACGGTCGTTCATTCATCTAAGAATCAATCTACCAGAACTTAGTTAAAAGATCCTTATATTGTTGTGTAATGTGATCTTTCTTGGTCTCATTATACATCAGTGAGCTACTTGGCATCCACGACATCCCAAAGGTCAATTCAAGAAGTGGGTCCTGCCAGGCTCAAGTTCAAGAAGGGGACACTGTTGTCAAAACCAAAGGAGGTCTCTATGAATGGTTAGTCACACTTTGTTGTCTAACTAATGCTCTCATTATTGTTTTGAGACTAATGAATTAGGTTTTGAAGCCCCTTATTAGCAAGTGTATTGTTATCTACTTTGATGATTTACTTGTGAATAGCAAGAGTGAGAAAGGTCACAACTTTCACGTCCAATCTGCTTTGGAGACCTTAGCTCACATGAAGCTGCATGGTAATCTGTCCAAGTGTTACTTCTTCATCAACAACATAGTCTCTCTTGGCTATGCTCTGTCGACTGAGGTGATTATGGTTGGTGAAGAAGAGATCAAAGCTATCAAGGAGTGCTCTACTCCAACTAGTATTCAAACTGTTCGAAGCTTCCACGGTTTACCCTCTTTCTATAGGAGGTTTGTGAAGAATTTCTTTTAGAACTCCTCAAGAACGTTGATAAACTCAGGCTCAAGGACCTTGGCACTGAATCAGTTTTGAATGAAAGCCAAAATTCGAATAGCAAGAAAAGATATGATGCGCATGGAAAGATTCACATCTTATTCTATGATTGTAGAATCCTCCACTGTGCAAAGGACATTGGCCTATGCAGGATCAAGGAAGTTTGCCTTACCAGCAGCAAGGACATTCAGCAAAGACAGGAAGGACGAATATCACCAACAGCAAGGAATACGTTCTGATGTAAAAGACTAAAAGGAGCAAAAAACAAACAGGGAAGTTATAAGGAATATATTCTGGAAAGATTTGGATTTTATTCCTTTCCTGATTAGATTAATTAATTGTTATCTTCTTATTTCAGGAAAGAACAAATCAACAGCCTTGGAGAGAGATATGATTTCCAGAATCAAACATCAATATGGAAACTGCCATCTAAGGAAGTTATCAAGGATGGAAGGAAGAAAAACATCTGATTTGGACGATTCTTCAACGGCTCCTTGCGACCAAACAACAACATAAATAGAAGACTTGGAAGATGAAAGAGATCAACGATTCCATGGAAGAAATCGGGTGTTCAAAACAAGAAGAGTGTTCTTTGTTTTGATTGAGTTTTCTTTTGAGTGAGAAAACCGAGAATTGGTGATTGTGAGAAGTTGAGTGTAATCAATCCTTAACGGATTTAGGGTTGATTGATGCTTGTTGTTCGGTTGTGGTAATTTGGGGTTTAAAAGTAAGGTTGTCGTATCCACAGGGATGGTGTGTTAGGTTATCAGGAAATTGGTTTGGAAGGGTTTTCAATATGCAGGAAGCAGTAAATAATTAAACTAACTAAACTAATCAAGATTGAAAGCAATAAAAACTGAGGAAAACAAGAACTTAAAGATGAACTAAACCTAATTTAACAAGAAAGTAAATTTCTAACTAAGAAAGCTATTTAAAATAATTGAGAACAATGAATGTAAATACTAAACTAATTACTGAAATTAAAGGAGCGAAATTATACCTAAGATGCATTGTTCTAACCTTGAATCTTGAAATCTTAAATCTTGAATCTTGAAATCTTGAATCTTTCTCCCAAACAAACAAGAAAGGCGTGATTTGGATTACTAAGACTGCTCGAATCCTCACCTGAAGGGAGAATTCGAGGAACCTTAATCCTCCCCTTCACTAAAAATTGGATTTTTGTGGAACTAATACTAATGAAATTGATAGACAAGAACTGAAAGAAAACAAGAACTTGAAGAAAAGAATTGCATTGATCTTGGAAGAATTGAATTACAATCGAAAGTTTAAAGAATACTTAAAGAAAACAAAGAACTAAGCCATGGAATTAACCTAAGGAAAAGCTAGAAATAAAACTAAGCAAGACTAAGAAAAGATGCTAAAAACTTAGATATTCTCCCTCATATACACGGAGGCTATTTATAATGAGAGTAAAAAAAACTAACAAGGAAAGCGAAACCCTAGCGGCGCCAAAAATAAGCGGCGCATCAATAAATATCAGACGCTGGCCGGGCCAGATATTTTCTTTCCGGATGCACTTTCTGACTTGGGCGCTGGTGGTGGGCCTTGGAGACGCTGGTGGGGGGTGAAGGCTTACTACCCCTAGTGGGGGGTGATTACCCCCTGGTGGGGGGTCTTCAAACTTAGTAGCGCTGGTGGGGGGTGAAGTAGTGCAATTAGGGGGTGAAGACTTAGTACCCCCTGGTGGGGAGTGATTACCCCCTGATGGGGGGTGTTTATGTGCTGCCTCCATTTCTTTTTCCTTACTTCAATTCCAATTCTCCAACTCTCTTGTTCAATTTCTTCTCTTTTTCCTCATTTTCTTCATTTTTCTATGAATTTTCACGAAAATCTGTAAATCATGCTAATTTTCCAACCAAGTGAAGAAATTACCAGCAAAAATACTTAATTTACGGTCTTAATTCGGCTCAAAGTGAGACCGAACAACACTCCCACACAAAGATTTGCTCGCCCCGAGCAAACTAAAACAAAGAAAGTAAATAAACTAAACTATCCTAACTCACTTTGGTAGGAATCACGGTTGCATTTAGCGTATGCAACAAGCCCTTTAAACCCCTTGGCAGCCCAAGTGGACGAGGAAGGGCTCGTGAGGGTTTATAGCAACTATACCCACAAAAGCCGACAAAAAAAGTAGATTCAAATTAAAAAAGAAAAGACTCAAGAAAGAAACAGGAAAAAGAAGAAATAAAAGAGATAAAAGGGTTACAAATACAACGAATCACCCCCTCAGGCTAACCAATCAAACACATCAATCCATCAAGCAAATACCAAGATCAATATGGAAGAGAACAAAATCAGTGTAAAATAGATAGAATGAAGTTTTCGAAATTAAGTAGAGAGAACAAGTACTTTAGATGCGAAAAACCGCCAACAAACTTAAGATGAATGCAAATATGCGCGGTTGGTTATGGACGTAGGCCAGTCAAAAGAGCAATCACTTTAGAATAAAAATTAAACGCTCAAGCACTCAAATTTGAATGTGCATGTGGGTTTTTTCTCATACTCAGACCAAAAGGAACATCCTACCATAGGCTTGGTAAGAATCTCACTCTCCACTGCTAGTATGCAAATACACAAATGACAATCAAGAGGACTTTTACGGTTGTAACGAGGCTTAGATTAGGGGAAAGGAGTTGTAATATTTGGGTATAAGGAGTTAAAGAGCCACGCTTGGATTGATTTTAACAAATATATTACTCTCAACTCACCTTCTTGCTTAATTTAAGCAAGGAACTCAATTCTCCCTCATTGATATCAAACACCTCATGAAATTTTCAGTCGGGTCAAAAGCTTTCAGAACTTTCAATTGAGTCTCCCTTAATCACCCTTTTTTTTTTGAATTCCTTTTTTTTCCATTTTTTTTCTACTTCTATTTCTGGTTGGTGATCAAGGGAGAAGAAACACGAATATATAAACTTAGCTTCGACCTCAATATATCAAAAGAACAACATAACCACTTTTCTAACTCATAATAATTGGGATATGTAATGTGTCCCAATTCAATTAAAATCAAAACTACACCCCCAGTATCTCAATTCCATTCACAGCAACACCGAACCAATTTTCGTTCCCGAAATAATGAATTCTCACACATCCAAGCAAGGCAAAGAGTAGGAATTAATAAAGGTCATGAGTTGTATTGTCAGGGTTTCATCACAAAAAAAAAGGTAATCAAAGGCTAGGCGGGGCTAAAGAACGGTAATAATATTGTTAGGGAGGCTGATTGGCTATGTAATTTAATTAATAAAGAAAAGAATGCCTCAATCATATTGTCACAATATGTAATGCAAAGATGCAGTTTCAAAAAAGATGCAAAACAAGTTCTAGAGGTGCAACTAGTGGTGGAGTCACTCAGGAAATAAAAGAATTGATAAAAATGATCAATCCATAATTTTAGGCTATGTGGACTCACGGGATAAGGCTCAATCAACTAAACCTAGCCCAAAGATTTGTGGCACACATACTTACACTTACTAAGTTAGTCAAAGTAGTTAAACACAACTTTCATAACTTGACTCAAAATCAGAAGATTTGCAAATTCAGTTTCAAAAACTTTTAGGTTCTCAACCAAACTTTTCAAGGTAAAGCAAGACAAACTGAAAGTCTAATTGGTTTACAAATCATCACTGAAAGTGTTCCGGACAGACCAAACCTAAAATTTTAAAAATTTTGCCAAAAACTAGTAAGACACTTGTGCCACCCCACTCCCACACAAAAACTCTACAATGTCCTCATTGTGAAGAAGGCGACACCACACAAAAAGAAAGAAAAAAAAACAAACAAACAAACAAAAGAAAAGGAAAAAAACTCAAGCCAGCATTCATGCCTCCCCCACTCCCACACAAAAAGGCTAACAATGTCCTCATTGTAATCAGAAATAGAGATAGGCAAGCACACGAAAGGAAAGAAAAAGAAACACACCAAAAGAAAATATAAAGAAAAGAGGGAAAAGAAAGTCAACTCTTTAACTGTAATAAGTAGACAAAGAAAGATATTACCTTGATGGTTTCTTGCTAAAAGTTTCAATCTTTATCTCTTGACAAGGCAAAGTTGGGAGAAGCACTCAAGAAAAATCAAGAAAAGAAGGGTTAGATATACAATATATACAAGAATCTCAACTTACCTTCCTTCAAACACTAGGTGGGTCGTGGAATGTGACACATTCCACGTCAGCAGTATCAGGAAACTCTAAGAAGGGCTTCAACCTGTGCCCATTCACTTTCCACACAGAATTGTTAGATGGGTCCTTGATCTCAACCACTCCTAAAGGGTATACCTGAGTCACAATAAAGAGTCCAGTCCACCTAGATCTCAACTTTCCAGCAAACAAGTGTAATCGGGAATCATAAAGGAGTACCTTTTGTCCCGGGAAGAAAGTCTTTCTATGAATGATCTTATCGTGTAAGATTTTAGACCTCTCCTTACTTAATCGCCCATTTTCATAGGCTTCTCTCCTTAAGTCCTCAAGCTCACAAAGTGTAAGTCTCCTCACCTCACTAGCTGCTGACAAATCAAGGTTAAGGGTTTTTAAAGCCCACCAGGCTCTATGTTCAAGTTCAACTTCAACTGGTAAGTGACAGGGCTTCCCAAAAACAGCTCTATAGGGTGACATCCCAATGGGGGTTTTATAAGCCGTTCGGTAGGCCCACAAGGCATCAATCAACTTAACAGACCAGTCCTTCCTATTCCTAGACACAGTTTTCTCTAAGATCTGTTTAATTTTCCTATTGGAAACTTATGCTTGACCATTAGACTGTGGATGGTAAGCAGTGATGAGCCTATGCTGCACTGAGTACCTCTTCAGTAAGGCCTCAAAGGATCTATTGTTGATGTGGGTTCCCTGATCACTAATAATGGCTCTAGGCATTCCAAATCTAGAAAAAATGTATTCCCTAAGGAACTTAGTCACTACCTGAGCATCATTTTTCCTAGTAGGGATAGCCTCTACCCACTTAGACACATAATCAACAGCAAGGAGAATATATTCATTCCCAAAAGAGTTAGGGAATGGTCCCATAAAATTAATACCCCATACATCAAACACATCAACAAAAATCTCAGGTTGTAAGGGCATCATATCTCTCCTAGTAATCTTTCCCAAACTTTGGCACCTAAGGCACCTTTGGGCATAGTCATGAGCATCTCTAAAGATAATGGGCCAGTAAAACCCACTCTGTAAGACCTTGTAAGTTGTTTTCTTTCCACTATAATGTCCCCCACAAGGTTGGTCATGGCAAAAAGATAGGACATCCATAATGGATTCATCAGGAACACATCTCCTAAGTATCTGGTAAGGGAAATATTTAAACAAATAAGGATCATCCCATACAAAATTCTTCACAATGTAAAGAAACCTGTCCCTGTCATGCTTATTCCAATCACTAGGCATCTCTCCAGTTACCTTAAAGTTCACAATATCAGCAAACCAAGGTTCCACTCCCACACTAAAGAGTTGCTCATCAGGAAATTGGGCAGCAATAGGGGTGGTTTTCACAATATCAGGCACAATCCTAGAAAGGTGGTCAGCTACAGGATTCTCAGCTCCTTTCATGTCCCTAATCTCACAGTCAAACTCTTGCAACAACAAGACCCACCTAACTAGCCTAGGTTTGGAATCTTTCTTTTCCATCAGATACCTAATAGCTGAATGATCAGTATAAACTATGACTTTAGCACCAAGCAAGTAAGGTCTGAATTTCTCAAAGGCATACACAACAGCTAGAAATTCTTTTTCAATCACAGTGTAATTTAATTGAGCATCATTCAAGGTGTGGCTAGCATAATGAATAACTACAGGTTTCTTATCAATTCTCTGTCCTAGCACAACACCTACAGCATAATAAGATGCATCACACATAATCTCAAAAGGTTCTCCCCAAATGGGAGGTCTGAGAACAGGAGGGGAAATAAGGGCATCTTTAAGTTGATTAAAGGCCCTCATACAATCATCAGAAAAGGGAAAAGGTACCTCCTTAGCTAACAATAAAGATAAGGGCTTAGCAATTTTACTGAAGTCTTTTATGAATCGCCGGTAAAAACCGGCGTGTCCTAAGAATGAACGGACTTCCTTAACAGAGGTTGGAGGGGATAAATTCTTAACTAAGTCAATTTTAGCCTTATCTACTTCAATCCCATCCTTAGAAATCACATGCCCCCAAGACAATCCCCTTTTTAACCATAAAGTGACACTTTTCCCTATTCAGTGTCAAATTCTTTTCCCGACATCGACTCAGCACACGATTCAGGTTAGCTAGGAAAGCATCAAAAGAGTTACCAAACACAGAAAAATCATCCATAAAAATTTCCACACATTCCTCCACTAAGTCAGAAAATATCGAGATCATGCACCTTTGGAAGGTTGCAGGGGCATTACACAAGCGAAAAGGAATCCTTCGAAAAGCAAAGGTGCCAAAAGGACAAGTGAATGTGGTCTTTTCCTGGTCACGGGGGCAATAGAAACTTGGGTATAACCAGAATAACCATCTAAAAAACAGTAATACTCATGCCCTGCAAGTTTTTTGAAGCATTTGATCCATGAAAGGGAGGGGAAAGTGGTCCTTCCTAGTGGCTTTGTTCAGTTTTCTATAATCAATGCAGACTCGCCAACCAGAAGGGACATGAGTAGGAACTAACTCTCCCTCTTCATTCTCAACTATAGTTAAACCAGCCTTCTTAGGGACTACATGGATTGGACTTACCCACATACTATCAGAGATTGGGTAAATGATATCATGATCTAACCACTTAAGGATTTCTTTCTTGACTACATCTTTCATCTGTGGGTTAAGTCTCCTAAGGGGATCTCTGTGGGTAGCATTCTCATCTTCTAGGAAGATTCGATGCTGAACAATGGAAGGGCTAATCCCCTTAATGTCACCTAATGTCCACCCTAGGGCTCCCTTGTTCTGTCTAAGAATCTCAATTACTTGGTTTTCCTGGTCCTTACCTAAGTCAGAAGCAATGATTACTGAGTAGGTCTCACTAGAGCCAAGAAAAGCATATTTCAGCTCAGAAGGAAGGGGTTTCATCTCAAGTGTGGTGGATGAAGGTTGTTCGGGCTCAACTATCTCAGGTTTGGTTTGAGATGCAAATAAAGATTCATATAGCACATCGCCATCAAACACATCAGAATCACACAAAGAATTCAAATCATCAGGATTAATTCCTAGTGCAATCAACTCATCAGCAAAAGATACATCAGCACAGTCAGGTTGCTCATTATCAACAAAATCACTTACCCAATTAAGGGTACTCTGCTCATGCTCAACAAAACCTAAGGGTGACTTTTGCAGGTTAAAAATATTCAATTCCATAGTTAAATTCCCAAAGGTCAGTTTCATTCTACCATCCTTACAGTTAATCCAGGCATTAGAAGTAGCAAGGAAAGGGCGGCCTAGAATAACAGGAATTTCATCTCTAGTACTCTGAACTCTAGCTGTTTCTAGTACTAAAAGTCAACAGGAAACACAAATTCCCCAACCTTAATCAGAACATCTTCCACTACCCCCTTAGGTACTCTAGTGGACCTGTCAGCCAATTGTAATACCATCCTAGTATGCTTTAGTTCACCTAATCCCAGCATCTCATACACATGTAAAGGCAACAGATTCACACTGGCTCCTAGGTCAAGCAATGCCCTTTCTATCAAACTATCACCTATGGTAATAGAGATAGTGGGGCATCCAGGGTCTTTGTACTTAATAGGCATTTGGTTCGATAGAATAGAACTCACATTCGTGGCTAGGAAAGCCTTCTTGGGCACCTGGGTGGCCCTCTTGGTAGTAGAAAGCTCCTTAAGGAAGCGGGCATATGGAGGGATCTGCTGAATAGCATCCAAAAGAGGGATGTTCACCTTAACTTGAGAAAAAGTCTCCCTAATTTTGTCTAGAAATTTTTGGTCCTTACTCCCCTTTAACCTCTGTGGATAAGGTGGGGGGGTGTTTGTAGGCCCCTTGAGATGGTGGACTAGTCAAAGGGTTGGTTTTAGACACGGTTTTGGTGTGAGGAGGCTCAACTGTAGCAGTTGGCCTCGCTCCATCTAACTCATCATCAACAGGCTCATCAACATATTCATCAGTCACAGTCTTTTCATTACACACATCAGAAGATTTTAGTTGCACTTTATTATCTATCTCTTTCCCAGAACGAAGAGTAATAACAACATTCAGACATCTAACCTAACTAGGGTCAATAGATGATGAACCTGAAGCTTGCCTATTAGGGTTTGCCTCAGGCTGCGCAGGAAAAGATCCTTTATCTCTATTAGTTAGCATCATTTGAGTGAATTGATCATTCATTTGTTTTAACACTTTCTCAATATCACTCTTCATGGATTCCTTAACTTCTCTCAGGCCATTCTTTAATTCCCTAATTTCTCTCTCATTCCTATCCTCATTAGTGTACCCTGGTGGAGGTCGGGTTTGGGCAATCTGGGGTTGGATAGGTGGCCCTCTAGGAGCTTGATAAGCTGCCTGGGGTGGTGGTCGATTCTGAGGGGGAGGATTTCCTTGGAAACCCCCTCCCTGACTAGGTGGTCTCAACACATTCTGATTCTCGGGGCCATAAGAGAGTAAGGGGTGCTTGCGCATCCCCTGATGCTGGTAGGGTTGGTACTGGTCAGGCCTATAGTTATGATGCATAGCATTCACATTTTCAGTACTGGCAGCCAATTGTTGAATATAAATAGGACAGGTAGAATAAACATGGTCAACACCTTGGCATACGGCACATGACACAGATGGTGGGGGCACAAAAGTAGTAGTCTGGTCATAAGAGTTAATCTGAGCACAGGTTTTACGTTGTGAAACAGCTAATTGTTGTTGAGCTAAGGTTTTAATCATATTTTCAAGAGAAGCAAACCTTGCCTCACAACTTGTACTCTCACTCACAGCGTGTACACCCCCTAGCATTAGACAATTGAGCACCTAAGGACTCATCTCTAGTGGTTCCCCATTGCATTGTCCTTTCGGACATGCTCTCTAAGAACTCACAGGCCTCATCAGTAGTTTTGTCCATGAAACCCCCCTGACATATTGACTCTAGAGTGACTCTGGTGTCATGGTCAACACCCTCGTACACAATTTGACACAGTCGTACCAAGTCAAGACCATGATGAGGGAATTGGGACAGCAAGTTTTTGAAACGTTCAAAAGCTTTCCAGTAAGGCTCTCCTACGTCCTGTCTAAATTTTAAAATCGAATTCCTCAGTTGAGTAGCTAAGGAGGTTGGAAAAAACCTTTTCATGAAAACTTTTAGAAAACTGTCCCAAGAATTAATGGACTGAGGTTTGATGTTGTACATCCACCGCTTAGCGGTGTCCCTCATAGCGAAAGGTAAGTACTTTAAAAGCACATAGTCTAATGGGACTCCTGGTGGAGTTATCATGCTAATATATTCTTTGTACTCTGCAGTCCATATCAGTGCTAACCCAGTTCCCGTGAACAGTGGTAGGTTCTGGGTGTAGTGCTGCCTAGGGTCAAAGGTCACTCCTGTAGGCAGGTTGGGAAGTACAAAACATGATGGTGGTGGGTCATAAGATAGGCATAACTGGTTATAAAGGGTTGCCCTAGGTGGAGGTGGTTGTGCTTCTCCAGACATCTTTGGTGATTCTACCGAGGGTTCCTCCTTCCTAACCAATCTTTGACTACCAGGACTACGAACCCAAACCTCAAGTTGATGTACTTTCCATTTTTTCCTTGAAGTCTCAATTTTTTTATTTTTTTCAGTTTTATAGATTTTGTTTTTAGGTTTTTGTTTTTGAACTAATTTAAGAAAGCAGTTAAACTATTCACAAACAAACCAATAACCTAATCTACCAAATAACGCCATCCCCGGCAACGGCGACATTGTTCGGTTGTGGTAATTTGGGGTTTAAAAGTAAGGTTGTCGTATCCACAGGGATGGTGTGTTAGGTTATCAGGAAATTGGTTTGGAAGGGTTTCCAATATGCAGGAAGCAGTAAATAATTAAACTAACTAAACTAATCAAGATTGAAAGCAATAAAAACTGAGAAAAACAAGAACTGAAAGATGAACTAAACCTAATTTATCAAGAAAGTAAATTTCTAACTAAGAAAGCTATTTAAAATAATTAAGAACGATGAATGTAAATACTAAACTAATTACTGAAATTAAAGGAACAAAATTATACCTAAGATGCATTGTTCTAACCTTGAATCTTGAAATCTTAAATCTTGAATCTTGAAATCTTGAATCTTTCTCCCGAACAAACAAGAAAGGTGTGATTTGGATTACTAAGACTGCTCGAATCCTCACCTGAAGGGAGAATTCGAGAAACCTTAATCCTCCTCTTCACTAAAAATTGGATTTTTGTGGAACTAATACTAATGAAATTGAAAGACAAGAACCGAATGAAAACAAGAACTTGAAGAAAAGAATTGCATTGATCTTGGAAGAATTGAATTACAATCGAAAGTTTAAAGAATACTTTAAGAAAACTAAGAACTAAGCCATGGAATTAAACCTAAGGAAAAGCTAGAAATAAAACTAAGCAAGACTAAGAAAAGATGCTAAAAACTAAGATATTCTCCCTCATATACACGGAGGCTATTTATAATGAGAGTAAAAAAACGAACAAGGAAAGCGAAACCCTAGCGGCGCCAAAAATAAGCGGCGCATCAATAAATATCATACGCTGGTCGGGCCTGATATTTTCTTTCCGGATGCACTTTCTGACTTGGGCGCTGGTAGTGGGCCTTGGAGACGCTGGTGGGGGGTGAAGGCTTACTACCCCTAGTGGGGGGTGATTACCCCGTGGTGGGGGGTCTTCAAACTTAGTAGCGCTGGTGGGGGGTGAAGTAGTGCGATTAGGGGGTGAAGACTTAGTACCCCCTGGTGTGGGGTGATTACCCCCTGATGGGGGGTGTTTATGTGTTGCCTCCATTTCTTTTTCCTTACTTCAATTCCAATTCTCCAATTCTCTTGTTCAATTTCTTCTCCTTTTCCTCATTTTCTTCATTTTTCTATGAATTTCCACGAAAATCTGTAAATCATGCTAATTTTCCAACCAAGTGAAGAAATTACCAGCAAAAATACTTAATTTATGGTCTTAATGCGGCTCAAAGTGAGACCGAACACTTGTGTAATCGATTCCTAGACGGACTTAGGATCGATTGAGATTAAACACCAAAGGTTGAATTTGGTGTGTGTTGTTATTCATAAAACAAGAAGCGTCCTCTGCAAGGCGCTCAGTTCTGTATAGAACCTAAGGACATTTATCTCAGGTTGTATTACTTCATTCTGTTTCAATATAATAAAGGAAGTTGTTCAGTATACGCTTATTGTCCTTTATCTTATTCCTGCCTTATATTGAATCTTAATCTAGCTAGATTAAGAACCTAACGTCCTTACGAGTGATTATTTGTGCAGAAATTTTCATAACCCTATTCACCCCTCCCCCCCTCTAGGGTTCTTTCAATTGGTATCAGAGCCTGGTCCACTGAAGATTCGGAGACTAACCACTCAATGGTAAAGATCATGGCTGGGATCGAAGATGGTGATATAGGGCAAGGACGTTGCTTAAACAGTCCTCTTTTATTCAGAGGATCAAACTTTGCACACTGGAAGAAGCGTATGAGGACATTCATCATGGATCAAGACTATGACCTTTTGGAAAAAAATTGAGAATGGAGACTTTGTCCCCATGATCACTGTTAGAGAAATTACGAAACCCAAAGATAGATCCAAGTATTCTGCCAAAGAAGCAGAAAAGGCTTATAAAAATGTTAAAGCATTACATATCCTTTACTGTGGACTTGATTCTAATGAGTTTGAATTTATCTCTGGTTGTGATACAGCTAAACAGGTGTGGGATACCTTAGTGACCACATATGAAGGAACGAGCCAAGATCAAAGAATAAGGCGTGACAATTATGTCAAACACTATGAATCCTTGAAAAAGAAGAATGGAGAATCCGTCAAGGACATGTACAAACGATTCACTGTCATAGTCAATAATATCAAGTCCTTGGGGAAAAACCTACTCCAATGAAGAAAAAGTTCACAAGGTCTTCAGATGTCTTCCAAGAAAGAAATGGGAATCAAAGGTCACTGTAATAGAGGAAGTTCACGATATGGAAACTCTCCAATTAGATGACCTCATTGGAAAACTTCTTCCTCACGAATTACATCTCCAGGAAAAGCAAAATGAAAAAGAAGAAGTAGCCCGTAAGGACATCTATGATCCTAACGACAGTGACAAGGACTAGATCTTGGCCTTGATGGCCAAGGAATTCAAGCAACTGTGCAAGAAAAGTCATACCTCCAGAGGACCTTCATCCAAACATATCAACCAAAGAGGTAGACTCATCAAATAATAGAACTAACTCACTCTCTTTTTTTTTTTTTTTGTGGTAACCCAGATCACTTGATCAAGGATTGTCCCTACCACAGAAAGAACAAAGAAAAGAGAAATCACACGGCCTTGATGGCCACTTGGAGTGATGATGAGGAAACTACTAGTCATTACATCATGAGAAAAAACACCAACGACACAGAGGAAGTTGGTGCAACCAATGATGACTATACGGACAGTGACAAGGATGAATCATGGGAGGTAATATTTGATGATCTCCTCACTTATCCTAAAAAGTACTTGGGAGAATGCCTTTTAAAGTTTGCAGGACGGGAGACCAAGCATTTAAATGAGATTAGGTCACTCAAAGAAACCAACAAAGGCATGAAAGAGTCCAATGAGAAATTGGAGAAATTATGTGAAGGGCTTACCTCCAGGGTCGACATTCTCAAAGTTGAAATACTAGAACTCAAGGCCAACCTTAATGATTGTCACAAGTCTTTGGCTAAGGCAACCAAGCAACAAGAAAACCTTGGAAAGTGGCATAACAGTTCATCCCCTGTTAAGGAGGGAAACTGTCGTCAAGGACATTCTGTCTCGCAAGGACCAGCCATTAGAACCAGGCACCAAGGACGACACAAGGACCTTAATGAGCAGTACCAAGGCCACAAATTTCACTCATGGCACCAAGAACGACACAATTATCTTGGGACAAGATATCAAGGTCAATCATCTCTTCCCAAAAGCAAATATGGTAAATCTCACTACTTCAACCATTATCGTTCTAAAATTGTACAAGTTTAGGTTCCAAAAGGAACAAGGCCTCCTAACATGGTTGTTACTAGTAGTCAAAAAACCTAAATTTAATGTCAATTATGGTTTGAGGAAGGGTGTCTAAAGTTTTGTAGGTATATTTAGCATCCAGGAGAGTGGATACTTAAGGGAGCTTGGAGCACTCAAAGACATTACTTACATCCGCAATAAGAACCCCTCAAGGACCTTGTCAGACCTATGATCAAGGAACTTGACAAATGGATCTACTCAAAGAGTAGTGTTATTTTTATGGCACATATTGAGGGGGAGCACCCTCTCTTAGGACTAACAAGTTTATCGAGTCTTGCAGGTTATTGGAAATGGTTACAATATTAAGGGGGAGCTCTCTATAGACTTTTTGATAAAAGCCAAAAAGGGGGAGAAGTGCTACAAATGAATTTTTCCTTTCATCAAAAAGGGTGAGATTGTTAGAACCCCTCAAGGACATTGATAAACTCAGGCTCAAGGCCCTTGGCACTGAATGAGTTTTGAATGAAAGCCAAAATTCGAATAGCTAGAAAAGATATGATGTGCATGGAAAGATTCACATCTTATTCTATGATTGTAGAATTCTCCTCTGTGCAAAGGACATTGGCCTATGCAGGATCAAGGAAGTTTTCCTTACCAGCAGCAAGGACATTCAGCAAAGACAGGAAGGACGAATATCACCAACAGCAAGGAATACGTTCTGATGTAAAAGACTAAAAGGAGCAAAAAACAAACAGGGAAGTTATAAGGAATATATTCTGGAAAGATTTGGATTTTATTACTTTTCTTATTAGATTAACTAATTGTTATCTTCTTATTTCAGGAAAGAACAAATCAACAGCCTTGGAGAGAGATATGATTTCCAGAATCAAACATCAATATGGAAACTGCCATCTAAGTAAGTTATCAAGGATGGAAGGAAGAAAAGCATCTGATTTGGACGATTCTTCAACGGCTCCTTGCGACCAAACAACAACATAAATAGAAGACTTGGAAGATGAAAGAGATCAACGAATCCATGGAAAAAATCGGGTGTTCAAAACAAAAAGAGTGTTCTTCGTTTTGATTGAGTTTTCTTTTGAGTGAGAAAACCGAGAATTGGTGATTGTGAGAAGTTGAGTGTAATCAATCCTTAACGGATTTAGGGTTGATTGATGCTTATGTAATCGATTCCTAGACGGACTTAGGATCGATTGAGATTAAACACCAAAGGTTGAATTTGGTGTGTGTTGTTATTTATAAAATAAGAAGCGTCCTCTGCAAGGCGCTCAGTTCTGTGTACAACCTAAGGACATTTATCTCAGGTTGTATTACTTCATTCTGTTTCAATATAATAAAGGAAGTTGTTCAGTATACGCTTATTGTCCTTTGTCTTATTCCTGTCTTATATTGAATCTTAATCTAGCTAGATTAAGAACCTAACGTCCTTACGAGTGATTATTTGTGCAGAAATTTTCATAACCCTATTCACCCCCCCCCCCCTCTAGGGTTCTTTCAATTTCAATACTAATTTATCTCCTATGACTGAGCTATGGAAATCCAAGGAGTTCTCATGGAGCCCCGCTACCCATCAAGCGTTCAAAGTCATCAAGGATAAACTCTGCACCACACCGATCCTAACCTTACCAAACTTTGATAAGAGGGTTGAGTGTGATGCTTCTGGAGTTGATGTTGGAGTAGTTCAACTTGTTCTATCTCAAGAGGGCCACCCCAAAATTCATTACATGAAGAAGTTTGGTGATCCTAGATTCATAGAAGATAATGGAGGCCACCGCTCAACCAACAGAAAGGTCTCATTCCTCCCATCAAGTTTGAGGACAAACTTTTTCCAACAAGGGGGGAATGATGTATTCTGGCCCATGCCAAATACATCAAAGGAGGCTCATCTTCTTTCAAGTCACACCTCCAGAGTAGGTGTTCGAACTCCTTAGTATACTCTTCAACAGATTTAGATCCTTGGGACAGTTTTTGCAGTTTGAAATAATTGTCCTTGAAATAACTCACGGGAAGAAACTTGGAGTTGAGTTTCTTCTTCATCTTTTCCCAAGTACGGATCTTTCCTTTCCCGGCATGTTGGCGCTTCTTCTGTAGGTTAGTCCACCAAATACTAGCATGCTTCCGCAGTTTAAGAGCAATGTATTTCACTTTCTTATCATCAGCAATATCTTTCAAATCAAAGACTCATTCGACAGTTTGAATCCAATCAAGAAAGATTTCAGGATCAAGATTACCGTCGAATTCAGGAATGTCGACCTTAAAGTCGAGCCTTTCTTCTCTTGGTGCACGCTTAGATTGACGTGATCTCCGGGTTGAGCTAGCAGAGTGCTCAGTTTCGCAAGGACTGTTGGGGACGACCTCTTCTTCTTCATGTCCCTGTAGTGTTCTGAATTGCAGATTCATGTATGGCTTCAGTTGATCAGAAAGATAAGCGATTCTTCCGTCCAGTTCAGCCTTTTCTTGCTTCCATTGCTTAGTAGGATCTTCACCTTCATGATTGTTGCTTCCAGACGCCATGAGAGGAGTTTTGGAACGTCTAGAGTGATGTTGGGTAAGAAGGGATAATGTGTTTGGGCTGTTTGTGGAGTTTAGCGTTGCAGGTTGGTACTAAAGATTTGTAGGTTACGTGTTTGGTACTGCAGGTTAAGCTTGTTGACTTGCAGGTTAAGCTTTTGGGTTTGCAGGTTAAGCTTTGGACTTGTAGGTTAAGCTTTTGGATTTAAAGATTACGTGTTTGGTTTGCACTCAACACTAACCTAGAGCTCTGATACCACTTTTGATGTATTACGGGACCAAGAAAGATTCTTAATTCCGATAATACATGAAACACGTGCAACCAAACAGAAATATGGGAGGGTTCACAAGATTAAGGTGGAAAGAAGAGGGAGAATTCTCGTGATAGGGTTCTTTGTGGAGGCTATTTTGTCGTGAGGACTTTTGTGGTTTAAAGATTCAAGAAAGATTGGATCTTGAACGGGAAAGAGAGAAAGATGATTGAATCTTGGATGGTGGTTATGGAGGAGGGTTGACGTGAGGTTGGAGGGAAAAGAGAGGGAGATTGACGTTGGGATTGGAAGAAAGGGAGAGGGTAGTAGTTTGTTGGGAGGAGAGAGAGGGAGTTTGTGTGGAGTTTGTTATGGAGAGAGAAAAGAGAGGAGGTGGCGTTTGAGAGGGGAAGGAGAGGGCGACGTTTGTGAGGGGCAGAGAGGGAGAGAAGGTGGCGTATGGTTGGGGAGTTAAGGGACGTAGGGTTTGACTTGTCTTAACTATACTGATAGAAAGACAATGATGTAATTACCTTAACTATATTGATAGAAAGGTAAGAACGGATAGAACTAGGTTTCTAACTTGAATCCACAAGATAGACAACCTAGGGCTAACTTGATCT
This sequence comes from Portulaca oleracea, assembly GCA_029582165.1. NCBI lineage: Eukaryota > Viridiplantae > Streptophyta > Magnoliopsida > Caryophyllales > Portulacaceae > Portulaca > Portulaca oleracea. The sequence continues at coordinate 6,920,321 of CM055875.1, forward strand.
AGACCACAACCTAGGATCAAGCTCTTCCTAACCACTTGGGTGCCATGCCAAGATACAATAGAAGAAAAGGGGTGAGGTTTATCCAAACACTCGAGAGAAAGCTAGAAGCTTAACTGATTTCATATTTCATGGTTGATTGATTGCCTTTGAGAGGCTACAATCCTATTTATACTAGGATAGTCCTTAAGGGACTAAAACTCCTCTGCTTGGCGTGCAAGCCAAGTTAACTAACCTAGGAGACTCTAACTTGGCGTGTAATCCAAGAAGAGTTCCATATCTAGACGCCTAAACACTCCTACTCTCCTTTAGATTAGGAATCCTTATCCTAGAGGGAGTTTGTTACAACTAACCTTATCCTAGTTGGTTTGGCTTTCCTAATCTTATATGGATTAGTTACAAAATAGCTAATTTTATCTAGGAAATCAAAGACTAGGCGTCTACTACTCCTACTCCTATTAAAATACACCAAGACTATTAAAGCTATAATTAACTAAATTACATCCAAATTCAAGATTGTAGAATTGAACTTGACGTTCTTGACTTGGACGTGTAACCCTTGGGCTTGGCGTGACTTTGGGCCCAACTCTAGGATGTTTGAACATCCTCTTGAAATAAGATACACACCATATGAGTGGGCCTTTGTAGTTCAACTTTGTCTCTTCCTTCTTTGGCCCACTTGATGTAATTGATGGGAATCACCCTCCATAAGTCCAGTTGATCCAAGAGTGCTATCATTTGGTGGGAGCAATCAAGAAGGGCTTTGATGTAGAGGGAGGTTAAGGACATTCATCCCATGCGATGTCTTCACTGATTGTCTCAATATCTCAACATTGAGATCTCTCTCTCCATCCTTTGCCTAGGAGTCTTTTGTAGAGGGCTCAAAGGACCTTCCACAATGTCTATGCTTGCAAGCCTTGAAGGTCATTTGGATCCTGCCCAGCCGTTTTGTTTCTGACGTGCGATAAGGTCCTTTATTAGGACAGCCTTGATATTTTGGCGTTCTTTCAAGGGCATTTTGGTGTTTTCTCATGAGGTCTGGTTTTCCCTAATAGTATTGGAGATCCTTGCTGAGTTCCCGCCAATTTGAACAAAACCATTTGTTTTTCTTCACTTGTCTTGCATGGATTGGAGTCTAAGTGAATGAAGACCCACCAATGAGGAAGTGCCAAGTGAAGGGCTGTGATTGTCCTTTGTTGGTCCAATGCTGGTCGAGTACTTCATGGAGAAGAAATGTATTAGCTTTAATCATTTGTAATTAGCTTAATTAACCATATTTAGGAGGTTTCTTCGTCATTAGGAAACCTCACTCTAATTAGTTTGAGCTACTTGCTTGCTTGCTTGGCTGCCTTTACCCTTGTTTCAGCCGAGTATATGTATCCCTTGTATTAGCAACTTCACTTCATATCATATGAAATACAAAACCCCCAAAAAACTGAGAGGTTCTTCGTTTGTGAGTTTACTCAAACTGTCATTTCTACTCCAGTATCTAGATTGGCAATCTAGTGGTGTTGTGTAGAACTTGATTTGATCTCTTTGGAAGGTGTTCCTGTAACCAAACGAGGTTTGTCAAGCTTGCCCTTGTATCATTTCACTTGAAGGTGTTTCTGTAACAAGTGAGATAATACTTGATTCTATCTTTCCATTCATTTGTTTTTCGCTCCTTGATGCTTATTGCATCCTATTGTTGTGATTCCTTGTTGTCTCGAGATGTTGGTGTCCTTGTGATGTTATGAGCTTGCTAGAATCAGTGTATTGGTGAGCTTTTATACATCATAATTGGTATCAGAGCTAGCTTACCATCTTGGTGAGTTTGTTTTGATTCATTTGGTGAGAAGTAAGAAGAAACCGAAGCTATGTCTGCCAGCCAAGTTCAACCTCAAAGCCAAGAAGAGGTTCTAAGGGAGAAGGAAGAGCTGGAGAAACGAGTTGAATTCCTTACAGCTCAACTTAAGCACTATATGTACTTGAGGAACCAAGAGCTTAAGGGTTAGATGGAGGTGATTCTGATTTAGGGAATCCGTTCGGAGATGATGAAATGGAGGCTACAAGCGTGCAAGGGGGACGTTCACCTAAGGAGGAAAGGCTTGATTTCAAGGTGGATATACCAGAATTCGAGGGAAACCTTGATCCAGAGGTTTTCTTGGATTGGATGCAAACGGTAGAAAGGGTCTTTGATCTAACGAACGTTCCTGATAACAAGAAGGTAAAAATTGTAGCTTTGAAATTGAGAAAGCATGCATCTATTTGGTGGACTAATTTGCAGAAGAAGAGAGTTTATGTTGAGAAAGATAAGGTGCGTTCATGGAAGAAAATGAAGAAGAAGTTACAAGCCAAGTTCCTTCCAGCCAGTTATCTTAAGGATAACTATTTGAAGCTTCAATAGTTGGTTCAAGGAGGCAAAACGGTAGAGGAGTATACCAAGGAGTTCGAGCACTTGCTTTGGAGGTGTGATCTTAAGGAAGATGAACCTCAAACACTTGTGAGGTACCTTTTTGGCTTAGATGAAAGAGTCAGGAATGTTGTTGAGTTGCACCTTACACTTCCCTTGATGAGTTGAGCTCTTTGGCTCACAAGGTGGAGTTGCAAAGGAGGAGTAGAGGGAAGGAGGTTCCTAGTAGAAACCAGCCCCAAACATGTCCAAACACATTCCCTAAACCATCCTTTACCCCACAAAAACAACCTTTCCAGCCCAAATACACCCCCACTAAACCAACTCCAAACCCTCAGCCCTATACCCCACAAAGGCCTACCCCTACTGAACCTAAACCCATTGATAAAAGGAGATGTTTTCAGTGCCAAGGACTTGGACACATTGCGCCCGAATGTCCTAACAAACGAGTGGTATCTCTCGCTGAGTACCTAACAGCCTTGTTTGTTGCACCAGTACTAGGAGAGGAAGAGGAGCTTGAAAATGAACCCCTGGGTGATCCAGTTTATGATGAGGTGGTTGAGGAACCAAATGAAGGGGATGGTGGTAAGGAGAGTTCTTAGTAGCTCTTCTATGAGGGAAGGACAGGAGCAAATGGAGAATATTTTTCATTCTCGGTGCACTATCAATGGCAAGGTGTGCTCTTTGATCTTCGACGGAGGAAGTTACACCAATGCTGCCTCACAGTCTATGGTGAGCAAGCTAAGGTTGCAAACCAGTCCTCATCCGGCCCCTTACACCATCTAGTGGCTCAATCAAGGCAAGGGCATTCACGTGGATCAGAGATGTTTGTCGAACTTCTCAATAGGTAAAACGTACCAAGACTCTCTTTGGTGTGATATTTTACCTATGGATGCTTGTCATGTGTTACTTGGCAGGCCTTGGCTTTTTGATAGATCCGTGAGTCGTGATGGGAGGGCAAACACTTATACCCTTCTCTTTAATCACAAAAAGATAACCCTTGTACCCCTTATGTATTACCGGATCAAGAAAGGTTCTTGATTCCGATACCACATAAAACACGTGTAACCAAACAAGGATTTGGGGGTGGTTCATGAGATTAAGGGGAAAAGAGAGGGATAGTTCTCGTGAAAAAGGGTTCTTTGTGGAGGTTATTTTGCCGTGAGAACTTTTGTGGTTTCAAGATTCAAGAAAGGCTGAATCTTGAACGGGAAAAGGAGGAAATGGATGAATCTTGGATGGAGGCTTGGAGGGAGGGTGTTGGCGTGAGAATGGGGAAGAGAGAGGGAGGTGTGGCGTTGGATTTGAGGATGAAGGGCGAAGAGAATTAGTTTGTTACAGGAGAGAGAGAGAGAGAGAGAGAGAGAGTTTGTTAGGAGGTTGTTATGGAGAGAGAAGAGAGAAGGAGGTGGCGTTTGTGGAGGAGGTGGGAGACGTTTTGTGGAGAGTAAAGGAGGTGGAAGGTGGCGTGTGGTTAAGGGGATAAGGAGATAGGGTTGGGTGGTGACTTAACTGTATTGACAAAAAGCTCACAATATAATTACCTTAACTATATTGATAGAAAGGTAAGAACGGATAGAACTAGGTTTCTAACTTGAATCCACAAGATAGACAACCTAGGGCTAACTTGATCTAGACCGCAACCTAGGATCAAGCTCTTCCTAACCACTTGGGTGCCATGCCAAGATACAATAGAAGAAAGGGGTGAGGGTTTATCCAAACACTCGAGCGAAAGTTAAAAGCTTAAAGGGTTTCATATTTCAAAATCGATTATCTACCTTTGAGAGGCTACAATCCTATTTATACTAGGAGAGTCCTTTAGGGACTAGAACTCCTCTACTTGGCGTGCAAGCCATACTAATTAGAAAAGGATTCCCCTACTTGGCGTGCAAGCCAAGAAATCCTAACTCTAGTTGCCTACTCTATACTACTCTTCCTCGGATTAGGATTCTTTATCCTAAGGGGAGTTTGTTACATCAATCTTATCCTAATAGGTTTAGGCTTTCCTAATCCAAGATGGATTAGTTACAAAATAAGCCAACCTTATCTAGGATAGCTAATCTTGGCACCAAAAGACTCTTCCACACGCCACACACACGCACTCATACCTTCTAGAACATTCTAGAACACCTTAGAACAATCTAGACTAATCTAGATTCCTAATAAAATAAATCACACCAAAATAATTAAAAACTATAAAATAAAATTACATCCAAAGATCAAATATTAAATTCGCTTGGGCCCTTGATCTTGGACGTGGGCTTTGGACGTGTAGTTGGGCTTCACCTAGGATGTTTGGACATCCTCTTGAAATAAGAAGCACACCATGTGAGTTGGCCTTTGGACTTCTACTTTATATTTTCCTTCTTTGGCCTACTTGATGTAAATGAACCAAATCTTCCTTATTGGGCCTGTACTAGATGATGTCCTTTGATGAAGGACCCTATCTGTAGCATAGAGTTTCCATTTGGCCTTCTTGATTGGGCTTGGGGGAGTTAGGGTGGGCTGATTTACATCATTCCCCCCTTGTTGAAAGAAGTTTGCCCTCAAACTTGGTGAATCAATCTTTGCAATTACTTCAACTGGCCCATGCACGTGAAACAGGACCTTCACGTGAGCTATGATTCCTTCGATAGGTTGACCTCCGTTATCCTCCATGAACCTTGGGTCCCAAAAGGTGAGACCAAGGCTAGGCAGATCTCCATCGTTCTTTCTTGGTTGCCAAGAATTTGGCTTTGAACTCGATGGACTGAGAGAGATCTTCTTACTGTATAGACGGAGTTGGTTTCCATTATCTTCCATGAATCTAGGGTCACCTAACTTCGCCCTGTAATAAGCTAAGGAACAACCTTCCTGAGACAGAATAGGTAGAACAGTTCCAATACCAACTCCAGAAGCATTGCACTCAACCTCAAACTTCTTATCTACGTTTGATAGGGCTAGGACTGGTGCAGTGCAGAGTTTACTGTTGATGAATTCGAATGCTTGCTGGGCAGCTTGAGTCCATGAGAACTCCTTGGATTTCCATAGCTCGGCCATAGGAGATAAAATAGTGTTGAAATTCTTCACAGACCTCTTATAGAGAGAGGCCAAGCTGGGGAAGCTTCGATCATCATGAGTTCTAGTTGGAGTAGAACACCTCTTGATAGCTTTGACCTTTTCTTCATCATCCTTGATCACTTCAGTTGAAAGAGCATAGCCAAAAGAGACTATATTGTTGATGAAGAAATAACGCTTGGGCAGATTCCCATATAAATTTTCGTGACCAAGATCTCCAAAACATATTGGTGGTGAAAGATGTGACCTTTCTCACTTTTGTTATTCACAAGTATGTTATCAAAGTAGATAACAACACACTTGCTAATAAGGGGCTTCAAAACCTGATTTCTCAATCTCATTAAGGCATAAAGAACATTAATTAGTCGAATAGCCATGACTAACCATTCATAGAGATCTCCTTGGGTTTTGATAGAAGTGTCCCTTTCTTTAATTCCAACTGGATCAAAGTACCCACTTCTTGGACCAATCTCTGACATGACTCGGGTACCATCTAGTTCGTCCACTGGATCTTTAATTCTAGGAAACCGGTACTTGATAGGACTCTTGTTGATGCACAGACGTTGGTGTTAATCTTCTTTTGGGGCCAAAAGGGTAGGGATGGCGCATGGGCTGTGATTTCCCCTAATAAGACCCTTTGCTTGAAGATCATCAGCTTCCTTTTGAACCTTTAGAGGTTGACTAGGGTTTTCGTGAGTTGCTTTCTCATGAAGCAGGACAGGTTTAGGGACTAAATCAGTTTGAACATCACGTTGGGATGGGTAGGTGACGAGAGGGTTATTGTGGCTTGGATTTTCATGGGTTGGCTCTTTGTGGCTAGGGTTTGTGTTTGGGTCTAAGGGAGTGATCTCCTTATTCTCACTAAACTCAGGGCGTTCAGTGGTCATAAAAGTGGTGGGAGTTGGATCACTCTCTTTGGGTGGAGACGATTGGGATATTTTAAGTGGAGCTAGGGTGATTTTTTTGTGGTTGAACCTGAATGTGTAGGTGTTGGCTCTTCCATCATGCATCACACTCCTGTCAAATAACCACGGTCTTCCCAACAAAATATGACAAGCATCCATAGGCAATACATCACACCAAATAGTATCTTGATAGTTCTTGCCAATGGAAAAGCTTACCAAGCATCATTGAGTAACTTGCAATCCTTCACCCTGATTGAGCCATTGGATTGTGTAGGGCTTAGGATGTGGACTAGTTTCTAGCTGAAGTTTGTCCACCATAGTTGTTGCAGCCATGTTGGTGCAGCTTCATCCATCAACGATTAAAGAACAAACTTTCCCTTTGATGGTGCAGCGAGACTGAAAGATAGCCTCTCGTTGTTGTTGATCTTCAGGAACGATCGAACTGCTGAGGATCCTCCTCATAAAGAGAAATTCGTGTGCCATGGTGGGGGTTTGGAACGTCCAAAGTGACGTTGGGTAAAAAGGGGTTTTGTGTTTGGGCTGTTTGTGGAGTTTAGGGTTGCAGGTTGGTACTGAAGGTTTGAAGGTTATGTGTTTGGTACTGCAAGGTAAGCTTGTGGACTTGCAAGTTAAGCTTTGGACTTGCAGGTTAAGCTTTTGGATTTGAAGGTTACGTGTTTGGTTTACACTCAACACTAACCTAGAGCTCTGATACCACTTTTAATGTATTACCGGATCAAGAAAGGTTCTTGATTCCAATAACACATGAAACACGTGTAACCAAACAAGGATGTGGGGTTGGTTCACGAGATTAAGGGGAAAAGAAGGGGATAGTTCTCGTGAAAATGGGTTCTTTGTGGAGGTTATTTTGCCGTGAGGGCTTTTGTGGTTTCAAGATTCAAGAAAGGCTGAATCTTGAACGGGAAAAGGAGGAGATGGATTGATGGAAATCATCCCACGCTTATTCCCCTAGCCCCAATCAAGAAGGCCCAAGTGAAGGTCCAAGCTACAGATAGGGTCCTTCATCAAAGTACTTCAACCCATACAGGACCAATAGGACATATTTGGTCCAACTACATCAAGAGGGCCAAAGAAGGAAGGTACGAGGTTGAACTACAAAGGCCCATTCATATGTTGTGCTTATTATTTCAAGAGGATGTCTAAACATCCTAGAGTTGGGCCAAGTCACACGCCAAGCCCAAGGGGAACGTCCAAGTCAAGAACATCAAGCTCCATTTTACAATCTTGATTTTGGATGTAATTTAGTTAATTATAGCTTAATTAGTTTTTGGTGTGTTTCTTTTATTAGGAGTAGTTAGGCGCCATCTTATTGGTTTCCTAGATAGAGATTGACTATTTTGTAACTAATCCATCTTGGATTAGGAAAGCCAAACCAACTAGGATAAGGTTAGTTATAACAATCTCCCCCTAGGATAAAGATTCCTAATCCAAGGGAGAGTAGGAGTAGTTGGCATCTAGAGTTAGGATTCCTTGGCTTGCACACCAAGCAGAGGAGTTCTAGTCCCTTAAGGACTCTCCTAGTATAAATAGGTTGTAGCCTCTCAAGGCAAAGACAATCGATTTTGAAATATGAAACCCTTTAAGCTTTTAGCTTTCCCTCGAGTGTTTGGATAGACCTCACCCCTTTCTTCTATTATATCTTGGTCTGGCACCCAAGTGGTTAGGAAGAGCTTGATCCTAGGTTGCAGTCTAGATCAAGTTAGCCCTAGGTTGTCTATCTTGTGGATTCAAGTTAGAAGCCTAGTTCTATCCGTTCTTGCCTTTCTATCAATATAATTAAGGTAATTACATTGTGAGCTTTCTGTCAATACAGTTAAGTCACAACCCAACCTTATCTCCTTATGCCCTCAACCATAGGCCACCTTCCACCTCCTTTCACTCTCCACAAAACGTCACCCTCTCATCCTCTCATAAAACTCTTCTTTCTCTCTTTTCTCTCTCCATAACAACCTTCCAACAAAATCCCTCTCTCTCCTCCCAACAACCTAGTTATCTTCCTTTCCCTCTCAAATCCAACGCCAACACCTCCCTCTCTCTTCTCCATCCTCACGTCAACCCCCTCCAAGCCTCCATCCAAGATTCGTCCATCTCACCCTCTTCCTGTTCAAGATTCAACCCTTCTTGAATCTTGAAACCACAAAAGCCCTCATGGAAAATAACCTCCACAAAGAACCCTTTTTTTCACGAGAACCATCCCCCTTTTCCCCCTTAATCTTGTGAACCACGCCCACATCCTTGTTTGGTTACACGTGTTTCACGTGTTATTGGAATCAAGATCCATTCTTGATCCGGTAATACATCATGGATGAATCTTGGATAGAGGCTTGAAAGGGGGGTGTTGACGTGAGGATGGGGAAGAGCGAGGGAGGTGTAGCGTTGGATTTGAGGATGAAGGGGGAAGAGAATTAGTTTGTTGGAGGAGAGAGAGATAGAGTTTGTTGGGAGGTTGTTATGGAGAGAGAAGAGAGAAGGAGGTGGCGTTTGTTAAGGAGGTGGGAAACGTTTTGTGGAGAGTGAAGGAGGTGGAAGTGGCGTGTGGTTGGGGGATAAGGAGATAGGGTTGGGTGGTGACTTAATTGTATTGAGAGAAAGCTCACAATGTAATTACCTTAACTATATTGATAGAAAGGTAAGAACGGATAGAACTAGGTTTCTAACTTGAATCCATAAGATAGACAACCTAGGGCTAACTTGATCTAGACCGCAACCTAGGATCAAGCTCTTCCTAACCACTTGGGTGCCATACCAAGATACAATAGAAGAAAGGGTTGAGGGTTTATCCAAACACTCAAGGGAAAGCTAAAAGCTTAAAGGGTTTCATAATTCAAAGTTGTGTGTTTGCCTTTGAGAGGCTACAATCCTATTTATACAAGGAGAGTCCTTTAGGGACTAGAACTCCTCTGCTTGGCGTGCAAGCCATACTAATTAGACTAGGATTCTCCTACTTGGTGTGCAAGCCAAGGAATCCTAACTCTAGATGCCTAATCTATACTACTCTCCCTCGAATTAGGATTCCTTATCCTAAGGGGAGTTTGTTACATCAATTTTATCGTAATAGGTTTAGGCTTTCCTAATCCAAGATGGATTAGTTACAAAATAAGCCAACCTTTTCTAGGATAGCTAATCTTGGCACCAAAAGACTCTTCCACACGCCACACACACGCACTCATACCTTCTAGAACATTCTAGAACACCTTAGAACAATCTAGACTAATCTAGATTCCTAATAAAATAAATCACACCAAAATAATTAAAAACTATAAAATAAAATTACATCCAAAGATCAAATGTTAAATTCGTTGGACCCTTGATCTTGGACGTGAGCTTTGGACGTGTAGTTGGGCTTCACCTACGATGTTTGGACATCCTCTTGAAATAAGAAACACTCCATGTGAATGGGCCTTTGGACTTCTACTTTATATTTTCCTTCTTTGGCCCACTTGATGTAAATGAACCAAATCTTCCTTATTGGGCATGTACTAGATGAAGTCCTTTGATGAAGGACCCTATCTGTAGCATGGAGTTTCCATTGGGCCTTCTTGATTGGGCTTGGGGGACTTAGCGTGGGCTGATTGACATCATACACCTTTTGATACATTTTGGTTTTACTAATTTTCAAAAGGAAAGGCATCAAATAATTAAAATACATAGCACACGCATTCTTTCTTCCATTTATTCCATTTCTTTCTCTTCACCCTACTTATCTAGCATTCCAGTCTAGTCCTAGTTTGAGTTGGAGTCCTTGGACCCATTAGTGCTCACTTGTCGGAACTTGCTTGTTTTTTCCTTCCTAGGGCGAATTCCCTTTTGGTTAGAATCCGACCTTGGATCTTCAACGGTGACAATACTCTTCGATTTCGGGACATCGCGAGGAGGCGAGCGAGAATGCCTTTTGTGCCAGTGGTTGGCACCAATGGTGGTGATGAGCCAACTCCGATATCCATCTGTCGAAGAAGTTGAAATGCAATGAGAAGAAGGAGCCCCCACACCGGCTTGCTTCTTCCAGTATTTAAGCCACGATTCACTAACCAATCCTTGAAGATGAGTGCGATCGAGAACTTCACATGGGAGAAGGGGGATATCCTGTAGATGCCCCATTTGTCGCCTGACTCGGTCAGGGAAATAATAGGTGAGCTCCATAAGACCCAACAAGGTGATGTGAGCAGACTTGCTAGAATGATTAGAGAAGCATGGCACTTTCCACCATTGATCCCACCAATGAATTTCCTTGTGGTTCTTCAAGAAAATCACCCACTCATCGAAGTTTCTGCGTTTGCAAAAGTTAGCCAGTTTCGAGGGGTGATAAAGGAGAATATCATGCCCATGTACTCCATGAGCCATATTTGCGAAAGGGAAGGTTGGGAAAGTGAGAATCTTGATTGCAAAAAAAAAAAAAAAAAAAAAAAAGAGGGAGAGAGAAAAGAGGAATACAACGAAGAAAAATCGGAAAATGATTCCACATGGATCGTTCAACATCCTATGCAAAATTAGAGAAAAATAATAAAAAAAATAACGGCGAAGAGGGAAAAAAGGAAAAGTGTCGATACTCACTTGAAGAGCGAGGAGACTTCCCCGGAAGACTTGGTTGGTGTTCCATGAATCGAGGCCAAGGAGAGTCTCCGCGACCATCATAAGGGCTGGATTATAAACTCGAGCCACTTCATCTACGACGTGGATAAGAGCAAGAGGAGCAAAATGATGTATAATGGGATCAAGAGTATGGTTGATCAATTACACATCATAGGGGAGACGTGCAACCAATCTGAGAGTGGGAGGCTTCATGTGAAATTAGGGCTAGGGTTAGGGTGGTTCACATGAAGGAGAGAGAGAAGTGGGGGAGGATTTTGCCGTGAGGGCTTTTGTGGTTTCAAAATTCAAGAAAGGTTGAATCTTGAACGGGAAAGAGGGAATATTGATGGAGGGAAGAGTGAAAGGGAAGGACGAATTTGGGGAGGGAGTAAGGAGGTGGCGTGAGGCCTTTTGTGGAGGTAAGGATGATATTGATTGAGTGGGGATTTGTTGGAGGAGAGAGAAAAGGTTGTTGGGAGTTTGTTATGGAGAGAGGGAGTTGGTTGAGCTAATTTACGAGAGGGAAAAAGGAGGGTTAACGAATTGAGGGGATATGAGGGAGAGAGGGTGGCGTTGGATTGAGGGAAAAAGGAGGGTAGAGATTATCTTCTATTAGATAGAAAGATAATAGGGATAGATCTAGGTTTCCTACTTGAATCCACAAGAAGGACAACCTAGGGTTTCTTGATCTAGACCGCAACCTAGGATCAAGCTCTTCCTAACCACTTGGGTCCCAAACCAAGATACAATAGAAGAAAAGGGGTGAGGTTTATCCAAACACTCGAGGGGGTAAGCTCAAAGCTTGATTCATATTTCTAAACTGGAATGATTGAAACGATTACAAGCCTAGGCTATTTATACTAGGAGAGTTCTAACTCCCCTAGGAATCCTAGCTTGGCGTGCAAGCCAAGGATTACTACTCCTAGACGCCTAACTACTCCATTCTCCTCTTGGATTAGGATTCCTTATCCTAAGGGGAGATGGTTACAACTTATCTTATCCTAATTAGAATTGGCTTTCCTAATCCGAGATGGATTAATTACAAAATAAGCAATCCTAAATTAGAACTACTAACTTGGCGCCTAACTAATACTATCACACGCCTAAATCACACTTCTAGAACATTCTAGAACAGTTTAGAGTGTTGTAGAGTTATCTAACTCCTAATTAAAACTAAAAACACACCAAAATAAAAACTAAAATAAAGTTACATCAAAAAGAACTAAAATCAAGAATGAAGCTCTTCTTGGACGTGAACTTGGGCCTAATCTTGGGCTTGGTTGGCATGATTTTGCAGGTATTAGTATGTTTGGACATCCTCTTGCCATAATGAGCATACCATATGAATGGGCCTATGGGCCTCTATGCTCATCTTTTCCTCCATAGCTTGCCTTGTTTCTTGGAAATTGATTTGGGCCTCTTGGAATGTATTTGGCGTGGGTCAAAATACATCATTCCCCCCTTGTTGGAAGAAGTTTGTCCTCAAACTTAGAGGGTTAAGTTCAAAGACCTTGAATAGCCCAGTTGTAATCTCAACGTAGATCAGGACCTCCACGTGAGTCATGGTTGCTCCATTCCTTTTCTCGTGAACTATGTTGGTGTGAAAGACTTGATCTTTCTCACTCTGGCTATACATGAATGTGTCCATAACACACTTGTTGATGTAGGACTTCAGAACCTGATTCATAAGCCTTATAATAACAGAAAAAGCATAGATTTAGTCACGAGGTGTGACTAACCATATAAGGAGACTTCTTGGGATTTGAGCAGCAGTAATCCCTAACTGAGTCGAACCAAGTTGTTTTTCTTCTTCCTTGCGATTACTAGGGCACTTGAATGAACAATTTGCTCTTCAATTGTACCCTTGGTGTTGTAAACAGTTAGACTTCGAACCTTTAGAGCAGCAGTAGGGTTCACGTGATATTCCACGAACTGGACCTCACGTTGAATGGAGTTTGATGTAGTCTTAGCCACTGAGCTCACGTGATGGACGGTCAGAGGGAGCTATGAAAGAGATGAGCTTTGGGTCACCTTCTTTGAGCTTGGATGTTTTTAGAGGAGCTAAGGTGATAGAAATCAGCCCACGCATACTCTCCTAGGCCCAATCAAGAAGGCCCAATTGAAGATCCATCATACATATAGGGTCCTTCTTCAAAGGACTTTGTCTAATTCAGGCCCAATAAGGAAGAATCGAATCATTTATAAAAGATTGATCAAAGAAGGAGGATACAAAGTAGGAATACTAAGACCCATTCACATGGAGTGCTCCTTGTTTCAAGAGGATGTCCAAACATCCTAGTTGGGCCAATATCACGCCAAGAATCCCAAGTCACACGTCCAAGATCAATTCAAGATTCCAAGCTTTGAATTTTACATTTTGATCTTTTGGATGTAATTTTATCATTTATAGCTTTTATTAGTTTTTCTAGAATAAAGTAAGATGCCAAGTAAATTATAAACTTGAGCATCATAGGAGTGTGTGTGTGCAATTTACGTGTGATAGGCTAGATTAGGCGCCAAGTCAGCTAATTCTAGATTAGGATGGCATATTTTGTAACTAATCCATCTTGGATTAGGAAAGCCAATTCTAATTAGGATAAGGTAGTTCTAACCATCACCCCTTAGGATAAGGAATCCTAATCCAAGAAGAGATTGGAATAGTTAAGCATCTAGGTTTAGCAATCCTTGGCTTGCACGCCAAGTAAGGATTCCTAGGGGAGTTGGGTGATGGAGACCATCAAGGAGAACAATCAGCAGCAGCAGCTTCATCAACAAAGGAGGCTTCCAAGGGATCTTCACCAGAAATTACAACGAAGAAGACAAGGAGGAGGAGAGCACTTGTCGCTTCATACAACTCAAAGCCTAGACCATTTCTTCCAAAGAGAAACAAAGAGCTTTCAAAGCACAGCACTTACAACAAGCCACTTAGCAGACTTCTCAGCAGCCCAAAGTACCAGCAGGAAGTTCTTAGCATCACCAGCAGCCACCACACCACCAACAGCATCCATCCAGGCTTGCTACACCATTGTAAAGCAAGCCCTGGCATTTGCAGCCACTCAGCCCATCAGCATTGGTCATCCAGACCAATTCCAGTTCCCAGCAGCAACAGTCCAAGCAGCTGACCTTCTCAATGTTGTATCTCTTGATTGAGGAAGTTTCAGCCAATGTTTCCTAGGAGTTTTTTGTTCCTTGCCATGTCCTTTTCAAGTCCAAGCTAAGTCCCAGCATGATCAAGCATGGTACGAGTAAGATTCAGAAGACAGAACAACCAATCCCAGCAGGGTTGTTTTATCAGTTTTTCCAGAACCCCGCCTGGGCTATATGTTTTGATTTACATTCCACGGGGTTGTTTTGGTCTTTCCAGTATGATATTAACCTGTTGAGATTACTTCCAGGTTAGCATTGGCGCGGGAATTACCTCAGTAACTTAGTTTTTACCCCTTAGGAGAGGAAAGCTCCCTATTGGTCCATTTTGCCACCCTTTTGGCATTTGGTCCAATCAGAGAATAGCTTAGTATTTTCCTTTTGTTTTCTTACAGTTTGTACTCGAGATCATTAGGATATGATCAGCTGTATTTGTTTCAAGCTTTGTAGCTTAGGATAATCCAGGGAGATTAGGCAGAATGCTTATGCTTAAGCAACTGCTAATCAAACCGATTAGCTTTCTTTATATTCTAAAGTTTTCTATCAATGAAAGGCATCTCAGTGTTCATTGAATAGTATTCTCGAGTGTCTTAGTACCTCTGAAAGTTTGTGAGTGTCCTATAACTCTCAATCTTGGTTCAACCAGTTCCTGTCACTGGAAATTGGCAAATCCAGCAAGTGTAAACTGAGCTTGATCATCCATGCTTTGGTGTATCTGTAGAGGCATGTATGTGAGAGTCCCTTGCCCTCGAGTGTTTGGATAAACCTCACCCCTTTCTTCTATTGTATCTTGGTCAGCACCCAAGTGGTTAGGAAGAGCTTGATCCTAGGTTGCGGTCTAGATCAAGTTAGCCCTAGGTTGTCTATCTTGTGGATTCAAGTTAGAAACCTAGCTCTATCCGTTCTTACCTTTCTATCAATATAGTTAAGGTAATTACATTGTGAGCTTTCTGTCAATATAGTTAAGTCACAACCCAACCCCACCTCCTTATCCCCTCCATAAAACGCCACCACCACCTACTTTCACTCCTCACAAACGTCCCCCTCTCCCTCCTCTCACAAAATATCACCTCCTCTCTTTTCTCTCTCCATAACAACCCTCCAACAAACTCCTTCTCGCTCCTCCAACAAACTAATACTCTTCCCCCTATCTCTTCCCCACCTTCACATCAACCCCTCCTCCAGACTACCATCCAAGATTCATCCATCTCATCTTTTTTTCCCGTTCAAGATTCAACCCTCCTTGAATCTTGAAACCACAAAAGCCCTCACGGAAAATAACCTCCACAAAGAACCCCTTTTCACGAGAACCACCTCTCTTTTCCACCCTTAATCTCGTGAACCACCCCCTCCTCATTGTTTGGTTACACATGTTTCATGTGTTATTAGAATCAAGAACCTTTCTTAATCCGGTAATACATCATATGGTCACCTTTTTGTTTTTCACCATAAGAGAATAGGTGTTTGCTCTTCCATTGTGCGTGATGTCCCTGTCAAATAGCCATGGTCTCTCAAGCAGAATATGACAAGCATCCATAGGTAGTACATCACACCATATTGAATCTTGATAAGACTTTCCAATCGAAAAGCTTACCAAACAGTGTAGATTCACTTTCAATCCTTTACCCTGGTTGAGCCATTGAACAGTGTATGGCGAAGGGTGAGGGCTTGTAGGGATTTGTAGCTTGTTCACCATAGTTGTTGAAACTGCGTTAGTACAGCTTCCACCATCGACGATCAAAGAACAAACTTTCCCTTGCACAGTACAGCGGGAATGGAAGATAGTTTCCCGTTGTTGCAGATCTTAAGGAACTGGAGAGCTATTCAGGACTCTCCTTATAACCAGCATCTCGCCCTGATCTGGTTCTTCCACGACCTCTTCTTCAGATTCGTTGTGGGTGGCGTGGGGTTCCTCTTCTACATCCGTTGGTTCAGGTTGAAAGAGAGCGTTTTGGAATTCCACAAGAGTGATGGCTCTCTTATTAGGGCACTCAGAAGCAATGACCGAGCCCTTGACACCTGAAGCACCTCTTCTTATCCATTGGCGTGACCTGTGGTGGTCTTGTCACGGTTAGGGGCGTAGGGTGAGGCGTTTTTGTGGCGGACGGATGGGAGGGGGTTTGGCTCTTTTGTGGAGTGTAAGTTTGAGGCAAGTAGTTGGTCCTTTGAGGGTTAGGGTTTCTAGTTGATGCTTCTTTGCCTCTTCTTTTCTTTTGTTGTTCCACTTTGTTAGCCAAAGTACTCAATTCATCAAGAGTTTCATAAGGTTGAAGTTCCACCACATACCTTATGTTTTCGTTTAAGCCAGCAAGATACCTAACAAAAGTTTGAGGTTCATCTTCTTTCAGATCACACCTCCAGAGTAGGTGTTTAAACTCCTTAGTATACTCTTCAACAGATTTAGATCCTTGGGACAATTGTTGCAGTTTGAAGTAATTGTCCTTGAAATAACTCACAGGAAGAAACTTGGAGTGGAGTTTCTTCTTCATCTTTTCCCAAGTATGGATCTTTCCTTTCCCGACATGCTTTCGCTTCTTCTGTAGGTTAGTCCACCAAATACTAGTATGCTTCCGCAGTTTAAGAGCAATATACTTGACTTTCTTATCATCAACAATATCTTTTAAGTCAAATAATCGTTCGACAGTTTGAATCCAATCATGAAAGATTTCAGGATCAAGATTACCATCAAATTCAAGAATGTCAACCTTGAAGTCGAGCCTTTCCTCTCTTGGTGCACGCCTAGATGGACGTGACCTCCGAGCTGAGCCGACAGAGTGCTCAGTTTCGCTAGGACTGCTGGGGATGGCCTCTTCTTCTTCTTGCCCCCGTAGTGTCCTGAATTGCAGATTCATGTATCGCTTCAGCTGATCAGAAAGATAAGCGATTCTTCCTTCAAGTTCTGCTTTCTCTTATTTCCATTGTTCAGTAGGGTCTCCACCTTCTTGACTGTTGCTTCCAGATGCCATGGTAGGGGTTTGGAACGTCTATAGTGACATTGGGTAGGAAAGGGAATGTGCTTGGGCTGTTTGTGGAGTTTAGGGTTGCAGGTTGGTACTGAAGGTTTGAAGGTTATGTGTTTGGATTGCAGGGTAAACTATTGGATTAACAGGTTAGGCTATTGGATTAGCAGGTTTGAGGATTGGATTGGAAAGGTCATGTGTTTGGTTTGCACTCAAAACAACCTAGAGCTCTGATACCAAAATTATGATGTTTAATGGGATCAAGAGTATGGTTGATCAAATACACATCATAGGGGAGACGTGCAACCAATCTGAGAGTGGGAGGCTTCACGTGAAATTAGGGCTAGGGTTAGGGTGGTTCACGTGAGGGAGAGAGGGAAGTGGGGAGGATTTTTCCGTGAGGGCTTTTGTGGTTTCAAGATTCAAGAAAGGTTGAATCTTGAACGGGAAAGAGGGAATATTGATGGAGGGAAGAGTGAAAGGGAAGGACGAATTTGGGGAGGGAGTAAGGAGGTGGCGTGAGGCCTTTTGTGGAGGTAAGGATGATATTGATTGAGGGGGGGTTTGTTGGAGGAGAGGGAAAAGGTTGTTGGGAGTTTGTTATGGAGAGAGGGAGTTGGTTGAGCTAATTTAGGAGAGGGGAAAAGGAGGGTGGATGAATTGAGGGGATATGAGGGAGAGAGGGTTGCGTTGGATTGAGGGAAAAAGGAGGGTAGAGATTATCTTCTATTAGATAGAAAGATAATAGGGATAGATCTAGGTTTCCTACTTGAATCCACAAGAAGGACAACCTAGGGTTTCTTGATCTAGATCGCAACCTAGGATCAAGCTCTTCTTAACCACTTGGGTACCAAACCAAGATACAATAGAAGAAAAGGGGTGAGGTTTATCCAAACACTCGAGGGGGTAAGCTCAAAGCTTGATTCATATTTCTAAACTAGAATGATTGAAACGATTACAAGCCTAGGCTATTTATACAAGGAGAGTTCTAACTCCCCTAGGAATCCTAGCTTGGCGTACAAGCCAAGGATTACTACTCCTAGACGCCTAACTACTTCATTCTCCTCTTGGATTAGGATTCCTTATCCTAAGGGGAGATGGTTACAACTTATCTTATCCTAATTAGAATTGGCTTTCCTAATCCGAGATGGATTAGTTACAAAATAAGCCATCCTAAATTAGAACTACTAACTTGGCGCCTAACTAATGCTATCACACGCCTAAAGCACACTTCTAGAACATTCTAGAACAGTTTAGAGTGTTGTAGAGTTATCTAACTCCTAATTAAAACTAAAAACACACCAAAATAAAAACTAAAATAAAGTTACATCAAAAAGAACTAAAATCAAGAATGAAGCTCTCCTTGGACGTGAACGTGGGCCTAATCTTGGGCTTGGTTGGCGTGACTTTGCAGGTATTAAGATGTTTGGACATCCTCCTGCCATAATGAGCATACCATATGAATGGGCCTATGGGCCTCTATGCTCACCTTTTCCTCCATAGCCTTCCTTGTTTCTTGGAAATTGATTTGGGCCTCTTGGAATGTATTTGGCGTGGACCAAAATACATCACAAAACCCGAACCCCTGTGATAAAACAAAAACTCATCCAAGATGCAGAATACTAAACCTCGTACTTGTGATGTTGGTTTGAGTCTAAACGCCTCAGGTTATTGGAAGAATTCCACCGAAGCTTGAATATTGACCATGTTGTCCACCAAAATGTGTCCTAACGCCCGATGGTTAAAGTTCGTCAATTCCTTGAACCTCTTGCGATAGTTATGGACAAGAGGAGGAGTTGTAGGCAGGGTGTAAAGATCAAATCCAAAGATGCAAGCCCATTCTTCAGGAAGAGGACATAGTTCGTTCCAGGAGAAATGAAAGACATGGAACTTAGGGTCCCAAAACGTGAAGGCCGCCTTGAGGAAATCCTAGTTGATTTTCACCTGCTTGAGGCTCAAAATAAGGGTTAGGTTGTAATAGGTGAGGGGTCATTTCTCGAGTTTAGAAAGAATGTTCATCCATGAATTGAGTTTTATCTCAAAAGCCATGATTATAGGAAAAAAAAGGAGGAGAACGGGATGAAACAAAATGCAATGGAATCGAATGGTAGCAAAGCACGTTCAAATATTGGTTGTCAATGCATTGGAATTGTGTAAAAACAACTATTCTATGTGAAGTCTGATCGGACTACAGGGAATGACAGAGTGCCAGCAACGCGCATTCAGATGAACCACAGTGCCTGCCACCGTGTGACGGCCGACCGGCCTTGAGCAAGGGGGATGAACTCAGTTTTGTGGGTTCGCACACCTACGTACATGCATGCATGAGGGGAAGATGTGGTTTCAATGTCTTTTACATGTTCATGTAATATTTTTTGTACATTTGTAATTTCTTTCTTTTAAGTTTATTAGGAGTGTTGTATTAGATTGTGTATTTCTTTTGTGTACTGTATTCCTTGTAACAGTATGAGATTGACTTGTATAATAAATAAAAAAATTGGGGCTTGCATATTGCATTTTTAGGAGTCAATATCACGTACATAAAAGAGTCTGCTTAATTGCACTTTCTGGTTGCGCATTTTATTTCATTGCATTGCATTATATTTGCTATTGCTGCTGAGAACAAAAAGAAGAGAAGCCTTACCAAACAATGCCTAGTAGTTCCCACCGGAGCTGTCACCGCCGAATATGCTTCTAAAAATTGCATCCGCAAAAGAACTTGGTTGCAACTCATCTTGAGTACCGGAAGGGCCAGGTGATGTATTACCGGATCAAGAAAGGATCTTGATTCCAATAACACATGAAACACGTGTAACCAAACAAGGATATGGGGGTGGTTGTTCGGTCTCGTTTCGAGACGAATTCTTCTCTTTATTAGGGAGTTTTTGTATGTTCTAACCCCGTGTGTTATTCTAGTTATGAGTTTTATGTAGTTTTGTAGGAAAATAAGTAAGCGATCGAAAAAGGCGACAAACCGGAGCAAAAACTTGCCAATTAGGGGGTGAGACAGAAGGTCTGCTCGACCGAGCAGAATGGTGGCTCGCCCGAGCAGTGTTCCTGGAGAACAGAAAAATAGTCGAGTAAAATTTGAACCAAGGGGAGGTGAGACAGAGCACGCTCGCCGAGCAAGAATCTGCTCGAAAGCGGCCTCGTGCATCAACTAGGAAAAATTCGATAAAATCGGCTAAGGCATTGAAGGAATGACAGCCCGCCGCCGGCAAGATTCTGCTCGCCGAGCTGGGCTTTTGAGCTGCCGAAGAAAAGCTGCTGAAGAACGAAAGTCGAGCAACGAGCGCTGCTCGCTCGAGCAAGAATCTGCTCGGCCAGTGGGCTTCGAGCCACCAAGAAAAGTCAAGAACGAGGGACAGTAACGAGCGCTGCTCGCCGGCGGGATTTTGGCTCGCCCGAGCCAATTCCAAATTCTGCGTATAATCTGGGAACAAAGTGCTGCGTTTTGTGAAACAAACTTAGGGTATTATAAAGAGTAATAGCTGCGACTCTTTTGGGGGGATTAGCTGAAGTTTTTAGTTTGTAATTAGGGGTTTTTAATGCTTTCTTAATTAAACTTTACTTTCTCTCTAAGTTTTCTCTCTTGTCTTGTTCTTGAGTTTTGGGATTCTTGATTGTAATCAATTTTCTTCAAGTAAATTCAGCCTTCATCAATCTTTATTACCTTGTGCTTAGCTTTGATTTAATTTTGCCTTTGAAAGTTCATAGTGTTAGCCACAAAAACATCCAATCCAACTTTTAGTGAAAAGGGGGATTAAGGGTCACAAATTCCACTCTCAAGTGGGGATTTGGGGATTCTTAGTAATCCAATTCACGACTTCTTATTTGTTCGGGAGAAATCCAAGTAGATTGAAGGTTAGTGAAAGTTTGGATCATCAAAGGTATAATCTCTTGTTCTTAATCTCATTAATTAGTCTTAGTTTTATTGCTTTCTTAATTTCATGCTTTTAGTTGCTTTCATCTTTTATGGCTTTCTTAATTATCATCATGTTTAGGTTAGTTTATTGCTCTTTTACATAATTTATTGCTTTCCGCATTGAGAAATTCCCTTGTACACAAACCAATTACCTAAATAAAACCTAACACCCATCCCTGAGATCGACAATCCTTACTCAAAAACCACAAAAATTACGACCGAACAATGGCGCCGTTGCCGGGGATGGCGTTATTTGGGAGTTTAGAATTGGTTTGTTTGTGAATAGTGTGAATAGTTTAATTGCTTTGCTTGTTTAGTAGCAAGTTTAAAAATCACTAAAAATTAAAAAAAAAAATAGAAAAACCAACTAAAAAGGAGAAAGTGCGTCATTCGGTAGGATGGGTTCGACAACCGGAAACTAGTAGACTGGTTAGGGTAGAGAAATCTTTAGTCGATCCGCCTAACATAGGTGAGGAAGGACCGAGGGTTACCTTGAGCGACCAGCTCTATCCATCTTATGACCCGCCTCCATCGTGCTTTGTGTTACCGACCCTACCTCAGGGAGTTACGTTTGATCCCAGACAGTATCATACTCAAAACCTACCTCTTTTTACTGGGACGGGGTTGGCACTTATCTGGACAGCAGAGTATAAGGAGTACCTTAGTATGGTCACACCACCTGGGGTACCTTTAGATTATGTTCTGTTGAAATATTTGCCCTTCGCTCTGCGAGATTTGGCAAAGAGGTGGATGTATAGTATCAAACCAGGGTCCATAAACTCATGGGATAGTTTCTTGAAGGTATTTATGAAGAGGTATTTCCCAAATTCCATGGCAGTTCAAATGAGAAACTTCATCTTGAAGTTTAGACAGGATAAGGGGGAGCCTTACTGGAAAGCTTTTGAGAGGTTC
Organism: Portulaca oleracea; assembly: GCA_029582165.1. Classification (NCBI taxonomy): domain Eukaryota; kingdom Viridiplantae; phylum Streptophyta; class Magnoliopsida; order Caryophyllales; family Portulacaceae; genus Portulaca; species Portulaca oleracea. The sequence goes on from CM055875.1 coordinate 6,942,203, forward strand.
AAGAATCTTTTGTCCCAATTTCCCCACCATGGGTTTGACCTAGTGAGATGTGCGGATAGTGTATGAGGATAGATCAGAAACCAGTGGCCTTAGAATCTATGTGTCAAGGGGGATTATTGGATAAAACTGCGGAGGAAGCTTGGGATTTTTTGGAGTATATGTCAGAAAGAGTAATGCAATGGGGAAACACTAGGGATGAGTCCATAGGGGCACAGTTGTCTAATGCACGGGGAGGGGTTCATGCGGTGAGTGAGAGTACTGGGTACGAGGCTAGGTTTGCTTCTCTAGAGAACATGATAAAAACCTTAGCTCAACAGCAACTAGCGTCTAAGACCCAACCGTGCGTCAGTGAATTACAGAAGCAACGTGTCTCGAACCCTCAATCTTCTTTGATTTGTGCTTGGTGCCAAGGACCTGACCATGTATATGCTAATTGTCCTTTGTATTTGCAACATGTGTCAACTAATGTGGAAAATGTGAATGCTATGTTTAACCAGTACCGGCCCTACCAATTCCCTGGGGTGCCAAAACACCCTTTCTTGTCTTACGGGCCGGATAACCAAAATGTTTTGAGGCCACCGATGCACCAAGGCGGACGTTTCCAGGAAACCCACCTCCCCTCACCAACATCAAACCCAACCAAGACCCGCCTCGGGTTGCTTATCAAGCACCTCGAGGACGCACCGTCCATCCCAGATAGCCCATGCAGGCCTCCACCAGGATACCAAGGTGAGGATAGAGGGGATAGGAAATACAAAGAGTTAGAGTCTGGTTTGAGTAGGGTTGAGGATACGATGAGTGACATGGCGAAAATGGTGAAACAATTGAATGAGAGTGTAGCCCAACTCATGATGTCTAATAGGGATAGGGGAACTTTTCCTGGACAACCGGAGGCGAACCCTAAGGGGAAAGCTTCTAGTTCGTCCTCTTGTGACCCAAACCATGTTAGGGGGCTTAATGCGGTGATTACTCTTAGATCAGGAAGGGAAGTGGACAATCATATTAGAGAATTACCTTCAGATTCGCCTAGGAAACAACATGTGAGTGTTGGACCTTGTGATGAGCTAGTGTCAGTTGAGGATGAGCCGTATGAGGAAGAGAGGTTGACCAACTTAGGTGACAACCCGAGTCTTAAGACCTCACCTAGAGTACTTCACGATTCGATCTGTATAACTGTGGCGTATAAGCCTTCCCCACCTTTTCCTCAAAGGTTGAGGGGAACTAAGGATCAGAAATTTCTTGAAAAGATTAGGGAGACTTTTTCACAAGTCAAGGTCAACATTCCCTTGTTGGACGCTATTCAGCAATGTCCTTCCTACGCTAGGTTCCTCAAAGAATTGTGTACAACGAAGAGAGCAACTCAGGTTCCTAAGAAGGCTTTTTTGGCCTCTAATGTGAGCTCCATCTTGTCTAGTCAGGTTCCAGTGAAATATAAGGACCCAGGATGCCCAACTATTTCCATTACCATAGGAGACAGTCAGATTGAGAGAATCCTCCTTGACTTAGGGGCGAGTGTCAACTTGCTACCTTTACATGTTTATGAGACCTTGGGGTTGGGGGAATTGAAACCTACAAGAATGGTTCTCCAATTAGCTGATCGGTCTACGAGAGTGCCTAGGGGGGTAGTTGAGGATATGTTGATCCAAGTCGGGACCTTTGTTTTCCCTGTAGACTTTGTTGTGTTAGAGACAGCTAGGGTTCAGAGTCCTCGTGACGAGATTCCAGTCATTCTAGGTAGACCCTTTTTAGCTACATCTAATGCTTGGATTAATTGTAAAGATGGGAGAATGAAACTGACTTTTGGGAATTTGACTATGGAATTGAATATTTTTGACCTACAAAAGTCACCATTAGGACATGATGAGCAAGAGTGTAATGCGGTGAATTGGATTAGTGACCTTGAGAGTGATAACCCTGTTGATCTGGATGTTGCCCCTTGTGTGAGTGATCTTGTTGAGTTAGGATTCGACCCCGACTGTGTAACTTCATTATGTGATTCTGATGTGTTTGACGGTGAATTGCTTTATGAATCTCTGTTTGCCTCTCAACATGTGCCTGATATCATAGAACCTGAGCCACCATCTTCTAGAACCCTTGAACTTAAACCCCTTCCTTCCGAGTTAAAGTATGTTTTCCTTGGCCCTAGTGAGACTTACCCGGTTATCATAGCTTCGAACCTAGGAGAGGACCAAGAAAACAAACTAGTCGAGGTTCTTAGGATAAATAGAGGGGCTTTGGGATGGACGATTGGAGACATTAGGGGGATTAGTCCATCTATTGTGCAACACAGGATATTCTTGGAAGATGATAGTGTAGCCCAGAGGGACCCTTTAAGGAGACTCAATCCCCAAATGAAGGAGGTGGTTAAGAAGGAGATTCTGAAATGGTTAGATAATGACATCATTTACGATTTACGACGGTAAGTGGGTTAGTCCTATACAGTAGTCCCTAAGAAGGGTTGTGTGGTGGAGAATGAGAGGGGTGAATTAGTGTCGACCCGCATTCCATCGGGATGGAGAGTATGCATAGATTACAGGAAACTAAATAAGGCTACGAGAAAAGACCATTTTCCATTACCTTTTATGGATCAAATGTTAGAAAAGCTGGCGGGGCACGACTTCTTTTGTTTTCTAGATGGCTATTCGGGGTATACTCAGATTTCTATAGCCCCGTGTGATCAGGAGAAAACGAATTTTACTTGCCCATTTGGTACGTTTGCTTTCCGTAGGATGCCCTTCGGACTTTGCAATGCCCCCGCTACTTTTCAGCGGTGTATGGTGTCTATATTCTCGGACCTTGTTGATGATTGTGTTGAAATTTTCATGGATGATTTCTCAGTATTTGGCACCACCTTTGATGATTGCTTGTCCAATTTGAGTTGAGTCTTGAGTCGGTGCCAAGAAAAACACTTGACTTTAAACTGGGAGAAGTGCCATTTTATGGTACGAAAGGGGATAGTTTTGGGCCATGTGATTTCAAAAGATGGAATCGAAGTGGATAAAGCAAAAATTGACCTAGTTAGGAACTTGACCCCCCCCCCACTTGTGTGAAGGAGGTTAGATCCTTTTTAGGACATGCTGGGTTTTATCGTCGATTCATTCGTGATTTTAGCAAGATTGCCAAACCCCTTTACGCTTTATTGGCAAGGAGGTGGCTTTTGACTTTCGATGAGTGTTTGAAGGCCTTTAATGCACTTAAAGATGCCTTGATATCGCCTCCTATTCTCAAACCTCCACATGGGGAACCGTTTGAGTTGATGTGTGATGCTTCGACTTTGCTATAGGTGTGGTTTTAGGACAACGAATTGACAAAAACTGCCGTGATACACTATGCAAGTCATACTTTAAATGAAGCACAATCAATTACACATCATGAGAAAGAGTTCTAGGCATGGTGTATGCATTTGAGAAATTTGGGCTTATTTGTTGGGGTCTAAAGTGATTGTTTTTCTTGACCATTCGATTCGCTATTTGATGGAGAAGAAAGAGTCTAAGCCTAGGTTGGTTAGGTGGGTGTTGTTACTCCAAGAGTTTGATTGTGAAATCCGTGATAGGAAAGGATCTGATAACCCGGTAGCGGACCACCTTTCTAGGATAGCACCTGAACATGTGATAGAGTCTCCTATTGATGCTTGTTTTCCTGATGAACGCATTCTTAGCATAGGAGTAGAACCGTGGTTTGCTGACATTGTTAATTTTAAAGTCACGGGAGAAATGCCCAATGATTGGAATAAGCATGATAGAGATAGGTTCCTTCACATTGTCAAAAATTTCATATGGGATGAACCCTATCTGTTTAAGTATTGTCCTGATCAAATTCTTAGAAGGTGTGTTCGGATGAGTCTATCATGGATGTCCTTTCGTTTTGTCACGACCACCGTGTGGGGGCATTTTAGTGGGAAAAAGACAGCGTATAAGGTTTTACAAAGTGGATTCTATTGGCCTACCATCTTTAGAGATGCCCATACTTATGCCCAGAGTTGTCTTAGATGTCAGAGTTTGAGTAAGATCTCTAGAAGAAACATGATGCCCTTACAACCCGAGATCTTTGTGGATGTATTTGATGTTTGGGGCATTGATTTTATGGGACCATTTCCTACCTCTTTTGGGAATGAGTATATTCTTCTAGCAGTGGACTAGGTGTCAAAATGGGTTGAAGCGATTCCGTCGAAAAGAAATGATGCTAAGGTTGTGACTAGATTCCTTCAAGAAAACATTTTCTCTAGGTTTGGGGTACCTAAAGCCATCATTAGCGACCAGGGGACTCACTTTAATAATCGTTCTTTCGCGGCTTTGCTTAAGAAATACTCTGTTGAGCATAGAATGACTACCGCCTATCACCCTCAATCAAATGGCCAAGCTGAGGTTTCCAATAGGCAGATTAAACAAATTCTTGAAAAGACAGTGTCAAAGAATAGGAAAGATTGGTCCACTAAATTGACCGATGCTTTATGGGCCTATAGGACAGCTTACAAGACTCCCATAGGAATGTCACCGTATAGAGCAGTCTTTGGGAAACCTTGTCATTTGCCTGTAGAGCTCGAACATAGGGCGTGGTGGGCTTTGAAAGCCTTGAATCTTGACCTGTCAGCAGCTGGGGACATTAGAAAGTTGACCTTGTGTGAGCTAGAGGAGTTAAGGAGGGAAGCTTACGAAAATGGAAGATTAAGTAAGGAGCGATCGAAGGTCCTACATGATAAAGTGATCCTTAGAAAAACCTTCGTTCCAGGGCAGAAAGTCCTCCTTTATGACTCATGTTTGCATTTGTTTGTGGGTAAATTGAAGTCTAGGTGGACCGGTCCATTCATTGTGACCGCTGTGTTTCCCTCGGGAGTTGTTGAAATCAAGGACCCCACTAATGCATCAATGTGGAAAGTTAACGGTCACAAGTTGAAACCCTTTTTGGAGCTTCCAGAGAAAGTGGATGTGGAGTGTGTAACATTCCATGTCCCATATGTTGATTGAAGAACATTGAGGTAACATCTTTGTATATATTGTAAATTAGTTCATTTTTCTTGTTTGTTTCTTTGTTTAATTCTCTTAACTATGCACTAACGAGAAGGAAGGATCATTTATTGCTCACATATATTCACCATTTCATGGCTTGCATACTCAATCTCCATTTACAAGTCATGTGATGATTATTTGAGATCTAATCAGGTATTATCCTTCTTTTTCTTTGGAGTTGGTTGGTGAGAAAACTCTTTTTCATTCTTTTTGTTAGATTTTAGATTTTTATTCTTTTAGGGTGTTTGTCTTCCTTTATTTCTTGCCACAATGAGGACATAGTGTGGCCTTTTTGTGTGGGAGTGGGGAGGCATGCATGCCGGCCTTTCTTTTTATGTGACATCTTTGAAAACCCCAAAAGATTTTGTTTTGTTTAGGTTAGTTTTTAGATTATTGATTTTGAAATGTCCCGGGAGGTTTTTGCGAGATTGAGGTTTTGAACATATTTTTAGTAGAAGTGAGAAGGTTTATTTCCTTGAAAAATTTTAACTCCTTGCATTGTTGGCAGAACACCTGCTCGGGCGAGCACAATTTTGGCTCGGGCGAGCAGCCGTACTGAGGAGTCTTCGCGAGTAAAGAAGGAAGAGAAGGAAATACTTCCAGAAGGACTGCTCGGGCGAGCAAAATCTCTGCTCGGGCGAGCTGGTCCACTGTGCCTTAATTGAGAATGAATCCTGCGTCAAGGATGGCGACCGACAGAACATAAGCTCGGGCGAGCAAAATTTTTGCTCGGGCGAGCTTGTCCACTGAAGCACCCGAGGGAAGAAGTTTGACAGACATGCCTAGCGGTCCAGAAGCGTTGCTCGGGCGAGCAGCCTTTCGGATAAACTTATGTTTGCATCCAGAACGTCTGCTCGGGCGAAGCGGTTTGCTCGAGCGGCGTGACAGATCCGATTTCCATCGGGGTTTTATTTCATTTTTCTCTCACTTTCTTCATTCTTTCTCACTTATTTTCTCTCTCATCTCTCTCTCTCCCTTCCTCCAACCCCTAGCATCAAGCCCTAATCCCTAATCTTTGCTAAATTCTTCAATTTTTCCAGATTGGGTTGAATTTTTGTGCCCTAATTGTGCGAAATTACTCTTTGAACATTCTTTGGCCGCGTCTTTAGTGCGTGGTCTTTGGGGTCTTATTTGTCTTTGTGTACACGTATGCTTGTTGCTCGCGTGTGTCGCTCCTATTATGCGTCATTCGCCTTTGTCTGTGGTGTGTGGGTTGTTCTGAGGTTTGGGGGGGAAGAAGGGTTTTGCCAAGGTCGGGAGGTCTCAAGGTCCCGGGTTACTTGCTCTTTGCCCGATTTGTGTTGCCACTTGGTATTTGGTGCCTATTTGGGAGGTAACATTCACACTTAGTGTTTTCAAATTTAATTTTAAGGTTAAATTGGGTGCTACTTGTGATTGTTCCTCAGATTTAGGGCTTGTGTGTTGTGTGTATTGATTGCTATTTGGAGGTTCTTGAGTTGTTAGTGTGTTTTGAAGTTTACAATGGTTCGATCTAAGAGAGCCCGTACCGATGAGGAAGGTACACCTTCCCCATCGCCCGAGTCTTCATCGGCGGCGGTGGATAAAGATTGTTACAAGGCCCAACCGCCCACGCTTCTTCAGGCTAACCCGGAATTGCGAATTCGGTTCCGGGATGAGCATCATCGCGAGAGATATGAGCTTTATCAACACCGGAAACTTTGTGCTCCGGACGTTTGTGATGAAGCCACCGTGAAGAAGGTGTATTGTGGCCCTAGTTTTGATTACATTATAAGGGTCTTGGGTTGGGAGTCCTTCATCAAGATTGACGAGTCTCTTTACGATCAACCAATTCTTGAGTTCCTCAGTTCCTTCCAAGTTGAGGATGTCGATACACGCCAAGCTAAGTTTCGATATAGGGTGGACAACAAGGAGAAAACGTGCACGGTGCAAGAATTTTGTCAAGTACTTGGGTTACCGACAGACGGGTTGTATTATGAGGATAGTGCGCATTTCGATGAGCAAGCTGCTATGAAGAGTCTCACTTGTTGGCGTCGGAAACATCAAACGGCGAATGCTCTTGAGGATTGCTTATTCTTGACCAGAAATTCCAAGTCTCGAGATTTTTGTAACTTAGCGATCCGAATCTTTCATCGCATAGTTTCAAATTCGGTCTTCGGAAGAGACGATGGGAGGGCAAATGTGCGGAGGGATGATTTGTTCATCATCTTTAACACCCTCCAAGGGAAGCGGGTGAACACGGGGTCATGCATCTTGCATTGCTTCAAAGACATTACCTCTAAACACCTAACCTCTACAATTGGAATGGGGCATATCATTTGCCACTTTTTGATGAAGAAAGGTTTTGGAGGATATATCCACAAGTTCCCCCCGAGGTATTTTCCCGACCCCATCGATGGTATTAGATTGCAACGCATGGGTATCTTTGAGCGTCACAACACCAAGCATATATACAAGCGTGGCTCAGATAAGTATGCAACTTCCATTCATTTGGACCACGCGCGAGCTGCACGTTGGTTGGATGTGACCAATCAACATAACTGGTCATGTGGCGAAGATCCAAGGAGCAACCGTCGAGTTGGGGGGCCCGATGACCCATTTGTGAGCGAAAATGTGGAAGAAGAGGAGCAGCCGGCAACCCAAGGTGAAGCTAGTGGTAGTACTTCCCAGGAGATTACGATGGGGCACTTGGCAAGTCGGTTAGACCAATTGAGTGTCGACCTCCGTGAACAGCGAACTTTGCTACAAAGTACGCACAACTTGATGGAAAGTCAACAGGAACTCCTTCGTGCCCAACGATGACCCTTGAGCGGCGCGAAGGATACTTTCAAATATGATGAGTACTTCCATCAACGTAATCAATATTGGAGAGATTGGGGTTATTATCACTATGCTATCGCCGACCATGCACCGGCACCACCCGACTATGTCAACCAGTATTACCCGACGTACTTTCCCTACTATCCATACCCTCCTCCGGGAGGTGAGGAGCAGTGATTGTGAGCATTTCGCACTCCCCTCTGTTATTTTGCATTCGTTGTGTGCTTTCATTTTGAGATATTCATGCGCGAGGGGTTGTGTAATGTTTCGGCGATGTACGGCATTTCACCCTTGATTCCGCCTCATATAGTGAGATTCGGTTAAGGTTAGTAAATGATCATGTACATTTGTGAATATTTGAAGTTTCTTTTTCTGACATTGCGTTCGTGGATCGTGTGCTTGGATGTGCTTAACTTGGCGATCTTCAGGTATCATCTTTTAACCATCCTTCTCATTGTGAATATATTGTTGATCCATGATGCATGCTTGATTTTCTTTTTGGGTGGCGAACCCCTTGAGTGTGAATGTTGGGATATCATTGTTGTTGAGCCAGTAGGCTCTGGTCGCCACCATTTATCGCTTATGATGTGTTTGTTGTGTGTTTTTAGGTTTTCTACCTTATTTGTGACACCCTTCTTCTCACAATGGGGACATTGTGAAGTTTTGTGTGGGAGTGGGGGGTGATACTTCCATTTGTCATGGGTAGATCACCTAGTTTTGAGTCTTTGTTTTTGTTTTTCGTAGTTTGTGTCGAAAAATTTGAAAAAATTTTGTGAAAAGGAGAAAAAAGGGAGTGAAAAACCTTCAAAGTTTTCGTTTTCATTTTTTTTTTTGTTTTTGCTTTGTTTCTTGGATTTCGTTGTTGAAATCAAGAAGCCGTTCTTAATCTTCTTTGAAAGAAACCGGTTTGAGCATTTTCGACCATAACTTGGACAATTGCCATGACTTATTTCTATTAGACCTCTACATGGAATGGGAAAGCGGAATCCTCAATTCTTACACGCTTTAACAGTGAATTCTTACCTAAGTTAGACGGTTTTAATTGTTCAATTGCTCAAGCTCTTAATTAATGCATTAAATAATTATTGTCGGGCCTACCGTCATGGGTTGGTTTGGGTGGATCGGCACCCTATGCCCCTTAAGTGCAATGACTCACGTATGGAGAAACCCAGCAGGGAGGGTAACCTCAAGGCCGGTGCTTAAATCCCGCAAAACCCGACACAAACGCTCTAAAAGACACAAAACGGATTGAGTGGAAATAAAAGAGCGTAGGTTTTGAAAAAGAAAGAAAAGAGCGAAGCAAGAAAAAGGAAAAAAAGAGTTGAGCAAAATAATGGTAAGAAAGAGAAAAGTAAAAAAAAGAAAGAGCAAAGTAAAAAGAAAAGAGCAAAGTAAGAAAAAGAAAGAAAAGAGAGGTTAAAAGAAAAACCAAGAGTGAAGTAGGATAGATAATTCCGAGCTTGAGCATGAGAACAACTCTGATTGTCTGGTTTAGGATAGGAAAAACCGACTAGAGCCCACTTGCACATATGCACGAGGTAATTTGCTCATCAGGAAGTGTTTTGGTTTAAAAATTTCTAAGATTGGCAGTTGTTTGGGTTAGACGTTGCGAGATGCTCATAACGGTTCCTTTCGGAGGATTAATACCGTTTTCTTAATTGAAACAGCTTGATTCATTGAAACGAGCAGTTCTCTTTTTCTTTTCTTTTGAACTTGTTTTGTTTTTCACTTTCCCTCGCTCCTTTTTCTATGGCTTTTGTGGGTATAGTTGCTATAAACCCTCACGAGAACTACCTCGTCCACCCGGGCTGCCGGGGGGTTTAAAGGGCTTGATGCATATGCTAAATGCATCCGCGATTCCTGCGAAAGTGAGTTAGGTTTTTTTTTAGTTTCTCTTTCTAGTTCTTTTCTTTGTTTTTAGTTTGCTCGGGGCGAGCAAACCCTTGTGTGGGAGTGGTGTTCGGTCTCGTTTCGAGACGAATTCTTCTCTTTATTAGGGAGTTTTTGTATGTTCTAACCCCGTGTGTTATTCTAGTTATGAGTTTTTTGTAGTTTTGTAGGAAAATAAGTAAGCGATCGAAAAAGGCGACAAAACGGAGCAAAAACTTGCCAATCAGGGGGTGAGATAAGGTCCGCTGATCGAAAGGTAATGGTGGCTCGCCCGAGCAGTGTTCCTGGAGAACAGAAAAATAGTCGAGTAAAATTTGAACCAAGGGGAGGTGAGACAGAGAGCCTGCTCGCCCGAGCAAGAATCCTGCTCGGCCGAGCTGGGCTTCTGTGCATCAACTAGGAAAAATTCGATAAAATCGGCTAAGGCATTGAAGGGACAGAAAGCCTGCTCGCCCGAGCAAGATTCCTGCTCGGCCGAGCTGGGCTTCTGAGCTGCCGAAGAAAAGCTGCTGAAGAACGAAAGTCAGGCAACCAGAACGCCGCCGCTCGAAAGCAAGAATCTGCTCGCCGAGCCGGGCTTCCGAGCCAAGAAAAGTCAAGAACGAGGGACAGTAACTGTAACGCCGCCGCCCGAGCAGGATTTTGGCTCGCCCGAGCCAATTCCAAATTCTGCGTATAATCTGGGAACAAAGTGCTGCGTTTTGTGAAACAAACTTAGGGTATTATAAAGAGTAATAGCTGCGACTCTTTTGGGGGGATTAGCTGAAGTTTTTAGTTTGTAATTAGGGGTTTTTAATGCTTTCTTAATTAAACTTTACTTTCTCTCTAAGTTTTTCTCTTGTCTTTTTCTTCAAGTTTGTGGTATTCTTGATTGTAATCAATTTTCTTCAAGTAAATTCAGCCTTCATCAATCTTTATTACCTTGTGCTTAGCTTTGATTTAATTTTGCCTTTGAAAGTTCATAGTGTTAGCCACAAAAACATCCAATCCAACTTTTAGTGAAAAGGGGGATTAAGGGTCACAAATTCCACTCTCAAGCGGGGATTTGGGGATTCTTAGTAATCCAATTCACGATTTCTTATTTGTTCGGGAGAAATCCAAGTAGATTGAAGGTTAGTGAAAGTTTGGATCATCAAAGGTATAATCTCTTGTTCTTAATCTCATTAATTAGTCTTAGTTTTATTGCTTTCTTAATTTCATGCTTTTAGTTACTTTCATCTTTTATGGCTTTCTTAATTATCATCATGTTTAGGTTAGTTTATTGCTCTTTTACATAATTTATTGCTTTCCGCATTGAGAAATTCCCTTGTACACAAACCAATTACCTAAATTAAACCTAACACCCATCCCTGAGATCGACAATCCTTACTCAAAAACCACAAAAATTACGACCGAACAGTGGTTCATAAGATTAAGGGGGAAAGAGGGGGATGGTTCTCGTGAAAAAGGGTTTTTTGTGGAGGTTATTTGCCGTGAGGGCTTTTGTGGTTTCAAGATTCAAGAATGGTTGAATCTTGAACGGGAAGAGGGTGATATGGACGAATCTTGGATGGAGGCTTAGAGGGGGTTGACGTGAGGATGGGGAAGAGAGAGGGAGGTGTTGGCATTGGATTTGTGGGAGAGAGGAAGAGGACTAGGTTGTTGGAGGAGAAGGAGGGAGGTTGTTGGGATGTTGTTATGGAGAAAGAAAAGAAAGGAGGTGGTCTTTTGTGAGAGAAGGGAGAGTGGTGGCGTTTTGTGGAGAGTGAAAGGAGGTGGAAGGTGGCGTGTGGTTGAGGGGATAAGGAGATAGGGTTGGGTTGTGACTTAACTTTATTGACAAAAAGCTCACAATGTAATTACCTTAACTATATTGATAGAAAGGTAAGAACGCATAGAACTAGGTTTCTAACTTGAATCCACAAGAAAGACAACCTAGGGCTAACTTGATCTAGAGCGCAACTTAGGATCAAGCTCTTCCTAACCACTTGGGTGCCAGACCAAGATACAATATAAGAAAGGGGTGAGGTTTATCCAAACACTCGAGGGAAAGCTAAAAGCTTAAAGGGTTTCATATTTCAAAATCTTATGTGTTTGCCTTGAGAGGCTACAACCTATTTATACTAGGAGAGTCCTTAAGGGACTAGAACTCCTCTGCTTGGCGTGCAAGCCATTCTCATTAGACTAGGATTCTCCTACTTGGCGTGCAAGCCAAGGAATCCTAACTCTAGACGCCAACTACTCGTACTCTCCCTTAGATTAGGAATCCTTATCCTAGGGGGAGATTGTTATAACTAACCTTATCCTAGTTGGTTTGGCTTTCCTAATCCAATATGGATTAGTTACAAAATAGCCAATCTCTATCTAGGAAACCAATAAGATGGCGCCTAACTACTCCTAATAAAAGAAACACACCAAAAACTAATTAAGCTATAATTAATTAAATTACATCCAAAATCAAGATCATAAAATCTAGCTTGACTTCTTGACTTGGACGTTCCCTTGGGCTTGGCGTGAGGTTGAGCCAACTCTAGGATGTTTGGACATCCTCTTGAAATATTAGGCATACCATTTGAATGGGCTTTTGCAATTCAATCTTGTACCTTCCTTCTTTGGCCCTCTTGATGTAGTTGACCCAATTATGCCCTATTGATCCTGTATGGGTTGAAGTCCTTTGATGAAGGACCATATCTGTAGCTTGGACCTTCACTTGGGCCTTCTTGATTGGGCCTAGGGGAAGAAGGGTGGGCTGTTTTCCATCATTCCCCCCTAGTTGAAAGAAGTTTGTCCTCAAACTTGGAGGTTCAAGTTCAAAGATTTCAACTAACCCAATTGTAATCTTCACATGCATCAGGACCTCCACATGAATCATGATTGTGCCAATTACCTCCACGTGAATCAGGACTTTCACATGTACCTCCATGCTATGGAAGATTCGATCTTTCAAACGCTTGTTATGAAAGAATGTGTCATGGACACACTTGCTGATGAAGGACTTCAGAACCTGATTCATTAGTCTCATAATAATAGAAAGAACATAGATTAGGTCACAAGTTGTGACTAACCATACAAGGAGACTTTTTGGGATTTCAGCAGTAATAATCCCTAATTGAATCTGAACCAAGTTGTTTTCCTTCTTCCTTGCAATCACTAGGCCACTTGAATGAATAACTTTCTCTCAATTGTACCCCTGGCGTGACAGACAGCTGAGTTTCGAACCCTTGGAGTAGAGTTAGGGTTCACGTGTTCTCCTATAGGGTGGAGTTCATGTTGCTTGGAATCCATTGAAGCCTCTACCACTGAGCTTTGGTGATGGACGATCAGTTGAAGCTCGCTTGCAGAATTTTTGTGGCTAGGGCTTGATGGAACGATTCTTTTCTTTTCACTAAACTCAGGGAGTTCAGTGATCATAAAAGATATGAGTTTTGAATCACTCCTTGGAGTTGTTGGTGATGTCTTTAGGGGAGCTAACGTGACCCTCTTGCTTTTCACCATCAAGGTGTATGTGTTAGCTCTTCCATCATGTGTAACGCTCCTGTCAAATAACCATGGTCTTCCAAGCAAAATATGAAAGGCTTCCATAGGTAGTACATCACACCAGATTGAATCTTGATAAGACTTTCCAATAGAAAAGCTTACCAAACAGCGTTGAGTTACCTTTAAGCCTTTACCTTGGCTGATCCATTGGACTATGTATGGCGTGGGGTGTGGGCTTGTAGGTAGCTATAGTTTGTTCACCATAGTAGTTGAAACTGCATTAGTACAGCTTCCACCATCGACGATTAGAGAACAAACTTTCCCTTGCACAGTACAGCGAGAATGGAAGATAGCTTCCCGTTGTTGCAGATCTTCAGGGACTGGAGAACTGTTCAATATTCTCCTTACAACCAGCATCTCTCCTTGATCTGGTTCTTCCACGACCTCTTCTTCAGATTCGTTGTGACAGGCGTGGGTTTCCTCTTCTACATCCGTCGGTTCGGGTTCAAACAGAGCATTCTGAAATTCTAGCAGTGTGATTGCCCTCTTGTTTGGACACTCTGAAGCAATATGACCGAGCCCTTGACACCTAAAGCACCTCTTTTTATCCGTGGGTGGAGCTGGAATGGTTTTAGGGGCAGTTTGAGGGGTAGGAGTAGGCGTTTTTGTGGCGGACGGATAGGAGTGGGTTTGGCTTTTTTGTGGAGTGCATGTTTGAGGCAAGTAGTTGACCCTTTGAGAGCTAGGGTTTCTAGTTGATGCCTCTTTGCCTCTTCTCTTCTTTTGCTGTTCCACTTTGTTAGCCAAAGTACTCAATTCATCAAGAGTTTCATAAGGCTGAAGTTCCTCCACATACCTTATGTTTTAGTTTAAGCCAGCAAGATACCTCACAAGAGTTTGAGGTTCATCTTCTTTCAGATCACACCTTCAGAGTAGGTGTTCGAATTCCTTAGTATACTCTTCAACAAATTTAGATCTCTAGGATAGTTGTTGTAGACGAAAGTAGTTGTCTTTAAAGTAGCTTGCAGGAAGAAACTTTGAATGAAGTTTCTTTTTCATCTTCTCCCAAGAACGGATCTTTTCTTTCCCGGTATGCTGTCGCTTCTTCTGTAGATTAGTCCACCAAATACTAGCATGCTTTCAAAGTTTTAAAGCAATATACTTGATTTTCTTATCATCAGCGACATCTTTCAAATCAAAGACTCGTTCGACAGTTTGAATCCAATCAAGAAAGATTTCAGGATCAAGATTACCATCGAATTCAGGGATGTCAACTTTAAAGTCGAGTCTTTCTTCCCTTGGAGGGGGTCTAGGGCGACGTGACCTCCTGCTTGAGCCAGCAGAGTGCTCAGTTTCGCTAGGACTGCTGAGGACGGCTTCTTCTTCTTCTTGCCCCCGTAGTGTCCTAAATTGTAGATTCATGTATTGCTTCAGCTGATCAGAAAGAAAAGCAATTCTTCCTTCAAGTTCTGCCTTTTCTTGTTTCCATTGTTCAGTAGGATCTCCACCTTCTTCACTGTTGCTTCCAAATGCCATGGTAGGGGTTTGAAACGCCTAGATTGACGTTGGGTAGGGAAGGGAATGTGTTTGGGCTGTTTGTGGAGTTTAGGGTTGCAAGCTGGTACTAAAGGTTTGAAGGTTATGTGAGATGGACGAATCTTAGATGGAGGCTTGGAGGGGGTTGACGTGAGGATGGGGAAGAGAGAAGGAGGTTTTGGCATTGGATTTGTGGAAGAGAGGAAGAGGACTAGGTTGTTGGAGGAGAGAGGGGGAGTTTGTTGGGAGGTTGTTATGGAGAGAAAAAAGAAAGGAGGTGGTATTTTGTGAGAGAAGGGAGAGGGGTGGCGTTTTGTGGAGAGTGAAAGGAGGTGGAAGGTGGCATGTGGTTGAGGGGATAAGGAGATAGGGTTAGGTTGTGACTTAACTATATTGGCAGAAAGCTCACAATGTAATTACCTTAACTATATTGATAGAAAGGTAAGAACGGATAGAACTAGGTTTCTAACTTGAATCTACAAGAAAGACAATCTAGGGCTAACCTGATCTAGACCGCAACCTAGCATCACGCTCTTCCTAACCACTTGGGTGCCAGACCAAGATACAATAGAAGAAAGGGGTGAGGTTTATCCAAACACTCGAGGGAAAGCTAAAAGCTTAAAGGGTTTCATATTTCAAAATCGAATGTGTTTGCCTTGAGAGGCTACAACATATTTATACTAGGAGAGTCCTTAAGGGACTAGAACTCCTCTGCTTGGTGTACAAGCCATACGAATTAGACTAGGATTCTCCTACTTGGTGTGCAAGCTAAGGAATCCTAACTCTAGATGCCAACTATTCCTACTCTCCCTTAGATTAGGAATCCTTATCCTAGGGGGAGATTGTTATAACTAACCTTATCCTAGTTAGTTTGGCTTTCCTAATCCAAGATGGATTAGTTACAAAATAGCCAATCTCTATCTAGGAAACCAATAAGATGGCGCCTAACTACTCCTAATAAAAGAAACACACCAAAAACTAATTAAGTTATAATTAATTAAATTACATCCAAAATCAAGATCATAAAATCTAGCTTGACTTCTTGACTTAGACGTTCCCCTTGGGCTTGGCGTGAGGTTGAGCCCAACTCTAGGATGTTTGGACATCCTCTTGAAATATTAGGCATACCATGTGAATTGGCCTTTGCAATTCAATCTTGTACCTTCCTTCTTTGGCCCTCTTGATGTAGTTGACCCAATTATGCCCTATTGGTCCTGTATGGGTTGAAGTCCTTTGATGAAGGACCCTGTCTGTAGCTTGGACCTTCACTTGGGCCTTCTTGATTGGGCCTAGGGGAACAAGTGTGGGCTGATTTCCATCACCAGGTAAGAACTGGATGGAATGCATGTCATGATGGCTAGGGCCTGGATAGCTCTGACTATATCCAGAGCGCTGGTTATAAGGAACGATCGAATGAGCATGATACTGAGGCGCCCAAGGACTAGGCACCCTCTCCATCGAGCCATGGAATCCACTAGATTCCAAAAATTCTTCTACCATGAACTCGGGAATACCTGTAGACCTTCATCTACCTCCCGAAGGCCTTGAAGAACTAGCATGGGGAACTCGAAGCTCACCCATTAAATCTTGATTCCTTTGTCGGGATGATCCTTCTCCTGGGTCTCCATGATGAACTCTCCTACTAGTTTTCCCTGCTGAAGAATGACGAGGGGGTGTTGACATTTTTCCTCGCCATTCGGGCTTCCGAACTTCCATGCGGATTGGGGGTGTGATTCGGTGATTTGTGGTGGGGTTTGAACCTTTTAAAAAAACTTTAAGGGATTAATCATATATTTCAGGAATAATAGTTTGTAAAATCACTTTCCCTTTACTTTGTGCATTTCATGAGTCATTGAATTAAACTTTTAAGAGTGAACATCTTCTTGTTCCGAACTCTTCTAATTTTAACCCAATTTGCTCATTAAAATGTTAGGCTCAGAAGAAAGTGATTTATGTAAGTATTATTTAGAAAGATACAAAGAAAACCTTAAAGTTGCATCGGTACATTGTAAAACCATGTTTTACCATAGTTTATGCAACCCGATTTGCTTTCGTTCGAAATGGGAGTCGCCACCTGACTTTTTAAGGGAAAATCCAAGACAAAACCAAAAAGAAAACAAGAAAGACTCTGCTTGCGAAACCCAATCAGAATGGATCCGGGGGTAAGGCTATGAACTCGAAAGGTAGGAACCTAAGGAGTTCACCTCTCACAAAAGGAAAGACCCTGCCAAAAGTTTTAAGTGTGCTTTTTGATAAAGTTTGGAAGAGAGATAAATAGGAACTTTATGGAATTATTTCATTAAACATGCAAAAGAATGGAAAAATTATACAATATGTACAAGAACACTTTATTTACAAGAAAGAGAAAACTTTAAAGCTTACATTGTGTTATTCGAAGAAGAGGCCTTGCCTAGCCTTTATAGTATCTTGAAGATGCTCCTCTTGATACCCTTAGATGACTCCTCTCAAGATGCCAAAAATGAATAGAAAATAGATAAAAAGGAAGTGGATGAAAGGGGATGAAAAAGAGGTCTTTTTGGAGGTTTATAGTAGGCTTTTTGTGATGCTTTTTGGTGGTGTTTATGTAAGAATAGGGATAGGTGGAGTAGGGATTAAGATTAGGGGTTTAATATGGTCGGATAGGATGTAGAATGGAGATAAAGGTGGTAGAAAGATGGTAGAAAAGATGATGTTAGAATAGAGAGATTAGGAAGATTAGAATTGAGAGTATTGAGAGAAGGAGGATGGATGAAGGATTGAGTGAGATGTTGTGTGTATAATGGAGTCAATGATAGAATGAGTTTGGCTTTGAGGGGATCATAGTATTTATAGGAGAAGGAGGGAGTAGAGGTTCATGAACTCGTATGCACATACATGCTCCCATGCAATTGCATACAATCGTTGGTCAGTTGGCACATAATATTAGGCAGTAGGGGAGATGTTCTTGGGTGGATGGTGGCTCGTGGTCAATGAACCACGTGTGGTCAACCCTCAAGGTCGACCGGCCTCCAGGTGGAGGGGGGTGTTCCTGATCTCGTCCATGCATTCTTGGACGGTGGTGTAGGAACACATCCACCTCGGGAGGTGGTGTTTCACACTGGACAGTAATTGCAATTCTCATGAGCTTTGTGAAATATTTGTGAAGTGCTTTTGTGAGGTTTCGATCATGCAACCTCAAGGCATATGTTCATGTGGTTCTTTTATGATTTGCATGGCTTGCATAGCTCTTACATAAAAAAATGTGTGTGTGATCATGCATGCAACTCGAGACGAGTTTGTACATGTGAAGTGCATGTACTTGGGTTTTATTTTCTAGCTTCTTCTTCTTTATTTTTGTTTCTTTTAATATATGTATGTTATATATTTCGGGTGTCAAACCCCGGTGTCTACAGGGGGACGCCTCAATGAGCATCCAGAACGCGGTAGACTCACATTGGAATGTGCGTCACTAGCTTCATCCTCAGCAACTGGCATAAGGCCTTAATACTGGCCATTCACAAAGTTCCGGTTGATAAACTCACGAGTTGTGATGCCTCCCCTTAGTAGAAACGCGGATGTGAGCATATACTTGTTGCAAGAAAAGAGGATAAAAAAGAATCCATGCATAATGAAAGGACAAGACAAATGTGCAACTTATCGGATTATAGTCAAAGTGTTGCAAAAATTCATGGTCATTGGGCATGACCAGAATGAAGCCGAACAACATATTTTCACCATCGGCCTGATCAGGATCTTCTACATGTTGGTCCAGGAAAGGATCATAATATCCTCCCAGCTACAGAAGGGTGAATTATCAGCAAGGAAAGCAAAAACATCAAGGCACAAACAGGAAGAATTCGTACCCGAGTAAAAGGCAAGCGTCCTTTGTGCTAAGCGGCCACTTCTTCTAGATCCTCAATAGGAACAACAAGGTTGGCAGCAAGCTATCCGGCCATCAGCTGAGTCATCTCATCTGTCATTTAAGCCTACCTGTCAAAGATAAGCTCGGAGGGATCCACAGGCACCCTCGAGGGCCATTCCCGGTGTGCTGAAAGAAGAATCCCTCTCCTAGATAGAAAACTAGGCCGAAAGGACCTTCCAAAAGCAAGTGACATTCAGTTTCTTCCCTCGCGAAGCAAATATCAAAATGGAGGCCCTCCAAGTGAAAGTCGTCCCATAGAGACCGGACGATGTCCTCCTATTAGGGTCGTTATCACAGTACGCTCAAGAGTAAAAGGAGAAGAGGAGTGAAAGAAACGAACCATACTGGTCGAAGGTTGTCGATAATTCTCCTAAGACCATCGCCGAGCAGTCGGGACACGTATATCACCATTGTTGGTTCCGCCAACCACAGGAAAAAAATACGCTTAAACTCACACATGCACATCAGGAAATGTCTTAGTGGCGTCAAAGATGAATTTTGCACATAACAAAATTTCTGAGAAGAAATGTCTCAGAGCATACCTCCAAGACCCGCCAAAGACTACTGCCCAGGTTGAGCAACTTTGATTCTGTAGTCCTTGGGCGTCCCACTGTGTCACAGCCGGTAGGACGGTAGGCGACCCACATCCCTTTGTGCACATTTTTCCTCGCCGTTCGGGCTTCCGAACGTCCACGCAGATTGGGGTGTGATTTGATGATTTGTGCTGGGGTTTGAACCTTTGAAAAAAACTCTATAAGAGATTTTAATTACACATTTCAGGAATAATATTTGTAAAATCACTTTCCCTTTACTTGTGCATTTTATGAGTCATTGAATTAAACCTTCAAGAGTGAACATCCACTTGTTCCAAACTCTTTTAAATTTAACCCAATTTGCTCATTCAAATGTTAGGCTCGGAAGAAAGCAATTTATGCAAGTATTATTTAGAAATATATAAAGAAAAACCTTAAAGTTGCACCGGCACGTTGTAAAACCATGTTTACCATAGTTTATGCAACCCGATGTGCTTTGGCTCGAAATGGGAGTCGCCACCCGACTTTTAAAAGAGAAAAGCCAAGAAAAACTAAAGAAAAAACAAGAAAGACTCCTCCTGCGAAACCTAATAATGGATCCGGGGGTAAGGCTATGAACTCGAAAAGTAGGAACTTTAAGAATTCGCCTCTCACAAAAGGAAAGACTACTAAAAGTTTTAAGTGTGTTTTGATAAAGTTTGGAAAGAGGATGAATAAGAACTTTATAGAATTATTTCATAAGAACATGCAACATGAACCATAAGAAAGAAAAGTACAACATGTACACTTTATTTACAAGAAAATAAAGAATTTAAAAGCTTACATTGTGCTAACTTGAAAAAGAGGCATTGCCTTGCTTCTTGCTTGAAGATGCTCCTCTTAGTACCCTTTGATGTTACTCCTCACAAATGCCGAAAAGAACCAAAAGAATGATGGAAATGTGGTGGAAAATGGGATGAAAAGAGGGTTTTTTTATAGGTTTTTTGAGATGTTTAGGATGGTTTTTTTGTGGCGTTTTTTAGTAGAATGGGTTTAGAAGATTAAGGAACGATAGAAATGGAGATTATGGAGAGATGAAAGTGATGATGAGATTAGGATAAAGATGATAGAATTGTAGTATAAGAATGGAGATTAGAGATGTAGAGAGAATTAGAGAGTGAAAGAAAGAATGAAGTATGAGTGAGTAGAGAGGGGAATGAGTGAATGATTTTTGGTGCTTTTAGCTTTGAGAGGAGTAGGGTATTTACAGGAGAGGGAGTGAATGTATATCACATACATTCACCCTGTGATAATCATAGTCAAATGGTACCAAGAACTAGGCAGTATGGGAGTGTACTTGGTGTGGAGGTCAATTGACCACGTGTGGTCGGTGGTCAAGGCCGACCGGCCACCAGCACATGGGGGTGAACCTCTTCTCGTCCATGCATCCATGGACGGTGGAGGGTGAATGTAATCTGCCTAGGGAATTGATGATTCACACTTGGACGGTAGCTCCTTTCATTTGTAATCTTAAGCTAGTTATATGATATTTTTGTGAGGTTTCAAACTCGTGACCTCTAGGTATTGAGCTTTCATGGCTTATATTGCTTGTCTTTTACGTAGCAATTTTGCATGTGATCTTGCATGCAACTTTAGAGCCAATTTCCACGTGTAAGGTGCACGTACTTTAGCTTTTATTTTCCGGCTCCTTCTTTATTTGATCCCTTTATATATAGATATGCTATATATTTTTCTACGACAAAATCCGATGTTTACACCCTCTCACCAAGTGAGCATAGGCAGTAGTTGCCCAGTTGAAAGTCCTCACCTTGCCATAGTCTAGGAGGTGGTGCATCCATGAATGAGTGATCGTGTCCCCCATGATTTGCAAGGATGGTTGCATTAATGAAATGCACCAAAATAAGAAACTAGCGCTGAAGAAGAGGAAGGTTCTTGAAACCCTCGCTTTTTAAGACAGCCACCAAGTGGGTGTATCACAAAACACCATTCCGCTCTGCCAATGCAGTAGCGGGTTGCAAAAGCTCATAAGCGCGGGGGTTAACATCCCTTTGAAACTCCAACAGTTGGCCGCCCAGCTAAGGCTAGTGATCATCACAAAGTCAACAGGAGTGAGCATCATTTCACCAACAGGGAGGTGGAATGAATTAGTCATATCCCAAAAACGTTCCACAATAGCCCAACCAAATATCCTTCTATTATGAGTTTTCCAGGCATCCAAGCAAGCCAAGAAAGGGTCAAAACCTGCATTCCTCACAATGGCTGTGTAGAGTTTCCCCACCTTTTCATGTTTGGACAAATTTACTATACTTTGCATGCTCCCACATGTTTTAAAAGAGTCATCATATGGCAAAAGCAACAAAAGAGCCTAAATGTCGGTTCTAGAACATAAAGTACTTCAAGCAAAATTTAGAGTATTCATTCTACTTTAAATTCAACTTAAAGTGTTAAAGCAAGAAATAGTGCAGGACATCTTCAAAGATAACATGCTATGGAAATAAGCTTGAATAAGTGCATGACGAGACATGGGAGCGGAAGAGCCATGCATGCTCGTCCTAATGAAAAACCAACTATGCTGGAGTAAATTCTCTACTAGGATATTCCCTCTGCACTGTCCTCGCATACGGACGCTCCTGGACTGTTGGCTAAGTAGCACGTCGGCGCCCTCTCCACAAAAAATCCATCCCTTTGCAGGAAAACTCAAATGCCCTAGAGAGTTTTTTAAAGAGAGAATAACGAAGGAAGCAAGAAAAGCTCAGATTTGCAAGTGGTGAAGAAGGTCGAGTGCTTCACCCCATTTATTGAAATTCACTCATCCACGTGTCAGATCTTCATAGGCCAAAGCTGAAGTCCGATCGAACTTAAGGTTGGCTACAATTATTGTGATCAAGTTGGTCTCCTGCATGGCCTGCAAAAGCCGAATTGTACGAGAAAGGATTCCTCCATTTTCCTAAAGTCCGGTTAGCCTAGGGAAGCAGGGAATGTTGTCTTTTCCTCATGCTTGTTTCCAAGAGCCAAGATTGCATGCTTCCAAAGAAAAAACACGGTCATGCGTGCTCAATAAGATGGAGTTGGTCTTCTCAAGATTGAAGCATAAAGTCCCCAAATAAGATCATTTTTCAATGATTATGCTGATGCATTCCGAGGTAAGGAAAACAAGAGTCACCGACATCGAGTTCTATGAAACCTCAGGAATAAGAGCCACCGCCATCGCGTCCGATGAAGTCTCTCGGCATTGAATTGCCATCAAAACCAAACCCCCCAGCCATCGACATTGCAATCGGTGAAGTCTCGACCCCTAAGGCCATCGGTAGAGCATCGGTGAAGTCCCTCAGCATTGAATTGCCATCAAACATCAAACTCCAGAGCCATCAACATCGTGTTCGGTGAATTCTACCCAACAAGTAGGGTGTCATTCTCGCCTGAGATCGTCATTACGATGCAAGTTTGCCAACCGCGACACAAGACTTATCTTCCAAGTGCCAGCCCACAATTTCAAGTAGGTCGCCTTCAATGCCCGAGATCACTTCAAGTAGGACATCATCAGATGCCCGAGACCACTTCAAGTAGGAAGTCATTCTCACCTGAGATCTGCGACAAATCGCACCTCCATATCAATCAAGTAGGGCATCATTCTCGCCTGCGATCAGCCACAAACGGCACAAAATTCATCAGCAACCAAGTAGAGCATCATTCTTGCTCGAGATCACCCCAAAGAGGTGCACGCCACCCACGACCAGATGCAGGACTCAACTTCCAAGCGTCACCCCAGGCTTTGCCCTCCACAAAGTCCTATCCTAGCCGGTGTCCGTCAAATCAATTCTACTTTGATTTTCATCCTATCCAGGACTCAATCAAAGTGGGAGCTATCTGTAGACACCGGGTTTTGAAACATAAGTATATAGCATATCTATATAAGTACGACGCAGAAATAAAGAAGAAGAAGAAGAAGCTGGTAAATAAAGCTTAAATACATGCACTTTACATGTATATTACTCGCTAAAAGCCACATACATGATCACATGTGAGGTTAGCTAGCTGCATGCACTTTTTTTATGTAAATAACCAAGACATGCAAGCCATGCAAAGCTATGTAAACACATGCAAACAGGTTACAAGTTCGAAACCTCACAAAAGCACTCAAAAACACCTCTATAAGCTTGCAAAGAATGGTATTACCGTTCAGCCTGAAATACCACTTCACAAGGTGGGTGTATCCACACATCACCATCCTTGGATGCATGGATGAACCAAGGGTCATCCCCTCCCAGAGTAACAGTCGACCGGCCTTTAAATGCGGTAGACTTGGGTTCATTCACCACGAGTTTTCGTCCACTCAAGACACCCCCCTTTGTTGCCTAGGAGTCTGTGCCAATTGACCACCGATTGCTTGTAATTGCATGAGGTGAATGTATGTGCATATGTTTTCATGAATCTCTATTCCCTCCTTCACCTATAAATGCTACTCCTCTCAAAGCCAAACTCACCAACTAATTCATTCCGTTTCTCCCTCACTCATTTTATCATCATTCATCCATTCTCCAATTCTCTCATTCTTTCACTTCTCACATAATCTCTTTTCTACTATCAACTTTCGTCTTTCTTTACCATCCTAATCTTCATTTCTTCACCATCATAAACTTCTAATCCCAAACCCTATCCTATCCATCCCAATTCTTATATAAACCCACAAAAAGCCTACCTTAAATACATCCAAACTCCACAAAAAGTATCCTTCTTCCTACACTTTCCATACCCTTATTTTTTAACCATTTTGGCATCTTGAGAGGAGGTATCTAAGGACACTTCAAGAAGGAACTTTCGAGCAACTTCAAGGCTAGACAAGGCTTCTTCTTCAACAAGTACAATGTAAGCTTTAAGTGCTTTCCTTTCATGTAAATTACCTTTTTCTTTATTACAATTCATGTTACATGAACAATGAAATAATTCTATAAAGTTCTTATTTATCTCCCTTCCAAATTGTATCAAAAACACATTTATAACTTTTAGTAGAGTCTTTCCTTTTGTTAGAGGCGAACTCTTTAGGTTCCTACCTTTCGAGTTCGTAGCTTTACCCCTGGATCCATTCTCGGGTTTCGCAGGCGGGGTCTTCTTTGTTTTCTTTTCTAGTTTTTCTTGGCTTTTCCTTCAAAAAGTTGGGTGGCAACTCCTTTTCAAAATAAAACACATCGGGTTGCATAAACTATGGTAAAACATGGTTTTACAATATGTCGATGCAACTTTAGGGTTTTCTTTGTATATTTCTAAATAATGCTTGCCTAAATTGCTTTCCTCCGAGACTAACATCTCGTGAGCCTATTAAATCAAATTTATAAGAGTTTGGAGCAAGTGCATGTTCACTCTTAGAGGTTTAATTTAATTACTCATCAAATGCACAAAATAAAGGGAAAGTAATTTTACAACTATTATTCATGAAATGTGGATTAATTCCTTAAAGGTTTTTAAGTTAAACCCCATCATAAACATCCAAAACCCCCCCCCCCCCAATCCCGTGGGCGTTCAGGAAGCCTGAACGATCAGGAAAAATGTCCACAGCTGTAAAGAATGTGTTGAGTTCCATAGCAATGGGGACTTTTAGGAGGGTGAGTTTCACAAGGTCAAGTATGAAAGTGGGGTGCACGATTACTTCATCAATGGCCATAATTGGGTGGACGTAAAATATGACGGGTACGGAGTTGAATGTTGGGTATAAGGGAGTAGATAACAGAAGGTCGTACAGAGTAGATCTCCAATTTGGGATTTATCAATTATACACCGACGATACATAAAATGGATAGTGGTATCGAAGTTCAAGTTTGCTCCAATGGGAGCCACTATGTTGAGAGGTTGAACCGTGGGGTTAAGCACAACCCCAACTACTTCATATATGAGATTCAAGGTAACAATTGTAAATCTGCTCTTTTTCCTTTTCACTAATTATACTTCTTTAGCATTGATCTATAGTTGTTTCTAGGTTATTTGTTTGAAGTTGTGTAAGTCAAAATCATTTTATAATTGCTCTAGGTGTTTTCATTCAAATTTTGGAAACTAATTTTGTAATTTCTTTCCTACTTGCGGGCTATGCTTCTCTAACTTGATTATACTTAGTAGTGGTAACATTTGAATTTTTTGATTTGTAATTATTTTTTTATTTCCAATCATGCATTAATGATGCAAAATTACGATAGAACAGTCATAGTGTTGTTTGTTAACTATGATATTTTGCCGGCAAAGTTGAAACTCAATTTGCTTCACAAAGCATACTACCATTGAATTAAGGAAAGCAAAGCACAAATGAGGTTCGGAACATAAGCTATTTGGAGGGCCTAATGATTATTGAGTGAGAATGAATTTGGGTTCTTCATTTTTTATAAAAGAAAGTCATATTCTTTTCTGAATCTTTATATCATAAAAAGTGGTGGCTACTACCAAATGAGGTAGATACGAAGTTGGAATAAAAGCTCCTATATTTATCAAAAAGCTCCACCGCAATGGAACAAAAGCTGAGTAGGGTAGATTCGAATTGACTTACAAGAGTAATGTTCTTTAAGATCCCCTTTTATAATTTGATGATCGTAGTTTCATCAATATTGCCACTACTTAACACTTTGTAGAATAATAATAAAATAATAATTATCTTTATATTATTATTAACTGTAATGCCCTCCGACTTTTAGGGTGTTACTTAACAATATTTTAATCCATTTAATCTTGATTTAGCGGAAGCGTATTAAAAAGCCGAGAGCGCTACACCGCTTTCCCAAGAGGAAAAGCAAGACTTTTGCTATGGAAAGTGGCGTAGCGCTCTCGACTTTTTAATACGCTTCCGCTAAATCAAGATTAAATGGATTAAAATATTGCTAAGTAACACCCTAAAAGTCAGGACGTTACAGCTGGTATCAGATTGGCGCAACGGAAGCGTGGTGGGCCCATAACCCACAAAATTAATAAGTTGAATATGGAAAATGTGTGAAATACAACTACAATTCGTCAATCTGAGTTTTTACTTACCTCGACTTTTTAATACGCTTCCGCTAAATCAAGATTAAACGGATTAAAATATTGCTCAGTAACACCCTAAAAGTCGGGGCGTTACATTAACAATAATAATGCTACTCCTTATATTAAAAAATTATGCTCCTTTTTCACCCAAAAAAAAAACAACCTCAAATTACATATTTACCATATAGATGCCATGTGGATTGCATGTGTCTAAAAACTTGTTGTATGTATGTACACATGCAAATAATGCAACGTAGGATTGCAAAGTCACTTGTGAGCATTTTAACTAGTGTCCGCAAAAATTCGAAATCAGGTAAGTTTGAATCAATTGTATTTGGTTTATCTTAAAATTCGAACGGGAAATTGATATTTGGATTTGGTTCTTTCTGGGTCGGATAATTCAAACGAAGCTAAATCCGAGTCAAAATAGGGTTGACACATCATAAAACAAAAAAAACAAAAATGTTGTCTAAAATATTCTTTTATTATTGTCTCGTGCAAAGCACAGGTCGGAATGTACATGGTGAGATTTAAGTCAACTGAGGACAAAGGTAAGGCGCTCACCAAGGGCTTCTATTTCTTTGATAGTAAGCCTCTCATTGTGAGAGAATGGAATGAAAATCTCGACATGGACATTGACTCTATTGCTTCACTACCTATTTGGGTCACCATGCCTGACCTTCCCTTCAAATTCTGGAGTAACGAAGGTCTAAGCAAAATAGCAAGTGTCCTAGGGGTCCCTATTAAGACTAATAGACAAACAAAAGACCGGGTCAAGTTGGGATATGCAAGGATCTTCATTGAAATGCAACTTAAAGGGGCTTTCCCTGAATATGTTGATTACATGGATCACAATGACAATTTAATGAGGCAGCGCATTCAATATGACTGGAAGCCGATCCGATGTGCACATTGCAAGATGTTTGGCCATGAAGAAGCTAATTGTAAGAAAAAGCTCCAATGCAAATATTGTCACAAATCAGGGCATGAAGAACATCAATGTAGGAAGAAAACTGAAGACATCAACAAAACAGAGCCTAAGATAGGTCAAACTAGGCAAAAATCGGATGCAGAAGGATTCAGCAGGCCAAAAATTCTCTGGTGTGGAGACCCACTACTCAGCCAAATAAAATGGTCAACACCAACAGATTTTAGATCCTGCAGGATGCAGATGGTAACACAAAACGGGAATCGAAGCTTGATGGCAATGCCCAAACTCCGAAACAAAATCCTAATGCAGAACATCCTCAGCTGGAACATCACAGGGCTTAACAGCCTGGAGAGGGGGAGGGTCTCATTGGTCTATATGAAACAAAAATCCCCCAACGAAACATTACTTGGTTCCATAACAATGTTTTCAACAACTGGAACTCGACTACAAACATTTAGCATTGTCAGAAAGTTCGCATTTGGGTTGCATGGAACCCTCGGGGCTACGAAGCAGAAATTTTGGAGAGTTCCGCTTAGCACATTCATAAGAAATTTATAGTGGTTCAAAATAATACCACCTTCCACATCACTTGGGTCTATGGGCACAATGACCTCGGGGAAAGAGAACCTCTTTGGGAAGCTCTTCGAGAAATTGCAAATGGAATTGAAGGTCCTTGGGCTGTGATAGGTGACTTTAATGCGATAATGACGGAAGAAGACAGAATTGGTGGGGCCAAAGTCGAATCCTTCATGACCCAACCGACGACACAATGTATTCAGCACCGCGGCCTTCACGAACCACCATATTCTGGAACATATTACACTTGGACCAATGGTCATGTCCACTCCAGGACAGATCGCCTTCTTGTGAATGCTCATGGGTACCTACTTACAGACTTGATGCAGGTTAACTTTAAGGCATGTGGCCTATCAGATCATTTGGTCATCACAATCAACTTCATGGAGATGAAAAAACAGAAGCAACACTTTAAGTTCTGTGACATGTGGACTAAAGACGAGCGCTTCAACAACCTGATTAAGGACACGCTGAAGGAGATCCCGGAAGGTCACAAAATGTTTCAATTAACACAATACCTCCAAAAGTTACGCCCGAAATTACAAGCTTTACATAGGGATCGATTCTACGATATTTACACACAAGAAGTTGCAGCCAGAGATAAGCTCACCAATCTCCAGGATAGACTCAATCAAGATCCGACAGACACAACACTTCAATAAGAAGAGAAACAACAGAGAAGCCTCTACTACGACGTTCTACACTCGTCCCTGCTTTTGAAATGACAGCAAAGTAAACTGGATTTGGATGACATGGGTGACAGCTGTTCAAAATTATTTTTCGCCAAGATGAGACAAAAACGATCCCAAATGTATGTTCGAGAAATCGAAACCAGCAACGGCACTAAAGTCACAAGGCTCTAGGAGGTCAACGATCAACTCAGCTTTATCTATAAAACCTTGCTTGGCAACACAGAACTTCAGCAAACAGTATTGCAGGAAGACATTTTCACAATGGGCCCTCGAATTACAGGTGTTCAACAACTCAGACTCAGTAGGCCAATCACGGACAAGGAGATCAAAGATGCCATCTTCTCAATTCCCAATGACAAAACACCCGGGCCAGACGGGTATTCCAGTGGTTTTTACAAAAATTGCTGGAATCAAATAGGAGACCTTGTCATCGCTGCTGCTCATGAATTTTTCCTCACAGGGAAGCTCCTCCGACAACTAAACACAACTAACTTGGCTCTTATTCCAAAGGTGCCAAACCCTAGCAAAGTCACTGAGTTCCGCCCTATAGCCTGCTGCAACACTTTTTACAAAGGCCTCACCAAAATCATCGCCTCATGGATAAGAGAGGTCCTCCCAAATCTAATCAACCCAAGCCAGGGGGCTTTTGTGCCCGGCCGACAGCTACTTCACAATGTGCTTCTTTGCCAAGAGATTGTATGGGGTTACAATCAATCGACAATTGCTCCTAGATGCTTGATGAAAATAGACCTCCAAAAAGCCTTTGACTCGGTGCTTTGAAGTTTCATTGAACAAGCTCTCCACGCGTACCGATTCCCAATATGGCTCATTAATTACATAATGGCTTGTATCACATCTCCCACCTTCTCCATCTACTCGAATGGCATCTCTTCACCCACCTTAAGTGGGAAACGAGGTCTAAGGCAAGGAGAGCCCATGTCTCCACTCCTTTTTGTTCTGACAATGGAATATCTGTTATGATCTAATCATTACTATATCAGTAAACAAGCGGAGTTTAAATATCATCCAAACTGCAGACGTTTGCAACTCACTCATCTTGTCTTTGTGGATGATCTGATCCTATTCTCCTCGGCTAATAGCGTCTCTATTCGAACCCTTAAGAAAGCTTTTGACCACTTCTCAGCCACCACGGGTCTAGTCGCAAATAATGGGAAATCTGAATTGGTCATGGGAGGTGTTCCAAATGGGGTTGCTACTGCTCTCATTGAAGAAACAGGATTTCGAAAAGGTACGCTACCCTTCAAATACCTGGGAATCCCTATCTCCTCCAGTAATCTCACAAAAAATTATGCCAATATTCTTGTGGAGAAGATTCTTTTGAGAATCAAAACATGGGAGAGTAGGCACATCTCTTATGCTGGAAGAGTCACGTTAATCAACTTTGTCCTGATGGGGATTTATAGTTTCTGGGCAAGAACTATCGTCATCCCAAAGCATGTCATAGAAGAAATTACTCGATTTTGCCATAATTTTCTCTGGGGCTCTTCCTCTCTTTATAGCAAAGCCCCTATGGTGGCCTGGGGGATTGTTTGCAGACCAAAGCAGTTGGGAGGACTGGGTCTCCGAGACCTAACAACCTGGAACAAAGCCAACATTGCCAGGCTGGTGTGGGCGATTCAGAAGAAAGAGGATAATTTATGGGTCAAGTGGATTCATGCCAATACATTCGAGGGTCGTCCTGGTGGAGCTATCAACCCCCTTATGATGTCTGCACTTACTTCAAGCACCTCTGCTATATTAAAGATTGCTTCAAATGGGGTTGTGAACCAGGGGTTAGATGGCATTGGAGAGGACGGGGGGCTACAATTGGGAGCGTCTACAATGCAACCGATGGGTAAGTATGGAGCCTTGGATCTCTGAATGACGTTGGATGGGCCTTGATCATTTGGAATCCACTCTCAATCCCGCGCCATTCTTTTGTCACTTGGGTACTTTTACACGGAAAACTTCCTGTGAGAGTTAGGACAATGCGTTGGCAAACCGGTGGAAACTCCCTTTGCCCCTACTGTGAGCTGGAACTAGAAACTATTGATCACCTTGATAAGACAATTGTACATAGAGTTTTTAGGGCTAAAATCATGTCAGTTTCATGCTTTTTATATCCGGAATTCCGTATTTTTATGACAACTTTTGTGATTTATACACTTGTTCCCAAGTTTGGTGTGTTTTACATGAATTGGTAAAATTATATCAAAAAGCATGAAGAATTGAAGGAAAAGTGGGAAAAATCAAAGAAAATAAAAAGAGTTGAAGAGGAAGAAAAGAAAGAAGAGGAAACGGCCCAAAACAACTCGGCCCAAGTCCAATTGAAGCGGAGACGCAACGCGCAGGCAGCGTTTTTGGAAACGCAGGCCGCGCCTTGCCCAGAAACTTTAGTAGCCGAGAACAGACAAAACGTTGTTCGTGTTTTGGAGGCGCTGCCAGCGCCCTCTCACGGAGAAGTCCGCTATTTTGGGCAAAACGCAGCCAGTGTTTCCAAAATGCACGCCGCGTTTTGTGCCCTAATCCAGCCGCTATAAAAGGGGCTTCAACAGCCGACGTTTGGGTATCGATTAGCAGCGGGAGACTCTCTTCCGTTACTCAAGTTTTGAGAGAGATTTTTAGGTAGCTTTTAGAGTAGATTTAGATGAATTTATTTACAGTTGTTTCCAAAAAGATTGTTATTAGATTAGACTAATGTTCGTGATCGAAGAACACGAAAGAGATCGATTCGGGTGACACGAAGAGATCGATTCCGCCAATGCGAACATGGTTTATTTCTATTCTTCTTAAATGCTTTCTTGTTATTTAGATTTTGCAATGCTTTCCTTTAGAATTATGAGTAGCTAATTCTCTTAGTCTAGGGGATAAACTCGATGTCAATTGATTGAATTTGAATACAGTTTCGATGTTAGGTTATCTTTTCATTCGTTTAATCTGCGTATTTTGTTTGTCATGTTAATTTGACAATAGAACGACAGTTTGAGTTTGTACCTGGTCTTAGATTCTTGACAACAGAACGACAGTTTGAGTCTTGAATCGGATTGCGTAGATTGAATAGGTTAGAAAATAGTTAGACATAATGATTCTTGCCTAGGGTCAATTTATAATCAGTTCTTATCTCTAATTAGGCTAAATAGTTAGAAATAATGTTTAGGCTAATCACTGTAACTCACCTAGGATCGAAAGATCGAAGTGACAGGGCTTAGAAAGATTATAGACCCCGAATTATCTTGTTACCTGCACCGGAATTGTAGATAATTTGATTAGTTGACTAGAGTGGACTCCCCTGAACGCTTTTAAATATTTGATAAAACCCCTAAAAATTCTTGCTTTCTTAGTTTAATTTAGAAAACTTTACCACACCCTTTAGATCGACCTAGCATTCTTTGTAGCAAACTAGTTTAGTGCGTGATTGAACACAAATCCCTGAGAGAGAACAATATTTTATTACTACACAGACCCGTACACTTGCGGTACACAGACACCTATATGTTTTAGGTCTGTCACACCTTTTCCTTGGTTGCGTGACACCTATACTAAGTTTTTGGCGCCATTGCCGGGGATTTGTTTCCCCAATCGCCATTGGACGAACGCGCTCTGGGTGACTAGGTTATTTAATTTTTGTTATTTTTCTTTATTTTTCTTTATTACACTTGGTATTCTTGTTTTTGTCTTTTCCAGGTTTACGCAAAAAGATTTCTCTTTCGAGTACAATCTTGAGATCGAACGAACACTTCGAGAGAGAAGGAAAAGGGCAAGACTGGAGAAAGAATTTCAAGAAAATAAAGAAGCGGGCGAAGAGGAGTTCGAATCGGAATCGGAAAAAGAAGAAGAGATGAGAGAACAGCGACCAAAGACATTCGGGCAGTATCTTACTCCCAATGTCACCAACCCGCAATCAGCAATCAACGTTCCTACCATCCAAGCAAATGACTTCGAGCTGCGACAGTCTTTGATCAACCTAGTGTCAAAATCACCATTCCATGGGTTGACCAACGAAGATCCGAACCGACATCTACGACTCTTCCGTCAAGCTTGTGACACTTACAAGGCCAACAACGTATCGGAGGATGCCGTCAAACTTCGTCTCTTCTCGTTCTCGTTGGAAGGCAAAGCTTGGGAGTGGCTTGACACACTTCCATCAAATTCAATACAACATTTGACGAACTCGCCAGCGCCTTTCTAACGAAGTACTTTTCTCCAAGCAAGCTCACCAGCCTAAGGAATCAGATCTCTACATTCACACAAGAGCCGGATGAGCCAATGTACGATGCTTGGGAAAGATTCAAGGACATTATTCGACAATGTCCTCAGCACGCATTCGAACGATGGGTTCTCATCCAATTATTCTACAATGGAGTGAGCGAGCCAACAAGAGGAAGCATCCTCTCAGTAGCCGGAGGCAATATTTTGGGAAAAACAATCCAGGAAATCTGGACTCTGATCGAGAACCTAGCAAACAACTCACGGCAGTGGTCAGAACCCCACCCTAGAGCGGGAGGTAAGCAAGACTTAGATGTTATTTCATTATTAACTGCTAAACTCGATTCTTTAGTGAAAAAAATGAACCACCACGACTCGCCTGCACCCTTACCTTTATTATGTGAACTCTGTCATTCGACCAATCATGCAACTTCTGCTTGTTCAAAGGAAACAACCTGCAATACCCAAACTCAACAGATTCACCAAGTTGACCAAAAACCCGACTTAGAAATTTTGGTGAAAAACCTTCTATCAAACCAATAAGAAAAAGCAGGAACCATTAAAAGCCTCCTAGAAAAGATAGACACCTTGACTCACCTAAACGAAAAATTGGCTTCCCAAGTGGCTTACCCGAATGATTCCTCCACCTCCCTTACTGAAAGCATATCAGGAGATTGCAGCGCCCTGACTCTTAGGAGTGGAAAACAGTTAGATGAACCTAGGCGAAAACCACCTGAAAGTACCCCAACTGAGCCACTTCCAACTGATAGTATTCCTGATAAAGACCCTGACCCAGAAAACGAATCGCCTATAGAAGAGACCGATAGGGGGAGGAAGAAGAGACAAGAGGAACCTCTGGTAGTCAACCAAAGAGTCCATATACCTGTACCACCCTACCCCGATAGGTTAGTTAGTACAAAACATGACAAACACTTTGGGAAATTTATGGAGATAATAAAACAACTTCAGGTTACTATTCTGTTCAATGAGGTGATTACACAAATGCCTATTTATGCAAAATTCCTCAAGGAGATACTTAGTAACAAAAGGAAATTAGAAGAACATGAGATAATGGTCTTAAATGATTATTGTAGTGCTGCCATACAAAATAAACTGCCTACCAAACTTAAAGACCCACGTAGTTACTATTCCTTGTGAAATAGGTACCTTGCATATTGACCGCGCCCTATGCGACTTAGGATCCAGTGTCAATTTAATGCCTTACTCTATGTATAAAAAGTTGGGGATAGGAGATTTAAAACCTACCACTATTGCCCTATAGTTAGCCGACCGATCTATAAAATACCCTATAGGAGTTTTGGAGGACGTACCCACTAAAATAGGAGAGATTTTCATTCCTGTGGATTTTGTTATTTTGGAAATGGACGAGGACTCTCGAACACCCATCATCCTTGGAAGACCATTCCTACCAACCTCTGGATGTTGTGTAGATGTTAAAAATGAAAAAATAACCTTTAATGTGGGGACGGAAAAGATTGAATTTAATCTAAAGCATGCTACGAAATTTCCCTCACTTCTCTGATGATTGCAATTTAGTAGATTCTATTGAGGGAATTAATACTTACGCGCCCCCTAACGATCGGTCAAGTGATCCACTTGAACTATGTTTGCTCAATGATTGCTCAGTGCAGGAAGAAGAAGATGCCATAGCCGCTTACGCAAGGCTATTAGATGTCGCGCCTGAAGTGACAAGCGAACCTAAAGAGGAATATCACTTATCTAACAATTCCGACAGCGCAGAATCAAAGGCACCTGAAGTGGAACTAAAACCGCTACCAGATACACTACGATATGAGTTCCTCGGGCCAGATTCTACTTATCCCGTGATTGTAAGTTCTGCTTGACAAAAGAAGAAACGGCTTCACTGCTGGAAGTCCTGCGAACCCAACGAAAGGTAATAGGGTATGTCATCGACGATCTGAAAGGAATACATCCTTCCTTCTGCATGCATAGAATTCTCCTTGAAGAAGACCATAAACCTTCCGTCGAACATCAAAGGAGACTCAACCCAAACATGAAGGAAGTAGTAAAGAAAGAGATACAGAAACTTCTCAAGGCTGGGATAATTTACCCCATTTCAGACAGCGAGTGGGTTAGTCCTGTTCATGTAGTTCCGAAGAAAGGAGGTATGACAGTAGTCAAGAATGAGAAAAACGAGTTAATTCCAACCAGGACCGTTACTGGATGGAGGATGTGCAACGACTACAGGAAGTTGAACAAGGCCACTAGAAAAGATCATTTTCCGCTTCCATTTGTAGATCAAATGTTGGAGCGTTTGGCAAAGAACTCCTATTTTTGCTATTTGGACGGATATTCGGGATTCTTCCAGATCCCTATTCACCCTAAAGATCAGGAAAAAACGACATTCACCTGTCCTTACGGAACCTTTGCCTACAGAAGGATGCCTTTTGGATTATGCAATGCACCCGCCACATTTCAGAGATGTATAATGGAAATTTTCGCTGAGTTTCTTGAGGATTTTGTGGAAGTATTCATGGACGACTTCTCAGTTTATGGAACTTCATTCGACCTTTGTCTGCAGAATTTAAAACGGGTACTGCAGAGGTGTGAAGAAGTCAACCTAGTTCTAAATTAGGAGAAATGTCACTTTATGGTGCAAGAAGGAGTAGTCTTAGAACATGTGATTTCTAGCAAGGGAATTTCAGTGGACAAAGCCAAGGTTGAAGTAATCGAGAAGCTTCCCCCGCCAGTAAGCGTGAAAGGAATTAGAAGCTTCCTAGGACATATGGGATATTATCGCCGATTCATCAAGGATTTTTCAAAGATAGTGAAGCCTCTTACAAACCTTCTTGCCAAGGACGTTCCGTTCGAGTTTAATGAAGAGTGCTTAGCTGCTTTTCAAAAATTAAAGCAAGCTTTGGTTTCGCCCCATGTACTGACACGGATTGGAGTCTACCTTTCGAAATTATGTGCGACGCAAGCGATCACGCTATAGGAGCAGTGCTAGGGCAACGGATTGATGGAAAACCTTATGCCATCTACTACGCTAGCAAAACTCTTGATGGAGCTCAAGTGAATTATGCAACGACTGAAAAAGAGTTTCTAGCAGTGGTATATGCCTTAGACAAATTCAGACCCTATTTGATCAACTATCAGGTCATAGCCTACACATATCACGCAGCTATCAAGCATTTAATGACAAAGGTTGATTCAAAACCTCGTCTTATTCGTTGGGTGCTACTACTTCAAGAGTTTGATATTGAGATTCGAGACAAACCCGGCCTGCAAAACGTAGTAGCCGATCATCTATCGAGACTTCAATCTGATTCTTCAGTTGAAATGATCTGCCAATCAACGGGTGGTTCCCGCACGAACATCTCTTAGCCATAAATCGACACTCAGCCCCATGGTTCGCAGATTATGTGAATTATCTAGTTTGCGGAGCTCTTCCACCTGATTTTACATATCAACAGAAAAAGAAATTCCTCTCCGATGTTAAAAGGTATGTTTGGGAAGAGCCGCTATTATACAAACTCTGTGGTGATGGAATTTACAGACGTTGTATA
Organism: Portulaca oleracea; assembly: GCA_029582165.1. Taxonomy (NCBI): domain Eukaryota; kingdom Viridiplantae; phylum Streptophyta; class Magnoliopsida; order Caryophyllales; family Portulacaceae; genus Portulaca; species Portulaca oleracea. Next base: position 6,978,276 of record CM055875.1, read on the forward strand.
CCCGAAGAAGAAGTACGAAATGTATTGTTCCATCTCCATACCACCCCCTTCGGTGGACAGTTCAGACCCGACAAAACGGTAGCCAAGGTTCTTCAAGCAGGTTTCTATTGGCCCACTCTTACAAGAGATGTCAGACGCTACGTTGTGTGCTGCGACAGATGCCAAAGGACAGGAAATATATCCAAGAGAAATGAAATGCCTCAAACTGGGATGCTAGAGGTCGAATTATTCGATGTATGGGGGATAGACTTCATGGGACCGTTTCCACCATCCCATAAAAACCTTTACATTCTGGTTACTGTGGATTATGTATCTAAGCGGGTAGAAGCCATAGCCTCACGAACTAATGATACCAAAATTGTCATCAAGTTCCTCAAAAAGAACATCTTCTCTAGATTTGGGACTCCTAGAGCGCTCCTTAGTGACAATGGAACCCACTTCTGCAACCGACCACTAGAAACCCTCTTAGCCAAATATGGAGTCAAACATAAGGTGGCCACACCTTATCATCCCCAAACTAGTGGTCAAGTTGAGCTCTCGAACAGAGAAATAAAGAGCATTCTCGAGAAAACAGTTAATAGATCAAGGAAAGATTGGTCCCTAAAACTCGATGATGTGCTGTGGGCCTACGGAACTGCTTTCAAAACTCCTCTAGGCACTACACCTTATAGGTTGATATTCGGAAAAGCCTGCCATCTCCCTGTTGAGATCGAGCACAAGGCTTATTGGGCCATCAAAGCCCTCAACTTCGACCCTAAGATTGCTAAAGAAAAGAGGATTGTACAACTTCAAGAACTTGATGAACTGCGGCTAGAAGCATACGAGAACTCCCGGATACACAAGGAAAGGACAAAGTCTTGGCACGACAAACATATTATGCGAAGAAGATTTCGAGAGGGGGACATGGTGCTTATGTTCAATTCAAGGCTAAGGTTGTTCCCTGGAAAATTAAAATCACGATGGACCGGACCATATAAAGTGCTTCGTGCTTTCCCTCACGGAGCGGTAGAGATTTGGCATGAGAATACCGGTTCATTTAAAGTCAACGGACAGCGATTGAAACCATACTTGGTTGGTGATCCCGACCTCCAGTCAACAAAAAGACTCCTCGAGGACCCTGATGAGTAGGGTCCATAACGTCCAGCTAACGATGTTAAACAAAGCAACCCCGGGGAGGTACGTATTATCTACATATTTATTCCTCCCCACCTTTTTTTATTATTATTTTAGCTTTCAGTTTTACTTTATAGTTTATTTTATTTTGAAGTTTACTAATACTTTTCTTTAGTGTGTAGAAAGAAAAAAAAAGGGAAGAAATTCGAGAAATTCATGGCTTTTATTGATTTTTTTTATTTCTAACCTAATGAATTCTTTGTTGGTAGATGATTGTAGGGATTTTTGATGTGTCAAATTGTAGGGAAAATAAGGAGGAAACAAAGAAAAGGGAGAAAAACAAGCAAAAATCGAGCTGCCAAAGATCGTAGGAAAACGCAACGGCGTTTTCCAGCGCTGCTACGCCCGTCGAAACTTCAGTACGTTAGCTTTGAACGCGCGTTTCCTCTTTTGCACAGAAATTTTCGCCCGACTTTTTAATTTAGTCGACCCTCCCCCCTTTCTTTCAAAACACAAACTCCCTCCTTCTTTGCCCCAACTCCCGACGCTCCTCACCCCCAAACACCACCAGCGCGCCACCCGCGCTTCCGACCATCGTGCCGTCGCCGTCGACCTTCGCCGGCGCCACCACACACCACTCTTTTCTCTTTCTTTTCTCTTCTCACTTGCACTCTAACACTTGGAGTCTTCGAACTTCATTCCTCTTCAACCTCAAGGTATGGAATTCTCAACTCTTCCTCTTGTTCCTTGATAATGCACTTCGTTCTTGGTATGATTTTGGTTGAATACTTGAGTTTATTGAGTAATTTGTTCAATTTATACCAATTATTATATCCTAGATTCAAATTTCTTGATTTAGGTTTGAATTCTTGGATTGATTTCTTGATTAGGGCTTGGGTTGAGTTGGATGATATCTAATCTTTTTGTTCCAGCATTGAGAGAATTATGTTGTTGGATGAGTTTGTAGAGCATTGTGATGATAAAATTGAGAAATTTAGGTCTAGGTTTTGGTTGTGATTATGTTGTGGCGTTGTGCTCTGTTTTTAGTAACGTTTTAGGTTAGATATATGTTGATTTCAATCCCTAGTATCAAATAAGCATGGGGGGACTGATCATATTAAGATTTTATGTCATGAACATGCTTATTTGATACATAGGATTTGTCTTGGTGAATTTACTGATTTTGTGAGTGTTTTTAGATGGTGAGAACTAAGAATCCTAGCTTCTCCGGACCACCGTGAGATGATAACGATGCCGGAGGCAGCCGGAAGCGAAAAGCCACGGCGGTGGAGAAAGGAAAATAGAAGGTCGCGCCTTCAAAGGATTCGAGCAACCCAAACCCCTTCAACTTTGAAGGGGACGTCAAGAAAAGGTACGACACCCTCTCCAAAAGAGCCCTCGTCCCCACCAAATATATGCATGAACCTTTCTTGCGTAGTAGTGGTATGTTGGATGATGTTGATTGGATGTTGAGTCGTTGCCACGTGACCAACGTGGCTAGGTTAGGAGAGCCGACCTATAGGGGACTTACCCTTGAATTCTTGTCGACCCTAGTTGTAAACCTCCAAGAGAGGGATGGATGTATTCGTTTCCAGCTTTTGGGGGTAGAGAGGAACATGACAGTGTCCCAATTTGCCCGCGCCTTTGGTTTTCATGAACAAACATGTAGGGATTCATCCCTTATACCCATAGAGTGGGACGGGAGGGGTTTCTTTTTCAGAATTTCTGGTTTTGATAGTTGGGACCCTAGCAATACCCCCGCGTCCTTAATTAGGAACCCGTTATTGAGGTATGTCCACCGCATACTCTCTTGCGGTATTTTCGGGAGGCCCGGTAGCTCAAACAAAGCTACCCGGGCTAATTGCTACATGTTGCATGCTATGTTGGATATCGACCCTCGTGTCGACCCAGCAGCTATGCTAGCCCACCATCTTTCCAGTGTCGCCACCTCAACCAACAAGGGCATTGCCGTAGGGGGCTACATTACTCATCTTGCACGCCAATTTGGCTTTAGGCCACCTAGAAACCCTACTGACCTAGTCTCGGGTAACTTATGGATGGGGGGCAGTGTAATTACTTTGGCTTGTGTAAGTTTGACAAGGACTCGCGTTGTCTCTGGGTCTATCCCAACAATGCTAGGTTTCCCGTGCCTAACCCCCACACTTCTCCCCAAGTTGCTGAGAATTTGATGTGGATGCCTCCCTTCCCCGAGTTCGATCCCGAACCAGAACCGAAACCAGAAATCCACCCTAACCCTCAACCCGAACAACCCCAACCAGACTTTGAGGCGCGCTATCGCGACCTCCAAACCTCCATTGACCGGACCGAACACCGTGTCAACGAGCTGAGGGATAGCTTTGTTGAGTATAGGGGGCAGTCTGACCTGCGATTTGACCGTCTCGACGAGTCAATCGCCAACCTCGTCGGCCTTATTCAGGCCATGTTCGATCGACCCCCACCACCAGGATCGAGCCATACCAACCCTTCCCCACCGACCAAGGATCCTTGATCCTTGGCTAATCCCTTACCCTTCACCGTTGTCTTCTGCATTGAGGACAATGCAACATCTAAGCATGGGGGGGTTGAAAAATATTTCTTCCTGTAAATTTTTCTTATTTATCTGTTTTTCGTTCATTTTTTTCTGTTTTTCTTTCTTTTTCTTGCTTTATGTAGCTTTATGTAGCTTTTCAAATTCTAGTGTGATTCCTCTTATTTTTGTGTTTCTTTTATTTGCTTGTTCATAGTTATTTGAGTTTCTAGTGTGTTTTTCTTTTGTTTTCTAGCTTTCTTAAGTTCTCCCTTCTAAATTTTTCATTAAATTGCATCTACCTAGTTTGCATTAGATAGAAGCATGTAGTTTTTCTTTTCTTTTCCTAGTTTGTTTCTTTTTCTTTTTCTTTCTTTTGCATCCACCTATTCAAAAATTCAAAAAAATCAGAAAAATTAGAAAAAGACCCAAAAAAAATTAGAAAAGCCAAAAACAAAAAAATTATAGGATAGGATTAGGATTAAAACCGAAAACACCTTCAGTGATGATTTGTAAACCTTTCTTACTTTCAGTTTAGCTTGCTTCGCTTAGAAAAGTCAGGATTAGATCTTAAAAGCTTTGGAAACCTTTTCCTTCAAATCTTCTGATTTTGAGACAAGTTATGAAAGTTGTATCTTACTGCTTTGACTATCTTAGAAAGTATAAATGTGCGTGCCGCAAACCTTTGGGCTAAGTTTAGTTGATTGAGCCCCATCCCGTGAGTCTACATTGCCTAAATTTTTGAATTGATCACTTTTATCAATTCCATATTCCCTGAGTGACTCACCCATTAGTTACATCTCTAGAACTTGCTTTGCATCTTGCTTGAGACTACATACTTGCATTACACGCTGTGACAAAGTGATTAAGGCATTCGTTTTATTTTGCTAAACTACATAGCCAAATAGCCTACCTTACACTATGTTTAACCATCCTTTTTGCCCCGCCTAGCCTTTGTTTACCCTTCTTTCATGATTGAACCCTGACAATGCAAGCCTTGGCCTTTGATATCCAGTATCCCTTTGCCTTGCTTGGTTGAATGAGAGTTTGTTGTTTTTTCGGAAGGAACTATTGGTTAAGTTGTGTTTGGACAAAAATGTGAAGTTTGGGAGAAATTGTGCTTATTGTTTCAAATAGGGAGAAATTAAAGTCCCACCTTTTGAATAATTAGAGTTTGGTTATGTTGTTCATTTTTATATCGAAGTCAAAGTTGTAATTTCATAGTTTTCTTCTTCCCGATCACCACCCAAAAAGAAAAAAAAAAGAAGTAAAAGAAAAGAGAAAAAGAGTTCCAAAAGAAAAGGGTGTTTAGGGAGATTCAATTTAAATTTGTAATCTTTGACTAGGTTGTATTCAGTTGAAGATGTTTAATATCATAGAGGGTGAGAGGTGAAATTCCTTGCATACACTAAGCAAGAAGGAGAGTTTAGAGTGTTTTATTCGTTGAAATTCAATTCAAGCATGGCTCTTTAACTCCTCAATCCCAAAATTTTACCGCTCCTTACCCCTAGCTTAAGCCCCGTTACAACCCGATAAAGTCCTTCTGATTGTCACTTGTGCATTGCATACACATAGTGGAGAGCGAGGTTCTTACCAATCTTATGGTAGTTGTTTCTATTGGTTTGAGTATGAGAAAAACTCACGTACATTCAAAAATTTAGTGTTTGAGCGTTCAACTTTTTATCCTAAAGTGAGTTTTGCTCTTTTGACTGGCTTACGTCCATAACTAACCGCGCACATTTGCACTATTCTTAAGACTGTTGGCTGGTTTATGCTTCATAATTACTTGTTCTCTCCTTTTGGTTTCGAAATTTTCTTCCTTTCTCTTTTCAACTGAGCTTTGATCTTGACCAGACTGATCTTTGTGATTGCTTGATTGAATTGATGTGTTAGATTGGTTAGCCTGAGGGGGTGTTAAGATTTTGATTTTGTAATCCTTTCGAAAGACCTTTCCACCTCTTTCTCTTCTTACGCTTGGTTTCTCCTGTTTGAGCCCTAACCCTCCTATTTTTAATTCTGACTTGCTTTAGGACAAGCAAGAGTTAAGCATGGGGGGATTTGATAAGACAATTTTATATAGAGTTTTTAGGGCTAAAATCATGTCAGTTTCATGCTTTTTATATCCGGAATTCCGTATTTTTATGACAACTTTTGTGATTTATACACTTGTTCCCAAGTTTGGTGTGTTTTACATGAATTGGTAAAATTATATCAAAAAGCATGAAGAATTGAAGGAAAAGTGGGAAAAATCAAAGAAAATAAAAAGAGTTGAAGAGGAAGAAAAGAAAGAAGAGGAAACGGCCCAAAACAACTCTACCAAGTCCAATTGAAGCGGAGGCAACGCAGCGGCGTTTTGGAAACGCAGGCCGCGCCTTGCCCAGAAACTTTAGTAGCCGAGAACAGACAAAACGTTGTTCGTGTTTTGGAGGCGCTGCCAGCGCCCTCTCACGGAGAAGTCCGCTATTTTGGGCAAAACGCAGCCAGTGTTTCCAAAATGCACGCCGCGTTTTGTGCCCTAATCCAGCCGCTATAAAAGGGGCTTCAACAGCCGACGTTTGGGTATCGATTAGCAGCGGGAGACTCTCTTCCGTTACTCAAGTTTTGAGAGAGATTTTTAGGTAGCTTTTAGAGTAGATTTAGATGAATTTATTTACAGTTGTTTCCAAAAAGATTGTTATTAGATTAGACTAATGTTCGTGATCGAAGAACACGAAAGAGATCGATTCGGGTGACACGAAGAGATCGATTCCGCCAATTCGAACACGGTTTATTTCTATTCTTATTTAATGCTTTCTTGTTATTTAGATTTTGCAATGCTTTCCTTTAGAATTATGAGTAGCTAATTCTCTTAGTTTAGGGAATAAACTCGATGTATATTGATTGAATTTGAATACAGTTTCGGTGTCAGCTTATCTTTTCATTCGTTTAATCTGCGTATTTTGTATGTCATGGTAATTTGACAATAGAACGACAGTTTGAGTCTGTACCTGGTCTTAGATTCTTGACAACAGAACGACAGTTTGAGTCTTGAATCGGATTGCGTAGATTGAATAGGTTAGAAAATAGTTAGACATAATGATTCTTGCCTAGGGTCAATTTATAATCAGTTCTTATCTCTGATTAGGCTAAATAGTTAGAAATAATGTTTAGGCTAATTACTGTAACTCACCTAGGATCGAAAGACGGAAGTGATAGGGATTAGAAAGATTATAGACCCTGAATTATCTTGTTACCTGCACCGGAATTGTAGATAATTTGATTAGTTGACTAGAGTGGACTCCCCTGAACGCTTTTAAATATTTGATAAAACCCCTTAAAATTCTAGCTTTCTTAGTTTAATTTAGAAAATTTTACCACACCCTTTGGATCAACCTAGCATTCTTTGTAGCAAACTAGTTTAGTGCGTGATTGAACGCAAATCCCTGAGACAGAACGATATTTTATTACTACACAGACCCGTACACTTGCGGTACACAGACACCTATATGTTTTAGGTCTGTCACACCTTTTCCTTGGTTGCGCCTTCGGAAAGGAAGTAAGACAAGCTAGGAGAAATTGGGGGCTACGCAAACTGTCAACCACTCAGGAATTAAGACACCATCTGAGCGAATCCCGAAAATCTAGTAAAGAAGCTCAACTGAGTTGCGCATTCTTCACTGCATATGTCTACCACATCTGGAATGAAAGGAACAACCGGGTACACAAGACTCAAAGTGCTACAACTCAAATGATGGTAACAAAGGTGAAAAATGATGTAATAAACAAGGTCCTTCTGGCAGCGAAACCTAGAAAGAAGTACACAAGTCTTGCAGACACAGTACTTAATATGTGATTAAGAGGGATCCTTTCCTCATCCTCTTGTATGCTACATTGGTTATGTTAATATAATCTGTTTTCCTGTGCAATATATATATATATATATATATATATATATATATATATATATATATATATATATTTCTGGGTACAAAGGGCAAGAATGGAAATATGTAATCTAAAAGAGGGTATTTTTGTAATATTATATATTCGGCATTTTCTCTTTTTATTTAAAATTAATTTATGCAAATTAATTAAGAAGATGAGTTACTATCAACAATAAATAACCTTTAACTAATTAAATAACTAATTAAAAAATATATGTAAAAAAATCCAATGGCCTTTTGTATATCATACGAAGTGTTTTGTTAATAAGATAAATACTTACTAAAATAGTTTATTTAATATAAAAATTAATTAAACAGTAGAATTGTAAAACCTCGAGTTTTAGGAGGAATGAAACCGTTAGTTTTCCTTACCGGACCATTAGGGTTAAGTTTAAGTTTCGAGGACGAAACTTCTTTTAAGAAGGTAATGATGTAAAACCCCGAAAAATCCAAAGATGTTGACCGTGACGTCGTTAGTATATTATGTTTGACTTCGTGTTTTAGTATTATTCGTTTGTGTTTATTTATGCTAACGCTTGAGCTCGTAGGACCGTTGAGGGACTAACAAGGGTAGAATAGTATTCTCGTAGGTTAATATTTATGTGTTATTATAATTACGTGAATATTATTTGCTATGTGATTATATGATTATTAGTATTAATATTATTATTACTATTATTAGTAATTCTTTAAATCTGATTTTTTAGCTTAATGGGTTGGGTTAGGAATAGGATTAGTTAATTGGGCCTAATTAAATGGGTAGTATATATACACCTCTCCTTCCCCTCTCAAACCCTAAACCCTAATTCCCTCTCTCAAACCCTAACCCACAACCCCTCTCTCCCTCCCTCTCTCGCCCAGCAGCCGCAGCCACCTGCGCCACCACAACCGCCGCAGCCTCGCCGGAAACAACCGAGCATCGCCACCGCAGCCTGCAACCACCATTCCCGACCTTCCTTTTCTCTCCTTGTTTCCCTCACGTTTCTCTCTCTCGCGCCCAGACGACCCACCGTCGCCGGCCACCCACAACCACCGTCGCCTGTCGCTGCCCAGTCACCACCATACGCGACCACCGCCGCCGCCTCGCACGTCCAGAAACCACCAGTCGCTGCCCATACACGAGAAGAAGATCGAAGGGTTTCATTGTGTCGCCGCCTCGACCGTCGCACCACCCCCTCGTCGCCGCCTCCGCCGACGCAACTGCCGACCGCCACCCAGCCGCCAAGAAACACCCCCTCTGCCCTGAACCCTACGTAAAAACCCTAACCCTAAAAACCCTAACTGTTCTATCTCTATATTATCTTGTTTTTCCTTTTCTTTTTCTTTCTTTTCTTGTTTTATCTGATTTATATAATTGTAATATTATTGTTATTAAATTCTGTAATTTTTGTAATTAGGGGAAATTATTTGTAATCTTGTTCTTGGTTGTAATTATGTGTAAAATTATTATTTGTTATGTGTAATTTGTTTACTTGATATGTGTAATTTTATGTTATAAATTGTAATTAGATTTAGGTTGTATAGTTGATTATTAGGTTTGAAAGTGATTCTTTAATATTCTTTATATTCTTTACATGAATCGTTTAGACCACAATATTATTGTATGTACGAATTTGGAAATTTATTACTTAGGTTAAATTCTTGAATGTTTAGTTGTTTAATCGTTAAGTCCTTTATTGTTTCTTAAGAATAAATCTTGTTAAGTTTGTTAAATGAATTAGGTTGGTTTTTGTTATTAAAACCTTAGATTCTTGATTGGTAGTTTTAATGTTTCTAAGTTCTTTATGTTTCTTTTACATGTAAACCTAAGCCTTTCTTGATTCTTGAAAATTAGTTAGGTTTCTTGTTTCATTAAGTTAAATATTATATGTTCTTTTATTTTTTTTCTTAGGGTTCATTCTTGTTTAATTCATGTTTAATCTTGACTAAATAAGTTAGGTTGAGTTTATTGTTTATTAGTTCTTGGTCCTTGATTTAATCTTGTTTAAAAGAAATTAGTTTTGTTTAGGATTCTTGATTAGAAGTTTAAATGTTTATATGTTCTTTATAGTTTATTCACATGTTCTTAAGGTTTCTTCTTGTTTATTAGTTAAGAAATTCATGTTTAGGATAGTGTTAATATTTCATGCATGATTATTATAAGGTTAGTATTAGAATATATGCACATAAGGTATGTCATGTTAGTGTATGATATTTTTATGCATGTTTTAGGACTAGATTAAATTATTAAGGTTGTTTTCATGTGTTGCAATTTGGTTTTGATGATGGGAAGTTTGATGTTTGAACCCTAAGTTAAGTTGGGCTTTATACCTTAGACCCTAGTTACTGTTTTGAGCCCAAATTAGGACCCCGGGATCGAATGGTGGAAGTTAGAATTGAAATTATAAATTAAATAAGAACCGGGATCGGGACAGTTTCGTTAGTGTCTAAAGATCGGGTTGCCACGGTTAGTGTAGTTGTCTTTTGATCAAACCCTTTGGACTGGAGGTTCCCTTAGATGTTGGGAAACATAGGAATTTTACGGATTGAACGTTTGATTTGTATAGCCCGAGTTATAACAGTTTTACCAGAACTTGTCAGAACTGGACCAATGGGAAAGACGGGTGTTTTTGGAGTCCTTCGGGACTGTTTTGGGCTTAATCACCAACATAGAAGTTTTAGTAGACATCTCAAGGTTTCCGAAAAGTCCAGAACCAGCCCCGTAGGATGTCGGGAAGTCGAGTTGTGACCCGTTTTATGTGAGCGTTATAGTCTGTCCTCTGCTTGCTTCTTTTTATAAGAATTGTTAAGTGAAAATAATATGTGATCTTGTTATGTGTTTTCTTGGAGGTGTTAAGTGTAATTTCATAAATGATAGGAACCTAAATGTTCCTAGGGGATGGGTTAGGTAGTTAATAGTTAATACTAACTTCGTTAGAGCGCGTTTTGATTAGATAATTATTTTTATTCTAGGCCCGAGTTAGTGCGAGACGTTAGTGAGCTCAAGTGTGTTCTTCTTTTGCTGTGCTGTGAAGTATATCAGGTATTATCTATGCTCTAATCCCCACCGGGATGCTCTTTAAATGTGTTTTAATGTTTTCTAATCTGTTTTGATAATTGCATCGCGAAAGGGGACTTATGTGGAAATACGACCATCTGTTTTAATAATCTTTTTGGATTCGATTGTGATTTTGGTTTATTTGAGTTGAGAAATTAGATGGTCTTTTATTCAAAGTTTTGTTAATGGTTTTGATAACTTGGGATGGTTTGACTTGAGAGTCGTGAGTTGAGTTTGAATATTGTATAAATAATTCAAGTGGAAACGTTAAGCGGGTTTCGGGGGATAACCTGTTGTGCAGGTGTAACAACTGCGCAGGTTATGGACCAGGAGATCAGGGCTTCCTTCCCTGATATAGGATAGTATTTTGATGCCTTTGGTAGGCGATTTTATTTATGCCTTTGGTGGGCGATGTTCTTGATGCCTTTGGTAGGCGATGTTTTGATGCCTTTGGTAGGCGATATTATTTATGCCTTTGGTGGGCGATGTTCTTGATGCCTTTGGTAGGCGATGTTTTGATGCCTTTGGTGGCGATATTATTTATGCCTTTGGTAGGCGATGTTCTTGATGTCTTTGGTAGGCGATGTTACTTTAAGGGATTTGGTATCCCGCCCGCAAATTAAAATATGGATTGGATGGGTTGAGGAAACATGGGATTAAAGGTTTGTAAAACGTTTGATTTGATCCCTCTCCCTAAAATGAATTGAAATGAACTTAAACTGTTTTAAACGTTAGGGGTAGAAATTATTGAGATTTCCCACTCATTTTTGAAATGTTTTGTTTTCAGGTGAAGATCTAAATGCTGGGGACGGGAATTAGAAGTGAGGACGACGAGTCTAGAAGTCCTTAAATCTTTTTTTTTTGTTTTCGTTATGATGTCTTAAAGTTGGTTTTGAGTTGTTAGTAGTTACCGTTAGCTGACAGTTATGTTTTCCTTTCTCGCCTTGTGTTCCTTCGGGGATACGGCAGTGACGCCCAAACTGAATTTGAAAGTCTTCCGCTAAGTTTTGTCTGTTAACGTTAGTTTGACTTTGACTTTTCTATAATTGAATTTCCGGGGCGTTACAAGAATAATGTGCAATTCTACATAATTGGATGTCTAAAATATTATTTTAACTTTTATATATCTATTATCTATATATCTATATATCCATTTGTACATAGGTATGAATAGTAAAATAATTTATCATATATAAAGCATATATAAATAATAATATAAAATTAAAAAATATAATAACGATGGAAGTTAAAAGAACAATATAAAATTAAAGCATATATAAATAATAATATAAACAACAATAAATGCAATAGCATTAAAAAAAATGCAAATACATTAGTTAATTTACAAAGTGTCTTTTCAATTTTCTCTCAAAATAATAAAAGCTATATACTGTATCAAGAAACAAGAACTAATCTATCATACTCATAAAATTTGACTTTTTTTTGGTCTTCGACAATGTTGATTAAGTATTCTATGTATACTTGGAAATTCCAAAAGAAATGGCCCAATAGAGTGTTTAGTGTTTACATATTATTTCCCAAGATTCATTATAAGCAATGTAGATTCATTAGACAGGATTATAGTTATATCTAATAGTAATAGTTTTTTTTTTTATGAAAAATAACTTTATATAAGAATAATTTTGTATGAAAAATCGTTGTGCGTATTGAAAAGGTCGTTGCCAAATTTTATAAAACTTAGCGAGACATACAAAGGTTTCCATTTTTTTTTTTAAAAAAATGTATAGAAATAACTTTCTTTTTTTTTCCCCATCATTTTAGGTACTATTGCTCATATTTTTCATGATTATTAGTTATACAGTTATTCGTTCTAATATTCTCACTCCTATTATTTAAGATATAGTTTGATTGTTTAAATAATATTTTCAATATATGTGTAATTTATCTTTGTCCCGTGCAACGCATGGGTACAAGAACTAGTATATATATATAACTGGGTACAAAGGGTAAGGATGTAATAATTGTGTTTTAATGAGAGCTGTTTTATTAAGGGCATTTTGGGAAACAACAATCAAACATTTTTACTTTTTTTTTTATAATAAATTTTTGTATACATCTTCATTAATCGTGTGAGTTACTACTCAGTGTATAAACGCTATATTAACTAAATATAAAAAATGTGTTAACATAAATATAAATAAAGTGACATTTTACATTTTATATAAAATAATTTACTAATAAGAGATACATTTACTAAATGATTTTTTAACATACATTTTTTTTAAAAATATTATAGTCTAAAATAAATCGGATCAATTTATGAGAATTTCTAAGAAAGTCTACCTTCAGATAGTGAAATGGCAGAATGTGAGCTTTTCTTGCAGCCAATGACAAAATTTTTTAAAAGTTTCGAAGATTCCTACTTTTGGCGCTACGAATATGTCACTTATGGATAAAGGTGAACGAGATGAGTAAGCTGAATCTTGTATAAGCATGGTTGGACGTCAGGAGTTTGTGCATAAGATTATGAGGAGCAACAATGACAATAGCGATTTAGAAAGTGTGACTTCTCATTTTGTACATGATGTAAGAGACAAAACAAATCTATCAAACATCAAGCAAGATGGCATCATCATTTTCAAGTCTCAATCTCAACCCTCGAAAAAAAAAAAACTTCTAAACATGGCAGCTTTCTCCATATAGGTGTAGCAGTATAAACGAGATCAGAAACAATAAATATAGAGCAAAGTCCTCTGAAACAAGTAAGTGCTCTCTCAATAAGTCTTTTACTTCTAAAACTAGTTCATTTTGCAGGAAACTGGTGTATACTAACATTGTCGCAAAAACGAAACTTGAGCAGATGGAAAATGGTATCATACCTTCGGTCGGGAAAAAAGCGCTTCACAGTAAAATGATGTAATATGGTTTAAGATTGTAATTACGAGTTTTGAAGAAAATAACTGTATATGTAAATTAATATATTTTCTTTAGGAATGATATGGACTATTTAGGGGAAAAAAAAAGGAAAAAAAAGAGGGAGAGGGAGTTCCCGCCAGAAGTGATACCTTAACATGAGCGAGGGTTTTTGGTGTTGGCCTTATTTAATTTCTAAACTCCAAAGACAGCAAAGGGTGCGAAAATGGAGATGGATATTCCAGACATAGACGAGCTCCAATGGTTGGAGGAAGCCAATACTCATCTCCCAGACATAGACCAGGATGAATGCTACCAATTTCACGAATTTGACGACGAAGATGAACTGAGCGGCCAAAGAAAAGGCGAGCACGATGAATTTGATCCGGCATCTTCAGCGCCTCCCCCGCAGCCTGAGAAGGAGACACAGACACAGATCCCATCAATTGCTGATAGCAGCAAGAAGCGCCCTCGATCGCTGTCGCCTGTTCTGGACGTTTCTGATGATTGTCGGGTTAGGGTTAGAACTGAAATTCCTACTCCTACTCCTACTCCTACTCATAACTCCATAGATGAAGTTCATTATTGGTCTCCCCGTGATGAAACCTCGAACGCCAAGTATTTGTCGCGGTTTGCCTTTGAAATTGATGGGGATTGCCTGCCAGTGACTGCTCCTTCTGGATCTGGTGAAAGGGTTTACGCCAAACTTGATAAAACTGCCAATGCCCATGTTGGAAAATTTAAGATGCCGCCTACATCTTCTGGTATTTATAATCTTCAATAGTCCTATTGTCCCAATTTACCCAACTTCTTCTTCTTCTTCTTCTTCTTCTTCTTCTTCTTCTTCTTCTTCTCCTCGTTCTCTGGTTTATGTTTTATTTTGGCAATCTTGATTGCAGGTCTTATTGCAGAGCCAATTAGTGTTTTGCTGCAAAAAGCTGAACAAGATGCATTGATGAAGGTGCACTCTTTGTTTACTTTTTTGAATTTTGTTTGGAGAGACACTACAAATTTATCAAAACCTTTATTTAGTATCTACAGTTTCTTAACAACCATAATCTTGTTGCTCCGAATAAATAAGCCATAATGTTTGCATAAGGCCTCGTTCTTTTATGCGTTAACACACCAAACGCAACGCAACGCAACTTACCGCAACCCTATCGCAACATAATGCAAATTACCATTACTTTTTAACTATTTTCACCGCAACTTAACGCAATCCAAACGCAATGCACAAAAGAACGGGGCCTAGTATAAGCTTGCAAGTAGCAGTGTTGTTAATGTTTGTACTCCTTTGCATACTGTATTTTGTATGATTATCATGAGTTAGCCTTTGTGTCAAGGGTTACCATTTTTGGGTTTGTGGTGTTGGAATATTTGCTGTGTTTGATGAATTATTATGGGAATAGTCCAGATGACTCATGATGTATGAGAATATGTACTGGAACGTGAAACTAGTGGAGAGATAAATTTACAAAATGTATACAGCGGTAGCCTCTATAGATTCATTATTCGCTTCTTAGTTCTTAGAATACATAGCTTATAAAATTTACACAACGCCATTCTAGTGGTGCTTCTTGTTGGTTTTTACATGCTCTGCAAATCTAGTATCTCTGTTGTTCTTTTGGTTGCTTCAGTTTTTAATGCCTACAACATATAGCTTTCATAACACACACAATGCCATCTTAGTGGTGCTTCTTGTTTGTTTCCATACACATTGCAAATGAAAGTCTCTCTCTCTCTCTCTCTCACCCCCCCCCCCCCTTGATGTTGTTTCTAGATGCTGCTTCTCATATAGGCTTGATGCACTCATATAGGCTTGATGCACATGGTGGTTGTAGCCTTTGGGAAACAAGTGGACTTTCTAAGTATTTTTATATGACTTTTCAAATTACTGATTCAACAATCTTGTAGTTTTGAGATCATTGAGACGCTGAGTTCGTGTTCAATATGTTTTCTATGGACACATTTCCTTTATGTCAGTCAACCTCTTGCCAAGGATGAGGTTGGGAACATTTGAACACCTTGCCCCTACCTTGGTGTGTTAGGAGCCTGTAGGGGCTGTCATCACTGATGATTCGAAAGTACAATATAGCATTTGATCAAGCTCTAGCTTTGAGGACCGGATTGATATTAGTGAATATCTTTTTGAGGAAATGTGGAACAATTAGCGATGGCAATGGGCAGGATCTGGCTAGGGTCCACCTCGACCCAAATCCTTTTTCTATTTTCCTAGTTAGACCTATATCGTCATTGGGTCTTCTTGGTGTGGACCCATGCCTAAATCCTCTGGGTCAATGGATCTGTCGGTCCATAGCGGGTCCAAGCTATTTCATTTGGTATTGAATATTTACATCATATTAAATAGTAAAAAAGCAAAAATTTTAATTGAAACTCACAAATATCTAAGGTACAACCTCGTAGATATTCTAAGTTTGAATAAATGCTCACAAAATAGAGGTACAATTCCAAATTACAATGCAACAAGCCGTAAACACAAACTTAATGCACTAAAAAGCATTCACCAACTTCAATAACTTCAACTATAGATATATGTCTCTGTAAGTTTTAGTGTAAGCATTAGTAAGATAGGTAAGAGATGAAATTTGGGCAGATGAACAACTGAAGTGAGAATGTGGGAGGGAGGACTAACAGACAGCAGTGAGGAATGCCAACTGAAGAGACTATGATAGAGAAAGATGGAGAACGACAGTTGTCATACTATTCTAGACTAAAATTAGGGTTTAATAAACATGGAGTCACTTAGACCATATAATGTTTATTATATATATTTTATATACTAAAAGATAATATCTAAGTATACATGGATCTGGGTCTTAGCCTTTGGATCCAGACCCAAATGAGTTTTCAGGAGCTGCGACCCATATTTGACCCAAATCTGTTGGGTCTAAATCTTTTGGACCCATATCCTTAAAGAAGGATATGGGTCTGCGAAGTTTTATCCCCATATTATGTAAGCTGTCTTAAAAGCAGCGAAGCACGTGGGCACTTGTTTGGTATTGTGGCTATGTTACATGAAGATCTTTGAGAAAGTTAGACAAGTTTGTACATGGCCTGCCAATATTGTTATCCACAAGACCTGGGCCCTAGGGCAATATGAACATTTTTCTGGGGACTGGGGAGGGATGAGCAGTAGAAGCTCCTATTTTCTTTTTTTGGTACTATTTTTATCGTATGGAAACTCCTTTGTTGGTCCAGTTGAGCAGGCTATGAGGATCATTTAGATGGTCTTATCCTTGGGGGCAGACTGAGACTGACTCTCAGAAACCATTCTTTTATCATTTTTTCACAATAAGTGTTGGTAGAGAAATTGAGTCTTCACGGACGAAGCAATGCTTGGCAGTGATCTGTGTGGATATACTGCTGTTTTTGCCCCTCTATGTACGATGATGCTTCTGGAGGAGAGCAAAGG
The DNA here is from genome assembly GCA_029582165.1 of Portulaca oleracea. NCBI lineage: Eukaryota > Viridiplantae > Streptophyta > Magnoliopsida > Caryophyllales > Portulacaceae > Portulaca > Portulaca oleracea. The sequence continues at coordinate 6,995,183 of CM055875.1, forward strand.
GAGTTTTTTCACTTACATTGGTCTGAGTGAACTGATTAAATCAGTTATTTCAGCGTTTAGTTTGCTATTTAGATGCCTTTTCCTGGTGGGAGGCTGGGAGCAACTTATTTTCCTTTGTTGCAGTTTTCTGTCTATAAATACGTGCACTTATCCTTGCAAATTATATATGAGGCCAATTGATCACCATATAAGAGAGATCCGTTGGTTGTTAGATCATTATGGAACCTTCTTGTGTGGATTCCTTCTTGTCACCCCTATTGCTTAGTGTTAATTGGAACAATGGGTTTAGGGATATTAGATAAAATCTTTCTGCATGTTTGTAATTGCCTTCTTCTTTTTCTTTTTCCTTTTTCCTTATCTTAATTTTTTGTTGTTGGCTGTTTTATAAGCAATGCAGGATAGTGCTGAAGTCTCAGACAACATGTTCCAAAATCTTGAAAACTCAGTCATGACTGAGGAACTTTGGGTAAACAAATATGCTCCAAAATCCTTCACTGAGCTTCTTAGCGACGAGCATACAAATCGTGAGGTACACACTTTTTCTTGAGTGTTTAGTATCAAATAGCATTTGCTTCTCTTTATGAATTCAATTGTTTCTTTCAGGTTCTTTTTTGGCTTAAGCAGTGGGATTCCACTGTCTTTGGAACTGATATTAGAAATACTGGGGATGAAGTTTTATGTGCACTGAGGCGACATTCTTCTCTTCCATATAATCAAAAAGTCACTGGCACAAAGTTTATGAAGAAAAGCTGGGGGCATAGATCAACTGAAAACAATACAGGTCAGTCAGCTATGATGGAGCAGGAAAATATTAAAGCTAAAGGCATTCCAGGGCAACAAACCAGGAAGATAAATGGTTTAGGGCCTCCAGATCAAAAGGTTAGTATGTCTAAACTATGATCTAAAGTATGATCAAAAGGTTAGTGTGTGTGTGTGTGTATATATATGTGTGTGTGTGTGTGTGGGGGGGGGGGGGGGGGTACAAAGGGTGAGAGTTGGAATTTGTGTGATTTTATGAGGGTATTTTTGGGAAACTATAATTGTTAATGTTTACTTTTTTTTTTTAAAAAAAAAGACCTTGTATACATAGTAATTGATTATGTTAGTTATTACTACGATAATTACATAAATAATATTGGCTAATTATAAAAGTATAGTAATAATAATGTAATTAGAATTGACATGGCCCTTTACATTCCATCTCAAATAGTAGTTTATTAATAAGAGAAATATATATAATTAAAAAAAAGAGAAATATTTTTTACAGTGATCTTTTTATAACACAAAAGTAGATATAATTTTGGTAGGATGATATAATACTGAAAGTAGGTGACTGATATTGATTTTAATTGAATAAAAAATGTAAATATAAAAAGAAAAAAATGGATGTTTGCATAATATGCTAATACATGGCACAAAGTCTTTACAAATGTGAATTTTTTTTCATTTTTTGATTATATCTATAAATAACTGCAAAAAATTTGGATCAAAATATACTATATATATTATGCTATTTAATTTTAGGTAAAATATTTGATAAACTTCAGTCGATTTCGACAAACAATTTCCAAACACCAACATAGAAGCTAAAAAGAAGTGATTAAAAGATAATTTAGTGTTGTGAGTATATATGCTAGGTTTTTGTGATTACATTTAAATATTTAATAATTATGGACAATTTTAAAATTTTCATCCATAAAAAATCGATGGGGGTTACAATCTCAACTTATCTTTTCCTACATTCAATACATAAAAAAAGGGCATGTGAATATTAAATATAAATAATTAAATAGAGATATTATTGGGAATAATTTATGTAACTATTGCATGTTTATGAAAGGTGTAAACGACAAACATTATATAATATTAATTTATTATTGCTTATAAATGGGGAAGTGAAAGTAGGAATAAGGTGAAGTTATAATTTGTCTTTGCAATTCTACTTTCCATTCCTATAAAGTATGTCTCAGAGTGGAGTTATGCAATATTCTACAATCTCATATTATTGTTTATATTATGATTGTTGTACAATATGGAGACGCTATACAACTTTCAATTGCATGTTTTAAAGGGTTTTTGGCCACAAATTATATGACTCAGGGGCTTGTGACTAGGAATAATCCAAAGTGCCTTTTCGGTCACTGACAGTCTGTAATTTTTCATTATTTTTTTATAATAGTCCTGAACCAATTTCCGGCACCAGAAAGATGACGTGGCGACCAGAAAGTATGTTTATTCATACTTAAAAAAGGAAATTTCCGGTCGCCACGTCAACTTTCCGGTGCCCGGAATTGATTATGGACTGCTATGAGAAAATAGTGAAAAAGTACAGACTGTCAATGGCCGAAAAGTCACTTTGTATTATTCCTAGTCACAAGCCCCTTAGTACGGATTATTTGTGGCCAAAAACCCCATTTTAAATAGAAGTTTTTGGTGTATATAGCTATGAAGATAAAGTATAAATTTGTCTTTTGTAGTATAAACTTATGCAATTTGAAATATTGTTTGATTTTTATAAGTCTAATAAATTGTTTTTCAATTATTATATACTTAAGGTTTTTTTATTATATAAAATAGGCGGAATAGAAACTATTTATGATACTGATATACTTACAACATTTACAAAAAAGAACTCATGTAGTTTGAAAAATGAACTTCTTGAACAAAGTTATTCTATTGTTAGCCATAGGTAGCCATTGAAAAAAAATGAGTTTCTAAGTTATTGACCAAACTTTGACTTGCTTTGATGAATTAGGTATGTTGTTTCTAATACCTTATTATATCTTTTAGAGCTATGAGCTTATTTTTTTCCCCTATATTCATAGATCAATTCATATAGGTTATTATAGTAGTTTAAAGTTTGGTATTGATCATTTTTATTTCTTATAAGATAATTTATTAAGAAGAGCAAAAAATAAATTACATTGCATGTATAGGCAGAAGAAACTTTTAAAGCGATCTTTCTTGATTATAAAAGTTTATTTAAAATATGTATGTATTTTTGAATGTAAAAAGAGTGTTTTAGAGTTGAATTAGCAAATGTGTATCTTATGGAAATGTGTGTTTTTTTTTTTAAATTTTTTTTAAAGAATGTTTAAATGATGTGTTAAACAGTAAATTAAACTTCACAAAAAAATTGATATGGTTATTATTGAATATAGTTATTAATCATGTAAGACCTTTTTATGTTCTTTAGTATAAATTTTCTGTTTATGTATTATGCTGGTTTGCTTTCCCTAATTAACTAAAAAAAAAAAGGACAAAGGCAAGAAGTAATTTTTTATATTATAAGTTAAATCTTTGTATTTTTTACAGTTGTTAGAAAATTATATATACAACCGTTTTAGATGCGTTCTAATGGGTCATGCTTTCAACAGTATGTGTTTTATCATTGTCCCGTGCAACGCACGATTCTAAGTACTAGTATACGATATAGTTGACATTGAGTTATGTGATTGTTATTGCTAATTGTCTCTACACAGATTCTCTAATTGACTCCTTGTAAAATGACAATCTACGAGACAAGCATCTTGGTCACCAGGTTTAGATTTCAATCTCCAAATTATCAATCAACTACTACTATGTTCATGTTGAAGAAACTATGATGTTCATCAGTTTAACATGTCCCTGAGGCAACTATCCTTTTTTGGCGGGATTTCCAGTGCCCTCAATCAGCAAAAAACCAGGAAATTGTTAGTTATTGGCTAATTTACTAAGAGCAAATGCAATAGCAATCCAAGTTTTTGGAATGTAAGTGGGGGTCCACGCCTTCCACATCACCAATCATTCATATTTTTTGGAACTTCATTCCATTTATTCTACAACAATAGGAATTCATTCCTACTTTTTCACTTTAAAATATTTCTTTTTTAAAAAACATACCATACTACTACCACATGTCAAAATTATGATTTGTTGAAAAAAAAAGAAGATAAACACATGCATTCCAAGAATGCAAAAGAGTTCCCAGAACTCATTCTTTGAAATTTAGTTCCTTGCTGCACCATAACTCTACTCTCAACACAAGTTCCAATGCACAAAATTCCACCGTTGCACTTACTCTAAGTGTGTGTGTGTGCTGGAAGATCCAATTAGCCATTAAAATATGTATTGCCTCTAATGCTCTTGGGCGTGTAGCCTTTTTGATCCTTCTTGATGACTAATCCAATGATTCTAGCTAACTATAATGGAAATTTCTAATGTGGATGTTTGTTAGGTTCTCCCAATTTATCTTTGCCTTGTTAGGAATCAATTTTTTTTTTTTTTTTGGGGGATAAGTAATCAAAATAGTGTAGAAGAGAGACACCAAGGGGGTGCCACCCATTTACAAAAGGGCTGACAACTAAAATCATGATGCCCTTAAGCTTGCATGCATTATCTTATTTACAAAATTGAGAAAACTCACGTTACTTCCCACGTGAAGCACTATACTCCAACTATAAAAGATTGTCAAAAAGTAGAGCTCGAAATTTGAAGGAACTAGGCTTTCTCATCAAAGATTCCACATTTGTAAAGAGATGATCCGTTAACTCTTCCTCCTTAAGGCACATAGAGCACCTGCTCCTGTTAAAATTTCTTCTTTTACATATATCATCTATGGGAATTCCACATTTGGTAGCAGCCTACACAAAACAAACTTTCAGAGGCACTTTAGACTTCCAGATGGCTTTAGTAGGAAAAGGAAGGCTGTTATCATGATAAAAAAGTCAACAAGGTCAAAAGATCACATTATCTCATTAGCACCCTCCATGAAGATAATTCTTCTTAGTTGGAGATACTATAAATTCACTCACTCTCCTCATCCCAATCATTGGGATTTCTTGTAAAAGATATGGCCAATTGTCTTGTTAGGAATTGTTGCATTCTGCTTTTCATGAAATGTGGGTTAACATCTTTATTTTTCATTTAAGTGCTTCCATCTCGAGCATTTTACAGTTCTTATTCATGTTTACTTCGTCGGTTGTGAATGATAGTATGTTATAACATTTACAATCTTCATTTTGAGTTTATGTTGTGTTTGCTTTTCCTGTATTTGTGTTTGATCTTCTATTCTTTGCTCTTCTGCCACTGCCAATGCCTTTAGGGAGGAGTTTGGCTCAGTACGGTAGGTATGAACCCTTAGATGTCCTGCCTGCATTAATTAATGGTGCCACGTGGTGCAATGGTAATTTGTATTTAGCTGTTTAATGCTTATTGTTAATTGCTTGATCCATAATTTTAATAGCAATGGGATCTTAGTTCACATTTATTAACTGGAAGTTGTGCAAAATGTCTTTGCTTTTATTGCCATCAATGCGCTTATTGCAATGCTTCAAAAATGACATATACACAAAGTAAATTCAGCAGTCATTTGGAAGATGCAGCATTTTGTTTTTTGGCATCTAAATTTTAGGAGTCAAATGACATAGTGAAAATATACATGTGTTTATTTTTTATTTTCAACTAGTACTGTTAGAGCTTGATTGATTCTGTGACTAAGATTCAGGTGATGATGCTATTAATCTTTTGACTAGTATCATGCTTTTGTTTCGGACATTGTTCTATGGTATGTTTGTGGATCAGATGAGTGCATTGTTAGTAATAGAAAACAAAGAATATATGAAATGAGTAGCAGCGACATCATTTGCTTGAATAATGGTGATGTGAAGATTATCACGTTTAACATTCTTGATCTTGCTTGCTAATTATGTGAAAGTGCATCCTTTATTCTATTCCATGACTGAAGGCCCTAACAGATTTTGGTCAATGCCAGGTTCTTTTGCTTTGTGGGCCACCAGGGCTAGGAAAGACAACTCTCGCACATGTGGCTGCAAAACACTATGGATACCATGTTGTGGAGGTAGGTTTTTAATGCCATGTGGTGCCAAACTTTTCAGTATTGTTTTCTGCTATATGAAATTCCATTCTCAACCACCCTATGCATCTTGTCATTCTCCCTTTTTTCTGACATGATTATTGTCGGTTTAGTTCTTTCATGTTTTGGCATCTTATGGGTTAATGCTTGTTGCCTTGTTTGTATTTTTGTTCATGTCAAATTGTAATATTTTGAATATCATTGAGTTTCTTCAAGATTGATTGCTTTGCATTTCCTTTTTCTTTTGTTCCAAGTTATTCTATCGACTGCCTAATCTTATGAAAACTTCGCGTCATGATTGCTGTAAAATCTGTCACTTTAGATACCTTTATTAGATTACAATGATATTCAGATAGGTAAATTAAGCATATAGAGCACTGTGATCAGATAGTATTGCTTAAATTCTTCTCCTCTCGGTTTGAGAATTTCTCAAGAGAGTGTTTTGTTCCTCTTCATCTTTGACCTTCATTCCTCGTGCGTGCGAAACAACTTCAGCTTCTAAGTAATTCTTGCTTTATGTATCAGCAAAGGTCAAAAGGGATAGTTCTTTGGGTCAGCCCATAGTTGATTGCAACCTGTACAAACATAACAAATATAAATATTTACATGTGTATGTATATGCTTTTATCATTTCATTTAATTTCTTTTTTGGTTATCCCTTGTTCACTCATGAGGATTATGTTTTGTTTTGGTTGATTCGTTTAGATAAATGCTAGTGATGACCGATCATCAACTTCAATTGAGGCAAAGGTTTTAGATGCAGTTCAAATGAATTCAGTCATGACTAGTTCAAAACCCAAATGTCTTGTAAGTTATGTCATCAAATGTTTCTTGCCATTATTTATACCAAGAAGGAGAGATTTAGAGCTGTAGGGAGAGGATTGTGGGGCAGTAGGATTTGTGTGCGGTAGGGTTTCTTTCAAATTAAAGAGAGGGGGGGGGGGGGGGGAGAGAGAGGCAGTAGTTGTGAGCTTTAGGGCTTGTGTGACAGAGGCAATAGGAGCTCTGTTAGGGTTTCTGAAACTTATATTTCTTTTCTTTTCTTTTTTTTTTAGGTAATGCAAGTTGGTCGTTGCACTGATCAATGGGTTTGGGCCTTTCTCATTAACAAAATACATGCAGCTGTAAACCAATCTAACTCTGTTTTGTAACTTCCTTTTTAAAAAATATATTATAGTCAAATATGTTATGGAACTTCTGGGCTGTCTAGCCCCTGCCGTGTCAGACCCTTGGAAACCGTGTCCCCGTGTTTGCAATTTTTAGGGATGCCATGTCAGACCCTTGGATCCGTATTCGTGTCGGACATCCGTGTCTCGAGTCCAGGTAATATAGGTTTCACATATTCTATTTTTCTCCTTTCATCTTCAAATTGGAATGACCCCATTATGTTGACCCTACTAATAGGCCTATCAATGCAAGCCATTTTTAATGCTTTTCCCTTATTGGAGTCTTGTCCTAAAAACTTGATTTCGTACTGCTTTTCTTCATTTTAAGATAAGTCTGGTACGATGTCACGAGGTAGTTTGGAAAAGTTCGACTTTGTTGAGAGACTGCTACAGTATGACTTGTTTGCCAAACATCTAATTTGGTTTTCTTTGGAATTTACCAAGTAATTGCTGTTGTCTAGTTATTTATCTGTCTAACAAATTGTGCTTTTTTGTTCAGGGTCCACGTATTCCCACAGCCCTCCGTGAGTCGTATGGTGAGCAGGTAGTTGTCACTCAATCCTTCTGTTCCATATTAAATGTCATCTTTGAAAATTGTGTAGTCAAACTTTAAAAATTTTGACCATAAATTTCTCAATGTAAGCAATGACTAGTTATATGAAGTTACTACCATTAGATTTGTTTGCCATCCTAAAAATATAATATTGCAATTATTAATAAAACAATTATATAAGAAATTATCAATCAATGAGTCACATTGGAGACCGTGATAGTCTACTAAGTGACAATTAATATGGAACGGAGGGAGTACTTAGCAAGTAAAGTTTAATTTGATCGGTAACTAGAAGAATGCAGGAGAGAGAGGATGATATGACAATATACAATCACCAAAAAAGAACAAAAAAAAAAAAGAAAGAAAGCGTCAAGGAATAATTACAAGTCTTGATCCTATGGAAACAAGACCCCTTTGATGCGCAATGTTGGCATATATGAGCGGTGCACAGAAAAAGTGGGTACCCGAATCCAGATCTAGAACCTGTTGGATCCAGTGGATTTGGGTTCGGATCTTAATTAATTGGATCCGAGACTGAATCCTAAAGTTAGGATCCATCCATAAATGGATCCGGGATCAGATCCTAACATGTAGGATCTAATGGACCTGACCAGGTATCTAGGATCCAATTAAATGTTTTAAGATTATTATTATAAAAACTAAATTTAAGTACTATTAATTTGGACTCTTGAGACTATTCAATTAGTCATTCAACTCTTTCAAGTCTCACCAGTAATAAATCCAAGCCCATGATTGCCGTTAAATGCTCACATACTATTAATATACTATATAAGGAGAAACCCTAATGCTAAGACTTGTAATTTATTGTTGTGTTTGAGATTTTGAACCTTGAACTTTAAAGTTCGTGATAGTGACAGGGAGTGAAGAAATGAATCTGGTTGAAATTTGATAGGAACATTATGTCAGACTACGGCTAGTTAAACTAAATTGACACGTGTGAGTTTTCCCAACGGGGTACCTGTGGACATTTTTTTCTCGTCGTTTAGACTTCTAAACATATGTAGGACGAGGGATTGTGCTGGGGTTTTACTTTTAAAAACTCTTTAAGGATTATTCTCACATTTTATGAATAGTAATTGTTGAATCACCTTCCCTTTACCATGTGCATTTCATGAACGATTAAACTAAACTTTAGGAGTGAACATCCACTTGTTCCAACTCTTTAGGATTAGTCCAATTTGTTCACAAGATGTTAGGCTCGGAAGAAGGTAACTTATGCAGCCACTATTTAAAAATATGCAAAATCACCCTAAAGTTGCATCGGTTTATTGTAAAACCATGTTTAACACAGTTTAGGTAATCCCGATGTGTTTTGGTTTGAAAGGAGTCGCCACCCGACTTTTTTAAGGAGAAAAACCAAGACAAAACCAAAAAGTAAACAAGAAATACTCTGCCTATGAACCAAGAAATGGATTCGGGGGTAAGACTACAAACTCGGAAGGTAAAAACCTTTGAGTCCGCCTCTTATTTTAGGAAAGACTCTACGAAAAGTTTGTAAAATGTGCTTTGAATAAAGTTTGGAAGGAGAATAGATTGAAGCTTTACATGATTATTTCATTATCATGCAATAGAATAAAAGAATTACATATGTACAAGAACACCTTACATTATGAAAAGTAAACAATGGAAGTACCTATATGTAGATTTTAGGAGGAACCTTGCCTAGCCTTGCTTGAATTTAACCCTGGAAGAAGCTTGTTTTGAAGCCTTGAATACTCCCTTTGACAATGCCAAATTGAACCAAAGTTGAGGTAGGAAAAGAGATGGAAAAATGGTAGGAAAAAGGATAGGAAATAGGCTCTTTTGTGGGGATTCTAGGTTGTTTTTGTGGTATTTTTGGATGGTTTTTGGAAGTGTTTGGGTTTAGGAAGAGAATAGAATGAATATAGGATGAGTAGAGAATAGATGTAAGAGACTGGAGAGATTAGAAGTGAATAGAGAGAATGAGAGTGACGTAGAGAGGATAAAAGGATGTAGTTGGTGTTGAGTGTGCTCTAGCTTCGAAGTTTTGGGCAGTATTTATAGGCTTCAGGATGTTCAAGGGGGGAATGTACATGCATGAACACGATTAACATAGGTTTCAGCCGATCGGCCATAAAGGGGGTTGAACCATGTATCTGGTGGTCGGCTATGCCGCTATGGTGTGAAAATGAACTTTGAGTGTGAAGGCCTTTAATGGCCGATCAGCCTTGGAGCGGGGGGGGGGGGGGGGGAAGGATGAATCTGCTTTTCGTCCATGTACTCTTGGGCGGTGAAAGTGTGAACTATGCATGTGCTAAATTCCTCATTCGCACTTGGATGGCCGGTAGTGTGAATGTGCACATTTTAGTTTAAAACTTGGATGAGTTGTTGCTTGTATGAAGATTCAATCTTGGGACCTCCCATAGCTCCTTGCATGTTGTTTTTACGTAGCTCATGCATGGCATGCATGACTAGGGTTTGACATTTTCGTACGTAAAGTTTGTGCATGCTTGTTAGAGCTTTCAAATGTGAGAATGCATGTGATTTCACGTAAACTTGTGCATGCAGAGTGCATGCATGCAAGTGTCTCGACTTGACTCTTTCCCTGTATTATTTACTCAAATGTCCGGTGTCTACAGTGCCCAATTAAGGATCCTATACCGGTGGATCTGGGACTGGATCCTGATTTTAGGATCCAGTTTGAAATGGATCCGGGATTGGATCCAGAAATCTATATCCAGTGCTAATTGGATCTAGGAATGGTTCCTGAATTTTAGGTGGATACCCAGTATTGCTCACCCTTGAGCTGAGTTATATCTATTGGGTAGATCCTACTTGATTCCGTAGTTCAAAAGTTGCTGCGGGGGCTCTGAGAAATACGATCATATTTTAGCAAAATACACTAACATAATGACAAACATAATAGCTTTCCAAATGGTTTGCCCTTTTGTTCAGGTGTTGTAAATTATCTAATACATTGAGGCCATTATATGCGAATAATAGTTTTAGAAGCTCATGGTTGCTCTATCGAGAAATATTACTACTTTGCAACATCGACTACTAGTGCCGAGGATGTGTATTGCTTATTGGGAAAATAAACAAAATAAGTTATTACCCTGGATTTTCGGGTCGACTGAAACATTTACTTTTCAATGAGATTTTTTGTTTAAATATAAGCTTGTTTGAGCACTGTCTTATAGTGAAGAATGTTGTACCTTTTATCCCCCTTGCCTCACCCTTTTTGTGCTGAATGAACTGATTCTGGTGCTGGGATATCATCTTTCGTAGGCTCAAGTACATTTGTAACAAGGAGGGATTGAAGACCAATTCCATTGCACTGTCTGCTCTTGCTGAATATACAGGTGACTGCCTGTTTCATGCCTCCTTCATGGCCCTACTTCTGCCCCTGTCCTGGCCCCCCAAAAAACGGAATCCCTTGCAGCCATGTGCTAGCTGGTGTTTCTTCTCTCTATATTAATTATATTGCCTAATGTCTAGAACGTATCTTGGGTGTTGTATGTTTAAGGAATGGCAGTTGTTTCCCTAGTAGGACAATCATCAAGGAAGAACAACTGCAGCATTTTTCTTGCTCGTTTTTTGTCTTGCTCATTTTGTTCACCAAGCAGGACATACTCTAAGGAATACCAACATCATTTCTTGATCCTTTTTTTTTCTCTCTCTCCTTTAATCCCGCCTTCTTTCCTTTTTTTGTATATATTTTTTTGGTTTGTTTTGGGGGGGGGGGGGGTTGTAAAGAATGCCATAATTAAAAGCGAAGGTGAAATGGTCTGCCTCCTAATTGTGCAATTTAACACATTAATGTGAGAGACCTAATAGTTGATCCCTTTGTCCTTACAACAGCCCATAACTGGTGGGACTTGTTTAGTTTTTGTTAATGTGGGGCTTCTTCAAAATAATAATTCTCATAATTTGACAATGTGGAAAATTTCTCCCTTTATCACTGTACATATTTGGAGTGTTACAACCCCTCCTCCCAGTTAGAGTACACAATTTCCTTGCTGTAGTCCTAAAAGGTGTTTTGGGAATGCAAATTCTCCTAAATTTGCCTTGTACATCTATTTTGGTGCTTTCATTTGCTATCACTACTACGCTACCATTATTCAATGTTGATGGAATTCCTACTAAGATCCTTTGCTCTGAGATCTCTCTGGATGTCTGTGTAATGGACATCCTTAGACACTGGTTACAGTGGGGATTGTCGGATGGAGACGCATACAGGGTTTTGGTACAATTTCAATTTGATGTTTCTTGGTTGTCTTTTACAGAGTGCGATATTCGTTCTTGTTTGAACACACTTCAGTTTCTTCACAAGAAGAGGCAATCTCTTGATCTGGTAAGCTCTTCAGTTTCCGTACTGGTTTATTACTTTTATTAAACTATAGGCCCAAAACAAGTTCAGTATTTTCATCTAATTATAACTTGTTCAGCATTTAGATTATTTGAGAGCATGATTAAAGTGACATGGTTCCTTGATTGTTAAGAAAATGATGATAGAACCACAAATGCAGTTAACAAGTACCGAAAGCATTCAGACTATGATGGTGATATTCATGAACGTGGCATTCTCGGATTCTGGACTTTTTATTAGGGTCTTAACAAGCTCTTTCCAGGCATATGCCATTATAATAATAAACCTTGAACTGAGTTTCTTCGTGGCCCTCACAAGTAGGACCTCAAATTCATGGAAGTCCCAGAATCAACAATAAAGGGTCCAACTTGGTTGTCACATCAGTAAGTTAAAGAAATCAATGGGTGCAAGAGTTAGGAGAAGCTTGATAGCATCAATAATGATACCATTCTTTATTCCTCTTATCACTATCTTGATTTCCGTCACCACTTGCTAATTGGTTATCAGGAAGCTCGTCCTCCATGATCTTCCTCAATAATAAAATGTGTAGGTAATGTTGTTCAATGGCATCAGTAGATGCAAGCAATATCTGGTCTATAACAAATCATCGAACAACCTATAGTATGGCATAAGCCATGTGGTGATGGCATCGTGGCTATTATTCCAGTGGCATATATAGTTGAGTCGAGTGCTTATCTGTCCTCTACAATATTATTGCTGGTCAGGTGCTTCTACCTTCCATCCTAATATGATTGAATGGTTTGACATTGGATGCATGTTGGAAATAACTACAAATTATGCCCCTAGCTTGTAAGAAAACTTGGATTATCAGTGCATCTAATTGCTGAGCGTCATAATTAACTAGTAAAAGACTAGTCAGTCTTGGGTCATAATTAACTAGTAGAAATTATGTAGTTCTCATTAGCCTCATTATTGACTAGGAAAAAAAACTATTCAGTTTCAACGTGAATGGTTCAATCGAAATTATCTAGGGCCTGTTCTTTAGGACATTGCCAATCTGCACATGCACCATCCTGCACCGACTTGCACCTACCTGCCTCGACCTGCACTAACCTGCACAGCAGCACCTACCTGCACTCAGTCTAAAAATTAATATGTTATAAATATTAACATTCATAAATTTTAGGATTTTTGGATGCAAATATATTGTACTTTGGGGGTGTTGATAGTAATGCACCAAACTTTTCTATTGGATAATTTTATTTATTTTTTAAATTTTAAAATAGGTAAGTAGTCCAACCCATCCAGGCCCCTATCTCAGGGGGTACAACCCAACTGGCCTGTAGCAGACGGGATATAGGGGATGCCAATGGCCCAAAGATGGGCCCCACTCCAACCCACAGCATTTTCTGAAATGGTAGGCGACAGATGCTGTCCCCAGGATTCGAACCCTGGACACCTGGGGTAGGAGGTGGACCTCTTGCCACTCAGGCAAGAGGTGATTGGCTCTTGGACAATAATATACTGTATGTTGGACTTTGGGGATATTGGACAATAATGCACCCGAAACAATTCCCATAGTAGCAGACTCGGTGGCGGTCCTACGTGGCAAAAAAAAGTTAAAATCTTGACTAAACTAACGTCATGTCAACAAGTGCAAATGAATTTTATTTTATGTTTTTAAAATAACACCTCATTACTCTTCACATTTGCCCTAATCTAATGGTGTTATTTTTTTTAAAAAACAAGTACAATTCATCTTTGCTTATTTGGACTTGCTGACATGACTCTAATTTAGTAAATATTTTAACATTTTTGCTCCTCTTTACCACGTAAGACCGGCACCGAGTCAGACACTGTCGGAATTGTTGCAGGTGCATCATTGTCCAATACCCCCAATGTACGGATATTATTGTCCAAGAACAAAGTTCGGTGCATTATTGTCCAACACCCCCAAAATCAGTATATTAGCCTCCAAAAACTCTAAATTTTATAAATTATTATCTTAATACTTTATAAAAATTAAAATATTCTTGTAAATTCTAAATTAAAAATAATTTAATTTATTGACACACATCAATACCATGAGAAGTTTATGCTCAAGATGTGAAAATTCTCCACATAGCTTAATTATCCCCATATTTAATTTTCCACGTTTCTGTTTCAAATTGAATTCAAGTATATTTTTAATATTTAAAATCTACTTTCTATGATTAGGAACCTATTATTTAGCCGATTTTGCATATCCTAACACTCTTGTATATTTAGGTCCATATACAGATAGAGGCAGTGGCGGAGCCAAGGTGGGGGGGGGGGGGGTTTATGGGGGCATTGGCACCCCCCATGCTCAAAAGAACAAAATATATCTTAATTGGAAATAACTAAATACATTGTTCATGTGGTAGTGTAATTAGTAAGTGTCCATGAATCCATGATTGAATAGCTTAGGTCAAGGGTTCAAAGTCCTGCATCAACAATATCTTGTTCTATACATTAATTTTCTCTTTTTTGACTTTTATGGTTTTAACATTTGTTTCACAATTTTACGAAATATTTACTTTTTCTATCTTATCTCTTTTAAATATAAAATTTAAAGTTTCTAATTGCCTTGTGACTGAAACAATATTGTATTCTAAAAATTAAATTTTCTAACTATCGTCTTGTTCTTTCCCCTTTATTTTCTTTCCTTATTTAGAATACAACAATATTAATATCATGCTGAGTGCAACTAAAGTAAATTCTACAAATTTTACTTCTATCCATTTCCATGTTAAAAAATTAATATCATATGACTACCGATAAGTTATTTAAAAAAGTATTGTACAAAAAATTTCAAAAATAATTTCGATGAAGTTCGTAACAATATTAAAATTTGGTACCCCCAATGAATATTTTCTGGCTCCGCCCCTGGATAGAGGAGTCCGCTTCCATGTTTAAGATTTCAAAATAACATAGACTAGCTCGTGATAAAGCAATCCTCAATTTTTATCATTCTTCACTTAGAATGACAATTGAGAGGACATTTGAAGTGTTAAAAAACACTTGGAAAGTATTGAATACAAAATGCCTCTAGTGCCCAAGTGACGACCAATCCATATAATTAAACGAGTCGTACATTACGCTACTTCATCGTAATGCACCCAAAAAGGATATCACCTTTGGAAAGACCACCTAATATTGTAATTGTTTTCAATGTCACAATCTATGATATTCGTGACAAAGAAGCAATGAATCAATTTTGCAAGGCCTGTAAAATTCCTTTGTAAATGGAGGGAGGTAAATATTTGCCAATAGTTACCAAAATTTACAAAAATTTACCAAAACTTGCATGTTTACCAACACATAACTTTCACAATACTATCCATTTACCAGCGAATTTTACATGCCGTGGTTTGGCGAATTACACAATGTCAAATATATATATGTGTATAGTTTGTAGCAAATGCGTATTATACATAAACATATATGAACTTTTATATATTTTCTCAAGTTTAATTATATGTAATTATAAAAACAAACAATAATTTTATTTTTTAATATACAATGGTCAATGATATATGTTATTAATATAGTAGTTACAAAAATACCAAAACGTTCCTAAATTAAGTTACACTCACATTATTTCACCTGCACTAACCTGCACCAACTTGCATCAACCTACACCAACCTGCACTTACCCACAAACTACACTTTTCCAAATGTCCTAAATAATTAGACTATTTACCTTGTTTTTTACATTCATTAGACATGTTTATGAACGTAAGGGCCATAAAGGGGAAAATTGGTAATTAATTGTATTAAAATGGAAACCATGCAAATAATTTGGGACATCTAGAAATGGCATAATAACCAAATAAAATTGGACATCCAGAAATGACATAATATGCAAATAAAGTGGAATAGAGGGTGTATATATTAAATATCTTAGAGTTTCCGGCTAAGGATCGTGATTCGTGATATAGAATATATTGGAAATGAAAGTCCATTAGGATATTATGCATATGACTATTAAGCAATGTGGCTTTTCATTCCATCCAGCAACAAATTGTCGTTCACCACACCCCCTCCCCGCTAAAGCATGTTTAATGAGGATGTAACCATATTAGAGCAATTGCGTTATTGATGGTACTGCTAATTGTTATGTTGGTGTAGTATACTTTCTGAGCCTCAGAAATACGAGTAATACAAGCAACTGTATGCGGTGCAACAGGTATCGGATGAAATATTGTCGTTCATTCGATCCAGCAACAAATTGTCGTTCACCACACCCCCTCCCCGCTAAAGCATGTTTGATGAGGATGTAACCATATTAGAGCAATTGCGTTATTGATGGTACTGCTAATTGTTATGTTGGTGTAGTATACTTTCTGAGCCTCAGAAATACGAGTAATACAAGCAACTGTATGCGGTGCAACAGGTATCGGATGAAATATTGTTTTTCTATGTGCATGACACCTTTGTGAATGGATACAAACTTAAACTTTCCAAATCCTAATCCATGCCTAAGAGTCCAACCTAAGCTCAGTTGTGGTGAATACTCTGCTCAGCACACACAGCATCCACTGTAACCCCACGCTTAATATGACACACCGCAACTGGAAATCTGGGGTGGTTTGGGTAACCAAGCAGTGAAAGCATGTTTTGGAGGAGAAATTAGATTCCACACAGACCTAGACCAAGATATATTTGGGAGGTCATGGAAAAACCACCTAGAAGAGCCCCTGAACGGATACTTCTGTGTACGAGAAAAGTCCCAAACCCAATGGTGGTTAGGATTACTACCTTCCTTGACAATCTCTTTAACCACACAGTTTTCCCCCCGACAAGAGTCAATCATTCTTTGGAACATAATCCCACCAAGGCACATCATGTATATATCGAGTATGAACCCATTGAATCCAAAGGCTAACCTTGCTATGAGCAGTGTGGCGACACTAATTTACCGATGCCATCCTTATACTGTCTCCTAGTTTCGGAACAATTTTTCTTTTGGGAGGAGAGCGAAGGTGAAGAAGGCAATGGTCATTTGTCATGCGATTCTTCAAAGCATCCAGAGAGATAAACTATAGAGCTTTTGAGGGTCTGGAAAATTCTCATCAGAGTTTGAAAAGCAACTTCATGAGTGCCTTAATGTTTTGGGACAATAGAAATCTCAACTACTGTGTTTTTGAAGTGGCTGATTTTATGGATAGTTTGTATTCAATGTATTCATCGTCTTTGGTAGTGATGAGGCGCCTAATTTTATTAATAATTTGTATTTGTGTTCGTAGCATTGTGTAGGGTGTTCCCTGAGCATCCATGCCAATGCATTCCTTTACAATTCATTTTTCCCTATAAGAAAATAGGAATAATACATATGATGAAGCCATATACAGCAGGAGTGACCAAGCTATAGTAGTTGGGTATTCTTTCAGAATCATTCATGGGTTATGATGGGATCATTTTGCTCTACAGTTTCTAATCTGGCAGCTCTTTTAGCAATGCATTATCTATTATTAAATAAAAGTTCATGTTGTCGTACAGTAATACATAATCGAACAGCTGTTGGGAGATGAATGAAAGTCTTATGGTTTATACTTTATATAACTTCATTCTACACTTTTGTCTATGCCCAAAACCAAATTTGCTGGAACTCTGCGTGTAATTTCCATAACAGATAAGGTTTTGTGATATGACTAAAAATTATCTAAGATCATGTACTGGCTCAATTGAATTGATTTCATTATTTGCTAATATGAAACCTTTGTGAGATTGTCGATCTTGTAATCTACCTTGTGTCTAGATCCCCTCTTTATTCTAACGCCAATTACATGACAGGCTGCGTTAAGTTCCCAAATTATTGGTCAGAAGGATATGACAAAAAGCATTTTTGATGTTTGGAAAGAGGTGAGGTGAAGTTGGTGATGTGTCTTCAATTTTGATTTTCTGTTGAACCTTTGCTGATAAACTTTATTGCTTTCGTCCTTCCAGATCTTCCAGAAGAGAAAAATGAGACAAAGTGCAAAGCATCATCAGAGTCTGAATGAGACTGGTGATGCATCCGATTTCTTATACTCTATGATCTCTTGTCGGTAGGTCTTGTGTTTCTATCAACTACTTTCATACCTTTCGAACAATCTGATGAGCACTTTGACGATGTCATGTTGCAGTGGCGATTCTGATTTAATTCACGATGGAATTCATGAGAATTTTCTGCAGTTGCATTTTCATGACCCAATGCTGCAGAAGACGGTTAGCCTTGTGTTTATGCTATTAATACTTCAATTTAGCTTCCCGTTGGTGCCAATTGTTGGCACCTGTAATTTAGACTGACTTAGACTTTGAATTCTTGGTTTGCAAGGTCAATTGCCTTAATGCTCTTGGAACCTCTGACTTAATCCAGTCATGTGTTAAGCGTTCATATAATATGTCCCTTTATGGTAAGGTCATGTTGCTTAACAGTTTATTGATGAGTCGATTGCTCTCATGTTTCTCCTGACACACTTTTCGAGCAGCATATCATGCCCCACTTACAATCATGATACACCGTTTGCTGGCCCGTGCTGAGAGACCGACGATTGAATGGCCCAGATCTTTCCAAAGGTCTGTACTGTCCTGCTAAAACTTTTGATTGTGACCTCAATGGGAACTCTTTTCTTTTTGTTAATACTGGAAGCCTCTTAGGTATCGCACATTGATGATGGAAAAGATGGAGGTCCTTAAGTTTTGGCAAATTAAAATGGCACCATTTATTTCAAGACATCTTTCAGCTAATACTTTTGTTGAAGATACGGTTTCTCCTTTACTGCATATTCTGTCTCCAGCGGATCTGAGACCGGTAATTGGATCGATGTTATCTTTGTCTTATATCGTATTACTCAGTTTATATTTGAACCTTATATTTGACTATGTAAGCTACCATGTATATTTGTTAAAAAAAAAATCATCAATCTCTGACAAGTAACTAAATTTTGTACGCTGAATATTGTCAATTTATTACAAATGCAAGTAGGATTATTTAGTAGGTTAGTAGTCAATGCTCCCCTGATACTATTGCTAGACCACGCTGGGTTTCTAATAACGTCATGCATCTTGTGATGGTCATCTTCACTTTTCTAATAATCCCAAGAAATTTCCCGTGGACTGGTCTAAGTCAATGATCACCAGTTTGTGGGACAAGTTGCTTGCGGTGAAAGGAGAGCAGTGGCTAGTCTCAGAGCAACCATAAAGTCGTCGGAGGACTTCATTAACTTAAAGGGGTTAACAAAAGTAGACACATGCTTTGGCGCACTTCATTATTTTGATATATCTTGCTGGAGAGTAATATTGTGTGGTTCTAATAACATCATGCATCTTGTCATAGTCATCTTCACTTTTCTAATAATAATCCCAAGAAATTTCCCGTGGACTGGTTTAAGTCCATGGTCACCAGTTTGTGGGACAACTTGCTTGGGCTGAAAGGAGAGTAGTGGCTAGCATCAGAGCTACCATAAATTCGTTGGAGGACTTACATTAACTTAAAGGGGATAACAAAAAGGAGATGCATGCTTTGGCGCAATTCATTATTTTGATATATCTTGCTGGAGAGTAATATTGATAAATGAGAATCATCAAAGGATGAAGACATAATTTCACACAGCAGTTAAGAAGGATAGCAGCAGCTTGTTTTCAAGTTATGTGTTGTTCCCTTACGTAATTTCCTACCTCTTCTCTTTAATCTCTAGTCCTCTCTTTAATCTCTAGTCCCTATTTAGATTAGATTTATGTTCCATTCTAGTTATTCTTGGATTCTTGGTTTGGAGCACAGGTTGCTTGGAGATGGCAGGATTGATTAGTATAAGGGGGGCTAAATGAGAACAGGTGTAATGTGTCCCTGGATAGAATAAAGAGGTACTATACGATGCTTATGTTTGCCTCTCGGAAGAATGATCCCTGATAGGGTTATATGTTCCAGGGTTCATGCTCCAAACCATGTAGGGTATATAGTATACCTTATTCTAGTGTGTCTTATTTATGTGCTCTTGCCTCCCCTTCCAATTTTTGGCTGTAGTTATGGTCTTCTTCGAATGGTTGGCTACTCTTAGTTTGCTGTCATCTTTTTGGGATTTTTTTTCCATGAACTAATTTCTGCTGATCTTGTAGAACCAATTTCTGCTTGTGAGTGGATAAAATATATGCTCTCTTATGCTACATTAAAATCTTGGGAACTGGGTACTTTATTTAGTCTTTTTTCCCCTTTTTTATGAAATGTAAGAAAATACATCAGGTGCTCCCTCTCTCAAGGAGGCAACCTGAAACGTCTTCTTTTACAATTGCCACAAGATCTCTATGCAAATTTCTACTCCAAGAGTACTCTCCACAAATTACGAGGCCCGCTTTTGCTAACCAGTTTGCTGCTCTATTAGCCTCTCTGAAGATATATCTTAAACTAACACGACCCAACTCTTGCATATACTCCCTAATATCGATTATTATACAATGGATTTGCCATGGTATGCCCCCACGCCATTTATTACATCAAGTAAAATCTTGTTGTCTCCTTCCACACATAGTTTCTTAACGCTTAACTCTTTTGTTGTCTTCAAACAATTTCAGAGAGCTAGAGCTTTCGCTGTAAGGATTCAGCTTCTATAACCTTCCCCCTAGGATCTCTTATGATGAATCCACCTGCCGCGCGACCCTGGTGTCTTGAGCCATCAAAATATATCTTGAAAAAGTTCTCTTTGTCACTTGCGAAGCCGTCCAATGCTGTTTGCAACAATTCCTCAAATCTTGCTTACGAATGAGAATCTCTTGGTGTAGGGGCGACAGTGAATGGCAGATTCTCCATTCCGCATTGGATTTCTTAACCCTTAAAAGCTTCGCAACAGGGCTGGTGTCGATTCTGTGAACACTTTTGAATTCTTGGATTTCCAGATGCTCCAAAGAAGGGTTGCCACACGTTCTAAATTTTTGGGTTTTTCCTCCATTCTGAATTCCGTAAAGGTTTCAAGAATATTATTTTGCCCATTAAAAGCGCTACTTCGAGGAAAACATCCTTGATAGCCAATTTCCAGACTTCTTGAGCAAGATGACAATGTAGAAGAATATGGTCCATGGTTTCATCATCTTCTGACAAATTTTACAAGTGGGTGTTACGTCCTTTCCTCTTCTTTGTAAGGCTGTTCCTGTCGGTAGAGCCCGGTGGCAGACTTGCTAGAGAAAGATTTTGATCTTACACATTATATTAATATGCCATATCCATCGATTTTCCCATAGGCTCTGGCCCGGGTCAATCTCATGGGCAAGCCAAGCTGTTGTCTTAGTTGTGAAGTTACCGTTACCGGAGATTCCCCAACACCAATTATCCTCCATATCGTGCAGGGGAAGCGGAATGGAAGATGTGGTGGGAATAAACTCTTCTTTTACTATGGTTCTCAATTTAGCCAGGTCCAGGTCTTATCCTCAGAGATCACTTCCACCACTTTGAGATTTCTATGATCCGGGTTGGTCACTCTGCCAACATTGGTTTGGATCAGGGGAGTCGTAGAGCACCAACTGTTTGTCCAAAAGTTTATTTTCCTGCCATTTCCCACTTTCCAACGTATTCCGTTCCTGAAAAGCTCCATATTTCTAAGGATGACTTTCCATGCCCACGAATCGCCTTGTTAGGGTTGCGAAGAAAAAAAACTTCTTCGGAAGAATTCTCAGATCTCATAATTTTCGCCCGCAACCCGCTCCCCTTGAATATACCCGCTGCCATTTGTTTGTCCTAGGCAGAGGAATTCTGTGAAAAAACTACAGTCGATTTTTTGTAGCTTATTAACTGTCCAGGCAGTTCACAAAATTTGTCTAGAGCATGTTTGAGATCCTGGCAAGCCAACATCTTTGTTTTGCAAAAGATTAGGCTGTATCAGCGAACAGGAGGCTAGACAATTTTTGGCATCTGGGAGCAAGTTTGATACCAATGCCACTTTTTCGTAGCAAAGACAAGATTTGGAGCTCTCTCGTCAGATCTTCCATACATATAATAAAAAGGTAAGGAGATAGTGGGTCTCCGGGCAGAATTCCACGAGATGGCTTAAAAAAACCGCACACCTCATCGTTAACTAAAATAGAATATGAGACCGTGGTTACACATTCTTTTATCCAGTTGACCCGCTGCTCATTGAAGCCAAAGGCTTTCAAAGTGGCAAATAGGAAATCCCATTCCGATCAGTCATACTTTCTCCATGTGAAGTTTGAGAGCCATCCAGCCATGTGTTCCTTTTAACATATGGAACTTATTTATTACTTCGTGAGCCACTAAATTATTGTCATGAATGTCTCTTCCAGGCATAAAGGCTCTCTGAATTGGGTCAATAATGTTATCCAAGATTAGTCGCAACCTGTTAACTAGAATCTTAGAGATGATCTTATAGATACTGTTACAAAGGCTAATCGGACGAAAATTGAGCTGTACTCGATGGGCTTTTTCAATTTTTGGAATCAAGGCATAAAGGAAAAAAAGAGTTTACCGCTGCACAGACATCTTTTTTGAAGCGATCCCAAAACCGTCTAGCCTAGGAGCTTTATACTTATTCTGCTGGAAGATTGCTTCCTCTATTTCTCAATCAGAGATTTCTTCCGTGAGGGAATCGTTATCCTCTTCTGTCACAATACTAGGGATATCGAGACTTATGGATCTAGAAGGGTCGGTGTTGGACTTGAATCTACCAGTAAAATCTTGGAAAAAAAATCATTTATTTAGACTTTATCCAGCTGTCCGGACTGTGTAATTCGGAGAATTCGTTTTTTCACATTGCGACCTTTCATTGATAGGTCAAAAAGCCGAGAACCTCTATCTCCATTTACTAGCCATTCTTTTCTGTGAAGGATGCCCCAATATTTTTGGTTGAAGAGTTGCAATTTTTCTCTTTGTTTGAGGAGTCTGTTGAGCCACTTATTTAAACGGAAGCTCGAGGGATTGTTAATTAGCCTTTCTTCAATTTTGCAGAGCTGTTCCTCATTTTAAATAAGCTTTTATTTGTAATTAGAAAACGTGGTTTTTGTCCACGTTTTGAGTTCTTCGTACAGTATAGTTTCTGGGTTAGTCTGTACATTGGAGTTCCCTCCTGCCATCTTGTCCAAATTTTCTTGACAATATTATGAAACTTCCTTGTAAGAATTCCAAGCATTCTGATATTTGGAATTCATGCCTTTCCTTGTATTACTGTCGTACACAGTGTGAAGTACATATGAGTGGTCAGAAATTGTTAATGGCCCATCACTATGTACATGGGCTATATCCTTACCCAAGCAGGCGAGATCTGAATCCTATCCAGCTTCTCATATATCAAATTTCTACCCTCACCTGTTTCCACGTAAATTGTTTTCCTGTTATCATAGCATCCTTACACCCAGTTTTACAAAGAAAGTTATTTCTTTTCTGGCCCCTCGAACATGCCAACTAAGTACTTTCATTTCTTTTCTGGTCAAGATCCCTTGTTAAACAAGGGTTTAGCTTCCGCAGCTAGAAAAAGGTTGTCCTTCAAGGCCCTTGCCAAATCCTTGACCATAGCATTTTTTGTACAAAGCAATTTCACAAGAACTTGCCACATCACATTTTTTCTACCATAATTCCAGTCATTATAAGGGAAAGCTATATTATGTCTTCACTGATTATTTTTCCTTCTGGAGTAAGAAAAATCAGAAAGGGTGCAGGACCTTTTAGGGTCAACAATATTCCTTCCTGTGTGTTGTTTGATGTCTCCAGCGCCTTATCCAAGTCATACACTTCGCTTCTTCTTTCATATCCTGTCCACCCTCTTCTTTTCCATCTTCTACATCCGCTTGCAGCTTTTTATTTTTTTCTCCTTCAAATGGTCATTCCCTCGCAAAAATATATGTGAATCCAACCAATCATATATTAATAATCTGCTCAAGATAATTAGTTCCCTACAAAGACAGTATTTTATCCTTAGTCTATATATACCCCTGTGACACTGTCGAGAGTGTGATTCAAGTAAAATAGTGAGACATTCAGATCTATAATCTTATAAACATAGCAGCTTGAAAAGAATAATGTGCAGAAACACACAATTCCTTGATTCCAATTGCATCCTTCCAAAAAGTAAGGTGCAGAGCACTTCAAAGAATAATAATCAATTTTGTCATATACAAGGACCTAGCTAAAGGTAGATATTAACTTAAGAAACATAATTTCACCATCCAGAAAGATACTCTGATTAAATGAAAATCAGGTATTATATTACTATTGCCAGCCAAGTATATCACTTTAGGAACAAACAAAGGAAAATACAAAAGACTTAGCTTTAAACCTGGGACTAGCTTGACACACTTAAGAATAAAGATGACTTTCCTTAGGGTTGACACAGACCAACAGAAAGTAAAATGACAGAACAATAAAAACCAGTAAAAGATCTAACGAGGCTTCCTGAGGCCAGATCCAAAAGGCAAACTTTCCAAACCATTTTCCCGCATCAACGATGAACTATGACGAAGTAGCATTAAAACTTGTGGTCCACCCCGCTTGATGTCCTTCTTTTCTTGACAGAATCAGAAGAGGCTTCTGGTTCATTCAGATTATCCAGGTCAAAACAAAAGTCAGCATCAAAGCCTTCTTCTCCTTTATCATTGGTATCGGCCATTTCCTCAGTTAGGATAGGAGAAATTTGATCATCATTGTGACGAGTACTACTCACAGGTGTTTGTTTCTGAGCAGTACCCCTTGTTCCCCCCCCTCCTTGAACACTGGTTCAGCTGCATGGAAAGAGTTAAAAACCGCGCCCTTTGAGATTTTCCCAACCACCCCTCTCTCTCTCAGCTCAGGATCAGCTTCAACTTCCGGGACTAATGGAGCTTTTCCCTTGTTCTTCATGCCTCCCTCTGTTTTTTCCTCTACCTTTCTATCTTCTCGCACTGAACCTGGCTTGACCTCCTTAAAGGAAATTCCACCGCTTCTAGGATGGGACCCAAAATACCCAGGGAGTTTTGATTCCTCTTTTTTGGTCTACTGTGATCCCCTCTTCCGCACCCCTTTCTTCTGTGTTTACATTCTGATTTTGAGGTGGGCTACACAATTCCTGTGCCTTGAACCTCTCGACCAGAAGTTCCACATTTGGGGAGCCCGGGTTCTCAGGACAGAGACCTATTAGGTGATCCTTAGCCCCACACCTATGTTACTTGGACTCGGGTACGCATGTCCATATCCTTGTTCGAGTATCAAGGGTCCGAGTGTCGGACTCGGCTATTTTAAAGAAATTTTAGACATTTTCATTGTAATTTGAAGTGTCGAGTGTCGTATCCTTGTCCGAGTGTCAAGGGTCCGACACGGATATGGCAGGGAAAATGAAGAGTCGGAGTAACATAGCCCCACACAGGGCACATACTTCATGAAGGTTATCATATGTGATGGCTATTTTTTTGGGGCCTATTTTGATGGGAAGGATAACATACCCGGGGAGAGGTTTTGAAACATCAAGATTGACACAGACCCTCACAAAATGGCCTTTTTCTTCTGACAAAGTTTTGGGGTCAACTCTAATAAGTTTGCCCACTAGGGAAAGGAGAAGAGTAAGGATTTTCTGACCAAAATTCAAGAGGCAGGCAGTAGACTCTAATCCATTGATCAATGCTTTCAAGGTAAGGATCAAATATTGGGATCCCCTCTTTCATAACCAAACTGATCCCCCTCACGAACCACGACCAATTATATCAAATGTATTCCCTATCAGTGGCGTTAGCAAATTTTATAATGTTCCAACCACTTCCGATTTCAGCCATTTTCACCTCCCCCTTCACGTGCCTCCAATTCACTTTAGTTTTAGCGAGGATTGCAGGGAGGAGGATAGCATTGATCAATGGATAGCCATTTGGGACTGGCCTAGGTTAGGGGGTTCAAGGGAGGAATCTGGGTTATGATGTGAACCTCCAATATTGAAGTGTAAAGCTGATAACTGTACAGTGGGCGGATACCACCACTGTTACATCCCATATTGTACTTGAGTGTGTGGGCGAAATTAAGATTGTTTGACTCAAAGGGTAGGCTAGTATGTAAATGTCTATTGGTATCCAGGCCAATAGAGTTTCCTGGTCTAGCTGGATTACAAGAAGTGGGAAAGGGATGGATGCGGTAAGGAATACCATTATTAGATGAACTAGATTTAGACATGGACAAGAATATGGGAAAACAGAGACACAACAAAAGGCTTCTAAGGAGATGAGCAATTCTGAAGCAATTTATTGAGTCGGGATGTGGGGGATGGCTAAGGTGGGAGTTCCAGGTTTTCACGGAGAAGAAATTAAAAGAAAAAGGGAATCAAGACAGATCTAGGTCTAGGCATAGATGGTCTAGAATGCAGAAGCCAACAGAATTGCGAGGAGGGGGGCGGCTGCGTACCTGGTTGATGAAATCTCTGCTACTTGGAGTCGATGGCGGGTGAAATCCTGCAACAATCCCCAAAAACCAAGCTTTGAGAGGTGAAATGGCAGCGGCTATTTGCCTTCTTCTTGTCTTCTTTCTAACAAATCTGCTCTCATATTTCCAGCTGACGCTTTCTGGATGAATTTTTCTTTTCGGTTTGGCTTCCATCTTCCCTATTGGTCTGCTGCATCTTCCTTCTGCCAACTCATCCATCGATTCTCCTACAAAATCATGATTAAGCTTCCATAATTCTTCTGTATGCACTCAATTGCAGATCTCCCACTCTCAATCGCTTGGCCCGAAAATTCTAGGACCCGTGCCTTGAAATGATTCTCCCATAGACCTGACAATATCTCTTAATCTTGGAAGAAGAAAGCCCAAGATTTTATCCAAAACATTCTGATAATAGGATTAGGATTTGGGATGTTTGCAGAAGGAATCGATCGAATTCCTTGGGGGCAAGTGAGTGAAGATTGGGACGGAAGGGGTTCTGCAGAGTTCCATTTCAGATTGCTCTCTCTCTTTAGAGATGTCCTAGGTCTTTTCCTTACGACTACCTTGTTTAGTACCATGACAAAGGTAATTGCGTATGTAAACATTTTGGGATGCTTAAATCTCTATATATTTATGGAATAGGAGGCTATGGGATGTTGAGCTATGTATTTTCTAGAAGGATACATTTGACATGTTAAAGTTGCATCGTTGCAAAAGGTTCAAAGTATAACATTTCCTTAAAATTTTGGGCACTTTGTACTAATAGATGAATTTGTGGCACACATTGATCAATAGCATGTGTTCCAAAATTCATCTGTGTATTCTGTATTGTCTACTTTTTCCAGCTGCTATTGCCTAGCTGCTTGGGTAAGCCACCTTGAAATAGACATTAAATAACACCTAATATTTTCGACAACTGTGGGTTCACGCTTTGCTCAATTTATTTTGGCTATTATCATATCCCGGATATGTGTGAATGCTGGAGTAGTCTTAATGGTTGCAATCATTCTGGTTTCACTGCAGGTTGCATTGAACTTACTGTCAGAGAAAGAGAGGATTAGTCTGGATCAATTGGTCAGTACTATGGTTGATTATTCTCTAATGTATAGACATAAGAAATCTGATCCATTACCAAATCGTCCAAGTGATGAAGCAATTGCATCATCATCATTATGTTTCGAACCTCCTATTCAAGATTTCATCAATTTCAAGGTTTGATGTTTTAAGCCATTATGTTACTTAATGAATGAGCACCTCTTCTGCGCCCAGACCAATTCTTTTGGGTGTCTGTTTAATTAGGGTTACAAGCCAGGACATTTGGAACTAAAGTCAGCAGTGAAGCAAGTTATCATGCATGAGGTAAGTTATTAGGCCCTGTGTTCGCATTTGAGGTAAGTTATTAGGTATTGTGCTTATGTTTGACTATGGTCTCTCTCTGCATTAATTGTAGAATTTGATAAAGCATTTTTACTTGTGTTGGCAAGTTTTCAACTTGGCAATCATAGACCCCTTCACTTATAATGGTTCAGGCCTTATGTTCGGCTTGACAAGAGTGACTTTGAGTTACTTCCCTGACTCCATCTGTCACTAGTGCTTTTTAGATTTGTAGTTGTTTTACGAGTCAATCTAAGACCCTTCAGACTAATGCTATAGGCCATATATTTTCGGGAAAATGTGGTGACAGTGAGTTACTTTCCTGACTCTTGTCCACCAATCTGGGTAATATTGCTATATAAACCTAAAGGGAGAGATCATTGCAGGATTATGACTATTGTTGATCACATTTTGGTCCTTTTCTCTACTACACTTAATATTTGACTTTTTAATGTTTACAATTAATCTTAATATTGCCAAGAATAATTAGGTTCATAGAAATGAGTTGCTGTCAATATTGAGTTAACTGCCCTTTTTTTTCTTCAACTTGAAAGTAATTTCGATTCATCAAGGCTTAGTGTAAAAGCTGCAAGGTCTGTAAGCCTGTGTAATGATATTATTCAATTATTTTCTTAAGGGAATAAGTCTTATAATGCACATTTTTGATTGCTCATTTCTTTATTAAAAAAAATGTGTACTAGTTCTGAAGCGTGTCCTTGTGGGCATCTCGATGCTTTTTTCCTTTAGGGAAGACGTTTTTGGGTTAGAATAGTGTTGGGGTGCAGGGTAGAGCCAAATTATTCATGAAGGAGAAAGGATGTACACAATTAAGGAAAACCTGCTGGGGTAGAGTGCTTGTGCCTGTTGATCTGAAAAACGTTACTTGTCGGTGCTGGCAATCTGCCAAGGCTTCGAAAATATTATTATCTGTTTAAGCTCCACTTTGGTTATATTTTTTATCAGGAGTTTATTAAGTTTATTTTCCATTGACTAGTATTATTAGGCAGATATGATTTAAGGCTTTATGTTGGAAGGAGATGTATAATCATGCTGAAGAAGATTGGTTTCTATATGTGTCTTATGCCATGTATTTTGTAGTTTCTAGAAATCACTATTTAGATCTTCCCTGATGTTCACTTTTCTTACCAGACATTAAAGAATCATGGACTCTTTTAGGCATATAGAAGTACTGATGCTCTGCAAAACCAATGATAAAACAAAATATGCAAGATCCAGAAAATGGATAATCTGTAACAAACACATGTAAAAGTTTCCAGAGTTATATTTGTTGAGTTGTTCTCTAGAGATGTACGAGAAAAGAACAAGCGATGCTGCCCCTGAACTCTGGTGGGAAACTCTAGTTTGCCTCCTGACAAATGCTTTAGAACGAGGGGAGTAAATGCAGAAAAACTTTGATAGTTGCATTGTCAATGGACGTCTCACTGATTACGTTATGTAAAGGGTTGCAGTATTAACTAACTCTTTTAACTCTTAACTCACTCTTATAGCTCAACAACTGATCTTAGGCCTACCAAGTGCTCTTGATGCTATATGAGAAGACTTCAAGGTTAATGGTATCCAAAATTTGGTTAAAGATTTTCTAATCAGAATCTATGTTACTCTTTGTCTTCATCATTTTGTCCCAATTTCGCAGGTTGGATGCAGATATCCAACCCTTCATTTTGGACAGGAAGTACACAAAATTCATTAGAACATCAACATTATACTTTTACTGGCCATCGAGGATGCAACACGGGTTAGAAGTGTAGATTTTATAGCATTTGAAGCCTTCTTTCTCTAGTCTAGTTAAGTTCTTAAAGGGAGGCAACATGGGTTAGCTGTGCTGGCGATCGCGGATGCAGCATGGGCTAGGGTGGTCATAGTAGTGTAGGTTTTATAGCATTTGAAGCCTTCTTTCACTAGTCTAGTAAAGTTCTTAAAGGGCCAATTCTGTTATGTAATGGTCTGGAACTACATGACATATTTTTAAAACCCTTGTTCATGGAAGCTATTGGGTGGATGAAAATTGAACTGTGATATGGCATATGTTACCCTGCATTGATTCCCTCTGAGAATGAGAAAAGTGCACTGCTGGAAGGCGATGGGATTAAGCCCTGACTAGAGTTCAATAAATGACTTGATTCAAGAGCTTAGGCATTGATTGGATCTGATCCTAGAACCAATCTTAGATGTTCTCACACAGCCATGCTTACCTCCAGTACAATGTATGTATGTCTAGGTTCACTCCCTGCCTAAGGCATCTCTAATATATATTTTTTATTGGCTGTAAATGTTGTAGGTTGAGAAGCAAAACATTGTCCGTGAAAGCATGGGTAGATCTACGCAATCCCTCAAAACAGAAAAGATTGCTGCAAATCACAAGGAAAATGGCGCAGGATGCTCTTTGAAATTGCATAAGACTGCACGTAATGATTTCAGCGTTGGAAAATCAAATAATATGTCAGAGAAGGTGATCCCCAAAGCTGATTCCCATAAAAGTTCATTGACTCCAGGTTCTGCTGGAAATATGATGAAGCCCGCCAAACGTTCAGTTAACTTCTTTGACAGGTACATGATTCTATATTGACTTCTGTCCTGGAGCTTGGTGATTAAAGAGCGTAGTTGGATTTTGTTGTGGTGTAGTACTTGTAGTCTTGTTCGATGAATTACTACTCGTTGTCTTGTGCACCTCCAGCTGGCTCGACTTGTCTGCTGGTGGTAAGGATACTGTTGAATTCATGAAGTGCCTTGATATTTTTGTTTCCGTACATGGAACTTCAGTTGTGCTGGGTTCATCTTTTGTTAGTCTTTCTTATTAAAATGGGGAATTTATCATACAAACATGTGCTAGTTTTGAACTGTTTCTCATACATCAAATTGTTCCAGGTTTAAAAGGTTGAGCAAGAATGGTGTCCAAAATATAGATGGTACTACAGAGAAGCTTGCAACAGTAGAGAGAGATGTTCATCCTCTGTTGTTTAAGTTTAATGAGGTAACATCTCATTCTTTGTGCCCTGTATTTAATGGCCATTCTGATAGTTTTATTGTAGTAGTTTATTCTGTTTTCTATTTGGGCAACATGAACCTGCTTGAGTTCATTTGACAAAGGTTGATATTTGTATTTCGTTTATTCTACATCATATAACAGTTGATATCCCGAATAAGGAAAATCCTTTCACTGAACAAAATAATCATAAAAATGTTTGTGACAGAGAAATGTTTTATTATAAACATTGATGAATTGTTTTTGTAAAATTCAACACCTTGGAGTACAGAGATAATAATTGTGGCTTGGCATGCCCAACTATCTTTGCATTGTATTTTCCAACAGAATTTTTGTGTTCAACCATTGGTATTCAACGAGTGTTTGATAAAATACATAGAGCTTTTGATGCTGCTGCTCATTAATATTTTATGTTGATGTTCCACTTTGCAGGGTTTTACAAATGCTGTTAAGAGGCCTGTTCGCATTCGTGAATTCATGTCATGATCGTGAACGAATCTGTTTGCTATGAAGTTAACTGTTTGTAGTTTTGTAGTTACATGTGCAGAACCAATTTCTATATCTGTAATGAAGCATGATGTAATTTGATCTTGTTTTTGTTTCTGTTTCTGTTTCAAGAAAAGGCAAAATGTCGGGGTTTCATTGGGGGGATTATCAAGAAGGTCCATAGGTAGGAGATTGATCCGACCCATAGGTTGGCAAAACAAGTCAACGGTGGGAGAGTCGCTACGCAGACGCAGTCCGGAGTCTAATGCTCTATTTTCTTGTTCCACACTTTCGTTAAGAAATGGGACTCTAAGTTGAACTATATGGTTGGGATAGGGATAAGTTGACTTTAAGAAATGAATCATAGTAAGTTGAGCCGTCGAATTTTTAGATTTTTGTGTACCACTGTTGAGTTGGTCAAAATTACTTGGTGATTTTCTCATGTGGCGGCAAATGAGGGGGGTTTCTATCTATGTTGTCAAACTGGACCGGGCCGGCCCGGTCCGGTCGGCTCAACTGTGAATCGGCAAGTTGACCGGTTCGATTTCATATTTAGTTCGGTTAACTGGTTGAACCCAGAAAAAAATGCTAAAACTGGTTCAACTAGATGAATCGGTTGAACCGGCCGGTTCGCGGACAGATCGGGATTTTGATAATTTAATTTGATAAAATCTGGTTTTCGACTGGTTCAATTTGGTTTTTGATTGATTTAATGCGCTTTTGACTGATTCAAGTCATGTCCATGTTGGTTTAATTATTTTGGTAGCTTATTTATTTTTGAAATATATAAAAAAAAAAATTTAACTCGTGATCGGTTTATGTCGGTTTTGACCGATTCAACTGCTACCTAGGTCATCCGGTCTAATCTGACTAAATCAGTCCAACCAGTTGAACCATTGACCCACTTGGTCAATTGGTTGGGTGATCGATTCGGTTTTGATAACACAGGTTTTTATCTGATCCTTGTGTTGAGTAATTCAAAATTTTAACATGTTCAATTGTACTACAAACCATCACATATTAAATTGTAGTATGCGCATGTCATTATGATGATGCCTTCATGTATGAATGGGGTATATTGAATGCTTGTCGTGGGAATCTAAACTCTATTTGCTTTCATGTATGAGTTTTAACATATTGGATTGTACTCTAAGCAAATAGAGTTTGGAATCCAACACTACTATGAACATCTCTCACTATAATCTAAATTTTTACATAATGGATGGTACTGTGACGATGTGAGTTCAGGGATGAAAATGTCACTAAACATTGTAAAATCACAAAATGCTATTAAAAGGCCAGTTCACATTCGTGAATTCATGTCATGATCGTGAACGAATCTGTTTGCTATGAAGTTAACTGTTTGTAGTTTTGTAGTTACATGTGCAGAACCAATTTCTATATCTATAATGAAACATGATGTAATTTGATCCTGTTTATGTTTATGTTTTTGTTTCTGTTTCAAGAAAAGGCAAAATGTCGGGGTTTCATTGGGGGGATTATCAAGAAGGTCCATCGGTAGGAGATTGATCCGGCTCATAGGTTGGCAAAACAAGTCAACGGTGGGAGAGTCGCTACGCAGACGTAGTCCGGAGTCTAATGCTCTGTTTTCTTGTTGTGTTTTATGTATTTGTTTTTATATATTTGTGTAATTTGTTTGTTGTGTTATGTTGTCGTTCTTGAAAAAAAAAAAGAAAAGGCAAAATGTCAATGTAGGCAAGCAGGAGGTCTATCTATATCCATAATGAAGTAAAAGGGAACCTGTTTTACATAATTATGTGTAGGGTTGTCCAAAACCAGTTAAAGCCACATTTTCTTTGGAGTTTAAGGATTTTATAAACCTAAACCTAAATCACATTATGTTGTAACCGATTTGCGATTAATCTCATAGTAACTAGAAACCGGAACCAAACTTAACTACATTAAGAACGCGGTTAACCGCATTTTGGGTTTAGTTTATGGTTAACCGTTAATTCCTAAAAATTCTAAGTAAAAATTGAGGAAGAAAAATTAACATATTGCTTTAAAATTTCAAATTTTGGTACTAAATTAAACAAAATCGGTTAATTGTAGTCAATCACTTTACAAAAATGTGAAATTAAAAGCAAAACTGATAAACTAGTTTGGTTAACCTAAACGACAATTATAAAAAAAAAAACTAAATAGTTAATTGGTTTAACTAGTCGAGGTTTTGTAGTTTGGTTTTTGCTTTAGATTTTTGTTGGACACTCTAATTGTGTTAATTTTTATGGAAAATGGGACACTAAGTTGAACTATATGGTTGGGATAGAGATAAGTTGACTTTAAGAAATGTATCATAGTAAGTTGAGCCATCAAATCTTTAGATTTTTGTGTACCACTATTGAGTTGGTCAAAATTACTTGGTGGTTTTCTCATGTGGCGGCAAATGAGGGGGGTTTCTATCTATGTTGTAAAAACTGGACCGGGGTGGCGACATCGCTTGGCTCAACGTGAATCGGCAAGTTGACACTTTGATTTCATATTTAGTTCGGTTGATCGTTGAACCGGATAAAATATGCCAAAACTGGTTCAACTAGATGAATCAGTTAAACCGACCAGTTCGCGGCCAGATCAGGATTTTGGTAATTTAATTTTAAAAATCTGGTTTTCGACTGGTTCAATTCGAGTTTTGACTGATTTAATGCGCTTTTGACGGATTCAAGTCATGTTCATGCTGGTTTAATTATTTTGGTAGCTTATTTATTTTTGAAATATATGAAATTTTTTTAACTCGTGATCGGTTTATGTCGATTTTGACCGATTCAACTGTTACCCAGGTCATCCGGTCAAATCCGACTAAAACATTAAAACCAGTTTAACCATTGACCCACTTGGTCAATTGGTTTGGTGATCGATTCGGTTTTCATAATACATGTTTTTATCTGACCCTTGTGTTGTAGTAATTTAAAATTTTAACAAGTTCAATTGTACTACAAAATATCACATATTAAATTGTAGTATGCGCATGTCACTATGAGGATGCCTTCATGTATGAAATGGGGTATATTGAATGCTTGTCGTGGGAATCTAAACTCTATTTGATTTCATGTATGAATTTTAACATATTGGATTGTACTCTAAGCAAATAGAGTTTGGAATCCAACAGTACTATGAACATCTCTCACTATAATCCAAATTTTAACATAATGGATGGTACTGTGATGATGTGAGTTCTAGGATGAAAATGTCACTAAACATTGTAAAATCACAAAAATGCTGTTAAGAGGCCTGTTCGCATTCGTGAATTCATGTCATGATCGTGAACGAATATGTTTCATATGAAGTTAACTGTTTGTAGTTTTGTAGTTACATGTGCAGAACCAATTTCTATATCTGTAATGAAGCATGATGTAATTTGATCCTGTTTCTGTTTCTGTTTCAGTTTCAAGAAAAGGCAAAATGTCGGGGTTTCATTGGGGGGATTATCAAGAAGGTCCATAGGTAGGAGATTGATCCGGCCCATAGGTTGGCGAAAGAAGTCAATGGTGGGAGAGTCGCTACGCAGGCGCAGTCCGGAGTCTAATGCTCTATTTTCTTGTTGTGTTTTATGTATTTGTTTTTATGTATTTGTGTAATTTGTATGTTGTGTTGTGTTGTCGTTCTTGAAAAAAAAAAGAAAAGGCAAAATGTCAATGTAGGCAAGCTGGAGAAGGGAACGTGTTTTACATAATTATGTGTAGGGTTGTCCAAAACCAGTTAAAGCCACATTTTCTTTGGAGTTTTAGGATTTTATAAACCTAAACCTAAATCACATTATGTTGTAACCGATTTGCGATTAATTTCATAGTAAACTAGAAACCGGAACTAAACTTAACTACATTAAGAACGCGGTTAACCGCATTTTGGGTTTAGTTTATGGTTCACCGTTAATTCCTAAAAATTCTAAGTAAAAATTGAGGAAGAAAAATTAACATGTTGCTTTAAAATTTCAAATTTTGGTACTAAATTAAACAAAATCGGTTAATTGTAGTCAATCACTTTACAAAAATATGAAATTAAAAACTAAACTGATAAACTAGTTTGGTTAACCTAAACGACAATTTTTAAAAAAACTCAATAGTTAATTGGTTTAACTAGTCTAGGTTTTGTAGTTTGATTTTTGCGTTAGGTTTTTGTTGGACACTCTAATTGTGTTAATTTTTATGGAAAATGGGACACTAAGTTGAACTATATGGTTGGGATAGGGATAAGTTGACTTTAAGAAATGTATCATAGTAAGTTGAGCCATCGAATCTTTAGATTTTTGTGTACCACTGTCGAGTTGGTCAAAATTACTTGGTGGTTTTCTCATGTGGCGGCAAATGAGAGGGGTTTCTATGTATGTTGTAAAACTGGACTAGGCCGGCCCGGTCCGGTCGGTTCAACTGTGAATCGGCAAGTTGACCGGTTCGATTTCATATTTAGTTCGGTTGACTGGTTGAATTCGGACAAAAAATGCTAAAACTAGTTCAACTAGATGAATCGGTTGAACCGGCCGGTTCGCGGTCAGATCAGGATTTTGATAATTTAATTTTATAAAATATGGTTTTCGACTTGTTCAATTCTTTTTTAGACTGATTTAATGCGCTTTTGACTAATTCAAGACATGTTTATGCTGGTTTAATTATTTTGGTAGCTTATTTATTTTTGAAATATATGAAATTTTTTTTAACTCGAGATCGGTTTATGTCGGTTTTGACCGATTCAACTGCTACCTAGGTCATCCTGTCTAATCTGACTAAACCAGTCCAACCTGTTGAACCATTGACCCACTTGGTCAATTGGTTTGGTGATCGATTTGGTTTTGATAACACAGGTTTTTATCTGACCCTTGTGTTGAGTAATTCAAAATTTTAACATGTTCAGTTGTACTACAAACTATCACATATTAAATTGTAGTATGCGCATGTCACTATGAGGATGCCTTCATGTATGAAATGGGGTTGAATGCTTGTCGTGGGAATCTAAACTCTATTTGCTTTCATGTATGAGTTTTAACATATTGGATTGTACTACTAAACATAATGGTTGGCACTGTGACGATGTGAGTTCTAGGACGAAAATGCCACTAAACATTGTAAAATCACAAAATGCTGTTAAGATGCCTGTTCGCATTCGTGAATTCATGTCATGATTCTGAACGAATCTGTTTGCTATGAAGTTAACTGTTTGTAGTTTTGTAGTTACATGTGCAGAACCAATTTCTATATCTGTAATGAAGCATGATATAATTTGATCCTGTTTCTGTTTCTGTTTCTGTTTCAAGAAAAGGCAAAATGTCGGGGTTTCATTGGGGGGATTATCAAGAAGGTCCATCGGTAAAAGATTGATCCGGCTCATAGGTTGGCGAAACAAGTCAACGGTGGGAGAGTCGCTACGCAGACGTAGTCCGGAGTCTAATGCTCTATTTTCTTGTTGTGTTTTATGTATTTGTGTAATTTGTTTGTTGTGTTACGTTGTCGTTCTTGAAAAAAAAAAGAAAAGGCAAAATGTCAATGTAGGCAAGCTGGAGGTCTATCTATATCCATAATGAAGTAATAGGGAACCAGTTTTACATAATTATGTGTAGGGTTGTCGGGTTGTCCAAAACCAGTTAAAGCCACATTTTCTTTGGAGTTTAAGGATTTTATAAACCTAAACCTAAATCACATTATGTTGTAACCGATTTGCGATTAATCTCATAGTAA
This sequence comes from Portulaca oleracea, assembly GCA_029582165.1. Classification (NCBI taxonomy): domain Eukaryota; kingdom Viridiplantae; phylum Streptophyta; class Magnoliopsida; order Caryophyllales; family Portulacaceae; genus Portulaca; species Portulaca oleracea. Next base: position 7,031,996 of record CM055875.1, read on the forward strand.
ACTAGAAACCGGAACTAAACTTAACTACATTAAGAACGCGGTTAACCGCATTTTGGGTTTAGTTTATGGTTAACCGTTAATTCTTAAAAATTCTAAGTAAAAATTGAGGAAGAAAAATTAACATATTGCTTTAAAATTTCAAATTTTGGTACTAAATTAAACAAAATCGGTTAATTGTAGTCAATCACTTTACAAAAATGTGAAATTAAAAACTAAACTGATAAACTAGTTTGGTTAACCTAACCGACAATTATAAAAAAAAAACTAAATAGTTAATTGCTTTAACTAGTCGAGGTTTTGTAGTTTGGTTTTTTCTTTAGATTTTTGTTGGACACTTTAATTGTGTTAATTTTTATGGAAAATGGGACACTAAGTTGAACTATATGGTTGGGATAGGGATAAGTTGACTTTAAGAAATGTATCATAGTAAGTTGAGCCATCAAATCTTTAGATTTTTGTGTACCACTATTGAGTTGGTCAAAATTACTTGGTGGTTTTCTCATGTGGCGGCAAATGAGGGGGGTTTCTATCTATGTTGTAAAAACTTGACCGGGGCGGCCCGATACGGTCGGTTCAACTGTGAATCGGTAAGTTGACCGGTTTGATTTCATATTTAGTTCGGTTGACTGGTTGAACCGGGATAAAAAAATGCCAAAACTGGTTCAACTAGATGAATCGGTTAAACCGACCAGTTCGCGGCCAGATCAGGATTTTGGTAATTTAATTTTAAAAAATCTGATTTTCGACTGGTTCAATTCGGTTTTTGACTGATTTAATGCGCTTTTGACTGATTCAAGTCATGTTCATGCTGGTTTAATTATTTTGGTAGCTTATTTATTTTTGAAATATATGAAATTTTTTTAACTCGTGATCGGTTTATGTCGGTTTTGACCGATTCAACTGTTACCCAGGTCATCCGGTCTAATCCGACTAAACAAGTCCAACCAGTTGAACCATTGACCTACTTGGTCAATTGGTTTGGTGATCGATTCGGTTTTCATAATACATGTTTTTATCTGACCCTTGTGTTGTAGTAATTTAAAATTTTAACAAGTTCAATTGTACTACAAACTATCACATATTAAATTGTAGTATGCGCATGTCACTATGAGGATGCCTTCATGTATGAAATGGGGTATATTGAATGCTTGTCGTGGGAATCTAAACTCTATTTGCTTTCATGTATGAATTTTAACATATTGGATTGTACTCTAAGCAAATAGAGTTTGGAATCCAACACTACTATGAACATCTCTCACTATAATCCAAATTTTAACATAATGGATGGTACTGTGACGATGTGAGTTCTAGGATGAAAATGTCACTAAACATTGTAAAATCACAAAAATGCTGTTAAGAGGCCTGTTCGCATTCGTGAATTCATGTCATGATCGTGAACGAATATGTTTGCTATGAAGTTAACTGTTTGTAGTTTTGTAGTTACATGTGCAGAACCAATTTCTATATCTGTAATGAAGCATGATGTAATTTGATCCTGTTTCTGTTTCAGTTTCAAGAAAAGGCAAAATGTCGGGGTTTCATTGGGGGGATTATCAAGAAGGTCCATAGGTAGGAGATTGATCCGGCCCATAGGTTGGCGAAAGAAGTCAATGGTGGGAGAGTCGCTACGCAGGCACAGTCCGGAGTCTAATGCTCTATTTTCTTGTTGTGTTTTATGTATTTGTTTTTATGTATTTGTGTAATTTGTATGTTGTGTTTTGTTGTCGTTCTTGAAAAAAAAAAGAAAAGGCAAAATGTCAATGTAGGCAAGCTGGAGGTCTATCTATATCTATATTGAAGTAAAAGGGAACCTGTTTTACATAATTATGTGTAGGGTTGTCCAAAACCAGTTAAAGCCACATTTTCTTTGGAGTTCAAGGATTTTATAAACCTAAACCTAAATCACATTATGTTGTAACCGATTTGCGATTAATCTCATAGTAAACTAGAAACCGGAACTAAACTTAACTACATTAAGAACGCGGTTAACCGCATTTTGGGTTTAGTTTATGGTTAACCGTTAATTCTTAAAAATTCTAAGTAAAAATTGAGGAAGAAAAATTAACATATTGCTTTAAAATTTCAAATTTTGGTACTAAATTAAACAAAATCGGTTAATAGTAGTCAATCACTTTACAAAAATGTGAAATTAAAAACTAAAATGATAAACTAGTTTGGTTAACCTAACCGACAATTATAAAAAAAAACTAAATAGTTAATTGCTTTAACTAGTCGAGGTTTTGTAAGTTTGGTTTTTGCTTTAGATTTTTGTTGGACACTCTAATTGTGTTAATTTTTATGGAAAATGGGACACTAAGTTGAACTATATGGTTGGGATAGGGATAAGTTGACTTTAAGAAATGTATCATAGTAAGTTGAGCCATCAAATCTTTAGATTTTTGTGTACCACTATTGAGTTGGTCAAAATTACTGGTGGTTTTCTCATGTGGCGGCAAATGAGGGGGGTTTCTATCTATGTTGTAAAAACTGGACCGGGGTGGCCCGATACTGTCGGTTCAACTGTGAATCGGCAAGTTGACCAGTTTGATTTCATATTTAGTTCGGTTGACTGGTTGAACCGGGATAAAAATATGCCAAAACTGGTTCAACTAGATGAATCAGTTAAACCGACCAGTTCGCGGCCAGATCAGGATTTTGGTAATTTAATTTTAAAAATCTGGTTTTCGACTGGTTCAATTCGAGTTTTGACTGATTTAATGCGCTTTTGACGGATTCAAGTCATGTTCATGCTGGTTTAATTATTTTGGTAGCTTATTTATTTTTGAAATATATGAAAATTTTTTAACTCGTGATCGGTTTATGTCGATTTTGACCGATTCAACTGTTACCCAGGTCATCCGGTCAAATTCGACTAAACCAGTCCAACCAGTTGAACCATTGACCCACTTGGTCAATTGGTTTGGTGATCGATTCGGTTTTCATAATACATGTTTTTATCTGACCCTTGTGTTGTAGTAATTTAAAATTTTAACAAGTTCAATTGTACTACAAACTATCACATATTAAATTGTAGTATGCGCATGTCACTATGAGGATGCCTTCATGTATGAAATGGGGTATATTGAATGCTTGTCGTGGGAATCTAAACTCTATTTGATTTCATGTATGAATTTTAACATATTGGATTGTACTCTAAGCAAATAGAGTTTGGAATCCAACAGTACTATGAACATCTCTCACTATAATCCAAATTTTAACATAATGGATGGTACTGTGAAGATGTGAGTTCTAGGATGTAAATGTCACTAAACATTGTAAAATCACAAAAATGCTGTTAAGAGGCCTGTTCGCATTCGTGAATTCATGTCATGATCGTGAACGAATATGTTTGCTATGAAGTTAACTGTTTGTAGTTTTGTAGTTACATGTGCAGAACCAATTTCTATATCTGTAATGAAGCATGATGTAATTTGATCCTGTTTCTGTTTCAGTTTCAAGAAAAGGCAAAATGTCGGGGTTTCATTGGGGGGATTATCAAGAAGGTCCATAGGTAGGAGATTGATCCGGCCCATAGGTTGGCGAAAGAAGTCAATGGTGGGAGAGTCGCTACGCAGGCGCAGTCCGGAGTCTAATGCTCTATTTTCTTGTTGTGTTTTATGTATTTGTTTTTATGTATTTGTGTAATTTGTATGTTGTGTTGTGTTGTCGTTCTTGAAAAAAAAAAGAAAAGGCAAAATGTCAATGTAGGCAAGCTGGAGGTCTATCTATATCTATAATGAAGTAAAAGGGAACGTGTTTTACATAATTATGTGTAGGGTTGTCCAAAACTAGTTAAAGCCACATTTTCTTTGGAGTTTTAGGATTTTATAAACCTAAACCTAAATCACATTATGTTGTAACCGATTTGCGATTAATTTCATAGTAAACTAGAAACCGGAACTAAACTTAACTACATTAAGAACGCGGTTAACCGCATTTTGGGTTTAGTTTATGGTTCACCGTTAATTCCTAAAAATTCTAAGTAAAAATTGAGGAAGAAAAATTAACATATTGCTTTAAAATTTCAAATTTTGGTACTAAATTAAACAAAATCGGTTAATTGTAGTCAATCACTTTACAAAAATGTGAAATTAAAAACTAAACTGATAAACTAGTTTGGTTAACCTAAACGACAATTTTTAAAAAAACTCAATAGTTAATTGGTTTAACTAGTCTAGGTTTTGTAGTTTGATTTTTGCGTTAGGTTTTTGTTGGACACTCTAATTGTGTTAATTTTTATGGAAAATGGGACACTAAGTTGAACTATATGGTTGGGATAGGGATAAGTTGACTTTAAGAAATGTATCATAGTAAGTTGAGCCATCGAATCTTCAGATTTTTGTGTACCACTGTCGAGTTGGTCAAAATTACTTGGTGGTTTTCTCATGTGGCGGCAAATGAGAGGGGTTTCTATGTATGTTGTAAAACTGGACTAGGCCGGCCCGGTCCGGTCGGTTCAACTTTGAATCGGCAAGTTGACCGGTTCGATTTCATATTTAGTTCGGTTGACTGGTTGAATTCGGACAAAAAATGCTAAAACTAGTTCAACTAGATGAATCGGTTGAACCGGCCGGTTCGCGGTCAGATCAGGATTTTGATAATTTAATTTTATAAAATCTGGTTTTCGACTTGTTCAATTCTGTTTTAGACTGATTTAATGCGCTTTTGACTAATTCAAGACATGTTTATGCTGGTTTAATTATTTTGGTAGCTTATTTATTTTTGAAATATATGAAATTTTTTTTAACTCGAGATCGGTTTATGTCGGTTTTGACCGATTCAACTGCTACCTAGGTCATCCTATCTAATCTGACTAAACCAGTCCAACCTGTTGAACCATTGACCCACTTGGTCAATTGGTTTGGTGATCGATTCGGTTTTGATAACACAGGTTGTTAACTGACCCTTGTGTTGAGTAATTCAAAATTTTAACATGTTCAGTTGTACTACAAACTATCACATATTAAATTGTAGTATGCGCATGTCACTATGAGGATGCCTTCATGTATGAAATGGGGTTGAATGCTTGTCGTGGGAATCTAAACTCTATTTGCTTTCATATATGAGTTTTAACATAATGGATTGTACTACTAAACATAATGTTTGGCACTGTGACGATGTGAGTTCTAGGACGAAAATGCCACTAAACATTGTAAAATCACAAAATGCTGTTAAGAGGCCTGTTCGCATTCGTGAATTCATGTCATGATTGTGAACGAATCTGTTTGCTATGAAGTTAACTGTTTGTAGTTTTGTAGTTACATGTGCAGAACCAATTTCTATATCTGTAATGAAGCATGATATAATTTGATCCTGTTTCTGTTTCTGTTTCTGTTTCAAGAAAAGGCAAAATGTCGGGGTTTCATTGGGGGGATTATCAAGAAGGTCCATCGGTAAAAGATTGATCCGGCTCATAGGTTGGCGAAACAAGTCAACGGTGGGAGAGTCGCTACGCAGACGTAGTCCGGAGTCTAATGCTCTGTTTTCTTGTTGTGTTTTATGTATTTGTGTAATTTTTTTGTTGTGTTACGTTGTCGTTCTTGAAAAAAAAAAAAGAAAAGGCAAAATGTCAATGTAGGCAAGCTGGAGGTCTATCTATATCCATAATGAAGTAATAGGGAACCAGTTTTACATAATTATGTGTAGGGTTGTCGGGTTGTCCAAAACCAGTTAAAGCCACATTTTCTTTGGAGTTTAAGGATTTTATAAACCTAAACCTAAATCACATTATGTTGTAACCGATTTGCGATTAATCTCATAGTAAACTAGAAACCGGAACTAAACTTAACTACATTAAGAACGCGGTTAACCGCATTTTGGGTTTAGTTTATGGTTAACCGTTAATTCTTAAAAATTCTAAGTAAAAATTGAGGAAGAAAAATTAACATATTGCTTTAAAATTTCAAATTTTGGTACTAAATTAAACAAAATCGGTTAATTGTAGTCAATCACTTTACAAAAATGTGAAATTAAAAACTAAACTGATAAACTAGTTTGGTTAACCTAACCGACAATTATAAAAAAAAAACTAAATAGTTAATTGCTTTAACTAGTCGAGGTTTTGTAGTTTGGTTTTTTCTTTAGATTTTTGTTGGACACTCTAATTGTGTTAATTTTTATGGAAAATGGGACACTAAGTTGAACTATATGGTTGGGATAGGGATAAGTTGACTTTAAGAAATGTATCATAGTAAGTTGAGCCATCAAATCTTTAGATTTTTGTGTACCACTATTGAGTTGGTCAAAATTACTTGGTGGTTTTCTCATGTGGCGGCAAATGAGGGGGGTTTCTATCTATGTTGTAAAAACTTGACCGGGGCGGCCCGATACGGTCGGTTCAACTGTGAATCGGTAAGTTGACCGGTTTGATTTCATATTTAGTTCGGTTGACTGGTTGAACCGGGATAAAAAAAATGCCAAAGCTGGTTCAACTAGATGAATCGGTTAAACCGACCAGTTCGCGGCCAGATCAGGATTTTGGTAATTTAATTTTAAAAAATCTGATTTTCGACTGGTTCAATTCGGTTTTTGACTGATTTAATGCGCTTTTGACTGATTCAAGTCATGTTCATGCTGGTTTAATTATTTTGGTAGCTTATTTATTTTTGAAATATATGAAATTTTTTTAACTCGTGATCGGTTTATGTCGGTTTTGACCGATTCAACTGTTACCCAGGTCATCCGGTCTAATCCGACTAAACCAGTCCAACCAGTTGAACCATTGACCTACTTGGTCAATTGGTTTGGTGATCGATTCGGTTTTCATAATACATGTTTTTATCTGACCCTTGTGTTGTAGTAATTTAAAATTTTAACAAGTTCAATTGTACTACAAACTATCACATATTAAATTGTAGTATGCGCATGTCACTATGAGGATGCCTTCATGTATGAAATGGGATATATTGAATGCTTGTCGTGGGAATCTAAACTCTTTTTGCTTTAATGTATGAATTTTAACATATTGGATTGTACTCTAAGCAAATAGAGTTTGGAATCCAACACTACTATGAACATCTCTCACTATAATCCAAATTTTAACATAATGGATGGTACTGTGACGATGTGAGTTCTAGGATGAAAATGTCACTAAACATTGTAAAATCACAAAAATGCTGTTAAGAGGCCTGTTCGCATTCGTGAATTCATGTCATGATCGTGAACGAATATGTTTGCTATGAAGTTAACTGTTTGTAGTTTTGTAGTTACATGTGCAGAACCAATTTCTATATCTGTAATGAAGCATGATGTAATTTGATCCTGTTTCTGTTTCAGTTTCAAGAAAAGGCAAAATGTCGGGGTTTCATTGGGTGGATTATCAAGAAGGTCCATAGGTAGGAGATTGATCCGGCCCATAGGTTGGCGAAAGAAGTCAATGGTGGGAGAGTCGCTACGCAGGCGTCGTCCGGAGTCTAATGCTCTATTTTCTTGTTGTGTTTTATGTATTTGTTTTTATGTATTTATGTAATTTGTATGTTGTGTTGTGTTGTCGTTCTTGAAAAAAAAAGAAAAGGCAAAATGTCAATGTAGGCAAGCTGGAGGTCTATCTATATCTATAATGAAGTAAAAGGGAACCTGTTTTACATAATTATGTGTAGGGTTGTCCAAAACCAGTTAAAGCCACATTTTCTTTGGAGTTCAAGGATTTTATAAACCTAAACCTAAATCACATTATGTTGTAACCGATTTGCGATTAATCTCATAGTAAACTAGAAACCGTAACTAAACTTAACTACATTAAGAACGCGGTTAACCGCATTTTGGGTTTAGTTTATGGTTAACCGTTAATTCTTAAAAATTCTAAGTAAAAATTGAGGAAGAAAAATTAACATATTGCTTTAAAATTTCAAATTTTGGTACTAAATTAAACAAAATCGGTTAATTGTAGTCAATCACTTTACAAAAATGTGAAATTAAAAACTAAACTGATAAACTAGTTTGGTTAACCTAACCGACAATTTTAAAAAAAAACTAAATAGTTAATTGCTTTAACTAGTCGAGGTTTTGTAGTTTGGTTTTTTCTTTAGATTGTTGTTGGACACTCTAATTGTGTTAATTTTTATGGAAAATGGGACACTAAGTTGAACTATATGGTTGGGATAGGGATAAGTTGACTTTAAGAAATGTATCATAATAAGTTGAGCCATCAAATCTTTAGATTTTTGTGTACCACTATTGAGTTGGTCAAAATTACTTGGTGGTTTTCTCATGTGGTGGCAAATGAGGGGGGTTTCTATCTATGTTGTAAAAACTTGACCGGGGCGGCCCGATACGGTCGGTTCAACTGTGAATCGGCAAGTTGACCGGTTTGATTTCATATTTAGTTCGGTTGACTGGTTGAACCGGGATAAAAAAAATGCCAAAGCTGGTTCAACTAGATGAATCGGTTAAACCGACCAGTTCGCGGCTAGATCAGGATTTTGGTAATTTAATTTTAAAAAATCTGATTTTCGACTGGTTCAATTCAGTTTTTGACTGATTTAATGCGCTTTTGACTGATTCAAGTCATGTTCATGCTGGTTTAATTATTTTGGTAGCTTATTTATTTTTGAAATATATGAAAATTTTTTAACTCGTGATCGGTTTATGTCGGTTTTGACCGATTCAATTGTTACCCAGGTCATCCGGTCTAATCCGACTAAACCAGTCCAACCAGTTGAACCATTGAGCTACTTGGTCAATTGGTTTGGTGATCGATTCGGTTTTCATAATACATGTTTTTATCTGACCCTTGTGTTGTAGTAATTTAAAATTTTAACAAGTTCAATTGTACTACAAACTATCACATATTAAATTGTAGTATGCGCATGTCACTATGAGGATGCCTTCATGTATGAAATGGGGTATATTGAATGCTTGTCGTGGGAATCTAAACTCTATTTGCTTTCATGTATGAATTTTAACATATTGGATTGTACTCTAAGCAAATAGAGTTTGGAATCCAACACTACTATGAACATCTCTCACTATAATCCAAATTTTAACATAATGGATGGTACTGTGACGATGTGAGTTCTAGGATGAAAATGTCACTAAACATTGTAAAATCACAAAAATCGTTAAGAGGCCTGTTCGCATTCGTGAATTCATGTCATGATCGTGAACGAATATGTTTGCTATGAAGTTAACTGTTTGTAGTTTTGTAGTTACATGTGCAGAACCAATTTCTATATCTGTAATGAAGCATGATGTAATTTGATCCTGTTTCGCTTTGCCAAGAAAAGGCAAAATTTCGGGTTTCATTGGGGATTATCAAGAAGGTCCATAGGTAGGAGATTGATCCGCCCATAGGTTGGCGAAAGAAGTCAATGGTGGGAGAGTCGCTCACAGCGCAACGAGTCTAATGCTCTATTTTCTTGTTGTGTTTTATGTATTTGTTTTTATGTATTTGTGTAATTTGTATGTTGTGTTGTGTTGTCGTTCTTGAAAAAAAAAAGAAAAGGCAAAATGTCAATGTAGGCAAGCTGGAGGTCTACCTATATCTATAATGAAGTAAAAGGGAACCTGTTTTACATAATTATGTGTAGGGTTGTCCAAAACCAGTTAAAGCCACATTTTCTTTGGAGTTCAAGGATTTTATAAACCTAAACCTAAATCACATTATGTTGTAACCGATTTGCGATTAATCTCATAGTAAACTAGAAACCGGAACTAAACTTAACTACATTAAGAACGCGGTTAACCGCATTTTGGGTTTAGTTTATGGTTAACCGTTAATTCTTAAAAATTCTAAGTAAAAATTGAGGAAGAAAAATTAACATATTGCTTTAAAATTTCAAATTTTGGTACTAAATTAAACAAAATCGGTTAGTTGTAGTCAATCACTTTACAAAAATGTTAAATTAAAAACTAAACTGATAAACTAGTTTGGTTAACCTAACCGACAATTATAAAAAAAAACTAAATAGTTAATTGCTTTAACTAGTCGAGGTTTTGTAGTTTGGTTTTTTCTTTAGATTTTTGTTGGACACTCTAATTGTGTTAATTTTTATGGAAAATGGGACACTAAGTTGAACTATATGGTTGGGATAGGGATAAGTTGACTTTAAGAAATGTATCATAGTAAGTTGAGCCATCAAATCTTTAGATTTTTGTGTACCACTATTGAGTTGGTCAAAATTACTTGGTGGTTTTCTCATGTGGCGTCAAATGAGGGGGGTTTCTATCTATGTTGTAAAAGCTGGACCGGGCCGGCATGGTCCGGTCGGTTCAACTGTGAATCAGCAAGTTGACCGGTTCGATTTCATATTTAGTTCGGTTGACTGGTTGAACCGGGATAAAAAATGCCAAAACTGGTTCAACTAGATGAATCGGTTGAACCGGCCGGTTCGCGGTCATATTGGGATTTTGGTAATTTAATTTTAAAAAATCTGGTTTTCGACTGGTTCAATTCTGGTTTTGACTGATTTAATGCGCTTTTGACTGATTCAAGTCATGTTCATGCTTGTTTAATTATTTTGGTAGCTTATATATTTTTTCTAATATATGAAATTTTTTTAACTCGTGATCGGTTTATGTCGGTTTTGACCGATTCAACTGTTACCCAGGTCATCCGGTCTAATCCGACTAAACCAGTCCAACCAGTTGAACCATTGACCTACTTGGTCAATTGGTTTGGTGATCGATTCGGTTTTCATAATACATGTTTTTATCTGACCCTTGTGTTGTAGTAATTTAAAATTTTAACAAGTTCAATTGTACTACAAACTATCACATATTAAATTGTAGTATGCGCATGTCACTATGAGGATGCCTTCATGTATGAAATGGGGTATATTGAATGCTTGTCGTGGGAATCTAAACTCTATTTGCTTTCATGTATGAATTTTAACATATTGGATTGTACTCTAAGCAAATAGAGTTTGGAATCCAACACTACTATGAACATCTCTCACTATAATCCAAATTTTAACATAATGGATGGTACTGTGACGATGTGAGTTCTAGGATGAAAATGTCACTAAACATTGTAAAATCACAAAAATGCTGTTAAGAGGCCTGTTCGCATTCGTGAATTCATGTCATGATCGTGAACGAATATGTTTGCTATGAAGTTAACTGTTTGTAGTTTTGTAGTTACATGTGCAGAACCAATTTCTATATCTGTAATGAAGCATGATGTAATTTGATCCTGTTTCTGTTTCAGTTTCAAGAAAAGGCAAAATGTCGGGGTTTCATTGGGGGGATTATCAAGAAGGTCCATAGGTAGGAGATTGATCCGGCCCATAGGTTGGCGAAAGAAGTCAATGGTGGGAGAGTCGCTACGCAGGCGCAGTCCGGAGTCTAATGCTCTATTTTCTTGTTGTGTTTTATGTATTTGTTTTTATGTATTTGTGTAATTTGTATGTTGAGTTGTGTTGTCGTTCTTGAAAAAAAAAGAAAAGGCAAAATGTCAATGTAGGCAAGCTGGAGGTCTACCTATATCTATAATGAAGTAAAAGGGAACCTGTTTTACATAATTATGTGTAGGGTTGTCCAAAACCAGTTAAAGCCACATTTTCTTTGGAGTTCAAGGATTTTATAAACCTAAACCTAAATCACATTATGTTGTAACCGATTTGCGATTAATCTCATAATAAACTAGAAACCGGAACTAAACTTAACTACATTAAGAACGCGGTTAACCGCATTTTGGGTTTAGTTTATGGTTAACCGTTAATTCTTAAAAATTCTAAGTAAAAATTGAGGAAGAAAAATTAACATATTGCTTTAAAATTTCAAATTTTGGTACTAAATTAAACAAAATCGGTTAATTGTAGTCAATCACTTTACAAAAATGTGAAATTAAAAACTAAACTGATAAACTAGTTTGGTTAACCTAACCGACAATTATAAAAAAAAACTAAATAGTTAATTGCTTTAACTAGTCGAGGTTTTGTAGTTTGGTTTTTTCTTTAGATTTTTGTTGGACACTCTAATTGTGTTAATTTTTATGGAAAATGGGACACTAAGTTGAACTATATGGTTGGGATAGGGATAAGTTGACTTTAAGAAATGTATCATAGTAAGTTGAGCCATCAAATCTTTAGATTTTTGTGTACCACTATTGAGTTGGTCAAAATTACTTGGTGGTTTTCTCATGGCGTCAAATGAGGGGGTTTCTATCTATGTTGTAAAAGCCGACCGGCCGCATGGTCGTCGGTTCAACCGTGAATCAGAAGTTGACCGTTCGATTTCATATTTAGTTCGGTTGATCGTTGAACCGATAAAATGCCAAAATCGTTCAACTAGATGAATCGGTTGAACCGGCGGTCAGGTCATATTGGGATTTTGGTAATTTAATTTTAAAAAATCTGGTTTTCGACTGGTTCAATTCTGGTTTTGACTGATTTAATGCGCTTTTGACTGATTCAAGTCATGTTCATGCTTGTTTAATTATTTTGGTAGCTTATATATTTTTTCTAATATATGAAATTTTTTTAACTCGTGATCGGTTTATGTCGGTTTTGACCGATTCAACTGTTACCCAGGTCATCCGGTCTAATCCGACTAAACCAGTCCAACCAGTTGAACCATTGACCTACTTGGTCAATTGGTTTGGTGATCGATTCGGTTTTCATAATACATGTTTTTATCTGACCCTTGTGTTGTAGTAATTTAAAATTTTAACAAGTTCAATTGTACTACAAACTATCACATATTAAATTGTAGTATGCACATGTCACTATGAGGATGCCTTCATGTATGAAATGGGGTATATTGAATGCTTGTCGTGGGAATCTAAACTCTATTTGCTTTCATGTATGAATTTTAACATATTGGATTGTACTCTAAGCAAATAGAGTTTGGAATCCAACACTACTATGAACATCTCTCACTATAATCCAAATTTTAACATAATGGATGTATCTGACGATGTGAGTTCTAGGATGAAAATGTCACTAAACATTGTAAAATCACAAAAATGCTGTTAAGAGGCCTGTTCGCATTCGTGAATTCATGTCATGATCGTGAACGAATATGTTTGCTATGAAGTTAACTGTTTGTAGTTTTGTAGTTACATGTGTAGAACCAATTTCTATATCTGTAATGAAGCATGATGTAATTTGATCCTGTTTCTGTTTCAGTTTCAAGAAAAGGCAAAATGTCGGGGTTTCATTGGGGGGATTATCAAGAAGGTCCATAGGTAGGAGATTGATCCGGCCCATAGGTTGGCGAAAGAAGTCAATGGTGGGAGAGTCGCTACGCAGGCGCAGTCCGGAGTCTAATGCTCTATTTTCTTGTTGTGTTTTATGTATTTGTTTTTATGTATTTGTGTAATTTGTATGTTGTGTTGTGTTGTCGTTCTTGAAAAAAAAAAGAAAAGGCAAAATGTCAATGTAGGCAAGCTGGAGGTCTATCTATATCTATAATGAAGTAAAAGGGAACCTGTTTTACATAATAATGTGTAGGGTTGTCCAAAACCAGTTAAAGCCACATTTTCTTTGGAGTTTAAGGATTTTATAAACCTAAACCTAAATCACATTATGTTGTAACCGATTTGTGATTAATCTCATAGTAAACTAGAAACCAGAACCAAACTTAACTACATTAAGAACGCGGTTAGCCGCATTTTGGGTTTAGTTTATGGTTAACTGTTGATTCCTAAAAATTCAAAGTAAAAATTGAGGAAGAAAAATTAACATATTGCTTTAAAATTTCAAATTTTGGTACTAAATTAAACAAAATCGGTTAATTGTAGTCAATCACTTTACAAAAATGTTAAATTAAAAACTAAACTGATAAACTAGTTTGGTTAACCTAAACGACAATTTTTAAAAAAACTCAATAGTTAATTGGTTTAACTAGTCTAGGTTTTGTAGTTTAATTTTTGCGTTAGGTTTTTGTTGGACACTCTAATTGTGTTAATTTTTATGGAAAATGGGACACTAAGTTGAACTATATGGTTGGGATAGGGATAAGTTGACTTTAAGAAATGTATCATAGTAAGTTGAGCCATCAAATCTTTAGATTTTTGTGTACCACTATTGAGTTGGTCAAAATTACTTGGTGGTTTTCTCATGTGGCGTCAAATGAGGGGGGTTTCTATCTATGTTGTAAAAGCTGGACCGGGCCGGCATGGTCCGGTCGGCTCAATCTGAATCTCGCAAGTTGACCGGTTCGATTTCATATTTAGTTCGGTTGACTGGTTGAACCGGGATAAAAAATGCCAAAACTGGTTCAACTAGATGAATCGGTTGAACCGGCCGGTTCGCGGTCATATTGGGATTTTGGTAATTTAATTTTAAAAAATCTGGTTTTCGACTGGTTCAATTCTGGTTTTGACTGATTTAATGCGCTTTTGACTGATTCAAGTCATGTTCATGCTTGTTTAATTATTTTGGTAGCTTATATATTTTTTCTAATATATGAAATTTTTTTAACTCGTGATCGGTTTATGTCGGTTTTGACCGATTCAACTGTTACCTAGGTCATCCGGTCTAATCCGACTAAACCAGTCCAACCAGTTGAACCATTGACCAACTTGGTCAATTGGTTTGGTGATCGATTCGGTTTTGATAACACAGGTTTTTATCTGACGCTTGTGTTGTAGTAATTCAAAATTTTAACATGTTCAATTGTACTACAAACTATCACATATTAAATTGTAGTATGCGCATGTCACTATGAGGATGCCTTCATGTATGAAATGGAGTATATTGAATGCTTGTCGTGGGAATCTAAACTCTATTTGCTTTCATGTATGAATTTTAACATATTGGATTGTACTCTAAGCAAATAGAGTTTGGAATCCAACACTACTATGAACATCTCTCACTATAATCCAAATTTTAACATAATGAATTGTACTGTGAGGATGTGAGTTCTGGGATAAAAATGTCACTAAACATTGTAAAATCACAAAAATGCGACTTGAAAAAAATTTGTTCAATAAATATCATTAAAATCAGTTAATACATACAAAAATGCTATTTAACCTGTTGTAAATGTTGGGTGACTTGATATAGCAGGTAAACCCCTTCTAATGGACTAATTAACTTTGTTAGTTATCTAATTAACTCAAAACCCCCTAAAAACTAACACCCCCCCAAGTTCTCCCTCTGGTCCCGTCATTTAATTTGCTCCAATTCAAAACCCAAGCCACCTCTAACGTTCATTCATCTTCATCCTCAGCTCCCTCCTATTGGGATTGTTCATCTTCCCCCATCTCCCACCCCTCAATCCTTATTTCTTCTGCAATTCAAAGAGAAATTCAACATCTCCAACATAACTCACTCCTCTCCCCCCAAGTTATCTGGAGGTCTTGAAAAACCAATTGTGGACGTCGTTGCATGAGCAACCATGGCAAAACCTTAATTCGAGTGTTGGCAACAGAAGAGAAAGAGCCATACATTGTTGGTTTTATTTTAGACATAAGGGTTTTTTGAGGTGGTAATTGAAGAAGATGAACAAAAGCCCTAATTTTGAGGGCTTGGAACTCGCAAAAGATGGTGGGGAGATGGTGGTATGAAGTAGGGGATGGGTGTCTGAGGATGAAGATGAGGGAGAGTGACGAATTAAAAAGAAAAGAAGTGGAATGGGTAATTAATTAGGAATAGTTGAAGGCACATCTAAGTAAAGGTAAATCCAACCACTTCATTCGGAAAAAACCATCGTTACATGTGGTAACCTGTTGTAGCAGGTTACTAAGTCATAAAGTGACACTTTTGTACAATAAACATGAGTTTAATGGCATTTAGTGAACATGTATTTTTTTTTTCGGGTGATTTTTTGCGACTTTTGCAAAGTTTAGTGACGTTTTTATCTAAGAACTCGTGAGGTTGTCAAAATAGATAAAAACTATTATATATGGGATTGTAGTATTCTAAACTATTATATATTGGATTCTTGTATTTTGAAAAATCGTTCAGATCTAAGTAACTCGATGGGGGTATAACGAATCCAAAGATCTAATAGTTCAACTTATTGTAGATATTTTTAAAGTTTGACTTACCACCGTTATAGTCTGGCTCATGCCCATGACACCCCTTCTGGTGGTTCTGGTCTTCTTTACTCTCCCCCAGGCTAAGGCTCGATTTTCCTTCATCTCGGGTCGGGCTTTCTCGGGATTCACATTGGGATCTCGACCCTTCTTGAAATAATCTCGGTTTTGGCCTCTTTTTGCACACTTTTCTTCCACAAGCACATAATTACTTAACACACCTACAAAAAAAGAAAAACAACATAAAAACACTATATTTATTCATGGAACCCAGGAAAATGCCAAGGGAAAAGGATGCATTTAGGCTCAAAATCGTCCCTAACACCCCCTCCCCCACGCTTAGCATTTTGCTCGTCGCGAGCAAAATAAAACAAAGAACTAAACAAAACAAACAAACAAGAAAACATGCACCTAAGTCACATACGCAGGAATCGCGGATGCATTTAGCATATGCATCAAGCCCTTTAAACCCCCTATCAGCTTGGGTGGACGAGTTTGGTCTAATGAGGGTTTGTAGAAGCTATACCAACAAAAGCAAAAAGGAAAGAGAAGAAAAACAGAGAAAAGAAAGTGAAAATCAAAACTTTTACAAAAGAAAGGAATAACTCATGATCATCGTTATGCGAAAGCTACTCTAACAACGTTGTTGATAAACCAAAAGCAGTTGATATGTACATGCCAAGACACTAGACTCGAGTGAGACCAATCTTTCAGATTTTCCACTTCAACCTCGCTCAAAGGGTGTCTTGTTTGCAAGTGCAAGTGTCTCTAGTCTACTTTTGGTCAAATCAAGGCAAAGGTGGTCAAGTTTCGGTTATCCACACATCCATGCTCATTTTTATTAATTATTAGCCCATTTACGTGACCTCCGCCCTATTTAGCGTCGCCGTTGGTTTGGTGAGGGCCGCAGGTTACATAAGGGGAGGTTTCGCTCTTTATTTATTCATTTTTTCTTTTTTGTTGGCTTGTTTTGAGATATAATACGACCCCTGAGGCATTTACTCTCCCATCGTGGTTTTTCTTCGTACGTAAATGATGTACGTAAGGGTGAGGGGCCGCAAACCACCCACGCCAAACCATGTTGGTAAACCAACTTTCAAGCATAGTTTTTTTTTTCCTTTTCATTTTTTTTCTTCTTTTGTGTTGTTTTGATGCCGGGTTTTTCGGGAGTTTGGACGACCCTTCGAAAAGGGGTTACTCTCCCAACTAAGGTTGCTCCATACGTATACGAAGTACTTAAAGGGTGTGAGTGCCGCCCACTCACACCAACCCTTGTTGGTTTTGCCGGCTTATTAAGAGCATGAAAAACATGAAAAACCAAAACAAAAACCTTCTAAACCAAGAAAACCATGAAAACAAACTGGAGGTGCTTTAAGGGTAAGGAAACCGCTTAGCCAAGGTGAAAAAGCTATTGAATAATTCATGCCTCACAACCGAAGGAAATGTTTGGCAGGTACATAATGACTGTTTTTGGCTAAACAACTATTCCATCTAAGCAGCTAAAAGAATAAAAACAACCATAAGCTACTCCTAAAGAAGAAAAAAAGAATAAATTTTAGGGTTTTCACTTGATTTGTTTTTTCAAGGCACAAAAAAAAAACTAACTAATTACCAAACGAGAACACTCACCCCCCCCCCCAACACACACACTTAAACTTCACAATGTCCTCATTGTGAGGGTAGGAGTCTTAAAAAGGGTTAAAAACAACACAAAAGAACAAGTAAAAACATAAAAGTGGTGGTGACTCGAGCACACACAACTCCAACATCCAATATCCAACACGTACACTCAATATGTCGCATCGCCAAAAGGGAAAAATAAGCATGTAGCACAATATATACAAGTCAAAGGGAAATAAAAAAGGAAAAGTGGAATGAGCTTATGATGTATTACCGGATCAAGAAAGGTTCTTGATTCCAATAACACATGAAACACGTGTAACCAAACAAGGATGTTGGGGTGGTTCACGAGATTAAGGGGGAAAGAGGGGGATGGTTCTCGTGAAAAAGGGTTCTTTGTGGAGGTTATTTGCCGTGAGGGCTTTTGTGGTTTCAAGATTCAAGAAGGGTTGAATCTTGAACGGGAAGAGGGTGAGATGGACGAATCTTGGATGGAGACTTGGAGGGGGTTGACGTGAGGATAGGGAAGAGAGAGCGAGGTGTTGGCGTTGGATTTGTGGGAGAGAGGAAGAGGACTAGGTTGTTGGAGGAAAGAGAGGGAGTTTGTTGGAAGTTGTTATGGAGAGAGACAAGAAAGGAGGTGGTATTTTGTGAGAGAAGGGACAGGGGTGGCGTTTTGTGGAGAGTGAAAGAGGTGGAAGGTGGCATGTGGTTGAGGGGATAAGGAGATAGGGTTGGGTTGTGACTTAACTGTATTGACAGAAAGCTCACAATGTAATTACCTTAACTATATTGATAGAAAGGTAAGAACGGAGAGAACTAGGTTTCTAACTTGAATCCACAAGAAAGACAACCTAGGGCTAATTTGATCTAGACCGCAACCTAGGATCAAGCTCTTCCTAACCACTTGGGTGTCATACCAAGATACAATAGAAGAAAGGGTTGAGGGTTTATCCAAACACTCGAGGGAAAGTTAAAAGCTTAAAGGGGTTCATAATTCAAAGTTGATTGATTTTCCTTGAGAGGCTACAATCCTATTTATACTAGGAGAGTCCTTAAGGGATTAGAACTCCTCTGCTTGGCGTGCAAGCCATACTAATTAGACTAGGATTCTCCTACTTGGCGTGCAAGCCAAGAAATCCTAACTCTAGACGCCAACTAGTCCTACTCTCCCTTGAATTAGGAATCCTTATTCTAGGGGAGATTGTTATAACTAACCTTATCCTAGTTGGTTTGGCTTTCCTAATCCAAGATGGATTAGTTACAAAATAGCTAATCTCTATCTAGGAAACCTATAAGATGGCGCCTAACTACTCCTAATAAAAGAAACACACCAAAAACTAATTAAGCTATAATTAACTAAATTACATCCAAAATCAAGATCATAAAATCTAGCTTGACTTCTTGACTTGGACGTTCCCCTTGGGCTTGGCGTGTGGTGGAGCCCAACTTTAGGATGTTTGGACATCCTCTTGAAAGATTAGGCAAACTATGTGAATGGGCCTTTGTAATTCCACTTTGTATCCTCCTTCTTTAATCCATCTTTTATAAACGATCCGATTCTTCCTTATTGGGGCGGAATTAGACGAAGTCCTTTGATGAAGGACCCTATATGTATGAGGGATCTTCAGTTGGGCCTTCTTGATTGGGCCTAGGAGAATAAGTGTGGGTTGATTTCCATCATTCTCCCCTAGTTGAAAGAAGTTTGTCCTCAAACTTGGTGGTTCAAGTTCAAAGACTTCAAGTAACCCAACTAGAACCTTCACGTGGATCAGGACTTCCACATGAACCATGGTTGTACCAATGACTTTTACGTGAATCAGGACCTTCACGTGTACCTCTATGCGGTGAAAGATTTGATCTTTCACGGTTTTGCTATGTAGGAGTGTGCCATGGACACACTTGCTGATGAAGGACTTCAGAACCTGATTCATAAGTCTCATAATAACATAAAGAACATAGATTAGATCACAAGGTGTGACTAACCATACAGGGAGACTTCTTAGGATTTCAGCAGCAATAATTGATAAGTGTATTTTATATATATGTGATCTTGGGTTATTTAGAGTTAATTTGAGTGATTATTGATATGAATGTATTATTTTTATACTCGAATTCTCTATTTTATGCTTAGTTAGAGTTTGGTATAGTTTTGTAGGAAATTGGTGTTGAATTGAAGAAATCAAGTTTAAAATCAAGTGTATGGAATCCAAGAGGATTACAAATTGAAGAATAAATCTACCCCAAGGCCCAAATATTGGCCCAAGAAGACATTGGAGCCCGACTGGCATCAACACGGGTACCTTCAGACCCAAAACGAGCCGTTTCAGCTTCCAGAAGGTTAGAAATCCAACTTCAGTGATCAACACGGTCCGTGTCAAGTCAACACGACCCGTGTTGACCTTGACACGACCCGTGTTGACCTGGAACGATCCGTGTTGCTTTATGCTTCACTTTCGGCGCTTGCAAGTGGGTTTTTGCTTTTTATCATGGTGTCTTTCGGCTGTCTTTGGAAGCAATAATCACTCCACCATCCTCCATGCTGTCACCTAACCATTATTGATCTCCTTTATAATGATCAATGCATCCATCAATTAAGGAGGAGGATTTGGAGATCAAGAAAGAAGATTGAAGCAAAGATTGAAGTTTGGAGGAGCAAAAGTCCTTCATAGTTCATTCCTTGCAAGATTGTTCTGCATTTGGTTTATTTCTTATTCTCTCATAGATTTTTATATGCTTACTAGAATAGATTTTGATATGTTTTGTGTTTTGAACATGAGTAGTGAGTAGTTTCCCTTTAGTTTAGGGGATAAACCCTTATTAGTTTCTCTTATGGATTGAGTTTTGTTGGATTGAACAAGTTTGTTAATCTAGTTTGAATACATTTTATTTAACCTTTGATTATGTATGTCATTGCTTTTGCTTGATCACCATTAGTATGGATTTAGATTGTTGAGTGAAGTACTGAAAGGAGAAATTCGATAATCGGAACCCTTAGGATTAAACTAGTTATGAAGTGAACTAGACATAGAAGACTTTATAATTAGGGGTCATTGGATAATTTGATCTTTAACTTAGTTAAAATTGAAATAACCACGACAGTAGGTGATCAATTTTGCTAAACAATCCGTTTAAGTGCCAAAAGCTCGCTACGGATTAATTTATGCGATTATCGACCCTAAAATGTACCAAATTAGTGACATACATGTTCAATCCACTTGTTTAATTCATAGAGTTACTTAGGTTTTATCCCCTGAACGTCTTTTCTTACCTTCAAATCCAAGTAAATTGTGTGTATATTTATTTGCTAATCTTTAATAGTGAATAGAAATAGAATTAGATTGTTCCAAACAAGAAACCCGATCGACTTAGCAATCAACTAGGAGGCTAGTTCAGTGCGTTGAAAGGAAAAGTCCCTGTGGAAATCGACCTTGATACTTGCTACACGAACACCCGTGCACTTGCGGCCTATCAGTAATCCCTAATTGAATCTGAACCCGGTTATTTTCCTCCTTCCTTGTGATGTATATTTGATGGCCATATACATCAAGGTCAACTAGAGAAACATCAAATACTCACCTACATGGAAGAAGAGCTCACATCTCTTACATATCTCTCTACTTTGGAAGGAATCTACAAGGGTACTTAAGTAATTTGCTCCATAACTCAAGAACCATCAAGCTATCATGGAAGGAGTCTTAGAGTGGATTAATATACACTCCAAGAGCTTTCCAAGGGTTTAAGAATCTTTAGATTTGGTTAAGTATTGAGCAAGTTATCATCATTTGTAATGTAGCTTAGTTCATTTGTTTCTTTATGATGTAATCATGTGTATAGGATGATGTAAGCTAGATGGTTGTAATTTCTTTCATACCACACGCCTAAGGGGCCTCTACTAGCATAAATAGACCCCTTAGGGTGCCTTGTATCATCATTCAATCATATATCAAATACAATCAAACACATGATGTGTTGTTTCTCTAGCTTTGTGCTAGTGTCTCTTCGTTTCTCTTGAGGGAGAACGAAATTATCCCCTTCTTCTATCCAAGGTTGGCGTCCTTGGTGGTGATAGGAAGGAATTGAAGGTCTCTTGAAGTGGTGTGGCTGTATCCTCCAAGAATCTTCAAAGCCATTATCATTCATTCATTCATCCGTTCAAACGTTCATCTACATTCATCCAACTTGATTGTTTTCCAAGCATCAAACGACTTGTGATTGTTCAAGGTGCATTTGTTCTTCAATCAAACGCCAAGCATTCAACATTTGAACGTTCATCATTCATTCAATCATTCGCCATTCATTCTACGTTCATCAATCCTTCATTCGTTCATCATTTCCATTCATTTGGTAACCATCTATCATAGTTCCATTCATCTTTTCCATCCATTTCTATATCATTTTTGGTTCTTTGGAACTTTGAGAATGGAGATTCCTATCTTCGTTTTTAAAGATCCTTAGATTGTGTGTAATGTGATCTTTCCTTGGTCCCATTATGCATCAAAATTGGTATTAGAGCCAAGGAGATTGATTCTCTTAGTTCTTGAACCATCTTTTACCCATCTTTCCATCACAAATTCATCCCCCACCATCCCTACACTTCACGCCACCCATAAGTTCTTCCAAGAACTCATCAAGAACTCATAAAGAATCATAAACTCCACAAAGAACCCCATAGCCCAAACACAATTCCACCCAAAACACATTCCCTTCCCTACCCAACGTCAATTTGGACGTTCCAAACCCCTACCATGGCTCACGAATTGTTCTTCATGAGGAGGATCCTCAACAATTCGATTGTTCCAGAAGATCGGCAACAACAAGAAGCTATCTTTCAGTCTCGTTGCACAATCAAGGCAAAGGTTTGTTCTTTGATAATTGATGGTGGAAGCAGCACCAATGTGGCGTCAACTACTATGGTGGACAAACTTCAGTTGGAAACAACCCCCATCCAAATCCCTACACCATCAAGTGGCTCAATCAGGGTGAAGGATTACAAGTAACACAACGATGTTTGGTAAGCTTCTCCATTGGCAAATCTTTTCAAGAATCTTTATGGTGTGACGTTTTGCCTATGGATGCTTGTCATATTTTGTTGGGAAGACCATGGTTATTTGACAGGAGCGTGATACATGATGGAAGAGTCAATACCTACACTTTTAGGCTCAACAAAAAGAAAATCACCCTAGCTCCAGTAAAAATAGCCAACCCATCCCCACCCAAAGAGAGTGATTCAAATCCCATCACTTCTATGACCACTGAACACCCTGAGTTTAGTGAGCATAAGGAGATCACTTCCTTAAACCCAAACACAAAACCTAGCCACGAAAATTCCACCAACGAGAACCCTAGTCTCAAAAAGGGTCACCCACTCGTCACCCACCCATTCCAACGTGATGTTCAAGAAGATTCGGTACCAACCCACAAAAACCCTAGTGAACCTCCAAAGGTTCAAAAGGAAGCTGATGATCTTCAAGCAAAGGGTCTTGTTCTTGCCAACTCGAAGGGAAGCAAATTGGATCCAAGCAAGCATCCAATTTTGAATTTTCCTATGAAGCGTATCTTCCATGTGCACCCAAGAGATATCAACTTGAATCTTATGGTTGAAGTGCCAAGGATTCAAAGGAGTCAAGAGGCCATAGTCGTTTGTGATCATTCAAGAATGGATCGCTTCACATTCAATAATGAAGGCAAAATTGTAGATTTTGAAATTTTGAAGTTACATGGGAATTCTACATCCATAGTGAAACATGGAGTATCAAGGTCCAATAATGTCTATGGGTTATTTTTGAAGAAGTTGAAGAAGTTTTGTAAAGGAGTCTATGGTGACTTCAAAGCCTTTAAGAAGAAAGCTTGGCATTCTTTATGAAGAAGGCGAGTAAGAGAGTGATGCTCCAAGTTTGAGGACAAACTTTTTCAACCAGGGGAGTATGATGTATATTTGATGGTCATATACATCAAGGTCAACTAGAGAAACATCAAATACTCACCTACATGGAAGAAGAGCTCACATCTCTTACATATCTCTCTACTTTGGAAGGAATCTACAAGGGTACTTAAGTAATTTGCTCCATAACTCAAGAACCATCAAGCTATCATGGAAGAAGTCTTAGAGTGGATTAATCTACATTCCAAGAGCTTTCCAAGGGTTCAAGAATCTTTAGATTTGGTTAAGTATTGAGCAAGTTATCATCATTTGTAATGTAGCTTAGTTCATTTGTTTCTTTATGATGTAATCATGTGTATAGGATGATGTAAGCTAGATGGTTGTAATTTCTTTCATACCACACGCCTAAGGGGGCCTCTACTAGTATAAATAGACCCCTTAGAGTGCCTTGTATCATCATTCAATCATATATCAAATACAATCAAACACATGATGTGTTGTTTTTCTAGCTTTGTGCTAGTGTCTCTTCGTTTCTCTTGAGGGAGAACGAAATTATCCCCTTCTTCTATCCAAGGTTGGCGTCCTTGGTGGTGATAGGAAGGAATTGAAGGTCTCTTGAAGGTGGTGTGGCTGTATCCTCCAAGAATCTTCAAAGCCATTATCATTCATTCATTCATCCGTTCAAACGTTCATCTACATTCATCCAACTTGATTGTTTTCCAAGCATCAAACGACTTGTGATTGTTCAAGGTGCATTTGTTCTTCAATCAAACGCCAAGCATTCAACATTTGAACGTTCATCATTCGTTCAATCATTCGCCATTCATTCTACGTTCATCAATCCTTCATTCGTTCATCATTTCCATTCATTTGGTAACCATCTATCATAGTTCCATTCATCTTTTCCATCCATTTCTATATCATTTTTGGTTCTTTGGAACTTTGAGATGGGAGATTCCTATCTTCGTTTTTAAAGATCCTTAGATTGTGTGTAATGTGATCTTTCCTTGGTCCCATTATGCATCACCTTGTAATCACTAGGGCACTTGAAGGCGCAATTTTCTTTTCGATTGTACCCTTGGCGTGACAAGTAGATAATTTTCGAACCCTTAGAACAGTATTAGAGTTTACGTGACCTTCCATAGACTGGAGCTTACGTTGACTGGATTCAGATGATGCCTTTGCCACTAAGCTCACGTGATGGTCGATTAGAATGAGCTCCTTTGCAGAATTTTTGTGGTTAGGGTCTTCTGGGTTGACCTTCTTGTGTCTACTGAACTCATGGCGTTCAGTGATCATGAAAGATACGAGCTTTGGATCATTCCCAGTTGTTGGTGATGTCTTTAGAGGAGCTAATGTAACCTTCTTGTTTTCACCATCAGTGTGTAGGTATTAGCTCTTCCATCATGAGTGACACTCCTGTCAAATAACCACGGCCTTCCAAGCAGAATATGACAGGCTTCCATAGGTAGTACATCACACCAGATAGAATCTTGAGACTTCCCAATAGAAAAGCTTACCAAACAGCGTTGAGTCACCTTTAAGCCTTTACCCGAGCTGATCCATTGGACTGTGTATGGCGTGGGGTGTGGGCTTGTAGGTAGCTGTAGCTTGTTGACCATAGTAGTTGAAACTACATTAGTACAACTTCCACCATCGACGATCAGAGAGCAAACTTTCCCTTACACAGTACAGCGGGAGTGAAAGATGGCTTCCCGTTGCTGCAGATCTTCAAGAACTGGAGAACTATTCAGTATTCTCCTCACAACCAGAATCTCTCCTTTATCTGGTTCTTCCACGACCTCTTCTTCAGATTCGTTGTGACAGGCATGGGATTCCTCTTCTACATCCGCCGGTTCGAGTTCAAACAGAGCGTTCTGAAATTCTAGCAATGTGATTGCCCTCTTGTTTGGACACTCCGAAGAAATATGACCGAGCCCTTGACACCTAAAGCACCTCTTTTTATCCGTGGGTGGAGCAGGGACGGATTTAGGGGCGGTTTGAGGGGTAGGAGTAGGTGTTTTTGTGGCGGACGGATAAGGGTGGGTTTGGTTTTTTTGTGGAGTGTATGTTTGAGGCGAGTAGTTGACCCTTTGAGAGCTAGGGTTTCTAGTTGATGTCTCTTTGCCTCTTCTCTTCTTTTGTTGTTCCGCTTTGTTAGCCAAAGTACTCAATTCATCAAGAGTTTCATAAGGTTGAAGTTCCACCACATACCTTATGTTTTTGTTTAAGCCAGCAAGATACCTCACAAGAGTTTGAGGTTCATCTTCTTTCAGATCACACCTCTAGAGTAGGTGTTCGAATTCCTTAGTATATTCTTCAACGGATTTAGATCCCTGGGATAGCTGCTGTAGACGAAAGTAGTTGTCTTTGAAGTAGCTTGCAAGAAGAAACTTTAAATGAAGTTTCTTTTTCATCTTCTCCCAAGAACGGGTCATTTCTTTCCCGGCATGCTGTCGCTTCTTCTGTAGATTAGTCCACCAAATACTAGCATGCTTTCGAAGTTTTAAAGCAATATACTTGACTTTCTTATCATCAGCGACATCTTTCAAATCAAAGACTCGTTCGACAGTTTGAATCCAATCAAGAAAGATTTCAGGATCAAGGTTACCGTCGAATTCATGGATGTCAACTTTGAAGTCGAGTCTTTCTTCCCTTGGAGGGGGTCTAGGGCGACGTGACCTCCTGCTTGAGCCAGTAGAGTGCTCAGTTTCGCTAGGACTGCTGGGGATGACTTCTTCTTCTTCTTGGCCTCGTAGTGTCCTGAATTGTAGATTCATGTATCGCTTCAGCTGATCAGAAAGATTAGCGATTCTTTCTTCAAGTTCTGCTTTCTCTTGTTTCCATTGTTCAGTAGGGTCTCCACCTTCTTGAATGTTACTTCCAGATGCCATGGTAGGGGTTTGGAACGTCTAAATTGACGTTGGGTAGGGAAGGGAATGTGTTTGGGCTGTTTGTGGAGTTTAGGGTTGCAGGTTGGTACTGAAGGTTTGAAGGTTATGTGTTTGGATTGCAGGTTAAGCTTGTGGATTAGCAGGTTAAGCTTTTGGATTAGAAGGTTACGTGTTTGGTTTACACTCATCCTCAACCTAGAGCTCTGATACCACTTTTGATGTATTACCGGATCAAGAAAGGTTCTTGGTTCCAATAACACATGAAACACGTGTAACCAAACAAGGATGTGGGGGTGGTTCAATAGATTAAGGGGGAAAGAGGGGGATGGTTCTCGTGAAAAAGGGTTCTTTGTGGAGGTTATTTGCCGTGAGGGCTTTTGTGGTTTCAAGATTCAAGAAGGGTTGAATCTTGAACGGGAAGAGGGTGAGATGGACGAATCTTGGATGGAGGCTTGGAGGGGGTTGACGTGAGGATGGGGAAGAGAGAGGGAGGTGTTGGCGTTGGATTTGTGGGAGAGAAGAAGAGGACTAGGTTGTTGGAGGAGAGAGAGGGAGTTTGTTGGGAGGTTGTTATGGAGAGAGAAAAGAAAGGAGGTGGTATTTTGTGAGAGAAGGGAGAAGGGTGGCATTTTTTGGAGAGTGAAAGGAGGTGGAAGGTGGCATGTGGTTGAGGGGATAAGGAGATAGGGTTGGGTTGTGACTTAACTGTATTGATAGAAAGCTCACAATTTAATTACCTTAACTATATTGATAGAAAGGTAAGAACGGATAGAACTATGTTTCTAACTTGAATCCACAAGAAAGACAACCTAGGGCTAGCTTGATCTAGACCGCAACCTAGGATCAAGCTCTTCCTAACCACTTCGGTGCCTACCAAGATTTAATAGAAGAAAGGATCGAGGGTTTATCCAAACACTCGAGGGAAAACTAAAAGCTTAAAGGTTTCATAATTCGAAGTTGATTGATTTGCCTTGAGAGGCTACAATCCTATTTATACTAGGAGAGTCCTTAAGGGACTAGAACTCCTCTGCTTGGCGTGCGAGCCATACTAATTAGACTAGGATTCTCCTACTTTGTGTGCAAGCCATGGAATCCTAACTCTAGACGCCAACTACTCCTACTCTCCCTTGGATTAGGAATCCTTATCCTAGGGGGAGATTGTTATAACTAACCTTATCCTAGTTGGTTTGGCTTTCCTGGTCCAAGATGGATTAGTTACAAAATAGCCTATCTCTATCTAGGAAACCTATAAGATGGAGCCTAACTACTCCTAATAAAAGAAACACACCAAAAACTAATTAAGCTACAATTAACTAAATTACATCCAAAATCAAGATCATAAAATCTAGCTTGACTTCTTGACTTGGACGTTCCCCTTGGGCTTGGCGTGTGGTTGAGCCCAACTCTAGGATGTTTGGACATCCTCTTGAAAGATTAGGCAAACCACGTGAATGGGCCTTTGCAATTCCACTTTGTATCCTCCTTCTTTAATCCATCTTTTATAAATGATTCGATTCTTCCTTATTGGGCTGGAATTGGACGAAGTCCTTTGACGAAGGACCCTATATGTATGATGGATCTTCAGTTGGGCCTTCTTGATTGGGCCTAGGAGAATAAGCGTGGGCTGATTTCCATCAACTTACCAAAAGAGTCTTCAAAGTGCAAATACGCGAAGTTTAATCCACGAAAGGAAAGGAAAACACAAGGTTAGGAAAAATAATGCATTCTATACTATATGCATCTAACTAGCGTGCAATGAAATGAAAGTGCAAACGAATGAAAAAGAGATTAAAATGCATGATGCATGGTACTAAACTAAATGCTGACAAACTAAAAAGGAAAAAACAAACAAACTACCAAACTAAGGGAATGAAAGCTATTTACAAATATACGTTGTCTATGATAAACCCCTATCCCTATCTCGATGTTGTTGAGGAGAGAATCGGGGGTGGAACGCTACCAACTCGCACAAAACACCTACCCTAGACACTATATTTATTCATGAAACCAAGGAAAATTCCAAGGGAAAAGGATGCTTGGCTCAAAACCATGCCTAAACAATAATAGTACTATATATAATGTTTATCAATATGGCAATGCTTGAGAATTTTTGGTAATACTTACGAAGTTTTATTTGTTTTTAAATTTATTTATATTAGTCACTAACGCATGTCACAACTAATTATATGAAATTATGCTGAATGGTACTAAACTAAATGCTGACAAACTAAAAAGGAAAAAAAACAAACAAACTTCCAAACTAAGGGAATAAAAACTATTTACAAATATACGTTATCTGTGATAAACCCCGATGCCTATCTCGATGTTGTTGAGGAGGGAATCGGGGGTGGAATGCTACCAACCCACACAAAACACCTAGCGTAGACACTATATTTATTCATGGAACCAAGGAAAATGCCAAGGGAAAAGGATGCATTTAGGCTCAAAACTATGCCTAAACAATAATAGTACTATATATAATGTTTATGGATGTGGCAATGCTATATAATTTTTGGTAATACTTACAAAGTATTATTTGTTTTTAAAATTTATTTATATTAGTCACTAACGCATGTATATGAAATTAATTTATATTTAACTTAATAAAAAAGAATACTCTGATAAGTTGTGTATAGTTTTTAAGAATATAGTAGCAATGCATATAATAAGAGTAAATTGTTAGGTGGTTTTAGGTCTATCTACATAGGTAAATAAAAATAAGCACACTGATTTTTTTCTTCGATTTTCCCCTCAACTATTAAACATTTTCAATTATATAGCTCTTTAAAAATATGTTGGTCTTTCTCGATAGATGGATCCTAGATCACCTAAAAATCACTCATAGATGAGTAATTTATTACATTTTAGCTACTTCTCCCTCTAGGCCGCAATTGTGAGAGTTTCTTCCCCCCTATGGTAGGGTTCTCATTGACCCGTACCGTTCCACAGTGAGCGTTTCTCATCCTTGGTTTCTTGGAGACTGCACTCCTACTAAACAACAGATCGTCCAGACTCTTTAGGGTTTAATAGTAGCACAACTAAAAAAAAATTGCTCGTCGGTTTCTTCGAGACTGTACTCCTACTATGCAAAGCGTAACACTGATAGTAAAGAAGGAAGATATTTTCGATTTTGATAATCCCATAGATAAAAATGTTGACGATGAGATATCACTATTCTTTGTTGGAAAATTTCTCGTAAAAATAAATTCCATGTTCAAGCATCTCGGGGGTCCCTGTTCCACCCTCGTGGCTTGGGCTAAGAAGGTGGCTCCACGGAATCCCATAGAGATTCAGTTTTTCTTCGAACATGGCCCGGGCAGGACTGTCACCACCATCCAATGGATGGACGGGGATGGCCTTTAGGCATCCTTTTTTTCCTCTCGGCATGAATAACGGTGAAGGGAACCGGAGTAGTGGTGCTAAGGGTAATAGAGACCAAGATTTAAAGTTCAACAACTCTATCATTGGCGTGATCCCCATGGTCACGACCGTGACGCTCTAGCTGGGAAGTCCTTGGCTAGAAGTCAAAGGATTGCGGGCGCGACCTCCCTGGTCGCCACCGCGACCCCTTTCCTCCCCACCCCCATGACTTAGCCATTTTTTTGGGGGAATTTTGTCCCGAAAGACGTTGTTTAGGCTCGACTTTATGCCTAAATGCTTATTTTTCCCTTGGCATTTTCCTCGGTTCCATGAGTTTTTATGTTGTTTTCTTCCTTTGTAGGTACCTTAAGCAATTATGTGCTTGTGGAGGAAAAGTGCGCAAAAAGGACCAAAACCAGGATTATTTGAAGAAGGGTAGGGATACTGGAGCGTCACCGTCGTGGTGGGATGAATGGAGCTTGAGTTTTCGAGAGAAAATCAAAGGAAAACCGAGCTTGGGTTTGGTAGGGCTTGCATATGACCTTGGCTAGGAGAGTCCACAACGTTGGCGTAACATTCCACCATGATTAATTAGGTTAAACCACTATTATCACTAAAGAAATGACTTGAACACCACCAAATAAAGATTGGATAAAGTAGACAAGATTTTTGGAGGAGAGGCTAGAGAGAGCTCTCAAGCATGGCATTCAATGTCATTCAAATCTGCCCAGAAAATGAGGGCCAACGAGTATATATACAAGAATGAGTAAAGCCCAAAACACAGTCGTTTTGGCAGGAAAAATCGGCAGAAAAGGAGGTCAGCTCGGCGAGCATGCAGCTAGCTCGGGCGAGCTTGATCACTATCAACAGCAGAAACAACAGCTTCGGTGGGGGTCGCGGGCGCGACGGTGTCGATCAGAGAAATAGGGCGCGGGCGAGCATGGCTCTGGCTCGGGCGAGCCGTTAGCCTGCCACCTATGTCGCGGGCGCGACCGTGCTTGTCGCGGGCGCGATCTTCTTGACCAGATGGATGGCTCGGGCGAGCCTTGCTTCTGGGCAGCTTTTCCTTGTCGACTTCAAATGCCCATAACTTCTTCTTCCAGACTCCGTTTTAGGCTTATAAGATATCGATGGAAAGCTCTTGGTGTGTACTTTAAGCTCCCAAAATTTGAGACCCATCAAAAATAAATTGAAGGAGTTATGACCCAAAGAGTGAAAGCGTGTCCATTCCGACAACCCACGTGACCCGTTTGCGCTTATTCTTGTCGAAGGACTTCGAACCCTTTTAAAGGCCCGAAGTAGGCTCCACTCCTATGATCCAAAAGTAACCCGGACCCGTCAAGGCATTATTCACCATCTCGGGACGGTACGGCCTCGGGCCTCCGGGGGTTGGGGCACAAGTGGCCTCCTTAGAAGGTCTCGGTTCCCATCCAATGGATGGCGAGACTACCCTTGCGTTTCTGGGCTTCATCGGGAATTGCACTTCGAGATTCACCGTGGTTGAGGCGGCTCGCTTGGCAAATGTTACGAGGGACAAGAACAGAACGTGGGAGTCTTCATCCTCCCCTTCTTGAAGAGGATTTGCCCTCAAATCCGCATCGGGTTCAACATCCTCGATGTAGGGTAAAAGATCGCCAATGTTGAACGTGGAGGAGACCCCCATATCTCCGGGAAGATCGAGCTTGTAGGCGTTATCGTTTATTTTCTCCAACACCTTGAACGATCCCTCATTTCTTGGCATGAGCTTGCTTTTCCTCCGTGAAGGAAACCGTTCCTTCCTCAAGTGGAGCTAAACCAAGTCCCCGGGTTTGAAAGTGATGTTCCAGCGGTGTTTGTTGACTCGGGACTTGTAGAGCTCATTAGTTCTCTCAATCTTCTCCCGGATCTGGCGGTGAAGCTTTTGAATCTCGGCAACCTTCACGTTTGCCTCAAAACTCGCCCTTGCCTCCAAAGGTAGAGGAAGGAGGTCGATGGGAGTGATAGGATTCACCCCGTAGCAAATTTCAAAAGGTGAGCGACCCGTAGCGAATGAAGGAGCCCGGTTGTACGCGAACTCAGTATGACAAAGCTTAGCATCACAATCTCGTAGACTCTTGCACACAAGTCCCCGAAGCAAAGTAGTGAGGGTCTTATTTGTGACCTCGGTTTGACCATCCGTTTGAGGGTGGTGCGACGTGCTGAAAAGGAGCTTCGTTCTAAGGAGTTTCCATAGAGATCTCCAAAAATGGCTCATGAACTTCGTATCACGATCGGAAACAATGGTCCTTGGAACACCATGCAACCTCACTATCTCCCGGAAGAAGAGATTAGCGATGTGAGTGGCGTCGTCGGTTTTCTCACAAGCGACGAAATGCGCCATCTTGGAGAAACGGTCAACGACGACGAGGATTGAGTCCTTGCCACGCACGGTTCGGGGAAGAGCAACGATGAAGTCCATGCTCAAATCTTCCCACGGGCCATTCGGGATGGGAAGGGGAGTGTAAAGCCCTTGGTGAAATTGGCTTTTGGCATGATGGCACGTGTTAAACTTGGAAATCACGTCGTGTACGTCTCCTCCCATTCTAGGCCAATAAAAATGCTCCTTTAGCATGTCAAGGGTCTTGCTGATGCCGAAATGACTGGCTAGACCACCTCCGTGAACTTCTCGCACCAATAGCTTCCTCAACGGACACTTGGGAACACACAATTTGTTCCCCTTGAAAAGGAACCCATCTTGGAGTACATAGGAACCACTGCCACCATCGAGGTGTGCCTTGAAGTCCTCATCTTCCTTG
Organism: Portulaca oleracea; assembly: GCA_029582165.1. Lineage (NCBI taxonomy): Eukaryota > Viridiplantae > Streptophyta > Magnoliopsida > Caryophyllales > Portulacaceae > Portulaca > Portulaca oleracea. The sequence continues at coordinate 7,064,450 of CM055875.1, forward strand.
TAAAACTCCCGCATGTGTTGGAACCCAAGAACTCTGGCTTCAACTACCGAAAGAAGGGAATGCTTCCTAGAAAGTGCATCGACAACCACATTGACGCTCCCCTTCTTGTGTTTAGCCATGAAGTTAAAGCTTTGAAGATACTCCACCCACTTTGCATGACGCGTGTTGAGCTTGTGTTGACCGTTGAGGTACTTGAGAGCCTCATGGTCGGAATGAAGCACGAATTGGTTAGGTCTCAAGTAGTGGGACCAATGGTCAAGGGCACGAACAAGGGCATAGAACTCCTTGTCGTAGGTAAAGTAGTTCTTCTATGACCCACTGAGCTTCTCGCTGAAGTAAGCGATGGGGCGCTGATTTTGCATGAGGACGGCCCAATTGCCCACTCCGCTCGTCAACCTCGAAGACTTGTGTAAAGTCCGGGAGAGCAAGTACCGGAGCTTTACAAAGTCGAGCCTTAAGCTTCTCAAAGGCCCCTTGGGCCGCTCGGGTCCACTCAAAGGTGCCCTTCTTCATACACTCGGTGATTGGGGCGGTGAGGGTGCTAAACCCTTTGATGAACCAACGGTAGAACAAAGCAAAGCCGTGGAAGCTTCTCACCTCCGTGATAGTAGAGGGAGAAGGCCATGAGCGTATAGCTTCCACTTTCGAAGGATCCACGGAAATACCCCGATCAGAGACGATGTACCCAAGAAATGTGACTTGGGGAGTGCAAAATTCGCACTTCTCGAGCTTGCCAAATAGCTTTTGCTGTCGTAGAACCTGGAAAACAAATTCCAAATGCGAGAGGTGCTCCGCTTCGTTCTTGGAATACACGAGGATGTCATCGAAATAAACAACCACGAATTTGCCGATGAATGGCCTCAAGACCTCGTTCATGAGTCGCATGAACGTGCTAGGAGCGTTAGAGAGACCAAACGGCATGACAAGCCACTCGTACAAGCCTCCCTTGGTTTTGAACGCCGTCTTCCATTCGTCCCCTTCTCGCATGCGAATCTAATGGTAACCGCTGCGGAGGTCGATCTTGGAGAAGATACAAGATCCGTGCAACTCGTCGAGCATGTCATCGAGCCTCGATATGGGGTACCGGTACTTGATAGTGATGTTGTTGATGGCTCGACTGTCGACACACATCCGGTAGGTGCCATCCTTCTTAGGAACCAGGATGGCCGGGACGGAACAAGGGCTCATGCTTTCCCTAACGAAGCCCCTCGAAACGAGTTCGTCCACTTGGCGTTGTAGCTCCTTGGTTTCCTGCGGGTTGCATCGATAAGCCGCTCTGTTGGGAAGTGGTGCTCCGGGCATGAGGTCGATCTGGTGCTCGATTCCCCGAATAGGTGGAAGACCTGATGGTAGATCATCGGGAAAGACGTCTCCGAACTTGGTAACGAGGGGGGCGACAAGAGGGTGCAAGGGTTTCTCTACCTCACTTTTGTTTGCTTCTAAGAGGAGTAAGGCGAAAACGACCTTCCCCTTGCTTAGAGCTCGCTCAACCCGTGTTTCGCTCATGTGTTTGGGCTCTTCACTTCCCACCCCAGGTTTTGGAGAGATAATTTCGTGTAGAGCTAACGGGAGTAGCTTAACCCTCTTGCCCCTATGAGTAAATGTGTAGGGTATTTTTCGATCCGTTGTGTACCGTTTGCTTGCCGAATTGCCAAGGACGTCCCAACAATATGTGGCAAGCACTCATAGGAGCAACATCACAAATAACAGAATCATCGTAGTTAGTACCAAAAGACAAATTCACCAGGACTTGTTTAGTTACCTTGATGCCATCTTGGTCGTTGAGCCACTTGAGAGAGTAAGGCCGTGGGTGAGGTAATAGCGGCAATCCAAGCTTCTCGACTATATACGTTGAAGCGACGTTGGTGCAACTCCCTCAATCGATAATGAAGTTGCACACCTTGCCTCCCAGGAAGCACCCAGATTGAAAAATCATCTCCCGTTGGGCCTTGTCGAGAGGGGCTTCCTGAGTGTGTAAAACCCGCCTCAAGACAAGGGCGTCACCATGTACGTGGGGTGTGGGGGCGGCATCGTCATCACTAGTGACCGCATCCTCAACGATCACTTCGGACTCATCCCAGGCTGCTTGCAATTCCTCATCAATGTCCTGAACCTCCTTGAGTGTCAAGGTCCGTCGGTTCGGAAAATTCGCCTGGTAGTGACCATAGCCGTGGCATTTAAATCATTTCCTTCCCTCCATCCGGCGAGAGGGGTCCGTTGGAGACGCCACAACAAGTCCCTTTCCTTTATCCGTGCGAGGTGTCGAAGGGAACTTGGGTGTCTCACTGGGTTTTGGGGTACCCGAATATGGAGAAGGTCGGTTGGGCGGTGGAAAGAAAGCTCTTGGTGCCGGTTTGGAAGTAGCCTTTTCTTTCTTTCGACGCTCAACTCGAAGGGCCAAGCTGCACAAGTCATCCATGGAGTAGTATGGTTGAACCTCTACTTTCTTGGCAACCGAGGAGTCCAATCCATTCAAGAAACGCATCATGATTTGCGCCTCGGGTTCCTGAAGATCGCTTTTGATGCGGAGTTGCTCGAACTCCTGAATGTAGTGACTCACAGATCGTTTGCCCTGGGTTAGGGCATAGACCTTCTTCAATACATCCTGTTGGTAGGTGGTAGGCAAGAAACGGCGGTTCATCCAACTGTTTAAGCCGTGTCCAAGTGGTGATCCTCGTTCAACCTTCCCGTGCCCTTTGTGATTTCACATTCTCAAACCAAAGCGATGCAACTTTGGTGAGTTTTAGGCTAGAGATCTTGTAGGCCTTCTCATCATTGTATTCTTTGGTCTCAAAGATCCTATCCATCATTTGGATCCACTCAAGGTACTCGTCAGGATCACTGGAACCATTGAATTCAGGAATGTCGATTTTGACGTCCTGGAATTCGTCACGAGGGGGCCTATCATGTACTTGCCCACGTGGACGGAGACGTGGGGAACCTCTATCATCGTCACTCGACTCAAATGTGGGAGGAGAACGAATAGGGCTTGGGCCACGCCTTTGACGTTCATCTCGGGGCGGGCCTAGGCGCTCTTGGGTGAGGTTGTCCAACCGCGCCATGATGGCATTAAGGGTGCGCTCAACGGTGGAGAAGCGTTCGTCATAATTGGAGAGTCGGCTCTCGAGAGCTTGAATTTGAGGGCTACCCCGGTGGCTCGATTCCTCTCGTTCGTGGCGAGCTCCGTCGGCCATACCGGGAAAAAAGGTGAGGGATGGTTAGTGTTTGGGGTATTTTATGGAGTTTGAAGGTTCTTTTGTAGTTGGCAAGTGTTTGGCTAAAGGTTCTTTGTGTTTTTTTCACTCAGACATTTCATCGAACACCTTGCGTGCACTATTTTCCAACTTCTTTCCAATGCACTAAATTGCTACAAATTCAACAAATACACCCACAATACAATGTTGTCCAACAAACTATGATAACATCGGGGTTGGGGTCACCAATAATAGCATACAACTCACAAAACCCAACACTAGAGAACACTACAAGCAAAATAATGAAGAACAACTCAAGCAAATGAAAAACCGAGGCTCTGATACCAGATTGAGCGTTACCGTCGTGGTGGGATGAATGGAGCTTGAGTTTTCGAGAGAAAATCAAAGGAAAACTGAGCTTGGGTTCGGTAGGGCTTGCATATGACCTTGGCTAGGAAAGTCCACAACCTTGGCCTAACATTCCACAATGATTAATTAGGCTAAACCACTATTAATCACTAAAGAAATGACTTGAACACCACCAAATAAAGATTGGATAAAGTAAACAAGATTTTTGGAGGAGAGGCTAGAGAGAGCTCTCAGCATGACATTTAATGTCATTCAAATCTGCCCAGAAAATGAGGGCCAATGAGTATATATACAAGAATGAGTAAAGCCCAAAACACAGTCGTTTTGGTAGGCAAAATCGGCAGAAAAGGAGGTTGGCTCAGGCGAGCAGGCAGCTGGCTCGGGCGAGCTTGATCAGTGGCAACAGCAGAAACAACAACTTCGGTGGGGGTCGCGGGCGCGACCTGCATCGTCGCGGGCGCGATGGTGTCGATAAGAAACAAGGCGCGGGCGAGCATGGCTCTGGCTCGGGCGAGCCGTTAGCCTGCCACCTATGTCGCAGGCGAGACCGTGCTTGTCGCGGGCGCGACCATCTTGACCAGATGGATGGCTCGGGCGAGCCATTGCTTGGCTTGGGCGAGCCTTGCTTCTGGGTAGCTTTTCCCTGCCGACTTCAAACACCCATAACTTCTTCATCCAGACTCCGTTTTAGGCCCGTAAGATATCGATGAAAAGCTCTTGGTGTGTACTTTAAGCTCCCAAAATTTGAGACCCATCGGAAATAAATTGAAGGAGTTATGACACAAAGAGTGAAAGCGTGTCCATTCCAACAACCCACGTTGACCCGTTTGCGCTTATTCTTGTCGAAGGACTTCGAACCCTTTTAAAGGCCCGAAGTAGGCTCCACTCCTATGATCCAAAAGTAACCCGAACCCGTCAAGGCATTGTTCACCATCTCGGGACGGTACGGCCTCGGGCCTTCGAGGGTCGGGGCACAAGTGGCCTCCTTAGAAGGTCTCGGTTCCCATCCAATGGATGGCGAGACTACCCTTGCGTTTCCGGGCTTCATCGGGAATTGCACTTCGAGATTCACCTTGGTTGAGGCGGCTCGCTTGGCAAATGTTATGAGGGACGAGAACGGAACCCGGGACTCTTCAGATACCAACGCGAATCCCGAGAAAACTCGGCCCGAGAAGATGGAAACTCGAGTCTTAGCCTCGGGGAGAGTTAAGAGGACCAAAGCCACCAGAAGGGGTGTCACGGTCGTGAGCCAGGCTGTCACGGTCGTGACCCAACCTTCCCTTGGCCAACAAAAATTAGAGATTATGACCCCTGGACGGAAAGGGTGTCATTGCCATGACGCACCCAATCACGGCTGTGACACCCGATTTTCCCAATTTTATTTCAGGTCAAAACGACTGTGTTTTGACCCCTTTTCCCCTAAGTATATATTGTAAAACTTGAGATTTCGATATCAACTATTATTCCCCTGAGTTTTTGGACCTATGTTTTTTGGTTTTGGGATTTGTTAATCTCCACTAATGCACTCTTAATTACTTTTCTGCAACATTAGTTCCATTTCCCATTGATTCCATTGAAGAATTCAAGATTTCTATTGCAGTTTCAAGTCTTTTTCTTACCTCTTGACATTGAAACCCTAATTTAGTGAGTTCTACCCTCTCTTCTCTGCATTGTGTGCTTTTAATTAGTGTGATTGTGCTGGTGTATGCTTTTAATTGCTTTGATTAGTGTTTCTATGCTTGCTTTTCATTGTTATGCTAGAATTAGATTAAAATTTGCTTTGATTATTGAATTAGTGTTAACCATGAGTATGAGTAGCTAAGTTCCCTTAGGGTTACGGGGTAATTGGGGCCCCTAATGGGGAGGGGGGGAGGTGAGGCATGGATTAGTGTGATTAGGGTGATCTATGAGGTAATTAAGTGTTCTTCCCTAGATTTCCACTCAATGATGGAGGATTTTGGTGCCCCAAACATAGGATTGGGAATGCAGGGCAGAGTAATAGGTATCTAATCCTAACTTTGTGAGAGGGATTTTGGAACCGATTAGTTAGAATTGCGTTCGAATACTATTAGGGTTTGTCATACACGAGAGTGATGATGGGCCTTGGGAAGTATGCATCATTTTACCACTCGAGAGAGGGAAATTGATGCTAGTTTATCCATGCAATCCTCACACTTGATAACCAAATACCAATCATTCATAAAACCACAAAATCCGTGCTTAGTTCTTGTTTAGGCTCGGTTTTGAGCCTAAATACATTCTTTTTACCTCAGGTTTTTACTCGTTTATTCCCCCATGCTTAGTCCTTGCTTGTCCCCAAGCAAGTACAGACTCACAAAAGAAAAGAAAAGAAATAAAAACACTGTGACAAAAGACTCAAAAACAAAAGAAAAGACTTAAAATGAAAGCAAAGATTTTATTTACAATCCTCCTTTAGAAAAACATCAACATGATCTTTCAATCAACTAAATCTAATTTAGAACACCCCAAAAGTGAATTAAAGTCCATACACAAGAGAAGGAGAAACATAGGAAAGATTTACAAGCACTACACTTCTCAAGTTCAAATCAATCACCCCCTAATCACAAATGAAGCAATCAGGCACATGTTTAAATAAGAAACTCGACAGATTGAGAGCAACCTCGCTTTTGGGAATGTGGAAACACTCCTCTCATGTGTTTAATATGAAAAATTATTGAAGGTTCGCTCAATACTAATACCAAAGTAACATCCTACCATAAGCTTGTAAAACATCTCAATTCTCTACCGTTAATATGCAATGCACAAAGACAATCAAGAGGACTTTTAAAAAGGGTTGTAATGGGGCTAAGGTTAAGGGTAAGAAGTGGAAAAATAATTTGGGAAAGTGGACTTAAAAGCCCAACCTTGGAGCACAAACCTAACCAAATTATTCACCAAGAACACTCACCACTATATACACAATAAAGCATCCCCAAATCAAGTGGAAACCGCCTCAAAACAAAGAAAGTGAGTTGCCAAACACTTTATTCCCTGTTTTTTTCATTTCATTTTTCAAGAATTTTTTTCCTCATTCTTTTTTTTCATTTTTTTTTTCAGTTTTTTCAATTTTTTTCCTCTTGTGAATGGCAACACAACACACATATATACAACACTAGACAAATTTTCAACACAACCCATATCAAAGCTACAATGGGGAGCAATCTCAACTTGTTCAAATTCACAACATCCCCAACATAACAAAACCACAAAAACATCACAATCATCCAAACTCTTCACACTCTAACACACTCCAAGCAATGACTTAAGGGTAGGAATTTATAGAATTGGTCAAGGCTTATAATGTAGGTAATTAGAAAAAAAAGTGAATGAAGGCTAAAAGAAGGGTTAAAAGCGAATATATACATAATAAGGGTGGTTTTTTTTGCTATATAGCTTATATATATACACAAAAGAATGTCTCTATCATTTTATCAGTGCACAAAGCAAAGCGCAGTTTGAAAGAGATACATTGCAAGTTATAGAGAATGAAACTAAGGACGAGTCACACATAGAAATATGAGACTAATAAAGACGATTAATCATTTATGGCTTTGTGGCCTTACCGGTTAATGCTCAACAATCAAACCTAGCTCAAGTATGTGCACATGCCAAACTCGCACCAAAAGATCAAAAGGGGTAATCAAATATCACTTTCAAAATGCAATCCTCAACTTACTAAGCTTTCACAAACTCTTTTCAAACTGTTATTCACAAACATCACTTTCAAAATGCAATCCTCAACTTACTAAGCTTTCACAAACTCTTTTCAAAACTGTTATTCACAAACATCACTTTCAAAATGCAATCCTCAAATTCTTTTGCAACCTTATAGGTGGATTGATGAAACAAAAACTCCAACATGCCAACAAAGTCATTCATTCAGAAGCTGATTATCTCTTCAAAGCCACTACTTATCCAAATACCAACCTATATTTTCTGGTAAATATCTTCCAATTTTCTTTTTTTTCCTTTAGTCCATCAATTTGTAGTCAATAATGTTCTCATTTTTTTGTAAGTGAAACTAGGAGAGGTCGGAGAATATGGACACACGACCAACTGTATATAGAATCAACAAAAAAGTGTTCTGATGATCAGGAAGCATAACCCTTCTTACTTTAGAGTTCTATCTTATTGGAGCAACTAATGTTCGGTCCTTGTTGCAATATTGCCTCTAGCCCGTCATGATAGATTATGCTTTTGTTATTAAAGGTATGTTGCCTTCTCAGTTTGAGATTTGGGGCTAACTTTCATTGTGCAGTTGTCACTTCCCCACCACTATAAATACTAAACTACGCTAGTTCGCTTCCTCTACCCTCCTCTCATACACTCCCTCCCTCTCTATCTTTTCAACTTTAGTTGTTGTGAGGAGGCATTAAAAAAGAAGGAAAGGGTCGCTTGAAACATTATGGCCGCTAAAAAAAGAGTCCCACTAAATCCCGAGGTCTAGTTAACTTCCACTGAACGAGCTGATGTATACAAAATCAACACAACAACCCCGAAACTGAGGTGTTCACCGAGACAACTTTCACAGTGACCACTGCTTGGTTGATGTTTAAGAAGTTTAATCCTTCTTACTTTAGGGTTTTTCTTGACTGAGCCTTTAAGGTACTAATTTTATCTCTTTCCCCCTTTTTCCCCATTAAACCCTCAAATTTCTTTCACATACATTGTTAGTATATTTGTTTTAGTATCAATATGAACATGTTTTGAGTTTGCTGACAAGTACATAAGTCTGTTCAGGTTAAACTTGAAACTTGAACTCAACTTAATTAATTCGATTGTAGGGGGCAGCAAGCCTCCACCACGGTAATTATCATCCCAATATGCCCAAACTACATTCGGAGGACTGGGCAAGTACTTACTGCCAGTAAAGAGCACACACTTTTGATCGGGATAACAAGCATATTAGTGTCAGAATCCTTCTTTGTAAGGTCCTCTTCTTCACATTCACTTATGTGTACTTCTTATATTGATTGAATTCTCTACTTGGAGTTTTGTTATGAAATTGATTTGTGCTTTTTCGTGTAAATGATATTCAGGCCTAATTTAAAAGATGTCTCTGCATTAATATAAAGGCCATTAGGACAGCTAAAACATTTGGCACAAAAGTGAACTGATGCTCCAGGAATCCAGGTTGATCACTCAATTTCCAAATCTCCACCCAATTACGAAATGATTTGTAACAACGCCAATCACCAAGTGGGTGCTATTCGTGCATTTTATTTCTTTGTCAGCGTGCATTTTATTTCTTTGTCAGCATAATGAACCTAGAATCTACAATATGTCAAGTATGTAAAGATTAGATCTTTTCTTGGGGCATTTATGCTTAGCAATTACCTCTTTTTTCCTATTTTTCCATTAACCCACAAATTTGTTTGGCAAAGGATTAATGTATTTATTTGGTTGTGAATATGAAGATGTTTGAGATGGCTGACAAGCATAGAGATCAATGCATTGATGAATGCAAAAGTGTAATTTTCAATTCAAGTTTAACTTAAAGCTTGATCTCAACTGAATTACTCCAATCGTGGGGGGCAGTATGCCTCCACCATGGTAATAAAGAACCCAATCTACTCAAATTACATTCATATATAATAATGAGCAAGTGCTTAATGCCAGAATCCTTTTTTCTTTGGGGCATTAGGACAACTACAAGATTTGGCACAAAAGTGAACAAACGCTCCAGGTATCTCCACCTACCAAATCTCCACCTACCAAATCTCCACCCAATTACAAACTGAACAACAATGTTTTCTTTGGGGCATCTATTCTTAACAATTGGCACGATGTAATATTATACAGCCCGTGCAAAGCACGGGCACCCCTTACTAGTTATACTAAAAATCTAACACTGCCATAGTATATTGTTTTCCCAATATGCTCAGAAGTGCAGTATATTAGTCTAAAAAAATTATAACTTTTAATATACATAATACTTAATGAAATATATAACTAATTATTTATATAGGAGATCAAATTTTTTTTTATAAAAAAAGTTGGTGTTGTTACATAATATTGATCATTAATAAAAAAATTAATTGATATAAAATTAATTACATTATAAATATAAATTTAAAGGGGAATAATAAAGCTTGTGCATGGCACGAGCCATCTTACTAATATATACAAAAATGGTAAGGAGGGATTATAAGAATCCAATTTAACTTTTTATTATCAACATTTTCAAGCTAAAATTAGGAGGAAATTCAGAAGAAAATATGATATGGTAAAATGAGGAGGGAAAAGGAACATTGTGGAGGGAGAAAATAGAAATATGAATGGCTCATTCCCTTGTACTATATCCGTCCAAAAATATTTGCCATTTGAATAAATTTTGATCGTTGATTATTCTCAATTTATCATGAGTTACGATATTTTTTTTTTGATATCACGAGTTACGATATGAAATTACCGCAATTGTAATTTTACTTAGGTATCTTTCTAATGGCGGAAGTTTCTTATCGTAACTCTTTGTAATTTGTTAGTAATCAATAGTTAAAATTTAGTTTAATGACAAACATTTTGGGTGGGGTCAGTATTCTCTCAAAACACAAGATTTGCAAAATCCCTAATTCCCAAATTCCCAGTTCTCCATTGAAATTAGTCGCGTGCAATAATGCGACCACCATTGAGATTAGTCGCGTGCATTCTAATAGTTATGTGACCACCACTATTATAAATACATATGTGACCATTAAGTTATATATTTGAGTCTAATAATGTACTGTTAATAATTCTTGTGTCGTAGATTAGTCACATATACCATAATATTAGTCGCCCTAAAATTTAATATTAGTCACCTATATTTTAATACGCTTAATAAATCTGTTATGATTTGAAAATTCGAGGTAACATAATATTAGTCACCGTTGACTTGTTTGTTAGTCACCTATAATTATATAATATGTAAAGGTATTTAGGAAATTTGTCCATTAAAAAACGTGGGCGTTATTTGCGGATAAAAATATTCATCTAATCTATACGATTTCTTTTTTAAATTTAATCAATTTATTAAAGAGATTGATTTCACTCTTCTAGTTTCTCTTGTATTTTTTTTTTCAAAAATTTGCCACGTAGTATGTCTCACGCAATTTCTTGTGAGATGATCTTGTGCTAGAATTTGCGTTAGATTAATTAGTGTATAGCTGTTACTTATTAAGTTAAACTACATGTTTGACAAAATTATATTAACCGTACGATGTATGTAAAGTTTTTCTTAGTAACTTTATATAATTTATTTTTTAGAGTAATTTTATAATAATTATCTCTATACAAAATTCAATTCGAGTGTTAAAAAGAAATTAATAAAAAATATATAACTACCGTAGCATTTTACATAATTTGATGGTGAAAGCATAAAGTCCATATTAAATATAAATATTCATAATTTATAAAAACTAATTTCAGAAAATATAAAACTTTATTACATAAATTTGTATCATCATAAGTTCAGAAACATATTTAGGTATTTAGTTACAAAATACGAAGGGCTCCTTATCAAGCTTAAGATTGGAAGTCAAATATAATATGATAGGAGACAAATAGCATAACACAAAAATAAAATTCAGGAGAGAATCTCAAGATGTTTATGTTTGGATGTTTTTGAAGATTTTTGAAATGATATACTTATGAGAAAAGAATCTTAAATTTTTAAAAATTTTGGTCATTTTTAAAAATAATTAAATTAGAGATTTACTCTCTTGTTAAAATTAGATTTACTTCATCTTCTGCATGTGATGTATATTTGATAGTCATATACATAAAGGTCATCAAGGAAGACATCAAATACACATCATGGGAACCAAATACAAGCTTATATGGAAAAAGAGCTTCAATCACTCTCATCACTCTCATCGCTCTCAAATATGAATGACTTCATCAAGTGCAATTCGATACTTTGCTCTATAACTCAAGATCTATGAAGCTATTGGGAAAGTCATCTTGGAGCCAAAGATAGATCATTCAAAGAGCTTTCTAATGGTTTTTGAATCTTGAAGATTGGACAAGAATTGAGCAAGATATCAATGTTTCTTTCTAGCTATGTACATTTTGATTCTTTATGATGTAATATTTGTAATAGGTGATGTAAGCTAGAAAACCATTGTATTCTTGATATAGTGCACGTCCAAAGGGCCTAGGAGTACTATAAATAGACCCTTTGGGAGGCCTTTGTATTGATTCAAATCATTTACAAAAATAATACAAAGTAAAGGCATCATGCTTTTGAGTTCTCTCTAGCTTTGCCAGAAACCGATTCTTCTCAAAGAGAATCGCCCAAATCTCTTCTTCTATTCCTTGCTTGGCTAGCTTGGTTGGTGATAGGAAGAGTTGAAGATCTTCTTGAAGTGGTGTGTCTATATCTTCAAGAGTTCTCAAGCCTTATCAAATTATATCGTTCGTTCATCTCAATCATCATTGGCACATTCCATTGAATCCTTTTGATTTCTATCTTGTTTTGCCTTTTCGTTTGATCCTTAAGAACTTAGAGAGGAAGATTCTTATCTTTGTTCATAAAGATCATGATTTTCGTGTGTAATGAGATCTCTTTGATCCATTATACATCGAAAATGGTATCAGAGCTTAGGAGATTGTTTCTCTTAGTTCTTGCACCATCTTTTTATATTCTTTCCATCACAAATCCATCCCTCACAATTCCCCCATTACACGTTCCACATAAACTCCACAAAGAACCCCCTTAACCCAAACACAATCTAGCCTAAACACATACCATCTCTCGTTCCTAAACCATAGCCCCAAATCGTGAGTTTCTTTTTTATCTTTTGGTATCAAGATTGATGGATAGTGCAAGTACTCCAACAAATCAGCCCACGACGTCCCAAGAGGATGTAGAATTGATGAAGCAAAAGATCACCTATCTCACCGACCAATTGAAGAGATACATGCATCTCCAACATAGGGTGATCCGTGAAGATACTGAATCTCATGATGAAGAAGAGGACATACAAAGTAGACGTCCATGAAGGGAGGAAAGATTTGATTTCAAGGTGGAGATTCCAGAGTGTGATGGTAATCTTGATCCCGAAAACTTTTTAGATTGGATGCAAACTATTGAAAGAGTTTTTGATCTTAAAGAAGTACATGATGAAAAGAAAGTGAATTATGTGGCCCTAAAGTTGCGCAAGCATGCGTCCAGTTGGTGGACAAATCTACAAAAGAAAAGGCAAGCTAAGGGCAAGGAGAAGATTCGGACATGGAGTAAGATGAAAAGCAAGTTGCAAGGGAAATTTCTACCACCAAGTTATCTCCAAGATAACTACTACAAGTTGCAACGATTGGTTCAAGGAAGTAGAACCGTGGAGGAGTATACAAAGGAGTTTGAGCACCTACTTTGGCGTCGTGATCTCCAAGAGAGTGAACCTCAAACTTTGGTACGTTACTTGTTTGGTCTTAATGATTGGATTCGTAATATTGTTGAATTAAATTCCTATCAATCTTTGGATGAATTGAGTTCTTTGGCCTTAATAGTTGAAAGGCAAAGAAAAGAAAGAGGAAAAGAGACCATGATAAAGTACCAAACATCCTACAAACAACCCCAATCTACACGTCCATACACTCCACAACAAAGACCCTCATTACCTACAAAACAACCATACAACAAAGCTCCACAAAACCAGCCCCCATCCATCCCTAAACCCCACGTCCAAGAACCAAAAACCCTTTTCCAAAGGAGATGTTGTCATTGCCAAAGTTTAGGTCACATTGAATTGGAGTGTCCTAACAAGAAAGAAGTATCTTTGGTTGAGTACCAAACGTATGATAATGAATTGTTTGAGGAGGAAAATGTAGTAGAAGAGGAGTATGTAGAAGAGTTGCTTGTGGCAAGGAGAGCCTTGAAAGAAGTATGTGTACCGAATGAACATCAACAAAGAGAGTGCAAGATCTCTCATTGTACCAAAAAAGGAGAAGTATGTTCATTGATCAAGGAAGGAGGAAGTTGTGCCTTCTATGGTTACATTGACGCCCCTACAACAATGATCCACACGTTAAACTTGGAGAGCTATTCATGCCCTACACAATGGCTAAGCCATGACAAAGACATTCATGAGGATCCAAGAAGTTTAGTAAGTCTTTCCATTAACAAGAATTGTAGAGATTCATTATGGTGTGATATTACTTTTATGGATACTTGTCATACTTTGTTGGAAAGACTAAAGTTTCTTGATAGGAATATCATGCATCAAGAGACATCTCTACTTCCATCTTATACCACACAGCCAAAGGAGAATAAGAGCAACATTGTGACACTTATGGAGAATAAGTATCATGAATTTGGAGAGCAAAAGAGCCTTATTCTTGTACAGTTGGACGGAAGCAAAACGGCCTCATCAAATGTTCGTTCACTCTTGAAATCTCTTGTGGAACGTTTCTCTCATATGTTCCCTAAAGATATCATCATACAAGAGTGTCATCAAAGGCTTCCACCAAATCAAGAGTTTCAACACCAAGTAGATCTTGTTAAAGGATCTATGCTATATCATAATTCGGCCTATGGAATGAATCACTTGGAGTTAGTCATGATCATGATGGAGCATGAGAAGTTATATGGAGGCTTGGAGAAGAATCAATTCCTAACGTTCAAAGTTGTATGCCTTGGGTATGACTTATCAAGAGAAGGAATCCGAGTGGATAAAGAGAAGGTGAAAGCAAACCAAGTGGCTCATACGTGCATCTATTCATGAGAGTCACTTGAATGAAGCAAGTCATTTGCTTAAAGAAGATGCTTTAATAAGAAGGAATATGCTAGTTAACATGTTTGAATCAAGAGTACTTGGGTTTGAGTATATCCAAGCGTTGTATGAAGAAGATGATGATTTTAAAGGGATATATGAGGTATGTAAGAAGCATCATCAACAACTCTTTCATATTAGTCATGGATTTCTTTTCAAGGGAAATCAACTATGTATTCCAAAAGGTAGTACTCGTGAAGTCTTGATCTTGGAAGTACATGGAGGATCTCTATTTGATCATTTGGGTATTAAGAATACGTATTTCAAGATGAAAGAGTATTATTTTTGGCCTAGTATGATCAAGGATATTGAATATGTAATTAAACGTTGCAATGCTTGTGATCTTTCTAAAGCTCATGAAGATATCAATTTGAATCTCATGGTTGAAGTGCAAAGGATTCAAAGAAGTCAAGAGGCTATAGTCATTGATGATCATTCAAAGATGGATCGTTTCATACTATGTCATATTACTTATGATGAAGGCAAAGTTGTGAAACTATACTTTGAACTTGTGAAGTTACATGGGATTTCTACATCCATGGTGAATAATCGAGAATCAAAGTCCTATAATGTCAATGGGTTATTTTGGAAGAAGTTGATGAAGTTTAGTAAAGGAGTCTATGATGACTTCAAAGCCTTTAAGAAGAGAGCTTGTAATCTCTTACGAAGAAGCAAGGTGAACAAGAGAGTTGATGTTCACAACACTTATGGAAAGGTCTCTTACAAGAAGAAAGTGAAGCTTAGAAGAGAAGGGCTATATGATCACTTACAAGTGATTTGAAGTCATATTCATGGAGAAGAAATGCTCAAAGTTTGAGGACAAACTTTTTCAACCGGGGGAGTATGATGTATATTTGATAGCCATATACATCAAGGTCATCAAGGAAGACATCAAATACACATCATGGGAACTAAATACAAGCTTATATGGAAGAAGATCTTCAATCGCTCTCATCACTCTCAAATAAGAATGACTTCATCAAGTGCAATTCGATATTTTGCTCTATAACTCAAGATCTATGAAGATATTGGGAAAGTCATCTTGGAGCCAAAGATAGATCATTCAAAGAGCTTTCTAATGGTTTTTGAATCTTGAAGATTGGAGAAGAATTGAGCAAGATATCAATGTTTCTTTCTAGCTATGTACATTTTGATTCTTTATGATGTAATATTTGTAATAGGTGATGTAAGCTAGAAAACCATTGTATTCTTGATATAGTGCACGTCCAAAGGGCCTAGGAGTACTATAAATAAACCCTTTGGGAGGCCTTTGTATTGATTCAAATCATTTACAAAAATAATACAAAGTAAAGGCATCATGCTTTTGAGTTCTCTCTAGCTTTGCCAGAAACCGATTCTTCTCAAAGAGAATCGCCCAAATCTCTTCTTCTATTCCTTGCTTGGCTAGCTTGGTTGGTGATAGGAAGAGTTGAAGATCTTCTTGAAGTGGTGTGTCTATATCTTCATGAGTTCTCAAGCCTTATCAAATTCTATCGTTCGTTCATCTCAATCATCATTGGTACATTCCATTGAATCCTTTTGATTTCTATCTTGTTTTACCCTTTTCGTTTGATCCTTAAGAACTTAGAGAGGAAGATTCTTATCTTTGTTCATAAAGATCCTGATTTTCGTGTGTAATGAGATCTCTTTGATCCCATTATACATCAGCATGCTTTCTTGATTATCGTTATTCTGAATCCATGTTTAGCTTAGTATAAATGTTTTTCATTATTTACCGCTTTCTGCATTTAAAAATCCTACCAAACTAATTTCTAAAAACCTAACTCACTATCCCTGAGGATACGACTATCCTTACTTAGAAAACCCAAAAATACGCAACCGAATAACTTATTTGATGCATTTGAGATGATTTTAGATGCTTTTGCCGGCTAGGCTTTGAACTTGAGACCTCTTGGAGCTTCTTCACAGATCACTATTACGCAGCCTATGCATGGCATGCGTGGCTGAATTTATCATTTTGATTACGTAAAAGTTGTGCATGCGGTTTCCCATAGTAACTCGAGCACGTAGAGTGCATGCATGCGAGTCTTTTGGCTTCGGTTTTTGCTTGGCTTTAGCTTCCCTAAATTATTTATTTTCTATCTAAAAATACATAAAAAGGAAATAAAAAATTACATTTAAAAGTATATAAAATCTATGCTAAAACCTGGTGTCTAAATTAGCTTATTGACTCACTTCTTCTTCTTTATTTCTGCTTCATTTTTATCAAGGAATGCTATATATTTATGTACCAGTCCTGGTGTCTACATGTGGTCTCCTACGAGTGTTTACTAAGTTTTGCTTGGCGGTGCGTTAGATTTCAGGGTCTAGCGGCACAAGCGGTTGATCCCTCCTACGCATGCAAACAAACAAAAACCAAAGATCTAATGCGCTAGGGTGTACAGTACCCTTCACAACTAAGGTCGAACCCACTCAAAACTAAGCAAAAACCTAACAAGAATGGTAGGCAGGGCAAATCCCCGGCAACAGCGCCAAAAGTTTGTTTAACGTTTTCTTGGCTACCTAAGACAACGGTCGTATATGTCCGAGGAGTAGGGGCCTAAGTGATCCAGTTCGGTTCTTCAAGTCTCACGACGATTTAAAGATTCGATTTTAAAAATATTAAACTTACGGGTTTCTACTCAATTAAGGAAAACAAGGGCTCGGAAGTAATACCAGGCCAACGTAATGAAAAACTAAGCACAAAAAAAATGGTTTTAGGGGAGATTCATGCTTGATAATTAAGTGTAAGGACCGTGTGCACACTAAGCTAGCATCGGCTTCCCCCGCCAAGGTGGTAAACTGTTTAGGCCCAGTTTTAGGCCTAAATATCGCCTTTCGGCTTGCTATTTTAGCTCGATTCCGAGTCTTTTTCATCGTTTTTATTAGCTTTTTAGTTGTTTTGCAGGTTTTTGCACTTTTGGAGCAAAAACAAGGAATTTGGGCTAAATCGAGGCTTGGGAATCCAGAGCGATTTCCTGAACCAAGCCGAGCCGAGAATCGAAGCGGAGTCAACCCGAGAAGCGAAGGAATTGAGAGAAAAACTAAAGAAAACTTAAAACTAAAACTAATCTAAAAACTAAAACTAAAACTGAAGCTAAACTAATCAAATAAAAACTAAGTCTAAAAGTTTAATTCTAAGGCTAAGTCTAAGTCCGAATATATAGTAAAACGTAAGAAGGGAAAAAGAATAATAATAATAAAAATAATATCAAAACCCTAACTCAGCCCCCACCTATTAATTTCCGGAAATTTCAGCGTCGTCGCGGGTGCGACACCTAGGGTCGCGGGCACGACCCAATTGATGTTGTCGAGGGGCTTTTGAACGCTGGGAGCGGGGCATGGCCGACTTGAATTCCGATGTCGGTATGGGAGCGAGCACCGGGCGCCGCCGCTTCCACTATCGCGCAAATTATCGCCGCTGCTCGTCAGCGGGTGTCACAACCTGTGTAGCAGGCGCTACACTTCCTCTGAGACTTGTGTTTAGCTTTGGTGATCTTTGTAGCGGGTGCTAACTATGTTGTAGCAGGTGTTACAGCGATCTGTCCAAGCTGTAGCGGGTGCTATAGCATTGGTAGCGGGTGCTACTCCATGGAGGAATGATTCTGATTTCGGAGCTGCTGTTGTAGCGGGAGTCACACCCAGTTTAGCAGGTGTTACACCAATTATCGGCTGTCATGCCCACTATAGCGGGTGTCACACCCAGTGTAGCGGGTGTTACGCCCGGTGTAATGGGTGCTACACAAACTGTAGTGGATGTTACAGCTATCTGGGTATTGGGTTTTTGAACAAAAAATTACTCGGAGGTACCTCAATGTTTGGAAAAACTATTTTCGGTATCCCAACTTTTCAAAACTCATTTTAAGGTACCCTTACTTTGTGGGTTAGTAGTTATTTGGTGCTTTTTCGGCCATCAATTTTATTGCGTGATCGAAATACCCTTATTCTTCTTCTTTAAGGTATTTCTTAAAAAAATGGAAGAAGGGTATTTCGGTCACTTAACCAAATTGATGACCGAAAAAACACCTAATAATTTCTAACCCAAAAAGTAAGGGTACCCCAAAGTGAGTTTTGAAAAGTTGGGGTACTTGAAAAACATTTCACCAAAAGTTAGGGTACCTCCGAGTATTTTTTTGGTTTTTGAAGCTTCTTGGTTCCTTTTCCGCTATTCTTTGTTTTAACCTACAAAAACACAAAATCATCATAACTAACTCATAATTAGGGCTCTAAAACAAGCAAACCCCTTTATTAGCGGTATCAATTCGGGTTGAAATGAGACCAAACAACACTCCTACACAAGGGTTTTCTCGCCCTGAGCAAACTAAAACAAAAATAAAGAGAAACTAAGCTACCCTAACTCACTTTCGTAGGAATCACGATTGCATTTAGCGTATGCAACAAGCCCTTTAAACCCCATGGCAGCCCAAGTGGACGAGGAAGGTCTCTTGAGGGTTTATAGACGCTATACCCACAAAAGCAAAGGAAAAGAAAAGAAAAAGAAAGAAAGAAAAAGAAAGAAAGAAAAGAAAAGAAGAGAAAAAAAACTCAAAAACTAAAGAAAAAGAAGGGATGAGAAACACTTTATAAAGTTAAGAGGCGAAATCAAGAAAAAGTTCAGCACAAAGGAGGTTCACACACAAGGTCGCGAAGCTAACTACTCAAATAGCGTATTCGCTCAACCTTGAACAGTTAACAAACACTTTCAAGGCAACTAGCAAGACTGTTACATAGACTGTTACATAGATAAAGGTTCCACATTTTTCACCTCGCTCATGCATAAGCTTGATGGGTTCCTCGTGCTCAAGTGTAGTGTTTCTGGCTTGTTTTTGTTCAAGTCAAGGTTCAGTTGGTTAAAGATAACTACTCAAACACCCATGCTCGATATTTAATATATTATTGATGGTTCCCCACTCTATTTGGTGTCGCCCTAAGCTTGGTGAGGGTCGCATGTTACATAGATAAAGGTTCCACATTTATTACCATTAATCTTTTTGGTGTTGGGTTTTTCGAGAATCGAACGACCCTGAAAAGGGTCTACTCTTCCTACATAGATCCTTTCCATACACATGCAAGGTGCTTAAGGGATATGAATGTCGCACCACTCATACCGATCTATGTAGATGAACCAACATTTTCAGATTTTCTTAGATCACTATTTTTGCGTTAATATTTTCGGGAATTAAACGACCCATAAATGAGGTTTACCCTCTCAACACAGGCTACTCCATACACAAACGAAATGCTTAAGGGGTAAGAGCGCCGTACCACTCATACCAACCCGTGTAGGTGTACTAACTTTTTATTTATTCATTGTTTTTCAGCTTTTCATACTTAGAGCATGGATATTCAAGAAGCTAAAACTTTCCTCCTAAACCAAGACAATCACATTAACCAACCTAGAAGTGAATTCTTAAGGATACCACATGGTTGCAAATACAGGTGAGGTTATTATGTTTAGGAAAAGCAATAATCAAGCCTAAAGCCTATCAAGTATTCACTAACTATTCCTAACTAAGCAATTGCACTATTCTAGCCATTAACGACACAACCATACATACAAACTACCTCTAGCCGATAAAAAAAAGAATTAAAAACTTCGCCTAATTTCAATAATAACTAAAGTTGTTTCTCTTCCAAAAACTAGTAAGGCACTTGTGCAACCCCACTCCCACATAAAAAGGTTACAAAGTCCTCATTGGAATAGAAATAAAGGTAAGTAAGCACGCCAAAAGAAATCAAGAACACACCAAAAGAAAATAAAAGAAGAAAGCCAACTCACTAACTGTATTAAGAAGACAAAGAAAGATATTACCTTGATGGGTACTGAATATACCCAAACAATGAAGTCTCAGAATAGTAAAACCATCTATGGAGCATCAGTCACTCCATCTCACCTCAAGATATCGGGTACCATCTCAGAACCATTCAATGCCCGTAGTAACAAGTCATGCATTCTTGAATGCTTCTCAGAGTGGTGAACATAAGAGCACAATCTCAATTGCACATCAGCAAATGTTAGTGCTCTCAACAGTTTATCAAAGGCCTTAAAAAAGTCAGTGAAATGATGGACTATAGGAATGTACACAAGTTTCCTAGGCATCTTAAAAGGAGACATGACAAATGAATCCTCCCATTGACTTGTAAATGAAGATTGAGTATACAAATCAACGGAAGGGGGCAATACAATACACTCCTTAACTTTCTCATGCAAAGACTAAGATGCAAACAACGACTCATAAAGCATATCACCATCCAAAATATCATTTTCACGAACCAAGTTCAAACACTTAGGATCAATCCCCATAGACTCAAGTTCATCATCATAAGATTTTACATTATTTTCAATGGACTCGCATGAAAGGGTAGCTAATGCCTCATTAATACACTGATCCTTAATGAAAGTGAATAGTTAAGTATCAAGGACACACTCAATCACAAAGGATTCGATTTCACTCTCAACAAGTTCATGTTCAGTTGCATCATAAGTATCATGGCATTCATTAGACTCAACCTTTTCTTCACATAAAAGCATGGATAACGGTGTGGACAATGATTCATCATTAAGCATGCTTTCATCAAGTTCTACATCATCACACACAAAATCATCAATTTTCGCATGCTCTCTAGATGTAGCTAGAGCTAAGGGTCTTCTAAGCTCAATACATGCAAAACTAGGTCTGTTATAGTAGGCATCATCCTCATCAAAATCATACAGAAGAGAATCATCAAGCATTCCAGAACTCAAAGATGATGAATATCCTAATTCAGCTATCAAATCAACCACTTGTGAAGAAGAAGTTTCTACCCTAGGGTTAGTCTCACGTAAAATTTCATGTGTGTACTCATTCATTGTCGCACAAAACTCATTCACTTTAGCTCGTATAGAAACTCAACCATAAGAATTAGAATGATGCCACGAGGATTCACCATGTGAGCACAAAGGATGAGACTCAACAACATCATATGGGAGAGGATCATAAGAGTTTCCCATATGTTCCCTTCCACAAGATTGATCATCAATATACGGGGAATATTGACATGATTGTTCAGTTACGGTCCCAGAGGGTGGCGCAAAATTTGGATTATGTGGGTCGAAGGGAGAATTTTGTTGTTCAAGTTCATCAGTATCCCTAGATAACCATTCAAGAAATTCTCACGCAACATCTTCTCCTAAATCAGAAAACCCATAATATTCTACGATATTACGAGTTTCATAATTTACACCCTCATACACAATATCCAAGATATCTAATGTATCATATGAGATACAATATGATTCACATTCAGCAAGATAATCCTGTAATCTAGTAAAATATCGCCAAAAATATTTCTTGCTCAGATTGTGGAACCCTAACATCAGTCAAAACTCTTTTTTTTTTCCAATTTTTATGTTCACATTTTTTTTTCTGAATTAAATTACAACTAAGTAAGCAATAAACTATTTACACACAAACCAATAACCTAATCTATTAAATAACGCCATCCCCGGCAACGGCGCCATTGTTCGGTTGTGGTAATTGTGGGGTTTTCAAGAGTAAGGGTTGTCGAATCCACAAGGATGGTGTGTCAGGTAATAAGGAAATTGGTTTGGTAAGATTTTCAATATGCATAAAGCAGTAAATAATTAAACTAGGGCTCTGCTTGGAAGGGGAGTTAAAAATGGAGAGTAGGAGTTCATAAGAGTAAAGGAGCGTGAGAGTATGGAGGGTTCATAAGGGTAAACTAGTTACCCCTGCTTGGGAGAACAATTTGGAGAGTTCATAAGAGTAAAATGTTAATTGACATATTTACCCTTTAACATTATATGTAATTCAATTAAGGTTAAGAGTATTATGGTCATTTCCCATTGTAGGTATATTATAACTTAATTGAATACCTCCTTACACCCCAAATTGGGGTGTTAAAAAAATAAGGGTTAAGAGGGGTAAAGGGGTGTAAACCTCATTCCCTCTTACCCTTCTTACTCTCTCTCACTCTCTTCCCAAGCGAGGGTAAGGAGGAGTAAGGACCCTCATTTACCCCTCCTAACCCCCCTTTACCCCTCTCCCAAGCAGGCCCTAAATAAACTAGTTATAAACTCAGAATAACAATGACAAGAAAGTAAGAACTTAAAGATGATATAAACCTAATTGAACAAGAATAAGAATTTGAACAAGAAAACGACTGCATATTCAAGAAAGCAATTAATAACAATGAATGTAAAAACTAAATTAATTACTGAATCTAAAGCAGAAAACATTAACCTGAAGGTTTGATCTTTACTCTAATCTTGAATCTTTTAATCACGAATCTTTCTCTCGAACAAACAAGAAAGGTGTGATTTGGATTACTAAGACTGCTCGAATCCTCACCTGAAGGGAGAATTCGAGGAACCTTAATCCTCCGCTTCACTAAAACGTGGATTTTTTATAGAACTAATACTAATAAAATTTAATTAGCGAGACAAAAAGTGAGAAGGAATAAGAACTGGGAAACTTGAATTGAATTGAAACTTGAAAGAAAAGTAAATTACAATCGAGGAATTGAGAGAAAAACTAAAGAAATCATAGAATTAAAATTAATTTAAAAACTAAAACTAAAACTAAAACTAAACTAATAAAATAAAAACTAAGTCTAAAAGTTTAATTCTAAGGCAAAGTCAAAGTCCTAATATATAGTAAAACGTAAGAAGGGAAAAACAATAATAATAATAATAAAAATAATATCAAACCCCTAACTCAGTCGCCGCCTATTAATTTCCGGAAATTTCAGCGTCGTCGTGGGTGCGACACCTAGGGTCGCGGGCGCGATCCACTGGACGCTGTCAAGCTAGGGGCCTTTGAACGCTGTGCGTGGAGCATGGCCGACTTGAATTCCGGCGTCAGGCGCTGGGAGCGGAGCACTGGGCGCTGCCAGCGCTTCCACTGCTACTGCAAATTGTTGTTGTCGTTGTTCTGTCGCGGGTGTCACAACCTGTGTAGCAGGTGCTACACTTCCTCTGTGACTTGTGTTTAGCTTTGTTGATCTTTGTAGCGGGTGCTAACTATGTTGATGGAAATCAGCCCACTTCTAATCAGGAGATCCAAACTATTTACAAAGAAGTGGAACGGGCCATAGATGAAGGGTACAACGTGAAAGTCCAAAGGCCAACCCATATGGTGTGTAGCTTATTTCAAGAGGATGTCCAAACATCCTAGAAGATGGGCCAGGTCACGCCAAGCCCAAAACGCCAACTCTCACACGTCCAAAGTCCATGGTCCAAATCCAATTTTATGATCTTGATTTTTGGATGTAATTTAATTAGTTATAGCTTAATTATTTTTGGTGTGTTTATCTTTCCTAGATAGGAATTGGCTAATTTTGTAACTAATCCAATTTGGATTAGGAAAGCCAAAATCAATTAGGATAAGGTTTGTTACAACCAACTCCCCCTAGGATAAGGATTCCTAATCAAAGGGAGAGTAGGAGTAGATAGACGAGTTCTCCTTGGCTTGCACGCCAAGAGAGAGTCTCCTAGGCTTAGTATAACTTGGCTTCCACGCCAAGTAGGAGTACAAGTCCCTTAAGGACTCCCCTAGTATAAATAGCCTAGGCTTGTAATCAATTCGATACACCAGTTGAGAAATATGAATCATGCTTTAAGCTTACCCCCTGAGTGATTGGATTAACCCTCACCCCTTTTCTTCTATTGTATCTTGGTCTGGCACCCAAGTGGTTAGGAAGAGCTTGACCCTAGGTTGCAGTCTCGGTCAAGTTAGCCCTAGGTTGTCTATCTTGTGGATTCAAGTTAGAAACCTAGTTCTATCCGTTCTTACCTTTCTATCAATATAGTTAAGGTAATTACATTGTGAGCTTTCTGTCAATATAGTTAAGTCACATTCAACTTTCTATCCTACCCCCTGATCCCAACGCCACCTCCACCTCCTCAAAACCCCAACAAATCGTCACCCTTCCCCTCTCTCAAACGCCACCCCTCTCTTCCGTCTCTCTCCATAACAACCTTCTCTCTCCTCCAACAACCTAACAACCTCACACTCTCTCTCACATCAAACGCCAACATTTCACTCTCGCCCCCTTCTTACCTCACGCCATCCTCCCTCTCTCTCTCCCCCATCCTAACGTCAATCCCCTTCTAGCCTCCATCCAAGATTCCTCTCATTCATCCCCTTCCCGTTCAAGATTCAATCTTTCTTGAATCTTGAAACCACAAAAGCCCTCACGGCAAAACATCCTCCACAAAGAACCCTAATTCACGAGAACCTTCCCCTTCTCTTTCCCTAATCTCGTGAGCCATCCCCCCTTCTATTGTTTGGTTACACGTGTTTCGTGTATTATTGGAATCAAGAACCTTTCTTGACCCGGTAATACATCAAAAGTGGTATCAGAGCTCTAGGTTGAGGTGAGTTTAAATCAAACACGTATCCTTCTAATCCAAAAGCTTAACCTGCTATTCCAATAGCTTAACCTGCTATTCCAATAGCTTACCCTGCAATGCAAACACATAACCTTCAAACCTTCAGTACCAACCTGCAACCCTAAACTCCACAAACAGCCCAAACACATTACCCTTCCCTACCCAACGTCAACCCTTGCGTTCCAACCCCTACCATGGCACACAAATTGCTCTTCATGAGGAGGATCCTCAGCAGTTTGATTGTTCTAGAAGACCAACAACAACGAGAGGCTATCTTTCAGTCTCGCTGCACCATCAAAGGAAAGGTCTGCTCCTTAATCGTTGATGGAGGAAGCTGCACCAATGTGGCTTCAACGACTTTGGTGGACAAACTTCAGCTGGAAACCAGTCCACATCCCAAGCCCTACACCTTTCAATGGCTCAATCAGGGTGAAGGACTACAAGTTAATCATCAATACTTGGTAAGCTTTTCCATTGGCAAGAACTATCAAGATTCTATTTGGTGTGATATATTGCCTATGGATGCTTGTAATCTTTTGTTGGGAAGACCCTGGTTATTTGGCAGGAGTGTGATACATGATGGAAGAGCCAACACCTACACCTTCAGGTTCAACCACAAAAAAATCACCCTAGCTCCACTTAAAGTAACCTTTCCGTCCCAACCCAAAGTGAATGATCAAGATCCAATCCCTTCTATGTCAGCTGAACATCATGAGTTCAGGTAGCATAAAGAGATCATTCTCTTAGACCTAAACACAGAATCCAGCCACAAAACTTCCCCACCTGACGTCCCACCTCACGAAGTGGACGCCCGTCCCCTTGTCACCCCTCTTTTGGAACAATATTCTCATGTGTTCCCAGAAGAGATGTCGCCAGGTTTACAAACGGAGCGAGATATTCAGCATAAGATTGACCTAATCCCGGGATCAGCCTTACCAAACAAACCTGCATACCGCATGAACCCTAGCGACATACAGGAGATTCAAAGGCAAGTTGATAATCTGCTAGCAAAGGGTATGATACGGGAAAGTCTCAGTCCGTGCGCCGTTCCAGCGTTATTAGTCCCAAAGAAAGACGGAAGTCAGCGAATGTGTATCGACTGCAGGGCCATAAATAAGATCACCATCAAGTACAGGTTCCCAATCCCTAAACTTGAGGATCTTCTGGTCGAACTACATGGCGCCCAGGTCTTTTCGAAAATAGACCTTAGAAGTGGGTACTATCAGATTCGGATTCAAGCCGGAGACGTGTGGAAAACAGCATTCAAAACTAAAGGAGGTCTCTACGAATGGTTAGTCATGCCTTTTGGACTAACTAATGCCCCTTCTACCTTTATGAGACTAATGAATCAGGTTCTGAAGCCCCTTATCGACAAGTGTGTTGTTGTCTACTTCGATGATATACTTGTATACAGAAAGAGTGAGGAGGAACATCTGCAACACCTCACGTCCGTCCTTGATTTGCTAGATCACGAGAAGCTCTATGGGAATCTTGCCAAGTGCTACTTCTTCACCAACAAATTAGTCTTTCTTGGCTATGTACTCTCGGCTGATGGGATAAAGGTTGATGAAGAAAAAATCAAAGCAATCAAAGAGTGGCCTACACCAGCTAGCATTCACGACATTAGGAGTTTTCACAGCTTAGCCTCCTTCTACAGAAGGTTCGTGAAAAACTTCAGGTCGATTATGGCACCCATGGTGAGCCATCAAGAACAAAGAGTTCACCGGGCGCCATCAAAGACAAAGAGCGTTTGATTCTATCAAAATTCAACTCTGCACCGCCCCTGTCCTTGCCCTACCAAGCTTTGACAAAAAGTTTGAAGTGGAGTGCGATGCTTCTAGAGTTGGAATTGGAGCAGTATTATCACAGGAGGGCCGTCCCTTGGCCTATTACAGCGAGAAACTCAGTGATGCCCGGAAGAAGTACAACACGTACGACAAGGAGTTCTATGCTATTATTCGTGCCCTAGAACATTGGCGACACTATTTTATCGGCCACGAATTTATTCTGCATAGCGACCACGAGGCATTTAAGTATATTCAGCACCACGAATTTATTCTGCATAGCGACCATGAGGCATTTAAGTGGGTTGAATTTATGCAAGCTTATCACTTCGTCATTCAGCACAAAGCCGACCATCTGAATAAGGGAGCAGACGCCCTTTCTCGTCGTTATATGCTCCTTCAGGTCCTTGATTCATGTGTGATAGGGCTTGAACACATCAAAGATCTCTACGAAGAAGATGCAGATTTCAAGGAGATCTATGGAGACTGCAAAAACCGCTCCAACGATCAGTATCACGTGGAGCATGGTTTTCTATTTCATGGGAATCAGCTATGTATTCCTAGAAGCAGTCTTAGGGAACTTCTTATCTTAGAAGTTCATGGAGGGAGCCTAGCAGGACACTTCGGTATTGAGAAGACTTATCTGATGTTGAAAGAACACTATTTTTGGCCCCACATGGTCAAAGATGTCGAGCATATGGTTAGAAGGTTTTCTAATTGCAATTTATCGAAGAGTCGTGTGCTTCCCCAAGGGTTATACATGCCCTTGCCCATCCCTGAAGGTCCTTGGGAAGATATTAGTCTCGATTTCATTGTGGGACTACCTAGGACTCAACGTGGGAAGGACTCAATCATGGTGGTTGTTGATCGATTCTCTAAGATGGCTCACTTTATCCCATATCACACCACCTATGATGCACTTAGAGTGGCAGAACTATATTTCCAAGAAGTCGTTCGGCTCCATGGAATACCTAAGACTTTGGTCTCACATCGGGATGCAAAGTTCCTTAGCCACTTCTGGGTTACTCTTTGAAAGAAGATGGGAACCAAGCTCAAATTCAGCACCGCCTGTCACCCACAGACCGACGGTCAAACGGAGGTCACCAATCGGACCCTAGGTTCACTATTGGGGTCCTTGGTGAGCAAAAACAAAAAAGGATGGGACACTCTTCTCCCACACGTTGAATTTTCATTCAACAGGGCTCCAAGCAAGGCAACGGGTCGTTCACCTTTCCAAGTTGTTTATGGAAGGAACCCTACTACACCTATGGACCTCACGCCTATCAACAGCGCCATAAGGTTCAGCCATGAAACCCAAAAACGAGCCCAAGAAATACAGAAGCTCCATGAGGAAGTTAAGGAGAAAATAGCTAAGTACACCTAATCTGTTTCAGACTCAGCTAACAAGAAAAGGAAAAAGGTTATTTTTCAACTAGGAGATCTCGTATGGGTTCACTTGGAGAAGGAGAGGTTCCCCTCCAAGAGGAAAGGAAAGTTAGTTCCCAGAGCTGACGGTCCTTTTGAAGTTTTAGAAAGAGTTGGAGATAATGCATACAAGCTAGCACTAAACGAAGATTACGGAGGAAGTGCTACTTTCAACGTTGCTGATTTAAAGCCCTACTATGATGAAAACGAAGACCTCCCTACTTTGAGGACAAACTCTTCTCAACAAGGGGGGAATGATGGAAATCAGCCCACTTCTAATTAGGAGATCCAAACTATTTACAAAGAAGTGGAACGCGCCATAGATGAAGGGTACAACGTGAAAGTCCAAAGGCCAACCCATATGGTGTGTAGCTTATTTCAAGAGGATGTCCAAACATCCTAGAAGATGGGCAAGGTCACGCCAAGCCCAAAACGCCAACTCTCACACGTCCAAAGTCAAGGGTCCAAATCCAATTTTATGATCATCATTTTTGGATGTAATTTAATTAGTTATACCTTAATTATTTTTGGTGTGTTTATCTTTCTTAGATAGGAATTGGCTAATTTTGTAACTAATCCAATTTGGATTAGGAAAGCTAAAACTAATTAGGATAAGGTTTGTTACAACCAACTCCCCCTAGGATAAGGATTCCTAATCCAAGGGAGAGTAGGAGTAGATAGACGAGTTCTCCTTGGCTTGCACGCCAAGAGAGAGTCTCCTAGGCTTAGTATAGCTTGGCTTCCGCGCCAAGTAGGAGTACAAGTCCCTTAAGGACTCCCCTAGTATAAATAGCCTAGGCTTGCAATCAATTCGATACACCAGTTGAGAAATATGAATCAAGCTTTAAGCTTACCCCCTGAGTGTTTGGATTAACCTTCACCGCTTTTCTTCTATTGTATCTTGGTCTGGCACCCAAGTGATTAGGAAGAGCTTGACCCTAGGTTGCGGTCTAGGTCAAGTTAGCCCTAGGTTGTCTATCTTGTGGATTCAAGTTAGAAACCTAGTTCTATCCATTCTTACCTTTCTATCAATATAGTTAAGGTAATTACATTGTGAGCTTTCTGTCAATACAATTAAGTCACATTCAACTCTCTATCCTACCCCCTCATCCTAACGCCACCTCCACCTCCTCAAAATCCCCACAAATCGTCACCCTTCCCCTCTCTCAAACGCCACCCCTCTCTTCCCTCTCTCTCCATAACAACCTTCTCTCTCCTCCAACAACCTAACAACCTCACACTCTCTCTCACATCAAAGGCCAACCTTTCACTCTCTCCCCCTTCTTACCTCACGCCATCCTCCCTCCCTCTCCCCCATACTAACGTCAATCCCCTCCTAGCCTCCATCCAAGATTCCTCTCATTCATCCCCTTCCCGTTCAAGATTCAATCTTTCTTGAATCTTGAAACCACAAAAGCCCTCACGGCAAAACATCCTCCACAAAGAACCCTAATTCACGAGAACCTTCCCCTTCTCTTTCTCTAATCTCGTGAGCCATCCCCCCTTCTGTTGTTTGGTTACACGTGTTTCGTGTATTATTGGAATCAAGAACCTTTCTTTATATAGTAATACATCACGGTGTTACAACGATCTGTCCAAGCTGTAGCGGGTGGGACGGTATTGGTAGCGGGTGCTACGCCATGGAGGAAAGATTCTGATTTCGCAGCTGCTGCTGTAGCGGGTGTCACCCCCAGTTTAGTGGGGATTACACCCATTGTATCGGCTGTCATGCCCAGTGTAGCGGGTGTCACACCCAGTGTAGCGGGTTTTACGCCCTGTGTAGCGGGTGCTACGCAAACTGTAGCGGGTGTTACAGCTGTCTGGGTATTGGGTTTTTGAAACTTCTTGGTTCCTTTTTCGCTGTTCTTTGTTTTAAACTACAAAAACACAAAATCATCATAACTAACTCATAATTAGGGGTCTAAAACAAGCAAAACCCTTTATTAACAATATCAATTCTGCTCGAATGAGACCGAACATGTATGCTGCAATCAGTTGCCCATGAAGCAAGTTTGGCAAAGTGTTGAGGTTTATACCGGAACAGTTTGCTGACCCAATTGCCTATGTTTCTGATGTTATATGCTGACGATTGTACATGAAGTTCAGACACAAAATAAAACAACTCCAAGGACCTCAAACTGTGTTCTAAAGACATTGTATTACTGGTTTTGATTGAATGAAAGATACAAGAATATAGAAACCTCATTCGTGAAATTTCAATAGTACTACTGACCACTAGTTGAAGCTTTTAAATTAAAAGCAAGACAGCAAATCTGTAGCCAGACACTAGCTAGAAAGTAGATGGGTGTTCATACTGTTTAATTTATGTGTGAAGGAGAGAGGTTGTAAGAGTTGATGCAATTCGGCCTACTAGAAAACACAAGGGTGAGAATTCAACTTTCAATGGTGAGTTGAAGATGGGAGGCGAAAAAATTGAGTAAGAGATCTAAAAAGAGGAGATAGAGGCATGTTTTGGCTTTTGGGGTTGTACAATGAGTCAGTGTAATAGAAAGGGAAAGACAATTAATCAATGAGTTTATTTATGGTAAGTTATTGATAATGTACTAATAGTTTATAACTTACACTTCAACACAATAAAACATATTGTAGACACTGAATTTTGTACCGATGAATTCCAGTCGCGCAAGACGAGTACAAGAATCAGGAGCTGGGCCAAAATAGCTGCCTAGGCCCTTGGGCCTTGGCCAATGCCAAGGAAAAGGCCTAAAAGCAATGACGGCCAAGGAAATGAACGCCAAGGCCGCATGGCCTTGCTCGGCTCCTATCTAGGCCCAAGGTGCGACCTAGCCCAAGGAAATTCCTCAAGGTCGCAGGGCCTTGCTCGGAATAGAGGTCCATTTCGCGCATGCCATATCAGCAATTCGTGCAATCTCTTGCTATTGGCCGCGGGGCCTTGCTCGCCGATTCGATTTTTTCACGCCAGAATTTCCCCCGCCATGCAATCCCATGATCCACGCCAACTACTTTGACTCATGTAGTAGCGTAGGCCCTATGGCCTTGATATTAGTCATAGGGGCATGATCTTTGGATCATGCCTCCCCCTCCTTCCATCCTCATACATCCCCCCCTCACCTATAAATACCTCCCATTCTATCACTCATATCATCAACAACCCTCATTAAAGAATCACTCATCACCACTCTATTTTCTCCATCAACTTTCATCATCATTCTTTATCACTATCATCTCTCTTTCCCTCTCAAAAGCTTCATTCTTACACAAAAAATTTCTAAAGGAGCGTGGTGCCCAAGTTCGTCGTCATACTCCCCATAGATATCGGCAAATGAGTGAGGTTTGATCATCTTTGGCCATTTCTTTCATAGTTATGGAATCTTATTCTCACAACCACATTTGTATAATTTGTAAACGTACATTACATTTTTGCGTGTTCAGAATATAATATTGTGAAATCTGTTCAACTTCTCCCTACTCTTTTCATTTCAAGTTCGATTTTAGTAGAGTATGTTTTCTAAATAGGCGAATATAAGAATTCTTTAATTCTTGGATTCTTAACCTTACCCACGGGCTCGGAATTTGAGTTCGCAGATCGGAGTTTCATTTTTTTTTCTTTTGGTTCGTTGATTTCCTTAAATCAACTGGCGACTCCTTTTCCTACCTAAACTCATTTAATTTCATATGTTATCATGACAAATTAATTAAAATGGGTCGGTAACCTCCAACTCTCACATTCATGGGCCGACCCGTGAAAAGGGCAGTAGAATTTGGCCTAGGCCTTGTGGCCTTGACTAGATCCTACTCTGAATATTTATAAAAGAAGAAAACTTTTTAAGAACTAAACTCATGCTAATTCATGCAGGATCACATCAAAATATTAATGTGCCGGTAACATTTCACTCTCGCATTAGGGTCGACGATGCAGCAATGGGCCAGCTTGGGCGCTTGCCAAGGCCGCAGGGCCTTGGGACCAGGCTAGTGGCCCATTGCTCCATTGTTGACCCTAATGCGAGAGTGGAATGTTACTGGCACATTAATACTTTGATGTGATCCTGCCTGAATTAGCATGAGTTTAGTTGTTAAAAAGTTTTCTTCTTTTATAAATAAAAGTATCCTTATTTAATGATTAGGCAACCTTACTCGACCTGACTAATCACAAGTCAAGTAGCGCAACGAAAAAGAGAGGCGTACAACCTTCTCCTTTTTTCGGGGTCCTACACATATCAATGGCTGCGAATTTCCAACCCTTCACAAATCACTATCGTGCAAAGTGGAGACAACTGCATGAGAGTTCCAATATGAATTCCTGAGTAATGAGATTAGTACGGATCCAATAGAAGAAAGTACATATGTTTCTCAAACAAATTTAAATATGAATTCATGAGTAATGAGTTCCAATAGAACCTGGGAATATTGTGCACCAACTCCCCCTACAGCACCATATTTGGTCCTCTAAAAACAATTGACACCAAGATCTGACAAGTAGATATGTAGTTTGACTTTGCAACAAAGTTAATGATGTGATCAATTGCTTGCAACAAGTAGATAAGTAGTAACTATTAAGCATAAACTAAGAATAGAATTAAACGACATAAACCCAATGATGTTAGTATATGTTCCCTTATAAGAAACATACATCCTTAACCCCAAGAAATATAACCATGCAAACAATGGAATCAATGAAGCTGAAATTAGAAAGAGGATTATTTTATTCCTTAAAGGGGGAAATATCTCCGGCCTGCATTGAGAAGTTGAAGGTCGTAAATTCTATAACATGTATTAGGCCATTGAAAGATGGACCAAACTCCAATACTAGCAAACTCGGCATGTGCAATAGTTATAGAGAAAATATCAATCAATGTTCAGATTCACAGCAAAGCAATGCTATATAAGAAGTATTAGAAAAAGAGTAGGTGACTGATTAGCCACATGAAAACAAAAGAGATGTCATGCATGATATGGCAAAGGAACAAACTAAGATGGCACAGATCTATATTGATAGTCCATAACCTTCTCCCAAAATTTCCTTAGCACCATTTTGGATTCTAGAATCATCATAACTAATTTTACTTAAAGTCATAGCTCTAACATCCTGGTCCGTAGATCTAGCATCACACGAAGGTGTTGGAGTAATGCTTGCTTGTACATTTAAATTGGAATCATCAAATCCCTCATGACGAATGCTTGAGCAAAGATCAAAATTTAAGAGTTCAGTTGAGATTTGAAGATTATGTTTGTAATCAAACACAACAAACATCTAAACATGTAATTATAAAAAATAGTAGACTCCTTAATGGTTTATACAACGGACAATGTCTCAAATGAGTAACAAAGGCCAATGACTTGAGAAACTTGGCAACAAAACAAGGGAAATAACAATTAATCAAAGAAGTATTCATATATGAAACTTCGGACAAATTGTGATTAGAATTAGCCTACACATAAATACAAAATCATCCATATTTACTTAGTTTCATACACAAGCCTTATAAAATGGCACGACTACAACTTCCGTACAACAAATAGAGAAAAGTTATCATAAAACATGGAGAGACCAAATATTTTTTTTAAAAAAACGAACCATCAAAGAGGAAATATCTAAAACTTGTAACAAGAAGATTAATTAGTACACTGCTTACGCTTTTGGTTGATGTTGGCAGTGTTTGGGACGGTGGCGATGGGCTTGACTAGGAAGACAGGGCGGCGGGGTTGAAAATGGAGAGAAATATGGACTATATGGTGGCGAAGTAGTGAGAGGATTGAGTGGAGAAATCGAGTAAGGTGATGCAGGAGACGAGCCTGAAGATTTCTAGGGTTTCAAACGAATTCCGGTACCTTGGCTTTTACGGTTCAGTTGGGTTTCTTTGAGGTCGATTGCAGCCTTGGCTTCATCGAGAATGTTTTTGCCACGCGAATCACGTCTTCATGAATTCCGGTGGTCAAGTCTGGAAGGGTAAGAAGCAGTGGTCTTGGGCGACGGTGGAGGAAAACATAACGATGGTGCTCCATTACAGTTTGTTCATGGTTTTTGATAATGAGATCTATGATGGGAGAGGAGAAAAGGTGTTTGAAAGGAACAATGATCGTTTAGGAACACACTCAATTAGGGTTTAGATTATTAGGCATATTATTATTAGTGATGTTTTCCAAAAAATTACTTGGATGTACCTATCTATTTGGGTAAATGATTTCTAGGACCCCATATTTTGAAAACTAATTTTAAAGTCCCTTTGTTTATATGTTGATAATTATCAGGACCCACTATATTAATAAAAACTTATTAATTAAAAAGGATACTAACTTTTACATTTGTAGAAAAGGGTTTAAAACGACAACCTTTAATACAAAAATAGGATTTTCTTTTGAGATTTTTATTAAAACATGTTAAAATAAATATTCTTAACTCTTTATAATAACTTTAATGGTACTAGTTATCACAATCTATCACTTATGCCTCAAAAATTGTATTTTCTGTTGTTATAGGTCCACCATTCTTAGCCAAAACAATTTAAACTTAACTAGAGAATTTTCACTAATATTTGAACATAGTTATGTTGAGCGCGCCTCTAGTGTTTTTCGGTTCTTAATTTGCAAAGTTGGCTAAACTCAATCACACCAACCTTAGATCAACCACAACACAAATCTATTTCATTTTCTAACTCATACTATAATCAATAATAATGTATACTTAATTTTTATCGAACAAAAAAAAGATTAAACAGTGCAAGGACTAATTTGTAAATTTTAAAAGTCAAATCTCCCCCTGAAATTATTACCATAAAAGGAAGGGTAAAAAAAGAATGGTACTTGAAAGTTAATATTTAATTAGATGTTTTCAGTATCAATTTAATTACACTAATTTTTACCAACTAATATTGTTGGTAAAAAAGGTTAATAATTACAGGTAACTGATATGTTGGTATTACTATTTTATTGCCAATAAAATATTTCATTACTATGGTAAAAACAATTGTATTACCAACAACTGTAATAATTAACAATGCCAACAAAATTTCATATGTTGTTAAAAGTTCACTTTTATCAACAGAAAAATGACTTGTTGGTACTTATCTAGTGATAAAAGTCCTTTTTTTTTGGTAGTACTCCTTCTCACTTTTAGTCTTAGGACTTCCTCTCCATTAGCATCATAAATAACTTAAAACTGTCGATCTTTAAAGGATATTTAAAATCCTTTTTCAAGTAACTATCCCATAGTCAACAAATTTTGATCAATATCAGCACATAAAGAACATCGGAAATTGTTTTTATACCTGAATTAGTTGTGATGGCTACTGTTCCGTTTCCTTTCACATGAATGTAGCTATCACTCATGACTCTGACCTTTGAAGTTTGTGTGGACTTTATATCTTTGAAGAGGGCTTTGTCTTATGTTATGTTGTTTGTACAGTCACTATCGATCAGCCAAACTTCAGAAGAGGTCTTGACGGACACACACATTGCCACAAAAATTTGATCATCTTCTTCTTCACTGCCGACGACATGAGTTTCTGCTTCTTGCCTTTTGGATTTATTTTCACAAATTATTGCTTCATGTCCCATTTGGTTGCATTTGTTGCATTTTACATCTGGTCGGTTCCTTTATTTGAACGGAGGATGGCCTAGCTCCCCACAATACCAACAAGGTGGTCGATGGTTTTGGTTCGAACTTTTACACTTGTTCTGGTTTCGATGGCCCCCCAGTGCTATCACTACTAGATGATCCATTTCTTGTCATTCCTTCCTTTATATCTTCCTTGATGCTTGGAAGGGAGAGCCTTTTTGACCACACGCTCAACTGTTTGCTCTTGTCTTATCAACCTCTGTTGTTCCTAAGACTGTACGACATTGAGAAGTTCTGCCAAAGTAATTTTGGACAGATCCTTTGTATTTTCAAAGGTGGTTATGGATACTTCATGACCTCTAGCATTGCTACAAGAACTTTCTGTACAATTCTTGAATCAACAAACTAAATGCCAAGCAGCCTGACCTTTTGTTTACTATACTAAGCAATTTGGCTGAGTATTCTTTGATTGTCTCATACTTTTGCATCTTCACCATGTGCAACTCGAATTCCCTGATAAGATTCAGCACCTACATCCCACAAATCCTCTCATCTCCGGCATACTCCTCATTCAGATATTCCCAAACAACCTTTGTTGTTTTAATAGATATAACTCTTGTGAAAATCCTTGTTGAAACTGCTACAAACAGGCAAGCTTTGCCCTTTGCTTTTCTAGTTCTTCTATCTCTGTCGTTTCTAATTTGGGCCATGGTAGGATTGTTTGGTAGAGGAGGAACATCAAGATCCTCTTGCAAAACATCCCATTAGTCTAAGGCTTCCAGGTAGGTTTGCATTCTAACAGCCCAATGGTAAGGTGATAATTTTCCCCATCAAAGGACGGAGGGGGAAATCTAAGAAAAATTGGTGTCCATTCTCACAATCTCTTAAGAAGACAGCTCGGATACAAGAATATTAGAGAAATATAAGGGAAATAGAAAATCAGAGGAGGATTACTGAGTGGGAAGTTAAAAGAATATAACAATGGAAGATACTTTTTCATTAAGCTTGTGATAAACAAACATAACAAACTCATAAACAAACACAACAAACTAGAGAATCATATCCCTAAAACCTAAAATTAGCAACCACTATACCATGATTCAAAACTCATAAACAAACACAACAAACTAGAGAATCATATCCCTAAAACCAAGGATTCTTTAACAGAAAAATAAAACTTAAATAGTAAAATATCTGATGATAAAGCAATTATCTAAGAACAACTTAACGAGACATTGAGGTCGCAACTAGGGACGGATGATCATTGGGGCAATGGGAGCAATTGCCCCCCTCCCCCCTAACCCTAGAGAAAATTATAAAGTAATCCCTCAGTCCTTAAATATTTGTCCTCTTCGATTTAGCACGCATTTTAAAGAAAATTAACAAATTAATCTCAATTAGGAATAAAATACTAATAATACCCTTAGGTTTGAATTCAAAACTACAATTTATACTTTTCCCTCTCATATTTAAATATTTTTAAAATTCAAACTAAAGGTAATTTAATAATTTCAATAAAATAAAAGTTTCCATTTTAAGAAAGTGGACATAATTTTGGGACATCAAAAAATGAAATATTGGACAAATAATTTGGGACGGAGGGAGTATGTTTTGGGGCATATTGTTGCATGACTTGTTATTGGCATAATTGGTTATTCTATACCTTGATTAACTTGAGGTCCCATGTTCAAATCTTGATGCTACAATTTGCTTTTATAAACAAAATAAAAGGCTTATCTTTTATATTGAATTCTCTTTCATCTTTTGCTTCTATAATTTAATTTTGTTTCACATTATCTTTACTATTTTA
This sequence comes from Portulaca oleracea, assembly GCA_029582165.1. Taxonomy (NCBI): domain Eukaryota; kingdom Viridiplantae; phylum Streptophyta; class Magnoliopsida; order Caryophyllales; family Portulacaceae; genus Portulaca; species Portulaca oleracea. The sequence continues at coordinate 7,101,731 of CM055875.1, forward strand.
TGTTTAACCATTTTCTATGATAATTATATATACGATATAATTTCATCAAATCTTTTTATAATTCAAGCGCATTATTTAAAATGATATAATTAAATTATTTATAACTTATGAAGTTAGAGCATGTCGCGTATTGTAGCTTTTGATGGTTGTAAATTAAAAGTCATTAGTAGCTATACTTGGATCACATAAAAACTTATGATCACAATTTGTTTTTAATAATACATTAAATTTTTGTAAAAATATATCAACATAATTAAATTCTTCTTATATAGCAATTCTATTGTATCTTTACAAATTTTGTAATTTCCAACTTTTTTTAATTATATTATAAAAAGTTTTAAATCAATATTTTTCCCCCCGCACATTAACTCGTGGTTTCGTCCCCCGCAACGACATTGAGAATTACATAAATTGAAGTTGTACTAATATTTTGTATGTACTCAAGATACAACAAATACCCTTCCCTTGTGAGAGGGATGTGGTTGATGTGAAAAAACTAGTAATAAAAGAATGTGATAAGCTACAAATGAAATGATAGTAATTGAAGCGTTCGCTCTCTGATGTTTCAGATCTTCAATGTGAGATCCAAGTTGCAGCATTGATGCTTCTCATCCTGGGTTTCAAGGTCGATGATGTTTGGGAATGGCTTCTCCAATGGCGATAGCAGCCAGGCAGTTCTCTTGTCCACTGATTCATCCAGCAGCCCTGTGAGTTGGACAGTCTTCCCGGCTGCTGCCGCTGGGTGAGAATCATTTCTCATGGGCCTGTTGGCATTATTTGCATCACCTGCTAATGGGTATAGACGCTGCCTTGGTTGTATAGTTGGGTACTGTTTGGTAATAGGTTGAATGGTTTTCTGTTGTCATTGTTGAGATTAGCATTACGAAGGGGTGGGGTTGGAAATTGGGTTGAAGCAACTAATGAGTTGTTGTTGTTGATATCAACATAACTGTGAATGGGTCGGGTTGTTGTGTAATACGGGTGGTAGCGTTGTGGTGTTGGGAATGAGATATGAGGCTGGAGGAAGGTATTGTTGATAGGAAAATTAGTCCTGTGATGAGGGTTTTGGCGTACATGGGAAATCTCATCTTGATGGGACTCGTAATGCTGAATAAGTGAGTAAGTGCTTAGGAATATCTTGTCGCAAATTCGACAAGCCAGTAAGGTGGTCCCTGAACTGTTCAAACTTGAATGCTCACTTAAGCGGTGCGCACTCACATGAGATGATGGGTTCCATCCTTGTACAGACATGGTCAACAGAAGCACAAAGAGAGAGAGAGAGAGAGAGAGAGAGAGAGAGAGAGAGAGAGAGTCCCAGAAGAGGTGAGGGAAAGTGCATGGAGAAGTCATGAAGGATGGACCAAATTTATACCTGATTTTTCTCACCCATTTTAGGGTTTAAAGGGAAGATACCCTTTTTTTATTATTTTATTTTTGTGGATGCCATCTAAGACTTCTCTGTTAACATTTATTGTAGATTTTGGTTTCCCTCCCATTGTTTTTCCATAAAAAGAGAATGTAATTGAATGAAAGTAACCATGTCTTCATCTCTTGATCTTGTAGAATCTACAGATTGACAGAAACCCCTAGCTGGTAATTAAATCATGCAAAACATCTGCATGGATCAATATTCTATGCATTCTTTATTGAAAAAAAGGGTGTTTTGGGGAAGAAACTAGAAAAGATGGTAAAATTTCCTAGTGGATTCTACAGCTGCGTAGTGAGTGTCAATTTCCCGAAAAATATATTTCCGTTTTTATATACAATAACTGACCAAGTACACATAATAAAAATTTCTACGACATCGAAAAGGATCAAAAGAAGAAGGTCTCCCTGGTTGATTGGTTTCCTTCTGTTTTGGTCAATTTTTAGTAATGTATCATGGCCTGGATTTCATTATTTTTCTGTATTAAATATGAACACCTGCTATTATTTAATTCCACATTAGTCTCTCCATTGGCATCCTACCTAGCTAGTTTGGTAATTAATGTTTCATTACCATCAACGGATAATATACATCATCCAATTTTTTTGGGTAAACCATCTTTTGGTGCGGTTTATTTCATCCGTAATTGCCCAGAGTTAGGATTATAGTCCACATATTACCTCTGTACCTGTACTTTCAGAATGAATTTTAGGAGCATATATCTATAGTTTAATAATTATACATTTATAAATTTATAATCATATTCATTCAATTATTGAGTGTAAACATGTCCATAAAATGACAATAGGAAACCTATAACTTTATAAATGTATATAATAGTCTTGTATGAATTTTGACCTAAGATTACAAATATGCACTTGATTAAAAAACGAAAATTATGTTCATAAGTTTATATATATGTTCGTAAAAACACACACATATTCATAAAACTCATTCCGAGAGTATGGGAGGATAGTACATCCAGGATATAGTCCAATTTTCAATAATTGCCTTGACAGATGGTGAAAAAGCTAAACTTAATTAACAAAAACAAGTTTCTATACATGATAAGAATGTAGTACACCAACAAAAATTCTGATTTGCATAAATGAAATTGATTATTGACATTTGCATTAAGTGTCATTTTTACATAAACTAGTCTTGTAGCCCGTTCTATGGACGAATTAAGACCATGTTCTTTTGTGATATATGATAAATTTATCTTATCTATCACATTTTGAATTATTTTATTCCACCTTTTTTTTTACATTGTTAATATTTCCTTACCTAGCGTACATAATATATATTTAACGATTCATGTATTTAATAAATAATGTGACTTGTCTTACTCACAATACCTTACTAAAATTATAAACTATATATTTAAAAATTCATATATTTAATGATGTGACTGACGTAACATTAGAATTCCAATTACTATCCTATCCGCCCTATCTATTACGTCGTTCCCACCCTCTAACTATCTTACGCTCTAAAAGAATAAGACCTAAGTTTCCAAATTATTAAACTTATTAGTGGTTATCTGAATCTAAATATGTCCAACTCGTATGTTTAATGTAATTGTCTAAAACCGAAATACAATGACCAGTATTGACATTAATCAGATATACCCACAGTATTGACCTTAATCAGAAATACAATAGCGTAATTTTCAATTGATTTTAGAATTCATAGTTTTTGTATTCAATGACAAAACACTATATTCAAGCAAGTGTAAATGTATGCTATAAAACAAATCGATTGTTATTATATTGTATTCGATGACAAAATAATAAATTCGAATGTAAACATGAGTTGTCAAGGCAGATTGTTTATTATATTATATTAAGGGAAAAAGAATAAATTTCATATTTGAACACATAGATAGCAAACAAACAGACAAGTTGTTTGTTATTATATTATATGGAATGGGAAAAGTGTAAATTTGTGTGTGAACACAAGTTAACAGGCAAGCAGGCAATCAGACTTCTCAAACAAACTCTCATCCACCCTGAGTTATCAAGGCATACTGTAAACATGAGTTATCAAGGCAGACTGTTTATTATTATATTATAGTAAGGGAAAAAGAATAAATTCTCTGTATGAACACAAGCTACATAGCAAACAGATAGACAAGTTGTTTGTTATTATATTATATGCAAGGACAAAAGTGTAAATTTGTATGTGAACACAAGCTAACAGGCAAGCAGGCACTCAAACTTCTCAAACAAACTTTCATCCACCCTGAGCCTCTTTTATATTATACTAGTAATTTTGCCACCCATCACATGGACGGATTAAATCCTTGTTCTTTTAAGATGTGTGATTTATATATATATATATATATATATATATATATATATATATATATATATATATATATATATATATATATATATCACATTCTTAGTTACTTCCTTTCCTATCTTACCTTGCTAACAATATCTTAGCAAAAACTATTTAATAGATAATGTGACATATATGACTTGCCTTACCCACTATATCATAATAAAAATTATAACCTATGATGGAAATCAGCCCACGCTTATTCCCCTAGGCCAAATCAAGAAGGCCCAATTGAAGGTCCATCATACATAAAGGGTCCTTCATCAAAGGACTTCAACTCATACAGGACCAACAGGGCATATTTGGTTCAACTACATCAAGTGGGCTAAAGAAGAAAGGTACAAGGTTGAACTACAAAGGCCCATTCATATGGTGTGTTACCTATTCTAAGAGGATGTTCAAACATCCTAGAAGGTGGGCCAAGTCACACGCCAAGCCCAAGAGGAGCAAGGGTACACGTCCAAGTCAAGAAAGCCAAGATAGATTTGATGATCTTGATTTTTGGATGTAATTTAATTAGTTATAGTTTAATTAGTTTTTGGTGTGTTTTCTTTTAATAGATTAGGCGTGTAGTTTATCCTTCTTAGATAGGGATTGGCTAATTTTGTAACTAATCCAACTTGGATTAGGAAAGCCAAAACCAATTAGGATAAGGTTTGTTAGAACCAACTCCCCCTATGATAAGGATTCTTAATTCAAGGGAGAGTAGGATCAAGTAGGCGACTAGGAGAGGAGTCTCCTTGGCTTGCACGCCAATCAGGAGTTTTCCTAGCTTAGTATAGCTTGGCTCTCACGCCAAGTAGGAGTACTAGTCCCTTAAGGACTCCCCTAGTATAAATAGCCTAGTCTTGTAATCAATTCGACAATCAGTCTAGAAATATGAATCAAGCTTTGAGCTTACCCCCTCGAGTGTTTGGATAAACCCTCACCCCTATCTTCTATTGTATCTTGGTCTGGCACCCAAGTGGTTAGGAAGAGCTTGACCCTAGGTTGCGGTCTAGGTCAAGTTAGCCCTAGGTTGTCTATCTTGTGGATTCAAGTTAGAAACCTAGTTGTATCCGTTCTTACCTTTCTATCAATATAGTTAAGGTAATTACCCTGTGAGCTTTCTGTCAATACAGTTAAGTCACATTCAACCCTATATCCTACCCCCTCATCCCAACGCCACCTTCACCTCCTCAAAACCCCTCACAACTCATCACCCTTCCCATCAAACAAACCCACCTCCTTTCTTTTCTCTCTCTATAACAACCATCCATCAAACCCTCTCTCTCCTTCAACAACCTAACAAACTCTCACTCTCTCCCACATCAAACGCCACCCTCTCCCTCTCTCGCCTCCCATCCTAATGTCACCCTCTCCCCCTCTCACCTCCCTTACCTCACGTCATCCTCCTTCAATTTCCATCCAAGAATCGTTCATCCCTCTCTCTTCCCATTCAAGATTCAGCCCTTCTTGAATCTTGAAACCACATAAGCCCTCACGGCAAAACAACCTCCACAAAAGAACCCTAATCATGAGAACCTCCCCTTTCTTTCTCCCTAATCTCGTGAACCACCCCTCCCCCTCTATTGTTTGGTTATATGTGTTTCGTGTATTATTGGAATCAAGAACCTTTCTTGATCCGGTAATACATCAAAAGTGGTATCAGAGCTCTAGGTTAAGGTTGAGTGTAAACCAAACACGTAACCTTCTAATCCAAAAGCCTAATCTGCTAATCCATAGGTTTAACCTGCAATCCAAACACATAACCTTCAAACCTTCTGTACCAACTTGCAACCCTAAACTCCACAAACAGCCTAAACATATTACCCATCCCTACCCAACGTCAACCTTGACGTTTCCAAACCCCTACCATGGCATCTGGAAGCAACAGTCAAGAAGATGGGAATCCTACTGACCAATGGAAGCAAGAAAAGGCAGAACTTGAAGCAAGAATCGCTTATCTTTTTGATCAGCTGAAGCGATACATGAATCTGCAATTCAGGACACTAGGGGGCAAGAAGAGGAAGAAGCCGTCCTCAGCAGTCCTAGCGAAACTGAGCACTCTACTGGCTCAAGCAGGAGGTCACGTCGCCCTAGACCCCCTCCAAGGGAAGAAAGACTCGATTTCAAAGTTGACATCCTTGAATTCGATGGTAATCTTGATCCTGAAATCTTTCTTGATTGGATTCAAACTGTCGAACGAGTCTTTGATTTGAAAGATGTCGCTGATGATAAGAAGGTCAAGTATATTGCTTTAAAACTTCGAAAGCATGCTAGTATTTGGTGGACTTATTTACAGAAAAAGAGACAGCATGCCGGGAAAGAAAAGATCCGTTCTTGGGAAAAGATGAGAAAGAAACTTCATTCAAAGTTTCTTCCTGCAAGCTACTTCAAAGACAACTACTTTCATCTACAACAACTATCCCAGGTATCTAAATCTGTTGAAGAGTATACTAAGGAGTTCGAACACCTACTCTGGAGGTGTAACCTGAAAGAAGATGAACCTCAAACTCTTGTGAGGTATCTTGCTGGTTTGAACGAAAACATAAGATATGTGGTGGAACTTCAACCTTATGAAACTCTTGATGAATTGAGTACTTTGGCTAACAAAGTGGAACAGCAAAAGAAAAGAAGAGGCAAGGAGACACCAAACAGGAACTCTAGTTCCCAAAGAACACCCTACACGCCTCAAACATACACCCAACAAAAAAGCCAAACCCACTCCTATCCGTCCGCCACAAAAACGCCCAATCCTACCCGTCAAACCGCCCCTAGATCCGTCCCAGCTCCACCCACGGACAAAAAGAGGTTCTTTAGGTGTCAAGGGCTCGGTCATATTGCTTCGGAGTGTCCAAATAAGAGGGCAATCACATTGTTAGAATTTCAGAATGCTCTATTTGAACCCGAACCGACGGATGTCGAAGAGGAAACCCACGCCTGTCCCAACGAATCTGAAGAAGAGGTCGTGGAAGAACCAGATCAAGGAGAGATGTTGGTTGTAAGGAGAATACTGAATAGTTCTCCAGTCCCAAAGGATCTGCAACAATGGGAAGTTATCTTCCATTCCCGCTGTACTGTGCAAGGGAAAGTTTGTTCTTTGATCGTCGATGGTGGAAGTTGTACTAATGCAGTTTCAACTACTATGGTGAACAAACTTCAACTACCTACAAGTCCGCACCCCACGCCATACACAGTCCAATAGATCAGCTCGGGTAAAGGCTTAAAGGTAACTCAACGCTGTTTGGTAAGCTTTTCTATTGGAAAGTCTTATCAAGATTCTATCTAGTGTGATGTACTACCTATGGAAGTCTGTCATATTTTGCTTGGAAGACCCTGGTTATTTGACAGGAGTGTTACACATGATGGAAGAGCTAACACCTACACATTAATGGTGAACAACAAGAAGGTCACGTTAGCTCCCCTAAAGACATCACCAACAATTGGGAATGATCCAAAGCTTGTATATTTCATGATTACTTAATGCCCTGAGTTCAATAGACGAAAGCAGGTCACCCCAGACGACCCTAGCCACGAAAATCTACAAAGGAGCTCACCCTAATCGACCAACACGTGAGTTCATTGGCGCAGGCATCGTCTGAGCCCAGTCAACGTGAAATCCAGTCCGTGGAAGATCACGTGAGCCCTAATACTGCTCAAGAGGTTCGAAATTTATCTACTTGTCATGCTAAGGGTACAATTGAGATGAAATTTTTATATTCAAATGCCCTAGCGATTGCAAAGAAGAAGGAAAATAACTTGGTTCAGACTCAGTCAGGGATTATTGCTGCTGAAATCCCAAGAAGCCTTCCTGTATGGTTAGTCACACCTTGTGATCTAATCTATGTTCTTTATGTTAATATGAGGCTTATGAATCAAGTTCTTAAGTTCATCGTTGGCAAGTGTGTCCATGGCACGTACCTACATAACACGACAGCGAAAGACCGAATCTTTCAAAGCAAAGAGCTACACGTGAAGGTCTTGATTCACGTGGAGGTCACTGGCACAACTATGGTTCATATGGAGGTCCTGATCCACGTGAAGATTCTAATTGGGCTACTTGAAGTCTTTGAACTTGAAACTCCAAGTTTGAGGAAAAACTTCTTTCAACTAGGGGGAATGATGGAAATAAGCCAACGCTTATTCCCCTAAACCCAATCAAGAAGGCCCAATTAAAGGTCCATCATACATATAGGGTCCTTCATCAAAGGACTTCAACTCATACAGGACCAACAGGGCATATTTGGTTCAACTACATCAATTGGGCTAAAGAAGATAGGTACAAGGTTGAACTACAAAGGCCCATTCATATGGTGTGTTACCTATTCCAAGAGGATGTCCAAACATCCTAGAAGGTGGGCCAAGTCACACGCCAAGCCCAAGAGGAGCAAGGGTACACGTCCAAGTCAAGAAAGCCAAGATAGGTTTTATGATCTCGATTTTTGGATGTAATTTAATTAGTTATAGTTTAATTAGTTTTTTGTGTGTTTTCTTTTAATAGATTAGGCGTGTAGTTTATCCTTCTTAGATAGGGATTGGCTAATTTTGTAACTAATCCAACTTAGATTAGGAAAGCCAAAACCAATTAGGATAAGGTTTGTTAGAACCAACTCCCCCTATGATAAGGATTCTTAATTCAAGGGAGAGTAGGATCAAGTAGGCGACTAGGAGAGGAGTCTCCTTGGCTTGCACGCCAATCAGGAGTTTTCCTAGCTTAGTATAGCTTGGCTCTCACGCCAAGTAGGAATACTAGTCCCTTAAGGACTCCCCTAGTATAAATAGCCTAGTCTTGTAATCAATTCGACAATCAGTCTAGAAATATGAATCAAGCTTTGAGCTTACCCCCTCGAGTGTTTGGATAAACCCTCACCCCTATCTTCTATTGTATCTTGGTCTGGCACCCAAGTGGTTAGGAAGAGCTTGACCCTAGGTTGCGGTCTAGGTCAAGTTAGCCCTAGGTTGTCTATCTTGTGGATTCAAGTTAGAAACCTAGTTGTATCCGTTCTTACCTTTCTATCAATATAGTTAAGGTAATTACCCTGTGAGCTTTCTGTCAATACAGTTAAGTCACATTCAACCCTATATCCTACCCCCTCATCCCAACGCCACCTCCACCTCCTCAAAACCCCTCATAACTCGTCACCCTTCCCATCAAACAAACCCACCTCCTTTCTTTTCTCTCTCCATAACAACCATCCATCAAACCCTCTCTCTCCTCCAACAACCTAACAAACTCTCACTCTCTCCCACATCAAACACCACCCTCTCCCTCTCTCGCCTCCCATCCTAACGTCACCCTCTCTCCCTCTCACCTCCCTTATCTCACGTCATCCTCCTTCAATTTCCATCCAAGAATCGTTCATCCCTCTCTCTTCCCATTCAAGATTCAGTCCTTCTTGAATCTTGAAACCACAAAAGCCCTCACGGCAAAACAACCTCCACAAAAGAACCCTAATCACGAGGACCTCCCCTTTCTTTCTCCCTAATCTCGTGAACCACCCCCCCTCTGTTGTTTGGTTACACGTGTTTCGTGTATTATTGGAATCAAGAACCTTTCTTGATCCGGTAATACATCAAAACTATATATTTAAAATTTCATATACGTTACTTAAATGATGTAACTGATGTGACCTAGATTCTTAATCGGTTTCCTACCCACCCACTCTATCATACTTTTCTTATTCGCCAACTATCTTATACTCTAAGAGAACACAACCCAAATTTTCAAACTATTAAACATATCAGTATTTATCTGAATCCAGATATACCCAACTCGTATTTTTTATGTCAAAAATGCTTGAACCCGAAATACACGACCTGTATTGGCCTTAACCTATTGTAAACGCAGTCTTTAATCAATGTGTCTGTCCGAATTGATAGGTTCAATAACATAATTTTTAATTGATGTTAGGATCCTTAGTTATTGTATTCGAGGGCAAAACAGTAAATTCAACTATGAATGTGAGCTACAAAACAAGTGATTTGTTATATTATATTGTATCGACGACAAAATCATAAATTCAGTGTGAACTTAAGTTACAAGACTAACTATTTATTATGATATTATATTATATTATATTAAGGGCAAAAGAGTAAATTTATGTGTGAACAAAAGCTATAATGGCATGCAGACAAGCTACTTGTTATTATATTGTATTCGATGGCAAAAGAATAAATTAATGTGTGAATACAAGCTATTAGACAAGCAGACAGTCGGGCTGCTCTAACAAAACTTTCGTCTATTCCTCTTTAATTGTATAGAAGATATTTTCTTTTGCATTAGGTAAAGCAAGAACCTTTATTGAACTCCTGTCTTATGAGTAATCACCAACACATTCTACAGGTAGAAGAGCAAGGAGTAAGTACCAAATGCATATGATACACATAGCTCATCAAGCCCGTAATTTTAACTTGCGAGCATTTTTTTGCTTCCACCAAAATAACCTTGGTGGGGAGTAGAGAAGAGGAATGATTGTCAACATAGCGACTGCTTCTTTGATTTGTCTTGAACAACTTTCTAAACAACAAATTGTACAGTACACTGTGGTATACCTACCGAGGACGTCCGTCACAGATATAAAAATATGCCATTTTTACGTGATGAATTCATGAAAAGTTAATTAACTTAAACATTATCGATGAATTTTGCAATAATATTAATAGACTTATGATGAATTTTACAATAAATATTGATGATTTTTTTTTTCAAAAAAAAAAAGATCCAAGACCTTGCTGAAGCTAGGTAGGTACTCCAAAATATACCATATAACAATGGGAAAATGAGCATAAATACATGCACAACAACTGCCTGTCATGTATTTCCATTCCTAGAAAAGGTTGAGGGAGTTCTCTTTCTATTACATAATGATTGTCCTTTTTAATTTAATTTTTACAATGCATTATTACAACTTTTAATTTCTATCATTATATATATTCAGAAAATATATCACTATATTCATGTAAAAATATTTTTTACAACAAATTTTATAATATCAAGTTCGAAGGTCAGATCAAAACGATACAAATTTTGAGGGCATTGAACAATAGTAAGATAACATTTTTTTTAGGATATAATAAGTATGAAATTTTGGGCTATTTTGTGTTACTAATACGCCACCGAGTCTGAACTGAAAACTCAGTTTGATGATATGCCTGATACGCCGCAAGTGCAGAGGTGTACGTGTAGTAGGTATCAAGGTCGTTCCATAGGAACTTTGCTGAAATATACACCAAACTAGCCTCCTATGTAATTGTTAAATCGATCGGGTTTTGTTTTGGATCAATCTAAACTACTTCTAATCACTATAAAGGGCTAAACAAGCAAATATTCACACAATTTATGAGATTAACCAATGGGAAAAAGACGTTCAGGGGGCAAACCTAAGTAACTTTATGAATCAAACAAGTGGATTGAACATGTGTGTCACTAATTTGGTACGTTTTAGGGTCGATAATCGCATAATGTCTTTCGTAGCAAGCTTTTGGCAATGAAACGAATTGCTTAATAAAATTAGTCACCTACTTTCGTGGTTATTTCGCTTTTATCTAAGTTAAAGATCGAATTATCAATGACCCCTAATTACAAAATCCTTTATATCTAGTTCATTGCATAATTAGTTTAACAAAAAATTACTCGGAGGTACCCCAATATTTGGGGAAACTATTTTTCTGTAACGCCCCGGAAATTCAATTATAGAAAAGTCAAAGTCAAACTAACGTTAACAGACAAAATTTAGCGGAAGACTCAAACTCTTATTGGGCGTCACTGCCGTATCCTGAAGGGATACAAGGCGAGAAGGAAACTACAACTGTCTGATAACGGTAAACCAACTAACAAACTCATATTTAGAAAATAAACCTCAAAACTAACTTCAAGTTCCTCATAAAAGAGAAGCAACATAAATAACGACTTCTAACATGTCGACCTCACTTCTAATTCCCGTCCCCGGCATATAGATCTTCACCTGAAAATAAAACATTTCAAAAATGAGGAGGAAATCTCAATAATGTCTACCCCTAACGTTAAAAACAAGTTAAGTTAATTTCAATTCATTTGAGGGAGAGGGAATAGTCAAATCATTTCACAAACCTTTAAACCCTTAACTGTTTCCCTCAACCCAACCAATCCATATTTTATTATGCGGGCGGGATACCACATCCCTTAGAGTAATAGTCGCCTACCAAAGGCATCAAAACAATCGCCCACCAAAGGCATCCAAAGCATCTATCCTATATCAGGGATGAAACCCTGATCTCCTGACACATAACCCATACAAGCATCGAATCCTGGTCTCCGGGTTATCGCCCGCAAAAATATTAGCCTATCAAAGGCATCAAGACAATCGCCTACCAAAGGCATCATCATCGCCTACCAAAGGCATCAACAATCATCTATTCTATATCAGGGATGAAACCCTGATCTCCTGACACATAACCCATACAGGCATCGAATCCTGGTCTCCGGGTTATCGCCCGCAAAATATTAGCCTATCAAAGACATCAAAACAATAAACCCGCTTAATGTTTTACTTTGAATTGTTAGTGTCTTATGCAAAACTCAGCTCACAGCTCTCAAGTCAAACCCAACCCAGTTATCAAAACCAGTATTAAAACTATTCATAAAAGACCATCTCAATTCTCAACTCATAAATCAATAATCACAAATAAATATAAAAAACAGATGGTCACATTTCCACATAAAGTCTCCTTTCGGGATGCAATTATCAAAACAGATTAGAAAACATTAAAACACATCTAAAGAGCATCCCGGTGGGGATTAGAGCATAGACATTACCTGGTTAACTTCACTTCATAGCAAAAACGAACACACTTGAGCTCACTAACGACGCAAATTAGCTCGGGCGTCCAGGGGTTAGGACATGGTTTCCCGGCGACTGGGCGGCCGGTCGGTGGCACGTCGGTTGACGGTGGTCGGAGGCGGCGACAGCAGGGCTACGACGGTGGTGGTCCGATCAGCAACCAGTAACAATGGCGGCGGCAAAGAAGCACCGAACCCGACCGTTCGCGTGCAGGTGGGAGCGACGAGCGGCTGGGTGTGGCGGTGGTCGCGGCGGCGTCCGGTGGTGTGGACGATGGCGTCGCGGTGGCAGAAGGCGAGAGAGACAGGGAGATCGAGAGGGAGAGAGAAAAGAGAAAGAACGAGAGAGAGAGGGGCTGCGGCGGCGGCATGCATGCACGTGATGGTGGGGATCAAGGCGTCGGTTGCACAGAGAGAGAGAGAGATGGCTAGGGTTAGGGTTTAATGGAGATTAGGGTTTTGAGAGGGAAAACTTAGCTTTTATACTAACACCTAATTAAGGCCCAATTAATCTACTCTTAATCATAACCCAACCCAACACTAAAACAATTAAAAACTGATTTTTCTAAAACAACTAATAATAATAATAATAGTAATAATAATAATAATACTAATACTAATAATACTATTATTAATAGAATCACATAGCAAATAATATTCACGTAATTATTCATATAACACAAAAATATTAATAATAATACTAAAATAGAGTAAAACCAATAATACTAAACCCATGAAATTACCGATATACCCCTGTTAGTCTCTCACGATCCTACGAGCTCAAGTGTTAGCAAAAATAAACACAAACGAATAACAATAAATAACGAAGTCAAACCTAATTTACTAACGACGTCACGGTCAACATCTTTTGATTTTTCGGGGTTTTACATTTTCGGTACCCCAACTTTTCAAAACTCATTTTGAGGTACCCTTACTTTTTGGGTTAGTAATTATTTGGTACTTTTTAAGCCATTAATTTTGTTAAGTGACCGAAATACCCTTATTCTTCTTCTTCTTCTTCAAGGGTATTTCTTGAGGAATGGAAGAACAAGGGCATTTCGGTCACTTAATAAAATTGATGACCGGAAAAGCACCTAATAATTACTAATCCTAAAATTAAGCGTACCCCAAAATGTGTTTTTAAAAGTTGGGGTACCAAAAAAATATGGATAATTGGATTCTAATAATCCCTACTTTCACCAATTGGATAATGGTGGACCGTACTTTCACTTTGTATTCTGGTGGTCCAAAAAAAATAAAATTGGATTGTAGTAGGATATTTTCAAGGGAATCATAGATTTTGTGTTGCATTTGATTCAAAACTTAGTATAACACATTATAATGATTTTTAATGAATTTACAGCGTTTCTCCCAATTTTTTTAATTTTTTTACTATTTTTTACGATTTTTTCACTTTTATTATTTTTAAAAAATCATAATAATTATTCGGAGTCTCAAAAAAATAATTTAAAAAATGTTTTAGAAATTACAATTCATTAACTTTCTAGGGGCAGGAACGAAAAAAAACAAAAAAACAATATAGTGTAAGAATGAAAAAAATAAGAAGAATGTGGAGGTGGATTTGGTACCACTACAATCCAATTTTTTTTTTTTGGACCACCAGAATACAAAGTGAAAGTACGGTCCGCCATTGTCTAATTGGTGAAAGTAGGGATTATTAGAATCCAATTATCCAAAAAATATTTCACCAAAAGTAGACTAAATAATCTGAACTTTATATTTGGTTCTAAATAATATGAACTTTGCTCCCCTTGGATTCTAGTAGCACGTCATCGCGTTAAGTTGAATTTAACTCGGCAGTTGGATGACAATAGTAAGCTGACATGGCACATCTAAAAAGCCTAGGCATGTGCCGAGTTAAGTTCAACTTAACTCGGTAGGGTGCTACTAGAATCCAAGGGGGCCAAAATTCATGTTATTTAGAACCAAATCTAAAGTTCATGTTATATAGTCTACTATGCCCAAAGTTCAGATTACTTAAATCAATTTCCCTTAGTTTAATCCTAGAGTTCCGATTATCGAATTTCTCCGTTCAGTACTTCACTCAGCAATCTAATTCCATATTCTTTATGGCCAATCAAAAATAATGACAAACATAATCATAGGATAAATAAAATACATTCAAACTAGTTAAACAACTAGTTCAATCCAGCAAAATTAAATCCATGAAAGAAACTAATCGGATTTATCCCTTAAACTATAGAAACTACTCACTACTCATGTTCAAACTACAAATTAAAAAAAAAAAACCTTATACTAAAAAGTGAAAATCTATGAGAAAGATAAATAAACCTAGTGATTGATCGATCTTTGCTTGAGTAGTCATCGGCAGGGACTTTTGCTCCTCCACTTCTATGAATTTCTTGAGAATCAATCTTCCAAAACCCAACAAAACTCTCAATCTTCACTACTATGAATGTGGATGGAAAAGTGGACGAAGGAAAGATGAATATGACTGTGGATGAAGATGATGGAAGGCTTGAATGATGAACAAAAACAGCCGAATCTGCAATTATATAGCCATTAAGAGCATCCGAAACGGCATTTTGACATTAACAGGGGTCAACATGGTCCGTGTTGCCCTGACCACGGGTCGTGTTGCCCACTGGAGCAAATTTTCTCATCTCTAGACTCTGAAACAGGTCCTGTTAGGCAAATTGTCACCCGTGTTGATGCCATGCGACTTCCTTTGATGAATTGGGCCTATGTTTGGGCCCTTGGGGTGGATTCTTCTTATGTTTGTGATCCATTTGGACTCAAATGACTTGATTTTGAGCTTGTTTACTCTAATTTCCTACAAAATTATACCAAACTCCAACCAAGTATAAAACAGAGAATTTGAGTATAAAAATAATACATTCATATCGAAAATCATCCAAATTAACTCAAAATAATCCAAGATGACATGTATATAAAATACACACGTCAGTGCCTATGTCACAATTTTTTTCATAGGTCAGTTGTGTTTTTTTTTTTTGATAAATTCCTCCACCATTGTACTATTTACACAAAGGTTGCGTCGGGCCAATTTCTTAAGTCCATAGTCTACATTACCTAATCACATTGCCAACCTCGTACAAAAACTTGTAACAAATGGTTGATGAGCAAACACCATCCTTCACGTCATCATTAAATCGAGCTTTCGCCTTATGAAGTAGGTGACGTACCGCTGCGACAAAATACTAAAAAATGTATGTGACTCTCATGCAAGAAATCTGTTGATATTATTATCATCCAATATCTCCTAATTTATAATATTAAGATCCAACTTTTCTGTAAATTTTATATCCACCATCGGTCATAGAATATTGCCTAAGTACTAACTCCCATTCAGGCAATGCATGTATATTTGATAATGTAAGGGTTTTTTTCAATTAGAATTATTAAAGTTCAATTCTTTCAACTATTTTTCTGGATCATACCAACTGCATACGATATTTGTCGACTCCTTCCAACTCCGTCTAACTTTTACTAGTTCTTTCGAACTTCTTGTAGCTATGACTAGTTTCTTCCAAGACATTCTGAAGGTTACTGTGGTAGGATTATATGCTTGAGTTGATTAACTTAATTTGGTGATGATGATTATCACAACCAAATCCTAGAACTAACAACCCACACAAGATATGAACTTGGAGCAAAGGAGAACCACCACCTAAGAATTATCAAACCCACCAAGAATTGATGAAGGATAAACCACAATAACTCTATAAAGGATTTGACTTTAACACCACCATCATTAGATTGAGGATATAGTAAGCAAGACTTCGAGAGAAGAAACTTTCAAAGACAACTCACTTGTATTCATTAACATTTAATGCTCTTCCTTAACAATGTAAATGTATATATACATTGGAGTGGAAAAGGATTTTGGCCCGCAATTATAAAAGGACCCATGTTCTTTATAACTAATTCCCTCATATTGGGTTTTACAACAACATAAGAGTGTGGGCCAAAGAGTAAAACAACACACAAAAGAAGGAAGGAGATACCGAAAAATAGCTAGAAAATGAAACCCACACGATCGTGCCAGGTAAGGCACACGATCATGCGCTTCTTGATTAACATCAGCAGCTACAGGGGTTGATCAACGATCTCACTATCGTGCACCTACTCAGTACGATTGTGCACTGGAGTCCAGCACTAGAAATCCCAAAAACTGCGTTGTACGATTGTGCAGCTTGGATGACATAATCGTATAAACCCACCCAGAGGTTTGCATGATCATGCCTCTAGGGATACGATCGTGAAGCCTGGGCGAGGCTACAAAATTTGATGCAAGGCCCTGGCACGGTCGTGTGCCCCATCTTGTCTTCTTTTCCTCTTCAAACTCTAACCTGGGCTCGATCCCATGATGCCAAAAGACAAACACACCCTTAGTACGACCAAAGGATAAAAAAAAGCACCAGGGTTAGTAAGCCTTTTCAAGCGACTTGATACGCCGCAAGTGCACGGTGTACAACGTAGTATATCAAGGTCGTTCTCTTGAGGACTTGCTCAGACTATGCACTAAGCTATCTTACTACAAAGGATGCTAGGTCGTCCAAAGGGTTAATATTTTCGTGAATCTCTAGACTAAAACTAGGAAAGCAGTAAACTTTTAGGTTTTATCTAGTGATTAAGGGAGTTTAGGGGAGTTCACTCTAGTCAACTAATTGATTAGGTGCTAATTAAAGTACAAGGTAATATTAATAGCATCAGAGTCTATAATTATCCAAGGGCCTATCACAACGATCTTTCGATCCAGGGTGAGCTGCAGTGGTTAAACTAAACACCTATTCTCATTACTATTTAATTAATTCAATCAAAGATAAGAACAGATTATAACGTGACCCTAAACATGAACCCATTATTTCTAATTGTGTTCTATGCCTATTCAATTTTTGTTACTCTAGTTCTAAATAACAATCTTTCAATCCGATATTAAGAATCTAAACCAAGTAAGAGGTGATCACTCAATTACTATGACATACGAAGCACGAGGATTAAACTGCTGGATTAAAACCACACACCTAAATCAAGCACCATAAATCAATCAACTAACATCGATCAGAATACATCAATTCACCAAGTGACTACCTAGAACAATCTGGATAAGAACAAAACCAGTGTAGAATAGGAAGAAGGATGTTTTCGAAAAGTTGAAAAAGGTAAGCACTTCGAGGATGAGTAGCCACCAACAATCTTAAGATAAATGCAAATATGCGTAGTTGGTTATGGACGTAGGCCAGTCGACGAGAAAACCTCACATTACGATAAAGTGGAACACTCTAACTCTCAAATAATAAATTGAAGTGGGTTCAGTCACTCAAACCAAAAGGAGTAACCTACCATAGGGTTGGTAAGAATCTTGTTCTCCGCCGCTAGTATGCAATACACAAGTGACAATCAAGAAGACGTATATGGTTGTAACGAGGCTTAGGTTAAGGGGTAAGTAGTTGTAGTTTTACTGAGTAAAGAGGAGCTAATGTATAACGCCATGCTTGGAGTTAATCTCACCAAATATTGCTCTCTACTCACACACTTGCCAAATGTAGACAAGGCACTCACTTACTCCCTTATCTCAATTAGACATCACATCAAACCTTATAATTAGGCCAAAAGCCTCCATAAAGTACAATAGTTTCTCCTTAATTTTATCACCTATTTTCTTATATATATATTTTCTTTTTTTTTATGTTTTGTTTTTGGTAGGTGATCAAGAAGAAGGAAAACATATATCACAATTTTAACCTTGGTACATATATAGTGTATCATGCTAGGGAATCATAATAATCTTGGTACTGACATCATTCATGGAAACATATTCCCTTACTAGCATGCATAAGAACAACACAACCAAATTGACAAACTCAGAATAATTGGGGAATGTAAGTCATCCCAATTCAAACAAGATCAAAATCACACCCCAACATCTCAACTCCATCCATAGTAACGCCAAACCAGTTTTCACTCTCAAAATAACAAACTCTCATAGTATCCAAGCAAGACGAGACAGTAGGAGACTGACAAAGGCTATGGCTTGTATTGTGGGGGTTCAATCACAAAAAAAGTAATCAAAGGCTAAGCGGGCTAAAGAAGGGTAATGATGTCATTAGGGTAACTATTTGGCTATGTAATTCAATTAATGTAGAAATGAATGCCTCAATCACTTTGTCAAAATACGCAATGCAAAAATGCGGTCTCAAACAAGATGTACAACAAGTTTTAGAGGTGCAACTAATGGTGGAGTCACTATAGAAATCAAGGCATTGATAAAATGATCAATCCACAATTTTTGGCTATGTAGAGTCACGGGACATGGCTCAATCAACCAAACCTAGCCCACACGCATATATAAATCACTAAGTCTATCAAAGTGGCCAAGCACACTCTAGAAGCTTAACTAGCTCAAAATCTGAATAAGTTACAAAATCAGTTTCAAAAACCTTTTCGTTCTTAATCAAACTACTCAAGGTCATGCAAGTTAAGTTAAATTAAAAATCTAATTAATTTAAAAATCTTCATAGGAGAGGTTATGGTTCACTAATCCTAACATAAACCTAATTTTTGTGGGTTTTTTCTTAATTTTTTCTATTTTTGGTCTTTTTCTAATATTTCTAATTTTTTTCGTTTTTTCTATTTTTGGTGGATGCAAAATAGAGAAAAGAAATACTAAAAACAAAGGAAAGAAAAGAAATGAAATCAAAATATAGCATGATCTAACTAAATGCAATTTAAGTGGATGTTCTTTTTACTTAATTAAAAAAGCGGAAAGAAAGACTCAAAACAAAACTGTAGAATCAACCCATGGATCCAATGCCTTCCTCAAGTGTCGATCTCAATGGAACCAATGTTGAGGACCTCTAGAAGGTGTTTTGATCAAAAGAACAAAATTCCTGAGTAAATCAGGGATGTATCAAAATCTCCTGTCCTTCCGTCTATAGTTTCTCAAATATCACAGTATAATCCTCATACTTGCCAACACAGATATTAAATGAATATGATAAGGAGATAACTTCCCAGAATATGAAGATATGGAATCATTTAACTAAGGAAAGGATCCTGAAAGCTAGAATAGTCAATGGATCCGTTGCAGATGTGAAGATGTCGATTATAAAAAGGCTTGGTTGTGCTTCTAGAAATTAACGATTCCAAGAAAATGAAATCTAAGTGCAAGAAAATTTAAGAAGAAAATTTTTGAGAGTAGCCACTTGTGTTTAGTGGTGAGCATTGCGAGTAGCCACTTGTGTTTAATGGAGAGCCTTATTGTAACTAGAGTGTGTTCTAGTGAGGACATCACAAGTTTGTAACTGAAGAATGAGTAATTCGGTCTTTAGTGAGCGGTAGCATCATCAATACCTTAGTGAAGCTTATCATTAGGAAGTGTGACAAAGTTCGTTCCTACTTCCGTAAGCAATTTTGAGGTCCTCACAACCTTGACATTGCTGAGCTTTTTGATCCTCTCTATCTTACTGTGCACTCAAGTTTCATTTCAATAAACAAGTATTGGTTATCTACTCTGGTTATGTTAACTACCTAACGTCTTTGGTGTATTAAAGTGCAAAAAATTTCATTAACCCTATTCACCCTTCCCCTTCCCCCCCCCTTTTAGGGTTCTTTCAAGTTGTATCAGAGCAGGTCCACTGAACGAAGAGTTTAACCATTCTGTGGCAAAGATCATGGCAGGAATTAGAACTAGTGAAAAAGCACAACGACGATCATGGACTAGATCAGCATTGCTTATCAGTGGAAAATACAGAATCTTGAAGAGACAGATGGAGGTCTTCATAAAATATGATGATGAAGATCTTTGGAGTATTGTTACCAAAGGAGACTATCCTACTCCCACTAAAAAGGATTGCAGTAGAGAAGACGTCTCAAAAGACATATCTGAACTTACTGATGAACAGAAGGATATCTTAAAGAAGAAGACTCCTGCCTTAAATTTAATCTTCTGTAGTTTAAACTCAAATGACTTTGAACGTGTGTCTATTTGTGAAATAGGAAAGCAGATCTGGGATTACTTAGTAACCACTTATGAAGGAAGCAACCAAGTCAAAGACACCATGGTGGAATCCTCATGCAAAAATATGAAGCCTTCAAGATGGAAGAAAATGAGACCATCAAAGAAATGTTCAAAAAGTTCAGTAGCATTGTAAACCCCCTCAAATCCTTGGGAAAGACCTACTCAAATGAAGAATACGTCAAAAAGGTCCTCAGATGCCTACCCATAAAGAAGTGGGATCCGAAAGTAACTCCCATCAAGGAGGCTCAGAACCTCAAAACACTCAAACTGGAGGAACTTGTTGGAAAGTTACTGGCTCATGAAATTCAACTACGGGAAACATCTGAACAAAAAGGATTGGAATTGCCCTAAAGGCAATACGCGAATCAGAAAGTGAATCTGAGGATGATGAAGAGGACGTACTAGCAATGTTGGCAAAAGGATTCAGAAAAGTCTAGAAGAAGAATCCCACATTTAGAGGCAACATAAAGGACGCCTCCACCGAAAGACAAGCCCAAAAGGTAAGTCCTCTACTAAAGAAGATATTGAACCATTTACTTGCTTTGGATATGGTAGCACTGTTACAGTAAAGCAAGGTATGGTATACCCGGTTGTTTTTGTCATTCTTCCTCGAGGAGCAAGGGGCCTTGGTCAAAGGTTTAGGTATGGTTTAAGATCGCTAAGTGTCACGATTTTGATTAATTAGTAGCGAAACTGCACAAGAGCAAACTATGGTCGATCAAGATGAGATAATGGGCTTCGGGGGATTTTCGAAACACGAACGAGAACAAGGAAGTAGGTTTTGCATTAAGGGAGTAATCAAGAGAGGAAAATCAAATGGTAATTCCATTAAAAAAGCTCACCTGCCTCCCCCTTTCGGGAGTAGCCCGGATTAACTACCTCCAAGTCCACCACGGACCTGGAGGGTTAATGAAAAGGAATTCCCTAGCTAAAATCCGTCCCATTTTCATGGGCGAGTATTAGCCATCCCATCTCCAACCTTCCATGACAAGTGATCGATGTATTCGGGAATTTTCGGACCCAAATACATTGCACTTGTGGGAAGGATTGGAGTGGGAAGGTGATTTCCCACCTAATTACTCACTAAAGTACTAACCCATTCCTAATCACCTATCCATACCCCTAATTACCTCTAACCCATGGAGTTTCTAGTCACTAATCATAACTAACACTAAGCTAACAACATCCATTCCAAACCTAAGGATGATATCTAAGAACAATCAAACAATCACTAAGCAATCCAAAATAAAGCACCAAGTAGCAAGCAATTAACAAGTAATTAAGCAAATCTTGATATCACCTATCAAGGATGCAAGAAACAAGGATGAACTATATGAGAAATACTGCAACAATCTTCCAATCTTGATTACAAATCAAAAGGAAGCATGAAATCTCCCTCAATAATCCACTAACCCTTGATTTAATATAATCTAAATGTTCATTAGAGAGCACTAAAGCCTAACTAAAAACTAAGGGAATGAAATCCCAGCTCCCCTCCCCCCCAGTTGAATCCTATCTTAAGGCTTATATACAAAGCAAGGTAGTTGCCTAAAACACTGTCGTTGTGACCGATAAAGACGCGCGAAATCCCAGTTTGTCGCGGGCGCGACGGGTGTTGTTGCGGGCGCAATGGAGCGAAGTCCTGCAGACGATTCTGGAGTTACGCAGGCTAATGGGTGCAACGGCATTGGTCGCGGACGCTTGTCAAGCTTGGCGCAAAATAGGGGGAAGAAGGCAGAGCTATGTCGCGCCCGGGTTACCCACCGTCGCACCCATAAAAGTTTCCTGCCACGCTAAACACAGCGAGACAAGGCAAGGTGGGCAGACAATTGTCGCACTCGCGACACCGGCCGTCGTGCCGGCGACGTGCTACTAAAAGAAGAAGCTTGGCCGCGAAAGACGCTGAACGAGTGAAGGATGGAACGGGGCAGAGCCTGGTCGTGCCCGTGACCTGCGGATTCTGCGGAAACCTGTGCGCACGTCTGCTGTGTTATTTCTAGGATTTGGGTTGAATTTTTCCTTCTTCTATAAATACCCCAATGTAATTCAGACCTAGGAGCTTAGCTTTAAATTAGTTTAGGAGTAGGATTAGAGTAGAATTAGATTTAATTGCTTTCCTTTAATCTTGCTTTAATCTTTCTTCAAATTTTTAATTGTTCTTCAAGCTTTCATGATTTCTTGCAATTGTATTCAACTTTCTTCAAGCTTTCTCAATTCAAGCAATTCTCCACTGAAGCATTTTCAATACTAGAACCGAACAATGGCGTCGTTGCGGGGGATGGCGTTATTTGGTAGATTAGGTTATTGGTTTGTGTGTATATACTTTATTGCTTTCTTGATTTTTGCTAGAAAAAAATGTAGTCAAAAAAATTGAATACCGAAAAAAAACAGAAGAAAAAAAAGGAAGAAAAAAAGAGACAGAGATTATGACTAGTTCCCAATTCCCCCAATTTGAACATGAAATATTTTGGAGTTATTTTGCTAGATTGCTTGACTATCGTGCTCAATGTGAATTGTATGGTATCTTTTATGATACATTGAATATGTTGGGAATTGTGAATGAGGGTGTGAATTATGAGACCTGAAACCTCTTAGAATATTACGGTTTTGCCGCTTTAGGGGAAGAAAAAGCATGAGAATTACTTGAATGGTTGTCTAGGGATTCTTATGAAATTGACAACAAAGTGTTAGTCCTAGCTTCCAATCTCCTTATGCACCACTGTAACGCCCCGGAAATTCAATTATAGAAAGTCAAAGTCAAACTAACGTTAACAGACAAAACTTAGCGGAAGACTTCAAATTTAGTTTGGGCGTCACTGCCGTATCCCCGAAGGAATACAAGGCGAGAAAGGAAAACACAACTGTCTGCTAACGGCAACTACTAACAACTCAACAAACTTTAAGAATTCATAACGAAAACAATATAAAAGATTCAAGGACTTCTAGACTCGTCGTCCTCACTTCTAACTCCCGTCCCCAGCATTTAGATCTTCACCTGAAATCAAAACATTTCAGAAAATGAGGGGGAAATCTCAATAATGTCTACCCCTAACGTTTAAAACAGTTTAAGTTCATTTCAATTCATTTTAGGGAGAGGGATCAAATCAAACGTTTTACAAACCTTTAACCCTTAACTGTTTTCCTCAACCCATCCAATCCATATTTTAATGTGCGGGCGGGATACCAAATCCCTTAAAGTAACATCGCCTACCAAAGGCATCAAGAACATTGCCTACCAAAGGCATCAAAAACATCGCCTACCAAAGGCATAAAGAACATCGCCTACCATAGGCATCAAAAACATCGCCTACCAAAGGCATAAATAATATCGCCTACCAAAGGCATCAAAAACATCGCCTACCAAAGGCATCAAAATACTATCCTATATCAGGGAAGGAAGCCCTGATCTCCTGGTCCATAACCCTGCAGGTTGTTACACCTGCACAACAGGTTATCCCCCGAAACCCGCTTAACGTTTCCACTTGAATTATTTAAACAATATTCAAACTCGACTCACAACTCTCAAGTCAAACCATCCCAAGTTAACAAAACCATTAACAAAACTTTGAATAAAAGACCATCCAATTTCTCAACTCAAATAAACCAAGATCACAATCGAATCAAAAGATTATCAAAACAGATGGTCGTATTTCCACAAAAGTCCCCTTTCGGGATGCAATTCTCAAAATAGATTATAAAACATCAAACACATTTAAAGAGCATCCCGGTGGGGATTAGAGCATAGACAATTACCTGATATACTTCACAGCACAGCAAAAGAAGAACACACTTGAGCTCACTAACGTCTCGCACTAACTCGGGCCTAGAATAAAAGTAATTATCTAATCAAAACGCGTTCTAACAAAGTTAGAATTATCTATTAACTACCTAACCCATCCCCTAGGAACACTTAGGTTCCTATCATTTACGAAATTACACTTAACACCTCCAAGAAAACACATAACAAGATCACATATTATTTTCACTCAACAATTATTATAAAAAGAAGCAAGCAGAGGGCAGATTATAACGTTCACATAAAACGAGTCACAACCCGACTTCCCGACATCCTACGGGGCTGGTTCTGGACTTTTCGGAAACCTCGGGATGTCTACTAAAACTTCTATGTTGATGGTTAATCCCAACTCAGTCCCGAAGGACTTCAAAAACACCCGTCTTTCCTATTGGTCCAGATCTGACACGTTCCGGTAAAACGGTTATAACTCGGGCTATACAAATCAAACGTTCAATCCGTAAAATTCCTATGGTTCCTAACATCTAAGGGAACCTCCAGTTCAAAGGGTTTGACCAAAAGGTAACTACACTAGCCGTGGCAACCCGATCTTTAGACACTAATAAAACTGTCCCGTTAACGGTTATCAATTAATTTGTTATTTCGGTTCTAACTTTTACCAAACGGTCTTGGGGTTCTAATTTGGACTTACAACGATACTTAGGATCTAAGATATATAGTCCAACCCAACTAAGGTCCAACATCAAACTTTTTAACATTAAAACCAATTTATAAAACATGAAAATTCACTTTACTATTGTCACTAACCCTAAAGTCATGCATAAAACAATTATAACCTTATCTTAAAAAAGAAATCTACATTATTCTAATTCAATATTTCAAGAATTAACAAGGACGGTTATAACATGTGAGTTTCTTTAATCAAGATTCGGAAAAAGACTTAAAGAATATGTAAATAAACTATAAAGTACACATAAACATTTAAACTACTAATCAAGAACTCAACAACTAATTTCTCTAAACAAGATTTAATTAAGAATCAAGAATTAATAGACAGTAAACTCATCCTAACTTATTTAGTCAAGATTAAACATGAATTAAACAAGAATGAAACCTAAGAAAATAAAAGAACATATAATATTTAACTTAATGAAACAAGAAACCTAACTAATTTTCAAGAATCAAGAAGGGCTTAGGTTTACATGTAAAAGAACATAAAGAACTTAGAAACATTAAAACTACCAATCAAGAATCTAAGGTTTTAATAACAAGAAATCAACCTAATTTATTTAACAAACTTAACAAGATTTATTCTTAAGAAACAATAAAGGACTTAACGATTAAACAACTAAACATTCAAGAATTTAACCTAAGTAATAAATTTCCAAATTCGTACATACAATAATATTGTGGTCTAACGATTCATGTAAAGAAAATAAAGAATATTAAAGAATCACTTTCAAACCTAATAATCAACTATTACAACCTAAATCTAATTACAATTTATTACATAAAATTACACATATTAAGTAAACAAATTACACATAACAAATAATAACTTACACATAATTACACCCAAGAACAAGATTACATGTAATTTTCCTAATTACAAAACTAACAATACAATTTAATAATTTTAAAAATAGAATAATAATTTTGAAAATAAAAACAGAAAAGAAAAAGAAAAAAAAGAAAAGGAAAAACAAAGAAAAAAATATAACAGATTATAGTTAGGGTTAGGGTTAGGGTTTTACGTTAGGGTTATGGCGGGGCGGTTACGCGGCGGGCGAGGCGGCCAGTGAGGGTGGTGCGGCGGTCAGGCGGCGATAGCGGCGGCGGCGAGTGCGATGGCGATGGCGTCGGGCTCGGCCGACTAACAACCAACGTCGAGGTCTTGCACTCCTCGTCAGGTGTCGGCGGTGAAGGGTGGTTCGCGGTGGTTGCGACTCGGCGGTGGCTGCGTCACGGTGGCGGTGGTTTGCGTCGGTCGAGCAGAGGGGGGAGAAAGAGAAAGCGAAACAGAGGGAGAGAGAGAGAGGAAGAGGAAGGAGAATATGGTTGCGGTGGTTTGTTGCGACGGTCGGTTTCCGGCGGCTGCGGCGGTGGGCGACGTCTGATGGTGGTGGCCGTCGGTTTCAGAGAGAGGAAGAGAGAGAGGGAGGGAGCTAGGGTTTGGTATTGAGAGGGATACTAGGGTTTTTAGGGTTTGAGAGGGGAGAAAGGGGTTTATATATTACCCATTTAATTAGGCCCAATTAACTAATCATATTCCTAACCCAACCCATTAAGCTAAAAATAGAATTAAGGAATTACTAATAATGGTAATAATAATATTAATACTAATAATCATATAATCACATAGCAAATAATATTCACGTAATTAATCACATAATAATATTAGCCAGCGGAAATTACTATTCTACCCTTGTTAGCCCCTCAACGGTCCTACGAGCTCAAGCGTTAGCATAAATAAACACATTACGACCAACAGTAAATAACGAAGTCAAACCTATTCTATTAACGACGTCATGGTCAGCATCGTTGGATTTTTCGGGGTTTTACATCATTACCTTCTTAAAAGAAGTTTCGTCCTCGAAACTTAAACTTAAACTTAACCCTAACGGTCCGGTAAGGAAAACTAACGGTTTCATTCCTCCTAAAACTCGAGGTTTTACATCATTACCTTCTTAAAAGAAGTTTCATCCCCGAAACTTGACGCGGCTTAGGCTTGGAACAAGTGAGGGTACTTCCTCCTCATCTCGTCTTCTGTTTCCCAGGTTGCTTCTGTTGTAGTATGGTTTGCCCACCGTACCTTTACCAAAGGAACTACTTTCCTCCTAAGCTGCTTTTCCCTACGGTCTAGTATCTCTAGCGGCTGCTCTTCATAGCTCAGATCTTCTTGCAGTTGAAGCGGCTCGGGATCAATCACATGGGTCGGGTCCGGAACATATTTCCTGAGTTGTGACACATGGAAGACATTATGCACTCTGGGGAGTTCTCCCGGCAGCAGTAACTTGTATGCGACTTCCCCGATGCGTTCCAAAATTGGGTATGGCCCGATAAACCTTGGTGTCAACTTCCCCGACTGGCCGAATCTCATAACCCCCTTTGTAGGTGAGACCCGCAAAAACACGTATTCCCCTACTTCAAACTCTAGAGGTCTTCTCCTTTTGTCAGCATAACTCTTTTGTCGACTTTGTGCTGCCTTCATCTTGTCTTGAATGATTCGAACCTTCTGAGTAGCGGCCTGTATTAGGTCCGGTCCAATCGTTAGAGCTTCATCGATGTCCTGCCAACATAGGGGAGTTCTACATCTCCTTCCATACAAGGCTTCGAAGGGTGACATCCCTATACTAGCATGGTAACTGTTGTTGTATGAGAACTCAATGAGAGTCAACTCGTCATCCCACGAGTCCTTGAAATCTAAAGCGCGTGCTCGCAGCATATCTTCGAGGGTTTGGATGGTCCTCTCTGCGCCCATCTGTATTTGGGTGAAGCGGTCTTGAACTTGAGCTTTGTGCCAAAAGCCTCTTGTAACTTTTTCAAAACCATGAAATCTGTATCTCTGCGAGACTATAGAACTGGGTACTCCGTGTAACCTTACAATCTCCCTTACATAGGCTTGAGCTAGCTGATCTAGAGACCAATTGTTGACGATGGCTAGGAAATGAGCTGACTTGGTCAAACGATCTACAATCACCCATATTGCATTGTGTTTCCGCCTGGTCCTTGGTAGACCTATCACAAAATCCATTGATATCGAATCCCATTTCCACTCAGGGACGTCTAACGGTTGCAGAAGTCCGGCTGGTCGTTGATGCTCTGCCTTGACTCGCTGGCATGTAAGACACTTGGCCACAAAGTCTGCCACTTCTTGTTTCATTTTACTCCACTAGAACATCTGTTTAAGATCCTTGTACAACTTATTTCCCCCTGGATGCACTGAATATGGCGTATTGTGTCCCTCTTCTAGAATCCTCCTTTTCAGCTCCTCCATATTGGGTACACAGATGCGGTTATGAAACCGTAATGTACCGTCTTCGTGAATCATAAAACCAGGGGCTTTCCCTTGCAACACTTCTTCCCGTATCTTGACAAGCTGTAAGTCCAGTTCTTGGGTTCTCTTGATCTCCTCCATTAGAGTAGGTTGTAATTCCATGGCATTCAATACAGCTTTCTTCCCAACTGTTACCACATTAATCTCCAATCTCCTAAACTCCTCGCACAACTCGTGCGGCATCATCATCAAGTGGTTTATAGCAGGATACGGTCTTCTACTCAGGGCATCAGCCACTACATTTGCCTTACCGGGATGATATTGGAAATTCACATCGTAATCCTTCAGAAACTCTAACCATCTTGTCTGCCTGAGGTTCAACTCCTTCTGTGTGAAAAGGTACTTCAAGCTCGATGGTGCAGAATATCTCGCGATGCACTCCATACGATAATGCCTCAAATCTTAAGCGAGAACACCACTGCGCGGCTCTAGATCATGAGTGGGGTAATTCTTTTCATGCGTCTTCAGTTGCCTGGATGCATATGCAATTACCTTCCCATCCTGCATGAGCACACAACCTAATCCACCATGTGATGCGTCACTGTAGATGACAAAACCTTCGTTCCCTTGAGGTAAAGCAAGAATAGGGGCCGAGGTAAGCCTCTTCTTTGACTCTGGAATGCTTGCTCACATTTTTCCGACCATGCGAACTTTATTGACTTCCGAGTCAAATTGGTTAACGGGGTGGCGATTTTCGAGAAATCTTGCACGAACTTCCTATAATACCCTGCCAAACCCAGAAAACTCCTAACCTCCGTGGCATTCTTCGGCGTCGGCCACTTGGTGATGGCCTCCACCTTTTGAGGTCTCTGCCACTCCTTCTTTAGACACCACATGTCCTAAGAACGCTACTTGTTCCAACCAAAACTCACACTTCTTAAGCCGCATAAAGCTTGTTGCTCGTAAGTCGTCGATACTTTTCCTAGATGATTCGCATGTTCTCTCGTGTTCTGAGTATACCAATATGTCGTCGATGAACACCACTACAAACTTATCCGAGGCGGCTCGAACACTCTATTCATCAAATCCATGAAGGCGGTGGGGCATTTGTAAGCCCAAAGGCATCACCACGAACTCATAATGACCATACCGAGTTCGAATGCGGTTTAGAGATATCTTCCTCGCGAATTAAATCGGTGATAACGACCTCAGTCTATCTTAGAAAGCGTTGTCGCCGCCAATGGGTCGAAAAGATCATCAATACGAGGTAGAGGGTAGCGATTTTTGTGGTAATCTTGTTCAACTCCGTGTCGATGCACAACCTCACGCTACCATCCTTCTTCTTCACGAGCGATGCAGTGCTCCCCATGGTGACGTCTTTGGGTCGTATATATCCCTTTTCTAGCGGCTCGTCGGTGAGTCTTCAACTCCTAAGCTCTGCGGGCGCCATGCGATATGGGGCTTTTGAAGCAGTGCGGCCCGGGCTCCAATCGATGCAAATCTACCTCCACGATTGGAGGCAAACCGGAATCTCCTCTGAAACACATCGGGATACTCCGCACTACGGGATTTTCTCAATCGTTAGCTCCTTCGCCTTGGTGTCGATTACGTTTCATATAAACCCTTAACAAACTTGGCATATCAACTTTTTAGCCTTGAGCGAGATGATCCGTACACTATGAAGGTGCCTATCACTCCAATGCACTACCTTCTTTCCGTTTGGTCCCATTAAGGTCACCTTTGCTTATAACAATCTATGGGCTCTATATTTTGCTAACTACCCATCCCAAAATGACGTCGAACTCCATTAGGTCAAACATATAAAGGTCAGCCTCAAACTCCTGTCCTGCTATCACTATAGGGCATCCACCATATAACTCTCCACAACTAATGGTATCCCCGGTAGGTAGGGCTACCGACATAGGCTTACTATTCTCCGAGGGTTTCATCTTAGCCTTCTCTACTATAGCTCGTCCAACAAAAGAATGACTAGCACCAGAATCAAACAAAACAGATATAGTGTAGAGGTGGAGAGAGAAGGTACCCGTCACAACGTCTGCTTCATTCTCCGCCTCTTCTTTCCTCATTACGTATACTCGTCCTCCTCCGTTGCGCGGCGGTTGCTGTTGCGGACGAGGTGGGTTTGCTGGCCTCCCTCGGTTATTCTGATTTCCACCAGATCCACTTTTGTTTTTCTGTTGTGGCCTTTGGTTCCCATTATAGCCTCCCCGGTTTTGATATGTTGTCTGCGGGGCTCTCCAATTCCCATTGTTCCCATTATTTCCGTTGCTTCCATTGTTCCCTCCACTTCGGCCCCCTGTCGGCTGCTGAGGGCACTGACGTACCTGATGTTGGAAACTTCCGCAGTTGAAACATCCTCCTCGCACGTTCCTTACTCTACAATCCGTGGATAATGGCACAGTCGACCTCAAACCTTGGAGATTTGAGTATTCGACGGTCGCCCGAAGACCGATTTCCTGCGATTGCTAGGGCGGAACCTCTTCTCCTGAAAATGTTGAGGTGGGTTAAAGCGGGGTGGTTCTTTCCTCTTTTGCCCTTGTATGCCTAACTGTCGTTCCATGTCATGCATCACCCTTTCTACAGTGAGGGCAACGTTCAGCATATTCTGGTAAGACGTGAACTCCCGTGATGACATGCGATCCTGAATCTTGCAATTCAATCGATCCCAGAAGCGGTCCATCCTTAGCTGCTCTGTGGCTACCAAAGCGGATGCAAATCGAGATAGCTCGGTGAACTTTGTAGAGTAGGAAAGCACGCTAGTTTCCCCTTGACGCAGATTCATGAACTCCTTTTCTTTCGCCTTCTGGAGAGAAATTGGGTAAAATCGATCCTTTAGCACCACCTTAAAGTGGTTCGATGAAACCGGTTGATTCTGATTTCCTTCACACTGGCCCACCACAAATCGGCCTCCTCCTTCAGGTGGTAAGCAGCAAAATCCACCCTTAACTCCTCAGGACAGCGTGTGGTGTCAAAAATCTTTTCAATCTCTCTAACCCAATCTTCAAAGACTTTGCGGTCAGCTACCCCTGTGTAAGTGGGCGGGTTGAAGCTGTTGAACCTTTGGAGGAGAGCGGAGGGGTCATCTTCCCTCCCTCCTCCTTGTCGATCCACCACTTTCCTCAGTAGGTCCTCGTGCTTGCCGAGCATCTCAATCATTAGCATGCTAGCAAGGTCGTTCCCCGGTGTTGCTATACTCGACCCTGGTATCAAATGAGCCAGGCGTTGGCGCAGTTCAGTTGCAGTTTGAGGGCGCTGTTCGGTCACAGCTAGTGTACACTCCCGAGTACCATGGTTAGGTTGAGTACCGTTCACGTCCGACATCCTGATTCAAAGGGTCGATTTAGTCTACTTAAAGGGTTTCCAATCCATAGTCTCAACATCATACTAAAGGTAGCTACTTGGTCCGGTCTTCTCATAGGGTGCTAAACAATACGAAAACGTAATTCTATTTCACCAAGTAATTTCTTATGTCAACAGTTTATTTCATGAATCCTCATCACATATTTGAAAGGTCACAAAACAATATTTATATACACCAAGGTAATCATGTACAATATTTCCAAAAGAAACAATAAGTCAATATTCAGATTATATCACAGTTTAACAAAAAATATCAACATAACAACTATACACCAACACTCAACACATAGTAGCCATCCCACTCAGATAATTCTCCTGCATCGAGGGTTCTTCCTCATTGGCTGAGTCCACTCAGGATCACTCGTCTCATCCCCCGAGCCCTCCTCGGGGTCTTCTCCTGTTCCCCGGTCCACCTCATCCTCCACCTCGGGCGGAATACCATGCTCGGGCTCGACGGCGGGTGCAGCCGTGACCCTAGAGGTTACCTCGGGCTCGGGATCCTGGGCGCTGTCCTCGGTGGGATCCTCCTCCGGATCTTCTTCAGGGTCATCCTCATGATCCTCGGTGGTGCGAGCCGGATTCACTTGAACCCTCTACTCACGCGTCCCAATCCGGGCGATCCTAGAAAAGACTCCCGGGATTCGGTGCTCCGGCTCTACCCGGTACCTCTGACACCAACAGCACGGGTGTGGGTACCCCTCTTCCGGAAGCAGGGGTGGCAGCAACGACGGCACGGTATGGCCCCACCAGGGATCATCTCGTAAGGTGAGTAGAAAAGCATTGGCCTGAGCTTCCTCGTTGTCACGCAAGCAGGAGTTCGGGACATCCTTGGTGTACCGTTCGATCTCATCGTAAAAATTCAGCATGCGTTCCCAAATACCCACGGGAGGAATGGGTGTGTAACGGTGAAAGCACGGCGAGTCTTTGGTGACGATGTGTGCGTTGTGCCATCCTACAAGGTTAGAACGCATTACACATAAAATACCGATGATATAATCAAAAAAATATTTAGGAAAGCATGGAACCATTTTCCCCATCCTACGCTCATCACTCGAACTTAGCTTCCTAGGGTCCATCTAAACCTAAAGGACTCGAGGAGCTACTAGGTCATGACCTGCAGCTCGATACCAATCAGCGCCCGGAAATTCAATTATAAAAGTCAAAGTCAAACTAACGTTAACAGACAAAACTTAGCGGAAGACTTCAAATTTAGTTTGGGCGTCACTGCCGTATCCCCGAAGGAATACAAGGCGAGAAAGGAAAACACAACTGTCTGCTAACGGCAACTACTAACAACTCAACAAACTTTAAGAATTCATAACGAAAACAATATAAAAGATTCAAGGACTTCTAGACTCGTCGTCCTCACTTCTAACTCCCGTCCCCAGCATTTAGATCTTCACCTGAAATCAAAACATTTCAGAAAATGAGGGGGAAATCTCAATAATGTCTACCCCTAACGTTTAAAACAGTTTAAGTTCATTTCAATTCATTTTAGGGAGAGGGATCAAATCAAACGTTTTACAAACCTTTAACCCTTAACTGTTTTCCTCAACCCATCCAATCCATATTTTAATGTGCGGGCGGGATACCAAATCCCTTAAAGTAACATCGCCTACCAAAGGCATCAAGAACATCGCCTACCAAAGGCATCAAAAACATCGCCTACCAAAGGCATAAAGAACATCGCCTACCAAAGGCATCAAGAACATCGCCTACCAAAGGCATAAATAATATCGCCTACCAAAGGCATCAAAAACATCGCCTACCAAAGGCATCAAAATACTATCCTATATCAGGGAAGGAAGCCCTGATCTCCTGGTCCATAACCCTGCAGGTTGTTACACCTGCACAACAGGTTATCCCCCGAAACCCGCTTAACGTTTCCACTTGAATTATTTAAACAATATTCAAACTCGACTCACAACTCTCAAGTCAAACCATCCCAAGTTATCAAAACCATTAACAAAACTTTGAATAAAATACCATCCAATTTCTCAACTCAAATAAACCAAGATCACAATCGAATCAAAAGATTATCAAAACAGATGGTCGTATTTCCACAAAAGTCCCCTTTCGGGATGCAATTCTCAAAATAGATTATAAAACATCAAACACATTTAAAGAGCATCCCGGTGGGGATTAGAGCATAGACAATTACCTGATATACTTCACAAAGACAAAGAAAGAAGAACACACTTGAGCTCACTAACGTCTCGCACTAACTCGGGCCTAGAATAAAAGTAATTATCTCATCAAAACGCGTTCTAACGAAGTTAGAATTATCTATCAACTACCTAACCCATCCCCTAGGAACACTTAGGTTCCTATCATTTACGAAATTACACTTAACACCTCCAAGAAAACACATAACAAGATCACATATTATTTTCACTCAACAATTATTATAAAAAGAAGCAAGCAGAGGGCAGATTATAACGTTCACATAAAACGAGTCACAACCCGACTTCCCGACATCCTACGGGGCTGGTTCTGGACTTTTCGGAAACCTCGGGATGTCTACTAAAACTTCTATTTTGATGGTTAAGCCCAACTCAGTCCCGAAGGACTTCAAAAACACCCGTCTTTCCCATTGGTCCAGATCTGACACGTTCCGGTAAAACGGTTATAACTCGGGCTATACAAATCAAACGTTCAATCCGTAAAATTCCTATGGTTCCTAACATCTAAGGGAACCTCCAGTTCAAAGGGTTTAACCAAAAGGTAACTACACTAGCCGTGGCGACCCGATCTTTAGACACTAACAAAACTGTCCCGTTAACGGTTATCAATTAATTTGTTATTTCGGTTCTAACTTTTACCAAACGGTCTTGGGGTTCTAATTTGGACTTACAACGATACTTAGGATCTAAGATATATAGTCCAACCCAACTAAGGTCCAACATCAAACTTTTTAACATTAAAACCAATTTATAAAACATGAAAATTCACTTTACTATTGTCACTAACCCTAAAGTCATGCATAAAACAATTATAACCTTATCTTAAAAAAGAAATCTACATTATTCTAATTCAATATTTCAAGAATTAACAAGGACGGTTATAACATGTGAGTTTCTTTAATCAAGATTCGGAAAAAGACTTAAAGAATATGTAATTAAACTATAAAGTACACATAAACATTTAAACTACTAATCAAGAACTCAACAACTAATTTCTCTAAACAAGATTTAATTAAGAATCAAGAATTAATAGACAGTAAACTCATCCTAACTTATTTAGTCAAGATTAAACATGAATTAAACAAGAATGAAACCTAAGAAAATAAAAGAACATATAATATTTAACTTAATGAAACAAGAAACCTAACTAATTTTCAAGAATCAAGAAGGGCTTAGGTTTACATGTAAAAGAACATAAAGAACTTAGAAACATTAAAACTACCAATCAAGAATCTAAGGTTTTAATAACAAGAAATCAACCTAATTTATTTAACAAACTTAACAAGATTTATTCTTAAGAAACAATAAAGGACTTAACGATTATACAACTAAACATTCAAGAATTTAACCTAAGTAATAAATTTCCAAATTCGTACATACAATAATATTGTGGTCTAACGATTCATGTAAAGAAAATAAAGAATATTAAAGAATCACTTTCAAACCTAATAATCAACTATTACAACCTAAATCTAATTACAATTTATTACATAAAATTACACATATTAAGTAAACAAATTACACATAACAAATAATAACTTACACATAATTACACCCAAGAACAAGATTACATGTAATTTTTCTAATTACAAAACTAACAATACAATTTAATAATTTTAAAAACAGAATAATAATTTTGAAAATAAAAACAGAAAAGAAAAAGAAAAAAAGAAAAGGAAAAACAAAGAAAAAAATATAACAGATTATGGTTAGGGTTAGGGTTAGGGTTTTACGTTAGGGTTATGGGCAGGGGGCGGTTATAGCGACGGTTGGGGGTGGTGCGACGGTCGAGGCGGCGACAGCCAGAGGCGGCGGCGAGGCGGCAGTAGCGACGGTGGCTCAGGTGCAGTGGCGTCGGGCTCGGCTTCGACTAACAACCAACGTCAGGGGTCTTGCACTCCTCGTCTGGGTGTCCCGGCGGTGAAGGGTGGTTGCGGTGGTTGCGACTCCGGCGGTGGGCTGCGTCTGGTGGCCGGTGGTTTACGTCGGTCGAGCAAAGGGGGGGAGAAAGAGAAAGCGAAACAGAGGGGGAGAGAGAGGAAGAGGAAGGAGAATATGGTTGCGGTGGTTTGTTGCGACGGTCGGTTTCCGGCGGCTGCGGCGGTGGGCGACGTCTGGTGGTGGTGGCCGTCGGTTTCAGAGAGAGGAAGAGAGAGAGGGAGGGAGCTAGGGTTTGGTATTGAGAGGGATACTAGGGTTTTTAGGGTTTGAGAGGGGAGAAAGGGGTTTATATATTACCCATTTAATTAGGCCCAATTAACTAATCCTATTCCTAACCCAACCCATTAAGCTAAAAACAGAATTAAGGAATTACTAATAATGGTAATAATAATATTAATACTAATAATCATATAATCACATAGCAAATAATATTCACGTAATTAATCACATAATAATATTAGTCAGCGGAAATTACTATTCTACCCTTGTTAGCCCCTCAACGGTCCTACGAGCTCAAGCGTTAGCATAAATAAACACATTACGAACAACAGTAAATAACGAAGTCAAACCTATTCTATTAACGACGTCACGGTCAACATCGTTGGATTTTTCGGGGTTTTACAACCACCCTCCGGGACCGAAACTGAACAGTCATGTGATTACCCCATGTATTTTGATGATCAATCTTATGGTAGGGATTATGTAGAAAACTCTTATGATCCTCCCCATTGTGATGTTGTTGAGTCTCATCCTTTGTGCTTATTTTGTGATTCGTCGTGCATTAGTTCTCTTCTTGTTTGCAAGATAAGATACGTGTGACAATGAATGAATGCTCGGATAAATTTGAACACATGTTTAAAACTTGGGTAGAAGCTTTTTCTTCACAAATGGTTGATTCGAATGTTGAAGTAGATCATTCGTCATCTTTGAGTCCTGAAATGCATGTTGATGCTTCTTTGTATAATTATGATGAGGATGATGACTACTATAATGGACCTAGTTTTGCATGCCGGCTTAGCGATTCCTTAGCTCTAGCTGCACCTATTGAGCATGAGGAACATGATGGTTTTGGTGTGATGATGAAGAAATTGATGAAAACATGCTTGATAATGAACCATTGTCAACACCTTTGCCCATGCTTTCATGTAAAGAGAAAGTTGAGTTTGATGAATGCCATGATGCTTGTGATGCAATTGAGCATGATCTTGTTGAGAGTGAAATAGAATCTGTTGTGACTGAATGTGTGCTTGATGCCGAATTGTTCACTTTCATTGAGGATCATTGCATTAGTGAGGCATTAGCTACCCTTTCTTGCAAGTCTATTGATATAGAATCTTGTGATGATGAGCATAATTCTTTGGGGATTGATCATAATTGTTTGAACTTGGTTTGTGACAATGATTCTTTTGATGATGATATGCTTTATGAGTCATTCATGAGGGGTTATGATCCTGAGCCTTCCACTTTCACTTTTGATGTTGTTTTGAATGATGCACCTTTGTCTTCTGACACTGATAGTTCTTCTGATGAGTCTGATATTGATGAAGATGAATATGTGCCTGTTTGTGATGTTAGGAGTGTTTTGATGTGGTCTAACCTTTGTGGGACCCGGGAAAATCCCCGTGGTATCCCTCGCGTCAACGGCGAGTCGAAAGGGGTGTCTTTTCTTTGAGAAGATTTGTTTGAATCTCTGTTTAAAATAAATTAAACTCATGTAATTCTTTTGATTTTATTAAGATTTAAGGATTTTAGTTAACTAGAAAATAAATAGAAAACAGCGGAAAGAAAAAAAAAAGAAAAGAAAGAAGACGATAAACAGAAAGTCTCGGGACTTGGCTCGGGATGATATATTGTAGCAATACCTGCAGGTATTGTAAGTCAGTGGTCCCAGAAAAGCGTCCCAGACCTGGAAGTCAGATCCGAGGCCCGGGACTGGCTAGAATACCTGGCAGTATTCTGTCTGTCTTGGCCTCGGGATCTGTTTCCGACACAGAGAGTAAAAAACTAATACAAGATCCCTTTTTTAAATTAGCTTTCCGAAACAGAAAATAAAATACGAAAAGAAAATGAATAAAAGATAAAATGAAAGAAAAAAAAGGAAACGGAAAGAAGAAACAAGACAATAAACAGAGAGTCTCGAGACTAGGCTCGGGATTATTTACTGTAGCAATACCTGCAGGTATTGTGAGTCAATAGCCCCGGAAAAAGGGTCCTGGACCTGGAAGTCAGACCCGAGGCACGGGACTGGCCAGAATACCGCTAGTCTTTCCCGATGTCGTTGATATGTAGCTCAGTCTTTCCCGATGTCGTTGAAATGTAGCTCAGTCTCTCCCGATGTCGTTGAAAATGTAGCTCAGTCTCTCCCGATGTCGTTGAAATGTAGCTCAGTCTTTCCCAATGTCGTCGAAATTTAGCTCAGTCTCTCCCGATGTTGTTGAAAATGTCGCTCAGTCTTTCCCGATGTCGTTGAAATGTAGCTCAGTCTTTCCCGATGTCATTGAAATGTAGCTCAGTCTCTCCTGATGTCGTTGAAATGTAGCTCAGTCTTTCCCGATGTCGTTGAAATGTGGGAGATGGGTTCAGACCCGAGGCTGACTCGCTCCGGTTTTCGGGTCAGATTTCGTACAACCCGGGGTAGCTCCCATGCTTGCTTGCTTGGTTTCGGGTCTGGGATTTTAAACCTCCCTTTTGTGTTCTGTAGTTTGTTTTTGGCAATGACGCAACCTTTGAAACCACGAGGCATCAGAATGAGCATGTGTGGCTTAGGAGATCGGAAGTCCCGGTAAGCCTTTCAAACTCATATTTTTTGTATGGTCTTGGTATTCCGTATGCATGTTTTATGCCAACTTTGTCATGTATTGAGGCCCAAAAAAATTTTGTTGTTTTTTGTGTTGTCAAATTTTTAGAGTTTAACGTTGAGATTAATTAATAATCTCGAGGTTTTTCTCATAAAAATCTGTTGTCATGCCTCTAGGCATGCACCTCTGTCCAGTTTTCCATACTTTTCTGTACTGTTTTTTTCAAATCCTTGTACAGTCAGGTTGTCATGCCTCCAGGTATGCAGCTCTGTCCCGTCAGTGTCAGTCAGTTAGTCCTTTCTCGTTGTTCAGAACTCTGGGCAGGCTGCCATGCCTGCAGATATGGTGCTCTGTTCGGAGTTTTTTTTCTGCACAGTCCGGACAGATTTAAGTCTGGGCAGGCTGGCATGCCTCCAGGTATGCTACTATGTCTGCTGAATTCTATCCAGTTTTCTTTGTTTTTGCACAGTCTTGGCGGATTCGGGCCTACTCAGGTTGTCATGCCTCCAGGCATGTAGCTCTGTCCAGCCCAGGGTTGGTCAGTCGGATTTCACTTGTCGCTCGGAACCCTAGGCATGGCGCTCTGCCCGATGTTTTTTTTTTTATCTTCGCATGGCCCAACCTTGAGTCCCCTTCGCCGAGCATACCACTAGGTATTGCCCTATGAAATCTTGTATTTTGTCTTCGCATCGGGTTCATTTTGTAGGACCTGGATCCTAAACATGTATGGCGATCTGGTACTGGCTTTTCCGGGTCTTCTCCTGTTCGGAACCCTGGGTATGGGTCTGAGCCATACCTGGCGGTATGGTGTCTGGTTGCAAGACCCAGACCCAACTTGTTCTTGGCAATATGGGTTGGGTTTGTCCGTATGCTCGGGTCTTCTTAATTTAATTCAGAAGTGAGTTATTTCCAAACTAATTCTCGTGAATATTGTGAATTGGATTTTTAGAGTTTAGCTCAGAAAATGAATTATTTTCCAAATTATTTCTCATAAAAATTTGTGATCCGTTTTAGAGTTTAACCCGAAAAATGAGCTAATTCTCATAAAAATTTGTGATCGAAATTTTAGAGTTTAACTCGAAAAATGAGCTAATTCTCATAAAAATTTGTGATCTGAATTTTTTAAAGTTTAACTCGGAAGATGATTTAATTCTCGTAAAACTCGAATTATCTCTTCATCGACAGCGTCCTTTGAGTTTCTGGTAATACGCACAAAAGCGATTAAGACTCCAAGTGAGCTTGCTTGATTTCTAGCCATCATGGTTGCATTTCTTTTCAGGTTCGGGCGGGAGACAGAAGAATGCAAATGCGGTCTTATGAATGCTATGCTACATGAATTACAAGAGAAAAAGTATATGCAATACACAACTCTATTATGCATTATATTCTATAAGATTCTTTATGCATGATTTTATGTAGTCCTAATTCTAATGCATGATGTGATTCTTTTTTATTTTTCTGTATTTTTTTTTATTTATGCAATGTATGTGACTTCTTTTTTTATTTGACTCGAGAAGAGAAAGAAAAAAAATAAAAAATAAATAAAAACTAAAAAACAACTAACATGACTCAAAATGAAAATGAAAGCGAATTAATGTGACTCAAAATGCAAACTAATGTGACTTAAAATGAAAAATGCACATGACCTAAAAACAAAAAACTAAAAAAAATGCACATTGATTTGCTACATGTATGCAATATGAATAGCCCCCACTTTCCCGAGGAAAGAAAAAAGAAAAGTAAATAAAAAAAACTCTAAATGTCAAGAGTGATTTCGAAGTGAGTTTCAGGACAAGGCAAAAATAGTGAAAATGATGAGTTCTCTTGTCGAACTGCCTCGTAAGTTGCCATGATGTGGATATTAAGTGATGAGCAAGCCCCCAGTTGGAATGTTGCAGAAGACGATATTAATGGAAGACTAGGCCTGCTTAAGCTGCATGATGGTATAGTCAGGATGCTCGACCTTGATGTCATGATTACGAACCCCAAGCACTAAGAAGGATCAAGCGATAAGTCGTCTTGATTTTTCTTGTCTTTTCTCTATTCTTCTTGATTCTTTTAGGTAGGAACATGTAAGCACCAAGCCCCTAGTATCAGCGAACAAGCGTCTTTAGGTGAGTCAGAATGATTAACCTAGGTGGGTGTTGTCTTCAAATAACCCTTATTTTGATGCAGCTGGCTTCTTGTTCTGCAAAAGGAGTTATCCCTCACTCAGTTGTTCTGAAAGCATGGATTAACTGACGAATCTCATGCATGCACTAATGATCGAATCAGAAGAGCTAACAGGGTAAGGAATAATCAACGATGGGATATAGAAAAGGTAGGAATGGTGGTATAGAAAACATATTTGTGAATAGTTAGGCCCCAATGGTGGGCAAGACGAGGCTATGGATGGCTAGGCGAGAGTAGTGATCAGATGAATGGATGGGTAGTTCGATGGATAGAGGTTCGAACTAATGTGATAGACAAGACGGTCTATGGATGGAACACCATGTCTCGTGGGTTTACCTCGTAAGGGAAGAGATGGTCAAATGGCTATGGTTTGATGGATTTAGGTATGAAGGGTGATCCAAGCCTGACGGGAAAATGTTGGTGTGCTTAGTGAAAGAAATATGACAGCTTTTCATTATCCTCAGAGACCAAGGTTTCCTCTCCTTTTGCCTAGCTCGCCTGGTGAGGTTTTCGAGCTAGCCACTCTTTATTCTATCTCTCAAAGACCGAATGATTTGATGATGAATTTTCTCTAAAGTGAATTGTAGCGGCCGGGCCTCAAAGAGGAACTCCTACGTATCCCGTGTGGAATCATGCCAGTCGTAGTTCAACAGGTGCAGCTTTGATTGATGCCTCAAGAAGGACTTCGAGATGGGTCGAATGTTTAATGGGAAAGATAGGTGTGAAGGTTGGACGGGAAGGTTTTGGGATGTGTGCAAGTGACCAATGTAAACCGACGACTGCCTCTTATTCTTGCTTTCTTCTTCCTCTTTTTTTTTTTTTTGTTTTTTTTGTATTTTTTTGTATTTTTTTGAACTCGACAACCCAATTTATATTTCTCTTTTCCATGATATTTATCACCCGCAACACATTAGTTGGCTTAAATGGATTTAGGGAAGAGATGGTCATAAAATGAATGACCAGGTTCGTGGTGGTGGTTAAGAAGATGGTGTGAGAAGGTAATAATGTAGGTAAAGCGGCTAGGTGAGAATGAGATTCACCTTTAAAGACTGGAGGTCGCTTTGAATTCTCCCCTTTTGCCTAACCTGTTGGATGGGTGTTTAGGTTAGCTTCCCTCCTCTTAACTTTTACTCACTCACCTCTCCTTTTGCCCAACTTGTTAGATGAGTGTTCAACTTGGCCTCGCTCTTTTTTATTTGTCTCTCCTTTTGCCTAACCTCGCTTTGGCGGTGAAGTTAGCCTCTTTTCTCTCTATTAACCTTGGACTCAGGGTAGGGCAAGAAAGAGTAGAGAAAATGTGATAGAGATGTGAGATGGAGTGGAAAATATGAGAAGATGGATGTGTCGGACTTGGATGGTCATATGGGTGAGTGAGATCTTCAATTCAAATCAGGAATGCAAGCACAAGATTCTTTACTTAGCAGTTTAGAAGCAAATGAAGGGTCGGGGAAGACAAGAGTCATAATCATGAAAGGTTTCATCTTTATTGAATGCGACTAAGATCAATACATTAAAAAAAATCTTCTTGGGATACTGTAGACACTGAAAAAATTGAGCTCAGTTCAAAATGATACCTTCGGCCCAGTTGACAAATTTAGGCGGATCAGTGGATCGTATCGTGCGTAACGCAGATTCGCGGATTTAAGAACCGCCTGCATGCATTCTCGCGGATTTTCACATTTTTGGCCTGGATTTTCGCATTTTTGGCCTGGGTAGATTCTCAAGGATTTTCACATTTTTGGCCTAGACAGATTCTCGCGGATTTTCGCATTTTTGGCTGGACAGATTCTCGCGGATTTTTGCATTTTTGGCCTGGACAGATGCTCGCGGATTTTTCAGAAAATTGAGGTGAAAATCCTTGCGGATTTTTTAGGAAATTGGGGTGAAAATTGACTCAATTCAGAATAATTATCGGTGGCCCTGAAAAGCCTCTGGCTGATACCATGCCCCAGCTCAGTGAAAATCCTGGCGGATTTGCCAGGCCAAGCCCAGGAAAATCCTGGCGGATTTGTCAGGCCAAGCCCAGGAAAATCCTCGCGGATTTTTGTAGGCCAGCCTAGACTGATCCTCACAGATCTTTTGCTTTTAGCTCAGAAAAAAGTCAATGCAAGTCAAGGTCCACCACAAATCTTAGCGGAGCCCAGCCTCGAGTTCTCGCGGATCCGGGCAAATCAGCCCACAGAAATTCTCGCGGATTTGTTGAAGTCCAGTCAAGGAACCATCTCTGCCCACTCTCCCCACTAAATGAGTCTTCGCGGATCCGGTGGAGTGAGGGGGAAACGGGCAGTTGATGATAACTCCCAAATGGCGTGCTTATGAAAGGGAGGCTCAGTGAACATTTTCGGGACGGAGAGAAGCGAGGTAAAGGTGCACACAAAGTGAATTCTTCGATAAAAAAGGAAAAGGGCGCACTGTTTTGGGGAAGGAGATCCTCGCGGATTTGTTGTGTGGAAGAGCTCTGATGCCTTGATTTTAAGCCGGAAAACAGCAGTCCCATTTCCTTGAAGTTGATCTCAAGGCTGAAGATCCTCGCGGATCCCAGTGAGGGGGGATCGGTAATTTCCCCTTTTTTTTGTTTTTTTTTCGTTTTATTAAGTTTGTAATCATGTAGTCCTTTTCCCCGCCCGCTGTAGCTTTCTTTTTTTTTTTAGACGTTCGCTTGTTCTTTTCGGATTTTGCATGCATTAATTTACAAAATGTTGTGACAACTTTATTTTTCTTTTCTTTTCCTGTTTTTCTTAAACTAAACCCGACGGAGTAAAGGCCGTTTTACGGGCCGTGTAGGAGCAACCCTCCTACACTTGTACCTTTACCCCCGAGCCTATTTCTCTGGTTCGTAGTATGGAGTTCTTTTTTTATTATCTGTTTTTGTTAGTTTTTCTCAAAAACTAACTGGCGACTCCAATTTTTTTATACATTATTTCACGCTTGTTAGCGTATTTGATTTTATTTGAATTTATTTCCCGACCTTCTTCTTTTTGGGTTAGTAATTGATTTGCGCAGCCGACTCGAGTGGCTTCACTGTCCAGGAATCCTCGCGGATTTCTACAGTGGGCTCACTTGAGACACTCCGTGAGTCACCCGGTGGACTGTCTTAGGTCTCACAGTGGCTTAGCCAAGCCCCA
Organism: Portulaca oleracea; assembly: GCA_029582165.1. Lineage (NCBI taxonomy): Eukaryota > Viridiplantae > Streptophyta > Magnoliopsida > Caryophyllales > Portulacaceae > Portulaca > Portulaca oleracea. The sequence continues at coordinate 7,145,680 of CM055875.1, forward strand.
CAGTCATGAAATTCTCGCGGATTTTATGGCCGTGGGCTTGATTTAGGCCCTGTTCAGGGCAACCATGGACAGACCACAGCCTAGAGCCGGCGGCCTAGTAATCCTGGATCGGAAATCCTCGCGGATTTCTGTTTCGGGTGCTCGGGCCGACTTTGAACCAGGTCAATATGTTATCTCATCCAAAGGGAAGAAGCGTTAGGGATTTAAATTTAGTAAAATTAAATATTTTTAACAACGTGAAATAATTAAATCGGCAAAAATAATAATTCGTGCATAAAATAATTAAAAGTGCACCCTAGGAAAAATAAGCAACCCTATCGTCGACTCGACACTCCGTGGGGAACCGTGCCCTCCGGGCCACGGACCCTACAGTGGCGACTCCATTGGGTACTTATTTAGAAAGTGGGTAAGACTTGAAAAGTCGGGTTTTTTTTTTAAAAAAAAAAAGTTGTCACCTTTTTTATTTTTAGGCATATTTGCATTTTTCGGGTCTTCCCCTTTGTTGGGCACACAAGGCACCACTTAGGTCAATCACCTTTTTTTTTACCATTTGGGAAAATAAAACCATTCAACTTGGTGGGTCCACTTAGACCTTCACCAAGCCGGTGGTTTTTTTCCAACTCGTGCACCACTCCTTAGTCCACATGACAAAGGGAGCAACCCGAGTGTGCTAATCTTGCCATGCACCCCATGGAAGATGAAGCATTCGGGACACGAGCTAGAGGTTAGGTTAAACCGACCCCTTTAACCTTTAAATATAGATCCTTGGTTAAGATGGAATTCATTTGTGTGCTATTTGCTTCTTCTGATCCTCGAACCTGAGACCATGCCGTAATGCTTAGACAAAAAAAAAAAGGAAAGGTGGTCATGTTTTGCATAGCGGGCCGAGATAATTAATTTGGTCTATACAAGTTTTTGGCCTCTGGGATTCTCGCGGATCTCATGTCTGGTCAGACCTTGTATAGCCCAAACTAATGGTCTGGTTTTCCCTTTTAGTAGTCAACCTCGGTTTAGGCTTTATAGTGAAGTTGAGCCCAAAATCCGCGAGGATTTTGATGTGCTCGGACACTACGAGGCCTAAGTTAAGGTGTTTTTTAGGATCATGCATGATGGGTTTTGGTAGCTGATTTGGCCTATACGAGGCTCGAGCCCTTGGAATTCTCGCGGATCCCAGGCTGGGTTGGGCCTGGTATAGTCCAAATCAGTGTTCTACCCTTCTCTTTTAGTTGTCAAATCTTGGTTTAGGCTCAATAGTGGGTTTGAGCCCAAGAAATTCGCGAGGATTCTTGGTGAGCTCGGTCCCTACTGGGTCTAAACTAAAGCTTTTAGGATCATATGCATTTGCATAAAGTCGTCCCATTTAGTGTAAGTAGGTCATTTGGGTCACAAAAGTCTGTTTGGGCCTTGGAGATTCTCGCGGATTTCTGAGTGAACCCGGCCTTATGTGGTTCAAAAGGGCTCCTTGTTGTGGGTAGTTAGCTAAAAATGATATATTTAGCCCTTATGTGAGGCCTAAGCCTGAAAGTTTGATGTTGGGCTTGGTCCGGTAAGGTCTAAATATGTCTTTCTGGCTCGAGTCTGCATTTGCATAAGAGTTTTATTTGTGCTTCACACATGACTTAGAGCTTTAGTTCGGTCATTCAGGATACAAATAAAATTCTTCATTCATGGTGTGCATAAAGTTTTAGGGGTCGACGTTGAGCTGAGTCTTCAAATTCCTCCATCTTTCAGGACAGAATAGGTTGGTTTCGAGTATATCAAAGGGACGAGACAGGTCGGTTGGAGACTTTTGACATCCACTACGATAGCAACGAAGATTGTGCATCATCTGAGGCAACTGATCAAGAAGCGACCGACGAGGAAGCGTCTGAAGAAGGTGTTGAGTCTTTGGTGATTGACCCATCTGAGACAATGTCGGATCCCAATGGTGATCATCCTGAAGGTCATCCGCATAGTGATCCAGAGGAGGAGCCGGTGCCTCCTCCACCACCTCCTCCACGTACTGAAATAGAACAGCTCACCAACATAATTCTGAATATACAAGTCACTATGAATGCTCAGCTAGAGGCACAAAATCAGAGAATTGATGCTGTCATTCATGCTATGGAAGAGGCAAAGAATTCGAATCTGAAGAATCCCTCGACGGGTGAAGTTGAGCAATCAGGAAAGGAGAAGGATGGGTCGGTCCACGAGGTTTCGAACTCGAGACTTGACCGAATTGAACAAATGCTGAAGGAATCTACACTCTTCAACAATCAGTTTATGGACGACATAGGTTTCACGCCAATTCCAAGAGGTAGACTCCCCCCTAAATTCAACATGCCTGGCATCAAATTTCATGGTACTGAGAACCCACATCAACATATGAGGAATTTTATGGGGGCTATGACGCTAAAAGGAGTTGACGAAGATATCTACCACATTATTTTCCCTTGGACTTTTGGCCCGGACGTTATGAAGTGGTACAACACACTTAGTCCTACCAAGTCCTCACAATGGAGCTTACTTTGCAAGGAGTTCTTACATCAATACTCCTACAACGTTGATATGCCTGTCACTTTACGGGACATGGAGCTGATGAAGCAAGGAGAAAAGGAGTCTTTCTCTGACTATTTCGCTCGATGGAGAGCAAAAGCTGCTCAAATGGTGGATCGACCTTCTGAGGAACATCAAGTAGATATGCTTGTGCAAGGATTACAACCCTCGTACAATGCCCACTTAAGGTTTCAACCTCTCAAGGACTTTGTCTCATAAAGGTTAGCTGGAATCAAAATCGAAAGTGAGCTAGCTAACTGGGGGCTGGAAGAACACTTATACTAATAAGCAAACTTCTGGCCTAACAAGGGAAACGAGGTGAATGCCTTAGAAGACTCTATGTGCTGAAGCACTAGAACAACTTCCAAGAAAAGGGATGAGCTAATACAAAATACTCCGAGGTTGGGATGTTGATGAATTCTACAAGTACCACGGAGCCCGGAGACATTACACTGAACAAGATGCCTAGATCAAAGCAATTATCCAGAGGAAATGTTATGAGTTGTATTGCCTTGTGCAAGCCTTTTATTCTTGAGTACTTCTTGCATGATTGTTGAGTCTTAGTAATTTTTTATCTCTTTGAGCTAGTTGAAGAGTTAGTAGAATAACCCGTGAGATTTTAAGCCTTCATAGATTATTCATTATATACATAGTCTCAATTTTCTTTTTGTGTGTAACTCTTTCATGTGTGCATCTCTAGAACTTGGCCTGACATTCCTTAAAATAACATTTGGCATATGCATTGTGTTAATATGATTGAGGCATCCTTTTGTTAGCTACATAGCCAAAAAGCCACCTGACATTTTGACCTCTTTTTGCAAGCCCTTGCTAACCCTTTTTTTTTCCTATCTTGTTGTTTACCTTATAAGTGCGCACCCTTGGCCTTTACATAATTTCCTACCTTTAGCCAAGATAGAATGAGCAACAGTTCAGTTGTATGGGACAGTTTCGTGGTCGATTGTTAAGAGTGAGTAGTTGGTTTATTGCTACAAGGGAAGTACATTGTTGAATATCCTTTCTACCCTTTTTATCCTCAAAGGTTGTACCTTGTAACTATTGGGGTTTGAGTTGTTTTTTTATATATTCATGCTATTTATTGAAAAAAAAAAGGTTCAAAAATAAGGAATTCATAATAGTAAAAAAAGAAGCAAAATGGCAAAAAAGGAAACAAAGAGGAAAGAAAAAAAAAGAAAAAGAAAAAGAGAAAAAAAAGTGAAGTTTTATTTTTAGATTTTGATTTGTATTTGGTACTCTATCCCGAGTTTCATTTGTTGGGATGTTTTGTGCCCGTTAAGGTTCAGTGTGGAGGTGTTGCATTGCATGTAGTGGAAATGTTGTTGCTCTTTAGGTACTTGGCTACTTAGCTCCACATTTCCCAAATAATTTCCCTTCTTACCCTAGCCTAAACCCCATTACAACCTTTTGAAAGTCCTCATGATTAGCATTTTTGCATGTTGTCCTCAGTGATGGAGAGTTAAGAGTCTTGCCAAGCTTATGGCAACTGTATACATTGGAATGAGTTTGAGTGAACCCTTGCACATTTCTAAACACATTGAGAGGAGTGTTCCACTTTACCTAAAGTGAGGATCTACTAGCTTCACTAGCTCATCAATTGCTAAGGCGATGCATGATTATTTAGAGGTACAACATAGAGTGATTAGCTTTGTGTCTTGGTCTTATGCTCATAGTATTGAAATAGAGTTTGCTTTGAAATGATTTTTACCTTATTGAGTCTCTATTATGCATCTCATTCTCATTGGTCTCATTGTCATGTCATATAAGGTCTTTTCCACTATTGATTAATCTTGCTCGTGAAGTCTCACACATTCTTTTCTTCATGGCTTATCCTTATAGACATTGGGGGCTTTCTCTTCCTCTTTGTCTTCCTTTCGAACTGGGGACTTTCTCTTCCCCTTTGCCTTCCTTTCGAGTTGGGAGCTTTCTCTTTTCCTCTGTCTTCTTTTTCAACTGAGGGCTATCAGGATACAAGTTATTTTGGCTTAGATTTCCTAATTTCTACATGTTGCATCCAGGGACAATTTTTTTTCCTTTTGCTCACCTTTTAGCGGTCAATCTAGGGTGCCTAGGAGTAGGCATTTCGTTAAAATTCCTTCTCATGGAAATGACATGTCGGTCTTGTCACTTTCCTTCATGTTCATCAGATAGCAAGACCAAGCTCTACTATCTAGTGGCGATAAGTTATAGCTGTGGAAAAGTCCTAATAGATTCTTGTAAGGCTGAATGAAAAAGTCCTCGCGGATTTTCAAGAGCAAATGTTCATCATAAATTCTTCTACCAACATTTCACATAAGAACAACTTTTTTTAAGCATGTTCATCATAAGTCAAGTCCCTATAATCCCTCACGAATATTTGGGGCAATTGGATCGTTCGGATATTTTCATGGCAGTTTGCATGGTCCACAATTTTGAAGAGAATTCCTTAGTTGATTGTATTATTGGACTACCTTTTCCTAAGCATGTTCAATATAGGTTCTAGTACTAGAAACCTTATAAGCCCTCGAACAACTTTTACAAAAGCATGTTCACATATATCGATTTGGGCTTGGAGATAAGGGTTTTTCATTCATGAAGTTCTTGCGGATTTTGGGTTGCATATCGCTCCTACTATTTTTATATATGAGCCAAGAAGAAACAACAAATCTGGACCAACTAAGGAAGTTCTATGCTTAAAAAGAAGGTCAGTTATAGCAGCTGGTGGTCATAACTAGCAACTATCCTTGAGTTGTTAGCCACTGACTTATTAAGTCAACAACTAAATGCTTACACTACCTTTTGAACTACGATTCCACTCATAAGTGGATACATAGAAAGCTTTTATAAAGTCCTGCCCAAATAATTGAACAAAAGTAACTTCTTTTGAGTGATTTCCCAAAAGGATCTTATCCAATTTCCAGGTCATGCTCAAGCAGGCTAAAGCAGAATTCTTGCGAAATTTTCCTAAGAGCTCTCGCGGACTTTATAACCCATAGAGACTCAAACGTCTTTTCTCGTCGATTATTTAAGTTCGACCGAAGTCTTGGCAGATTCTGTGTTGACAAAAGCTCTCGCGGTTCCCTCAAGGTCCACAACTAGAGTGTTTCAAGATATTGATTCTCATGGATTAAGATTCATCACATATTTGCAAAAGGGGTCGTAGCTGGGGGTACGAGTGAAGACTAAAAATGTTCGCGGATTTTGGTTTTCACTATTTGAAGCATCCTAATATTTCCAGTGTCATCGACCACAGCTCAATACCTAGACTCTCTTATGCATTGCATGTGTGTCTTGCATCATCAAAAATTACAAAAAAAAGTTTGCATAAGTGCATTAACATCATGCATTACTAGAGAAATAGAGTCCATCCATTGCATCATAAAAGGTAAATGAACAGTCTAAGCATTATACACCCACTCATTGCTCGTCAGTAGAGATCAAATCAATCGCTTCCAGACTAGAGGACTTGTCGCATGGAACCCAGGGCCAACAAATCAGCATGAATGCCAAAAAAGTAGGTCCAAATCTGCATGTGGAGGAATGATGAGCTGGACTCAAGAAAACCTGCCCGACTCATTTGGATCCTCGCGGATCCAGAACCATCAAATACTGCTTCCCGGTCTATAAATAATTATCTAGGCTCAAGTATATAGTCCAAGTTGAGAGGTTCCTCGGGCGGATCTCATTTTTCGACCCAGACAATATTTTGGAAAATGCGGTTAAAATACACTCCAAAGTCCAAGTTGGTGGGCTCTGTGCGGATCCAAGTTCCAACGCAGACAGTGTTTTAGACAATTTTTTCGGAAATATAGTGCAGTCCAAGAATGGGCTCCTCACGGATCCCATATCCAAATTGGCTAAAAAAATTTCAAAAAGGAAGCAGCTCCTCGCGGATCCCATATCAAAATTGGCCAAAAAATATTTTCAAAAAGGAAGCAGCTCCTCGCGGATCCCATATCAAAATTGGCCAAAAAAAATTCATAAAGGAAGCAGCACCTCGCGGATCCAAGATCCAAAATGCAGTCCAAAGCCCACATGCACAAGAACCATGTAGGTCCTCACGGATCCAATTTCGACACAATGTACACTGACAATGGCATTCTTTTAGTTTCGTATTATCCAAGCCAAATTCGGTCCAACATGGCTCAGGCGAATCCCCGAGGATCCCATTTTTGCACAAAACAAAAATGGAGTTCACAAGTTGTGTCCAACAAAATATAGTCTAAATGGGTGCTCAAAGTAGAATCAAAATGAAGTTGAAGCAAAGGTAAGAGCTCGCCTGAAGGAAGAAGCTCCTCGCGGATCTTGACACAGAGCACCACGATTTGGGTTTCGAATTTGTCAAACTTTCAAAAATAAAGCTTGTTAATAGCATATCTCAGCTGGGAGTTCCTCGCGGATCTGCGTCCCAAATTTGTCAGATTTTCAATGGTGGAGCTCATCAATGGCGTTGTCAAATACGAAAGTTTAGCAAAGTTCCTCACAGATTTGGTATGTGAGACTTGTTAAGGGGCCAAGTTTTCGAAATTGAAGGTTGAAGAGTTGGATTCCACGCGGATTTGTATGAAAATTTCAGAAAAAAATTTAGAACTTCCAGTGTATGAGGGACTTACTCAGTTTATAGCGGATCTCAACAGCTCAGCAATGGTTCCTCGTGGATTTCAGAGAAAGTGGGTGAAAATTTACTGATGAATTTTTTGAAAATTTACTGATCTGGACATGCAACTCCTCGCGGATCTGCACACAAAAAAGTGAAACTGATGAATTTGCTGGAAATGCAACTGGGTACCTTGTAGCTGCAGATTTCATGTCCACCAAGGTTCAGCCAAAAATCCGTCAAATTAGCTAGTGTCCCGCGGATTTCAGCCAAAAATCCGTCAAATTTTTGCAGTATGGCAATGCAAAATCACAGCTCAAACAGCAAGGTTCTCGCGGATTTTGCTTGTGCGACTGTCAAATTTTCTGGAAAATTTAAACTCAGTACATTTTTAGCTCAATCTCGGTTCAGCACCTCGCGGATTTGTACTCTGAGACTGTCAAAATTTTCAAAAAAAAAATTTTAAAAAAATCAGCTTTTCAAAAATTTGTTGTAGAAAATGGGGTTTGGTATGCGGGGCACCTTGCGGACTTACATGAGAAGACAGAAATGAAGCTCATCAATGATGTTGTAAGTATGAGATGCTTACTCAATAGTGCCGGGTAATGGAGTATCTCGCAGATCTAGAAGGCGAGTTCCTCGCGGATTTCAGCTGCAAAAAAAAATAAAAAATGAAGCTCGTTAATGGATTTTACAACAGAATTGAAGCAAAAATCCAGCATGCAACTGAGATCCTCGCGGATTTTAGCTACAAAATGAAAAAAATGGCAGATTCAGAAAGGGTGCAGTTTGAGAGTCTTACTCAAGGTGCAGTTTAAAAGTCTTACTCAAGGTGAAGATAGCTTGAAATGGGAGAAGAATGGAGATGGTTGCAAATGCTTTTGAAATTCGGATAATGTTGAAGTGCATGCGTAATGAGTGGTAAAAAATAGGGAAGTACTCTTTCAACCCATCTTCATTATTACTCACAATTTCCTTTTGCTTTATTATTATTATTATTTTTATTTGCTTTTGTTTTATTATTTTCATTTTCATTTTATTTTATATGCTCATAAACCTGTTCATTTTCCGGTGAATGATCACATTAAGCCTAGACGATATCCAGCAACTAAGTTAGCAACGGACTAACTCCGGATAATTTTCAGTATTCAAGCTACCCTTGAATATTCAAGCCTGGACGACATCCAGCAACCAAGTCAGCATCGGACTACCTCCGATCAAATTTCTCATATTCAAGCTACCCTTAGATAATTTAGCTTGGACGACATCCAGCAATCAAATTAACAGTCGAACTCCCTCCGATTAGCTATCAGCATCAGCATTTTCAAGATGTTTACTTTGACATTCGCCTTACTCAGGCTCTCTCAAAGTGGGGGCTAACTGTAGACACTGAAAAATTGAGCTCAATTCAAAATGATACCTTCGGCCCAGATGACAAATTTAGGTGGATCAGAGTGGACTGGTTTCAGGCAGAACGCAGATTCTGGCGGATTTAAGAACTGGGCCCAGACAGATTCTCGCGGATTTTCACATTTTTGGCCTGGATTTTCGCATTTTTGGCATGGGCAGATTCTCGTGGATTTTCACATTTTCGGCCTGGACAGATTCTCGCGGACTTTCGCATTTTTGGTTGGACATATTCTCGCGGATTTTTGCATTTTTGGCCTGGACAGATTCTAGCGGATTTTTCAGAAAATTGAGGTGAAAATCCTCGCAGATTTTTTAGGAAATTGTTGTGAAAATTGACTCAATTCAGAATAATTATCGGTGGCTCCGAAAAGCCTCTGGCTGATACCATGCCCCACCTCAGTGAAAATCCTGGCGGATTTTCCAAGCCAGCCCAGTGAAAATCCTGGCGGATTTGCTAGGCCAAGCCCAGGAAAATCCTGGCGGATTTGTCAGGCCAAGCCCAGGGAAATCCTCGCGGATTTTTGCAGGCCAGCCTACACTAATCCTCGCGGATCTTTTGCTTTTAGCCCAGAAAAAAAGTCAATGCAAGTCAAGGTCCACCGCAAATCTTAACGGAGCCCAGCTCTAGCCCAGCCTCGAGTTCTCGCGGATCCGGGCAAAGCAGCCCAAAGAAATTCTCGCGTATTTGTTGAGGTCAAGTCAAGGAACCATCTCTCCACACTCTCCCCACTAGCTGAGTCTTCGCGGATCCGGTGGAGTGAGGGGGAAACGGGCAGTTGATGATAACTCCCAGATGACATGCTTATAAAAGGGAGGCCCAATGAACATTTTCGGGGCGGAGAGAAGCGAGGTAAAGGCGCACACAAAGTGAATTTTTCGATAAAAAAGGAAAAGGGCGCACTGTTTTGGGGAGGGAGATCCTCGCGGATTTGTTATGTGGAAGAGCTCTGATGCCTTGATTTTAAGCCAGAAAATAGCAGTCCCATTTCCTTGAAGTTGATCTCCAGGCTGAAGATCCTCGCGGATCCCAGTGAGGGGGATCGGTAATTTCCCTTTTTTTTTGTTTTTTTTTTCGTTTTATTAAGTTTGTAATCATGTAGTCCTTTTCCCCGCCCGCTGTAGCTTTCTTTTTTTTTTTTAGACATTCGCTTGTTCTTTTTGTATTTTGCATGCATTAATTTACAAAATGTTGTGACAACTTTATTTTTCTTTTCTTTTCCTGTTTTTCTTAAACTAAACCCGACGGAGTAAAGGCCGTTTTACGGGCGGTGTAGGAGCAACCCTCCTACACTTGTACCTTTACCCCCGAGCCTATTTCTCCGGTTCGTAGTGTGGAGTTCTTTTTTTATTATCTATTTTTGTTAGTTTTTCTTAAAAACTAACTGGCGACTCCGTTTTTTTTATACATTATTTCACGCTTGTTAGCGTATTTGATTTTATTTGAATTTATTTCCCGACCTTCTTCTTTTTGGGTTAGTAATTGATTTGCGCAGCCGACTCGAGTGGCTTCACTGTCCAGGAATCCTTGCGGATTTCTACAGTGGGCTTACTTGAGACACTCCGTGAGTCACCCGGTGGACTGTCTTAGGTCTGACAGTGGCTTAGCCAAGCCCCACAGTCATGAAATTCTCGCAGATTTTATGGCTGTGGGCTTGATTTAGGCCCTGTTCAAGCCAACCATGGACAGACCACAGCCTAGAGCCGGCGGCCTAATAATCATGGATCGGAAATTCTCGCGGATTTCTGTTTCGGGTGCTCGGGCCGACTTTGAACCAGGTCAATATGTTATGTCATCCAAAGAGAATAAGCGTTAGGGATTTAAATTTAGTAAAATTAAATATTTTTAACAACATGAAATAATGAAATCGGCAAAAATAATAATTTGTGCATAAAATAATTAAAAGTGCAACCTAAGAAAAATAAGCAACCCTATCGTCGACTCGACACTCCGTGGGGGACCGTGCCCTCCGGGCCACGGGCCCTACAGATACATCCCAACTGACTTTGAAAATAAATGCCAACTTTCACGGACTGGAAAGGAATGATAATATAAAATCTCCTAATTAAGCCTTGTCATCTTCTACTCTGATGTAACCCGGGATTATAGAGCTTGCAGCGGAAGATCCCCGTACAGCCTGAATTTCTAATGGGGTTTCTGAATTGTTTGTGTTGGCGGCAGTTCTCCTAATTGGAACACTTCTACAAATTTTTTCTTGAGGGTGAAGCAGTTTTCAGTATCATGACCTCGAAGTCTATGATATCTGCAAAACTTACTTTAGTTCCAAAATTTTCCCTCAGTTCCGGGTTCACATCGAACAAGGGGAAGCTCGATCTTTCCTTCCTTAAGAAGACAATTGAGAGCCTCGGTATTGGTAGTGTAGATTGGAATTTCAACATTCTTAGCAGAGGAATTAGGAGCCCTTTGATGAATGTCAGTGTTATGCAATTCCATTGATGATGATCCTTCTCCAATATTTTTTCTGATGCGATGTTCAATATTAGCCGCCCTTCTATCGTTTTGTAGAATCCAAAGGATCATATCCATTTTTCGGTCCAGGCCCTCCATGCGTGATTGCATTTGAATTATTGTGGTAAAGAGTTTGTCCATAAAAGAACTTTCTCGTTCATCACATCTTCTTTCTTGATATCATCTTGTAGCTAAGGGCGAAATTTGGTCTTTCTTCTTAGTTAAAGGTGATCGGGAGACATGTGGAATTGTTTTAAACTTCTCCATAGGTAAGTTGGACTTATGTGGTTGATCACCACTAGGAATAAAAGTGAGTCCTGTGTCCATATGGTGATTTGCAGACATAGCGATCTCTCTCTCTATTTCACGCATGCTTGACATTTCACTATGATGAGTGTTGCTTCCATCTTTATCAAGAAAATTCAGCTCATCGTTGATCCTTGCTAACGTATCGATGATTTCATCTATTCTCCTATCGTTGCCTTGCATTTGCTGTGAAATTTCAGTCAAATGTTGGGAGATGAAGAGATTGAGTTCATCGTTGTTATGTATTCCGTTGGAGGCCATTGGAGACAGTGGTGCAAAGAAGGCAATTTGTTTACTCTGAATTCAAAGTCAGCCACTGAATCCTTATTCTGCCTGTATGGAAACCATAAACTTCAAAAATCAACCCTGACATTGACCTACTCAACGACCTAACGACCTATATGAGACAACCTAATGCAGACCATGCCTATATGCTAATTTTTTCCTTTTGACTTGACTCACCCAACATTGGGCTTGCATGATGACCACTAGCCTAAGATGAGACTATGTACGGGGAAGGTCCATCGGGCCATCATAAGATCGAGTCAACATTAAAGTCTTAATGAACTCAGATTCGAATGATGTCCGGATACACACTTTATGGGCCCAAATATAACCGAGGGTTGGACAAAGTCAAGTTAAGATCTCGGGCTTAATCAAACTTCTTTGATTTGGGCCCAAGAGAGACCTCTAGGTCTTCTTTAACCGTTGCATGACTATTGCCCAAACTAAAGCGGTATTTGGGGGGGAAAGAACCATGAGACCGACTCTTAAAAAAAAAGAAAAACATATAGCACATAATTTACATATATCACAATAAGGATGCACATAGCATACAAAATGGGTAATGCACCTAACCGAGGTTCTATATTCACGGGTTTAAGGTCGGATACCTAAAACTATCATACTCGTGTCTCTCACTCGCCAAAAATTCTATGGAGTTCATAGTAGTGTGACTTGTGTGTTTCTCGCAAAATTAAAGGGAAAATGTAAATTCATAATCCCGAGAATTTTGGAGTGCTTCATGAGTGGGAAAGCAATTCGCGACCTTCTCGAAATGTGGGGTTCATTCCTTGAATTCGAAAATATAGTTTACCCAAAAGGGAAATTGGGTTAACCTAGACAGTACCTTTGGGTTCATCCCGATTTATCAAAAACCGAGATGGAGGTCCGTATGCACGATGCCTAGCTAAATAATAAAAATTACAAGAATTAATTTCTCCTTTTCTACTCAAAAATTTAAAAAAACCGGTTTTTCAAGTTTTACCCTCTTAAAGTAAGTCCCCAGTGGAGTCGCCATTTGTGGGACCCGGAAAAATCCCCGTGGTATCCCTCACGGTCAACAGCGAGTCGAAAGGGGTGTCTTTTCTTTGAGAAGATTTGTTTGAATTTCTGTTTAAAATAAATTAAACTCATGTAATTCTTTTGATTTTATTAAGATTTAAGGATTTTAGTTAACTAGAAAATAAATATAAAACAGCGGAAAGAAAAAAAGAAAAGAAAGAAGACGATAAACAGAGAGTCTCGGGACTAGGCTCGGGATGATTTACTATAGCAATACCTGTAGGTATTGTAAGTCAGTGGTCCAAGAAAAGCGTCCCAGACCTGGAAGTCAAATCCGAGGCCCGGGACTGGCCAGAATACCTGGCGGTATTCTGTCTGTCTTGGCCTCGGGATCTGTTTTCGAGACAGAGAGTAAAAAACTAATACAAGATCCCTTTTTTTAAATTAGCTTTCCGAAACAGAAAAGAAAATACGAAAAGAAAATGAATAAAAGTGAAAATGAAAGAAAAAAAAGGAAACGGAAAAAAGAAACAAGACAATAAACAGAGAGTCTCGGGACTGGGCTGGGGATGATTTACCGTAGCAATACCTGCAGGTATTGTGAGTCAGTAGCCCCGGAAAAAGGGTCCCGGACGTGGAAGTCAGACCCGAGGCACGGGACTGGCCATTCTGTCGGTCCCGGCCTCGGGATCTGCTTCCAAGGCAGAAAATAAAAAAACAGAGAATAAAATCTCTTTTTTTTTAGCTTTCCGAAACAGAAAGTAAAATCTGGAAAATAAAAGGAATAAAAGAGAAGAAAAAAAAAGAGTCGCCAATTAATTTTTGAACGAGAATTAATAAACTCAAAAAAAAGAGACTCCACAAACTACGAACCACGAGATTCGGATCCGGGGGTAAGGTTACGAATTCGAGAATAAAAATTCCCGAATCCGCCCATTCAACGAACGGACTTTACTAAACCGGTTTTTAAAAAAAAGAAAGAAGAAGATGTGTAGAAGAAGAGAGTAGAACGGAGTATTAATTAGTGTAATTAGTGTTATTTAGTTACATACAAATGCAATAATAAAGCGAGAAATAAATACAAGAAATAAAAGAATTAAATACAAGCGTACCTTTATTCACGAACAATCCAAATTATTTAGGTCGAGTTTAGGGTTAACTCAAGTTACAAGATAATATGGATGGAGAAGAGATAAAGTAAAATGCCAGTTAAGTGTACGCAAAAATGAGAGAAATAAGGAGGGAGAAGAGAAGGTGAAATCACTAAGTGCCAATATGCCAGGGTGATTTCGGTGTAGGATTGAAGTGGAGGAAGAGAGGGGTTTTTATAGGAGAAATTAGGGTTGAGAATTAGGTTAAAAAAGAAGGGGAAAAATGCGGCATAATACCGCCAAGTATTAGGCCTAGCTGCGCGAAAAATTAGGTCGCGACACGCTTCCCGAGGTGGATGCTGGGCTTTGGAGGCGCCCAGCTGCGTGTTTCCCTAGGTCAGTGCGCTTCCCGAGGTAAACCGGGTCGGGCCTGACCGCCAATACCGCCGGTATGTGCCCCGGGAGAAGCCTGCCTTGCGCTTTCCAGTGGCCACGCTTCTCGAGGTGACCTGGGTCAGGCATAACCCACCAGAATACCTGCAGGTATGCCCATATCCGGGTTGCAGTCCTGCTTTGGGCCGCATGCCAGACTCTACTTTTTTGGGCTGTTTGGATTGGGCTTTTTTTTGTGATGGCTTTTTTTTGGGGGGGGTTTCCTTCATTTCTTCATCTTTTTTGCATTTCAAAATTCTTGGCATTTTCCTAAACTAAAATAAAGATAAAATAAAAATAAAAATAAAATTACATAATTATAAGACACTTTTCGGGTGTCTACAACCTTGCTTTTTCCTTATCACCCATTGATGATTATGATGACTATTTGGATGAAAGTAGTGATTTGGAATCTGTGTGTGATGAAAATTGCATGGATATTGAGTTTGAATCATTGGTGACATCCAAGTCTTCGCATGAACATGTTCAGGAATGTGTTGTATTGCTCCCTCATGTTGATTTGTATACCCAATTTCCATTTATGAGTCAATGGGAGGATCCATTTGTCATGTCTTACTTCACCATGCCTAGGAAAGTCTTGTACATTCCTGTAGTCCGTAATTTCTATGACTTTTCCAAGGCATTTGATAAATTGTTAAGAGCACTAATGTTTGTTGATGTGCTATTGAGAGTGTGCTCTTACCTTCACCATTCTGAGATGTATGAGATAATGCATGACTTGTTACTCCGGGCGTTGAATGGTTCTGACTTGGTGCCCGATGTCTTGAGGTGAGAAGGAGTGAGTCTATTGATAAGAAGCCTCCCAGGTAATATCCTTCCTCACCTTTCTTGTACAGTTAGTAAGTATTTTTTTTCTTTTCTTCTTTTGTTTTCTTTTTGTGTGTTTCTTTTTCTTACCTTTTGGAGTGCTTGCTTACCTTACTTATGTTTTCATTTGAGGACATGGCAACCTCTTTGTGTGGGAGTGGGAGGATAGTATGAATTCCGGTTTAAGTCTAGAAAAGAGAAAAAAAGAGTGAGATTCATATTGTAAATATTTTGGTTTTTCTTTAGTCCTTTAGTTATTTGTGTCTTGTATATATTTTTATTTTGCATGCCAAGTTCTAAGCATTTAGATGAGTTTAAATTGTAAATCCTAACCTTATGCTTGGTGCTTTTGGATCGTGGATCGAGTTTGCTTTCATTGAAGATTTTGAGGTAACCTCTTTCCGCCCTCTCTTTGAGTGTATATATTTTTTATCCATGTTGCATGCTTGTTTTTCCTTTTGAGTGGCGAACCCCTTGAGTGTGAATGTTGGGATTATCTTGTTGTTGGAGCCGCGTGGGCTCGGGTCACCATCGCTTTTTATGCGTTAAGTGTTTTGTATATATGCTTTTCTTCGGTTTTCTACCTTACTTGTGACACCCTTCTCACAATGGGGACATTGTGATGTTTTGTGTTGGAGTGGGGGTGATATTCTTCATGTTCATGGGTAGACAACCTAGTTTTTTGTTTTTGTTTTCTTAGTTTTTGTCTAAAATATGAAAAATTCTATGTGAAAAAGGAGAAAAAATGGAGTGAAAAGCCTTTTAAAGTTTTCGTTTTTCTTTTTCTTTTCTTTTCGCTTTGTTTTTAGGATAAGTGTAGTCAATGCTTAGAAGACTTTCTTAATCTCCTTGAAAGCAACCCGTATGAGCATTATCGTCCTTAGTTTAAGTATTGTCATCACTTACTTATGTAGATTCCCTTCGTTGAATGCTTAATAAGGTCCTTGATTCTTTCACATTCTTCTTGAAATTGAGAGTTTTTATTTACTTTTCCTTATTCCTTTTTTTTTCTCGAAAAAGTGGGGGGGGGGGGGTTTCATATTGCATGCATGCACCAAACCAATGTCCTTTTTTAGGTCATATGAGCTTCTACATTTTTCATTTTAAGTCATTCTAGTTTGCATTTCGAGTCACATTAATTTTTAATTTTAATTATGTGTCATATTATTAATTTTTTCTTTTCTTCTTGAGTAACAAAAAAGAGTCACATGCATCACAAAAATAAAAAAGAGTCACATCATGCATTAGGATTAGGATGCACAAAAATCATGTACAAAGAGTCTTATAATATAAACATGCATAATAGAGTCTTGTATTGTAATGTAATTCATCTAGCATAGCATGCATAAGACCTCATTTGCATTCCTTTGTCCCTCGTCTAAGTCTCAAAAGAAATGAGAGGAACCTTGAGAATTGTGACTAAGGTTCGCTTACCAGGGATCTTCATCACCTCTGGACAGATATCCGCTAAGATCGCTAAAAGATCCAAATTCGCTGTCAACAAAAAGATTTTCGGTCCAAGGAGTTGAAATTTTACGAGAATTAATTCAGAGAATAACTCATTTTCTGAATTATACTCTAAAATCGGAGTCGTTAAATTTTATGAGAACTAATTCGGAGAATAATACATTTTCAGAATTAAAACTCTAAAATTTAATTCACAAAGACTTTACGAGAATCCATTCGAGAAATCGTTCAGGACTCGAATTTTACTCCACGAGTCCCAGTTAGAATCAATTAAATTTCATGAGAAAATCCATGAATAATTTACATTATTCGAATTAAACTCTAAAAATTTAATTCATCCACACTATATGCATACGAGACAAAGAAAGTGAAGGCAGAGCGTGAACTCGAAATTGAACCTGAGCACCCATTGGACGGGTCTGAATGGTAGCCCGGGAACCCATTTGGACGGGTTTGAACAGTGACCCGAGAAGCAGACGTGTCTGCACGACTGGAAGCTGAACCAAGTCCGGGGAACGAAAAATGGCGAGTCCGAACAAAGTCAAACAGGTCTGCACGTTTGACTGGGTCCAAAGGAAACACGACCTGAGGTCTGAACTCAAAGTCAAGTGGGTCTGCATGAAAGAAAAACCCAGGACCCGAACTCAAGGTCAGGCGGGTCTGCATGGTGAAAAAATTGAAAACCGAGACCCGAACCAACAAATAGATAGGTCTAAACAAGTTCACCTTCAAGCTGGTCTGTACGACAGATCTGAACCTGAGTCCGAGAAAACCCGAGCTCGCACCTATGCTACTCTTAATGGCCCAGAAAAGTTCGAAACTCGGACATGAAATCGCTTCGGTAGTCTGCATGACGGCCGAAAGATGACGGTGACACAAGCAGTCCGAACTAGCAGAATTTTGTAAAAAAAAAATCTTAGGCCCAACAGTAGGTCCAAACAGAGACTGTGCTGGTCTGCACAGCTATTCGTCGACATGAACTGCGAAACCCGGACCCGAGATCTATTGAGCGGAAAGGAAGATCGAGAAACCCGAGACTCGGACTCACTGACGATCAGGTCTGCCTGACAGAAATCGAACCCAAAGAAACCCGAGCTTGCATTGGGTGGGCCTGCATGAATCAGAAAATATGAACACTATCCCGATCCAAGACGCGGAAGCAGCAAGGCGGTTCTGCACTGAGTTAGGCGGGTCTGCACTAAGCAAAGTCAGGTTGGTTTGCACAGCGCACTCGGTCAGCGGAGTTGCACAGTGCAAGAAATCAAAAAACCTGGGACCCTAACTCACTGTTAGGTGGATCTGCACAGTACAAGACAAAACTCGAGACCCGAACTCGGTCGGGTGGATCTGCACAATACAAGAAATCAAAAACCCGAGACCCGGACTCGGTCAGGAGGGTCTGCATAGTACGAAAAAAACCGAGATCAAAACTCACTTGTCCAGATCCACCTGGAGCAACAAAAAAAAATTGAAACCCGGACCAGAAACTGCTTCCAAGCTGGTCTGCCTGATTTACTGGTCCGAACGGTGACCTGGGACAATCAAAACCCGGACCAAAATTAGGCGGGTCTGCACAGCTCGAGCTCACCTATGCATGTCTGACTGGAGCTGAAAACGCGAAACCCGAACCCGAAAAAACTTGAGGTGGCACCTTCGAGCGGGTCTGCCCGCATTGCTAGAACCCAAGATTTGCGAGCAGCAAGGTGGGTCTGCACAGTGCACAATGCTGGCCTGCACGTTGGTAGATGGTAAGCTGGTCTGAGTATTTGTGTTGGTTTGCACGTAGTATGGAGATGTGAAGTTTGAAATGAAGGAATGAAGATGGAACTTTGTAGAAAGAGAAGAAGGAGCTTTGTGAAGAGGAAAGCACAAGTGTTGGTCTGCACACTTAAACAAAGTAATACCACTTTTATTACTCGCAACATTCCTCACACTCCCCCATCTTCCAATTTTTTTTTTTAGAAAAAAAATAATAAGTCAATCCATTTGACTGATTATTTTAACAGTTGACTATCAATTTAACTGATTAATCAATGAGTTGACCAATATTTTCAACCGGGAAGATTAATGTTGCACACTCAGGTTTTCTTATATTTTCAAGAGAAATACAAAATAATTTTGTGTACTTAGAAAATAAATTTATTAAATCAAGAGAAATGCGACGCAGTGCGAGGCGTTAAGATTAAATTAAAAATTTTCAAAAGAAGTATGGAGATTAAATGTCCATATGCTTAGAAAATTTGTTAATTTTCAAAGGAGAAGCGACAAAATTATGACATATTTTATTTTCAAGAGAATTATGAATTTTCATACACTCAGAAAATAATATGAAGTCAGATACGAATTTCGATAACCACCCCCAGCTTGCACACTGGGGGTTAACGTTGTTTTTTTTCACCCAGATATCGGGCGTCAACAAGCGCGATGTCAATTCAGCCGGACGTCGGGCGTTAACGGTGCGATGTCAGTTCAGCCGGACGTCGGCCGTTAACAATGCGATGTCAATTCAGTCGGACATCGGGCGTTAACAGTGCGATGTCAATTCAGCCGGTCGTCGGGCGTTGGTAATACGATGACAGAAGTTTGAAAGTAGAGTTAGGTGCATGACAGTTGCTTCTAAGCGTCGACAATCAACAAAGACATAGGATATCGTTTCCTGATGTCGAACAATTATGAAGGTATAGTTAGGCGCATGACAGTTGCTTCCAAGCGTGGACAATCAACAAAGACATAGGATATCATTTCCTGATGTCGAACAGTTATGAAGGTACAGTTAGGCGCAGGACAGTTGCTTCCAAGCGTCGATGACATAGGATATCGTTTCCGAATGTCAACCCGATGCTAGTTAAGAACAATCGGCACATGACTTTCGCTTCCAAGTGTCAACTACCCTAAAGACATCACTACTGCAGCATCTCACCCTTTTTGGTATCTTTGAATACTTTGATCTTCATCTTACCAGACTCGATCAAAGTGGGGGCTAACTGTAGACACCCAAAAAGTGTCATTGTAATATTGTAAATTTTATTTCTAGTATTTTTATTTTATTTTATTTTATTTTAGCTTAGGTAAAATGTCAATTATGTTTGAAATGCAAAAATGAGAGAAGAAAACCCCACAAAATATCCTCACAAAGCAAGCCCAACTGAAAATAGGCCCAAAATAGGCCTTGGCGCGCAGCCCGAGGTCTGCACGAGGACCATTTACCCAAATCCAGAGCGTTGGGCGGGTCTACCCACCGCCCGTTTACCCAGACCCGCTTTCTCTCGGGTCGCGTGCTGCGAAAGCAGGCTTGGAGAGCAAGCCAGACAGACCTGCCTGTTTACTAATTTTAGCAGATTGACTTTTTTTAGCACATCTGCTATTTTTAGCTATCCTAAACCTAATTCCCTCACTCACTTAGCCTATAAATATCCCATTCTCTCATTTCATTTTCCACACCGAAACCATCTGGGAGTATTGACCCTAGGTGGATTTCTCTTCTTCCCTCCCTCTCTCATTTGCATACATGCATTCTGACATTTTTATTTTCGCATTTTCATTATTATTTTCTTGTAATCACCCATAATATCGTAATGTTGACATTAATGTTGGTTATGATTAACCTAAACCTGATTACTTGAAAAAAATAACTTTAATTCGTTCTTTGTTCGTATGTGTTTTTGTTTATCGCTTTCATTTATTTATCGCATTCTTATTATTATTGCATTTAATTTCTGCATGCATCTAAATAATTTAAATTAAACTAATTAATTTTCCTCTTCTACCCTCTTCTTTAATGAACCGATTTAGTAGAGTCCGTTCTTTGAACGGCCGGATTCAAAGGTTTTTACTTTCGAATTCGTAACCTTACCCCCGGATCCGAATCTCATGGTTCGTGGTTACGCGGAGTTAAAAATCACGAGTTTATTAATTCTTGTAAAAATTAATTGGCGACTTAATAAATAAAATTTGGATTAAATTTGATTCGTTAAATGTTAAGTTTTATTTGAATTTTAAAATTTATTTATTTTCCGAAATGATTTGAATACCGAAAATCGAAAATTGGTGGCCTCGGTCCAACATCCGGCACGCTGTATGTCCGCCAATCAATTGGCGAGCCCACCGCCAAAGCGTTTGGGAAAGGCCCATGGTCACGATCCGAGCGCCAGCGGAAAGATAGCGCCTGGGTCAAGGACTTGGGTATTTCCTTGACTGCCTCGGTTTCCGTGCTAATTATTTATGATCCTTTTGGTTTTCTTATTTATTTCGGGCAAATTATAAATTTTAATGTTCAAAATAAAACTCAAACATTTCATGTGAACATTTTTAATGTGTAAAATTCAATTTAAATCCCTTAAAGACAAGACACCTTTTTCGACTCGCCATACACCGCGTAGGACACCATTGGAAGTTTTTTTCCCGGGTCCTACAAGTCCTAAAATAAGAGCATTTTTCAACGATTATGTTGTCTGTTTAGGCCTAAATAACGCTCTCGGACTTGGCCTTTTGGCTCGATTCTGGTATGTTTTCATTGTTTTTACTTGCTTATAGTTCTTTTGTAGGTTTCTCGCATTCAAGGGGAAAAACAACACAAAGGAGCTTCTTAAGGGTT
The DNA here is from genome assembly GCA_029582165.1 of Portulaca oleracea. Lineage (NCBI taxonomy): Eukaryota > Viridiplantae > Streptophyta > Magnoliopsida > Caryophyllales > Portulacaceae > Portulaca > Portulaca oleracea. Next base: position 7,166,685 of record CM055875.1, read on the forward strand.
ATTTTAGGGACCCGAGAGATTCCCCGAAACAAGCCGAGTAGAGAACCGAAGCGGAGTCAGCCCGGGAAGGTCTTCCTCAAGTTTCAAGGAAAATAGGGTCATAGCACCTGCTACAACCTTGGTAGCAGGCGCTACATGCACCCTTGAAGAGGAGAAAAAGAAAACTGGCAAGAGCCTGTCGCACCCGTGACACTGGGTTGTCACACACGCGACAGATGGAGGTTCCCAGTTTTTCGCGCCCGCGATCTAGCGCAACTCTGAATCTCTCTACCTACCTTCGTTGCGTCGCGCTCGCAACCGACTGGAATTTGACGCATTTCTACGGCTTAAACGGCTGCGTTTTGAGAAACCTTTATGCCTTGTATATATACCTTAAGTGTCGACTTTTCTAAGGGGGGTATTGGAATCTAGATCTTAGCTAGGGTTTACCTAGTTCTTAGATAGTGATTAGGAGATAATTAGTGAGTAGTTAGGGAGATTTCTACTTGGATTCTTTCTTCCTTTGGGTTTGTAATTGAGATTGAAGATTATTGAAGCATTTCTTTCATGGTTCATCCTTGTCTATTGCATCTTTGCTAGGTGACTTCCTTCCTTTACTCTACTTTCCTTTGTCATTTGCTTAATCACTTGTTAATCGTTTTGTTACTTGGTGCTTTATGATTGCTTTACTTTGTGATTGCTTGATTGATCCTAGAATTCATGGTTAGGTTTGGAATAAATGTTGTTAGCTTAGTGTTAGTTATGATTAGTGGCTAAAAACCTCATGGGTTTGAGGGTAATTAGGGGTGTGGATAGGTGATTAGGAATAGGTTAGCATTGTTAGTGAGTAATTAGGTGGGAAATCACCTTCCCACTCCAATCCTTCCCTCAAGCGCGATGTATTTGGGTCCGAAAGTTCCCGAATATATCGAACACTTCTCATGGAAGGGTGGAGAGGGGATAGTTGATACTCGCCCATGAAAATGGGAAGGAGATTAATTAGGGAATTCCGTTTCATTAACCCTCCGGGTCCATGGTGGACTTGGAGGTAGTTAATTCGGACTACTCTCGAAAGGGGGAGCCCGGTGGGCTTTCCTAACGGAATTACCATTTGATTTTCCTCTCTTGATTGCTCCCTTAATGCAAAAACTACTTCCTTGTGTGACCTTGACTGAACCTTTGGTTTTCTGTGTTCTGAGAATCGTTTAGCTTAATTACCTCACTTTCCCTTGTGTGACTTTAGGGATCTTGACCAAAACCTTTAGCCAAAGCCCCTTGCTCCTTGAGAAGAACGACAAAACAACTGGGTATACCATAACTCGTTGTACTGTAACACTGACGCATTCCGAGTTAAGTTATCAAGACCAAAATTTAAATTTCACAAAATTGACAAAAACAAATTTGCATTTTGCAGGGAAATAAGAGTCATCGACATCGAGTTCGATGAAATCGCAAGAATAAGAGCCATCGGCATCGCGTCTGATGAAGTCTCCCGGCATTGAATTGCCATCAAAACCAAAATCCAAGGCCATTAACAGAGCATCGGTGGAGTCCCTCGGCATTGAATTGCCATCAAAACTAAAATCCAGGGCCATCGGCAAAGCATCGGTGAAGTCCCTCAACATTGAATTGCCATCAAAACCAAAATCCAGGGCCATCGGCATAACATCGGTGAAGTCCCTCGGCATTGAATTTCCATCAAACATTAAACCCCAAGAGCCATCGGCATCGTGCTCGGTGAAATATCCTCAACAAGTAGGGCGTCATTCTCGCCTGAGATCATTGTAAAGGTGCAAGTGCGCCAACCGCGACACAGGACTTAGCTTCCAAGTGTCAGCCCATAACTTCAAGTAGGGACGTCGTCAATGTTCGAGATCACTCCAAGTAAGGTATCGTCCAGACACCTGAGATCACCTTCAAGTACGGTGTCATTCTCGCCCAAGATCTGTGACAAATCACACTCCACCATCCTTTCAAGTAGGGCATCATTCTCGCCTGAGATCTGCGACAAATTGCACTCCACCATCCTTTCAAGTAGGGCGACATTCTCGCCTGAGATCTACGACAAATCGCACCCCACCATCCTTTCAAATAGGGCGTCATTCTCGCCTGATATTTGTGACAATCACACTCCACCATCCTTTCAAGTAGGGCGTCATTCTTGCATAGAGCTGGAAGGTATTGGCCCGACCCGAAAACCGACTCGAACCCGCCCAAATGTATAAGGTTAAGCCTGGAATTTTCTAGCCTAAAACATAAATCAACCTGAAACCAAACTGTAGCGAATGTCCGCCCGAATTGACAGGTCTATTCTCGCCTGAGATCTACGACAAATCACACCCCACCATCCTTTCAAGTAGGGCGTCATTCTCGCCTGAGAGCAGCCGCAAATGGCACAAAATTCATTAGCAACCAAGTAGAGCATCATTCTTGCTCGAGATCACCCTAAAGAGGCGTATGCCGCCCACAACCAGATGTAGGACTCAACTTCCTAGCGTCACCCCAGGCTTTGCACTCCACAAAGTCATATCCCAACCGGTGTCCATCAAATAAGTTCTACTTTGATTTTCATCCTACTCGAACTCAATCAAAGTGGGGGTTATCTGTAGACACTGGATTTTAGAATAGTATTTGTATATTTTTAATGTGGTTTTATTATTTCCTTTTTATGTACTTCAGTTAGAAAATAAGGAAATTAAGGGAGTCAAAGCCAAAGTCAAAACCAAAGACAAAAGACTAGCATGCATGCACTCTACATGCTCAAGTTTACATGGAAATTTCATGCACGACTTTTACGTAAAAATGGTTAAATCCTAGCCATGCATACCATGCATGAGATACGTAAAAGTAACATGCATGGAGCTACAAGAGGTCCCAAGATCAAGCCTCCATGCAAACATTATTATCTAAGGATTTCCAAGCCAAGACACTTGCTCGCATGCACTATACATGAACAAGTTCGGATGAAAACGCATACATCATTACATGCAAATGACCTAGCCCATTGCATGCACAATCTTTACGTAAGGAAGTAAACTTCATACAGCGATAAAATCCATGCAAAATCTATTTAAAGAACACATGCAAAGAAACTCCAAAGAAGTCTCAAGATCGAAACCTTACAAACACACTTATTTTAGCTCAATTAAGCCTCCACTGTCCAATGTGAACAAGCTGACTTCGTATGCATCTCATTCACACCTCACCGTCCAAGAATACATGAACGAGAGCTTGATAAATCCTCTTTTAGATAAAGGTCGGTTGGACTTTAGCTCCGTCCACACCCTAGATTCATCCCCGCAGCTCTACTGACCATCGAGAACACCTCCATTGCCACCTTGTTGTATGTGCCAGTCAATTGTGCAAATACGAGGGATAAATGTGCATGTATGTACATGTATCCTAAGGTTTATCCTACACCGATAAATACTCCCTCTTGTTGAAGCAAACTCATCAACTCATTCATTCATTCTTCCCCTACAGTCTCATTCTCCACCTTTATTTTCTCTTATTATCATCTCTACTAATCTCTATTCTAGTATATTTCTACCACCTTTTCTATCTTCTTTCCACCACTTCCTTACCCTCATAATCTCCATTTCTTCATCCTCTTCAACCCTCTAATCCATACTCTTATCCTATCTTCCCTTATCCCTACATAAATCTCCATAAAACCTTCCAAATATACAACAAAACTATCCTAAAAACCTACCAAAAGAGCCCCCTTTTCCCACCCTTTTCCTATCCATTTCCATCACCTTTTTACCACCATAATCACCATTTCTATACTCTCTTAAACCTCTTATCTCTATTCTTATTCTACCTTTCATTATCCCTCCATAAACTATCCTAAAATACCAAAAAGGCCTATGTTTATATTACCCAAAACACCACAAAAAGAGTCGTTTCTTACCTTTTTCTCATCCCTTTTCATCAATCTTTTCCACACTTTTGGTTCTATTTTGGCATATTCAAGAGGAGTATTCAAGGCTTCAAAAGGCTAAATCAAGTGTGAAGTTCAAGCACTACAACAAAGGCTAGGCAAGGCTTCCCTTCAAAAGGCATAATGTAAGCTTTTAAATGTTTCCCTTTCATGTAAATAAAGTGTTGTATATGTTGTACTTTTCTTAATCATTTTGTATGATGAATGAAGTAATTCTATAAAGTTCTCATTTATCTCCCTTCCAAATCTTATTAAAGTATACTTAAAGTTTTTAGTAGAGTCTTTCCTTTTGTGCGAGGTGAACTCTTAACGTTCCTACTTTTTGAGTTCGTAGTTTTACCCCTGAATCCATTCTTAGGTTTCGCAGGCGGAGTCTTTTCGTTTTCTTTTCAAGTTTTTCTTGGCTTTTCCTTTGAAAAGTCGGGTAGCGACTCCTTTTCGAAACAAAACACATCGTTTTCATAAACCATGGTAAAACATGGTTTTACAATATGCTGATGCAACTTTAGGGTTTTTTTTGTATATTTCTAAATAATAGTTGCCCAAATTGCTTCTTCCGAGCCTAAAATCTTGTGAGCCTATTGAATTGAATTTATAAGAGTTTGGAGCAAGTGGATGTTCATTCTTAGAGATATAATTTAATTACTCATAAAATGCACAAAGTAAAGGGAAAATAATTTTACAACTATTATTCATGAAATGTGCGATTAACTCCTTAAAGAGCTTTTAAAGTTAAACCTCAACACAAACCTTCAAAACCTCAATCCCGTAGACGTTCAGTAAGCCTAAACGACGAGGAACAATGTCGACAATAAGTAAAAGTAGTAAAGCTATGAAATTCAAAGCAGAAAAACCTAGATCGACAAATGAGGCGTAGAGGGACTTTGACATCGGCGACTGTCGGACTGGGGAGCGACATCAGTGACTTCGACGGAGGGAGCGACAGAGAGAAGATTGAGGTGAGGGCGTGAGGTATAGACGAGAGAAGACTCAAAAGAGGGAGTCTTGTACTTTTGAATTTTGAAAGATCGAAAGTGAAAGAGGCAGACTGGCAGTGACGAAGAATGAGGAGAAAAATGTTATGAAAAAACCTTAGGCACTGTTGTAATTCGGTCCTCAATTTAGCTCTCGGTCTTTTGGTTAGGTCTAGGGACTAGACCAAAGACCAAAATTCGACATTTTCTAAATCGAGGACTGGACCCAAAGAAGTGGATTATGAATAGGCTCTACCTGGGAAGATTATCGGAGTATGATCGGTGAACTGGTACTCCCGCGGGTGCTTTGTCCAATAACCCTAAAGTAAGCCTCACTATAAAATGCAGACTCGACACTGAAAATATTCTGTTTACGCTGGTCCTTCATTTCACTTCTCACGCGGTGTCACACTCCACCCCATCTGGCTAAAGCTAATCCAAGGTATCTCCTTTATCCTTCTCTTTGGTCCATTTGCTTGTGTTCTTTATGACGTTTTAATAGAATGCTGTACAATTTCATGATTGTTTGATTTGTTTACTAATGTTTTTGGGTTGAATTACAGATCTCCGCGTCCCCATTTCAAATTCTCTACCCTGTGCAAGTTCTTGCTCAGTCTCACTGGGTTAGTAATGTCGTTTACTGAAACAGTTTTGGATTATCTATTTGTGTTTTATTATTGTATGTATGATTGGATCGGTTGCTTGTATTTGCTTTGATTACTTGTTTCTATGGGCTATTCTTGATATAGTAGTTATTCTGTATTCGTGGAACTTATTTTAAGCATGTAATCCTTGATCAATAGTTGATTCTGTATTTTTGGGACTTATTTGGTTAATTCCAAGTCAAAGGCTACAAATACTAAGCAGATTATTTGGCGTTGTTCTTTAGGAGTTTAGATCTCAATGGCTGAGCTTCTCAAGGAGCCTCCAATGATCTCATTGATCTCAATTAAAGATATGTCTTAATTTTAGCGTTTTGACTGTTTGTTCACTTTGTTGTTTATGTCAATTGTCATCTATATTATCATAGTTTCTGATTGTTTAAAATCACCCCTATTACCATATATTCTACAGTAAATACATATATATAGTTTTGTTCCCTTCTTTTAGGGATCTGATATGTTTGCAATGCATTACAATATTGACTATTTGGTGAAGGCAAAGGCCAAAGGGCACTCGATTTTGCTGCATCAAGTGTTCCGTGTTACCAGGGTTCTAAGTGTTTGTGTTAACATTGTTAGGTTTTAAGTTGTTGATTTCTTGTTTGTCTAATATTTTGGGTATGTTTTAGGTTATCATATATCAGATTTTTTTTTTTTTTTTTAAGTTATCTGGATTTGTGATGTTTTATATTTATCTAAATGTCTAGTAGAGCCGATCAATCATGGATTTGTGGTTGCACAATTGCATGCTATGTTTGTGTCTAATATCAAGAAATAGGCAAATGGAAAGTAAGAATCAAACCAGTCAAATCAGTCAATTTTATGTTTTGACCACAACTCAAGTTCGGTTGAATTTTGTCACGAGTTTGGATCCGGGCTTGGGTATTTTTCCAATTAAAATTTGGTTATAGCAAAATAGCAGCTTAATACCTCATTGCATTATTGGGAGTTATAGTCTCCGCGTATCTGGCTTTTTAAAATGCATTATTGGCACTAGTATGATGTTTATTCTGTACTATTTGCATGCTTCAATATCCCTCTAAAGATAGCTGACAGAGCCTATCTTGAGTGATGCATTTTGACATAAGATTGTTGTGCAACAGAAGAAGAAGTTGACTGGATTATGATTACTTTCTGTTTGATTTATAGCTAGGAAGACAATGCAGATACCTTGTTTATGCATGGTGAGAAATTTCTTAAGAAACATTGGAACCAAGTATCTAAGGACTCAATTGAGCATTTGATAAACGGGCATTTCAACATTGGACCATACACACTCGTGCTTTTAGTCTTAGAAAATGCAAGTCAAGATTATTTGCAATGTGGAATTTATATTATCAATAGAAGCTAATCCTATTGAGCTTCTGGCTACTAATTAATAGCCATGGGGAAGAGCTACCCAACTGTGACTGAAGATTACAAGAAGTCCATTGAGAAGGCAAAGAAGAAGCTCAGGGGTCTGATTGCTGACAAGCACTGTGCTCCTCTTATGCTCCGCCTTGCGTAAGCCAAACTTGACAAATCTGTTAAATTTTTTATTTATTTATTTTTTTTACTGTTGCTTAATAAATATTTGTTGTACTCTGTGTTATATAGATGGCATTCTGCTGGTACCTTTGATGTGCAGTCAAAGACTGGAGGACCTTTTGGTACTATGAGGTTCAAGGCAGAGCAAGGTCATGGAGCCAACAACGGACTTGAAATTGCAGTCAGGTTGTTGGAGCCCATTAAGGAGCAATTCCCTGACATCTCTTATGCTGACTTCTACCAGGTGATAATCCCCTTTCTTGATAAGTCTTGTTAAATTGATCATGGTCCTTGGTGCTAGTGTGGCGCTGATTTAGGATTTAAACCTGATATATGTGTATCCTTGAATTTGTTATAGTTGGCTGGAGTTGTGGCTGTTGAAGTTACCGGAGGCCCTGAAGTTCCTTTCCACCCTGGCAGAGAGGTCAGTGGTGATTACAATATTTGTAGTATATAGGCTTCTCTGTTGTGGTCATGTGTATTTGTATATGCATATACATGCATGCTGGTTTTTACCTACTGTTACTTGGTAGCAGCTTTGTTATTAAACCTTAACTGCCCAGTTCAATCAAATATGTTCAACCAGGAACTGGTGAAAGGTCTGGTTCGGGGGAAGGCTTTAACCTGTCAAATTGAAAACCATTAATGAGATCGTACATGAATCTGAAAATGAAAGAGAAAGGGATGAAATGAGAGAGAGGGAAGGACAGCTGAGAATGGGAGGAGCGAATAGAAAATGAAAGATTCTGCTGGCGGAGACAGAGAGGTCGATGGTGTGTTGGGGCTATGGCTAACCCATCTGCTGCTGCTGCTCGCTGCTGCTGCCTATCATCACTGAAAACTCATTACCTTTCATGATGATGAAGATGATTGTTATTCATGAGGGTATGAGGGGTTTGGTCGTACTGGAGATGCGATGAAGCCATGAATATGAGACCATGAAGATGAAAAGAAGTCTTGTAGGAGGGTTTTTTTTGGGTGGGGGGGGGGGGGCAGGAGAGGAAGCAGCGTGCACACATGAAGCCTAGGGTTGCTAATTGCTTTTCTTGGCTTCTTGCCTGCTTTAATGACCATTGTTTAACTTGTAATATTTCATTGTTTATTTATAATAACTAGCAAATACGATATATTGATATAAAAGAAATTCATATGAAAACTTTTTTAGGTCCTCATTGAGACATGTTGGTTTCGACTGTTTTAACCGGTTTAGTCTGGTCATAATAGTCTGATGAGTAGAAGCATTGATCCTCTGGTTTAATTGGGTTGGTCACTGGTCTGGGCTTGACATCATAGGGCAGTATTGCAACAGCATTTGCTCCTATCTGTTGTCAGTGTGTCATTGAATTTTAAGCCAATTCTTGTTGCGCAGTTCGCTGATTTTAATTTTTTTTTTTTTTGTGCATCTTAATATGTGAATGAAAATGTCGGTTTCATGAAAAATAATCAGTGTCTTGAATTGGCCTTTTTCAATTCCTTTTCTCATAGCCCTTTTCCTAATCTGTTTTGGGCTTCCTGTGATACAGGACAAGCAAGAGCCACCTCAGGAAGGCCGTCTACCTGATGCCACAAAGGGTATGCATCCCTCTTACTTGGTACACTCTTCTCAGTAGTTCAACTTGATGGGAAATTTGTAGCTGAATTGTCTGTGTACTATTATGAATTTCAAGTTAGCAATTAAATTTATACAGGCTCTGACCATCTAAGGGATGTGTTCATCAAGCAAATGGGACTTACTGATCAGGACATTGTGGCTCTCTCTGGAGGCCACACATTGGTATGCTGTTGTTCGTGATTCTAATTTGTATTGCTTTACATTTGATGACTGGTTGCTAAACTGAGCGGTACGATTTTCAATCGCAAAAATCCTGCAGGGAAGGTGTCACAAGGAGCGTTCTGGGTTTGAGGGACCATGGACTACCAACCCGTTGATCTTTGACAACTCCTACTTCAAGTAAGTTCTTTTACTTTCTATCTCTTGATCTCGAGCACCCTATGGAGCTATCAATGTACTGACCTATTTTGAGTTTCCCCTGGGTTGGTTGAAGGGAGCTACTAAGTGGTGAGAAGGACGGACTCCTGCAGCTTCCGTCTGACAAGGCGCTTCTATCAGACCCTGTCTTTCGCCCATTGGTTGAGAAATACGCCGCTGTATGTTTTCTTAAAATCTCTTGCTATGCCAAGCTTGTCTGTGTATACTCCCTCCATTCGATAATGATCTACTCCATTCTACCAAAATGTAATTTTTAAAGGAAGATAATTTAATTCATGATTTTGTTGATTTTGGATGGAAGAGAATAATTTTAATGCTAAATATATCATTTTGGGACTTCCATGAAAGGAAGAATGGTCTAACATTATGGGACAGAGGGAGTAGATACTTTGGTTAACTGATCCAGTGGCAAGGAGAAATAATTGATTGTCTATAATCTGGATAGCTGAAAAAATGAATTTTGTTTCAGCTTTGGCTGCACTCCCTGTGTTTCATATTAGTTATTTATGGTTTATGGGGAGATATCAATAACTTCCAAAGTATATTTTTATGAGTGTTAACCGTGTGTGAGGAGAGGGAAAAGAGAGTGGTTGAGATGAACTATTAGTTGTTGAAAAGTATTAATTATTAATTGAAAATTAGTAAACTATTTATTACATATGCAAAGTGCAATATTTTGGAGCAAAAATAAAGGTTGTTACAGGGACAAATATTTTAGAGTAGAGGAAGTAATGGACTAAAGCAAATGCCTCTCTAAGTTTCTCTACATTTTCATGGGATACTAGAGATAGTGTATCATAAAACCATGGGTTAATCAAAATTAGTCTTTTTGATTGATTTATTTATTTATTTAGGGGCATGAGTGTTATATGCCTTGTTGGACCCCATCTCTTTTGCAACTTTTGGATTCGGATACTAGAGATAGTAATTCAGGAAGTTGCTAGTGAAATTCAAATGTAGATAGTGTTGGATTGATTGGATGGACGATCTCATTACAGGCTGGAGATCATTGTTGTATTTTGTTGTCATCCCTCACAGGGATGTTAGATCACTCTAGAAAATGTGTATGAAATCCTTTGTTAACTAATTTAGCATCGCTACTAATGTACAACAGGATGAGGATGCTTTCTTTGCAGATTATGCTGAGGCTCATTTGAAACTGTCAGAACTTGGGTAATGTTCTTGCCCTCTGTGATTGCAATAATAATACAAAGCTTTTGTTTGCATAGTCTAGATTAGATGGTATTGTCGAAGGCCATGTGGTGAGGATTGTTTTCGGATGTTTGCAGCTTTGCTGATGCTTGAACAGCAGCGGATGGATCAACGGGGCCACAGCACAGCACCTGTTGTCTCTTACTGTTGCCGTTTCTGGGATGTTTTCATTAGCACGATGGACATGATCTTTGTGCATCTAATAATTTGACTCGTGCAATTTTATCTATAATGATGCATGCCACATTAACTAGTACTTTGAATCCTGATGCTCAGAATCTGAATTAGTTAGAAGTTCATTTTTACTTATGACGATGCTTTCCACCTTTTTTTTTTATTTTATCAAAATCAAGAAATTAATTCATTACAATGGAGTCCACGAGTACATAGGGTTCAATACGAGGACAATAATCCACCCAAACTTTTCAACACCTACATCAAAAGAATCGGCAAGAGTGCACAACGGTATTTCCTCCGTGTCTAACATGGCTGGATACACATTCATCGAAGTCCTTGCTCACCCTAGGAGATCACCTACCACCATATCATACTCAGTAAACTTACAGAATTCTTAGCCCTTGAGATGAGTTGCACGGCATTCGATTCAATCATCACCTTGGTGTACCTGAATCTGTGTGCCAATCTGAGCTTGAAGATAGGACCACTTAGAGTCCACTTTGCTTGCTTTGCTCACACCCTCCAAGAGTCTGCCACTGTGATTCTCCCAGTGTAGTCCATGATGGCCACACCTAGCCCCACCCGATCACCCTCCTTGGACTCTACATCTTTGTTAATTTTCATCTATCCTGGGTTTGTCTTTCAACCATCCTCTCCATCCTTTATCTAAATACTCCATGCTGTGTGCTTGTTGTTGGAGCACTCATTTCTTTCACAACAACCTATGTTGTTGAAGCAAATAGTAGCATACAATGGCAAACACAACGACAAAAGCAAAAGACAGTGCATGATGGCTAAGCAGAGACCTAGAGAGGAGATAGTTAATTCATTACAAAGCCAGCTTAAGACTAGAACCCACTATAGCTCATCATCGCTGAGGTTGTTCCACCAAAGTCTCAATATATGCCCCATGCTTCTCCTCGGGCTAGCTCCCATGCCTTTCGCTCTTTCCCCTTTCAAGCTCGTTGGGTTCTATCACATTCAAGTATAGCATGCTTTGTGGTTTCAATGCAAGTTAGGCATCTTGGATATGTCTCAACCTCCCTAACATGCTTAGAGAACAAGGCGCTTCTTGTTGGTAGGGTTTTCGCGTCGATTCTCCACAAGAAGTATCTAATCTTTGGCATCGCTTTAGCCGTCCAGATCTTCAGTTGCAGATCATCAAAGTTATCAACCTTCACCCTCACGTCGAGCTAGTATGCCGATGAGACAATGTAAATTCTCAAGTTCAAGTAGCGCTATATTAGCCGATCACTTAATCGTCTGTCGCTGTTGGGTGTGACCAGAATCAAGTCTCGATCCCGTTGGTTAATTATACTCTCTACCTTCTGGGTGTCCCATATGAACCTCGTTTTGTTAAGTGAATCACACTCTCATCTCTTAGGGGAAGCTTCCAACCTAGGTGGTCACACAGCTTCCCTACAAGGGTCTTTCCAAATACGGACTTGCCTCCTATCCTTAATTCTCCATCACAATCCTCTTCTAAGTAGCTCAGGAGCCACTTAAACACTCCTCTAAGTATATAGTTAAGGTTGTAAACTAAGGATGCCTCCAAGACCTTCAAGCATAGGTAATATTTGGCTTTTATAACCCTCCCAATCAAGGACTCAAGCCGTGAAAGTAGTTGCCCCCCTTGTTTTGCCAACATGGCCTCATCAAAGGCATCGATCATTCTGAAGTTTAACCCCCTGAAACGACGTGGTGCAAATAGGGAGTCCTAACTTTTTCGATGTAATTTTCTCTCACCGTCTCCATCCCTCCACAAAATTTTACCTCCATACAATGAATCCCATGAACCAATGTTTGCGGTAACTCAAAGAAGCCTATGAAATAGGTAGGGATTGCTTGGATTAAAGACTTGACCAATACTTCTTTCCTGGCTCTTGATAAAATTCTTTCCTTCCATCCTTTTATATTCTTCTAGATTCTTTCCTTAATCCCTCCAAAAATCTCCTTCTTCGATCTCCCTACAATGGTTGGGGCCCCAAAATACCTATTGTGTTTGTCCATTCTTTTCATGTCCAAGATTTCTCCTGTTGTTTACCCTCAGGCACGCCTCTATTAAGAGAGTCCTCTCATTTTTTTATAGTTGACTTTTTGCTCGGACGCGTGTTTATACCTGTTGAGGATCTCAACCTTCTTCAACCATTCCCTTTTGTTTGCTCTTTTAAATAAGAGGTTGTTGTTGGCAAAAAACAGGTGTGTGGTTATAGGTCCGTTCCTGCTTGCTTTGACCCTGTGGAGTTCCTTCCTCTCCGTCGCCGCATTGATCATTCCTGCAAGAGCCTCCGTGACTATGATTAATAAGTACGAGGAGATAGGGTTCTATTGACAGAGCCTCTAGATGGGGTTACACTGTCGTTTACGATAAAGCCAAATGAAACACTCATAACACATCTCATGGCAACCTGTATCCATTTCTTGTGGACCCTCATCCTGTCCATCACCCTTTCCAGAAAGTCCAACTCCACTCTGTCATAGGTCTTACAGATGTTGAGTTTTAAGGCCATTGCCAGTTTTTCGTCTTTTTGATTGCTTTTCCCCAATGTGAAAAAGCTCACGAGCAATGATCACATTATCAGTAATAAGTCGAATCAGGACAAAAGCACGATGGTTTTTAGAAATTAAATGATTTAGGAAAGGTGTAATTCTTGTAGCCAGAGTTTTGGAGGCAATTTTATAAAGGGCATTGCATAGGCTAATGGGCATGTATGCAATAACTGAGGTAGGGTCTTTCACGGTCAAGATTAATCTTATTATAGTTTTATTAACAATAATAGGGCCTACAGTTCCCTCTAACATGCCTTTACAAAAATTAGTAACATTGGGTCCCACAATGTGTCAAAAATGCTGACAAAAAGTAGCATACTTACCGTCGCAACCTGGTGATTTGTATGGGTCCATTTGAATTAGGGCCTGTATGATCACCTCATCCCAATAGGGTTGATGCAGGGCCTCATTCATGTTTATCGTGATTGTCATTTTAATCCCAGCAAGGAATTCCTCATCATCATTTTGCCTTTCTGTTTTAAAGAGGCGTCGGTAGTAGCCAGTTATGATTTCTTCCAGGTCCGCCGCACTGGGGCAGAGCCTTCCTTCCTCATATTTGAGGCATTTGATTTGATTCCTCCTCCTTGAATTAGCCTTTTGGTGAAAATATGTTGTATTTTCATCACCATCTTTGATTTCCGCACTTTTTTCCTGCATGAACCAATATGACTCGTGCTTTTTTTTTGGTAGTTGGTCCTCTGTTTCCTCCAACTCATGCACTCCCACAATGTGTTCTTCTCCACAAGAGCCCCTTAGAGATGTTTGAGCTCATGTTCTACTTCCTTGATCTAGTTTACCCAAAAGTTGTGTCAATCCAGTGGCTTAATTCCTCGGACATTTTAGTATTTTTCAAGCACCCCTTCTGGATTTGAGTTGGTCCAGGCTCGCGTAGCTATCCCTATGCATTCTTTATGCTCAATCCACTTTTTTTGAACTTGAAGGTTTTCTCACTCTTCCCATGTGATCGAGGCCTCCAAGTTGTGTTTAGCTCAATTAGAGCATGGTTTGGTTTTTTACGGGCATGAGCTTCAACGTGGATTAAGGGAAAACATTTGCACCATTTCGTGTTCGCTACATATCGATCAAGCTTCTCCCTAGTATAATTTTGCTTAGTCTTTCCTTATTCCCAAGAAAAACCAAGCACCATCGCTCCCCAAATCTCTAAGATGCAGCTCATCAAGTACTCCCCCAAAAGCATTCATTACTCTTTGCTTTATCTCCAACCCCCCCCCCCCTCCAAAACCACCACGGGGCACCCTCTATCCCCCATGACCCTTATGAGAAGATCCAACGTTTTCTACTTGCTTTGACTCTTTGGCCACTCATATCACCACCAATGTGGTCGCTATCATAAGACACAAGCCTAGAATCAATTTGCTCCTTCCACAACTAGGCTGGCCCTCCACTCCTTCCCTTTCTACTCACATAAAAACCATTCTCAAATCTCACTCGGCTCCTAGGGTCCGTTTGGACTTGAGAAAATAGCATGGAAAAAAAATTATTTTGGAAAATGAAAATCTTTTCTTTGTTTGGATGGAAGAAAAAGGAATGGAAAAAAAATATAGTTGGAAAATTACATGGAAAATTTGGGGTAACAATGAATAAAAAATTTTCCCTTCAAAAATGAAAGGAAAGTTGGGAGAAAATTTTTGGATCAAAGCCAAACTTTCTCTCTCTCTCTCTCTCTCTCTCTCTCTCTCTCTCTCTCTCTCTCTCTCTCTCTCGTGGCTAGCTCCCTTGATTCCCTCTCTTTCTAACTCACTTGTTTTTTCTCTCTCTCTCTCTCTCTCTCTCTTTCTCTCTCTCCCTCTCTCTCTTCTCTCTCTAACTATCTTCTCTCTCTCTCTCTCTCTCTCTCTCTCTCTCTCTCTCTCTCTCTCTCTTTCTCTCTCTCTCTAACTCTAACTCTCTTTTGTCTCTCTATGTCTCTCTTCTCTTCTCTTCTCTCTCTAACTTTCTCTCTCTAACTCTCTCTCTCTCTCTCTCTCTCTCTCTCTTTCAAATCACATCATATGATCTAGAAAAATGAAGCTTGTCATTTAGATCTTTTCATGGAAATTATATTTTTCCATATATTTTTCCTCAAACCAAACAAGGAAAAGAAAGTTGAATAGAAAACCTATTTTTTTTTTCTTGAAAATTTTACTTAAACAAAACAAAAGAAAGAAAATTACTTTACCCCCAAAAATTTTTCCTTATAATTTTTTTTCCACGAGATGTTTTTTCCATCCTGTTTTCTTAGGTCCAAACAAACGGACCCCTAATGTTCTCCATGTCTTGAGAAAATCCGTATTGTCTCGGAGAGGAAGACAATTTTTAAGCCATTATTCAAGCTCCATTTCTGGAGCGTTTGAACTACTCGAGGTCGACCACCCCCTCAAAAGTTCTAACTCATGAACCTCACTTTTTTGTGCGGTGCTGGGATTCACTAGCCACCACGCTTTCATAGTCGTTTTGCATCCTCATTCATTTTTGGTTCCATGCTCCATCCATTCCCTCTTAATTTTAGTCGTCCTCCATATTACTCTTCCTTTTATCGAGGTTCAATTTGTCTTACTTCTATATACCTTATACCCATTTCTCGAATCATCCTCTTTCACTTACCATTCATTTTTACTCTCCTTCGCATCCCACAACAAAGGTTAGTTGGCCTGGAATTATTTTTGTATCTTGAGCTCTTCCCCTTCCCTCTGCTTGGACTCCTTTTTCATCCCATACCTCATTTGGTCATCTCCACTTGATAGTGTTGGTATTGAGTTACCATCACTCCCTCCTTCGAGATCTCCATGCTCTTCATTGCTCCTTTTATCATTTTTTTTTGTCATCACACCCCTGGGTTGATGGGAACAATATCCTTCTAGCCGCACTAGTTGGTCTAAGGGTTTTCACCTCCCTTTGTTTTACTTTTGGCTTGCCTTTCAACTTCATCTGCATCTCCTCCACTTTTGCTTTTTCCTTCTCTCGTCCTTCCATTAGCGCTCTACTCATCCTTCTCTTTGGTGTAATAACACTGCCCTAATCAAGTATAATTAAATTAATTAATTAATTAAAATTAACTAAATCATGCATTTCAATTCAGTTAATCATTTATGTTATTGCAAGACTCGAACATTGAAACGACCATCACACGACAATATAATACTTTATATACATAATACCTGTGAGGCAACTAGAACTATTCACAAAAACCTCGTTACATGATCATTCTTACACTCCACCCATCTACTACATGCTAGCTATATCATCCCACTTGCTCCCTCTCATCCCCACTCACTTGTCCACCTTCTCTCTCTCTCTCTATAACCCATCGATTTTCCCTCTCGTTTTCTCTCTAAAATTAGTTCAAACAACTCCTCTCAGCCATAAACTTCTAAACAACATTGACATTGAGTAACAATGAACACAAGATAAACTACAAGTGATAGAAGGAGGAAGAACTTCTAGGACTAGTTAGAGGTTCTTGAGGGACGACTTAAGGGCTCATTTGGGACACATTTTGTAACGCCCCAACCTTAATCACAAGATTAAGACTATACTTTAGGATCCCCAAACCTGTGATTAGCGCAGCGGAACACCTTAGGTCGAGGCATTACCGCCGTCCCCACTCGGGACAAGGCAAAAAGACAAGACCACAATATAGCAATCCACCATAAAACTGTACCTAACTCCATACAACACAACTGCTAAACTTAAAGTACAAATACATTATACAACCTTTAAGTAAACATATCATATAGATGTTCCACAACCAAGTGGCCTTTCATGCTCTTGAGTAACCTTGATTACCGGCCATCGATCACCTTTAGAGAACTACCATGTACAGACGACTTACTCTTGCTTAACCTCGCCTTTGTCCTGGGAGCTCGGACCGCCTAAAAACAAAACAATGAAATACATTCGCAAAGTGAGTGGGGAAACACTCAGTACGTAAACCTCCAACACGCCAAACCGCTCAAAGCGGTTTTTAGCGCCGGCATTTAAATTCATTTTGAAAACGGGGAAGGGGCAAAATCCGAGTGGTAACCATTGTTCACAATGAAACTATGAAGATGGCGTACATTACATATGCATAAGACGGTAAAAAAAATACATAGCGTTGGTAAAAGTGTGGTATCCCTCTCGATCGATGCAAAGCATCTCACGCGCGCATGCCCAAACCGATCGGAAGTTTGGATGGATGACTGCTAGGCAGTCGACACTGGCCAGGTCAAGATTACTCCGATAGGAGCCTGTAAAATAATGCTAGACTTTACCCTAGCTACTGTAAAAAGAGTCGGGACCACTTATAAAACAATAAAATCGTTAGAATGCAAATATGCAATAAAACTATACTTAACTTTAAAATAGAAATAAGAGGTGGACAATTTGCGTACCTTAGAACGATGCAAAGCTTGGTGGCGCGTCTCGGGCTCGGGATGGCTTGGGTGGCTTGAGAACTATGCAACGGAGTAGAAGACTCGAACCGAAAAGGGTTCTTGGTGAGTTGCAAGACTTTAGAAATATTTCAGTGTAATAGGAAATTTCAGGTTTTTCTTAAATGAAGTTTTTAGCATAACTCGGGCTAGAAAACTCGGAATCAAGCAAGCGAGTACTTCCCGGAATAGGGAAAATTAAGTTCTACAACTTTGTCAACAGGACCGAGGTCCAAAAATGAAAGGAAATGCTTGAAAAACAGCCCGGACAAAAGCTGTAGATTGGGTACTTAAAACCTTCAGTTTGAACTTTTAGTGTGAATCTCGGATTGAAATCTATAATAGCTTAACGTAACACTTGAAAGGCGTAGACTAGCTCGAATAACCATAATGATATAATATGAACTTTGAATCTTTGAAGGTCAATAAGGATTTATTAAACTTGTTAAACTCGTAATAAAAACTGTCGTCAAACGACGGAGAAAACTTATAAGAGTTAGCTATCGGTCGTAAGACTTTCGGAATGATGCAACAGAGTTGAGTACTTGGAAGAAAGTTACTCCCTAAAGCTCATTGATGATCAATGAAGGTCTTTATCCCGATACACATCTAAATTCTATGAGTTTCAATCCTTACGTCACGATGAGATCACTTAACTTCATATATATTAACATTACTCCACGACTTGCTATGAATAACCCAAATCCTTCGGGGGTATCTCAATCACCAACTTGACACACTTCAACTTAGAATACATACCCAAATCCTTTTAACATTGACACAAAGGTCATTACACGCTTAGAACCCTTAATCGGTTCATCGCTATTCACAAGGTAAGAATTTGATAATTAAAGTTTTGGGTAAATTTCAGATTACACCCCTTTAGTCTAAGGCTCATATCTCTCACTCCCGAGATCCGACGAATGCAAACTTTATGTTTCTGGAAAGCTGAAAGAGAGAGCTAAAACTCTTATGTTTATCACCAAAGCCAATAAGATCTCTAAAGGGATGAAAAATGGCCATTAATTCAGACACTCTCTTAACATTCTGGGCAGAACCCATTTCATAATTCCTCAATGAAAACTTCATATCTCTTAATCCCGATATCGTATGGACGCATAATATACCTTTTCGGAAAGCTCAACATGTTACCTAAAACTTTTATGTTCAAACTTAAGGCCAACAAGGAGTCCAAATGGCTGAAATTCTTGTGTTTGCTTACTGACTATACTCCCGTCATAAATTGTACCCTTGTACTAAAATGGCCATAACTCGGGTTATACACCACGAAATCTTGAAATTCCAAAGCCAAAAGTTAGCTAATGAACTAGGCTATCATTTCCAACAAAAATCTGGGCAAAATTCACCCTTTTATTCCCTTGTAAAATCTGATTACAACCAGAATCTGTTTTGGCCTCTCAAGCTACATGTATGTCTCCAATGGCTTCCAACTTGTATTAATTTACAACCAAACCCCAAATTAGCTATCATCCATTAAATTTCCAGAATTTAACCTCTTAATCTTGCTCAATTAAGACCTTAAAACTCACATGCAAAAGCTAATTCACATATTCAATAACAATACAATCCTTAAACATTCAAAACCAACCCAACTCACATGTATAAATCCCAAATTCAAACCCTAACTTAACCACAATATAATTTTATGCTTAGAACTCATAAAAGAGATGAAAAACAACAATTATACACAAATTAACCATGAAAATCTGATTTGAAACATAAAGCTTGAGTTTAGGGTTTGGATATTATACCACTTAGAGGAGAATTTGAGGAAGCAAACAAGAGGAGAGGGAAGAGGGGAGGCTCACGCCTCCCGTGGTCGCCACCTGACCGGCCACCGGAACTGGCCGGAAACCGCACGAGACAGGGGCTGGCTGGGCTGGTTCTTGGTGTCGGTCGTGCAGAGAGAGAAAGCAGTGAGAGTTTGTGAGAGATTAAAATGAAGTGATACCAAATAATCCCCCCTCCCTTCTAACTTATTACTAATGTAAATATACCACCCCCTTCTTAATTTACCACTTAAAAACATTACTAAGCCCAAACAAAATAAAATTAGTTTAGGTAAAATAATTGGTATTAACCCGGATAAGGTTAATTAATAATAACTTGGGTAGATAAATCGGTAGAAGGTCAAATAAAGTAATTTGACTTTAAATGCGATGGAATGGATTAATAAAATTTAGAATCAAATAAAACAACCGGGTAGTGTACTATTTAGAACCATAAAATGAACAATAGAAATATAATTAGGATACTTAGACAATTCGAAGTATAACCGAAAAGGCACATAAAAACTATCGTAACTTTCCCCGGTCAAAACCGTAAAGTCGAGAATCGTAAATTAAATTATATAACTTATCTTAGAAATAAATATTCATAACTTTGTGATGGGAAGTAATAATAATACTTTAACTCTGAGACGATATATATATATATATATATATATATATATATATATATATATATATATATATATATATATATATACACAAAAATATATATATATATATATATCTAACTAACCCATTTCGCCATCTCCTAGCTCGAGAACTGTCACACATAAACACATAACTATAACAATAAAGTAAAAAAGAAAGAAAAATTTTATAGCGTATTTTGGCTAATAACTGTGATCAAGGCCCTTAATTAACACGGGATTAGCGCGGCTTGTTACATCCTCCCCTTAAAAGAAGTTTCGCCCCAAACTTGCCGTTGGTTCAATTGTGTTTGATATACTTTAAAAGAAGTGTGGGTAGCTTTCTTCATATCTTCCTCGGTTTCCCAAGTGGCTTCTGAGGTGCCTTGATTTGCCCAAAGCACTTTCACTAAGGGACCTTCCTTTGAGCTAAGTCGTTGGATCTTTTGGTCTAGACTTTGAGTTAATCATTGATCTACGTTGAGATCCTCTGCTACCAACAAAGGTTTTTCTTCAAGAACGTGTGTTGAGCCCAGTATATACTTTCGGAGTTGGGCAACGTGAACACATCAAGAATTTTCCCCTAGATTAGAAGGCAAATCTAAACGCTGTACCACTAGATTGGTTTCTTCTATAACGGAGCAAGTCCCCATACAACGAGAGCTTATTTTCCCCTTGACATTGAATCTCTGAGCCCCTTTAGTCGGAGAAATTTTAAGGACAACATGATTTCCCATGTGAAGTTTGAGCGGTTTCTACCTTCTATCCGCATAGTTCCTTACCCACTCTGGGCGGTCTTGATATGTTACTGGGTGACTCTGATCTTACCTGAGGTATCCCGGATTGACTCCGGACTTATGATTGAGCTCCATTTAGCTCTCCCTATCACAACAAGATACGTCCTTTCCTGTCATAAACGCTTTCAAAGGAGCCATCCGTATGGTAGACTACTGTCTAGTACCACTACTATAAGAAAACTCTATGAGCGGGAGAGCTTTATCCCATTTCCTTTGGAGATTTAGGGCGCATGCGCGCAATACATTTTTTTTTATGATCTGGTTCACTCTTTCGGTTTGGTCATCATTCCCTGGATGGTCGGAACTACTGAAATTGAGGTTGGTACCGAGGGCTCTTTGTACGGCGCTCCGAAATCGCGATTGAAACCATGTACCTCCATCGGATACTATGCCTATCGGAATTCCATGTAATCTAATGATCTCCTGCGTGTAAATATTCGCTAACTTATCTATCTTTCATCCTTCATGAATAGGAGCGAAATGTGCCCACTTGGTAAGGCGATCCGTAATTACTCAAATGTCCTTTCTTCTAGAAGATGTGAGGGGTAATTCCTTGCTGGGATCTACAGAAATTGATTCCCACTTCCATGTGGGACTTTGTAAGAGTCTAAGTTTACCTGATTTTCTTTAACGTTCTGCTTTGCCCCTTTTTGACATATCAAACATTGATCCCCCTAGCTGGCTTCATCTCCCTTCACGTTAGGTCACCAAAAATGCTCCTTTAAACCTCTATACATTTTTGTACCTCCAGTACGTACAGAGTACAGCGACTTATGGTCTCCTTCTAAAAGCTTACGCCTTAACTTCCCTTATCAGCACACATAGTCTCTTCTGGAACTTTAGGGTTTTACTCTTATGGCCTAAAGAAAATCTAGGTATCCCTTTCGTGGCTAAATTATCCATAATCCCTTTTGAGTTCAACCACCTTGGTTGCTTTAGATTCAACTCTCCCTGAGTGGATATGTATTTGAGACTCCTGTGATCCGTAAAGATGGCATTAGGGACCCCTTAAAGGTAATACTTCCAAACTTTCAGGGCAACACCACTGCTGCTATCCCTAGGTCATGCGTTGGATACTTCTTTTATCTGACTTTACTTGATGTGACACATAGACTATCACCTTGTCGTTCCATATTGGCACATATCCCTACTTAATGAATTGCATTGTTGTATACCACTTACTCCTTTCCTTCCTCGGGAAAGGCTAACATTGGGGCGGTTGATAGATTTTCCTTGAACACTTGGAGGGTTCCTTCACACTGGCCGGTCCATTCAAACCGGGTTGACTTCTTGAGGAGATTTGATCAATAGAAGAGTTATTTTAGACATATCCGAAACAACCTCCTATAGTATTCGGCCATACTTAAGAAACTTCGAACTTTAATAACTGCAGTGGATCTTGCCCAATTCTTAATGGCGAATACTTTGCTAAAGTCCATTCAGATCCCTTCATGGGTCACTATATGCTCTCCCAAAAATCCTACTGTCTTGAACCAACATTCACACTTTGAGAATTTTTCACATACAGTCTTTGCTCCTTTAATGATTGAAGCACCACTTTCAATTGATTCACATGCTATTCTTGGCTTTTTGAGTATATCAAAGTATCATCGTTAAACACCACCGCAGCTTTAACCGAATATGATTTGAACACTCGGTTCGTCTGCTCCATAAATACCGTTGTTGGGCATTCAGAAGTCCAAAAGGCATTATAGTAACTCATAATGCCCATATTTTGCTCTAAAGGCGCCTTAGGGATATCTTCAAAGACTAACTCGAGTGGATGGTATCTTAACTTTAAATCAATCTTAGCCAACATTCTTGCCCTCGGGTTAGTTGAAATATCTATCGATTTTTAGAAGGGGTACTTGTCCTTGTTCGTGCTCAACTTCCGATAGTCGAAGTATAGCTTTCTCTATCATGCCCGTGTAAGACTTGGTCATTGTATTTGTCTGGCATAGGTACAAGTACGTTGTCTGTTCATTCCTTCCATATGTGCCCATGATATCGTATCTCATCCTAAGGTTACGGTCGTCATCGTGACGAGCACCTTATGTTGGTTGTTCATAAGACCTTAGATTCGTTTCTCTTGATATCAATTTCTAAGGCAAGCCATTGTTAGCAGGCATCACTATCTCTCAAAAGCCCCAAAACACTGGGTTTTACCGTTAATCAATCAATATTCTCTTCCCCTTATAAGTCATATGGCAAAAACATTCTCTTTCTCAGATATATCCATATGGCTTTTATTCCTCTGAAAGAAGAGCTAACCTTTCGTCAAGCGTTCCATATTCTTGATTTCATGAACACCTAATCGTAAGAAGTCTTGACCCGAAGGTCCTTAGTACTCTCCTTGAACAACTATTTCTCTACCTTTCCCATTTTACCTCAGGTATTACAAAATTCCATACAAACTAACACACTTCCACTTCGCTTTTCCTCACTTTATCAAACTTCTCTTCTGACATCTAATTCCTATAAAGGGCACCAACAGGCACGGAGGAAAAACAAGATAATAGGAAGATGCCATCAATTAAGAGGTAAGAACATGAATTCTGGAAATTAACAACAAAGCAAAGGTTCCCACTGGTGGACTTAAACTTAAGAGTACGTAGAGGGATAAAGGTATTCTTTAGTCCAACGACGCATGTATATCGATTAAGAAAGCAGGGATCAACAAAAGATGACATATTCGACAAAGACGATGATTACAATGATTTCATGAACAAGGAAATTCATAAGTACATCGAGATGAACTCAATCTGAAGAGGAAAGATCTTAGGATCGGTCTTCTGATTTCCGAGTTAGGACAATTAAGGTTTGGAATGCATGAATACTTTGTAGTAACCTTCTGAAATGATAGAGCATAAGTTATTGATCCTGAACATAGTTTGACGTTTGTGGGAGCTAAGTTTTGAAGATAGCGTACAGAGTCATGGTGGAACACGACAATCACTTGGAAAAGATAAATCTTAGCAAGTAAAAAGAATCATATGAATCTAATGAAGTTTATTTCCGAGGAGATAATGAGTCAATGAGTCGAATAGGTAATGGTTCAAGAAATTGTTCATGAGTTGGTAACATGCCACCAAAGGCAGTTGTTGAATGTCTTAACGCATCAGATCGATAATAACGATAGGATCGGATAAGAATCCTTGAGAACAAGCAAGGATAGAAAACGAGAAGCTTGGATTTTAATATTGCGATGAGAGGGTAAACTTCATTAAGGGAATGTACAATGAGAGCATGAAATAAAAGTTGGACTTGAGCAATGAACTTGAAATGTAAAAGTCATATAGAAGGAATTTGGTCCTCATCATTGCGATACTCAACTTGCGGATTAGCCGCACAACGTATATCAAAGGCGTTTTGCAACTTCTTGGGATGGACTTGAACATTGGTCTTGGGCTCCAGTGACATCGTGAAGAGGTTAGGGGAAAGGGTCACGATTGTGATTCATCTATGTTCTATGTTCTATGTAACGTTAATAAAAAGTTCTAATAACTTTGACGTTGGTAGGCTTTGTTGAAAGAATTTAAACGAGTGAAAATTGAGGCAAGGTCCGAGACTCACCAACTTAAACCTCACTTACTATCCTTGGATCATATTGAACTTTTGCATCATATGAACATCTTTAAACGTTTCACTCTACACCTTGGTAAGGCATTTAGCCCCTAATTTGAGCTCTACAACAATCCCACTTGGAATTGGACTTATAAATTCTTATTTGGATGACTAAAGTCTCCTTTAGGGGCTACTTCAATGTGCTCCGCGTCCACAACGGCACTTATACACATAACATGCTTTACTCATACCAAACTTTTGAATTAAACACGATTTGTAGTTAGGTTTTCTTAGATTCGCTACTAAACTTTCTAATTTCTGCAGAAATTTCGGCAGCACTTCCCTTATAAATGGGACTCTCCCAAATTTTACATATTCTTCAAACCTGCAAGGGAAAACACTTACATTTCATATACCTATCTAGAGCTTCAAGCTCAACATCCATCACAACAATTTCACATATTTCCAACTCAATCCATAAAGGACTCATACACCTATAAGGGACACATATGTCACCACACAATATCCATACTTCACAAATGCATATCATAATCGCTTGGAATTTCTATATCCTCGAATCCTCCTTATAACTCCGCTCTGATACCACAACTGTAACGCCCCAACCTTAATCACAAGATTAAGACTATACTTTAGGATCCCCAAACCTGTGATTAGCGCAATGAACACCTTAGGTCGAGGCATTACCTGTCCCCACTCGACAAGGCAAAAGACAAGACCACAATATAGCAATCCACCATAAAAGCGTACCTAACTCCATACAACACAACTGCTAAACTTAAAGTACAAATACATTATACAACCTTTAAGTAAACATATCATATAGATGTTCCACAACCAAGTGGCCTTTCATGCTCTTGAGTAACCTTGATTACCGGCCATCGATCACCTTTAGAGAACTACCATGTATGCAGACGACTTACTCTTGCTTAACCTCGCCTTTGTCCGGGAGCTCGGACGCCTAAAAACAAAACAATGAAATACATTCGCAAAGTGAGTGGGGAAACACTCAGTACGTAAACCTCCAACACGTCAAACCGTTCGAAAACGGTTTTTAGCGCCGGCATTTAAATTCATTTTGAAAACGGGGAAGGGGCAAAATCCGAGTGGTAACCATTGTTCACAATGAAACTATGAAGATGGCGTACATTACATATGCATAAGACGGTAAAAAAAATACATAGCGTTGGTCATAGTGTGGTATCCTCTCGATCGATGCAAAGCATCTCACGCGCACGCCCAAACCGATCGGAAGTTTGGATGGATGATCTAGGCGATCGACATCGCAGTCAAGATTACTCCGATAGAGCCTGTAAAATAATGCTAGACTTTACCTAGCTCTTGTAAAAGAGTCGGGACCACTTATAAAACAATAAAATCGTTAGAATGCAAATATGCAATAAAACTATACTTAACTTTAAAATAGAAATAAGAGGTGGACAATTTGCGTACCTTAGAACGATGCAAAGCTTGGTGGCGCGTCTCGGGCTCGGGATGGCTTGGGTGGCTTGAGAACTATGCAACGGAGTAGAAGACTCGAACCGAAAAGGGTTCTTGGTGAGTTGCAAGACTTTAGAAATATTTCAGTGTAATAGGAAATTTCAGGTTTTTCTTAAATGAAGTTTTTAGCATAACTCGGGCTAGAAAACTCGGAATCAAAGCGAGTACTTCCGAATAGGAAAATTAAGTTCTACAACTTTGTCAACAGGACCGAGGTCCAAAATGAAAGGAAATGCTTGAAAAACAGCCCGGACAAAAGCTGTAGATTGGGTACTTAAAACCTTGATTTGAACTTTTAGTGTGAATCTCGATTGAAATCTATAATAGCTTAACGTAACACTTGAAAGGCGTAGACTAGCTCGAATAACCATAATGATATAATATGAACTTTGAATCTTTGAAGGTCAATAAGGATTTATTAAACTTGTTAAACTCGTAATAAAAACTGTCGTCAAACGACGGAGAAAACTTATAAGAGTTAGCTATCGGTCGTAAGACTTTCGGAATGATGCAACAGAGTTGAGTACTTGGAAGAAAGTTACTCCCTAAAGCTCATTGATGATCAATGAAGGTCTTTATCCCGATACACATCTAAATTCTATGAGTTTCAATCCTTACGTCACGATGAGATCACTTAACTTCATATATATTAACATTACTCCACGACTTGCTATGAATAACCCAAATCCTTCGGGGGTATCTCAATCACCAACTTGACACACTTCAACTTAGAATACATACCCAAATCCTTTTAACATTGACACAAAGGTCATTACACGCTTAGAACCCTTAATCGGTTCACTGCTATTCACAAGGTAAGAATTTGATAATTAAAGTTTTGGGTAAATTTCAGATTACACCCCTTTAGTCTAAGGCTCATATCTCTCACTCCCGAGATCCGAAATGCAAACTTTATGTTTCTGGAAAGCTGAAAGAGAGAGCTAAAACTCTTATGTTTATCACCAAAGCCAATAAGATCTCTAAAGGGATGAAAAATGGCCATTAATTCAGACACTCTCTTAACATTCTGGGCAGAACCCATTTCATAATTCCTCAATGAAAACTTCATATCTCTTAATCCCGATATCGTATGGACGCATAATATACCTTTTCGGAAAGCTCAACATGTTACCTAAAACTTTTATGTTCAAACTTAAGGCCAACAAGGAGTCCAAATGGCTGAAATTCTTGTGTTTGCTTACTGACTATACTCCCGTCATAAATTGTACCCCTTGTACTAAAATGGCCATAACTCGGGTTATACACCACGAAATCTTGAAATTCCAAAGCCAAAAGTTAGCTAATGAACTAGGCTATCATTTCCAACAAAAATCTGGGCAAAATTCACCCTTTTATTCCCTTGTAAAAATCTGATTACAACCAGAATCTGTTTTTGGCCTCTCAAGCTACATGTATGTCTCCAATGGCTTCCAACTTGTATTAATTTACAACCAAACCCCAAATTAGCTATCATCCATTAAATTTCCAGAATTTAACCTCTTAATCTTGCTCAATTAAGACCTTAAAACTCACATGCAAAAGCTAATTCACATATTCAATAACAATACAATCCTTAAACATTCAAAACCAACCCAACTCACATGTATAAATCCCCAAATTCAAACCCTAACTTAACCACAATATAATTTTATGCTTAGAACTCATAAAAGAGATGAAAAACAACAATTATACACAAATTAACCATGAAAATCTGATTTGAAACATAAAGCTTGAGTTTAGGGTTTGGATATTATACCACTTAGAGGAGAATTTGAGGAAGCAAACAAGAGGAGAGGGAAGAGGGGAGGCTCGGCTGCCTCCTGGTGGTCGCCGGCCACCTGACCGGCCACCGGAACTGGCCGGAAACCGCACGAGACAGGGGCTAGCTGGGCTGGTTCTTGGTGTCGGTCGTGCAGAGAGAGAAAGCAGTGAGAGTTTGTGAGAGATTAAAATGAAGTGATACCAAATAATCCCCCCTCCCTTCTAACTTATTACTAATGTAAATATACCACCCCCTTCTTAATTTACCACTTAAAAACATTACTAAGCCCAAACAAAATAAAATTAGTTTAGGTAAAATAATTGGTATTAACCCGGATAAGGTTAATTAATAATAACTTGGGTAGATAAATCGGTAGAAGGTCAAATAAAGTAATTTGACTTTAAATGCGATGGAATGGATTAATAAAATTTAGAATCAAATAAAACAACCGGGTAGTGTACTATTTAGAACCATAAAAATGAACAATAGAAATATAATTAGGATACTTAGACAATTCGAAGTATAACCGAAAAGGCACATAAAAACTATCGTAACTTTCCCCGGTCAAAACCGTAAAGTCGAGAATCGTAAATTAAATTATATAACTTATCTTAGAAATAAATATTCATAACTTTGTGATGGGAAGTAATAATAATACTTTAACTCTGAGATTTATATATATATATATATATATATATATATATATATATATATATATATATATATATATATATATATATCTAACCGACCCATTTCGCCATCTCCTTGCTCGAGACCTGTCACACATAAACACATAACTATAACAATAAAGTAAAATAGAAAGAAAAATTTTATAGCGTATTTTGGCTAATTACTGTGATCAAGGCCCTTAATTAACACGGGTTTAGGGCGGGTTGTTACACATTTCCATCCATTCTCAAACCTTGAAAGGGTGTTATTGCTGTCCAAGAACAAGACTCAAAGACTAAAGTAAGATCTAACCAAGAAACAACCAAGATTATCCAAGGTAATGAACTCCTTTCTACACCCTAGTAACCACAATTCCCTAGGGCATGACTTTTACCCCTCTTCGAGACCTCTTCTGTAAATACCTTCAAAATAAAAGTGATAGCTTTGTGGATGAGAAAGATGACCCAAAAATTCGAGCTTGAGTATCTAGAGAGTTGGACCTCTTCTGTAAATCACTGAGTACAACAATTCGGTTTTGTTAAAATATGTATTAATGCATGCAAGTTTGCAGTAATATAAAATTATGGTCATAAAATAGACTTACTTAGGAACTTCTCCATCTTGAATCACCTTTAAAGCTTAAGAAATGAAGGAGTTATGGATTTTTCTTAAGGACCCTTAAAACCGAGTTACTACCTGGAATCAGTGAGTACCACAATTCAGTTTTGTTAAAATCTGTATTAATGCATGCAAGTCTGAGGTAATATAAAAATATGGTCATAAAATAGACTAATTTTAGGAACTTCT
This sequence comes from Portulaca oleracea, assembly GCA_029582165.1. Classification (NCBI taxonomy): domain Eukaryota; kingdom Viridiplantae; phylum Streptophyta; class Magnoliopsida; order Caryophyllales; family Portulacaceae; genus Portulaca; species Portulaca oleracea. Next base: position 7,195,665 of record CM055875.1, read on the forward strand.
CCAACTTATCTTCAAAGCTTAAGAAATGAAGGAGTTACCGATTTTTCTTTAAGGACCTTTAAAACAGAGTTACTGCATGGAATCGGTGAGTACCACAGTTCGATTTTGTTAAAATTTATATTAATGCATGTAATTTTGAGGTAATCTAAAAATATGTTCATAAACTAGACTAATTTTAGGAACTTCTTCGACTTGAATCACCTTCAAAGCTGAGAAACGAATTAGTTATGGATTTTTGTTTTCGAAACTTAAAAAAACGAAGTTACTGCATGTAAATAGCTGATTGACTTGATAAAATCAACGTTAATGCGTAATGATACAAAAGATCTGAAAAGACGACCATAGCTTAGGGGCATGTTTAAGGACCTCCCCCAAGCTGAAGCTATTTGAAAAGTTTGAGTGATGATTGGTATGAGTAACGACAATATTATGTAAATGAATTCAGGAAGTCGGTGGCAAAACCAAGATATGGAGATTTCCATCAAAAAATATGATGGGTTATGGGGGGTCCTTGGTCCCAAGGGATGGTGGGCCCAATCTAATTGGGCCCACCCCGACTAGGGGTGGAAAAAGTCCTAACACTTAGGACTTCACCTAATCTACCCTAACCCAAAACAATAAATAACAGGAAAGAAAACATATAGCAAAGAGTGACCTATTTACCAGGCAGTCTCTTGAGTAGACAAGCCTCGGCTGGCCTTCAACTCTTGACGCGTCCCTTTGGCTCTTGAACACGTCAGTTCGGACTCCGAGTGGGAAATCTCCAAAATAGGAGACATCTACAGCAGTCCACGCAGCACTTGAGACATCGGTTGCTAGATTGCCTGATCTCGATCCAATCAAGACCGGATGAGTATGTGGACTAGATCAAATACGAATGATCTTTCCTACTCAAGGACCTCGAGGAATCACCCTCGTAGTCATAAACAGGAAGCTTTCTCATAGAAAGTTTTCCCGGTTCCCAAAATCTTCGAAGGGAGATTATCCAATGGGGCTTCATGGGATGGAAAGACACTTTTTGGCATCCCATAGGTCACATATTTAAAAGAATAGGCATTAGGGGAAATTTTACAGAGGGAGTACTGAGGCTAATGGGTGTAATGCTTCCTAAACAATTGAGATTAGCCCCTAGACCGTAGCAATGGGGTAGTAAATATGCAAAATGTACTAAATAGGCCATCATAATTAATCAATCAACTATAATCAAGCTTCTTAATAATTGGTATCTATGATTAAATATAATCCCATCAAAATTTACGTACTTAATTGATTTCTAGAGAATTCCTAACTAGATATCCTCCTTATCTTACTTTATTAAATTTTAGAATGTGGATGTTGCCAGCCTTTCCTTCCCCCAATCCAGCCCTCACATTCACTCCCGCCACTTTCCAATAACTGCAACCTTTTCCCCTCCCCCTTTTTTTCCATGCCCCCCAATCTGTTATTCGGGTAACTGATGTGTGCCTGCAGTTACCATTCAATTTATACACATGTTGCCCCACCCAGTCCCCCATTCCTTGTTTTGTTACCAGACAAAATCCCCCTTGTTTCAAGCATTCCCCTCATTATCAGACAATTTCCCCCTGTTTCAAGCATTCCACATCAAGTTGCTTCGTACAACACTTTAAATAATATGTACTGAATTTGCTACATATTTAAAGGCATAAAATCAACAATAATAACCCATTTAGAAGATTCATCAGGTAATTCTTTTACACTCATCAAATTTTTACCATCACATCACCCTAACAATATTATTTGTATATTTGTATTTGTACAAAAAAGGCATTGGCCTCATTGTGAAAAAGTTATTATAATCATAGTATATCTTTTCTACTAGAAATGGGGACAATTTGCACTGACTGCATTTTTTGGTTACCGGACCTCAATAAAGAAAAATGAATTCGTATTTTTCACTATGGCCAACCAAGGAAACAACAATATATATTCTAAGAAATTATCATCGATCTTTTGATATGTTCAAAATAATTATCAGCCGAAGATACTTATTTTTTGATGCTCATGTTGGAAAGTTGTGATTTAAATTTAATAATTTGATTGTTTGATGCCCACCATAATCGGTAGTAACTTTTATTACGTACGACCCGTCGGGCTCACTCGATCATATATATTAAAATCTATATTATTTTCCGACTTTTTATCTCTTAAGCTATTTTTGATGAAGTTGAGGCAATAATTTACGGGAATATAATCCCTTGTTTTTCTCTTCTTCTAAGTGAGTGGTTTTTGACCAAGTCTCCAACGGCTAAGTTTTTAGTTGAGATTTTGTTGGGATAAAATCTCATATTTTCAGCCCATAAAATTCGGTGGATTGGTAGCTATGTGGGGCCAAGGGCTCAATAGAGTATCTATATATTATAATAGAAATCATTGTGGACCCCACGAAATAAAGCCTTGGGAGCATTTTTCGGAGTTTAGACCAATCACAACGCATTAAATTGTATTTTATTTTCAATTTCTTTCCAGATTTTATTAACAATTAATGAAATTAAAAAATATATCCTTAATCCACGTCTGCTTGACAACAGTTACATTCAAAACGAGTTCTGCTGGATGGAGAAAGGAGATTACTTGTAGGGATTTCGATCCATCAAAAACTAGATAAATGTCGAATTAAATTATTTTGGTGCATCTATCATTTATTATAATTATTTTGGAATAATAATAATAATAATAATAATAATAATAATAATAATAATAACCTATATAATATCAATAGTAAAGTTTGTGGGTCCCGCTTAATGGTGAAAGAATATTAATTATAGGGATTATGAATAATCGAAAAGTTGATAAATGTTGAATTAAATTATTTTGGTGCAACTATCAGTAATTATAATTATTTGGAATAATCTTTCTAAATTATAATTATAATTTCTATTAAATTTTTCATTTTTATAATAACTATTTTAATTTACTCCGTGCATCGCACGGGTTGAGGCCTAGATATGATATAAAGTAGGAGTTAGAGTTGGGAGAACAAAAGAGAGACACAGAGGGGCAACGTTTATAATCTTCCATAAAGCTCTTTTGTTAAAAAGTGATGGAATTCTCAATCTCATCTTTTTTTGGTCCAGGTGGGATTTACCCAGCAACTGTTGGCCCAGTTACCTCTAACCATGGTTTGGGTATAGTGGGGACAAGTAAAGGTAAAGAGGTGGTTGGGAGATCTCCACAAAATCCAATAGTAATTAATTCCCCTGCACAAGAGGGGACCACTACAACTGTGGAACGGATGGAGATTTTTGAGGAAGAGGTTCCGCCTATAAATATAGAGAAGAAGTTTGGGGTGGAAGTGTGCCCGTCATCACTATCTGATCGACAAATTTTACAAACAAAGATGATCAACAACTCCAACTACATGCAAGGGGAAGTCGATTCTTCAAACCAAGCAAGTGTTGCGATCAGGTTGAGCAGAATGCGTATGGAGGTTCCAGAAGATGGGCGATGTGATCTGCAACTTCGCCTCACTATCAACGCCACAAGTGAGAACTTTCAGACTATGGAAGTGGAGCAGAGCAGTGAGGTCAACAAGGTCGTAGTTGCAGGGAAGAATGGAGAGGAGCAGAGTGGGACTTCGGAGGACTGTATCAGCTCCAACAATGGCAGGAAGAGACCTAGAAGAGCGTCAAGTGTGGATCTGGCTATCACAAAAGAAGATGAGCTGAAAAATTCAAACAACCCAAAAGGAAGGCAGTGCCACTACCTGAGCTAGGCACGGTGCTGGGAGGTTTTTGGGAAGAGGAGGAGGTTTACGCAAACCTCGCAAAAAGGTTCAAGAAAGCTGAAGTGAACATGTGCTGGGTCAATGCGTTCAAGACACAAGAATATGGCAGTCGTTTTGCAAAGGGAAAGGGGTTTTCTCGCACAACTGAGGCTAAAGGGGCTGGCCGGAACAAAGCCCCTGGTCAGAAATGAAGGTCTGCACGTGGAACTGCAGAGGATTGGGAGAAGCGGAGACCTCTGTAGTTCCCTGCCTAAAATGGATACTCCGCTCTAGTTCCCCCGATGTCTTGTGTCTGTTTGAATGTAAAACCTCGGTGGAGGTTGCTAGGGAAAAACTTAGGCCCCTTGGTTTATGTTTTCTGGCAGGTTGTGATGCCTTAGGAAGAAGTGGTGGAATAGTAGTATTTTGTCAGCAGTATGTAGACATGGAGGTTGTGCTTATTACTAGTAATGTTGTATTTTGCCGAATCAATGAAAAAGGGGCGGGTTTCAAGTATTATATTTTGGTGTATGGCCACCCAGAGCATCACAAGAGGTGGTTGGTTTGGCAACAAATCACTCAACTCTGGAAGGAAATAAAGGAACCACTAGTAATATTGGGAGATTTCAATCAGGTTGAATATCATTATCAAAAGATGGGGGTTCCATGGTGATTCAAGGCCAGGAGGACTTCCAACGATGGAAGAATGAACTTGAGCTGAATGATATTCCCTCCGTCGGTGTTCGTTTCACTTGGTTCAACAACAGGGATGAGGATCAACTTATCATGGAAGCGCTTGATCGAGGTTATGCTAACCAAACGGGTTTGGCTTTGTCCCCTAATATGTTCATACACAACCTCCCGATTCTATTCTCTGATCATAGCCCAATTATTTTACATGAAGAGGGTAGGGAGCAAAGGAAGCGGAACAGGGGGTATAAGATAGAAACTTGGGCACTAAAAATTAGAGAACTGATTGACATCCTCAGTGAGGAATGGAACTTGGGAAGGAGGAGACCAAATAGCGTGTATGATGTGGTAAGAGATCTGATCTTCGACTCAGATGCAAAAGATGGTGCATAGACTGGAAAAAAGCAAGACAGGAACCATTAGAAAGGTCGATGAAGCAACTGGCAGAGCAGCAAGATACGTTGGACCAATTGGGCCTGAACCTCTATAGCTTACATGCTTACTGTAGACAGAGGGGTGAGAGTGCCAATGCACTTATATTGGCTGACGAATATTGGCGACAACGAGCGAAAATCAAATGGATGCAAGAAGGAGACCAGATGACAAAATTTTTCTTCTGGCATTATACAAACCGAAGATCTAGTACTAGAATGAAAGGCCTGCAATTAGAGGGAAGATGGTGCACGGAGGAGGAGGACATGATGAATGGAGTGGTAGCTTATTACCGTGAGCTGTTCCAGCGCAATCAAAATCAGCAAGCGCACCAACTTAGAGCGATGGAAAGGGTGCTTGGGAACTATACGAAGAAATTGACAAATATGGACAAGGGACTACTCTCTCAACTATTCACAAAGGAAGATGTTCATAGGGCAATGTTCCAAATTGGGGCACACAAAGCACCACGACCAGATGGGCTCCCAGCATGTTTTTATCAAACATTATGGCCAGTCATTGGAGAAGAGGTGTCCGCGGGGGTGGTCAAAATGCTAAACTCAGGTCGTTTGCTGAGGGAAATTGACCTAACACACATTACTCTAATTCCAAAAAAGGAAACCCCAATGGAGGTTACCGATTACAGACCTATTAGTTTGTTTAATGTGCTCTATAAATTGGTGTCCAAGTTCTTGGTAAATCGACTAAAAGGGACACTACGGGGGTTGATTGATGAAACGCAGAATGCGTTTGTGCCAGGCCGAATCATAGGTGACAGTTGCTTAGTTGCGCATGAACTGCTCAGCTACATCAAAGGCAAGAAGTGCAGGGAAAAATTGGCAGCAATAAAAGTACACATGAATAAAGCGTATGATCGCATCTCCTAGGTTTTTCTGAGGAATGTTCTGGAGAGGCTCGAATTCCCAGCGCTCTGGATACAACTCATTATGGAATGTGTTTCTACAGTGCCGATATTCAGTCCTAGTCAACGGCAACCCGTCACCACTGATACATCCAGAGGTAGGGTTAAGGCAAGGAGACCCGCTATCTCCTTACTTATTCATCCTATGTTTGGATGTCTTAGGGGATCATCTCAAAGCTGAACAACAACATCAACACATTAAGGGAGTTAAGGTAGCCAGAGGGAGCCCCGAGATCACACATCTATTCTTCGCAGATGACTCAAATCTTTTTTACAGAGTTGACGGCTAGAAGCTGCTTGAGTTTGAAGAGAACAATTGACGACTTCTGCCTTGCCTCAGGCCAAGTAATTAACATCAACAAGTCTCAAATCATGGTCTCCCCAAACTCTATGGAAGAGGAAAAGGAAGGAGCTAAGGTCGTCTTTGGTTTTCACTTGGAGGAAGCCTTCTCAAAGTATCTAGGAGTCCCGCCGGTAATTCAAAGGAACAAAGTGCATCAGCTGGGGTTCATGATGGATGCCATCACAAATCGCCTGGGAAATTGGAAAGCTAGTCTACTTTCTCCAGTAGGTAGGCTGATCTTGATCAACTCGGTTCTCTCTGCAATGCACCAACATCTGCTAGCCATATTCAAAATTCCAGTTACGATTGCAAAGAAAATTGACTCAGCCATGATAGATTTCTTCTGGTGGTCGTCAACGGGGGGAAAGAGTCATCATTGGGTAGGAAAGGAGAAACTGTTCACACCCAAGGGGCTTGGAGGGCTTGGAATACGCAAGGTAGAATGGATGAATGATGCTCTACTTGCTAAGTAGGCTTGGCGAATCCATCAAAACCCCAGGTCACTCTTGGCTAACACATTAAGGGAGTATGGGTAGATAAAAACAGGATACGCCCTTCAATGGATGCTAGCACTTCATCCACAGGTTTTGGTCACCAACAGCGAGAGGTCACCACGAAGAAACACAATTTGAAAGACTTTGTGGTCAATTGGGGCACTAGAGAAATGGAAGGTGCTGGTATGTAATACACCGAATGATGCACTTCCATTGTTGTCCAAGCGTGCTAAATGGGACAAATGGGTCAATGCCAAGTGCCGGTTCTGCGAGGAAGGGGAAGAGACAGTCACCCATCTCTTTCGAGACTGCACATGGGCTTAGCATATGTGGCATGCGTCGAATTTAGGGATGCGAAACCAGGGAGAGTTACAGATCAGCTATAAAGAGTGGGTTTTTAATTGGCTGAATCTATTGAGGAAGCAGAATGAGCAAGGGGAAGTGTTATGCATAGAGTTTTTCGGGGTTATATGGAACATCTGGGTTGCTAGGAACATTAGAGTTATCCAAAATAGAAATCCAGGTGCGCAGGACATGGTGCGAAAATTAAAGACGAAGCTGAGCACTATGGCGACAACAAGCGACAGACACAGCATAGGAAAGGACAACAGCAAAGGACGGCTAAAGGCAGACCAGGATGAGCTAACCTTCATATGGGAGGTTCCAGGTGTCCAGGGGGACCTAGTTGAATTTGTCTATGACGAAGCCTAGGACAAGAAAACTCTAAAGGGCGGGTGTGGTTGGGTTGCACGAGTTGGAAGTGAAAGACTGGGGGAGAGAGGGCAACCTGGACTGGGCTCCTCTGCATTTCAGATGGAACTGACGGTGATGGAGAGCGCATTACTTTATGCGATACAAGAAAGGCGACGAAGAGTACGGATCTACACGGACGCATGGGAGATTGTCCAAGCCTTTAGATCGAACATATCACCAGAGCCGGAATGTCTGAGTCTTTTGTTTTTCTGCAAGTCTCTTTTCAATTTCTTTAAGGGTTTTTGGACATCAATAGTACCAACTTTGAGGGTATTGGATATTAATAATACAAACTATTTTCTTGGACACTAGCAGTACGAACTATTGACATATTTTCCTCTAACATTACACTGTCGAATTGTTATGGTTTTAACTCATCGAAAAGATGATGTGGCTACATAATATGTGACATGGAAGGCATGGTAGTGTCCACGTCAACATTTTCTACCCAACCTCCGCCTTCCACGTCACACATCATGGAGCCACGTCATCTTTCCGATGAGTTAAAATTATAACAACTCGATCTTGTACTGTTGGAGGAAAATAGGTCGATAGTTGGTACTACTAGTGTCTAAGAAAATAGTTTGTATTATTAGTCTCCAATACCCCTAAACTTGGTATTATTGGCGTCCAATAATCCTTTCTTTAATTATGTATGTATTAGTAAAACAAACAAATCAAATGTCCGGGAAGCACATACTCTAGCTATCAAAGCTAAGAGGAGAGCCCTTCCCTGACAATGTTTTTATTTTGTACTGTCCTGTGTTCGCTACAAAAAAAAAAAAAAATCTTTTTTTGGCTCTGTCAAAATGTTGTAAATCTTTGTCATATAGACTATTAATTTGAGCATGGACGAGTAGTTGGTTCGGTGAATTCCTCTCGCTGCATCTGAAGGAATCCAATAGGTTATAGTATCTTGGGGGAGGACCGCACTTAAATAATATTACCAGTGTAATGGGAGTGTTTCCTCTCTTAGGACAGAGCTACGTGCGCGCTCTTTCAAAAATTAGGTTATCTCTAAACTCTACTCTCTCTATATGTATTTTTTAAGTTATTTATTATGTATACATGATGTATGTATATGACTTTTTTTGTAGTGTGATACTCATTGGTTGTATAATTTTTCGCCCGATTGATATTGTATGAGTTGTATCATGTTGATATTATGATGAATAAGATGACTCATGAATTATAGTCAAGTATATTTTTCCCACTTTCTAAATATTTTCCTAACAGCTCGGTTATCAGTGTAAGAATAAAAAAGAATTCATATATTTAAAAAAAAACCAAACAGATGCAACAAGATTTATTTGATTCTCTTGGAAGTATTTTTTGCAAGACAATTCAGATCTTCAAAAAACCTTAAAACAATCTAGGAAGCTCATCTTCCATAATAGATGAGCAAAGTAATCAAGGGGGAAGTCACGATTAATCGGGAAAAAAAAATTACTTCAAATCAGATACACTATTTTTGGTTAAAAATTAAGAGGTTCAAACAAGACATAATCTCTTGAACCATACTGTGAACAATACACCATAGACAAACGCACATAAATAAATCCTTTACAAACATCGGTTTGGATTTTCGTTTTGCATGTGTTTGCATACCTTTGTAATCTATTTACTAAATAAATTCCCTTGCTCCCTGCTATCAACGTCCGCCTACATCTTCTGGGATCGATCGAATGTCGATCTCAGGGATGAGTGTTGGGGTGCGATAGTTAGTAGCAGCTAGACCTGGAAAAAGCTGACCCGACCTGGAAAAAATAGGTTTCGAACATGATTTTTCGACCCAGAACCCGAAATTTACCAGACCCGTAAAATCCGGAAAAAGGTGTTTGAACGGGTCAGGTTCAGGTCGACCCAATGGGTCACAGGCCTAAAATTGAAAGATTTGTATTCGTTGGGCAATGCTTTGAAAATGGGCCACTTTATTAAAAATAAATTAGGCCCAAACGGCCGAATTAAGGAGGAGAAAAGTGGGAAGCCAGGGAAGTTGAGGAAATAAGGAAAAAGATTAAAAAATCAAATTGAAAACCCTAAGCTCCTCATTTACTACGTGCACAACTTTCATTTTTTGCTCATTCAGCTCTCCCTCTCCCCTTTAAACACTAAGCTCCTCATTCTTCCATCCACAGATCCACTTAATCTACTGTCTACGGTGTACACAAATGTCCTCTTATGGTTTTGTGGTTGGTGGTCGTTGGAGGAGGGGTCTTCCGCCTCCATCTCCTGCTGGCCGAAGCAATAGGGGGGCGGGTCGAGGTTCATTTTCATGGTGTTGTGTTATATGTTCAATAGTTCTCAACGTTGTGGTTGAAGTACCTAATATTTGAGACTCAGTTATAAGTCGGTTCATTTTGTTGTTGATAATGGATTTATGTGGTACTCGTGTGTATGTGATGATAAAGATTCCATATTTGAGTTGAACACACACACACACACACACACACACACACACACACACACATATATATATATATATATATATATATATATATATATATATATATATATATCAAACCTACATATAAAAGGAGTTAAGCTATCATATGTCCCAAATGTTGTTTTCCTGTTATGCCCTTACTTTGAAATGTTATTTACGTTATTGTCCTTGTTTTCAGTCAGCCACTAACCCTATTCCCTCATTCTCAGTTTCTTTCATCTCTCCCTCGGTCGTTTCTTTCAGTCACCCAATATCCCTATCTCTCCCTCTATCTTTCTCAGTTTATTTCATATCTTTTTCATGCTTCTCTTCCTGCGCAATTGTCATCGAATTCAAGGCTACCGTTGTAGATTAGTCCTGAAAGAATTCGTCAACTTATCAGTTTTAGAGGTGAGAAACATTTCGTTTCAATTCCGTTGTTGAAATTGAAGTTAGGGTTTTCTTGTCAATTTCATTTCATATTTGTCAGATTCGGTTGAATTCTGGTGGATTGGAGGAAAAAGTTGAGTGCAGTTAGAGCTAAGATTTCATCAGCCTTTGCATCGCTTCTCAAAGACATTGATCCCTATTTTCGTACTCTCGACCGTGAAGGTATTTGAATTTTGAGCTGCTTCAAATCATTAGAACTGTTCGGGTTTTTTTTTCAATTTTGTAGAGATTGAAATTAGGGATTATGTGAGGGCTTTATTAATGTAAATTTGGTGTTATTAGTGTGTATTTAGGCTTTAATGTGTGAATTTGGTGTTTCTTTTCGTCCACGGCTCTTACATGTAATTTGGTGTAATTTTGATGATTTTTATAGTTGAAAACTTGAATATATATGCGTATATGATACATATAAAAAAATGGTATGTGATTATAAGAAATTCCAATTGTATTTGGCTTAATGATCTTGATTTCCATTGCGGTTCTATTTTTCCTTCTCTGATTCGTGGCCAACAATGAAGCTAAAATAAATTATTAGCTTTCTGCGGTGTTAGGCTGTGATTGGTCAAAGGTATTTGGGAATTTTCAAAATTCTTCATTGAGCACAAAAAGTAAAGGCTAATGTAGAGATAGTTGGATAATCATTTACAGAAGTTGAGTGAAAATTGGAAATGGGATGATGATGATGATAATATAGTTCTAGATTTGTGAGTTGATTGTCCAGAATTAGGGGTGTTCAATTGTTCATATCTGGGTGTGTGATTATATGTTGGGGTTGAAGTTGAAGGAAGTTGCTTAGAAACGGAACTAATTATAGTGATTAATGGTTTTTTTTTATCTTAATTAAACCATATTGAATGTACTGAGCTTGATTCAGTTATTATTACATATATATGTTTTGAGCAGTGTTTATCAACAAATTGTTCATTTGTAGTAGAAAGAGTTGATTTGCAATGAGTTGGGATCATGCTAAACATGTAATTAGTATGTTTTTTTTTGGGAATCCAAGCTGCTCCCATGGTAATTGAACTAATTGAATGAACTAACAGGCAACTATTTGCTATTATAATGCCCTTTTTACTTCACTTTATGTCCAATGGCATTTTCATTGTATATTGGTCACTTGCTAACTGTGTAAGTATTTGATTACATTATCATTTTAAGCTGACAGCTGCTGATAGGCTTCAACTGCATCATCTTTCTTGTAAGCTTGTGAGAAGATTTATTTTTTTTCTGTCTTTTAAGTTTGTTATGATTGAAATCTTGTGGATGTGGTGATGCTTCTTATTAATCAGAAGTGTTTTAATTCTTAGATGTTCTTATTTCAATTCCAAAAATTACAAGTGTTCTAATATCTTACACTATTGTACAACGTATGTCCTTCATTTTGATGTGCAAGATCACATTGGGAAAATGCCACTTGTTGCATTTGCATCCATTGCGGAGAAATTGCTTGGCAAACCTGCTAGCGAATTATACAAGCTCCAACCAAGCGTACGTGTCATAACAAATATCTTACATAATATATCTGAGAATCATATTTTACTCGTCACTTTCATTCCTAATAGTTTCTATAATATATACAGGGTCAGCATGTCTTTGCTCACAAGTGTGAACTAGAATTCAAGGAACAAATCAAGCAATTCATTCTTCATGTTTCAACAAACACTTTGCTTGATACGAAGCACGTGAAATGGTTCGATGATCGTTGCTGTTTCCTTCAACCACCGCTGTTTCATTCGGCCAGATGAAAGTTAGCAAGTTAGCTTTGTCGGACAACTACTAGCATCTACCCTTGGCATTTTCTTTTTATATTTCGGGCCATTGGGATGTACATATCTTAACTGGTAACCTAACAACTACTTGCATCTATTCTTGGCATGTTCTATTATATTTTGGACCTTTAGGATGTGCATATCTTTGGTGGTAATCTAAGCAGCCCCATCATATGTATTTTTTGTCCAATCCTCCCTCCATGTTTTATTTAGAAATGGAGATGATTAAATAGTGAAATATGAACATGATTTGGGGGATTTTGTTCTGTATAAACTTTCCAGTTAAACAATTGCTCTTTTGCCACTTCATATCCATATTTTGGCACTGTCAAACGTATATAATCAATAGAAAAATTGTCGGGCTGATGCGTGCTTCTCAACAGATAAATTGTCATGCCAGCGCGTGCGAAGCACGCGCGGGAACGACTAGTATATAGAAAACATGATAAGAAAAGGGTGATAAGAGGGGAATAATAAGGCTATTTTTGTGGTTTTGGATGTGTTTAGGCTATGGTTTTTTTATGGAGTTTTAGGAAGAATGAGATCAGATGTGTATTTAGGCTTTTTTGTGATGGAAGAAGGATGAAGATTATGGTGGTAAGGTAGAATAGAAAGTGGATAGGATAGAAGATGGTAATGAAGAATGTAATGGAGGTAAAGATTGTAGGAGAGATTAGAAAGAATGAGTAGAGAGGGATAGATGATGAGTGAATAGGTGAGATGATGAGTAGAGATGAAGTGAGGATTGAGTGAATTTAGCTTTGAGGAGTAGGGTATTTATAGGAGAATGAGAGGTACTAGGATACATGCATGCAATCACATACATCCCACTTCTCGTCCAAGGCAGTCAAGGCATAGACAGCTAGGCAGTAGGGGAGTGAACTTGGAGTGGACGGCAACATGTGGTCAATTGACCACGTGTGGTTGGCGTCGTGTAGGCCGGTCGGCCACTGCGCCAGGGGGAGAACCAGCTTCGTCCATGCATCCATGGACGATGGAGTGTGAAGTCAAACTGCCTAGGGAAGCTGCCCTTCACACTGGACGAAATGAGCTTGTTTTAGCTAGCTTTTTAAGTGTTTTTGGAGTGTTTTTGTGAGGATTCGATCTCGCGACCTCTGGCACTTGATCTTATGGCTTGCATGGCTTGGCTTCCCTTATTTTCTAATTTCCTAGCTAAAAATATACAAAGGGGAAATAATAAAAATTACATTAAAAGTACATAAAATCTATGCTAAAATCTAGCTTATCGACCGACTTCCTCTTCTTCTTCATTTTTGCCTTATTATATAGATATGCTATATATTCATGTGCCAAAATCTGGTGTCTAAAGATAGCCCCCACTTTGATTGAGTCCAAGGATGGGATGAAAATCAAAGTAGACTTGAGTTGATGGACACCGGTTGGGATATGACTTTGTGGTGCAAAGTCTGTGGATATGACTTTGGAGTGCAAAGCCTAGGGTGATGCTTGGAAGCTGAGTCCTGCATCGCAGTTGTAGGCGGTATGTGCCTTTGTCGGGGTTGATCTCGAGCAAGAGTGATGCTCTACTTGAAGTGATCTCAGGCGTTTGGTGACGTCCAATTTGGTATGATCTCGGACGTTTGATGACGTCCTACTAGAAAAAGTGGGCTGACACTTGGAAGCTAAGTCCTGTGTCGCGGTTGGCGAACTTGCACCGATAGGTGATCTCAGGCGAGAATGACGCCTTACTTGTTAGTGAGATTTCATCGGGCATGATGCCAATGGCTCTTGGAGATGTTGATTTTCTAGTCTTTCCCAGTGTCGTTCCAGTCTTTCCCGGTGTCGATGTTGATGATTATTGGCATGTTCAATGCCGAAGGACTTCATCGATCGCGATGTCGATGGCCTTGGGGTTGAGACTTCACCGAAACTCTGCCGATGGCTCAGGATTGGGCCTGCATCGAAACTCTGTCGATGGCCCTGATTGTTGAGACTTCACCGAAACTCTGCCGGTAGCTCTGATGCTGATGGGGACTTACGCCGATTGGCGACCCTGTTTTTGGTCTTTTTGATGATGACGATGGTAGTGGTGACAAACTGGGCGCGAGGCCAGATGCCGTGACTAACCAGACGCGAGGCTGGAAGTCGTTGATGATGATGATGATGATGGAAATTCAATGCCGAGGAACTTCACCGATCGTGATGTCGATGGCCCTGGGGGTTGAGACTTCACCGAAACTCACGGTGGCTCGGGATTGGGATCGTGATCGAAACTCGACGGCCCGGTTGTTGAGACTTCACCAAACTGCATGCGTGGCTCGATCGATGGGGACTTACGCCGATTGGCGACCCTGTTTTTGGATTTTTGATGATGATGATGGCACTTTTGATGCCGACGAGACTTCACTGGTTACCATGTCAATGGCTCTTATTCGTGAGATTTCATCGAACCCGATGTCGACGACTCTTGTTGCTGAGACTATGCCGAACTCTGCCGACGACTCTGGATCTTGATTTTCGGTGATGATGGTGGCATTCAATGCTTGGAGACTTCATCGTATGTGATGCTGACAGCCCTTATCTTCCTCATATTATGTCAGCATGACCATTGGGAAAATGCTCTTATTTGGGGACTTGATGTTCTATTCTTGGGAAGACCACCCCTCTTTATTGGGCACACTTTTCCGTGCTCCTCCTTGAAAATGTACAAGCTTGAGCTCTTGGAAACAAGCATGGAGAAAAGATAAAGGCTCCTTCTTTCCCTAGGTCGGCCGGACGCTAGAGAGAAGAGAGAAATCCTTGCATCACTCGGGCCCTTAGCAATAAGCATAGAGAAAAGACAAAGGCTCCTTCTTTCCCTAGGCCGGCCGGACACCAGAGAGAAGGGAGGAATCTTTGCATTCGCTCCAACCTTTGCGGGAGACCAGCTTGTTTGCAATTATTGTAGATAGCCCCAAGGCCGATCAAAATTGAGCCTAGGCAAATGAGGGCATGACATGTGGTTTTGTGAATTGAACTCTTATGATCACAAATTGGAGCTTCTTCTTGGCCTTCTTCTTGTTTTTTGGATTTTCTTCTTTTTTGTATTCTCAGCTTTTATTGAGAAGTGATGGCTTCTTCTGCTCTTATTCCTCGGTATGCTTTATTTCTTCTACAAGCTTATTTTTATAGCATGTTGTTGTTGAAACAACTTACATGCTACTGCTTGTTTTTAGCACTTTAAGTTGAATTTAAAGTAGGCGATACTTCAAATTTTGCTTTAAGCGCATAGATGCTAACATCTACTTTGCTCATGGTTGCATGAGTTTGGAATTCCACTGGAGGAACATAGATTTTGAATTTCGCCCGGTCGTCGATCCGTATTAGTTATGTGAAGAATTCCTTCGTGTTGGACAGGTGCCATTCGGGTCTGGTAGATAAGGAATCTGTCCTTCGTATCGGACAATCGTCATTCGTGTCTGGCGGGTGATGAAGATTATGTCCTTCGTGTCGGACAATCACCATTCGTGTCTGGCAGATGATGAAGATTCTGTCCTTCGTGTCGGACAGTTGATTTACGACTTGATTGGATGCTAGCTTGACTTGCTAGAGTTGGATTAGAGGTTGCTCCAATCTTGCTCTTAGTGATAAGAAACCATGTTGACCGGTCTGAATGAGATGGCCTACGGTCTTAACCAGCCCCCAGTGTTGCGTTCTGGAGCAACGATGTGGTACTTCTTTGCTTTTTTTTTCTTTTTTTTTTTGATATACAAGTATGCATGCAACTAGTCTACTAGACTCTTACACAAACAATTCATTTTTTTTTACACAAGTGTTTATGCACTTATGCATTTATACATGACCACTGACTTTATGCATGACAGACTGACTCTATGTGACTTTAGCACAACTGATGGATGCAATGCAAACCTATTATGCTTAGACACGACACACACATGATGCTTTATGATTCTAAACATGCAATTCCATTATGCAGGTAACCCCCCGACTCTTTATTTAAACAACGACTTTCTAAGACAATGCTCTCCTAAGACAATGTTTTTCTAGGACAATGATCTCCTAAGAAAATGACTTTTTTTTTTGGGACAATGTTTTCCTAAGACAACGACTTCCTAAGGATCAAAGCCACTTGTGGAGAATTTCAGGAAAATTCAAAATGAGGAGCATCTCGGTCCAGGGGACAAGGAAAAATGGCGGAGGTGCTTGGCGTGAAGGATGTGCTTCTTGGATGCTCACGTAGATGGCCTCGATTGCTTGCAAATCTATGATGATGTATGACAAGCTCCCGGTTTGGCGTAGACTCTTGATGATACTGTCCTGCTTTGGAGAGCAACTTGGGGACTTGCAAGCCCCCAGTTTGGTGAACTGACGATATGATGCATGAAGACCATGAAATGGAAGAAGGCATTGCTTCTGATGCTGCACTGATGGAAGTCTGCTATGTCCTTAGTTGTGAGTCTCGATCTCTCCTTTTGCCTAACTCGCCCAAAGGGTTTTTAAGTTAGCCTCTCTTTTTCTTTTTCTTTTTTTCTTTTCTTCTTTTTTTTCTCTTTTTTTTTTTAGACTACTAGGACGTGAATGAGAATGAAGATCCAAGACCTTGAAGGATAGGGGGTAGGTGTCCCTCTTAGAAGCTTTCTCCGATAAATTTCTTGAATGATGTCACAAGGGTCGAGCGAGCCCCCAGTTTAGAGTAGCTTGTCACTGAGTCTGTTCATGATCATGTAGTTTCCAGTTAGCCGTTGATTGGATGTGGACGGATTTTGCTCTCGCTAAGAAATGAGCCACACTCAGATGTGTTGAGAGTGGGCATTAAGAATAAAGCCTCATACTTGTATTAATGATCGAGCTGAAAGTCCTCAAAGGGTGAGATGGGATGAAAAGCTCAAAAAGGTTGGAAGATGATGTTTGGTAAAAGGGATAGTGGACAATGGTCGGTCAATGAACTTAAGAATGATTACGTCTTTAAAAAGGAAGGAGAGATGGTCAAATGGGATAAACATCATCTCTTGGGAAAAGGTTGGAACCTGGGGATAAAGGGACACTTAAGGATGATGGTGTCTTGAGAGGGTGAAGAGATTGTCAAATGACATCATCTCTTGGGAAAAGGATGGGACATGGGTGATGGAATAATGTCCAAGTCTGACAGAAGAAAATGGAAGCTTGATGGTAACGATAGAATCCAGGGTTTCCCTCACCTTTTGCCTAGCCCGCCCAAGTGGGTTTTCAGACTAGCTTTTTATTCTCTCTTTTTTTTTTTTATTCTCTCAAGGACCAATTTATTAAACGACGAACGCTCTTTAAAGTGAAAAGGTATAAGGTCGGGCCTCGAAGAGGTTTTCCTACGTATCCAAGGTGGAATCAGGCCAGTCGTAGTTCTTTAAGCGCAACTTTGATGGGTAGTGCCTCGAGAAAATGGCTCAAAAGATGGTTTTGAAGGGTTGAAGGTTCATATATGGGTTATAGATGGTTATTGAAAGATGGGGAAGGTTATTGAAGATTGAAAGGCTTGCTGAGGTGTATGGATGATTATGAAGGCTGAAAGGTATGATGAGGTGAAGGTTTTGGGATTAATGGGATTTTCTCCGGTGTGCATGACCCTTATTTCTGCCTTCAGTTTGTTATTCTCCCCTCTTTTTTTGCTTTTTCTTCTTTTTTTATTTTCTTCTTTTTTTTTTTTGCTTTTTTTTTCTCTCTCTCTATTCTTTTGTTGTCCCTATCAACTTTTTGTTTCTCCCTTTTTTTTGCTTTTTCCTTTTTTTGAACTCCTTTCTTTTGTTGCCTCCTGTTCTCCTTCAGTCATAACACACCTTTTGGATTTGGTTAATGGATGAAAGGGTTTTGAAAAGGGTTGAGGATTAATGGATAATACTAGAAATGTAAATGATAGGTAGTAAGTGGTAGATCAAGATCGGATGAAAAGACGAGGGTAATGTAGTTGGTGAAATGAAGGTTGGGCGGAAGCCCCCTGTCCTCGGCGCATTTGGTTAAGTTGCGACATTTTCATCACAAATGATGATCACTTTAGAGAGGTTTATTGGACTTGGTCTTTCCTGACAACACTCTCTCCTTTTACTCAGCCTGTTGGATGAGAGGTGCAAGCTGACTTCTCTCATCAGTTTTATTCTCTCCTTTTGCCTGGCTTGCCTCAATGAGGTTTTCAAACCGGCTACTCTATAGTTTTTCACTCTCTTTTTTTTATCCCTTTTTTTTCTTTTCGATCTCTTTTCTCTATCTCTCTAACCCTGGATTCAAGAAATGAAGGGATGGGAATGAGGTATATGACAAAGATGGAAAGATAAGAGAAGATGAATTTGTCAAACTTGGTTTGTAAGGATGGTGAATGGACGAGAGAACTTTTCAACTCAAATCAGAAGTACAAGCACGAAATTCTATTTGAACAAATATCAACAAGAGCAATTGAATTCAAGAAATGGATTAAGAACTGACTCTCAACTCTAACAGACTCCGAAATGAATGCTTGACAATCAAGAATGTAGGTAACTGTAAAACTCCTTTGATGATATACCCTCCTTGTCTTCATATGAGGAATCCATGTTCAATCTGGCCCTTTGTGGTGCTTTTGGCAGAAGAAGTTTCTCCCTGAATGGACCATGTCCTTAATCTTGTTCTTCAAAGTCCAACAATTCTCTGAATCGTGTCCCCAGGACCTATGGTGATTACGTCATCCCAAAATTCCCTTTATTGCTAGTTCGGGCCTTGACCTTGACACTAGAGAAATGAAGAAAAACTCATCCCAATGCATGCATGTCCTAAATGACCTATATGGACTTCCTAAAAACGAAATATGCTTATATGATGACTCGAAAGAGCCTCACCCAGGACATGGGTTTGAGTATACTAATTGACCTACATGGGACTTCTTAGGATGCAAGACTTCTATATGCTGACCTAAGAGAAAGACTTACCCACGACACGGGTCTATATGTCCTAAAATCTATATGAGAACTCCTAAAATGCAAATGCATATATGTTGACCCTTAAAGACTAACCTATGACATGGGTTTACACTAGACTTCCTAAAAAAAGAAAGACACTCACATGATATGCCAACACGAAAAAAAAAGACTCACCCATGACATAGGTGTACGCTGGACTTCCTAAACAAAAGACAGGTATCTACATGACGACTTTAGTTACATACTTACCCATGACTTAGACCTTATACTAGAATTTCTACAAAAAGAAAAATACTTATATGCTAACTCTAGACAAAGACACACCCATGACATGGGATTGCAATTGACAGCCTTAAAGTAAAAGACACATGGTGACTTAGGGAAGGACCTACCCATGACTTAGACCTATATGAGATTTTCTAAGGAATGAAGACACTTACATGCTGACTCAAGAAATGACCTAACAACCCACCCATGGCATGGGTTTTACTTTGGACTTTCTAAAAAAATGAAAAGACTCATGTTGACTTAAGAAAGGATTCACCTATGACACGGTCCTTACATGCGACTCTCTAACGACTAAAAGACCCTTACGTGCTAACCAGAGAAATGACTCAACGACTCACTTATGACTTCCAAGACCTAAACCCTATATGCGGCTTCTTAAAGAATGAAAGCCACTTACATAATAACTCAAGGACTTACCCATGACCTGGGTTTACATTGAACTTTCTAAAAATGACAGATGCATATTGACTCAAGAAAAGACTCGCCTATGACCTAGACCTCGTATGAAAACTTTCTAAAGAATTCAAGGCACTTACATGCAGACTCTGAATTAAAGACTCACCCATAACTCGGGTTTACCAGACCATACATGACACCTCCTAACGTGTAAGACACCTATTTACTGACTTAGGAAACAACTCAACTGTGATACAAGTTTACGTGTTCTAACTTCTATATGACACTAAACAACAATACTTTTTACAACAAGAGCATTATAAAGGGCCGGATAAAGTCAAACAAAGCAAGTTGACATAAGTTGGAAAGCGCAAGTGAGTGTTTCTCAATTCGGATGGGCTTAAACCACAAGCCGACTGTTTTAAGGAGAATCTCTCACTTGAACTAACAAACTTGTGTTAACTCAAGCTAAGCTGGCTATTATGCAGACTAGAATAATGCTCGACGAACTGACAACCTTACTTCTAGACTTCTATTTACACACTTTTTTATTTAAGATTCGACATATTTAATTATTTACACTCATGGAAAGCGGATGTTTGTAAAGGACCGAATAAAGCCATCAAAAGGTGAGTTAAAACAGACTTATAAACTCAACTATTAAATCCAACATGGATGAGCTTACCAACAGGTCGACCATGAATTTTGCTTTTAGACTTAATAATCGAATCTATAAATTTATTTTCTCTAACCTTGAGACTATCACGCGGGTTAGAACAACACACACTGACTTTGTTTTGTTATTAATAATTTTCTTTGGACCCAAAATAAGATAATACTGAGAAGGGCCGAATAAAACCATCAAAGGTGAGTTAAAATGAATCGATAAACAGAGCCAATTAACCTTTAAAATGGATGGGCCTCGCAACCAAGTCGGCCGTAAAGTTTAAGGTTAGTTAATCACGTTTATAAATTCATTTCTTCTCAAACCCAACGATTATTACGCGGACTAAAACAATACCTCAAAATTAGGTCTGACTCTAATGAAGACTCAACAGACAGTCACATATTTACACCTAAAAAAGACCCAACAAACTTAAAACACGTGTGAACAAAAACACATATTTACACCTAATAACGACTCAAAAACGTGTGTTAACAAAAATCTAAGTAAGACTCAAACACGTATTTGCACTTAACAAAGACTCAAAACACGTATTAATAAAAACCTAACAAAGACTCAAACACGTATTTACACTTAACAAAGATCCAACAATCTCAAACACGTGGCAAAGACTCAACACTCTCAAACACGTGGCACACAAACACATGCACACATGCACACACATACACAGACACATGCACAGACATGCACAAACACATGCACACACACATACACATACACATACACATACACATACACATACACATACACATACACATACACATACACATACACATACACACACACATACGCATGCACAGACACATACACATACACATACACATGCACACACACATACACATGCACACACACATACACATGCACACACATGCACAAGTACGAACACATAGACTACAACACTACCTTACATACCTAACTCTATATGGACCCTAAGGACAACTGATCATTATAAAGGGTCGAATAAAGCCAAGCATGGCGAATCAAGACTGAATAAGGAATCACGAGTCAGTGTTTCTCAATTCGGATGGGCCCCACCCACAGGCCGACCGTTTTAAGGAGAATCCATAACTCGAAAAAAAAAATTAAGTCCAACTCAAGCCATACTAACTATTGCACGGGCTAGAATAATGATCAACAGGACTGACAATCTACTCTTTCTACACATTTTTTATTCTATTTGTTTAGGAAAGTGTATATCGTAAATGACAGGATAAAACCAACAACAGGCGAGTTGTAATCAGTTTACGGACTTAATTGCCAAATCCAATATAGTTGGGCCTAACTACGGGCCGGCCATCAATATGATGAATTGTACAATTAATTCAATAAATTAATTTACTCAAGCCCGGTGGTTATTACGCAATCTAAAACTTTATCCACCAACTTGGTTTGGACTTTTAATCAGGTTTATTAGACCTAAGGCCAACTAATCATTACAAGAGGCCGATCGAATAAAGTCAAGCATGGCGAATCAAGCCTAAGTCAAGGAGCACAAATCAGTGTTTCTCAATTCGGCTGGGCCTCATCCACCAGCCGACCGTTTTAAGGAGAATCCGTAATTTGGGCTACCGACTCAGACTTAATTCGAACCATGTTGACTGCCATGCGGACTAAAATAACGATTAACGGGACCGACGACCCTTCTTTCTAATTTTTTTTAAAATTTAATTACCGGAAAGCAGGTATCATAAAGGACTGAATAAAACCAACAACGGGCGAGTTAGAATTGATTTATGGACTTAATTGCCAAATCTGATATGGTTGGGCCTAACCACAGGCTGGCCATAAGTGTGAGAGATTCGACAATTAACTCGATAAATTAATTTACTCTAGCCCAATGATTATTATGCAGTCTAAGATTTTACCCACTAGCTTTGTTTTGACTTTTAATAAGGTTTATTGGACCTTCGATAGGAAAATGTTGTAAAGGGCCATATAGATTCATCAAAGGCGAGTTGAGTTTACTTTATGGACCAAGATAATTAACCCTTATAGATAAATGGGCCCAACCACTGGGTCAACCATAATTTTTGAGGTTAATTAACTTAGTTGGAAAACATGACTCTTCTCAGCCCAATGACTACTATATGGACTAGAACAACACTCCTAAACTTAGGTCGGCTCTTTACAACGAAATTAAACACATAGCACATAGCATACATATGAACAAAGAGGTATCCTAAACCAAGGCTCTATGTACAAAAGGGTTTATTGGCTGGATAAGGCTTAGCGGCTCATGTACTCGCCCCGGTGCATTCTTGTTGTAAAGGCAACTTGAATGTGTGGGGTGTTGCTCTTGGTGGCTCGTGTGGAGACCTCGTAGAGTGATGCATGAATGGATGTGGTGACTAATGCTCTCTCGGTGTAAAGGCACCAATTGAGTATAGCCGGTCCGGCATCCCATAGGTTATTTTAGTGGTTTAAAGAGAAAAAGCCTAATACCGCCGATTTATGTGCTCCTACGACATATTACATGTCAAGGGAGTGCCTCGGTATATGCAATGTATTATGCCTAAAAAGAATGATTTAATAATCTAAAGTAAAATTCATTTTCCTTCCAAAAGATTTAAAGCACACAAACTTTTTTCAAGTTTTACCCACTTTAGAAAAACTCCCCAGTGGAGTCACCAAAAATCCTGTAGACATTTTTCCTCGTCGTTCGGGCTTCTGAACGTAATGTTTGGATTGGGGTGTGATTCGGTGATTTGTGTTGGGGTTTAACCTTTGAAAAACCCTTTAAGAAAATCAAATTTATATTTCATGAATAATATTTTGTAAAATCACTTTCCCTTAGGCATTTTATGAGTCATTGAATTAAACTTTTAAGAGTGAACATCCACTTGTTCCAAACTCTTCTAAATTTAACCCAATTTGCTCATTTAATTGTTAGGCTCGGAAGAGAGTGATTTATGCAACTATTATTTAGAAATATAAGAAAGAAAAACACTAAAGTTGCATCGATACATTGTAAAACCGTAGTTTATGTAATCCTCGATGTGTTTTGGGTTGAAATGGGAGTCGCCTCCCGACTTTTTAAGGGAAAAGTCAAGACAAAACCAAAAGAAAAGAAAGAAAGACTCCGCCTGCGAAACCCAAGAATGGATTCGGGGGTAAGGCTACGAACTTGAAAAGTAAACTTTAAGAGTTCGCCAGTCACAAAAGGAAAGACTCTACTAAAAGTTTAAAATGTGCTTTTGATAAAGTTTGGAAGGGAAATGGATAAGAACTTTATAGAATTACTTCATCGAATCATGCAATGAGAATGAAATATACAAGATAAAAGAAAGATACAAAATACACAATTATGTACAAGTAAAGAAGAACACTTAGAAGCTTACATTGCTACTTTGTTGAGAAAACCTTGCCTAACCCTTTCGATGCTTGATGAATCCTCCGTGATGCCTTTAGAAACCTCCTCTCCAAGTGCCAAAGGAATGATATAAAAAGGTGATGAAAAGATGATAAGAAAAGGGTGATAAGAGGGGAATAATAAGGTTGTTTTTGTGGTTTTGGATGTGTTTAGGCTATGGATTTTTATGGAGTTTTAGGAAGAATGAGATAAGATGTGTATTTAGGCTTTTTTGTGATGGAAGAAGGATGAAGATTATGGTGGTAAGGTAGAATAGAAAGTGGATAGGATAGAAGATGGTGATGAAGAATGTAATGGAGGTAAAGATTGTAGGAGAGATTAGAAAGAATGAGTAGAGAGGGATAGATGATGAGTGAATAGGTGAGTTGATGAGTAGAGATGAAGTGAGGATTGAGTGAATTTAGCTTTGAGGAGTAGGGTATTTATAGGAGAATGAGAGGTACTAGGATACATGCATGCAATCACATACATCCCACTTCTCGTCCAAGGCAGTCAAGGCACAGACAACTAGGCAGTAGGGGAGTGAACTTGGAGTGGAAGGCAACACGTGGTCAATTGACCACGTGTGGTCGGCGTCGTGTAGGCCGATCGGCCACTGCGCTAGGGGGGGAGAACCAGCTTCGTCCATGCATGCATGGACGGTGGAGTGTGAAGTCAAACTGCCTAGGGAAGTTACCCTTCACACTGGACGAAATGAGCTTGTTTTAGCTAGCTTTTTAGGTCTTTTTGGAGTGTTTTTGTGAGGATTCAATCTCGCGACCTCTGCCACTTGATCTTATGCCTTGCATGGCTTGGCTTCCCTTATTTTCTAATTTCCTAGCTAAAAATATACAAAGGGGAAATAATAAAAATTACATTAAAAGTATATAAAATCTATGCTAAAATCTAGCTTATCGACCGACTTCCTCTTCTTCTTCATTTTTGCCTTGTTATATAGATATGCTATATATTCATGTGCCAAAATCCGGTGTCTACAACTGCTAGTATGCAAATACACAAGTGATAATCAAGAAGACTTTTTAGGGTTGTAATGAGGCTTAGGTTAGGGGAAAGGAGTTGTAATATTTGGATATGAGGAGTTAAAGAGCCATGCTTGGATTAATTTTCAATAAAAATTTGCTCTCAATTCACCTTCTTGCTTAATGTATGCAAGGAACTCAATTTTCTCCCTCATTAATATCGAACATCTCAATTAGCTTAACAACCAGGTCAAAGATTTTCAGAACTTTCAAACAAATCTTCCTAATCACCCCTTTTCTTTTGAGCTTTTTTTTCATTTTTTTTCTTTTTATTCTATTTTTCTATTACTTTTTTTTTTTTGGGTGATCAAGGGAGAAGAAAAACATAAAATATAGCTTTGACCTCAACATATGCTAAAAGAACTTCATAACCAATTGGCTAACTCATATTAATTGGGAAATATAATGTGTCCCAATTCAATTAAATTCAAAACTACACCCCCAGTATCTCAATTCTATTCACAGCAAAACCGAACCAATTTTCGCTCCCGAAATAATGAATTCTCACACATCCAAGCAAGGCAAAGGGTAGGAATTAATACAGGTCATGGCTTGTATTGTCAGGGTATCATCACAAGAAGAAAGGTAATCAAAGGCTATGCGGGGCTAAAGAACGGTAATAATATAAAGGGAGGTTGTTTGGCTATGTAGTTTAATTAATAAAGAAAAGAATGCCTTAATCATATTTTCACAATATGTAATGCAAAGATGTAGTCTCAAGCAAGATGCAAAACAAGCTAGTTCTAGAGGTGCAACTAGTGGTGGAGTCACTCAGGAAATAAAATAATTGATAAAAGTGATCAATTCATACTTTTAGGCTATGTGGACTCACGGGATAGGGCTCATTCAACTAAACCTAGCCCAAAGATTTGCGGCACGCATATTTATACTTACTAAGATAGTCAAAGGAGGTAAACACATTATTCATTACTTGACTCAAAATCAGAAGATTTACCAAACTTTTCAAGGTGAATCATCACCGAAGGTGTTCCGGACAGGCTAATCCTAATTGATAAAAATTTTAAAATTTTCGCCTAATTTCAATGATAACTGAAGTTGTTTCTCTCCAAAAACTAGTAAGGCACTTGCGCCACCCCACTCCCACACAAAAACTCTACAATGTCCTCATTGTGAATAAGGCGACACCACACAAAAGAAAAAGCACACAAAAGAAAAGGAAAAAAACTCAAGCCGGCATGCATGCCTCCCCCACTCCCACACAAAAAGGCCAACAATGTCCTCATTGGAAACAGAAATAGAGATAAGCAAGCATACGAAAGGAAAAAAAAAAAGAAACACACCAAAAGAAAATAAAATAAAAGAGGGAAAAGAAGGCCAACTCACTAACTGTAATAAGAAGACAAGGAAAGATATTATCTGGATGATTTATTGCCAAAAGATTCAATCCTTCTCTCTTGACAAAGTATGTATTTATATGGAAAAACAAAGGCGGCTATGTAAATACGAGGCCAGGTGCGCTGCACGTGAGGCTTGTCTCTACTAGTCGCCTATAGCGTCGCTTTGAAGAGTTGCAAAGATACACGTCACAATAGGACACTAGTGGAGTTGTGAGGCGCTGATAGCGTGACAATAGGCGCTGCGAGCGTTGCAATACTTAGTTGCATCTCTTCTCTACTGTTTCAAGCGCGGGGAGCATTTCTTTAGGCGCTGGTGACGCCTCTTAAGTGCTGCTAGTGCATTTTCCTTGTTTCTTTTCCCAAATTGACTTTTGAGCTCCTTTTTCTATTATTTCTTCATCCTACCTACAAAAATACAAAATCATCATAACTTATTCATAATTAGGGGAGAAAAACAAGCAAAAACCCTTATAAAAATGTATCAATTCGGTTCGAAATGAGACCGAACAATATTAGTTGTAGATTATGAGCATTGGTGTAGAGGTTTATGTGCATGGGCCTTATAGGTTATGAGCATAATAGTTATAAGTTATGAACATAGTAGTTGTACAGTATGAGCATTGGTGTAGAGGCTTATGAGCATTGACCTTGTAGGTTATGAGCATAATAGTTATAAGTTATGAGTATAATAGTTAGTAGTTGAGGCTTATGAGTATTGGTCCTGTAAGTTATGAGCATTAAAGTTGTAGGTCATGAGTAGACTTGATGTATACATTATGAGCATAATAGTTATAAGTTATGAGCATAGTAGTTGTATAGTATGAGCATTGGTGTGGAGACTTATGAGCATTGACCTTGTAGGTTATGAGCATCTGTATTGGAGGTTATGGGCATTCGTGTTGGAGGTTATAAACATTTATTTACTGGTTTATAAACATTCATATATAGATTTATGAGTCGTGTTGGAGATTACGAAAATTCATTTACTGGTTTACAAGCATTTATATACTGATTTATGAGCATTGTAGTAAAAATGTCTGGTTATGAGCATTCGTGTTGGAGGCCATCAACATTCGTGTTGGAGGTTATGAACATTTATCTACTGATTTATAATCATTCGTGTTGGAGGTTATGAACATTTATGTATTGGTTTATGAGTATTCATATACGGATTTATGAGCATTGGTGCATCTATATCTTTTTGAACATCTATATTAAAAATTATGAACATAGTTTATATTATTTATGAGCATGTAATAATGGTTAAATGATAAAAAAAGATTTAAAAACTAGAACAAAAAAATTAAGAAAATCGAAAATAAAAAAGTCGAAAACAAAATATATCTAAGAAAATTTACTGAAGGTATAGTATTGTCCCACAACTTATGCTAAATCCGTTAAATTTAAAAATAATTATTTACATAATTTTTTTTAAAAAAAATTGATAGAGGGAGGGAGGCAAGCCTTGGGCTCACGATGCCCATGTGCTCCCGGGAGCACGATCCACCGGCTGTGGAGGGGAGGGGGGTACGCATGATGAGTTAATTTGGAGGTAGTGTTTTTTTTTTTTTTTTTTTAAGAAAGAGGGAAAAGGTCAAAGCTCATAGAATTAAGGAAGGATGAGTCAAAGGGATTTTGCTACTACTAATTGTAGATATATATATATATATATATATATATATATATATATATATGTATATGTATGTATATGTATATATATATATATATATATATATACATACATATACATATTTGGATTAATGTTTGATTTCTACTTCCATCATAACCTTAGTACTTTTTTCGATTATTATTCTTTTAATATTTTTGGATCGATAATAATCCACTTAAATTGACACCCGTTCGAAAGAGCTGTAAAAAACTAATTACTATTATTATTACTAGTCTTTAACCCGTGCGATGCACGGGATATTTAAATAGTTTAATAAATAAAATAGAAATATTATTTTTGTTTTCTAAAAAATAAATAATTATGATGTGGTACATACTGATAGTACTTTTCGAAAACTAACATTCTTGTATTTGCAGGTTTGTCGAGAATTAAATGGTTGCTTCAAATGTCAATAGTTGACAGATTGAAATAGAATGAAAGATGTTTCGATGTTTATATATTATATTGGGAGGTTGGGTGAGAGGTAGAGTCTTAATTAAATTTGGGTGGGAGGTAGACTATAAATTGGGTTGGGAAGTAGATTTCTAATTAGATAAGGTAGACTCTTAATTTGATTAGACTTCTTGTTTATTATTTTTTTAAAATTTATTTTTTTATTATTATTTTGTGGGCGAGAATTTTTTAAATCGATTTTTTTCTTTAATACGATTGGCCTATAACCCTACAATCACTCTGGGTTGAGTATTTCGAATTTCGAATATATTACTTTTATATTATTATAGATATACATAAATTGAGTCCAAGGATTGTATAGCACATATCTTACTTGTAAAAAGTATGACAGTAAATATAAATAAATGATATAACATATAAGTTGCAAGTAGAAAAAATACAATCCAACTCAAAACCTTGTACGTAGTTATCCATAATAATGAAAGTAAAAGAACCATATATTATAAATGATTCTCTTAACTGAAGTATATCAATTCTATAGTTATTGATGAGTAAGGTACATGTCAAGTGAAAAATTAAAAGTATAAAGTATAAACTTAAGGATAACTATAGTAACACAAACTCAGCATTCACTATTGGGATACATCAATAACAACTTAAGATATTTATACATAAGCAATACAATAACTTGAGGAGTTGTGGTCTCTCAAGCTTACATCTTCTTTTGTTGTTTGATATGTCAAAAGACATGATATGATATCTATATGACGATTCAACATCCAAAATACAAAGTTAAGTAAACAATCTTAACTGAGAAATCAAATTGAAAATACCATGAAACTCGTAATTTAAAAAAAGGGGGAAAACCCTAACCATTGATATATCCTCTTCCATGAAATCACTGCTCGCTATCGTTCGACACCCGAGCACTGTCTCTTGACTATCATGTCCGATCAATGTCTACCCCTTTAGCACAGATGTGACACGCTCATGGGACTTTAAAACCATAAAACTTATCACTTCCGTGTACGAATTCTACGCAAATTTTAACTCCAAGCCCTAAAATTCACTGCAAATCTCTGGCGCAATTGCAAAAAAAAAAAAAAAAAAACAATTTATGGATAGGAAGAAGTAGTAATAACATCAGAGCGGGATGAAAAGCAAGGGGTAACACCATTGCGGAAACATTATTATGGAGAGAGGATTTTCCTTTTGGGAAAATGCAGAATTCAATGGTTGCTTCAGATTGATAGTACTTTTGGAAAACTAACCTGTTTATATTTGCAGGTTTGCCAAGAATTCAATGGTTGTTGCAAATGTTAATAGTTGACAGATTGGAAGAGAATGGAATATGTTTCGATGTTTATATATTAGGTCGGGAGGTAGAGTCCTAATTAAATTTGGGTGAGAGGTAGAGTCCTAACTAGATTTGGGTGAAAGGTATAGTCTTAATTATATTTGGATGGGAGTTAGACACCTAATTGGGTTGGGAAGTAGATTTTAATTAGATAAGGTAGACTCTTAATCTGGTTAGACTTTTTGTTTATTATTTTTTTAAAACGATTTTTTTATTATTATTTCATGGACGGGAATTTTTTACTGTATTTTTAAATCGATTTTTTTCTTTAATCTGATTAGCCGATAACCCCTGCAATCACTCTGGGTTGAGTATTTCAAATTTCGAATATATTACTTTTATATTATTATTATTATTATAGATTACTAGGCTTCAACCCGTGCGATGCACGGAACAAACTCAATTAGCTACTTTTGAAATTTTATAGAAGTCATGGATTAGTAACTATCCATAGAAATAAACCAAACAAAATATTAATGAAATTGTTACATGTAAAATATCATGATGAATTGTTCAACCAAAACATGTAATTCAACAATAGAAAATTTCCTAAAATGTGAATAATTTCTATTATAATATATAGATAGATTATTAATATTAATATTAATATTAATATTAATATTAATATTAACTAGGCTTCAACCCGTGCGATGCACGGAACAAACTCAATTAACTACTTTTGAAATTTTATAGAAGTCTTGGATTAGTAACTATCCATAGAAATAAACCAAAAAAAATATTAATGAAATTGTTACATGTAAAATATCATGATGAATTGTTCAACCAAAACATGTAATTCAACAATAGAAAATTTCCTAAAATGTGAATAATTTCTATTATAATATATAGATAGATTATTAATATTAATATTAATATTAATATTAATATTAATATTAATATTAATATTAATATTAATATTAATATTAATATTAATATTAATATTAATATTAATATTAATATTAATATTAATATTAATATTAATATTAATATTAATAATAATAATAATAATATTATTATTATTATTATTATTACAATTACTATTATTTCTATTATTATAGGCAACACCAAAATTATTATTGTTATTTGCACCAAAATAATTTAATTCAGAGTCCAGAGCAGTCAAGGATTATTGATACTTTCTGATTTTTTTTAATTTTAAATTAAAATCCGGATTGAAAATAAAAGAAACTGAAAATAGAAAAACAAATATATTTTCTACGTTGTGATTGGCCAATTCCCCTACAGTCACTCCCGTGACTCTATTTCGTGGGACACACAATGATTTATATTATGATATATGGATTATTATTATTATTATTGTTATTATTATTATTATTATTATTATTATTATTATTATAGGCAACACCAAAATAATTATTCTTATTTGCCTCAAACTAATTTAAATCAGAGTCCAAAGCAGCCAAGGATTAGTGATACTTTCTGATTTTTTTAATTTTAATATAAAATTCGGATTGAAAATAAAAAAATTGAAAAAAGAAAAAAAAAATAATTTTCTACGTTGTGATTGGCCAATTCTCCTATAGTCACTCTCTTGTCTCTATTTCGTGGGATCCACAATGATTTCTATTATAATATATAGATTATTTTTATTGTTGTTATTGTTATTATTATTATTATTATTAACATTATCATTATTATTATTATTATCATTATTATTATTATTATTACTATTATAGGCAACACCAAAATAATTATTGTTATTTGCACCAAAATAATTTAATTCAAAGTCCAAAGAAGTCAAAGATTAGTGATACTTTCTGTTTTTTTTTTTAATTTTAAAATAAAATCCATATTGAAAATAAAAAAAATGAAAATAGGAAAAAAAAAACATAATTTTCTACGTTGTGATTATCCAATTTCCGTACTGTCACTCCCGTGGCTCGATTTTGTGGGACCCACTATGATTTCTAATATAATATATAGATTATTATTATTGTTGTTGTTGTTGTTGTTTGCACCAAAATAATTTAATTCAGAGTCCAAAGCAGTCAAGGATTAGTAATAATTTTGGTTTTTTTTAAATATAAAATAAATTTCGGATTGAAAATAAAAAAAATGAAAATAGAAAAAAATATAATTTTCTACGTTGTGATTGGCCAATTCCCCTACAGTCACTCTCGTGGCTCGATTTCATGGTACCCACAATGATTTCTATTACAATATATAGATATTATTATTATTATTATAATTATTATTATTATATAGATTATTATTATTATTATTATTATTATTATTATTATAGGCAACACCAAAATAATTACTGTTATTTGCACCAAAATATATTGATTCAGAGTCCAAAACAGTCAAGAATTAATGATACTTTCTTGTTTTTTTTTTACTTTTAAAATTATCCGAATTGAAAATAAAAAAATTAAAATAGAAAAAAAATATAATTTTCTATGTTGTGATTGGCCAATTCCCCTACAGTCACTCTCGTGACTCTATTTCGTGGTACTCACAATGATTTCCATTAGAATATATTGATTATTATTATTATTATTATTATTATTATTATTATTATTATTATTATTATTATTATTATTATAAGCAACACCAAAATAATTTGATTCAGAGTCCAAAGCAGTCAAGGATTAATGATACTTTCTGTTGTTTTTTTAATTTTGAAATAAAATCTGGATTGAAATTAAAAAAAAATTGAAGATAGTAAAAAATAGTAAATTAGATATGGAACAACTGTAATTGATGTCAGAGTTCCAAGCAGCTTAGGTTTATAATAAAATCCGGTTGAAAATAAAATCAAAAATTATTAAAAATTGGGTCCCTTTTTTCTTAATTGTGATTTGTTGAGACTCTTTGAAACGCTCTCGTTGCAGTATTTGCTGGGTCCCACATAGATTGTCATTATAAATATATAGATATTAATGTTAATATTAATATTAATATTAATGTTAATATTAATATTAATATTAATATTAATGTTAATATTAATATATATTAACATTAATATTAACATTAATATTAATATTAACATTAATATAAATATTAATATTCATATTAATATTAACGTTAATATTAATATTAATATTAATATTAATATTAATATTAATATTAATATTAATAATAATAATAATAATAATATTATTATTATTATTATTATTATTACTATTACTATTACTATTATTTCTATTATTATAGTCAACACCAAAATTATTATTGTTATTTGCACCAAAATAATTTAATTCAGAGTCCAGAGCAATCAAGGATTATTGATACTTTCTGATTTTTTTTAATTTTAAATTAAAATCCGGATTGAAAATAAAAGAAACTGAAAATAGAAAAACAAATATATTTTCTACGTTGTGATTGGCCAATTACCCTACAGTCACTCCATGTTTTGAGGATTGCGAGGAAGAACTGACATCTTACGTAGTCAATTTCCGCTTATCTTTCCATGTTTTGAGGATTGCGAGGAAGAACTTGGTCACATGCGTAACACCTACCAGTATAAAGAGTACACACCTCCATAATTACACTTCAACATGTATAGTTTGTTTCATAAATTCTACCACTAATTAAATGATAATTTTAAATTGCAGATTGATGTAAGAAATCATGAACCATCATCAAAACTGTCATGATCAACGTTACTTAACATTTAGGAAATTTCTATTTGAACAATACATAATGTCAATCCCTTTTTCTTTTTTGACAATATCATTTACACACTTTTTCTTTATAATTTGTGTCGACATTTATGTTTTATCCAAGTGTATTCAACTTAGCACAAAAATTTATATTATAATTATCTTTTCACATCAAAATTCTTACACACACACACACACACACACATATATATATATATATATATATTAGCAATGTTGATGAATCAATCGATCATTTGTTTTCTGGATGTGATTTTGTGCAACATGTCATCAAATATCACAGCAGCAAAATAAACATTAAAAGTATTTTTACCTCTCTGTATCATTGGGCTTTGAATTGGAAGAACGTTAGAAGAAAGAAGACAGTTAAGATGATGGTTGCAGCTATTTTCACCTCTATTGTTGCTGTAATTTGGGAATTCAGAAACTATAAAAGGTTCCCAAATGATCATGGAGGAGTCTCTGTGAATGAAGCTATCAAGAAGATCAATTATGTGATTCTTAATAGATTTCTTTTTATGTCTAAGAAAAGTAAGAAGTTCTATGATTGTATAGATCTATTTCTGCAGTAGGTGCTCTGCTTCTGTTTGTTTCGTTTCTGGTCTTGTGGTTCTGCTCTTTGAAGATTAATAAATAGTTTTCTGTTCTGCCAAATATATATATATATATATATATATATATATATATATATATATATAGGGAAATTGGATTCTACTAATCCCTACTTTCAATTTGTATTCTGGTGGTCCAAAAAAAAATAAAATTGTATTGTAGTGGGACATAATCGAGAGTACCCCTAAATATCATAGATTTTATGTTGAATTTGATTCAAAACTTTGTATAACACTTTACCACGATTTTTAATGAATTTACAGCACTTCTTCCAATTTTTTTGAATTTTCTTCTATTTTTTATGATTTTTTCAATTTTATTCTTTTTAAAAAATCATAGTAATTGCTCGGAATCTCAAAAAAATAATTTAAAAAATGTTATACCAACTATACTTCATTACCTATCTGGGGGCAGGAATGAAAAAAACAAAAACAATATGGGGTAGGCATGAAAAAAATAAAAAGAATGTGGTGATGGATTTGGTACCACTACAATACAATTTTTTTTTTTGGACCACCAGAATACAAATTGAAAGTAGGGATTATTGCCATACAATTTACAAAAGCAGGGATTATTAGAATCCAATTCCCCTATATATATATATATATATATATATATATATATATAGGATTATTGGATTATCCCTACTTTCACTAATTTCATTTCAATTTTCAACCACCTCCATCCCATATTAGATCAATTGCAAAGTGTTTAAGGTATGAACAATTGCAAAGTGTCGAGTTCTTCATCGAACACAGGGGGATGGCCAAATTGTGGCCATGGTATACCAGCCACTATTCAGATCTGTAGGAAAAAAGGACCGAACGAAGGTAGAAAATTTCATGGCTGCGAGTTTTGGAAAGTATGTACATTTAAGTGTGGATTTAAGTGTTTAAATGACATTTTCAATGAGGTTTTTGCCACGATTCAGATCTGGTGTTTATTAGGGTTGATTAAGTGTGGTCAGGATAAAAGGTTGACATGTGGATACTTCGAATGGGCTGATAAAGGTCAACCCAGTTCTACGGACAAGAAATTTGCAATTGAGAGGAAGGTAGATGATGTCATTCGTGAAAATGAAATGCTAAAGGAAGATAATGAAAGACTGAGGAAGAAGATACTGAAAGAGAAAATGAAGAAGACAACAGCTAAGGAAGAACTGAAGATAATGAAGGAAGAGTTGTTTCGCTTGAGACTGAGGGCATCTGGGAAGTGGGGTTGGGAGAATCTCATGTTGTACATTTTACTGATTTTGGTTGGTATTGTCTTTGGTAGGATCCTTTAATGTGTTGGCTTAGGTAGGAGCGTTTAATGTGTTGGTTGAATTGTAGTGAATGAATGTATGTAGTTTATGAATGAATGTTCTTGTTATTGGAAAATTGTTGTCAACACTTGCAATGAATGTATGTTGGTTGAATGTGTGTTGGTTGAATTGATGTCATGCTTGTTGTTCAAATGGAGTTAATGATGAATCTGTACTGTCTATATACTGCAAATTATTTTTGAATATCAAGGGGACAGTTAATATTAGTAATGGATTGCATAAACAAAGTATTGTATTTCAGTGGACCCATAAACAAAGTATTGTATTTCAGTGAACCCATAAATAAAGTATTGGATTTCAGTGGACCCATAATAACAGTATTGTATTTCAGTAGTCCCAAAGTAATAATATTATATTTAAGTGGTCCCATTAGAATGTTATTGGATTACAGTGGTCATAATTATTTTCTATTAGATTTCAGTGGTCCCAATGAAGTAATGTAAGTAATGGTTCTAAAGCAAAATAAATAAGAGGAATAGATTGCACAACCTTGAACATAATATTCATTGTCAGAAACATAAAGTCAATGTCAATGTCATGACATGGCTACCATCCACAAAACGAAACATAATTCCCAAAAGTATTACAAATAACAACCTCCAATGTTTCATAAAGAGGCCCCAAAACATAAAGTTGACAGGAATCTATTTCACTGTCCAAAAAAAAAAAAGCTATGTCACTGTCCAAAAAACCAACACTCCATACTTGAAAACACCCTACTGTGGTCCCCCTTGTGGTTGGCTTCAACTTGCAACAGATGCTTGGGAGCACATGGTAGGTTGTTCAGCCACTTGGTGAGAAATTCCATGTGAAAGTTGCTGCATTGAATATAAAAAAAAATTAGGGTCCCCATTAATCATGCATTGGTAGGTGAGATTGTTTAGGATAGAGGTGGCTAGTTTCAAAAATTTTGGTCAGGCTGGTGTTGGATCTGTCGTGGGTGCTTTCTTTGGCCTACCCCTTCCCCTTGGTGGTTGTTGCTGAGTTTGGTCAGGCTAATCTTCCTTATATGTCCTGGAGTTGTGGCCTGTCGCACCACATTTCTTGCAGGTCACTTTTCTTCCATGCCTAGTAAGCTTACCACTGCTCTTGGGGTCCTCATGAGGGTCCTTCCTCCTATTCCTGGTCGGTCTGCCTAATCTGGGGATTATAGCTGGAGGGTCAAGTACCAGATCTGAAGCTGGCCAATATTTTTCACCCAAACATGGTGAAATGGCTCCAGAGTAAGCCTCAATATACTTTGCTTTCCTGTAGTATGGGTTAACATAGTTCTCAGCATCGATCTTTAGGAAGCCTGCAATAGCTATGTCATGCCTACAAGGGATCCCTGTCATATCCCACTTCCTACATGTGCAGCTCCTTGCGGGCATGTCAACAAGCAACTTGTCCATCCCTTCCTCAACTTGGAATCTGTTAGTTGTCGATGGAGTCACTATTTGGTCCCTTGCATACTCTTTTTCTTTCTCCAAGGCAGCTAAGATCCGAGGGCAAATGGCATTGTCATCTTGACCCTCAAATGTATATCTCTTCACATATATTCTTTTCATGATAAGCTCCCTGATGTGCTCAAGTATATGCAATGCTTGGCTCTTGCTTTGATTATATATCCATTGAACGTCTCGACCATGTTGTTGACTACAATATCACATTTGGAATCAACACTCATGAACGCCCGACAAAATCGCCTCGGTTCATGCTTGTTGACAAAATCTTCTGCTGCCTTAGGAGACTCCTTTCTAAGATTGGCCATCTATCCCCACTGCTGCCAGTAAAACACCACCTGTCATAAGGAAATAAATAGAAATCTGTCAATG